>OY755084.1:30259445-31643133 GCA_963576655.1 Gastrophysa polygoni | reverse complement strand
TTAAAATACATTCACGTCGACGATTCCAATAAATAACTGAAAAACAATAAGACGTGAAACGTCACGAAATAACATAACCAATAAATTATGTACGTCAATTTCGTCCGTCAGTTTGACAAAACTTGCGCATGCGCACATATCTGTTTAGACTGGTGGACTGTCATTTGTTTCTTCGAAAAGTGGCTTCGCCGATCATTAAGGAAAACAGTGGATGTTATCCATATAGTTATTATTACATATATGGTTCAGTCATGCTCACCGCTGATTCTGTTGTGTTACAGTTGCTGCATTAGGAACCAAGGTCCACGAGGTCGAAGGCTTCTGATCCTCCATTGTACTCTATAGCGGCGGCTTCAGATGGATTATTCTTCGGCCTAAGTGTGACCTGGCCGAATTTGTGATCCACTCTGAAGCCTTTTTCTCTCAAAGTTTCCGTGGATGCATCCACAGATAAAGTAAGCCCAACTGAGGCTTCTACTTCGGATCTTCGAAGGATTCTCCAATCCTTGGAATCAAGACCTTCATTCTAGGCTGCTATTTAGCCCAGGATCTCTTCCGACGAGCCCTCTTTGCTGTTGGGGTAGGATCCCACTATAATATGTGTGCAAGGAATTTCTGATCACTCTAACGCTTTCAGGGGAACTCGATTCAAGTGCCTCAGCTCTGAAATGTTCTCTTTCCTGCGTCCTGTCTTTGGCGGAGCACGTCAGGACAAGTTACCATGGTTCGAAGCTGGAACCTTAGTCTATTTCATTACTTTCAATTGAGGATATGTAGTACCATATTCAGTTGGCTCACGACAACACTGCTCTCGAATTCACATTGGAGGTTCGAGCGGAAGAAATGATACATACGTCAAACGAACATATCCTCAGCCACCCTCAACCATTAATCATAACAAATATTAGTTTTTCTTTGTGCTCGTCTCCAGTCCAGTCCTGATTATTAGTAGGAATCTTCAAATAACGAAGAGCTTCAAGTCCATTATCTAGGATTAATTTTTGTGGAGAAATGCTGGCAATAACTGATCATCTTTGATTTTCAGATTTTTCCTTCCAAATAAAAAAAACTCGGTTTTCTTCATTCACTCTAGCTACTGATTTATATTATTTGGTCGTATACTTGTGTGATTCATTGATGAGCCCTTTGTTTTCAATCCCATATTGCTGGTCTACAAGAAAGATATGAAAACTTCCATTACCTGTATCATGACACTCTCATCCAAACGGGATTCAATAACTATTTTGGTTGAATCAACTTCAAGAACATGTTTCTTGGAATTTTATTCTTTCTTGAAGACACTTTGTTTGATAAGGAATCTATTGTGATAATCTCGACTTCATCAGACATGAGTGGGTGCTAATCAGGTTAAAAAGAGGGTAAGGAACTCCCTTCACACAACCGAAATGAAATGAAATTGAAATCAGGTGAATTTCAACTCTGAGAAATACCCTGGAAGTTCGATGGGTTGAAGACATTTTATGGATCAAAGTGTATAATAGGTAGTTTCCTACTATGCACTTTGCCTAGGGATATGATGGTTTTTGAAGGAATTTCCATGGTTTCAATCATGCTTTTCACAACCAATACCGAGATATTTGGGGCACGAAACTAACATTCGGCGGAAATGAATGGATTTCGACTGCATGAAGTGATTCCTCTTCTCGGTTTGGTGTGATCATTTAATGATATTTGTTGAGTCTGACATTGGGAGGGGGAGAGGAAAGGATTCCTCTTCAGATCTTCTGCTTTTTTGTGAGGCGCTTGGTCGGGAGTGCTGTTCTCTGACCTATTACTTTCAGGATTAGTCTGAGCAGAGGGCACCGACACCTTTATTGGTTTATGGACCCTAAAACCGGCCTTTCCTAGCAGTATCACCTTCATTCATTAGCCATCAAGAGCACTTCCTCACTGCTCCACTAGGGTGTGGCTGTTTATTTCGGCTTCGGCAATCTTCGTCGGCAATCTTTGTTCTCATCGGATGAATAGAGGAATTCTTCTTCATTTGCTAGGAATTGCAAGACTACTTGGCAAATCCACTTCCATTCCTTCTATGCAGCCGGTGAGGACATTATTGGCCTCTGCAGTGAGTGCATTCATGTCCACAGCTTGAAGGGCAATTTTGTCCTCTATTGTTTTTTTCATGAAGTTTTCCATTGAGAGTGACACGAGTAGCAAGGGGAATGAATGGTCACCTGCATCAGAGCCCCCACATCACCACAGGAAGGCTGGTTGACACCAGAGGTCGCCAGGTATCTGGAGTTAGCAAACTAGCGGTGAAACTTGTCTTCACCATAAATCATAACCCAGTATGGTGATTATTCAAAAGTCTATGAAACTCTGCTTCTATATATTCTAATATATCTCCAATAAACTCCTCATGGCACCCACATTCATCAATGAGTGTTTCAATCACAAGAAGTCATCCTCTTTCAAGTCAAAAATGACAACTGGAAAATTTCTAGTCGTCGTTCCTTAGTGTCGTTTTCTATTTGACGTTTTGGGAGATGAAAGGATTTTGCAAGACACATGTCGGGAGACCGACTGCCTAAAGGAAAATGGCTACGTGGGTAGTCGGATGATTAAGGAATCATGATCATTGTTTGAAATAGTTACTATTCCTCTAATTTCAAATTTCGAGGAATTGACGAGATTGTGCCTTCGGTGACACATCGGAAAGAGAGTTCAATGTCTGACTGTGATTCACTTGTGACCGAACATCGGGGGCATATGTTCGCTTTCCCTATTGAGTTTAATTGTTGGTGTGTGTGATTTACTTACCTGTCCGGCAAATGGTACCTCAGACGTTTATGGAGTTCTGCTAATCTGCAGTAGTATTCTACGACCTTCCTGATCAGTTGGTTTTCCTGAGTCGATATTTTCTCTAACATCTCCTCAGCATTTTGTGTGATACTTTCTGGGACTAGTGAGTGTTTTAGATATCTGAGGATGATGTTATTCCTGACGAACCATGGGATATTTGGAGTTAATAACGGCAATTCTATCTCGATATTTATCATTTTGAAACCACTCATCAAACGTTGTTCGTGACTGGCGGTATCTTTCGATTAGTTTCACAGTTATTCACCCATATCATGAGATGCGGTATATACAGTGCGTCCATAAACAAACGCATGAGTTCATCATTGGCTGATTTCAATTCACTATTTGTTCAAATCCTAATCTGATATTCAGCGTGAACAACTTTCGTGTGGATCGGCAAATAAGGTTCATTACATTGAACGTAAAAATGTGGGATCCAAAAATGGTCGAAAGACGCTCTTGCGCAAATTGGAAATGACAGTAAAAAATATGACCATATTATTCGAAATTCATCTTGAAATTTCACGAATCATATCAATCACGTACTGAAAAATACGACCTGAAGACATTAGAAAATATTCGAAGATGTGATGGAGCCGAATGAGTCCCTGGAGAGGAGTGTTTGCGATACCGAATGTATCATATTTTGACTCACTGGTGTGATCTGTAACATGGAAGTGAAATGTACTACTCATAGCTCTGAGATCATTTTGTGTTAACCTAGCAGTTACTCGATTGATATGATTGAGTATTCGCACAGTGACCATAAATCTATAAATGGAGATCAATTGGTTTGTGAGAAGAACAAGATGTCACTGCCTAAATAGAGAGTTTCTCTTCTAGAAATAGTTATAACATTTTTTTTATTTTGAGAATCGAGGAGAGAATGTCCCAGAAATATGTTGAAATGAAAATTTTTCGTTCATTGAACACATATCCGCAAATGTCGTTTGTGCTATTGATCAATGAACTATTTCCAATCATATCCAAAAAGCTAAATTGATTGAAACAAATATTCATAGTTTCGAGTACTATTCGTGAACCATCATATATTCATTCATCCATAAATATTCATTTATATGTGTTCATTCATATAAGATTTACAGTCACACGTACACGCTACGGCCTGGGGTAAGTAATACATCCAGAACAAGCTATTCAGGGAGGATATTTTTCGAATCCAAAGAGAGACAGTAAGAGTCCTTTTGAATGCGAGCTATCTCGATCACTGTTAACCCCTTTCTATTCAACCCAACATAATGAATTTACCGACATTCTAAATACCGGGTGACACAGACGGGTCACGTCCTTCTCTCCTCTGTTTTTAAAGGTGCTGTGCTGAAATTTGGAACATGAAATATGTTCACTCATTTTCGGTGTTTGATGTTCACCAGGTTCAATTGAATCCCTCATGGAAATCACAAAACAAAATGTCACTGACTGAAGTTTAATTCCAAAGGCAGTGACATCCTGGGGTCAATCACTGACGTCCTTTTTTTGACGTCTCTTGTACATTGAAATAATATCATCATGTCTGTAAGTTATTCGAGGAGGTAGTTTTCCAAGTTATTCCAAGCGTGGTGACATTTTGGGGCAGATCATATATTTAACCTCACTACAAATTGAGATCATTATTATATTCCCCCTTCAATTTTCAATGGAAGTCATCATGGCTTCTATTTCCATTCTCAGACAGAGGAGAAAAAATCGACAAAAAGAGAATCACGTTCCTGGAGGAACTTGTGCCATCCCTAGATTTTTTCGATAATCTAGTAGTGAATCACGGAATGAATTTCGAAAATTAGGTATGATCCGTATCATGAAATTAATGTTCCAGTAACACGCGTTCCATATTCATCACATATCAGAGTTAATTATTTTAGCTTGAACACCTTTTCAGTTTTTCCATCGCCTTTTCATTGCTCCGAACCATATCAATCACCGCCTTTCTTCCATACATTATTGACGCGCCTCTTTTCTCTATAATAAATCGTCAGGAATTAATCCATTAGGAATATTAACAGTGAACATGCAGCATGATTAGGAACTATTTCTTTTTTCCGTGATTCTTCTCATCATTCATATAAGATCCAAATACCCATTCAGATTATCAAAATATCAGTAGCAATAGATTTCGCTCATATATTCGAATTTTTCTCTCATTTGTATTATAGGCTCAGAGCCGTTGACAATTTCAGTACCTAGGTATCCATTCAATTGAGGCCAATTTTTTCAGTGAATGTTGGAGGAGGCAGGTCTGAGTGCGATCTGTTCAGTGGATTAGCATTTTATTGCTGGGAAGAGTGATATTTGAAAATATTTTGATTTCATTACATGAAAATGAATTCGTACTCAAAAAATCACCATTTCTCTCATTCAAATTCTTGATTATTAGCAATGGAATGTATGTATGCATTCGTTAACATAGACTATCAACTTGGCAACACTAACTATTTATACATATAACCATGTGCCCCAGAACTAACACCAGTTCTTTGCAGGTTGTTCACCCTCTCGTACAAACTCGGCGTATTTCCTTCTAACTGGAAGAAAGCTAGGGTCCAACCGATTCCAAAGAATGGTAAGAAAACCCTCCCTTACAACTATATACCGATTGCATTACTATCTGTGATCTCTAAAGTAATGGAAAAAGTAATCAACCTCAAGAATCGTGAACGACCGGCAATATGGCTTTCGTCACCAGAGGTCAACAGGAGACCTGCTTGCCTATGTGACACATAATTGGCAGATGTCAATAGAAAAACATAGGGAGTCTCTGGTTGTAGCCTTGGATATCTCCAAAGCATTTGACCGAGTTTGGCACCAAGGCCTCCTAGCGAAACTTCCGTCATATGGTTTGCCACCCCAACTGTGTCTTTAACTATCGAGTTTTCTTGCAGATAGATCACTCTACGTGGTGGTAGACGGGGTCTCGTCTGATACAATGACGATCAATGCTGGTGTTCCACAAGGCTCTGTCTTGACACCAACTTTGTTCTTGCTCCACATCAATGATTTGTTGAATCTGACCTCCAGCCCAGTTCATAGCTGCCAAACTTTGCCAAATCTCTCATACCTATGCTTTCCAGCTGTTTGAGAACTATTGCATGGTCAACAGTGTCAAATGCTTTCCACAGATCAAGTGAAGCGAGAGAACATCAATTCTCATTTGTAGATCAGATCAATCACTGCTATCTCAGTATCACTTGACCTTCGGAACTCATATTGACACTTGTATAGAAATTGTATTCTACCTAAATACTTCAGTAACCGATCATTGACACATTTCTTAATTATTCTAGATATTTTAGATTCACTTTTGCAACTTTTGCACAGTCGGGAAAATCACCATTTGCAAATGATGAATTTATCATTTCACTGACTGGTTGACCCTTCCCAAATTCTACGCCACTGGCACCACAATCTCTTGATTTTCCAATATTTTCTACATAAATATCGTACTCATTCTTCATAGCGATATAGTCATTAGGTTTCGAGATATTTCGACTTGAACATGGACATGCACAATCATTTTGATTTCAATGTTCGTCATTTATGTCGGTGTTTTTTTGGTCATTGGATTGCATTCAGTATGCTGAAGACACTACCAATTTGTTTTTCAATTTCAAGTACTAATAACAAATAATTTTCGAATTAGTCATGGAACACCCTGTATATTATTTGACCTCTAAGATTGAGATTAAAATCTTCTTTAATTGATGGAACCTCTCGTAGGGATTTTAACGTGTGAGGGAAAGCCTAAAATTCCGATCAAAATATGCAGAGCCTGGTGATGGGGAAAATCCATCAGACTCTCACCTGAAACACACTGTCATAAAATAGAATGCAAAACTATGCGAAATTATAATAGTAAGTTATATCTTGGGCTCATCCGAGACCATGAAATACCTGTGCTGTCAATAATAAATAAGTCCTAAGTTATGTCTTGGGTTCATCCTCAAATGAGTCAATATAAGTCAAATAAAATCATGTTATGGCTACATAAAGTAATCAAGATATGATGGCAAAAATTGAAGACAAATAGTTTCTTCACAAGGAGCCGAATCAAAAAATCTGTATCCCCATCTCAATTTTCTCAATATCGAGAGTTATTATCGGATGATTTTTCATGCTTAAACAAATGAAGTTCTTTACTGAAACGATACGTAATGTAATGAATGGTTTCTTCACAAGTACGCAAATGAAAAAATATGTGTTCCTTTGGAAAATTCTCTCAACATCGTGAGTTATTTTCAAACTGAAATAAGATATTGACAACCTGCATGGGTTGTTCACGGTATGAAATAATTCCATCAATACTATAATATTCGACGAACAATATCTACTCATCTAGATCGAATTATCTAGAACAAATAGAATCATTTCGTTACTTTCGTCTTAGGCTGGCAAAACATTCTGTTATATCTCATCACCTTTCATTCATTCCGTTCAATAAGAAACTTCCATCTGAAACAGAAGTATTTTTATTAACTGTAAATATTTTTACTCCATTGGAAAAGGAACTATATGTTCCAAATATTCAGTTTCAAAAATATGCAGCCTGCTTCATTCGTTGAACAATTCGTTTGTCAAGGTGTGAATGATCGGTTGATTTCTAGAGAGGCTCGTGATTCAGGTCTCGAACAAGACGCACAGTCACACTGGATATCCAAACAAACCTTCGTATATTTTCTATCTCTGGTTTATGTAGTATTTCTATCGCAAATGGTATCCATGTATGATTATCTTCAACATCATCTTGACTCTTTAATTTTCACTTCCAATAGAATCGAAATATGAACATTAAAACATATGCAACTTGAGGAAGTATTGACAACTGTAGAAGTTTTTCAAATGATGAAGCTTTTTATTTCCCCAGTAAGTCTTAGAGACGTACGATGGTTTTTGTCAATTCTTGTCTATATCTGAGATAGAAAAATGTATGAAATATTCGAAGAGGAAACTGAAATATTGAAGAAGTGTTCAGAATATACAGTGACGTCTCAAAGTATAGAATGATTTCAATTTTTCACTTGGACAGAAGATGAGAGTTTTTTTCAATGAAATATTCGGATGAGGATTTCCATCCCAAATCAACGATACCATAGTAGATAGAGTTCCATCGAAAGGCTACAGACATGTAGAGAGCCAAGTTGACTCAGAAAATTTTCATCTGTCTGCAAATTCCTTACAGAAACCTCATGACATCTCCAAATTTTGTAATGAAAATCCCTATATCCGAATATGAGATGAAATTTCCAATTCTGAAAACTGTCAACTTTGCTTGTACTCTGTATATTCCAGTCATGCCTGAAAAAAATGAAATCGAACTACCCTTTCGAAAACACTCTGTATGAATGCCAAAATTACCTTATATTTGCTCAATGATTCATTTTGATGAATCATCCAATCTATTCGTAACATCAGATGAATTGGCCTCCCAAAATCAATCATGTAAATATAGCAAGTACTGAACTATACAACAACATTATTCTATCTATCACAACAAATCAACTGATTTGGCGCATATTTATTATTATTTTTACTCAAAACTACCAACTGAGAATTCTCTCAGTGTACCAAGCGACGGAATAACATCGAATTCGGGTCACAGCCAACTTGTTGTATTTCAATAAAATGCAATTCAACAATCAATTATTTGTGATATGCATGATGGCGAATTTCGAAGCAAATGAAAAGGCTAGAGAAATATATGTAGGGTGCATTTGAAAAAAAGTTACTTAGAGGTTACTTACTGCCTGAAGTTGATCGTCCGTCATATGTAGCGTACCTGCCTAAAGTTGCCTGATGTTGATTGTCCAGCGAAACACAAAACGCATGCTCCTTCATAAAGTTGACCCACTTTTTCTGATAACTAACATTACCTACTTTGAGATCAGATTCAGGTATAGTTCTTGCCAGAGTGTTTCCATTATCATGTTCTGGAAGTGAATTGAATGTTTTACTTACCCTTAGCTCAATCAACTGTTTATCTTTCATTCCATTATTATTATTTACTCCTCCAAACCTTCCATGCACGATTTGACTCCTGATGGTATAGTTTCTAACAGGGTTCTTGCATTCCTCGTATGATATCTACGACTTCTTCTGTGATTCCTTGCACTTCTAGCACGACTTCCTCTGCGACTCCTTCCATGAATTCTTGCTCTGCTTCTTCTAATGTTTTTTCTGTTTGGTTGCTCAATGAACTAGCAGAGCTGTTGCTTCTACAATCAACTTCGGTACTTGGCAAAGGATCGGTGGAAGACCATTGACTGCTTGACATGGTCGGTGATCTCGAAGAACCAAAATTTCAATGCCACTTCTGAAATATTCACCGTATGGTAAACAAACAGACTCCCACTTGGTGTCTTGTACAAATACGAGGTATTCGAGATATTGGACTAGATGCTAACACTTCGGATATAAAAAAGAAGGCTGCTGAATGTTTACTGTGTCATCCTATTCGTTATCACTGTGAGAAGAAAAAATAAGCTCCTTCTGATGGTTGATTGGAGAAGCAATTGCTGATATTTTTCGGTCGATTTCGGATCCTCATTTTCTGTATTGAAAGAAGTCGGAGATTCGGTAGAACATGTTTCAATGCGGGCAGAAGAAGCAATTCGATTTTTGGCTCATAAATCTCTGTGAAATCTCTGATGATTGAATTCGTTAGATATATTGTTTTCTATATCGAAGTGTTTCAGAGTTCCATATCCATGAAACTGTCGAATAAAAATTATGGAATTTGAATAGGTGGAATTCGATTTACAATTAAATGCACTGAAAGCAGGAATTTAGACAAATCAAGCTGCGGAAGTGATTTGAAAAATTGATGATATAATGAATATGGTTCGTTTCTGATAAATTCAGGTGAATGAAAATATCTGCAATTTCATTTATGAAACTTCGGTCGCACCGAAATCGATAAGTAATTTCAAAGGCGGATTTGGGATTTCTATGTAGGTATGGCTATTGTTTATGCTATGTTATTGAATTCTATGTATGTTTGTATGTGTTCTACTTCTGAAGCTTTGTATTCCTTCAGCTATTTGAGAATTTCGTTGAGAGCTCGTATTGATACTGTATCTGTAGTTGATTGAGAGTAGCCTGAGAGTAGAGTTATTGAAGAGTACCATCTCAGATGAAACAAAAGTCGTTGATGTTGTATTGATCAGTGTATGTTGTGTTGGTCACGTTTTTCCTTGAAGAGGGCCGAGCAATCTCAGGAGATATCTCCTGGGAGAAAGCGGATGCTGATAAGTCTTACGGAAATCTACGAGAGCGCTGAACGGACATGATAACTTTTTTTATAATTGCCAGTTTGAACTGGCAATTAGCACTAATTGTCAGTTTGAACAGACAATCAGTTCTGATTGTCAGTTTGAACTGGCAGTTCTGGCTAATTGCCACTTCAAACTGGCATTTATCCCTAATTGCCAGTTCAAACTGGCAATTAGACCTCATTGTCTGAACTGGCATTAATGGCTAATTGCAAGATTGAACTGACACTTAGAGCTAATTGCCAGTTCAAAACTGGCAATCAGAGATAAATGCCAGTTTGAACTGACAATTATGGCTAATTGTCAGTTTGAACTGGCAATTAGGGCTAACTGCCAGTTTGACCTCGCATTCATGGCTAATTGCCAATTTGAATTGGCGATTAGCACTAATTGAAAATAGTCATCAATAAAAAATTCATCATGTCCATTCAGCGCTTTCGTAGAAATTTATACAGGCTGGTAGAACAAAAACTCAACACCTCGATTTTCCGGATGTGAAACGAAAATGTGGAAAATCGCTCGGACTCGTCGATGGAGAGGAAACAAATTTTCCGCTCCTTTCATCCCCGTAACTCTAACCCCTCAACAGGGATGAGCACAACCCCCTGATTTCGAATAGGGATGAGTGGTGATAAGATTCGCTCAAAACGTTTAAGAATCTAAGGTTTACGCTACCCAGCCTGAGTCCCTGGATGATTTGCGACTTTGGATCATTAATAAATGCTGTCAGAAATGTTTAGTGATGTACGTGAACATTCTGAGCAAAATTTATTTCACTGCATGAGAGTGAATGGTGCACATTTCCAGCATTTGATAATCTAATCACGGAAGTAAGTATAGTCTTTCACTATTTTAGGTGTCATTTCATTATAGATGAAAATTTGGGAGCGAAATTTTAGGGTCAGAGAGTACTCGATGAGATCCTCAAAATGAGGCATCGCAACACCCCTCATCCTTATTCGAAATCAGGGCTTTTGCTCACCCCCGTTAGGGGGTTGATGGAGTTACGGGGATGAGAAATGCGGAAAATTTGTTCCCCCTCGGATCAGAAATTGACGGATTCGAGCGATTCTCCAAATTCACATTTAAAAGCCGGAGTTCCAAGTGCTAAGTTTTCGTTGGACCAACTTGTATAATTGACGTAATGAAATAAGAATGATCACAGTTTATAGCTCTACTGTACTGTAGAATGGTGAATGCACCGATCTTTGCTCAGTCAAAATAAATTTTTCTGAATTTTTCTAACTCTATGGTATGGAACGAATGTTTTGATTCCACTCATTTGAATCATCTCATCATGATTTCATCAAGTACCTATAGGACAGTATCATTTTTCTGAATGCACCAAATTAAGTTCCAATGTTGTTTCAATTGGAGTTTGGTAGAACTGATCAGTTCTCAAGGTTTTCAGTTTTGCCTCCCTGAATTCAGTGAGAGATTGATTCAGTTTCAATAGTGGTGCCCTCATCAGAAAACTTCTACGTTAGCAGTGACAAGAGATTCGGTTTGATTGCCTGACATTGTGCAGGTATGTTTCCACCATTCTTATATCATCATCAAAAGTTAATACCCATCCTCATTAGCCGCCATATTGCCAAACTGGAACTGGCGCTGTCGGAAATCGTGTTTATACCACAAATTCTCATGATAAGAAGACACACACAAGTGTCATCTAGGGAATGAATGCTCAAGTAAACTCAAGGAACAGGAAACTGTAAGGAGACATCAACTCATAGCGTTTGCATTTGATCCCTAGATGGCGTTACACTATATTTTTCTTCAAGACAGAAGTTGGTATACTCAAAATTTAGGACAGTGCGAATTTCTAGATGGCACGGTGGAACAACTTGCGCCTGATGACAATAAGTAGATTGAGTACAAATATTGAGTATTTGCTAGACAAAATCCAATATGCAGTCGAAAAATTCTCAGTTACTCAAGTGATGTACCTACCTGAAATGAAAACTTCCCACATTATCACTCAAATTCCACCATCAGAGTAATAAGAAAGGAAAATGGATAGGTATCACAAAAGATTGAAAACTTATCAAAATCTTCTTGATTATCACATTTACACTTCCCAAAAATAATGCTTCGGAAAATGTCATCAAAATAGACTATCAAAATGATGTTGAATATATTGAAAATGATATACTCTTGAGCATCAAAAAAATTCATCAGCTAGGGCTGATAACTATTCTGACGATTTATCAAAGTGGAAAAGTCAAATCCCGTCGGAAATGGAGTAAGGAAACAAAATTTTCTCAGATGCATAAGAAGTATCAGTCACTTATTAGGATCCTATTTTGCATTTTCACGAAAGCGTAGAAGAGCCAATAATTGTTTGTTATCATTTTTTTCTGGAATTCCGACATTGAAGTCGGAATCGAATAAAATTCAACAATTTCACAAGGATCCAGATTGAAGGAGATGAATGTACCAGTGATCCATGAAACATACTTGTTCCAGATATCAATCCTCAAGAAGGGATCCTATGAACAGCTCGAAGGAATCTTTCATCATACTAGCACACTATTCCCTATCTCTTTTCGATGATGCAGTTAGAATGAAGGAAACTTCCATTCAAGCTGGCAGACAAACTTCAGAATGTGACGAAACTCCAGCACCATTTGCAAGGCGAGAAGGAGGTGTTCTAGCTGTTGGTTGAAACTAAATGTCTCGTCCATG
Organism: Gastrophysa polygoni; assembly: GCA_963576655.1. Lineage (NCBI taxonomy): Eukaryota > Metazoa > Arthropoda > Insecta > Coleoptera > Chrysomelidae > Gastrophysa > Gastrophysa polygoni. The sequence continues at coordinate 31,630,339 of OY755084.1, read as the reverse complement.
AGGTGCTCAGAAGTTTGTGCAAATGAGAGAGCTCCTACACTGACTTCCTCTATTTTTTTCTTCAGAAATAAATCAATTAGATCCAATGAGTTTGCCCTGAATATATCGAATTCGATTGACAATCAAATCCGAGTGGATGCTGTCTCCACTCCAGTAAGACCTTCTCTCAGTATCTTAGTCAGAAGGTTTGCTGATATCGGTGTGGATGGGGTTTTGTTAACTTGGATTGTGTCATATCTACCTGGCAGAATCCAATACAACTCTCTTCAAGGCTAAACTTCCGTAAGTAACGATAATAACATCAGGAGTGCCACAAGTATCGCACTGGGCACCCCTCGTCTTTCTGATTTACATAATCGACATATTTGAATGCTATATGTACTGCGAATATTTAGCTTTCGCTGACGATTTCAATAGTTTCCTCTGAAAACGTAACATTTCTAATTATTGTGACAAACTCTCGAGTTATCTGAACAGGTTTGAGACTCATTGTGAAGGAAATGATGCATTCGTTATTCCGACAAATGCTATTGCATAACTTTTACGAGGAACGAGAACGTACTTGATGTTCATAATAGTCTGGAATAGGGGTGTGCAAAAATATCGATAGATCGATATATATCGATATATATATCGATAAATCGAATAAAGATATCATGAGAAAATGATATCGATATATCGATACATATCGATATATCAATACATATCGATATATCGATACATATCGATACATATTGATATATCAATACATATCGATATATCGATACATATCGATACATATTGATATATCGATACATATCGATATATCGATAAATATCGATACCAAAACCGATATCGATATAAAATTTTCAATATCGCACACCCCTAGTTCAAGCTATCCAAATATATTTTTCCTCGGGCCTTCATCATACAGGGTCTTGAAAAATTGAGCATAAAAGATACATTTTAGGCTACCTCTGATGAACTTAGGAAGCTAAATATGGTTCAAGGGCACTATTTTAGGGGGTTCTTCCTTACTAGTGTCCCTCATGTCAAATTTTCATTTAATTATACTATTTATTTTGAAAGTTATTCAAGAGAGAACGATTCTCAGCGGCGTCCCTCAGGGGCTCATATCTGAAGAAGGCCTATAGGAAAAAAATGGGAACCTGTAAAATCATATATATCGATATCGGTTTCGATGTATCGATATATCGACATTTCTATATTCATATCGATATATCTATATATATCGATATATCGACACATATAGATGTATATCGATACATATCGATGTATCGATAATTATCGATATATATCGATAGATATCGATACCAAAACCGATATCGATATCGATATCAAATTTTCAATATCGCACACCCCTAGTCTGGAATGATGTTATCTTATCTTGAAACGATGTTATACCAATTGGAGACTCAATAGTCACCTACATATGATAGATCACTCATATTCACATCCACATCAATAATGTGATAAACTCTCTAGAAGATGTAAAGTCACATCATGAGACACACCAAGTTCATATTGAACCCTTAGGTTCAGCCCTTCATGATATGCATACGTTTTCAGAAACTTCAACTTCACATTTGGCCTCCCAGTGATCCCTCTTCTCGAAATTGACGAAACTATCAAGATTCCCTCTCAACATTGCTTATTTCTAAGTGGTATGAGGATGGTACTGGTATCGATATGTGGAATGTGAATTCTATTTTCAGTATGATATTTGAGAATCTTTTTTTTTGTTTATCAAACAAATCCGCATCAACCAATCGGCTATTAGCGGTTAAATATTTACAATTAGTAACTGCCACGATATCATCAATCGAAGAGGAAGATACATTCAATAAAAATTGGAGAACGTAATCATAATATCTTAGATTAGGTACAATATGTCTTCTGATCAATGTATACAGGAGAGAAAAGTCGTGTGCGAGATGATTATTGAGCTTAGATTTTGAGAACAGAATCTGGTTATCAATATCATCTTAAAGGTTTTCGGTCGTTTATTGCTAACAAAAAAGTAATCAAACTAGCTCTCACGACGAATCTTTGTTCCATGAAGAATTTGAAGCATCTGACAATGCTGCTGTGAAGCCAAACTCGATGGCGTGTAAGAAGTATATGGAGAGCTGAAAAAGAATTGTTCTGTCATTTTGTATACGCTAATGGGATGCTGGGATCAAAAATAATGTCACTTGTGCACGTTTGCCATATCTAGTGTTACTAAGAGCAACTTTAAAATGGAACTCTCTGTATATAATTATACAGGGTGTCCTTAAAAGGTCTTTACAAAAAGCTACCACATATTCTTCAGACCAAAACAATTCGATACAAGAAAACTTACCTCAGTAAAAAGTTGCTTAGTTTGGGCGCTAGACGGCTCTGAAGTTGAAATTTTCAAATCGATTTTGCTTCATAACTTTTGAACGGCTCATGAGATTTTTTTCAAATTTGGTACGTTGGCATAGACTCATCGGGCAATGAAACTCATATCATAATCATAATGAATATCATTCCATGGGCGTAGAACTTGATTTTTTCAGTAAATAAACATCTAAAACTCCTACGCCAATGGAAAAAAATTAGTTTCAATATGAAATCTAAATTATTCAACTTATTCACTACAAAAAAGGTACTCTTGACAAAAGTCGATTCCTCTCATGGTTTCGACAAAATTTTAATTTTAGTGATTTAGAGCATAATTAATAATAAAACGATTAACAGATATTTCATAAAAATTGTTCAAAATGTTCACCATTTTCACGTATACAAAGATTTATACGACGCAAAAAGTTGAAATGTACTCTTTGCATAACTTCTTCATCGCCTGTAAGATTATTCGTCGCCTGTTGGATACGTTGCCATAATTGTTCTACAGTATTCACAGGGGTCTTGTAAACCGTAGACTTGAGATAACCCCATACAAAATAATCCATCGGTGTTAAGTCTGGAGAACGTGGTGGCCAATTCACGGGTGCATCATTACCTCTACCTATCCATCTGTCTGGGTACTGTTGGTTTAAAAAATTCCTAACATCCACCGAAAAATGTGGTGGAGCTCCATCGTGCATAAACCACATATCTACCCGATGTTGGAGTGGTAAATCTTCCAACAAATTTGGCAACGTATTTCGTAGATGTTGTAAATACATGTCTCCTGTTAATCTTTGTGGAAGTATGACAGGACCAATTATAAAATTTCCTATTATTCCAGCCCAAACGTTGATTTTGAATTCGTGTTGAAAATGGTTTATTTTAATGGAATAAGGATTTTCAATTGCATAAACGTGTTCATTATGAAAATTAGTTATTCCTCTTCTCGTGAAACAGGCTTCATCAGTGAACAAAATATCCTTTCCAAAGTTCAGATTCATTTCTCTTTGCAAATTAATGAACCTACAAAACATCAGACGACTTTGTGAATCATGGATTAATAAATCTTGAACTGGCGTCTTGTGGTATGGGTATAATAATTGTTCTCTTAGTACTTCATGAACGGCATTCCTAGAAACTTCTAGTTCATTTTTATCCGTCTAGGTACTCAATTCTGGATTTTTTTCAATACGGTCTAAAATTTCTACTTCGACTTCGGGAATCCTTACATAACGCTGTCTTCCATAATCACCAGTTCTAGGAGCAAAATGACCGGTCTCCCGAAGACGTCTCTCAACTGCAGCAAAGGTTGGGTGGCTTGGTACGACGATTTGGAAACCTTGCCGAATACACCCTCACACTCTCTCGACCATTTCCTTGACAATATCCGAATACCAATAACATATCGGTGTATTCTTCATTGGTGTATTGTACGGCCATGATAAATCAGAAAAGTCCGATATCAACAATCAACGTCAATAAAACTCGACAAATCAACACAGATGAAACTATGGAAACCAAGAATGTGAATATCACTGTTTTCGAGCAGATAATAATAGTCTTCAGAAAAAAAACCAGTGCTACTCATTTTCAATAGAAATAACCTATGCAAAAAGTACATTTCAACTTTTTGCGTCGTATAAATCTTTGTATACGTGAAAATGGTGAACATTTTGAACAATTTTTATGAAATATCTGTTAATCGTTTTATTATTAATTATGCTCTAAATCACTAAAATTAAAATTTGGTCGAAACCATGAGAGGAATCGACTTTTGTCAAGAGTACCTATTTTGTAGTGAATGAGTTGAATAATTTAGATTTCATATTGAAACTAATTTTTTTCCATTGGCGTAGGAGTTTTAGATGTTTATTTACTGAAAAAATCAAGTTCTACGCCCATGGAATGATATTCATTATGATTATGATATGAGTTTCATTGCCCGATGAGTCTATGCCAACGTACCACATTTGAAAAAAATCTCATGAGCCGTTCAAAAGTTATGAAGCAAAATCGATTTGAAAATTTCAACTTCAGAGCCGTCTAGCGCCCAAACTAAGCAACTTTTTACTGAGGTAAGTTTGCTTGTATCGAATTGTTTTGGTCTGAAGAATATGTGGTAGCTTTTTGTAAAGACCTTTTAAGGACACCCTGTAGTTCAGGCTCCTACAAGAGATTCCGAGCATATCCTATTGCTAGGTAGCACTATTTTCGAAATATCAATTTATTTTTTTTTCTTCAAATTCAAGTATAAATGAATAAACGAATGAACTCAAAGAAGTCGATTCGTTTCGAATGGAATACCTTGTATTTTTTATCATCCATGGATCGAAAACTTCATCACCTTCCAAATGATATGATATATCCCTATGCCTATCTTCAACGGTTTTTGAGGAGAAATCAAAAATGTTCAAATATTATTGTAGCGGTAGTTACATACCATTTTCCAAAGAAACCCATGGAAAACATTCTTCATCATCAATTACGCAACTCATCACCTTGAGTCCCCACAAGATGGATTCCAGGAACTTCAACAGTTTGTTCATCGGTAACGAAGCGTATGCGGACCTACGTTCGAAGGAACTTTTTTTTCATAAAATGGCTTTACAATCACCACTTCCGATATTGCCGTGTCTTTTTCAAACATCCTGTATATTCATCCATGAAACATCTTCGATATTCTCTTCATTCTGACAGATCATAAACCACTGATATCTGTAATAAATTCACCATCGAATAATCCTATAGGACTTATACATCTCGATTCAATGTCTACCTTCAACACAGATAAATGACATATCGAAGGCAAAGATAACGAAGTACTAGATACGGATCGATATTAATTCTTTGGATTATGCAGATTGAGTGGATTTCCAGAAAATATTCGAACAACAAAATACATGAAGATAATAGATTTCTTCATTTTTCTGAAATATCTCTTCTTATTCACGATTCCCATATTCTTCAATCCTTTCAATTTGACACAACCCAATTATATTTCTATTCTTACCACCCGAGGTCTAATGGAATCATTGAGTAATTCAATAAACGAGTGAAAAGGGTGTTGATATGCTAGGACAGGAAATAATGGTTGGATGCGATTCCATTCGTCTTGTTAGGAGTGAAAAATTCATTGAAGAAATTTCCACGTTATACAAGGTATCCGTGAAAATCTCTCGGATTCAGATAGGTCTTGGCGAAATAAGATTGCAGGTTCCTGTAATTTTTGTTCCTATAGGCCTTCCTTTCGTAGACATGGGCTTCTAAAGGGTGCCGCTAGAAATCGTTCTTTCTTGAATAACTCCAGAAGTTACCATTCGGATTCGATGAAGAATTACTAGTGTAGGACCCCTCAGTGTGCCCTTGAAACATATTCAGCTTTCAGTTCATCAGGGATGGACAGAGATTCACCTTAGATACTCAATCTTTCAACATCCTGTATCATGAAGGCCTGAGAAGACATGAATTTGGATAGCTTGAACCTTGAACTGAAAAAAAGGTACTCTTGTTAATTGTCGATGGAATGAACAACGTATGTTTCATTTCCCAATAGGAAGGAACATGATCTTATTTTCTTTTCTCGAAAACTGTGCATATCATCGACAATGAACAAGAGTACCTCCTATTTGGGGTTCAAGCTGCCGGTATTCATCTTTTCAGCCTCTTTTCATACAGGATGTTTTCGTAAAAAGGGCCAATAGGAGAAAAAGATGCTTAGGAAATTTTTTCACAGGTTCTATCTCGATCCGAGAGATTTCCCACATTTTCCCGGACACCCATATCAGCTGAGATTGTTTCACATCCTTGAGGCTACCAGGTCCCTTTTTCGAAATAAATCGAAATTCCACTCTCAATTCATTCGCATAAAAAAGGACATTGGACATTGGACATTGAAAGTTTATTTATATCTGAATAGTGGATGCCATAGTCAGACGTTTTCATGGAGTGGTATCAACAATTCCTCTCTACGATGAATCTTCCATTTGTGAGCATCATGGAGATTAGATAATATTTCTAACGATACATCGAAACCAGCTTACTGGTGGTGACCGTTGGATGGTAAATCACCATAAAACGGGCGATGAAACACATCAAACCTCACCGACTCTTATAATCAACTTCGTTCATATTGAGATAACATTTTTTTTTTCGTGATGAGAGAGAGAAGGTGGTGTAGTGACCATCTCTGTATATTTGTTGATGATATCGGCAGAAATCACGAATATAGTGAAATCATGTAATGTTATGTCACGAAAATTATTTTTTCTGAACTGAAGCAGCACATTATTATTCATACTCTCAGAATACCATCTCAGAGGAAAATAACACCAAATCGATTAAACGAAACCAGCAGAATCGAACCTGATATCGGTGGGGCAGATCAGGCCATTTCATTATAGAAAGTGCAAGGTGAAGCTAATAGCACGACTTTTCAATACTGAAATGAAATGAACCCCAAATACATTTGGAGTGCTTTTAGAACATTATGTCTTCGTGTGGTGTGGCAAGTTTTAGAACAAGCAACACCTGTGAACAGTTATTGCAAGTATTAATTGTTTGGGTAGCCGCACTATAGCTTTTTGTCGAACGACCTGATTTCACATAGATCACATTTCATAGGTGTCTCCCTTTTTTTTTTGGCTGACCTTCATAGAAGAATGTGCTTCTGATCACAGTTGTGGTGAATTATTTGGCAAGATAGAAGAAAAAGTAATCGCTCCGTTTCATATTTGGTAACGATATACCTACGCATATCCCCCCACAGTGGAATAGAATGGAGTACTAGGTACTCTCTTCTTTGAGGCATTTATTGGTTGATTCATCTCGACTAGGCTATTTTTGATAGGCATACTCATACGAAATTGACTTCGATTATGGTGGCTCGGAGAATATTGGGTTTGTTTGGCATATCGTGACATACAAGACTAATAATTATGGGTTCTCAGTGGTGTCATTTTTTTCTGGGCCAAAATCTAATTGGTCCGGTCTATATTGCATACAGGGTTGGGATGAAGTATGGAACCAAATAAATATCTCTCAAACGAAGAGAACGATATGTATGAAAATTTACTGGTGAGTGCAATGGAACAAAATGCATCTGATGTACATTCTTTTTTGATAATATACTTCCGGTTCAACCGGAAATGCCATCAACTTCTTCAATTCAAATGGGAGACCCTATTTATAGGGTCTTTTCGTTTGAAAGATATTTACTTGGTTCCATACTTTATCCCAACCCACAAGCAAAACGTGCATGATTATGGCAAACGACCTGTATCTACGCTTTCCGATTTCCGGCAAATAGCAGTACGAATTGCGTATGACACCTAAAATGCATGTACATTTTGCCATCTCAGCTCTCGTGCTCCTGTTTTTGCTCAGTAATTATGTTGTTTAATGCAAGGACGTGCATCATGTTGAGTTGATTGGTTGATTAGTTGTTAGTTGATATCGATTTCGATACATCATCACGATATGGATATATTTCAAATGCAAGACGAAAGAAGGTACAAACAATTTTTCTCTTATCCTTTGACAACACAAAAGGCAACCCAATAACGTTCGAGGAGCATCGTGTTTGTCAGTGTTGGAATGTTGGGAGAGTACGAAGGTATTGGATGTTTTTCTCAAATTTTGGAGGTCTTAAGCATCAGAAAAGAGTTCACTGGGTGGAGAATTCCATAACTGTGTCTATTGATAAATGGATGAAGTTCGGCATGTTCAGAGCCTGACAATGTATGGATTACCAGGCAGGACGAAAAAAAAACAGGTCGAATTTTTGCTTTGTAGATCGTGAGCAGTTGCTGGGGTGTAAAGTACTTTTTCGCACAGAACAGGAAGTCGAGGTTTTGTGAAGCAGTTCCCGCAATGTACCCCACATGATCGTCCCAGGAATAGCAATAGGCAGATTTACACAATCTAGAAGACTCTGATATGTGGATTCAAGAATGTTCAAGGTTGGATCACACGAAATGTATTGTACTGGACAACGCTCCTGATTTTAAACTCTGCTTTGTGTGTTCTTTAGGAGCTAAGCTTTAATAAAGTTGCATTATTATATATACTACGATATAATAGACGATTGGGTCTGTTGAGGGTTCAAATGAGGTGGGGGTGGGTAGAGGGGATAGGAATTATTCAACTCGACTTGGTATGTATGATTCATGTATGCATGTATGTCGACGTGGAATGTGAAGTACCAAACTCAAAATCACATGGCAGTGGACAATAGGAACTAATGGAACATATTATAAACTTCATTTGATTTGTGATATTGATATCTGATATTGATTTTGATCCAAAATATCTGGTGAAATATCAACCAAAAGTCAGAGAAGATTGATTCGAGCTTATCGTATAATAGAGTCGATTGGCTTGTGTATCAATGATTCATGATCATTCTGCACTATCCATACCTTCTGAAATATTTTGACATGCTGACGTTTGAAGAATGTGCTTGTCTAATATATTTTCAGCTGTGATCATCTAGGTTTGAATCTGATTATTCCATTATTCCTCTAATCAACTATTATACGTAAATCAGGCATTGCTTATCGCATCTGATACTTCAGATTACTAGGTGGGTTCACTGTGAGTATGTTTTCGATTCAGTTAGTGGTACATGAATTGCAAATGACGAAATGAAAAAACATAGGGTGATAGTTCTTGTTGTGATATATTTGTGCATTGGAGTCGAAGGTGAAAGTAAATTCCAATTGGGATTTGATTCGATACAGACAATTTGCGGTTTCAACATAGACAATGTAACAGAAATATGTGCTAAGCAGTTGAATGAGAGTTGTAGCGGAGATAAAACTTTAATGATGACTTGTGAGTATTTGGTATATATTAACTCATCAGAAAACTATCTCTTCAGTCTATTTGCGAGGTTTCTCACATGATCACTCCATTTTTGATTTTTGTCAATTGTGATTCCATGATATTCAGTCGCTTCTATTTCCATTATCTCTATATCCGTATCTATAATATTTCAAGAATTGAATTCTGATGGACTTCTGAGATGATTCATGGAGAATGCGGTATATCTAGTCATCTTAATATCAAGCGACAGCTTCTGAATGTCCAACCAACTTTAGAGTGCTATTTTCAGCTTCTGCTTTGACCTGATTCCAAGTGTCGTCTTCAAATAATAGAACGATATCATCAGCGTAAGATAATGTGATACCATCAATCGATGAAATACAATAGAGAATTGACTATGAAAGGTATAGGTCCCAAAACTATTCCTTGTGGAACACCTATAAGAATATCTTGTGGGTCACTGACATGATTTCTGATCTTTACATACTGAGATCTATTCGTTGAGTTTGCTTTGAAGACCTTCAACACAGTACCCCTCACTCCCTAGTGTTCAAGAATTTCAAGAAGCTTTTCGTGAGGCGCTGAGTCGAAAGCCTCCGCTAGATCCAATAGTACACCTACACATTTTTGATTAGAATCTAGGTTGTTTCTAATCTGATCAATCAGATCAAATGGTGCTGGTTCCTGCCTGAAATCCATATTGTTTTTCATTTAAAATGTCAATGTCTGTCAATTAGAGATAATTCCTAATTCGACATAATGAATCGAAAATATGATCGATATATCATGATTTCCTTATTTTGACTTTGTACTGTTGTATGAAAGTGACTTCAAAAACAACACGAGTTTTGAGACTGCATCTCCCAAATTTTCACTAGAGCTATCACTTTGGGGTATATAACGATGTTTCTCAGATTTTATATATATCTCATATATTTATTAATATATATATATATATATATATATATATATATATATATATATAAATATTATATTATATTTTTCCAAATGGTGTATATCTGATAATTAAGCACACGACTGAATTCTGCTCTGACTGCTATACACCAAAAAAAAATACTGATATTTCAGTCAATGTGGTCTCAATTCCTGTCCACACTTAACTGAGTTGATTTTTCACTCCACTAAAAGGACTGAAATCGAACACGATGACTCAAAATTGGTGATCAGAACTGATCTACTTCCCTTCATTCTCGAGTTCTCTTCCATTTACCATTCATCTCACTGCAAATTAGAAGAATCATAGAATGATTTTCCCAAATTTTCAATCATGACTGATTCCACTCATCATTCTGTTCATATTCTGAGTTGGTTCTTTTCTTCAGTGTCGCTGGGGTCCATCTTGAATACATTTACCACTGATTAAATCGAACAACCATATCAGATACTACCTAGTTCCTCTCTCTCGACGATCATTGTATCATATTTTTGAATTACTCATAGATCAAACTTTCCCAAATAATTTTCAGTGATTTCTTAGTCGAATCTCAGTAGAGATCCATTGTTATATGATTTGAAACTCATACCAAGTACCGACACCACTTCAAAAGCATTAAAATTGATGGAGTGCCTTTTGACTCCGATACTGGGCAAAAGTGCGTGTGAGTGTAACTGCGATGGCGTGGATGAACTGCTCCTTTTCTAATTGTAGTATCGATTGTTTTACTAACTTGTCAATTGAATTTCAAAATGTGTCAAATTTTCTTCAATATTATCAATGCGTCGATTGTACTCCAAATGAGTTGATTCAATTTCGAAAAGTATTATATGTATTCCAGAATTATCAATCCAATTTCAAAATTCGACATATTATCTTGAAGAAATTCAATGTTAAAATCAATTTTTTCAATATCAGACCTTTCTGTTCTCATCCAAAAAACGATCTATAGTAGTTTGAGTATAACTGAAATATTACATAACACCTCAGCTACATATTATACACAGTAACTTACACACCTCTACCAGCATTTTTCAGAAATCTAAGAGATACGTCGTGAAATTCATTCCACATCATTTGGATATGAAAATGACTATTTTGAGAATCGAATGAAATTTTTCCGAGATTGGAGTTTTGGAATTTGATAATTTCAAAATACAATTGATCCTTTTCGAAATTCAAATGACAATGTCGGAATAGAAATGACAAACTTCGAAATTCAACGATTTCGAAATTGCAATGATACTTCATGTAATCAGAATGACCATTTGGAAAAACAACTGGCTCTTTATAAACTACGATTGGAAAAGGTGTAATTCTCTGTCGTTCATCCCAATATTTGGCAGAAACACTCAATAATGAATGTTTGGCATGGAATATGGGATAGGCTGTTCTTATATCAACAAGTTCAATACGACCATTTCGAGCATCTTCTGCTTATTTCCTCGAACTATGAATTCAAACGTCGATGTCAGGCAAGTATTGAATATTCTTTCATTTTGTAGTAGGTAAAATCATTGACGTTATGTTCTAGGGTTGTGAAGTATTCATCACAACACCCTCCTTCCCATTTATTCTTCTTCCCATCTTGGAATTGTCATCTGTCAATTTCACTCCAAAATATAGTATTCATGCATCAATTGCATTATCCCAAGTTCAAATTTTCATCGATTGAACTGGATAGCTCTCAGTTTCGATCACAAAATAGGTACCACTCATGACCGGTATTTGTTTACAGAAATAGTGAAGTGATACATCTTTTAATTGGGTCGCCTTGTTATTTACAATCTGATAATGCACTTGACTGAAAGTTGATATCATCTATATGGAATCAAACTAATCATTTTCACCTTCCTACATACGTTATTCATATTCGGATAGTGATCGTTCCATTTGAAAAGAGGTAATCAAAAGGGTTCAGAAACTCCCCAAATGGCGATTGAGGCAATGGTGGTAATTTCAACTGAGTAATAAAAGTAATTCATTCCAAAAATGAAATTAATACCAGGAAATAATAATTTTGAATGAGGAAATTGATGTACCCCTTCGAATCCACACTGTCTAATATTATCATTACTGATTATATGATTACTACCCGTATTAGCTACAGATTCATGAGGTTCCCAATAACATGCAGCTGGATTCACAACTGATTCGTAACTGTTCGTTAGAAAACATCCTTGGCGGTTTTTTAGTGTTTTTCTCATTCAGTATTCCGGACATGAGAAAAATCCAGAAGGTCATTTCCGTGATAGCAACCAATAGTATGAGTACGAATATTTTTCAGTTCATTCGTTTTTACAATCGACACTCATAAGATTTGAGTATCATTCATCATAAATCAGTATTTTGTAGGAAAGTTTTCTTGTGTGATTTATGATTGCTCATACCGGATGCCAATATAGTGCATCTTGATAGTTTACAATTCTGATCCGTCTATTGTTACAGATAATTTTATCAATCCTACGCTAGGAAAATGATACCGATGAGGTACTTGATTTGCTTGTCCAAATGAGATCAGATTCAGTAATAGGAAGAATCAATCGTAGATCTTGAATTTTCGAATTCGGATGATCAGAATGCCTTTGTATTCAGTCAGTATTTCCAATATTCAGATGATGAGAACCCGTAGCCAGTTATTAAGGGAAGACAAGATCAACTACATTGTAACAATGAAATATATGATAGTTCTGAACACTGGCCTTCCAGACTGGAGTTGAATCCAGAGTTGAGAGAAACAATTTGTTGTAGGAACCTCGGTTGCGAGTGTTATTCGAGAATGAGTTGTGTGTATTAAAAAAATACAGGAACTCTGTCTGTAAGTTATTCGTGGAGGTGGTTCATTGATTTTCCTGGATTTTTCCGTTGTGTCAGACAAAACAAATGAATGGAAAACAATCATCGAAACATTGTATTCACAGTATAGTTACCATGTGCTGTACCATGTACCAAGGATGGAAGAACATAGGAGCAATTTGAAAATGCATAATATATGGACAAGTCGAAATCAGTTGAGCATATTCTTACTGAAGATAGACAACACATGGCCGGTTGAAGTGATATTGAGATCATATGAGAAGATGAGAACAACCAAAAAAGAAAAATCGATGAATCTGCTTGTATTCTCCTGAACGGAAATATTGCTTCTTATTCTCTTCTGCAATTTCATTCACTTTCCATATTTTATATTTTTCTTGTGCCGTATTTTTTGTATTTTCCAGAAAAAGCATTGGAAATCCCAGAGAATCTAAAAAAATCAATACAGAAATTGTTTTTTACAATTTCACATACTGTACTATTCTGATTAAATCATGTTTTGGATGATTCTCACGTTAGGAATATTTTTTTCTCACATTTGTGACACTATCTTTTCAAATGGTCATGACATTTCATCGCTATCTGGGTACATATACCAAATACCGAGTCGTATAAAAACTCAGTTATATCTCCAGAACCTTCCACTATTTAGGTATACACATTCGATGAAAAAGAGTCACTCTAGTCTATTGTTCTGTGTGCAATAGAATGAGATTAAGATGTCCTCGCTCCACTTTTCAAAGGGAACCACCACCAGGGTGATAGAAATACTTCCAAAAGCATAACATAGTTAGCAGAATGTGTTCGATATATTTTTCAGACGACGAAAACTGCAAGAAAGACTTCTGGAATCACCTATGCAGAATATTGATGTAGGTATCTGAACATAAGAATCCTACATAATGAATTGAAACAAACTTCTAATCCGATAGAAGTTCAAAAAAGTACCTCAAGAATTCGAGAATCTATCTGAAAATTCTGACTTCTGAATACTCGATTTTCCACACATAAGTACTTTCATTCAGGAAATTGTCCAGGTGACCTTGTTTTCTTGAGAAATATATATCATTCCAAAGTTTTGGGGTGTGACTTTGTACCAGAACAACTGACTCCTGCATGGAAGCTCATCGAAGGAATTCATTTGTTTAGCCAGTCACCAAAATTTGGATGACTTCGAATATTAACTTCGAGAGTTATCAAAGAGAAACATTTTTCATTTTGTAACTTCGAGGGTGCGTAACTTGGTAACGAAGGATTCCAGTCATACTGGTAATATTTTGACTCCATCTATACATTCCCGAGAGGAAAAGAGGAAGTCCACACCCTGTATACGAGTGGTCCAATTAATGGCACCTATTCTATTATCACGACTGCTATCGAATCCAGAAGAAAATATCTCAGTACAATAATAAAGACCTGCCAGCAGGCCATATTTGGAAATGATTATGGGATATATAGGGTGTCTAGGAGATACAGGACAAACCAAAAATAGTTATTTCCGTCAATGTAAAATACCATACACGAACCGTGTATTTTTTTCTACTGTTGACAACACAACAGAGAAGGAAGGTGTTGGAATTTTTTTCAAATGATTGGAGGTTGTAAGCATCGGGAGAGGCTCCAAAGAGATTAGGCAAGGAATTCCTCAACTTCATATATTTGTATATAAATATAAGGACATAAATATTTTCAGCCAATTGATTTCGTCGCTATTTTTTCTTTCTGAGCATATAGTGTTATGATTGTACATTGTACCTCATCAACAGTGAATTCCCGTCTATTTTTCGAATTGTTCATTATGATGTGAATGATTGATTCGATCTATCTTATCTATTCCATGAATATCTACATTCGATTAGTCAGCGATAAAACTGAATGTTGTGTGGAATCTGAACTCTACACCTGCAATATCCAAAACAGCAAATCTTCTGATGGATTCGAATGCAGAATGATACTTTCGAAACCTCGTTCTTCATTCATCGCAGTATTGACAGCTACTGAGACTTGTCTCCAATCAATTTCCACTCGTTAATTCTGAACACTATCATTGTTCTCTCCTTAATTTTCCAAATTCATTGTTATCCAACCGTAGGCTCAACGGAAAATTTCATCCATTGTCAGCATAATCTTTAGTAAGCAATTTTCAGTCGAGTATGATGGAATTTGTGAATACGTTGGAGAGGAGTTCGAGAAAATTGTTCATGAAAGAGGCTTCGAATTGAATCATTTCGAATGCAGAACGGTGAATGAGTTACATAGCATAACAAAGTTTCTAACGAATTTTTATACCCCATTGTCACCTGTCTCTGAGTGCTCTGACATAGAAAATATTCAACGTTTGGAATATGTAACGGCATATTGGGGTCCGATAGCAATTACGTTACGTCCAAGCGTTACATAGAAAATTCGCAGTTAGAACTCACTCATCACGCATTGAAGAAATCCCAATGGACATTATGAACGGGTATCCAAAATTGAGAATTTCACAATACATAAAGAACAAAAACAATGATTTCTCATTGGAATTTCAATGAATTGTTCGATTCATCGATACTGATTCATTGATTCGAACTTCACAGACTGAATAGTAAGCCGTGACATGCATTGTGTATGATTTTTTAGAAGAATATAGGGTAGCCCGAAAATATATTGATTAAATAATCACAAAAGTTTTTGTTGCTCGATTCTTCATCAGGTTGACCAGGACCTGCAAAAACATCTCCTCATCATGATTATTTCGAAAATTCCTACGTTGGTATCGTCGTGAGATTTATTATCTGTGGTATTCATCAATTCAAAAATTTCCATCATAAATTGCAAATGATTTCTCATTCGAATTCGAATTTATTTGCTGATGAAGCAAAATCAATAAGCGATTCAATTATTGCGCAATATAATGAGTACCAAATTTTTTTTTGCTCTACTCATTTGTAGACGTATGTTTGAATAAAAAAAATCCGTGTTTTGATGTCCTCTATCACTCCTTGAAGTTTGCTGGTATCTTTTTGAGACACCCTATATACATGATTTATTTTACACTTAGACTATTCCAAACGGGCATATCCGACTGAATCTTGGCTCAAGTTCGAATACAGGTTTCGTATACATGTTTTTTTTTATTTTAGGAAAGAACTCATCAAGCTCAATGAAACCACATTCGCTAGTTTCCGATAAATCTCCATGCTTCAGAATTTCGGATATGAAAATAATAGGTATCGGCGTGCTTGTCAAGTTGAATATACTATTATGACTTCAGTTGGGTTTTTCCGTGAACACAAATAATTAACACAGGTATTCATTGAATATAATTATAATAATTTTCTATTTCTCATTTTGTCTGTTGACATTGGGCGAGACACTGATCAATGGATTATTGACTCACTCAGGTTTTGGCAGGTTTTTGATATATCATGAACCGGAGAAGTCACAAAATTTTGGCAAATTCCAGGATAGATTCAGACTACGTATGTTTTCTACGAGAGCCACTATCAAACTTCAAATTCGATTTCAATTTTTCGTATCTTCCGAATATTTTCTCTAAATCGAACCCATGATGTATGCAAATCAAGTGATAAAGACTAACCTCAAGGGATCGAATAGCTGTGTTATTATTGATAAAATAGTTCGCTTCGTTACCCGAGTTCGATTCATGTCAATAATACTTCTGTACCCCAATACATCTGTGTGTGAGTTCCATAACGAACCTAGTGCCTTTACATTGCTATCGACTGAATAGTAGGTGATGTCTTTCATATCCTATTCATCATTTGCTGAAACCTCTCTTTCATTGGATATCCATTTTCTACGAATAAAACCACCTGTTAACAGATCATCCATGTAGAAGTCCCTCAGTATGCATTTACTAGCATCTGACAATGTGTCTTTGAAATCATACCCTAACTGATGCAAACACCTTACGGCTGATGCTGTCCTGTATGTGAGTGTATTCAATATATATATTTCTAAAATCACCACAATATTCTCTGCAAATCCCTCTGTTCTTCTTTGATGAGAATTCGCCGATACATCTTTGCCACATATGCCGTAAATATTACTGCGTGTTTACGAAACCCAACTAGAATAGAAAAAAGACTATCCTGTGATTGAGAGATGCCTTCATCCGTTTCACTCCAAGCATCGAACACTACCAACGACTAAATCTTGTAGTTGATCAGTAGCTCCATTAAGTATCCCTCGTAATTTTGTCATGTGACCCATATCCATATTCCTTCATAAATTCATGATATTGATCCTTCATATCTGAATTTTTCCCTAATTTATTTCCAATTTGCATCAATCTCTCGAATGCAATTTCATATGAATTACCTGATTCATTAATATCCTAATTGGTAATGTAACTACAAATCTCCCGTTCTCATTTCTGAAAGTATTTTCCCATGATACCTCTTCACAAAAAACCCCTTTCTAGATAACTTATTCTTCTGACCATACTCCACTAAGTCCCAAAACTTTTGGATTTGGTTTTCCATTGGATCATTGCTGAAAAATTGCAAAATTGCAACCTAATATTTTTTTTCCTGCCCTGGCCCTGGAATTACTCATTTCCCCTGCTATAATCCATCCAAGTTCTGTTTTTTATAGAATTAGCTGACCCTCTCCTAATTTAATCTGTCCTGCACATATCAATCCCCAGAATATAGACGCTCCTAGCAATACATCTATTTCACTTGGTTCCGCAAAATTTGAATCAGCTTAATTTATATTTGGAGGGATAACGAATCCATCTGATTTCACTCTTGCTACAGGAGTACTCTCTGAAATCATGTTAATAACCAGGAAGATTGAAGTGAATTTTGATTGCATACAATTTTGAATTCTGATTGCCTGTACGAAATGATCAATGTTTAAAATTGCTTGCCCAATTCCTACCACTGGTATATTAGTATTTTCCAAAGGAATCCCTGATTCTTTGCTGAAATTATTTGTCATAAAAATTCATTGACTCAATCTAATGAAATCTTGCCTCGTGTAGTAACCCTGATATACCTGTGAAATACACTAGGGCCGTTGATAAAAGCACATCTACTTTTTGCATCGAAGAAATGTTCTGATGAATAAGCTTTTTCCTTCACATTTTCTTGAGATATTGAAGCACACTGGAATGCTTGTGAAGCCTCATATATCTCAGTACTCAATAGTGTTTGGTTTGTTTCCTGCTTCTGTTCCCTTTTATCCTCATCCTGAATCTCCCGTGATTATGATTACCATGATGCAAAAGACTGTTATGCTCCTTCCCACAATATTTGCAGCCCCTCATTGTACAATCTTGTACCTTATGTCCATGACGTAAGTAATTCCAACGAACATTTGCCAGTCCAACTTCAACCAGTTTTCCAAATGTTGACAAACTTAAGAATTTGTTGCAAGCATACAACATATGCAGTTCAGGACAATGTTTGTTTGATGAAGTGTATGAATTTAATGTCTTATCTGATCTTGGTTCAAAATCATTTTATTTTCCCTGTTTTTTTTTCATTCCCTCCCCGTTGCCGTATCTAATTCAGTTTCTTATATGAAAATGAGTATTGTATCCCAGCTGTCAACTGGCTGACTCAATGACTTCAATACGCGGAGATCCTTCCTAATTGTATCAACAAATTTTCCCAAATGAGAATATGATTCTTTCAACATTCGTTGGAAATTGTACAGTGATTCTATATGATTCATAGTTATGATCCTTTCATTTTCATACCTATTCGACAGCAGTTTCCATGCTTCAGCATAATTTTGTTCCGAAACCTCGAGAGCTCGAATGACTTCCGCCGCATCTTCCTGCATTCTCTAAATAGTAAAACCTCTGAATATCAATATAATCAGTGGGATTGGCATTAGAATTCATCAATGTTTGAAACGTATCATAAAATCCTTACCAATCTATAGAAGAACCATGAAATGTGGAAATCTCCATATTGGGCAATCTCACATTCCTTTCCACCAAAACAGAAGCCCCTATAGAACTATTCAAATTTGTCCCTGAATCATCATTCGATGATATTGCTTCTGCTTTTGCGATTGTTTCAAAATATGATTCCTGAAATGCAATCCTCTCTTGATCATGAGCTCTGGCATTTTCAAAATCTAATTCTTCTATTTTTGATAGTAAAATATCCAATTCGTTGCAACATTTCTCACACTTTTCGATTCTTCCGGGTATTTGAGATGTTTTTTCTTGTGTGAAAGTATTGAGGAAGGATTCAGATCTTGTTGAATGCCCTTCAATAACTCCTCTTTTCCGATTGAGTTGATTCATTCTTGCTATTTAATGAATGAAAAATGAACCAAATGATGAATTTCACACCTAATACCCAAGTGAGCCAACTATATAGCAGACTCAGGAGAATGTACTCACAGTGGCCCAATATGCTGTTTTCTTACTTGAATATTCTTTTATTATGCACCCAATGATATATATTTGATGTGTACTGAGCCCAGTGCGCCTCTCGAGGCTGATTATCGCTCCCAGTGCGCCCGATCTCATTTATGATTGACTTGATACGTCGATATTGGACATCCACAAAGCAACTTCCTAACTCATTCAGGTCCAACGCCGTTAATTGTCCATCAGATGCGCTGCTCTCATACTCCTTCTTCATAATACTATTCGCCATTGGTTCTTCCATCTGGCTCGAAGGATCAAATTATGTTGGTTGACACAACTGAATTCTATTGATTCTATTAGTCAATGAAACACTACCTTCCTCACAATCATTGTAATGAATGTGTTCATACAATTCTCATCCTTTTTAAAAATTATGTCTGATTATGTCAGTTTTTTTTTGTTGAAAAAAAAAACAAAGGAATCGTGGACTGTATATACCGAATGATATAATGATATTCCCATAGAAATCGATATTGCAGATGTCTGAACATTCATAGAGGTGTCTTTCATTTCAGTATTCGATGCCAGCTCAAAATTTCCATACACAGGACTATCTGTAACCACTAGGTTTGACTGGGGGAACTACGACCAATGCATAAATATTGACCATAACTACGAAGGTGGCAGAATTCTGGGAAAATATTGCCTTGCTGGACTCATCGTGCCAGGAACTAACGTAAGTATAGTGATCATGCATCGTATATATCTCTTGTACGAAAGCGCTGAACGGACATCATGACTTTTTCTTATAGTTGCCAGTTTTAACTGGCAATTAGCACTAATTGTCAGTTCAAACTAACAATTTGGTCTAATTGTCAGTTCGAACTGGCAATTATGGCTAATTGCCAGTTCAAATTGGCATTCATCCCTAATTGCCAGTTCAAACTGGCATCTATCCCTAATTGCCAGTTCAAACTGCCATTCATCCCAAATTGCCAGTTCCAACTGGCAACTATAAAAAAACACATCATTATGTTCGTTTAGCGCTGAACGGACATAATGGATTTTTTTTGCTAGTTTGAACTGGCATTTATGGCTAATCGTCAGTTCAAACTAGCAATTATCACTAATTTTTTTTTTTTTTATCTGTGGACAACACGAAAGGGAAACCTATGATGTTCGAGGAACATCGTGTTAGCCAGCGGTGGAATTTCGGGAAAGAAGGAAGGTGTTGGAATTTTTCTTGAAAGTTTGGAGGTTGTAAGCATCAGGAAAGACTTCACTAGGCAAAGAATTCCACAACTTTGCCGTTCTATTGATGAATGATGCTTGGTATAGCGATGTTCGACAGGTCTCGAGCCTGACAGTGTAGGGGTGACCAGCTTGAGCTCGTCTGGTTTGTCTATTGTACTGACAATCAGTGCTAATTGCCACTTCAAACTGGCAATTATGAAAAAAAAGTCATCATGTCCGTTCAGCGTTTTCGTACTCTTGCATTATTAGGTTAAGTTATCAGAGGGTAACCAATATCATATCATGAATGGTTTGTATAGGGTGAACGTGCAATTCTCTACATCTTAAAAGTTGAAGTTGCATAATAAGGACAGCAGCCATTGAACCGATATGAGCTATTAACAATCGACCATTATCATTATTTGTGCCGACTACCATCGGGTGTGGAAAAAAGTCCGTGCGACTCCTAGAATACAGTTGTATTCTTGTAACTTATTATTGTTTTAATGTATACTCTTGCTTGTCATATAAGTGCGTACGGTATTCATCAGGAAAATAAAGTGTTCTCAACTGAAATGATAATGGAAGTGAATGATGTTGATCTGATCTGTTTGACTTATGGTAGGATTGTTATTGATGGAAGCACATGTCTGAAATGGTTGCGGAGGAACGTTTGGAGAATTCGAAAAACGTTGATTTTGATTTGGATCCACGCTCTGGTAGGCCTTGAATGTCAGTGACAATGGCAAGAGCTTCTGAACTAAGACACTTCACAAGAGCAACAGCTGCTCGCAGACACATCAGGGTCAAAACAACTACAACAATCTCTGGAAGACTACGTGCTGACTACGAGTTGACACGTGTCTCTTTTCAATATCAAGGCAGAAAAAGAAGCATTTTTGTATGGAAACTTGTGACAGGAGATGAAGAATAGATGAAGATCCTAGACAGAGAAAATATTGAGTGGATTTAGATCAGTCGACAATATCAACAGCAGATCGCAATGTTCACGGTGAAAAGTTATGGCTCAGTATTTGGTGTGATGAATGAGGTGTGCTATTCTTCAAACTCCTGAAAACAAATGAAACTATCACTGGTGAACATTATGCTCTCCAATCGGAATCTCCAATCATATTCTAGGCATGGCCATCGACCAGTGATATTACAGTATGACAATTCTCGACCACATAGACGTTCTATGGTCTCGGAACGGTCTGACAATGGGAAATTCCACCAAATCCGGCATACTTGCCAGACAACGTCGTTTTCGATCGTTACAAAACAACTTGGCAAAGCACCGATTCCAGACTAAAGATGAAATTTGGATAGTAGCTATTGAATCCATAGCATCAAAGGATCAGGAGTTTTTTCGCCCAAGATGTCTATTCGTTAAAAGAGAGAAATTGAAGCTGATGGTCACTATATGTCACTGGATTTGTGTTCTGCTTCAGTTTGATGAATATTTTTTCAAACAATACATGAACTTTTTTGTGCACCCAACACACTATTAGAAAAATCTCTAAATAATTTTGATCTCATTGCCTGCTCCCCTGTCGTATTGGCAACGTTTGGAGCAATAAAAGATATCCTAGCACTCTGATTGTGACCAAATAGAGGTGCATTTCGACAAACCTGACTGAGCAGTGATACATTTTGCAATATTCAAATGATATACCTATCAAAGGAAGGGCAACAGCATGAAAATATCGCTCTGCTGCGTTTCAACATAAATATACTTCAGACAAGATATATTTTCCTGAGTTCCGAGACTATGATATTCACATTTCACAGGTATGTTCGATTCAAGAATTGAAATAATTCTTAATATTGAAGAATTTAATAGGTGGATGAAAGAAAGTCCTCACCAACTCTCGACGGAATTGATTGTATAGGTAACAAAACTAGCATCTGTTTCTGTATCTGAATATACAAAATTATGTACTACAGATGTGTGAGCAGAAAACTAACTACAGGCTTTTCGATCCCAGTTCACCTCATGTAGGATGTTCCATAATATATGCGCAGGATTTCAAGATGTGATAGCTAGTTCAAAAATATGGAAAAATGTTTGTATTAAGTAATCTTCTCGAATGCACCATTTTCGAGGTTCATGGTGTTGAAATCTCTGGAACCGTTCATCGCACAGAGAACAGCTCTTGTAAAGATAAGTATAGAATCTTATAGTATAGAGGTTATTGTTCAATCGCAATTTTATATGAAGAGCGAGTAGGGTCATGGATGAGAGTTGTGATTCGAGCTCAGGAATTATAGGATATAGAATTATACAGTCACGAAACGATATATTTGGGTGAGCGTAGAGCCGTCTGTTGAGGATAATAGCGAATCTAGGTCGTTCGAGAGTCCTCGTGCCTGGATTAGGTTGTTTCTTAGGCTATTGTACATCGGACTGACTAGCAATAATATTTGAATCCGAGTGGCGATGATATTTTATAGGATATTTACAAATGAATGCATATAAGTCAAGATCTGGACTAGTTAGGTATAGGTATGATATGCATAGATGGATAGCTGTGTGTTCCGTTTGGAAAAATCGGCTTCCGATCACTTTTTCATGTGAACGAAATGCCGAAATTTTTTGACCACCCTGTATCGAAGTATTCCAAATTTGGCTATCGTGTTGGTAGTTCCCAATTATTATCTTATCACGAACCAAATTTCAATGTTCCAGTACCTCGGTGTCCAAAAATATAAGCATTTTAAGAAAGTGCTGTTTCTCGCAAAAATGAAAAATATTCAGTATCTCAAAAACGGTCAGAGATGAGTACAAGGTAACAGGTAGGCGTATCCATGATTCGATGAGGACTCTGAAAATCATATCATATAGCGAGTATCCCATTCGAAATATCAAATGTTGCTACTACTTTCTAGTAGAAGCGGCAACACTGCAGTTTCGAAAATATCTCAAATGAAGAGAGCGTCATCTCAAATATAAGCATGCCCATTTTCATGAATTCCTCCCATGAAGATAGTGTAAGCTCGTCGTGAGATATCAATGAATTCGTGACTAGGCGAATAGCTCTCTCCTACAGGTCTCCTCTTCAGTGAATCATATCATATCATCATCCTATGAGAGAGCTGTGGGTGGTGATATCAACCATGAATATTGACAACCTAATAGGAACAGTGGTACCTGGCCTCATCGTTTTGTGTGATCTGCCTTCTCAGTGAATATGAAAGCTTGAGTTTCGAACTCTACTAGATCATCAGATCTCCATTTCAGAATTCTTGCCAAATCATCTGTCAAAGTATCGGCCTGTCTCCGTCTTACTACTCTGACCTCATTGAATGATTTGAGGGCTCTTAACTTGAAGGCAGAGGAGCGGAAGTGTACATTCATCTGGACAGGATTTCACATCCAACAAATCGTCGGACATAGTTATATAGGGTGGCAAATAATATGTCGCTAGTTTCGCTAGGAGACCATGTTATTAGCGAACAGATGTTAACGTGAAACTCTCTATGTAGTTCCTTATCATGATTCCAGTGTCTCAACTTGTAGTCGATGTCGATTCAATGTCAATGTGATGAAGATGTCATACATCCTAACATTGGTGATGATAAATATTTACTTGTGAATGAATTGGGCATGAATGGATGGTTGAATACTGCGTATGACATGTTTGTATGGTAGTCCTTCAGTTGAATTCATGAATAGTGATTCACATAATGAGTCTGGAAAGGGCATCTTTGAGTCAACGCTGCAACCTGAGATTCTCCGAAATAGTCTTGTGAAGGAAAAACAATCCGAAAAGTCCTGTAAAGATAAACTCCTCATCCAAGATAGTCCAGAAAACTGATTTTTCAAGACGGGTGCCTACGAAATCGATCCATTGATGACATTCGGAGAACTATTGAATCATTGAACTTTTTTTCAGGATACTTACTACAAGCTGACGATTTGTATACCTGATGGATGTTCCGCGTCGGATTACCAGGCGATATTTCATGGATTTCCTGTGGGTTTTCAGACTGATACATGTGTAACGAAGGAGACTGGCACCGAATATACTTCTGGAGATATAGCCACTTTGTAAGTTCAATAGTATGCTGTCATCATATGTCGCCACATATGAGATCATGTTTTGGTTTTATCTTCACTATCGCAATCCATAATACACCATAATATTTCCTCATATTTTATGTGAATGTTGCGTCCGAAAAGGTATTTTTGCAAAAGAGGTGATATGTTCAAAGTTTCGGTATCCTATGGTCTGGGAACAATGCATACAGCGTTCTTTGAAATCAGCTATCTTAGTTTTATTGGAGGTACGCTGAGACCAAAACCTCATACTGAAAGCCAAAAATTAGTTATGTGATGAGCATATTTTGAAATTTCGAAATATGAACTTCATATAGTCTGGCTCTGGAGTACATATATGTACCGTATCCGTAGCCTTCTGCTGATATCCCATTCGTAATACGAATCAGTGAATTTGCACTTATAGTTATATCATCTGATATAGAAAATCATAGAAAATACTGTGAATGAATTATGAAGTGATGATTTCATTACAATAATATCAAGAACTCAGATCATGCGAATGAAAATAGTCTGATTCCTTGAAGATCTTGATAACACGATGTTCCTCGAACATTATAGGTTTCCCTTTCGTGTTATCCACAGATAAAAAAAAAAAGAAAAGAGGAGCAGACATATTTTCACTAGTCCAAGAATCACGGTCGAAAATCATTCAGTTCTTCGAGAAAATTGCACCCAATGAATTCGAATGGCAAAATCTAGTATGGTCATTCATACAGGGTCGATGGTACGTTAGACGTTTATGGAGGACGCAACGCAGGATTTTTCTGAACATTTTATCACCTGTTCTATAGATCTGAAATATTTTATATTATAATGTTATATATTATAATGTTAAGAAGATACATCTTGCAATTTGGAAATCATCAGTAACGCATCGAGTTATATGAAGCTGATATAGGTGAGAAGGCAGTTAATTAATAAATAAATAAATAAATAAATAAATAAATAAATAAATAAATTTGGAGGAGGAAAAATTGAGTTGAATGACCCGATAAAGATTATCTTGACAGATACATTAGAGAACAAACTGTACCACAAAGATTGAGAAGAGTTGAAGAATCATTTACACGTCCTGAAAAGAAACGAGAGGCGGAAATATACAGAAAAGTAGACGGGTGAAATGAAGGAGAATCCTGACAGTGGTAGAAACCATGGCTTATACCTTGAAAAACTATTGAGACACGAATCCTCAGTGAAGTGGAATCCTTAGTTGAACCGAATGCAAATGACCAGGAACTGATGAACCCGGTTCATCAAATACTCTGACCGAGTGAATGTAGGAGCTGTTTAGTCAGATATTTTTCAATTCCTTTTCGCTGATCTAACATTAATTTCATTAATAATATTGTTAGTTACCATCTGTCTTCATTGGCATTTTTTATGTTTTTGTATTTCATCAACAAGCTTTGTCAACAAGTTATCTTCTTGGGAAAATAAAGCATATTTTGAATTCAATTGAATTGAACTCAATATTTTCCCACAACTTATCACCATAACTTCAACAGATTGTATATTAAAATATACAGAAATGGTCTTGAGCTATTTAGGACAGCCTATGGAAGAGATTGTTATGATTGCATTTCAGAATACGACCACTACTTGAATGAGTGATTACGGGTGAGATCAAAAAAGAAAATTAATCTTGTGCAATTTCATTGGAGGCATGATCTTGGAATATGAATAACATCGTGAAGAAAATCAAGGAGAATCATTGAAAGATCAAATTGTAAGAGATGTTCAATAAAACCTCTTTCATGGTCGTCGCTCCAAAGCAGCAGCAAACCGTCGTTGGCTTAGGAACCCAATCACGTAAACTATAGCAGAGGAGCTAGAAATACATGCGATCAAACGATAAGCGGATCTAAAGAGTCATATAGCACCAAGATATGATCAATGCTCATCGAGTGCCAAATAGTTCCCGTTTGGTTTGGACCTTCACAGAGGCAATCGAAAGCAATCTTTTTTCTTGCCCAAATGTTTGCATAATGGCCTAAATGTTGAATAGGTTATGAAGCCAGAATTGGAATTCCGCCTATTGTCCTCTATAAATATGCCAGAAACTGAAACCAGTTCTTTTCTGGTCATTCATCGGTTCATACACGCTTGGTGTATTACGTAACTGGAAGATAGCCAGGATTCAATCGATTCAGAATGCAAGGCAAAAAAACACCGATAGCTATATACTGATTCCATCACTATCTGTGACTTCTGAAGAATATAGTAGTTAAGAAATAATTGAAAGGTCTAGACCATGATCATCCGATATCTGAAGAGATCAAGATTTGTTAACAACCAGCAACGGCTTTTATCACCAGAGATCAACAGGAGACCTGCTTGCCTACGTGACAATTATATGGCAGGAGTCAGGAGAGTAAAAAGATGAGCGTTTGACCGAGTTCGGCATCGAGGTATTCTTGCAAAACTTCCATCATATACCTTCTTCTAGATTTTCTGAGATTTTCTCTCTTTGTTTCTAAAAATGAAAGGAGGAGTAATAATAAATATTTGGATATATTTGTAGTGAAGACAGATTTGTGATCTGCCTCAAAATGTCACTGCGCTCAAAATTCAACCTCCAGATACCTAAAAGATAAATTCTTTATTCGTCAGTGACACCTTGTTCCTCAAAGAAATTAGAAAGCAAATATATTCTCTATATGAAAACGAAACTTCTACTCATCTAAGTGGACATTTCTCCATAATAACGTTGTGGCATTTTCGACACTGGGAATTGACATGTTCAAATGCAAATTGAAACAGTATCAAATCAAGGAACTTTTCTACTCCATTTGAGAATTTAGTTTAGGATAGTTTGACACATATTTTCCAGTTCCCAATGTCCTATCATCAGCTGCTGAGTGAAAGTTTCCTACAATTGTCGAAGGAGAAATTTTATTGAAATTGGATTCCCTAATGTATGCTTATATACAGATCATAAAAAAATATAGAAGATACATTCAATTTTCATCACGAATATGCTTCACAAGTTCATTTTTGGATAGTTTCAATGATTGAGTAGCTTCTATTAGATCAGGCAGATCATTGAATCGGACAAGACATTCGAAGAAAATATTGCTCATACTACTTATTGATTTTCTCCTATTTATATGAATGTGACTGTTGTGTCTAGTGGAGGAGTGATGAATCTCCTCATTGAAAGGTATCAACAATAACAAGTGAGTTGGGTTCATTTTATTAAATATTTTATAAATATCTAGGAGTCGTAGCACAATATGGTCAAGGTGTTTGATGATCGAGCTGCCGGACGGTAGTGAGTTCGAGCTTCGAACCCGGCCACGGCCTTTTTTTTTTTTTTTCAAAATTAAATAGGATCTGTGATTCCAATACTGACATCGATCTGGCAGTCTCGGCTACGCCCTTCCCCCTGCTCAAACTTCGGATTTTGGGACGTTGGAGTCCAACGTAGCAAAGCGACTGATGAAAAAAATGCCATAGTACAATAGAATAATTTTTGGTCCACTGGAAGCCATTGCAGAGTTGATAGCATTGGTAGGTATTCGTGTATATCTATTACATTTCAAGATTATTCTCATTCCCTGATTCAGAAGATTTTGTAATTGTTGCACTTTGTTTAGATTGAAGGAGAATAAAAAAGATGCACAATGATCAAAGTTGAGTTGAATTATTTATTATTATACCATAATTTTTGTATCTGTTGATGAGTTACTAGCGATTCTTGGGAAAAAAATATATTTACTCGAAATGGTCATAGAATGATAGACAGTTATCAAGCTGAAATTCTAAAAATTTCACTGACGTTACTATCTCAGGAAGGTAATTTCCCACCATTAAATTCATGATGGTCGTATTTATTTTATTGTATTCGAATCAGTAATGACCATTGCTTAAGTTTTCGTAATATTAGGTTTCATTTTATTGATTTGCGGGTATTTATCTACATTCTGGTAACAGTTCCATCTAAGTTCACTCCAGTACAGGCCAATGAGGTTTCGTCTGCAAATGAGTTGATGAACTGACAGTCTATAAATATAAAATATCAATGAGTAAAAAAAAAATTCTTCAGTATAAATCTATCAATAGTTTCGAAGGCCCTTCTTGGGTCTAAGAATGCAGTGACAACACATTCTCCTCTCCTGTTCTGTTAATTAATTTGGCTAGTGATAATTGCAATGATGTTTCTCAACATTTATCTTTCGAAAACCAGATTGATTAATGAAGATGATTTGATTTCTGTCAATAAACTCTACAAGCTGATTATATACTGCTATTTCTAAAACCTCCTCTTCTGGTAGAGAGGTATTCATAGGTATAAATTCCACTTGCTTCCACAATGCTTTCAAAGTGTTTGTTACTTTTGATAAAGGTATAACCGTACTCATTTTTAATGATTCTGGCATTTGATTTTTCTGAAGCGATGTATCGATTAGATTGAGGATTGCATGACCAGCTGTTCTAAATACTTTCATCTATTTCATCATCTGGTAAACTTATTATATGTAGTATTCAGACTTTTGCTGAAGCTCTTAGAAATGCACAGAATAAGCCCAATTCATGGTGATTCACGAGTTTACCAGTTTGTGGGTTTACTCACTTACAAAGGTGGGCGATCTCTACCTTTGTTAGATATTTCCACACATCTATTTTGTGAAAATAACAGTACATTGAAGTTGGAACGAAGGTCGAAAAAGAATGGTCATTTCTCAGTATGAACTCTCATAACATCATTTGGTGAGAATAGAGAAATTAGAAATATTTGTTTCGTCCCGATTCTCTGTAACACCCTATATGTATGATCCAGAATGATTCTGAAATATTGCCTACAGGTATATCTATATTTTTTTCACTTTTAAATTTTCCTCCAGCGTAAATATTGGACTTAGCGCTACTACCTTGCCACCTTGTATATATTTCTGAACTGTCGAGGTAACATATATTTTTTTTCAGAACCATATTCTGTGTATTTCTGGCGATGATGATTTATTCAACAGCCTACGATGTCTATTTGAAGAAGAAAGAGTTGAGTGAGTACATTGACAATAATACCTCCTGTTTATCCTTCAATATCTTTTCCATCAATTCCACATCATATTTTTGTAAAATACCTATCTTATTATTTCGAAAAAGGTTTCATCCAGATAATTTCACTTCTGCCCTTTTCCAACTTCACATTTCACTGATCATGACCATGTAAAGGGTTAGGCACTATTTTTTGATTCTCATCTCATCTCTATTTCGTCATGACAGCTAAACTGTCGTGTTAAGTGGTAAACTGAAATTTTCAGGAAAATTCGGATATTGCGTACATGTGCTTATGCTGATCACACAATGCCCAATTTGATGATGTCGGGTACCACTGTTCCTATGAGGTCGTCAATATCCATGCTGGGTGTCACCACCAACAGTGCTCTCTCATTGGACGATCATGTGAGGTCCATTGCGAAAACTGCTTCACAAAAACTCTGTTCTCTTTTCCGTGCGAAGAGATACTTCACATCCCAGCAACTGCTTATGATCTACAAAGCACAAATTCGACCTGTCCTGGAGTACTGTTCACATGTTTGGAGCTCAGCCCCCAAACATACGCTAAAGCTCTTAGATTCAATTCAGAAGCTATTCGCCTTGTTGATGATACAACACTCGCCAAATCATTGATCTCTCTAGAACATCGTAGAAAGGTCGGCGATCTCTGCCTCTTCTATAGATAATCTCACGGTCGGTGCTCAACGAAAACCTCGTCTGTTATGTCTCCACGAGCGATTGACACGTGACCAAATTGACACAACTAAACGTGCTGGTCACCCGTACAAGCATGTACATTCTCTTACTTTCAACCCAAAATAAATCCAGTATCCCTTCCGATATTTCTCGTACATTATAGGTTTCTTGTGTTTTCTAAATTTGAAAAAATACCTTTTTTTCTGAATGAAATACCATATGATTATATATAAGTACATCTTCGTCAAGATCTTGTTCTTCCGATTTAGTTTCCAACGTCTATATTGCATATATTATGAACAGGCATTATTCCAAAGCTTGTCGTTGATTCGAATCGTTGTCCTCTTCTTATAACAGATTTTTTTTAAATAGCTCTCAAACTCATTACTGACTCCATCATCGGGAACAAGAATGTTCCCGTTTTTCAGATTCTCCAATTCAATCGTGTTTTACTTGAAAGGGGAATATTCCAAATCCTACTTCGCAGAGCTTCGAAATATAAGGCATGTATATTCAGAGCATTTCCAGTGTTCTATTATGTAATTCTCAAATCACAAGAATCATTGTTCTTTCTCAGAAAATGAATATAGAATCTCGAAAATGTACAACTCTTTTATGATTTTCTTCATAGCTCTCATACTGAAATAGTTGAGGTTGGAGTCGGGAGATAGTGACTTTTACTGTACATATCAAGAATTATTTCTCGAATAGAGAATTCATAAGTTACGTGAAAAACCAAACTTTGACGTCGATTTTTTTTATTCAGAAAGCAATCATCCGATCTTCCTGGCTTTCTCTGTTTACTCGAATGTTAGAAAACTACTACAGACTACGAAAGGAAATAAAACAGACCAGATTTTGTGTTTCCAAGGGATGAAAATAATCAGTATGATGTGGATAGTTGTAGGACATGGTATGGGAGGTTGGTCACAACTAGTAGTAACTAATGAGGCGGATGTGGAATACGTGAGTATCCGTGAGTACGTTGTCAGAATTGCATGTCCAGGATTTCAATAGTTGAATTTAGCATCCTAACTGTGGCAAAATCAAGTGATATCGTTTTTTTCTCCACTAGATTCAGAACACACCAATATT
The DNA here is from genome assembly GCA_963576655.1 of Gastrophysa polygoni. Lineage (NCBI taxonomy): Eukaryota > Metazoa > Arthropoda > Insecta > Coleoptera > Chrysomelidae > Gastrophysa > Gastrophysa polygoni. The sequence continues at coordinate 31,598,944 of OY755084.1, read as the reverse complement.
TACTATGTTTTCACCATGAGAGATAATAATTTTCGGAATTTTTGTCAACAAATTATTTTTTCGCACCTGCTAAGTGTTGAATGATCATAGTACTTGCCATCTATTTAAAAATATGTAAATTACGAACACGTGTTCTCCTATGAAAATTGAAAACGTAAGAAATATTTTCAAGAAACGAAGACTTGGCCATAGTGGAATAAATCACTTCACATTTGCGTCCATGAAGTAACACATGAATTCATCATTAGCTAACTGAATAATAAAATTAGAAATTCCCGAAACAGGTCGTTTTCTGATTTCAATTCACTATTTTTTCAGATCATAATTTAATATACGGGGTGAACCGCCTTCGTGTCATCACCATTTTTCTCAAGTGAAACCCTTCCTCTTTTTCAATTTACGAATCACCCTTGCTGAGCTGATTTCGAAAATTCACAATACGTTGCTTCAAATTGGTACAGGTTGGCAAGATCATGAGTTCTTGAAATAGTGAATCAAAATCAAAAATCGACCTTTTCCGGAAATCTCTAACTTTATTGTTTATTCCGCCAATAATGAATTCATGCGTTCCTTGATGAACGCACTGTATATGTCATGATGTAGCCGGCGCTCAACCTGTTTGGTATATCTCAAGAAGTGGAGGTAGATCTAATATGATGGTCAGATTCTCGAGCATGTATTGAAGTGAATTCAGGATCAATGATTCACATTTTTTTTTTACAATTGCACTCCCTCGTTGGGTGGAACCAGCGCCCCAAAAGTCGTAACTTGAGCGGGGCTAGGGAGACATACAAACACGAACATCCATGTCTAGGCTGGGATTCGAACCCAGGTTGCGGTGGAAGCGATATTTAGCGATATTTAGCGATACTTAGCGATATTTAATTCGAACGAGCGCCTTAACATTCTCGACCACCGCGACACATGCCAGTTTAAATGTTCATCTGAAAGCATCCCTGCTCTCAGGAAGACTGTTGAAAATGATTTTTGATTAAGCTGAGTGAATTTTATTACTTGGATTCTCATTAGTTATTATTCTTGCCTATACCATGAGCATTAGAGACGAAATTCAGGATGATCATATTCATTTCTATGTTATTCATGTGTATAAGGATTATAGTATACTCAGTATCAGTTATGTTTCAGGTATGATATGTTGATGTTTATACTCACTGTCAACGATTGAAGAGTAAGAATGAAACTCATCGTTTTTCCATTCGTTAAATTCTTGATGTTTCCAAACTATTCATTAATTTCACATGAATGACTCAAACTCCTCTGTGTAAATGATTTCAATCAAATCACCTATAACATTAATCTATGCAGTGTGTGTTCATTCTTCCACTTGATAGCCATCAATCGAATGATCTTACTCAATTGAAGTCTTGGAAAACTACTAGAAATATGTGCACGGTTCACAAGGAATGTAGAAGAAGCTATAATCAGGTGCAAATCAGTTTCATCAATCGAAACTGGACTCACCAGTTCCTGGTGATCTGTTATATTTGGTAATTTTGCACTTATCATGAGATGGGTTTTTCTTCGATTTTTTTCTTGGTACTTACGTATTTCGACCCCAGGACCCCAAATTTCACAATAAGAACGTGCGCAAACTTATATTTTTCGAGATATTCCAGGAAAAAGTATGAAAATTACCCTTCTTGCCTTGGCCTGTTTTGGGTAGGCACGATAGCCTTCAAACTTTAATTCCTCACATAAGATACTCTTCATATCTTCCTTATACATTCTAGGAGCTTAAAAGAAGGAGGAACATCCTCTCAGAAGTTCAATTCATCGTCTTTAGCATCTTTGATGAATCCTTCTATCATATGGACGGCGCTGTCAAATGTGCATCTGTGATATTTTGACTCACAGAACTAGTGATTCTGACGTAGATTCTCATTTGACAGCGCCGTCCATATGGAAAATGCTGGATCCACCTTCCTCCAAGATGATGGAGAACATTGATTCAACAAATACGAGGATGTTTTCCCTACTTTTTGACTTCTTGAATGTTCAACCCAAAACGAGCCGAAGAAAGAAGGTTGATTTTCATACTTTTTCCTGGAATATCTCGAGAAATATAAGTTTGCGCACGTTCTTATTGTGAAATTTGTGGTCCTGAGGTCGAAATACGTAAGAACCAAGAAAAAAAAAATCGAAAAAACACCGATCGCATGATAAGTGCAATATTACCTTATAAAGCTCAATGGAGAGAACAACTCACTTCAGTCTCATCATTTTCGAATCATTCACATTCAGAACTAGAATGGAATACTCAGTAATTCCTGAGACAATCTCAGACGGGCGAATATGATTCCGTGTTCAGTAAAGTAACTATTTCTGTGTAGGTACCCTATATAGTTCGTCGCCACAGTTTCCTCGTATGGTTACGATATCTGATAGAAGAATTCTCTTTGGAAGTGACAAATGTCATCCATACAGGATGTTTGGATCCATACACACCTTTGAGCCTATGGATTGGTGTTTTCTGAGATCTGATAGCGAAAGTGATCAAATAACGGAAACCTTATTATAAAGAGGTGTATCAAACTGAACGACATGACCTTTCAGAAAGTGAATGTCTATAATATGACTAAAAGTTCAGTTCTTTCTCCTGACGACATGACCATCCATCCATACTTCACTTCATCATAAACTAGCAACCCTGGATAATATTCGGTACATTATTCAGAGTTATTGCTTGAAACGACACGCTTATATCTCTATATAGAGGGTGTTCAGAAACTAGTATACAGATGAAGTCAAAATTATGTCGGCACTCCATATATAAATAGTTTCGAAGAAGTTAGTTGAATAATAAATTTTCAATCAATCTCAAGAAATTTCTATTTTTTTGCGATCTTGAAGTTTGACCCATTGTAGTAACTCATTTGAAACAATCTACGTTGTGCAAATCGGAGTTTGAATTACTCCCTTTTACATGAATATTGTTACTATCTTACCATAGATTCCACATGCAAATATTTATTTAGTATGTAACAGTAACTGTGACAATACTTTATAAAAATTGTATTCGCGCATTCAGTTGAAATCTCCGAAAGAACTACCTGACAATTTTTCTAAATGTACAAGGGGACATGAAAAATAATTCCCTTTCCAAATTTTTCACATTTTTCAGGCAAGGAAAGCATTGAGTAGCTTCTGGTTGAGCGCAGCACCAATGGGAGTTGAGACGTTTTTCTACATATCAGGATTCTTGACTGCTTATTTGTATTTGAAAAAGCAGAAGAAAAAACCTTTAGCAGTACAGATTAAGAGTATACCATCTATGTATGTGCACCGATACTTCAGGTAGGTATTATATCATCCTTTCAATGCACTGAATGGTAATCATTATGAATATCATTCCTACAATCTTTGAACATTTTATGATTTGGCAGATTGGTTTAGGCCAATGGTCATTCGAACAATTAATGCAATGAATGTCCAATAATGATATAATTCTTGCAAGCCGAGACTCACTTTATTTTGTGCTGTGACTTTTTTCCTAAATCATATATGTGAATTCGAATACCATGCCGTGTTTTTTTTTCATTTCATGCGAATCTATACTTTCTTCATCACACAAGATGAACAGGGTGAATTTCGAATGATCTACAATGTTTCATGGTCTGAATCAAGCAAACACGAAACAAAAATAGATCTTGATGCATGATACTGAAATAATGTACTGAAAGTTCTACCTGTCGGCCACTCTAATGACTCTAGAGCTAGATCACTAGAAGTTATTTCCTGTGCAGATCATACAAAGTTATAGTACTTGAGTACCGTAGAGGTCACATTGTGTGCTTCCATTCATGTCTGAAGATTTGTGAATGATAACAGTAGTTGTTTCGAAGAATTCTAGTGAATATTATCATGGAATTGAGTGAATTCCAACTCAGATCAAATTATTTCACAGGCAGATTTGAACAAATCGAATAATTGTTGCATGTGAAGTAATATGCATCGAATATCGATGAATGTTTGGTACTATGGAAGGGCGCTGCTATGTATTTGTTTGGTCTTTTATATCAAAACCGGATTCATGAAATTTGGTGCTGACAGAACACTGGTGTTGCCGTTCCGATGGTGATCTTTCCGAAATCTTTCCGAATTTACCGTTTGGGTAACTGTGGGTTACCCTTTCTTTCAAATGGAACACTTCAATTATTTGTATGATAATATATTCACCTTCTCGACAGTCTAGAACTCATAGATGGATATAAGACCTTCTCTGTACATCACAATGACCCTTTATTTGAGTATCACGTGTCCGGAAAAACCTTGGTGATGCTCTTTGTATGAGATCATTGCGAACATTGTGATGAGAAAACCAGGCTGAACGTTCCTGATTTCCTTCCATAATGCGTGGTGTACTTTCCTACGATCATATTCTATAAAGGCATCAGTCGGAAGGTTAGAGTCATCATAAGGGTCGTGAGTGATTGGATTAGTCTTAGTTCGTCTTTGCTCTCGCAGAGATGTTCAATCTCAACCACTTCAAATTCAGCATATTTCAATCACGCTGATGATGATGACGATCACGTTTTGATTATGAGTTCGAACTTTCACAAACATAAATCGAAGGAATCACACATTATCATTTTGAATCTTCAGAAATTAAGAAATTGAAGGATCATATCACCTGGTCAATGATCAATTACACTCACATATTCAATTTGGTTTCTCAATATCACTCAACTACCTGATTTACAGTTGAGAGCGAATCTGTGAGTCTTTGATATGGAGGGGTGTTATGGCAATACGAGAGCAAGATTTGAATTGATCGCCATTTTTGCAGTCACGATTGGATAGGTCAATAATTAGGACAGATTGATGGGAGACAAATTGAAGTTAGTAAACATGGATCACTATGCGATGAAAGAGAATCGTCCCCATTGTTGAACAGCAATTTTCTGACACGAGTCTTGTCCCAGTCGTATCATATTCTGTCTTGGTGATGAGAACTGTCCGCCACTATCTTGGGATTCAACATCTATAGACCCCGACTTCTTTGAGGTTTTTGTATCCACTCCATCAAGCTCATGATCGCCCAAATCTTGAAGGCTGGAATCAGATGCCGCATCTACCGAATACCGCGGCATTTGAAAGAAGCCGTTATTGCAAATTTTGCGCAAAGAGTGCGCGCGTGCCACCAAAGCATTGGCAGTCATTTTCCGTTTTGTTTAAGATACAATTTCAATAATTTCCGCATGTCTACATCATAAATACCAAACAAGTCTCTAGTTGATATTTGTTGATCATAAATCAATGAGCAGTTCAATACTTTGCTCTACAAAGAACATTTCATTGAAATGAAATATATTTTTTTGCTTTCATGGTAACACCCAAAATGTTCCATCGGTGAAGCTAACGTGTTGGCGTAATGAAAATTCATTGAGTTTGGGAATTATATCGTTGTGCATTTGCATTTATACAGTCATATAGTCAATAAAAAACATAATGATAATATCAAGTTGAGTTTTTCATAGCCTCTTTTGTTGCAAATATGATTCTTGTCATTCTCGTTCTATCACAAGCACTCATCAATACCAAGTTCGTTACGTTTCTCGACTCAAGCTTTACAGATTAGGGAGTTCAGAATATATCGTTCACAAAGATGAATATTTTTTGAGCATGAACTGTACTTTGAAAGGAAATTAATCAATTCATTGAAATGGATTTCCCTAATATTCAGTTATATTAAGATATATTATATTATTCACTCAGAAATCCAACAGTATTTAAGAATCTCTTCAGTACCATTATGGTCTTATTCTGACTGCGAATCCATGATATTCAAGTAATTAACTATCCTATATTTGGAAACGAAACATTATCATTGCGAATTCGATTTGATTGCTATTATCGCGAATAAAACACTCATCTTTATTTTCAGGCTCACTCCAGCTATAGTTATGTTGTATATAGTAAGCATTACATTCTTTTCACACATGGGCTCAGGCCCATTATGGCAAAAAGGACTCGAATATATTCAGCGGCCTTGCAAAAAATATTGGTGGTCATTCTTCCTTTACATCCAGAATTACGTCAATTATGACGATAACGAAATTGTAAGTATTATGTTGTAACTGTATTACCACTTCTACTGTACTACTGTACTACTACTACTACTGAATAAATTATTTCGTTTCTATTTTTATTCCGAGGGGAAAATATTTTGCGCATATTATCAACTTTTTCACTTCAAACTCCTCGGAGGGGTGAGCTCCAACCATTGAATCTCAAATGGGATAATGGCTTCCAATCCAATTCGTTGCCAATTTTGGTTGCCAGATACCATCCATCGAATTCAACCAGTAGATCAATGTTCCATGATAATCACTTACTGCTGAATGCTGTAGAAGAAGAATGTACATCATAGAAATTTTTCCAGTGTTTGGTTCAAACTTGGTATCTGTCAGCCGATATGCAGATGTTCTTGTTATCTCCCTTGCTGCTCATACCAATGACTGTTCTTCTGAAAGATACCAATAAGCTGATATGGGCTATGATGAGTTTAGCTCTGTTGAATGTGATTGTAACAATCATTCCTATCGCCCTCAAAATGCTAGTGAAGGATTACATAAAGTAAGTGTTGTTCTCAATTTCTGATTCTGTTTAACGAATGATTGTTTATCAATGCAAGGAGTAACGATACAACAGAATTATCACGATAGTCATTCAGCCAATTTCCACCTACAACACGATGCTTCCTATCTTGAATTCAGAAAAAATATTTCTGAGAATAGCTCCACAAATGAAACTACTCAAATGATTCAGCTGTAATATCCAAAGAGAAATGGAGCTACGCTTCTAAAATTTATATTTATTCACATATTTTATATATTAGGAGATATTAATCAGCTGAAAAAAGTGCGATAGGTTTTACAAGTTTGAGATGAAGGTGACAACAGATTTTTGAGACCATCCATCAACTGAAGGTCAATATCACTATTTCTTCATTGATGACATGGGATTCTCTCATTAGGTGTCTGAAACTAAAATGTAGAATATGAGAATTATTTCAATATATGTGTAGTGAGGAAATAAATGATATGCCCAAAAATGTAACTGCGCTTGAAACTTGACTTTTGTAAATGTACTCAATGGAGAAATTCCTTGATGATAGTCAGTGATACCTTGTTTTTATAAATTCTGAAAAGAAACAAATATGAGTACATGAATGAATATCAACTTCGACTTGTCTTTGTGAACGATCTATTCCCGTTTCCAGCACAGAATTGTAAAATGTTCGATCTAGAGTATTATCTCTCTGCTGATGACACTTATTAGTGGCGTTGAAATGAAGAAAATGTGGAGGTTACCGGCTGTTTCTCCTTCAGTTGATCCTCAGTGTACCATTTCCATGTTCAGCACATCTGCTCAGTATATTCAATCTGCCATTTTGTCGAATAATTCATTGTTTATATTCTAGCAATTATGATACACATAGTAGGTTGGCCAGCTACACTATGGGTATAACGATGGGAACGTTCATGATAGAGAGACGAGATAAACCATTTCTGTACGATAAATGTAAAAAATATGCTTCGGTGAGTGATCACAGATTTGATGCATCTGGTATGCTATATCACCCAATAATAACTAAAGACAAGAGATAGCAACTCAAGCTGTAAGAATATAGACGAATATGTTTTATTCATAACAGTTGAATACAATGTTGATGCAGAGAAAAGGAAATCTTCATAATTCTGAACTATTACATTCACGGATAGTAAATTAACGATATCGAGTTCTTATGTATTACCAGCAATCAGACGTTTTTTTCTTGTATATCAATTTCAAATTCGCTGATTCTGGTGTAATTTCTGCTTTCAGTGATATTATTGATAATCTGAATATTTTATAATGATTAATAAGGTAGATATACATAAATGTATATACATATGAATTATTGAAAAACGCGTGAGGCATTGTATGGTATTGGTAGAATTGTTAGGAAAACAACCCGCAGACAATGTTTCTTCAGCGAGGAAAAGCTCTCTATTCATTTGCCGATTTGGACTACAATTATGAAAAAAAATCTTCATGGAAATGCCATCTTCAAATTGTATATCGATTCATACATAATATTTGTGGATTACCTGAAACTGAGCAAATAAAGTAACTGTTATCATTATATACTGGGTGTCAAAGTTCCGAGGGTATGAGATTCAAACTCAGCAATGATGAACAAATTGAGAAATTTTTCAATATATCATCAATCATGTTCAGCAGATTGGTAGCAGAAATTGATGAGAGAATATGATTCATTGTTAAATTCTACAATTCTTTCATCCAGCACTCCTGTCAAGTTTGAATCTCCAACCCTACGAACTCTAAATACAATACAAACTATCACTTTGGTAAATTTCACTTTGATAAATTTTTTGTTATTATATAATATGATGCATAGTTGCTGTATCATCAATTGATTCGTCGATCCTTTTCAATGATTTCCAGGAAATTTCAAAGAGAGATTGGGTCAAAATGCGTCTTTTCTGGAGCGAAACCCAACTCTCAAGTTGAATTGCAGAATAATTCATCAATGAAATTTTTTCCCATATGGTGCAATATTTCTGAAGTGCACTGTATGTACAGGATTTTTCTGTATATTTCTCTATCCCTCCTACAGGTGTTATTTCGAAAATCATCAGAAAACATTGAATGAAAAAGTTATACCCATATATCTTCTCATCGGAAATTCAAAATTATTTTGGCAAATGTCATATTTTGACACGTCAATTCTTTTCGATGAAACACTCTGTATATTTCCTACGTTATATACGATATTGAGTCAAAAAAAAACTAAACAGGAATATCACCAAAGTAGTTGTCATAGCCATGAGCTTTTCAGATGCACTACGCACTTGTGTGTTATGATTTTTTTCTTGATTTCCACTGATCAGAAAGTCTTCTTGGTAGGTTAAAGTAGAAAGCAAGGAAGCGTAGAAGGGCTGATATTATTTCTCCATATTTTTCGCTCAAATTCCAAGCTGCAACTGGGAATATTACTAGTTGTCTCTCAGGATATTACTGAATTCCGAGTTGCAACTCGGAATTTCAAATATAATATTCCGAGTTACAATTCGGTATAGTATCGTTCTACGGAACCTTAGTGCCAATATTATTTTTTTTCTCATTTTTCGCTCAAATTCCGAGTTGTTAGTCGAAGTAACCGAGTATTCCGAGTAGCAACTCGGAATTTGAGAGAAAAATAAAAATAAGATAATATTACGCGTCCGTACGAAAGCTATAGAATTATTTTCATTTCGAACAATCAGTATATAATTCATAAGACCGTTTTTCGTAGATAGTGAATCTCTTCATTTGGATAATCGTTTTGTGTGGAATGGCAGCAATTTGTGTCTGTTATCAGCATGTGGACATAAATTATTCATACGAACAGAAAGCTGTCTTCGTGGGCATCGCAAGGTTGGGTTGGGCCATCGGATTGAGTTGGATTGTATATTCTTCACATCATGGATATGGAGGTGAGAACAGTGTGATGAACTTTCAAAATTTTTTTTTCAACTTACGTGTTCATCGAAGAATCCCACTCTTCAATTTTCATTAGTTTGTGATGAAAATAAAATACAATATACGCGAGTTGATGTGGCCCTCGATGTTTCTCCTCCACAAGACATATCAGATATTATAAAGGGAGACTTCTGGAAAGAGTGACAAACTACAAATTGATTCTGTAAATGAAACACTCTGCTTGAACCTTATTCCCACACATTTCCGAGGTGAACAACGTACACTTCCTCAACAACGGGTATACTGCGTATATATTTCGATGGGAACAAATTTCGGTATAGTAAGTAAGTATACTAGTATATCTTCGAACTATAACAACTATGTTGTATTTGATGATGCTCTACGTCATAGATCTCATAAAGGATTGAAGATTAACTGTATATGACAGCATAATGGAATTGTTGTTACAGACAATTTGAATTCGCAATCGAAAGAAAACGTTGAAATATAGTTACATACTGTACATATCTCTCGTTTATGAATGAGGAAGATAACAGATTTCCGAAAAATTATGAGAAATCAAAAGAAGGCTCTCAAAACTTTCTCATTATTTCAGAGGTCACCCCCTGTATATACTATACAGGACGAACAAAATTGTTTATTGAAATCAGATTAATCAGAACTCGTAGTAGTCTCTGAGAATGACTGGAAAGATTTCCACAGTTATTCGTACCTTCCCTTAGGCAACCACAAGGAGAATATAAGAACACTGTTCCACATGTAGGAAATTCATGCTCTCTCCCTTGTATGCAACCATGTATCATGAGTCGGATCGCTTACGATGTGTTAGTCTTTTATATCAGAAATAATATTTTCTATATTGCTTTCTGTGTTTTTTTTTTTCATATATTCGTTCCTTAATTAGGAGGGTGTCGTCATAGTATCAATCACCTCATTCAATCGTGAAAGTGAGGATCTGAAAATCTAGTACAGTTCAAAGCAACTAAAACTCAAGCTTGTATGTTCACCAAGAATCTAGATCACACAATCACATGTTCCTATGAGGTCGTCAATATCCATGCTGGGTGTCACCACCAACAGTACTCTCTCATAGGACGAAAACTGCTCCACAAAAACTTGGTTTTCTATTCCGTGCGAAGAGATACTTCACATCCCAGCAACTGCTCATGATCTACAAAGCACAAATTCGACATGTCCTGGAGTACATGTTTGGAGCTCAGTCCCCAAACATACGCTAAAGCTCTGAGATTCAATTCAGAAGATAGCTATTCGCCTAGTCGATGATACAACAATCACCAAATTATTCACCTCTCTAAATCCTCGTAGAAAGGTCGGCGATCTCTGCCCCTGCTCAACCACGTGCGATTCCTAGTAGACAAACCAGACGAGCTTAGGCTGGTCACCCCTACACTGTCAGGCTCGAGACCTGCCGAACATCGCTATACCAAGCATCATTCATCAATAGAACGGCAAAGTTGTGGAATTCTTTGCCTAGTGGAGTCTTTCCTAATGCTTACAACACCTTCCTTCTCTCCCAGAGTTCCGCCGCTGGCTAGCACGATGTCCCTCGAACATTATAGGTATCCCTTTCGTGTTGTCCACAGATAAAAAAAAAATTCCACCGCTGGCTAACACCATGTTCCTCGAACATTATAGGTTTTCCTTTCGTGTTGTCCACAGTTAAAAAAAAACTGTCATACGGAAATTACGAGAAGTATGATTTGTTAAAAAGCTTTATTCGATATTCAATCGCTTTCCAGAAAGAAGACAACTTATTTTCAAAAGGTTGGAAGAAAATCTTACTCGAAGAAGAATCCCTATGCAAATCAAAAGCGACCCGACACATGATACATGGTTAGACGGGATAGTAGGGAGAGTTGACCATAACCAACTATGATTCCCATTTAACTTCAACTAACTCTAGGCCATAGTAACTTCAGGCTACAAGAATGTAAAAGTTATTTCATCTTGACTCCACAAACAGCCATGATTTTCACATGTGTTTGAAAGTTGAAGTATAAAACATTCTTTTATAGCTCAAAAACAAAAGACGATAGCAAATTTCTATCTCCGCCAGAGGATTCATCTCATAAAAAGAGACTCATTCATTATTTACTCAATTGACCAGTTTTGATGCTGTGGAAATTCACCATGCATATAAAGGCGGAGTTTTCGCAGTTCGCAAAAGCAAGTAGCTTGGCAACAGACCGACGACATATACAAATGTACACTATCAGTTGTATCACAGATCAAACCACTAGGGTAATCTGGGGTTAAATGTCTCTAATGTCTATCCATCGTTCGCGTTCCATTACGCTTCGTAGGTTTCTTACTCCATCTCCTAGATCTCTCTAAAACTAACCTGTTTTTCGAATTCTTTTGTATTCTTACCGATTCGAAAGTGCTCTCTACCTTCAAGTTGATTTCACTCCCTTGAAAACTAATAGTACCTCATCGAAAGCAATCGAGGCGTTTGTTTTTGTCCGTAGACATCCTAGTAAGTCCGCTCATTCCTTTGAAATGCTCAAAACGCCAGAGTTTTTTGCTACCCGCTAGCTGTTGTTCCACAGAGAGCGTAGATTGAACAATGTATTCGGAAATTTATGATCTAGCAAGGTTACGTATCAGGTATTCAGTATTATTCAGCCATTTTCGGAACTTTGCGACAGGCTTTGGGGCTGAGTTATTTGAATACGGCATAAGATTGGACAACAAGGAATAAAACATTTTATTTATCCAATTCAGTGAATACATGAATGTTGACCATTATTTTTCTTGGGAAAACGTAACTGAAGCGGTGATAGTATATTCAACCTAATAGGCACTCCGATATGTTTATATCCGAAATTCTGGATCATGAATACTTATTGGAAACCAGCGAATGTAGTTTCATTGAGTTCTCTCTGTACACAAATATGTGAACGTACTTGAGACAAAGTCAAGTCTGATATCGTTTCATACTCTCTTGAAGTCCATGTGTAAAATTTATATTTCTGTAACAAAATGTTCGTCATGCATTGCTCATTTTTCTTTGATGAACTGAGTCACTTCCTAGTATTCAGTCTGTTGAGTGCATCGATGATTGAAAAAATCAATCGAGATTTCAATGAAAAGTTATTGTTTCTCCAACGAATTATGTCAAATAATTATTCTCATCATTCTTGCATCGGGATTTTTTCCTTAGTTTGCAAATCCCAATGCAAAATGAATTCTGGTCCATGAAGTAAATATTCATAAGAGAAATTTGGGCATGGGTTAGTTCTACATTATAATATTTGTCTCAAAGTTTTTGCTCATGGTTTTGCTGATTATTTATTAATTTATATTGAATTACCTTATATCATGTACTACAACCAACAACACAACAATAAGATCATCACAATATATCCAAAATCTGATTGTGACTCGTTGCGACGGAGCAATCTTGCCGTGCTCCCTTTGTAAACTTTTTCTCTATGGGACAGGAAAGGAATTTTCAGCGCGATGCGTGAGGGATAGCGAACTAAATGGAAGATGATTTTGTTATGATATGTGGAAAAAACAGATGTTACTCAGTGACAAAATATATCAATTCCTGTTGTGATTGTCACACTACTCAATTCTGTGTGTTGGCTTGGCCGTATCCTCGTGGGATACCAGATATGTATACCACCGAACGGATATTATTTGGGTCTCAGCTTCATGATTTCAATATTTGATCACATTGAAAACTGTTGATTCTGTAACTGCTCATATTATTGTTGTGTACCCACACCCTGAATTATAGGTGTTGTAATAAGTTCTCAAGATATAAAAGATTGGAATATTTTCAGGAATTGTCAACTGGATTTTATCCAGACCAGCATGTCAAATTGGAGCGAAATTGAGTTACTGTATCTACGTGGTCCACGGATTGGTCATTGCATCGTATCTCTTCTCTCGCCGGGAGAAAGTGTATTTTAGTTTCTTCGAAGCAGTAAGTAGTTTTGGAGATGAATGAATACGAAGAAACGTTGATTAGCTATTTCAACCAAATATTTTTGGTTAGAATAATTTGTTCGAATCAAAATACCATCAATTTGATTGTTCTGTTAATATATTCAGTCGAATGATACCATACAATTGCAGGAATTAAATGCAGTTCTCGATGCAATTCTCATATATTCTTGATTTGCTAGTATGTTGTTCAATGAATATCAATGTATAATAACGACGCTAAAACTGTCCTTTCAAATATATAGGAATCGAATGAATCATTATTCGATTCACTTAGAACTAATAATAATATCAATTAAACTTCAAACTTGCTCAATTCAAGAATATAGTATTGATCGATTTCGAATTTGAACATTGATTCTGAGCTGCATTTGCGGAAAACTACCTGATAGCTTCATGGAATAGAAATCAGATGCTTATTTTACATGGATTCCAGAGACATCGAAAGAAATTAGTATAGAGAGAACGAGCATACATTATGTCAGAACCGAACGAAGTGAATTCGTTATTTTGGTTACTATACATATTCATTGAAAATCTAGAAACACCTCATGTTCAAATTAGGAACGTCAACGTCAAAATGCGATCGCTACCTCCAAACCCCCTCCAAGATGAATTATAGGCTTGTGATATATTGTTCTATTCTGAAATGTTATCGTTTGCAAGTTTGTCGCAACAATTGACAATGTAATAAAATCATGTGGTAACCTAAATTCGCTATATTACAATCAGTATTCGAAATAATGAATTTATTCCGTTTGGCTTTTACGCATATTTTACGTATATTAGTATTAGTTTTACGGCGATAAGTACCTTCATTAGTTGTTTTTGAAATCATCGTGAAATTTCTTGACGCAGCTGAATATCTGAATTATAATAAATGTAAAGAAGTACTCGTTGAATGATCATTGATTCTGTAGAGCAGGTTGACTAGTCAGTTGAACAATTTCGATTGGTTCTATATCCTGTATGTATCGAGGGCATTATTGATGATTAGTAGAACAAAACATCAAAACATAAGTAATAATAAATAAATAATAACCATGATTCTGGTCGATAGGATCTGCTTGCAAATAACGGATGACAATGAAGATGACAATTGTAGGGTAAAATTACCTTCGATGGATTTTTATATAAGATCGACTTAGGAAGGAGATTTACTGAATTAGAATATTGCTCCCATTGAGGGTCACACATCAATGATGATTTACTCAATTCCATTCGTATATTACCACCTTCATCAATTGGTTACCAATATATCACGATTGATATCAATTTTAGTTACCACGAATTTGCAGACAGGCAACTTCCTTGTGTGTAAATTATTTGAGAGTTTACTGAATTTGGTGCGATTCTAATACAGGGTTGGGATGAAGTATGGAATCAAGTAAATATCTTTCAAATGAAAAAATGATATACCTCATGATATACAACATAGACTAGAGATGCGTTTGGAAACGTATGAGTGATCGGAATACATCGTATCAGTCTTCGAACATATAGGTATTTTCTCAGGTGATGCCCATCTCTAATTAGCACATGACAGTGACTGCTCAGCTCAAGAATAATTTGTGACATTTTTTCGAATTGATTATTCATAATTCGAAAATTTTCAATAATTCTATATCTATATTTCTTTTTCGTTTTAGTCAATAATGTGTGTTTCATTGGTTGCATAGTTAAAGGTATCTAGGTGTGTATACTACATAATATCATCGACGCTATTGATAGTTCATTATTTACCTAGGTAAAAATTTCTTCAACATCATTTACCTAGATCAAAGAAGTGACACTTCTCATCAGAGGAATTCCTTGAATAATCGTGATTTCTCAGGTTAGTTGTGGAAAAAATATTTTATTTCCATACAGCATTAATACACGTACAGTTTCTGCCATAAATTCTGCAACAAAAGGAAATTTCTGGAGTAAATTCATTTCTCGAGATTTTTCTGGGATTTTCTTTCCCTTTCAACCGAAAGTTTTGATAATTATTCCGATATATTTGTAGTAAGTACAGATTTGTGATCTGCCTCAAATTGACACTGCCTTTGAAATTCAATCCCTAGATACCCAAAAGAGAAATTATCTTTTTTCCTCTTTCAAAAAATGTGGAATGTGTTTTTAATAAGAACAAAACTTCTACTCATCTTAGAAGACGTTTCGGGAGCAAATTTGCTCCCGTTTACAAAAAAAAATCGTGTATATTTTTCCACTCGTGATTTTTTTGTCAATGTCTTGTTGTTTTCATATATATACTCATAAACTCTTCTGAATACGTCGAATTCTAAGCATCCTGTCTTTTTCAGCTCAACATAAATTGGGCGTACCTAGTCATATCAGTAATTCTGGCATCCTGTTGGACACTCAGCTTCGAAATGCCTTTGATGATATTGGAAAGATACCTTTCTGCTGGTGGAAAGAAAAAAGGTGAATAATACTAGGTGAAAATATCCATTCCAATACGATATCTTCCTGAGGAAAATCGAACTAATACGATAAGCTTTCCTAGAAAAACATAAATATATTCAATTTCATGTAGTGATTTGATAACTCTCATGAAATATTTGAATACTGCTGTTAAGGAACAAGATTCATTCCCACATTAGAACTAAAAAAGTAATAGAGGATTGTGAGGTCCATGAGTTCATCGAATACGGCCCCAAACCGACCTATAGTACCTACAGGAAAACACTAACCTACCTACCTACAAAAAATTCATTATCGATTCGCATTGGCAAAAGTCTTCCATGTATGAGGCCGTGAAGTGGTTTTTTACGGCTGAATCTGAAAATTCTGGAAATGACTGGATGAATGAAGAATACTTCATGCTGAATATAACACACATATTCCACCGAATAAGAAAAGTACAGGTTCATAATTCTATCTCAGTTCATGAAGGCGGCTGTGAAGTAGCTCAATTCGACGACTGTGAGTCCAACAATGCGAAAACGTCATACTTCAAGAACGCTGTCGGTTCCATATCAATTTTCATGTCTGTCTCCTGAAAACGATGAATTGGTTGATAGATGAAACATTTCATATGAGCTCCATAATGGAGACAAGTCTACTATTCTTTTCTTCAGAACGGTCGAGTTCAGAAGCTTCTTGAATGCATTCGTTGAATTTTCTTCATGAATGCAATACCATCAATCCAAATATATTTGGAGCTGTTTATAGTATCAGAGATTTAGCAATAGTATAAATAATTAGAAAAACGCTAATGGAAACAATAGATGAGTAGATAAGATGGTCATTGGCCACTTCACATATGTACAAGTTATATACTAAAAACTAAAGTACGATATAGCATACGATTCCTCCAATTTTTTCCCGGAAATTCTTCGATTATAGATATCCATACACTTCATATAATATCGAGAATTGTCAACGAATCCGAAAGCTTTGCTCCCATCGAGATGAAACAACTATGACTCGCTTCTATAAAAATACACTCCATCGTTCATCGTTGGAAATTATGAAATAATGTTCTATAATTCCATCAAGAACTTCTGTTTGAGTGTATGAATTTCTTACGTTATGTGTCATTTTCGAATTGATTGGCTAATTTTATTGATTTCAGGAAAAACTGCTCCGACCTAAGCTGATATCATACATTTGTCACTCATTCATGGAATATTTATTATTTAATGATTATAATTTTTAAACTTACGATAGTTATTCATTATAACCTCATGACATACATATGCACAAAATCATTCCCAACCTAAAGCTAGAATTCTGTGAAAAACGTTCGATTTTGTATTGTTCAATTGCAATGACTACGTGTAGATAACTGATCAATGAAATGGAAAGAGTTTTTCGGCTATCAGGCCATCATAGCTATTTCAGGAATATAACTAAATTCCTAGTTGCAATATCACTAAATACTATTAAATTCCGAGTTGTGAGTTTCCTTTATTCGCTGACAAACTCTGGAAAGAACTTGATGTTGACGACTGTTCAGAAACAGTCTTTGATTGTATTATCTCTTCTTGACTTTGTGATTAATTCAATTGATCAACTGAATCCTTCAGATCTCCCATGTAACTGAGCTCCTGTTGAGACTCAATTGTCTGGAAAAATAAAGCTGTGTGTCCTACAAATTGGTATCATTTTGAATATTTCCAACTATTCTGAAAATACAGAATATTATTGATTTGAAGAGCATAAAAGAGCTTTCATTAGATTAATTTCTCCCTGACTGCTTGCTCTTCGATGAGTTACGTTGTTTGGTAAAAGCACAATTATTCCGTCATAACCGCACTCGGTAGCAAACCTATTCCTCAGTGATTTCGATGTAGTTTCATATCAAGACCAAAAATGGTAAAATTTTCATCATGCTATACCGGCCCAAGACTATTTCCAACATTCACCACAAGATAAACCCACATCAATTCACTTTTGCGCATACAGGCGGTTCATATTTGCAAGAGCAAGACTGGTCCAACCCACTTCTGGGCCGCTTTTGCATTCAGTGGCGACGTTTTGTTTTGAGTAAGGTTAAGAAGGAAGAAGAATGCGATAATATGCCTGGTGGTGACAAAAATAGTAGCTCTGGTAAGTAAACTATACTTTTTTTTGTTCATGAAGTAGACATAGTATTTTCATGAGATAAAAAGCTGTATTTTGAGGTTGCGTCAGAAACTATAGTGTTCTGAGTTTGGGCCACTTATGATCTCATTTTTTTTTTTTTCGTTAGAAATATGGAACCTTTTCTGAACTCAGGTTCTGACTTCGTACCTTCTCTGAACTGCAGTGGAGCTAGTGATCTCTCTGGTTATTTTCTTCCCCTTAGCTTTTTATTATGTTCTGATCGTTTGATATTTGTTTATATCACAGACACTAAAGGCGAGATAGTTATTCAGGGAGCAAAAAGAAATGAAAATCAAGGACAGTGGAAGAAGAATATTAGAAAAAGTAAGCGTGCTGATGGTGAAGGGGAGGATGTTCTCTCCCAAGATATTCGAAGTCAAAAGAAGAAAATGAATATAAACTCTCTGAGTTTGCAGTTTTGTTACAAAATGTCTGAACATTCACCTATGAATAGATCAATTTACTTCAAAATCTCTCTCCATGCCGAATTCAATAATGAGAGAGGATATGCGAAAGTGGCACGAGCTACAATCTAAGTTGGAAAAAAAAGTGGTCCAAAAACAATGTATGATAAGTTGACATATACCTGAATTCAAATGAATTGAAGAACTTTCAAAATCTCTTACAATAATCACGTGATTAATTTTCAAAATTCACCCCATACAGTATTAGTGATATTACTATTGTAGATCATAATATGACTGAAATATGCGAACTGAAGAAATCGAAAAGAAAAAGGTTCCCAACTGACAAGTCTGCGAGCGAATCCTTGAGGACAATCCTTCTCGAGGAGAGAGCCATGAAACAATGTATAAGCTCACCAGTCAGAATAACCAAGAAGGAGTGCAGTGCAAATATAATTCCAAACTACTGGCACAATTATTCATCATACATTCACATCAATCGTTCCGATCAGAAAAATCCACAGTCGTCAAAAGAGAAGAGAATCAGACTTTTTTATCCAAGAAAATGACAGCGATTTCTTGAAAACGCACAATATGTGAAATTATCCACATCAAGCTAGATATTTGGAATACAAAACGCCAATGATGAAGGACAATCAGGAACAATTACGAAATTTTTGATAGTACCTATCCATCTATCATCCTAGTCAAAATTCAGAAAATCTACGAACTCATCCGTCGATCTTCGACGTCACCAACTATCGTTTACGTTCGTTTATGGGTTGAAGTGAATGTGATAACGAAGGAACAGGGCTGCTATTCTTGACATCGTTCACAACGATGCGTATACGCAAGCCTGCGAACACTTTCTGAAAATACTATTCTCGACTACCCTTCGCAAACTCATACGAACGAATCATCCGCATATTCAAATATACTTGACAACAGTGCAATTTAGAGACATTTGACGTTGCAAACGTCAGTTTCGAATATATTTATTTTCGAATCACTCTTGTGATCATGCAAAAAAATAAATTTTTGAAAAATGCAAACTCAATGTTTATCCTTTAAGAGAATTGTCCAATGATTCCACTGAAAGATGCACAAGTATGGAGTACACATGGAAGGGCCATTTAACACAAATATCAATGTTTTGTGACATATGGTATGAATAAAAAATGTATTTCAATATATCATCAGATTCATAACACAAACCCGACCTATCAAACTACTCCATATAAAACTACTCCTACAATGAAACCATAGAAATCGATGTTTTCTGACTGTTACGTATACGCAAGGAGTTTGCGATCGAAAAACTCCACTCGTAAAATCCCACATCCTGCGAAAGCCCAAACATATCGAACGCAAATATCATGAAAGATTCATAAAAGACGCACACACGACCTCGAAAGATGCGAATGGTCAAGAAGAGTGCCCCAGAAGCTTACAGACTTCGAGCAGACCTTCAACTCATTATAAGTTTTATTTGTGTTTGTTGTTCAGATATGTCATCCAAACAAATACTGCAACGTATCGACAGTTCAGTTTTCCATACCAAAATATCTAGTCATATCTAGTCGTTTCTAATTCCTCTCAACCATACAATCAGCATGTTACCTACCACTAGAGTTTCCACATCGGACTTCTTCTTTTCGAGGTGATTCTTCGGCTGAAAAATCGAAGTGGATTATTGTGAAGCCTGCTTCGAATCTAAGTGCATTCTCATATTCCCAATAACACCCACTAGTTGAAGTTCTTGAAGAACACCTCAGTTATGATTTCAAAAAAAAGTCATCCTAGGGTACAAATCTCGAATCCGAGTGGCGATGATATTTTATAGGATATTTACAAATAAATGCTCATGAGTCAAGATCTTGACTAGCTAGGTATAGGCATGATTCAAAATCACTTTTTCATGTGAACGAAATAACGATAATTTTCGACCACCCTGTATTGGAGTATTTCAGATTTGGCTGTCGTGTTAGTGGTTCCCAATTACCTAACCTAACTCAGCCACAAACCAGATTTCAATGTCCCAGTACCTCGGTGTCCAAAAATATGAGCATTTTTAGGAATTGCTATTACCCAAAAAAAAAGTGGAAAATATTCAATAACTCAAAAACGGTCAGAGATAAGTACAAAGTGACAGGTATGCATATCAAAAATTTGATGAGGATTCTGAAAATCATAACATATACCGGGTGTTCCGTTTGAAATATCGATGTTTTTTTTTGTGGACAACACGAAAGGGAAACCTATAATGTTCGACGAACATCGTGCTAGCCAGTGGTAGAATTTTGGGACAGAAGGAAGGTGTTGGAATTTCTCTTGAGAGTGTTGAGGTTGTGAGCATCAGGAAAGACTTCACTAAGCGAAGAATTCCACAACTTTGCCGTTTTATTGATGAATGATGCTTGGTATAGCGATGTTCGACAGGTCTCGAGTCTGACAGTGTAGGGATGACCAGCCTGAGATCGTCTAATTCTTCTACTAGGAATCGTACGGGGTGGGGTAATAGATGATATTTCCGTTGAGCACCGACCGTGAAAGTATCTATAAAAAAGGTGGAGATCACCGACCTTTCTACGATGATATAGAGAGGTGAGTGATTTGGTGAGTGTTGTATCATCGACTAGGCGAATAGCTCTCTCCTGGATTGAGTCTGAGAGCTTCAGCGTATGTTTGGGGGCTGAGCTCGAAACATGTGAACAGTACTCCAGGACTGGTCGAATTTGTGCTTTGTAGATCATAAGCACTTGCTGGGATATGAAGTATCTCTTCGCACGGAAAAAAAAAGTTTTTGTGAAACAGTTTTCGCAATGGACTTCACATGATGGTCCCATGAGAGAGCACTGTTGGTGGTGACACCCAGCAAGGATATTGACGACCTCATAGGAACAGTGGTGCTCGACATCATCAAATTGGGCATTGTGTGATCAGCCTTCTTGGTGAACATACAAGCTTGAGTTTTAGTTGCATTGAACTGTACTAGATTTTCAGATGCATTGCCTAAAAAATTCCAAATGAAGAGAGCGTTATCTCGAATATAAGCATGCAGATTTTCATGGATTTCTCCAGACTGATATGAAGATAGTGTAAGCTCGTCGAGACATACCCTGTCAATATATATATATATATATATATAGACAGAATACTGTCTATATAGACAGAATACTTTGTGTGTGAATAATGCATAAATTACTACTAGAACTACACATGGATCGTACACATCTGGGGAGAAATATTTCTGATGCGATTTCAAACGTACCGTCTGCCCTGTAATGATGATATAGTTTTGAGTTAATCTGAATTGCTATGCGAGAACCAATCATTATAGGCCATTGTAGGGTTATGTGAATTGTCATTGGATACAATTAATCGGTCTTTGCACCCTGATTTACAGCAATGCCACTAAACCGAGCTCAGATGATCCATCTCTTCTGTATTTAAAACCATTCACTATCAGGATTTCACGAATTTTCCTGCGATTCTGTGATATTCATCGTCAAGAAATATCACCGATAAATCACTTCAGACAGCGAATACGTCACCTAAATAATGTATCGTCTTTCAATTTGAAATATCGTCGATATGATGATATTTCATCAGAAATCAGGATACCATTATCCATATCATCCAACGAGGCCAGAGTTGCAAGGTGAAGACAGGTAGATGCTTCAAATGAGGATCTGACAAGAATTCTGAAATGGGGATCTGAGAATTCAGTACAGTTCAATGCAACTAAAACTCAAGCTTGTATGTTCACCAAGAAGGCAGATCACATAATGCCCAATTTGATGATGTCGGGTAGTACTGTTCCTATGAGGTCGTCAATATCCATGCTGGGTGTCACCACCAACAGTGCTCTCTCATTGGACGATCATGTGAGGTCCATTGCGAAAACTGCTTCACAAAAACTTGGTTTTATATTCCGTGCGAAGAGATACTCCACATGTAGCGACTGCTTATGATCTACAAAGCACAAATTCGACCTGTCCTGGAGTACTGTTCACATGTTTGGAGCTCAGCCCCCAAACATACGCTAAAGCTCTTAGGTTCAATTCAGGAGAGAGCTATTCGCCTAGTCGATGATACAACACTCACCAAATCATTGACCTTTCTAGATCATCTATGCCTTTTTCATAGGTACTTCCATGGTCGGTGCTCAACGGAAATATCATCTATTATGCCACCGCGCGCGATTCCTAGTAAACAAACCAGACGAGTTCAGGCTGGTCACACCTACACTGTCAGGCTCGAGACCTGTCGAACATCGCTATACCAAGCATCATTCATCAATAGAACGGCAAAGTTTTGGAATTCTTTGCCTAGTGAAGTCTTTCCTGATGCTTACAACCTCCAAACTTTCAAGAAGAATTCCATCACCTTCCTTCTCTCCCAAAATTCCACCGCTGGCTAACACGATGTTCCTCGAACATCATAGGTTTCCCTTTCGTGTTGTCCACAGATAAAAAAAAAATAAAAAAAAACATTACGTTCCCATGAC
This sequence comes from Gastrophysa polygoni, assembly GCA_963576655.1. NCBI lineage: Eukaryota > Metazoa > Arthropoda > Insecta > Coleoptera > Chrysomelidae > Gastrophysa > Gastrophysa polygoni. Next base: position 31,575,952 of record OY755084.1, on the reverse strand, counting down.
TATTGGACATGTTTTCTGAGCGCTATTCTGTTACGCACTTTTCTACTGGCTCTTTGTTTTTTGGGCGCGATTTTCTGTGGCGCTCTTTTATTTCAAAGAGGCCACCACAATATAATCCAATTTTCGTTAGTCGACTATAGTTATTTCATTACTCCGTAGGAGTGGAGAAAAACTTGGATAGCAAATGTTAATAGCAATGATTTCATTCCTTTCCGACAGGTCTGATGATTTTCAGGACGAGCACATGCACTAAAATTCTAAGCAACTATTATCTGTAATGATATCAATTTCATATCATTTTCTCTGCTCTGTAGGACAACTAATTGGTTGAGAATTTGAATAAAATTTCAGTTCAAGGTGTCAACGAAATTTATGGAAATCAGTTTTTCGAGTGGAAAGTTATCGAAAGATATACCTAGCGCAATGAAATACTATTTCTCAGTGACGTTTTTTTTGCTATTCCATTTGAGCAAAATATCAACGGCCCAGTTCAACTTCTTTGATTTACTTTTCGGGTCTGGAAACAACAAAATATTTAGTATTATAGACGAGTCAGCAGGGAATACAGGATGTGCAAGAGACTTGAAAACTTTTTTCACTGGTATAACACAAAAGAAACCATGGGCTCTACAGAGTGAGTATCCGTGAATAATCATAAGGGAATGAATCGGAACAAACTGTTCTCTGAATGTATAGGAAGTCCATTTTCCAAGACTGAGGAGAGGACTTTTATACGGAGGCGGTTGGATCAAAGTTACGAATTTTTATGCTGATTGATATAATTCGGAGGAAAAATTGCCCAACAGGATTAGTTATTCAGATATGAAAAAAACGAATGTTGTGAAGTGCCAAATGTTATTGATTTGAATCACACCTGTCACGTATAATGACCTTCCAAATCAGAATAAAATTCAGATCGCTGCTTATTACGCTGTAAATAACCACTGATTGTTATTGTTTTTTTCATTATCTACCACGTTGGAGTGTGAATTTCAACATTGACTACAAGTAGAGAGGAAAGATTTCATAGGTATATGATAACATAAATAATAGTGTTTTGTAGCACTTGTATTGGGAAAACTAATCGATGACACCTCGAACGAAACTCGAACGGAAAGTATTACAAATACGAAGACAATAATAATATTGAATAATTTTTCCAACGGATATTCTAGTATCTACGGATACCTCTACGTATCTTGTATCAACAGAAGTACCTATATTGACTTCATCAGTGTTGAATCTCACAAGTTGCTCTTGATATTTCTCGTTATATTTCTCTTCGATCGAGATGAGTTTCCCATTGTTGAAAAATCATGTGCGAATCAGAAGCAGACTGACATTTTGAGTTTCTTGATGCATCAAGATGTTCATTACATTCGCTTCCGAATCTCTCAATAATTGCACGTTGACTCTTAATTCCGTTTGAAATCGATCACATTCATGACCAGATCGATATTTGACCCTAATTTCCTGCAAGGGATTAAGAATTCATTCATTCGGGCAGGTCTAATGGTCAAGTGATCTATTTGACAAAAATGTTTGAGAACCTCTGGACTAAACAGACGTATTCGATTCGATTCAATCATCCTTTTCAATTCTATACAGATACAGGGTGTCCCCAGAAATATACCGACAAACTCTAAGAGGTGATAGACGACATTGACGTTCATGCAGTAGGTATGCCGCCCACGATTTCATTCAGCATGAAACATAATTCCATATCATTTCACGATAAAAAAATTAGATAAATCACTCTTTGTTCATGTTTGACTGAACGAATGCATGGTAGAAATATTGCGCAATATTGATGCAGTGTTCCAATAGAATAAATGCGTCGTCGCTCAAATATTTCATTGCTGTATAGCCCAAACGGCTCATTTGCGAACATTCCTAATGAAAAAAATGGTTGGTTTGATGTTGCTTATTACCTATCGAAGTTTGTCTATGTTTTTGGGACAACCTATATGTATATATTTTTTCTGGAACAGTACTAAGATTTGTGGTCCATGCACACTCATGAAAGCTCATTCCATGAACGAAAAATAAATTATGACCTAGTGAAAAATACCACATAAGTTAAGTGAAATCAGATGACTAAGTATGGACAATAGAAGGGAACACATCATCATCAAACTTGTATATCCATCATTCTTTCATAACGTTTGAAATAACTCCTGTGGGTGGGGTGCAAGAATATACGGGTAAAGCCTGAACATGGGTTCCTTCATTACATATATTTATATTTACATATATACATATATATATGCATATATATACATTTATATCATCTATCATTGCTGTTTTGACAAATTCATATCTCGCTATATTAGCTTGCTATATCAGGTTGTTCCTTTTTGCAAAAATTCCGTAAGGTATTCCCCAAGAGAAATAAATGCATTTATACCCGATTTTCGATATCAACCTCCATCTCCGGGTACCAATGGGTACCAGCATCATCGCCAATGAATTTCAAACCAAATTGATTTCCTTGACATGCATTCACTCATTCAATATAGGAATTTCCCCCGACAAGAGTCCGACGTTACATGGAACTCAAATCGGAACAAAATTGAGATAATAGATACCATTTGCAATGAATGCACCTAGTATTATCATATTTTATATTTGTGATCTCGAAAGAGAACTAACATACAGTTTGTTTGATTTGGAACCACAGCACCCTCTTGATGTGAAATTGTTGACTGATTTTGGAAAACGAACGTCTCTCAATGAATCATCTCTGGAAAATATAGACTACCTATTATATTTTATAGTGTACATAGCTGAAATACCGCCGTGCAAAATATGAACCCAATATCTGATGAATATTCAATGGAAAGAGCTAGAATTTTTGCTTCCTCAATTCACCTGTCATTGAGATATGTGGAGTTTATATAACCGGAGGAGTGGTTATACCACGAAGGAACAGATCTAATGATGAAATACAAAGTCTCATCGTTGTAACTTCTTCATTCATCACCAAACGAACCACTATATGGTGACCTCTTCGAATTCCTTCATCTGAAACCCAACTCTATCCAACAGAACCAACTAGCAGCTGAAATCATCATCATGTGGGATTTCAATATCTATAACTTGACCAGGCTCAAATTTTCTGATGAGCTATTCAAATAGAAAATTCCAATTTACAAACAGTATGGTAAAAGTTTCAAAAAGAGAAAACATTCAACACGATACATATACATTATGATAAAATAATTCTGGCTAATGTTATAACACGCAGTATCCACTTATTTTGTTATCATTTTGAAGGGCCATCAGAGCAAGTTTGGGTTCATTTCTCATCATCAGTTCATTATATCTATCTATTCAGCAGTGACGGCTCGTCAGGGACGGCAGGATCGGTTAGGCCGTACCAGATTCACAGTTCAAATATTTGATAAAATATATGTTTCAATATTCAACATTCATTATGTAGGTATGTATGAAATGATCCATCATACAATCATTCATGCCGATACATGAAATTAATGGCGCATCTACTTCAAATTTCATGAATTGTGTAACTTTCGGGTCAGCCAGCCGAGCGAAGGTGCAAGAAAAATCACGAACCAATTCATGATCTACGACAAGTGGCACTTGAAGCTAATAACAATAGGGCCGGCCAGCCGATATTATATTATATATTATATCTCGATAGTTTGCGCCCTACAAGTTGCAATGTTCTCCCTGGTGCGGCCAACCTCCTCTGGCGGTCATTTTGGTGATTCTGTTTCGCACATGCTTGTTTAGAGAAAGAGTGAACGGATTGGTCGGTGGTGCATTTCAACAGTGCAGCGGTGATTGAATATTTGGATGCAGTTGACACAAAATACATCTTTTGAGTTTGCGTCATGTTTTCAAGAAAATTTATTTTTATTATTCAGGCAGCAACTGGTAATTTTTCCATGTTTTTGATATTGATTCTTCACCAACTGACCCTTATCTCCTTCTTTCCCACATTTTCCTGTCAATAATGTTCTAACCTCCTCGTGGTTCTTGCAAGACAATTTGATTTTTTGCTTATGTGGACATGCTCTTCAATCGCATTTAATTCAATCCGTCGATTCTACACTTCACATTTCCGCATTTTCAACTTGTAATGAGAACAAAATATCAAGTTGACTCACTAGAGCAACATTTATCCTGGCCGACTCAGGTTCTGAGGGCACGAGCAGTCACTACTCCTCAGTCACTCGCTAATGATATGAAAGTACAACATATTCACATGTGCAATTAACTACAGGCCTTCACTGATTTGTGCGCAGTGAGAGGAACTATAGGCCCAACCTCGTGAAATCTTCAATCGTTCCTTTCCAAAACATGTATACTTACCTGTCAAACAACCTTATTAAGGCCGCACCGCTTGAGTATAGACGGGATACGATCGTCGATCCTGTAATGTCAAGTCCGCTTTTTCTGTTGATGACGGATATCTGACAGCGACGGATAGCTAACGGTTCAATATTTGCATTCGAGTTGAATTTCAAATTCGAATTATGTTTCCAAGAGGTTCCAAAAAAATCTTCCAGATCGACAGAGGTGATGTCGTCTAGTGTCGAACTTGGGCAGCCTGAGTCAGATATCAAAATTCTATTCAATCAAGTAGGCAGCAAGCAGTCTACAACTTTATCTAGTGGCTGGGTATAGGGAGTTCGAACACCAGTCCTTTTTTACATCGTGGGCCCAACTATATATACCATATTACGGAGCATCGTCACACGTTTCATACAATAATTGCGAAGTTAGTAAGCATTCTACGAAAAAAACCTTCAGGATGCTGATGGTTGATTTATTGATATGCCAGTTCTTTCGAAAAACTCAAGATTCAACGTGAAGATGAGTATAACTCACCAAAACTATTCATCATTCACTTCATCGAGTACTCTTCTTGAGAAGCATCTTCTGGTTCGATATCTGTGAAAAAAACGAGAAACAGATGGCAATTGGCATTTTGGCAATTGTGCCATATCAGAGTTAGTTTTCTGTCAGAAACTCTTCCGAATGACCAACAACAAAAATATACTAGGAATCTGTAGGTCATTTCCAGATTATGTAGAGGTACTTTGTTCACTAAAATCCATATCTCTATCTTCTATAATCTTACTTTTCCATGAAATGACAAAGTTCACTAAGAAACTAATGATACATGCAATATAATCCCATAACTCCCCCAATGATTATTTTCAGTGTTCGATGCTTCAGGAAAATATCCCGGAGGACTCTTAGCAGGTCACGTTGATATAGTGGGAAATTTTGATCAATGCCTGAATATATCGAATGAAGAAGAAGAGCATCATATTCTCGGCCAATATTGCAAAATATACGTGAATGCAAGTGAAAACTATTCAACTGATTTCATAAATACGGTGATTAGTCCTGTTGAGGTGAGTATACTATTATTCGTTTCAAAATTAGAAGTGTTTCAAGAAGGAAATTTCCAGACAAATTATCAATAAATATATTGTACATATGGTGAACATTCACTGTCAATCCTTCAAAGTTCGGTCCATACGTTGTCACGTGTATACTAAAGTTTGGATTTATTTGGAAAGCAGCATAAAAAATCATTCGTGACAAATGAGTCAGACAAGATTGACTCAATGCAAAAAAAGCATATTTATTTTGAAGCCTAGTTAGTGATGAGAATAACATGAATCCAGAAAAAAAAACATGCCCTGAGATTGAAACCAATGAAGATTGGTACAAAATTACCAGCTTCGGTACTTACACCTTTAGCCATCAAGCAAATCCGATATAATAAAGGAATGAACTGGTGAAATTATCAAGAAGCAACCATTCACTCACTTTTATAATATTTTTATAATTTTATAATATTTTATAAATCAAACATGGAACAGATATTATAATGAAAATTCAATATATTCAATAGATATTTTGGTAACAATGCAGTATGAATAACTGATTATATTTTGACCTATCAACTCACTGTCGAATCAGTCACAATAGGTACCCAACACAAAAATATTTTATACAAAAATAAGATTGACAAGAGAGGTTGTGAGCAGAAATTAGAATACTACCTATCATGCTGGTATTACCTCAAGCGAAGAATCATATCTGTGAGTGGATGAAAACTTCAATGCTTCCCCCATATCTTTGAAAATCTTGCGTTAGCTTACTTTACATAACAATGTTGGTGATGACTATCTCTTTGCGATAATTCTTCATGCGTAATCAATAACTCTCACTTATATGGTCCTGGAAAATTAGAATCGTTATAGTGAATGACAAGGATTCAACTTCGTGAATGTATATCATAGAAAGCTATGGATTCCGAGGTACTGCACTATGTTGGTTCAAATCGTCATATCTATCTGAAAATCGCCATAATGTGTTTCTTAATGGGGCTGAATCCAAGGAATGTACGATTAATTGAAGGTCCCACAAGGCTCAGTCCTATTGTATATCAACGATCTGTCCCAACTGGAAATCAGGGACAAATTCACGACGAAACCAAAGCCCTATGGCGTAATAAAACCATCACCGATCTGTCTGACCCATAGACATAATAAGTCTATGGTCTGACCATATCAGTGTGGACTTAAATGAGGTTGAATATTGGTGTGATGTCAATCTTTTTATCTCTGTAAATCAAGGTGTACCGCAAGGTCATATTGGGACCCTTATTGTTTTCAATATACACAGCAGATTTCTCGAACAGTCTTGAATATTGGCGCTCATGAGTTTCAACAGTATGCTATTGATACTCAACTATATTATTATTCTCTAGATATCTTTCAATTGAATCTTGCCAAACAAATTCGGAGTTTTCCCGCATGTTCAGTTTATCATCTGCTCATTGCCTCATTTTTAATGAAACCAAAACCAAGATGTCAGTATTCGGAGGAACCAAAAATGAAATCGATAATAATATCAAACTCAAAATCTATATGAATTATTATATTATTCAATCTTCCGATCGATGCAGAAACTTGTGCTTATACTTTGATGAAAACGACAGATTTATAAAACACACCTATTTCAGAAGTGATATGGCAAATTGGAAGTAACGCAATAGGCAATATTCTTTAATCCTAATATTCATGATCTTTTCACCACTCTCCAACCGTTGTTTGTAAGCGGAGCCATCTATCGATCAATTCATTCATAATTAATCACTGCAAGTTTCAATAAGAAGCGATAGTATCATGAAAATTTCAATCCAGTGTAACTTATTCAGTTGTGATTGCCTCAATTATCGTTTATATACTTGTTGGAGCTTTCAGAATTATGGTGAAGAAATTATCAAATTTTCATGGATTTATATGTACAAGGTAGGTTCTCACGTTTGATAGAGTTTTGAATATGGATGACTCTCAATATATGTATATAGACACCTATAATATAATTCACTGTCAGTACACCAAAGAAGGTTCCTTTTATCAGTTAGGTATTCATTCTCATTTTCCGATGAGTTGAAGAACACGTCATGATATTTCCTGCCATTTTTCGAAAACTTCATCGTGTCCTGAAGTAGTGCGCAATACTTGGAAGAAAACTTCACGTGAACATTATAATTCTTCCGAAACGATTTGGGATAAAATACTGCAATTTTGTGTTCTCGCCTAGGGTTATATGCTGGGTTTCGATATTGTGGATGAGAGTAGAAGTACCATTTTGTTTTTCAGTGGAGATTTCTGGAATATATTACTTATTTATCTCAAAGAGAGATTTCGTTGAGAGACAAGTTTTCAAAATTTCACTTTTAATAATTCAGTCCAAAACGGTATGATCAATTTCAGGAACAGATTGCGAATAGGCATAGAAGGAGACGATGGTCCTCTTGGGTAAATATTTGCGAACTAAAAGAGATAAATTATTATTACAACAGAATTGTGCATATAGTTTTAGTGTTCATTCGTTCATTCATAATGACCGATTGAAATCAGTTAAATCTTGTTGCATTCAACTTTCAAGATCATCCAAGTCCTGAAGTCTTGTTTGAGGAATATGAGGATGTGGAGGGGCTTTGTTGAGGTTGAATACATGTCGATCGGTTTCATTGAAAACCAAAATACTTGTCCCCGTCAGTGAAATATGATTTCATGAATTGATTTTATTTTTCAGTTCGCCAGATCTATTGGAGTCAAAATAAATAATAATACATTGAAAAACCTGGAATGGCTGAAATTGAGTTATGGTATATGCTTACCTCATTCCTGTTCATCAGAGAATATACAGAATATCTCACGACATGTTGAACACACTCTGAAGTTACCGATACAAATGAAAGTTTATGATTTCAATTGCAGAAATAAGAATAAAGAGGTCTTTCCATTATATGCAGATAAGTATATTATGTGAGTTTCAATACATCATATAGAATAATCACTTCACTAGGCTTTCAAATTCGGAGGTCTATCGTGAAGATTTCAGTTATCTCAAGAATAATTCTTATTCAAATTTTCTATGGAAAAAAATCAGGGCACAGTTGAGAGTAGAGGAGTTTGTCGTTTCGTGATTAGTTCTATCAATATAGCGGAGACACTGAGTTTCGTGATTTAATTTCTATTCATTCCATGGGATACTGATCATGTTAACTATTTCCAACTGGAACATTTGGACAGTATATATTAGTATAACCATTTGAAGAAACAACGAATTCACTTATTATCGACTTATTTGTTTTTTCATCGTTGGGATGCCCGAGATAGAAAAATTGAGTTTCCTAATTATCGAAGTTTCTGTGAAAAATTAAAATAGAGGATGTCAAGGAACACTGAATATTTATTATAGAAGTCGAGTCCTTGTCATCTATCGATATAAACTTCATGAAGACTGAAGGCTAGCCGCAAGATATAATCTTTCTCAGCCTGATCTCTAGCATTTCCATAATGAATACAGTTAGAAGTAACTTTTTCCGTCGAGGTTGATATTGCTATTGCCGTGTCGTGAAAAATTGAAATGGAATGGATTATCATTATTATTATCATTTCATATTCAGATATATCATGATATCATCAATATGAAATCCAGTAAACTAAGGATTCCTAAAAATCTAGTCTAGAATCCAATAAACACATAATAGTGATGCTTCTAGAAATCAAACTCACGTCCTGAAATTCAAATAATAATTTTCAAGATTCAACTAACTATTCCGGAAATTGATAGTTTCTGAAATATAGCCCATATTATGAAATTGAATTGACGCTTCCCGAAATAAAACTAGAAAAGGTATGGTAGCAACATCAATGTTCCATAAAACATTTCCACATATACTAAACCTTCAACGGGGCGGGGCGTGTTTATAATATACATTTTGATTTTGCTCATTATATTATCGGTGGTATGAAGTAATCTCAGAATCGGAACCTTCATGATATTCCGAATTCTAAATATACGAAGGATGCCTAGAAATTGTCAGTAAATCAGAAACTCTTGCACGGGCAACCCCGAATCGAGGTCTCAGCGGAGATATCAAGGAATCCTTACGATTTGCAATCAAGTATGTCATACTTGCCAATATTGAATCTCTAAATATTCATCTGCATTTGTTTCATTTTCAGATTCTTCTTCTGCATTTATACCGTTTTGCTGTTGCTGAGCACTTGCTACGATATTATGTTGAATAAAGGTAATTATACAGACTTATTTTATCTCATGACCATCTCTAAGGCAGGTGATTTGATGCATTAATTGATGAAAACGCCACGTTCTGATTATTCTAACCGATACCAATCCGTGAAGCTGAAATCACTGGGAATCGATGCTACTGTTATAAAAACGTTATGAAAAATATGACCGTATTCACATGAACTGAGTGCGACTAGTGCAAAAAATTATTTCTCCAAAAAACAAACGGTCCTGCTAAGAGAGAATATTTTCAGGGAAATATTCTAAAAAATTCTAAATATTTTGAAATATTCTACATTTCACGGAAGGAGTTTGGAGGATCACCACATTATTGATTTGGATACGAAATAATGAGCTTGGAACCTAAGAATTAGAAAAAAACGGAAGTTCAGAAAATGAAATAACAGTTCCGTCACTCCCCGCATGGTATTTAGAGTACGAAAGTGGCAAGCCCCGAATGACTCGGGGATAAATGATTAGCCGTAGTCGTCGCGATATACAGGGTGAAGTGAATAATTTTTTTCATAAATTCTCGAAATTTCTCAATGTTTTCAATCGATAATAATAATCATAATGGTATTATTTACTGACCAATCCAACAAAAACGAAAATAAGTGTCCATATAATACAATCAAAAACAGAGAAAGGTCAAGAGGCGCATGATCAGTAGGGTACTGGTCTTCCTCGAGCGGCTGTAGCTTTAGTGAGGAAAAGGTTATACAAAATTAACAATACTATGTGTGAGTTTTTCGAGGAGGTGGTACATTCATTTTCCAGCTTTTTGTGGGATTTTCTCTCCTCGTTTCTGAAAAATAGAGTAGAAGTTATTAAAAATTATTTCAATATATTTGTAGTAAGGACATATTTTGTGATCTGCCCCAAAATGTCACTGCGCTTGAAATTAAACCTTAAGATACCTAAAAGAGAAATTCTCTATTTGTCAGTGACACCTTGTTTTTGAAAAATTTGGAAATACAAATATATTCAATAAGAATAAAACCTCTACTTATCTTGGTGGACGTTTCGGGAACGAATCTGCTCCCGTTCTCAACACAATTAAGATATTTTTCTGTACGCAAAATTTTTCGAGATGTTGTCATTTTTGACACTGAAAAGTGACAATTTGGTAGACGGAGGAATTCTGGTTACAAGGTGTTTTTATTAATTGATATTGAAGTTCCCATTTTCATATTCAATTTTCAGAAGTGGGTGCCAAGTTCTCTCTTTATCAACTGAACAAGAAGCAATATTATTGTCTCCGTTCAGGAGAATGCAAGCAGACTCTTTGATTTTCCGTTGATTTTTCGGACGTTTCATCATTGAGACACCATCAACGGATAGCTATGAAATTCTGTCTATAGATTTCCTAGGGGGATTTTCTCCTAATATGATAATAGAAATAATGATCATTTCAACGTCCTTATCAATTATTCAATTAATTAATAATAATTGATTATTCAATGTCTTACGCTAAGAACAGCATTAGAGGCATTTCGGACCAGTCCCTATTTCGCACGTAGCTGCGAAGTGTTTCCAATTCGCTTTTGCTTGACTAATTAAAAATATCTTCGACAAAAAAGTAGCGGAATAAAAGATGAAAATTGAGAAACAAAGATTTCAGAACCGTATTAGGAATATGAAGTTGATGGTGGAGGCTCAAAGAAAAATTATCCAATTCAGTATGTAAAAAGAACTTCTCCTGAGGAAAAAGAATTCACGACAAGAAACTTACAGTTATTTGCAGAATCTCTTCAGAAGAATCTTGGAAAACAACACAATATCAGTAAATTGTATCAACCCTGTTACATATCGAGAAATACACCTATTAGACACCTATTACACCAATTAGACCTAACTTCAGAGCATCTCATCAATTGAGCACATACAATATAGCTTACTTTGGTCATGTTATTCCCGGCAGGCCAGCTCCAAGCGACACTTTTCCACCACCGGTCAATTTTTGTTTTCGTATTGTCCTTCGTTTCGTACGACGCTCTTTACCACTTCCCCTACTTATCGACAACATTCACGGATTCGATTAATAAAAATGATCTTTGTGTACTATTCCAAGTGGAAAACATTTGAAGATATTGTGCGAACCAATATTCTAGGGGGCCAGTACGAAGGGTAAAAGTTTTCGATGTCTAGCTGTTCAATAAGATTTCCTGAATGTTTTTCTACCATAAGAAATAACCGGCCAAGAAAATCGATCGATGGAAATCTCAAAATCGTACATGTTCATTGCAGAGATTTTCTTTACTATCATCATGTCAACCCCTAGAAGCCAGCAGCAAGGGTGAAAATTTTCGATGTCGAGCTATTCGATGGTAATTCCTGAATTTTTTTCTACCAAGTCATGTCTCTTAGTTCGGTGGAATTCATTCTCAATCATAGGTATTCAGTTGTCACTTTCCTAGCATCCTTGATTTTGTTGCTTTGATTTCTCCTTATAGTCGAATCGTCTAATTCTCTGTTGAATTCGTCCATTGAACCGATAACCGCCGTTTTGTAATCCATGGATTTTTTCGCTCCACCAGGATATTTTTCGATTCCGCTATTTCTGTCCCTTTTTCCAACATTCGTACCTTATCGCCAAATGAGATGGACAAGTAAATGAATCAAAGAGCGAGTTTTATTCCTTTCACAGCGGTGTGAGATGAAAGTTCATTCTGGAAATGCTCTCTCTTTGCAGACATCTGCTCGGTGCGTTACAATGAAATATTACAATACTTTTATAGGAGATGGTGACAACATACTGATTGCATTTTCTGTTCTGAAGAATGGAAAGCAACTTTTTGCAACACCAAAGAGTTCCGATGATGGTTTAGATGCATTGAATGGAATTAAAGTATTTCATATGTTATGGATCATTATTGGACACCGTTATCTATTCAACATTTTATCAGGAATGACAAATTTTACATATCTGAACGAGGTTTGTATTCGCATTTCTACTTATATCAGATATAGATCGTGTTAGTCTATTTCTTTTCTCGGCACTTCGATGCACTTGATCAATTTCTACAAATCAACAAAATTCGCATGGTAGATTTTGCCTTCCGATTTTCTTTTGGGGTGATCAGAGTCTAGAGCCTCCTGAACCTTTGTAATGATAAAACATAACCATGTGGGTCCAAATCCATATCACTTACTTTTTGTTTCTTCTGAAGTTCAGAAATAAGTTGATATCACTACTCACCACTACTACTAGATCAGTACAGTTTAGTTTAGGTTATTCTCTTATCGATTAAAAAAAGGAATACATTATGTACAATTCCATAATAAAATAATAATGATAATATAATAATAATAAAAACATGCGAACATAAATATCTATTTTGTATATATATATATATATATACATATATATATGCATATAGAAGAGTTGAAAATGAAAAGAGTCCAAAAAATGGAATCCAATAATCAGAAAACTTTATCGAGATAAAACATAGAATCATACATATGTTCAGTAATATTGAGTTTCAGTAACCTGTTGCATTAGTAGGAATTCTTCAATTCTTTTTTTGAAATCATCCGAACTTTTATTCTTCATGCCATTTGGCAACTCATACCACATTCGTACAGATGCACAACTAAAGGACTTATGATACGAAAATGTATGGTGTTGAGGTAATCTGAAGTTGTTGTGATGTCTGGAATTATAATTATGCAATCGGTCGAATAGATACCTGGGTTCTCTTCTGTTCAAAATATTGTTAATGAAACAATTATAATGCAGTAACCGTCTGTTCTTCATATTGATTTTTTATTCAAATGGGGAGTTATATGCTCTCTATATTCAATCTTGTATGAATATCTCATGCACACATTTTGCAATAGTTGTATTTTTTTGACGTTTCTACTGTTATACATTGGTTATACAGAATATCTCTATAGTCAAGCAAGGATAGAATAAGTATATATATAGTATATAAGGATAGTATAAGTATATATATAGTATATACTACTACTTATCAGTATGTGGAAAATGAGATGATTCCAATCGCAGGTTGAAATCCCACCAGTGTGTGATATTGATACAGGGAAGTACCAAAAATCCAAACTCATACTTGCATGTCCGAAGAGTGGGAAAAATATGAATATGAAAAATTAAACTGAAATGAAAGAGGGTTTGGTGAATGGTGAGTGCTAATATGTCATTTATTTCCAGTGGCGATACAAGACTTTCACGTCTATCCTCCTGAGTGCTTCTTATGCTGTTGACACTTTTCTGGTATTGAGTGGTTTACTCCTATCATTTTTGTTTTTGAAACATATCGGTAGTAATAGAAATATCCGATTTCCAATTCTGAAGATGTACTTGTACAGATATCTGAGGTGAGTTTTAAAGTAGTAGTAAAAATTTTCCACATCTATCTATGAACATAGTCGAAATGCCTATCTGGGGATATTCATCTTGTTACTTATTTTATTCCATTCTATATTAGTTATTTGGATTGAAAATATAGAAGGCATTCGTTATCAGAAAAATAACTACCTATTATGTGTTGTACATATATGTTATGTGTATACATATTGAAATATCAATATGATCATGTTGAACTTGTCAGTAAGTACTGATTTCTGGGGCTTGGAGAATTTCCTCATAATGACTATCATCAGGACAAGTGTCAGGACTAACTATTATCGGTTGAATTATCATACATTCCCTTGTACAAGTTTAAACCTCTTTAAATTGACAGCGTTTCTTTATTATCCGAAGTTCTGTAAATATGCATGAGTAGGAGTAGAATGAAAATTCTGCATCTCATTCGAATTCGATTAATGCAAATAACGTCATGATTATCAGGATAATTAAACTGTCAGCAACAGAATCATTCCATGGGAATCATGCTTTCAAACATGACATATCTTGAAAACCAGTGACGCATGGATGATCACAGAATAAGCGTTATCATTTGATAAAGCTGGTGATTCATACAAATTTTCATTTTCTACTAAAAACTGATTGCTTTCCTTCATCTGAGCAAGCTGATACATGCTTTCCGTGAGTTGAGTTCAGTTGACTTCATTGATTTGTCAGACACTGATTGCCAATATTTGGCTTGAATCGATCACAACATAAATTCATTGATTCTGTGAAAATGAATCTTGATCGACTTTGGATGAATATGGGTGCATTAATACTTCGAACGAAATGGATGATACAAAACAATATTATCATCAGGTATTCTCTTCAGATTTATAGTAGTTACTGTATCTAAATCCACACATTCCTCTATGATCACAAGAAAGTCAAAAGGGAAGCTCACTTGTATGGAAATATTCAAAAAATGCACGCATGCCGTGGTTTTTGTTTTATAGAAATTCCACTCTCATTCCATTATCACATATGCCGTACTAATATTTCAGATCGATTCTGCATCATAACCTCTCAAAAATCATTGAATCCATCACTATCTCCCTCCTTTCTTCGAGATGCCTCTGGCTGTGACCATCACCTCCTTTCTTCTTCTGATTTTGATTCCTGTGGAAATTATGAATCCACTACATTATTCATAAAAGGGTTGAAAGACACTCAGGACTAATTATCATTTATGACAATGACGAACAACATAGTTCACTCAGAAGGTTGCAAGACTTCTAACAAATCATAGGCACACTAATTTCTTCTCATGAAATCGATATAGGTATTGTCTATCAAACGGGTCTTCAAAATCCAATTTTCGGAAATTCAATATTCAAGGAGACTGATTCATACGAGTTGTTGAAAAAAAATAAGTGGTCATAGAAAAAATACTGGCTTTAAGCTATGGCTCATTCATATATGTACAGTTCGTCAATTTCGAAATTTTGGATTGGCTATTGCTCCGAAGATTGAATTCTGTTTCATTGAACAAAACATATTCCGGCAGAATAATATGGAAAGCAGTCCAGTAATGGAAGTTGTCTCCTAAACAAAGTAGGTATCAATCCAAATGTAAACCCATATAGCTATAGCGAATCCGGAGTTTTGAAAATGACACACTTTATAGCTCCAATTCCATGTTGCAATCGATAATTCATGTAAGAAAAACTCCTTCGATTTCCTTTCATTTCCAGAATATCTCCATCTCTGTTAGCGATGATACTCTTTTATATCACCATATTCAAGAAGCTAGGTGATGGTCCAGATTGGGTTAAAGTAGCAGGGAGATTCAGCGTGACATGTTCACGAACCTGGTGGGCTACTGCATTATTCGTCAACAACTACTTAGATCAGTCATATGTGGTAAGCATTTTTTTTCTTTTTTTGTATCGATATCATTCCATTGGGTAAGAAACGCCGATAATATCTATGATCAATCAATCCTTCCCTGAAATTTTCTGTACAATAATTTGGAATTATAACACTCATTACACTTATTACACTATTATAATAATGCGGAAACTGAATCCAAATATCTCCATGAATATAAAAATTAAGAAGGATACATTGAAATGACTGAAATCAATTTCATGCATATTGAACAAAAATAATATTTAATTCTCAATAAGGGTGTACACACAGGGTGGAATCACAGCGCTATCCAAAAACCCAATTAAAATGGTGACGTGATCATCCGAACTATTTGTCACATCTCAATTTTCTAAGAGACCAATAAGGATGGCGTTTATCGAAGCTGTAAATGTACCCGAGAAAAAAAATCGCATGAATTATAAATTGATACTGAAATATTCAATGACTGGTATTTCACATCATACAAAACGTGAATAATACAGTATATATCTCACCAATAGTTTTATATCACATACACACATAAGAACAAGCTGTTGAGCTTGAACGATGAAGATTGATAAAAAAAATTAGAATTGTAAATATCAATAAGTATAACTAATAATATATAAAATTAGCCACTTGAACGTCACAACAATATAGATGATTTCTTCGAAACAACTATCAAATGTTCACCGCCGTTCAACATTCATCAGAACAAATAGAATATACAGGGTCGCTGATATGTATGGAAACGGTCGATTATTTCCTAAAGTAAGATAGCTAGAAGAAAATGTTAGGATACAAAAGTTGTAGGGTTTTTCAAAATCCATTGAGCTAATGAAAAATTAAGTATACAGTATGAGTCAAAAAGTCAGGACCAAACAAAGTTGCTTTTTCTCTAATGGGACACCCTGTATATTATTCCACATTTCAATTCTGCTCGAAATTCTGAACAAAATTGATGGAGCGCATCATTTCCTAAATTCAACCGATTTCGAGATATCGAATTTTGAAAATAACTTATAATAAATTATCCAAAAATGTTTGTCCATTAAGTTCATAGTCCATCAAGTTACCTTTGAAAGTTTCCAGCTCCATAACAACGCCGCGTCGTTCTTCTGTCTAACAGTGATGATCTTGACAACACATGTCAAAAATACATTAAGTGTGAATAAGTTTCGCGCAAAAATGGCACGTTTAACTAATACTGAGCGTATTGAAATTTTAATGATCATAGGATTCGGTGATAGAAGACGAAGTTGTGACCAAGTAGTGAATATTTTTATTGAATTGCATCCAAATCGGGAACCAATTTCTAAATCAACCGTTTCAAAAACATTGCAGCGTTTTCATGAAACTGGAGATGTCAAAGATCGACCAAAAAGTGGAAGACCAGTAAGCGTTACAAATGAAGAAAATGCTTTCAATGTCATGTTAGATGTGGTGGAAAATCAATAAATTCGGCACAACAGAGGGCTTTGAATCATAACATGAGTCGATATTCCATTCAAAAAATTTGCAAACTGCAAAAATTCCATCCATATAAAATTCATTGGTACAAGAATTGAGTGACGACGATTTTGATCGTAGAATCGAGTTCTGTGAAGTTATTATGGATAAATTAAGCGAAAATGTCAACTTTGTCAACCACATATTGTTTTCTGACGAATCTACATTTTGTTTAAACGGGCACGTAAATCGACACAACTGTAGGTATTGGTCAGACCAAAATCCACATTGGATGGAGGAAGTTCACACTCAACGGCCACAAAAAGTAAATGTCTGGTGTGGCATTATTGGTGGACACGTCATAGGACCCTATTTTATAAACGGAAATTTGAACTCTGAACGATATTTATCACTTTTACAACAGCATATTATTCCAGAGCTTAGACGATTATTCCCGAATAATAACAATCCCAATTTGCCGGCAGAACAAATATGGTTTCAACAAGATGGGGCTCCTCCACATTTTGGACGTATGGTACGCGCATATCTAGATGAAACTTTTCCTAATAAATGGATTGGACGCAGGGGAGCAATTGAATGGCCAGCTAGGTCTCCCGATATGACCCCACTTGATTTTTTTCTATGGGGTCACATAAAAAATGAAGTCTACAAAAATAGGCCGCCAAATATCGAAGAGTTGCAAGAATGAATAAGGCATGAAATTTCTACCATTCCTCCTCACATGATTTTAGATTCACTACAAAATTTTGTTCAGCGAGTTCATTACTGTCAGGAGGTAAATGGTAAACACTTTGAGCACCTTATTAATAGAATTTCAAAGAAAAATTTGTTGTTTATTAAAACTTGTTTTCTCTCTTTTCTCCTGTCTCAACTATTGTTTTCATAAAATTTCAAATATCCTGGACATTCATTAAAAAATACATTTTATCGTTTTAATTGCATTTCAATCAACCCTGAACAATTATGCTTTTTTCATTTTCTGAAAAAAAAATATAATTAAATTGTGATCATAATATCCACATACTCCACTTTTTGTGACTTTCATAATGAATATGCATCATTTCGTGCTCTTTCTTTAATAAATTTGAGAGTAGTAAAAAGTTATTTTCAAAATTCGATAGCTCGAAATCGGTTGAATTTAGGAAATGATGCGCTCCATCAATTTTGTTCAGAATTTCGAGCAGAATTGAAGTGTGGAATAATATACAGGGGTGTCCCATTAGGGAAAAAGCAACTTTGTTTCGTCCTGACTTTTTGACTCATCCTGTATACTTAATTTTTCATTAGCTCAATGGATTTTGAAAAACCCTACAACTTTTGTATCTTAACATTTTTCGCTAGCTATCTTACTTTAGGAAATAATCGACCGTTTCCATACATATCAGCGACCCTGTATTTGTTTAGGATTATGTTACCGCATGCAGGCAAACTATCGCCTGATCATATTCTTGAAGTTGAATGAAGAAAAACATCATTCAACGTACCTATTATTCAAGAACAGAAAATTGGAAGTTAGATACCTTGGTCTTCTTCTTAAGTATATCTCAATCGCCTCTAGCCAATCATGATCATACAAGAGTTTTGCTTTTTCTTTCAGAAAATATGAATGTGACAGAAATATTCAATGGATGAAATTTCTGATGAATTTTTATTAGTCACTCTATCAGTTCATCGCTGTTATAGAGTTGAGGGTGTTTTCGTTTCTGGTTTTCTGCTAATATTGGAATCATTCAATATTAATTTTGGAAATGTTGAAAGTACTTGGAGCAAAATATTTGTGCCAAGAAGCTAGTCAAAAAGAGTACTGTCATTATTTTGCTGAACAAGGTTATTATCCCTTCACTTCCGAGTGAGCACATTTGGTGTCTATTCAACTTTCAGGTGAGAATTCATTATTCTTGCTAGATTTTCTGATTTCGATTGTGATTGTCTTGAGAATAATTCATGAATGCAATGCGATACAGTTCGGAATCTTAGAAACCAATGCTGTTAACTCAGCAGAACAATAGAACAATAGAATATGAAGGTAACACCTATATGAGGCTTTAGAAAAAAAAATATGCAGAAAATCGGAGTCAAATGAAATTGGAACAAAATCGATGAGGACGGTTCGAACATAACTCATAAATATTGAAATTCTAAGGTTAGCTGCAATGTTTCCTGATGAACCGAACCAATACTTTTGGTGATAAACACCGATTATGGGGAAACATAATGAAAATCAAATAATACAGTACCAGCAGTAATTTGTGAGTCACATCCAGAAGCCTAATGCATTCATTACAGCTTACAATAATTGAATTCATCTCTGGCTCATTCTTTCAAGTCCTTGAAACAGAATATCGAAAGAAACATTTCCTAAATCCATTGAAAAAACCCTACGGCAATGTGCGAGACCCGTTGGGTTGGAAATCATGATAGGTTGTTAAGATTCAAGGAAATCTATAAAGCTATTTTTGATACACTAGCCGACTTAAGCACTGATATGAATTCTGAAACATCGTCAAAGGCTCATTTTCTTCTAAGATCCTCATTGCAAGTGATCTTTTTATGAGCTTATGTTACTTAGGAATGTTGTTCCCATACACACTAACACTATGCAAAATACTTCAATCCCCCCTATGCGATCTGGCAGCAGCTTTACAACATGTCGATTCAATTATGAAGACTATCAAAGATGTTCGCCTAAATATCGATTCAAAATTCGCTGAACTATATATGAATTGCTATAATGATTCAACTTTTGCATGATTTCATCGATCAGCTTCAGTCAAGATTTCAAAATTATGAATCGACATCATTATATTTCAACATTTCAATTCCGTCTGTTGTGTTGAACTCTAGAAGAAATATTTGAAATGGACCGCTGTGAACGCTTCATTTAGACATGTGGCGGATAAAATGGCTGGAAGAATCTGAACTAGATCGACCAATATGTGCTATTGAAGCTCTCGGATACTATCACAAACTGTTGAAGATCTTGGACACTGCCTGTTTCCACATGTGCCGCTGAGAGGACTTACTCTTCTCTGAGACGCATCAAAACTTCCACAGGCCAGGAAAGACTAAACGGTTTGGCGTTAATATCAATCCACCCTAGAATTGACATCGACACCAAAGAGGTGATTGATTTGTTCGATGCAAAGAAAGCTACTACACTAAATTCAATTTTGTAATAAGATGATGATATTTCCATATTCGTTTTCTTATAAATATTATATATATGATAAGTAACACCATTCCATTTCTTTTATTGGAACAATTTCATGATTTTCTTCTGTACCACCATACCAAACCCTTCCCTTCCTTTCGAAATTGTTTTCTGACTACAGCCTTGATAGAATAAATAAATGGTGTATCACACGGAGCTCATGATAATATGTAATGTTATATTGAAACTGATGCTCGATTCATTTGAAATACTGTCGACAATGCAGTGCTGCCGCTTCAACTAGAAAGTGGTGAATATCACTGTATATGATATCATCTCAGAATCATAATCGAATATTCAATATATCTACTTCATATTTCCCAATACTAATCTCTGAAGGTTTTTGAGATAATGAATATTTTCAATTTTTTCAACACTTAGGAATTGGGAGGGTTGGATTCGGTTCATGGTTAGATGATAACCGGGAGCTATCTATACGTTAATGGAATCAGTATCGCTTTAATACGGGGTAGTAAAAAATATAGTTATTCCATTCACATACTTGAAGAAGTGACCGAAAGGCGATTCGAAAAAAGCCTCTTGTATGTGATTACTGATTTTGAATTCTGAAGAAAATTGATCACAAAAATTGCTATTCATCTATGTAATAATTCCTCCCTATACCTTACTAGTCGATTTTCCGACTCATGAGCATTTATCCTTTTTTTGTTGGTTCACCGATGTAATGAGGTGGATTTGTATCCAAGGATTCAGGGAGATTGTGCATGTTATCGGTTATGACCTGACCATGAATCGATTGAAAAAAAAAAACATTCTGCATATGATGAAAACAGTAGCAGATTCGTTCCTAAAACGTCCATAACAATGAGATAAGTAAAAATTCTTAAATTCTTCCAATATACCTTAATTTTCAGAAATGGCCTCCTTAGTTTCACGTCCCCTCGCATCGCTTCCATTCCAATTCTATTCGAAGTGTTACTGCCAAGAATTCTCACTGTGTTATCATTTTCAGTGTGTGGATCACTCTTGGTACCTGGCAGTGGATACCCAACTCTTCTTCCTATCACCGATAATATTGATGAATCTCAACAAGAGGCCATGGAAAACCTGTATAGCATGCATTGTCTTCTGCATTTGTTCTGGAATCTATACCTATGCCATAACCATCCAACATAATTATGCTACCATTTTTTTCGAGTGAGTTCTTCAGTTTTTTCATCCAATTTACTCATTTTCGATACTGTCTGTAGGTTGATCGAGGAGATGATAGGAAAAAAGATAACAACCAAAAACTCATTGAACTTGTACTAGGAATATCTGGTATTATTTTTTTTTAATTTTTTCCTTCGAAACTATGCGGTATACAAAATTTTTACAACAGTAATGAAATGATGATAATTGATCAGTCTCTTCTCGTATCAGTCTCTTCTTTTCGTATAAGTGAGAATTTTGGTATTTGTTATATTTGACTTCCAATTTTTTTGAAAAACAAGGTGTCACTAATAAATAGAGAATTTCTCTTTTCGGTATCTGAGGGTTAGATTTCAAGTGGGGTGACAATTTGGTTCAGATTATATGCATTTATTATCTCGAAATGATTATTGTGATTTCTATTTTCAGAAAAGGAGAGGAAATTTAAAAAATCTGTAAAAAAACTGGAGCAAATTCGAATTCGCTCGAATCTCGAAAGTTTGGGTTAGGACCATTCACGTCCATGACGATAGCTTCATTTCAATTTCCAATACTGACACGACGTTTCGACTTCCGCAATAATATGTTCGACATCTCATTTTCCTCAATTGAAATATCTCATATACAATGTCTCAGATTTGAATGTACATACTGCACCTGTGTAGATAGAGGAGGCCTCAGTGGTTCCAACTTACCTCCCAGTGATGTAAATACTGGAATTTATCAATGAGGAAGGGAATCTTATTTCCAACTCCTTCATCACTTTGTATAATCATCCATATTTGTTCCTATATACAGGGTGTTTCACGGTCGATGGTACCTCAGACGGAGAACTTGTGATCTGACGCCTAAAAATATGTTCAGCGTGTCCGCTTATACCAATAACACAGTTTGTATTCTGTATACTTCACGAACACTGCTTGAATTGATATTTTGTATACTTCACCAATAAGTAGAATCGTGTTTCCAATTTGAAACAGGACACTGTATATTATAGTATTTTCATGTTTGTGAGAACTTCCTGAATCATTTCACCTAATACTTCCCTATACCCCCTCTCTAACCGTTTACTAGTTGACAATTATATTAGATATTTCTTGTTGAAAACAGAGCTCTTATTCAATGTTTATTACTGCGGTATCTTGTTTCGTGGGAGCTTGAAATTTTTGGTGCTGCACACCGAGGATAAGTTTGTTTTGAATTATACATAGTCTTTTTGAATTCATGATTCATGATTCACCGCTAGATACAATTTTTTTTTCGAATGAAACACCTTGTGTATTATCGGATCCTTTGGATAACAATCGAAATCCTTTCATGTTCCTATACCTAAATATTAAGGTTGCGGAGATAAGGCTATGTTACTGTGAGGATCGGAATTTGGCATATTCTCGAGCTAATTATCAACTTACTAATTGTCAAATGAAATTTTTATATTGTCATGTTTGCCAAATTCCAATATCGAAAGAGATTCACAACATTCGTAAATACAGGTTGGTTTTTTTGGAATATAAGAATTCGTCACTTTTTTCTGAAGACAGACCTGGTTTCTCAATTTGATTCCATTTCAGCTTCGATAGATAATAGACGTGAATTATGTATACCAGTATGAATAGATTATACGAATAGATATACAAATTCGTCCAAAAGTTACTGAGCAATTAAAGACCGTAGACAACCATCAAAGTTTTTTCTATCTGCCGGTACAGTATGTACATCCGATGAGCTCAATATCAATGAGCTTCCATACTATCTCAATGAGCTTTCATACAATACTTTATAATCAGTAAGACATCATTTGATGATTTCTTTGTTATTTCTTCCGCTCCTGTGAGTTCCTCAATAATACCTCAGTAATTACGAAAGATATAGACGTATTTCCATCAGGAGTGAGGCACGCTGTATATATGTAATTCAATGATATCCGTAGCTCGAGATCAGTAAATATTTTCTGTTGAGGATTTCAACCCCATGATGCATTCACGACTGCAATCATGACAAAAGCTGGTTTGATTCAACAGTCTATCTGCACCAATCGCAGAATAGAATGTGCACTTCGTGAAGATGAGCACACGATGAATAATCACATTGGTATAGAGGTTTCAGCTGCAACAACACCTTCTCCAGTTGTATATCAGAACAGTGAGTTCAATTTCAGAATTCGTCAATTGTATCACAGATATCAGAAAATATCAGAAAGCATCAACTGTATTTCAGAATAGTCAGTTCGATTTCAGAAAGCGTCAATTGTATTTCATGAACGTCAATTCGAGTCTAGAAAGCATCAAATATATTTCAGATAAGTCAATTGTTTCTCAGAATTTGTCATCTGCATTTCAGAAAATATCATATGTTTTTCAAAAATCGTCATTTGTATTTCAGACGAAATCTGTGATTCAGAGATCAGAGGTTCATTGTGAACACCCTGTATTTGGTGGTCTTGTTTTCCATTCGTCTTTGGTTGTGAGGAGTTCTTGGTCCTGACGATAAATGCCATGCTGTCAATGATGAAAGGCAATCAGCGTCACTTTTCTGAAAACGCACACTTTTATTATGCATTTCTCAGACAAGAGCTGGACCCCGCAAAATATGTACACAGCACTCATCTTCAGATCAGTGTATTCCGGAACACCCTATACATTCATGTAATGATTCATTCTCACAACGAGTTACTACCTAAAAATGGTTCTTGGTATTCCTGAATTTCGAAATACAAATGTTATTTTCTGAAATTCAATTCCGTCATCTGAACTACATTTGACGCTTTCCGAAATCGAATTGACTATTCTGGAATATAATTGACGCATTCTAAAATTGGAATCACTATCCTGAAATTAATTTCACGGGTTCTGAAATTAACTTGACGGTTTCTGGATTACCACTGGAAAAAGTGTAAAGGTAACAATTTTCTTTCTCCATATCAGGGCACGACGCTGCTCATATTTGCTGGAGGTACTATAATTTTGTCTCTACTCAGGAATATATATTTTTTCACAGGGCCAATAATGAATTCATCCGTAGTATTTACCATCCAACACCAGTTCGCATGCCTCCCTGGTTCATTGGAATCATTTTTGGCTTCCTGATATATAGATATGGCAACATGAAATTGAACACGGTGAGTTGTAATTCATACCCCATACTCCAAAGTACCTCCATCCAGCAAACATAAGTGCCACGTATTTCCCTCTGTTAGAGACTTGACGTGAGATTCCATGATTTACATGGATTTATGCAGCATCATTCAATCATTATCTAATAAAAATTTTCAACTATCAACAAAATGAGCAGCTTACAGGTAGAGAAAATATTACCTTACATGAAGACCAAATTAACAATCGGGAAATAATGATACGTAGGCGCACAATCCGTCACTAGTCCCTGAACTCCTTATTAAATCCAATTTAAATCACATGAAATTACAAACGAGATCGACTTCCATATCCGATTTCTGAAATTATTTTCATCCCCAAAGATTATCTTATCATTGAAAACGTGAAGTTATATCCTTGAATTACCTCCAAACTTTCTAGAAAAATTCAAATTACTATTTTTTTTATCTGTTATATTATATTTTTTTTATCGAGGAACATCGTGTTAGCCAGCGGTGGTGTTTTGGGAGAGAAGGAATGTGTTGGAATTCTTCTTGGAAGTTTGGAGGTTGTAAACATCAGGAAAGACTTCACTAGGCAAAGAATTCCACAACTTTGCCGTTCTATTGATGAATGATGCTTGGTATAGCGATGTTCGACAGGTCTCGAGCCTGACTGTGTAGGGATGACCAGCTTGAGCTCGTCTGGTTTGTCTACTAGGAATCGCGCATGGTGGCATAATAGATGATGTTTCCGTTGAGCACCGGCCGTGAAAGTACCTATAAAAAAGGCATAGATCGCCGACCTTTCTACGATGATTTAGAGAGGTCAATGATTTGGTGAGTGTTGTATCATCGACTAGGTGAATAGCTCTCTTCTGAATTGAAACTAAGAGGTATAGCGTATGTTTGGGGGCTGAGCTCCAAACATGTGAACAGTACTCCAGGACAGGTCGAGTTTGTGCTTTGTAGATCTTAGGCAGTTGCTGGGATGTGAAGTATCTCTTCGCACGGAATAGAAAACCAAGTTTTTGTGGAGCAGTTTTCGCAATGGACCTGACATGATCGTCCCATGAGAGAGCACTGTTGGTGGTGACACCCAGCATGGATAGTGACGACCTCATAGGAACAGTGGTACCCGACATCATCGAATTGGGCATTGTGTGATCAGCCTTCTTGGTGAACATACAAGCTTGAGTTTCAGTTGCATTGAACTGTACTAGATTCTCAGATCCTTCTCTCCCACAATATTCCACTGCTGGCTGACAGAAAATGATCCTCCAACATTATTGGTTTCTACAGAATCCACAGAGGTCACAATTCCACTATTTTTTTCTTGCAGGTTAATAAATGCATGGCTTGGATGATCACAATGATCTTTCTAAGCTTACCAGTATACCTACAGTTTCACCTGAATAGAGCAGAAGAATACCATGCAGTAGAAGCTGGCTTGTTCAATTCTTGCACGAGACAAATTTGGAGTATCGGCATTGGCATTTTATCATATCTTTGTTCTACTGGGAATGGAGGTGAGTTGATACATTTCAGATCTGCATCTCAAAATGGATATGGCTGGTTGTAGTGAGATTTCACGAAACGTTCATCCAAATATTCGATATTTCAAACTCTATTGATGCCATTGAATTCCATAACTGAATTGACAGAGTGATGAGAGGTTGAACATGATATACGTACCTACCATTCTCTTGAATATTCAAGGATAGAATAGGACCACAACTCTGGAGATCGGAAACAGCAAGAAAATCTCTCATTACGATAATATTTGATATACCCTGAGGGTGACGATGCCCTTTTTGAATTTTCATAAATTCTCGTAATCTCCGTATATCTAACGCAAGCATTTTTTATCATGCCGATGATAAAATTGTTTTACCGAATATAAAAGTGATTTTTTTGCTGTTGGTATTACGAGATGAGTGGCAACCATGCAAAAAATGAAATTTCATTATTCATATCTGAAGAACATAGGAAAGTGAGCCTGTATGAAATGAAGAACTAGAAACGTGAAGGGTGTGTATTGAATCATTCATTCATTGAGAAAAAAGAAAGTGAAACATTATTTTCTCTCAAAGTTTTTCGGTATTATTTGGGACAACCTGTACATAGAATGTATGAATCTCTGACAACTGCCCACTTTTCAGGTACTGTCGGTGAATTTCTCTCCTTACCAGTTTTCCAGATAATTTCTAGATTCTGCTATAGTGTGTATCTCACGCACCTACCAGTCATGGCATATTTTATCGGTGAAAAAAGACACCCAGAATATTTCGCATCATTGAAAGTGGTGAGTACATTTATGATTCTATATTCTATAGGTTCAGTGAAGTCAAAATAAAGTGAAGAAATTAGTGCATTCTCGAAGTGGACTCAGAGTATAAAAACTCAATATCATCTCCACAATATTTAATAGATAGGGGTGAAATTGATAGTGGATGATGATACATGTACCGTATATATATACATACGTCAATCTTCAGTCAACAACCAAGCAGGAATATTGTTAAAGATGAAAATAACACATAAGAAGTATTAGGGCGGTCCATTATTTGGTACATCATTAAATAGTTTCAAGGCTCATCTTAAAAAAATCAACTTCTAAACACAAATAGTTATTTTGAAAAATGTAAAGCTCTCATAGTTATTTTGAACAATGTAAAGCACTCATATTATGACATATTACCACTGTACTTTATATTCTATCTGCTTATACAATGTAATTATCTTGCTTATACAATGTAATAATTTTTCCTAAATGGGCTCGCCCGTATGAATAAATAAATAAATAAAATTGAAGGACTCATTCAGTCTGACGGTGTGAAATGTAGTGATTGTCAAAATAGAGTGAATAGAATCCATTGTTTATAGATATCATTCATGAAGAAAAAAATCATGATTGTAGACATCATGTGGAATTTATATTCAATGAGAATAAAACCTTCTACTTATATTATAGTCATAATGTATCCATGCATTCCAATGTTATATGCATACAGAAATATAAAAAAAAGTATTCCAACCATTGAATAGTTCTTGTGTTCTGATTATCACAGTTAGTCTCCTTAGAACAATTTTGATAACTCTACAAGTGTTCCTATAGTTTCAGTCCATCAATAATATAATTTTGATGCGATTCACTCATGAGATGAATACTGAATCACTTAAGACGGGCGTTTCACTAAAATGGTTTGGCAGACCCTTTTTTCAGCATGCTTTCCGGCCTTGTCATGGATCCAAACCCAAAAGTAATTGAATTATTGTAAAGAGGAAGGTTCAAATTAGGGAATGAGTATTTTTTTGGAGTCAAAACTCTTATCAGATTCAAATGAAATTACCTCATTCTATGGAACCAAAATTGAGGAATGCTTCACCAAAATATCAGCATCTGAAATGCCTTCCTTCGAACTAAAAGCATGTTTGAATCTGAAATTTGACACAAGGACGCTACTTATGGTTTATTATGTTAGATTCTGGAGGAATTTCGTTCAAAGATGAAGTAGAAAACATTCATTTGCGAGTTCGGGGCGGTTCGTACTGGTTCGTACCCTACCTAATAGACGGCGGTACACACGTACCTCGCAATCCAATGCTACCAACTGTGATTTCGTGAGATGTTGTTTCCGTAAACAACCAGCAGATGGCATTCACGTCGACCCGCGTTTTCAATGATACGAAAGGTTACAAGTTACACGAATGTGTTCGATTCTTGAATCATATTTATATATTACTCATTATGTATAATTCTTTTCTAATTTGTTATGGAGCAAGAATTGGTATAAAATATCGTGAGTTTCATCACCTCTATGAAACTCCTCGTGGAAGTAGAAATATTGATGCCGTGTTGCCAAATACTCGGAATTTTCGCAAGTTCGAGGATATCCGATGAAAATTAAATAATATTTGCATCAAAAAAAATTGCTATATCAATTTTTTTACTTCTACTGGACTTCGACAATGTCTGTCTGTCCTGTCGTCCACACAGTTCTTTCCTATCACTTTGCATTTCCTTGTCTTTAGGAAAGCTATAAAACTTTGTACCAGACACAAAGCCCTTGCACTTATTGTCAACATTACAACCATACACTGGGCAGCTCATCTTCAATCAAATTTAAACTTCAGAGTTGATTATTTCGAAGAGATATTTTCTTGATTTGCAACAGTAAACACACGCAAAATATAGCCCAATAACACCAATATGGCGAAATTTCTCACAAGCTGACGTCACACTAGCCACGCCCACGTGCGTGGTAACTATGAGTCAGAATGTAGTGATGATCCTTGTACATACTATCGGGGTAAAATATTTGATGCTGGGGTTCAGCAATAGAGCAACAATTGTCAATAAGATGGAAGTCAATAATTATTTACAACTACTGTTTTGCAGTGGATTATTTCATACCCTTGGCAACACTGGTTGGTACAGAGTTTGCAGATCGTTTTTGCTGGTCTCTGGCTCACTTGAGTCGTTACCTACCCCGCTCCTCTCATACCTCTCGGGTGCATTCGGGTACAGGTCGGTGCCCAGAGTCAACGCTCAAGTGGCGTATTTTTTGCCGTAGGTAAATGACTCAGTCATCGTGCGAACTGCTTTGCCTTTTGCCTTCTAGCATCAGCATTGGGAAAGGCGAGACTTATAATCAGATCAAAAAAATATATGAGAAATATATTTTTAAAATTTTGGCTACGCAAATGGGAGCCTTGATATTTCGAATGGAACACCCTATATATTATTAGATTTTCGGATTCTGAAGAAGATTCTGAGCATATTTGCTGTAGCATGTCCTATAGCTATCTTTCACTGTTTTTGACCTAAGAATCAATAGTGTCAGAATGTTGCAATTTTCACAGCTGCTTCCTCGAGTGCTTCTTGAAACATAGTCATCTTATTAGGTTTGGCGCATATTGAATTATTATTATACGGGGTATGAAAAATGGTGCGTCAAACTCGGGCACGAATAAGATCGAAGAAGTCGATTCTTTTCAAATGTTATATCGATATAAATCAGGATAAAATTGCATGCCCTTGGTATTATCATGTTAAACTGACCATGAATGGAGAATGGTTTCTAAATCTTTCCTCTCGTATATAAATATGCCATTCCCATTACTCGAACTTCACCTTTTCAATCCTATAATTCAAAAACTGTTGAAGATAGGCGAAGGGACATATTATATCATTCGGAAGGTAATGGATGATAGAAATTATTGAAAGAATCGAATTTTTGGAGTTTATTTGTACCCGAGTTTGACGCACCTTTTTTCACACCCTGTATAATATTGATTCAATATGCACGAGAATTCATAAGATACCTGCTCAGATACCTGTGTGTTGGGAAGCCGCTGTAGAAATTTCAGCTTTCTGTCGTAACTGGCAAGAAAAATGTCGCAGTTTTCGCCGTGGAAAATCAACAATCAATTCAAATGTCTCAGAATTCGAGAATCTAATGATATATAGGGTGTTCCATTTGAAATTCAAAAGTTGCTCTTAGTAACACTAGATCTGGCAACATTGCACATGTGAAAATATTTTCAAGAGCTAGATTTTGACATCCCATTTCCGTACCCAAAATTTCAAAAATATATTCTGCTCCGTTCTCTAGAAATACACTTTCCAACGAGTTCCAACGACCAAGAATATTTCAATTATTATGAGCATTATGATTGTTTATGAGACATGTTTCTAGTCAGTTTCGCTCATTGTCGACGGCTATCCAAAATATAGCAGTCTGGAACGAGAATACCCAAGCGGTGACCCGTTAAAGTGACCGATCTGATGAAAATACCTATGTCAATTTCATGATAATAAATCTGTGTGCAGATAAATTAATTCAAGTTCATCGTATCGAAATGACTCAGCTGTGTTATGTCTAGGGATTGTCAAATTCATCGATAATTCTCGATGATGTCGATAAAAATTCACACTAACAAAATTATCGATATTATCGCTATTATCGTTGTTATCGATATTATTGGTATCATCGATATGAAATGATGAAGTCGATGAACTTGATCTTCTTGAATTGTAGTGGATTCATATTTTGAGAGATCGGGATACGGAATAAATCTAGATATATGATAAGTGGGGGCATAGGCACCATGTATATGTGATCATATCATCAGTTAAATTCTCAATTGAAATATCATTAAATTCATCATCGCATCGATCATTGATGCGAATGTGCGTTTGTGAAAAATTTTCATACTAGTGCGTTTTACTTTACATTTTCTTGTTGCCATAGTTCAAAATGACATAACAAAAACATTACTTTTTTTGTTTATCGATAGAATGTTCATTCTGCTTACCGCGCATATTATATTATATTATTTTTTATTCGCTTGTTATTTATGTATACACTTGTTAGTTACCCATTGTGTTTTTTCTCATTTAGGTGAATAAATTATCAATAATATCATTATCATTATTATCATTATAATAGTGAGTTGTAGCTATAGCGAGTAGACGTGTTTCATTTTGCTCCTGAGTATATCGTCGTTTTAGAGGGAACTTCTAAAATAAATAGTGAATATTTTATATCATAGTGCACAGTTTTTAACAGGCTACACGCTCCGGCTAAGATCATACAAGTATATCTTGATCTCAGTGCGGAAGTCCATGAAATTGGTACAATTCTGATCAAACAATTGATCTATCAATCGTAAAAAATTGTAGATCGGGTATATTGTTTTTGGTGTCGAAATGCCAGGGTCATGTGCTACGTGCAGTTTTTCGGTCACTAGAACTAATCCAGGTATTTCTTGTGCTGGGCCGTGCGAAAAAACTTTCCATCTTAAATGTACCAAAATACCAGCGGCGTATCAGGATATTCCTACCGGATCCGGCCTCACCTGGTTTTGCGATCAGTGCAAAAATTCAAGTAACGATTCGAAACTGGACAAATTATTATTATCGATTGCGACAATCCACGACGATCTGAAAGATATGAAGAAGAAACAAGCTGATGTTTTCGACTCGCTCAATTTTTACGGTGGAAAAATCGATGATTTTGGAAAGCGTATGAATAGTTTTCAAAAAACTATAAACTCAGTTCAGGGAGTGAATCAAGACGTCCAACAGCCGAAGCAAGAATGCGGATCTCTGAGAGCTGAGATTGAATCTATGCACCAGCAGCAGCGCATGGAGAACATCGAAATCTCCGGCTTGCCCGAGAAACACAATGAAAGCATCAAATCGATCATGCAGGTTGTTGCCAAAATTATCAAATTCCCGTTACTAGAAACAGATATCACTGAATGTCATCGCGTCCAGATACATCCAGATAACCAAGATAAGCAACGTCCTAAAAAACATCATCGTCAAATTTTCAAGTAAAGTTACAAAAAGTAGATTCATGGAAGCTCTGAAACCACATAAAAACAACATTTTTGCGGATATTTTTGGATTTCCAAACAAAACACGAGTGTATGTGAATGATCATTTGACACACTATCACAAAATGGTCTTCAAACATGCTCGAGAATTCTCTAAAACACATGAATACAAACACTGCTGGGTCAAAGAAGGAAAAATTTTCATTAAGAAATCGGATAGTTCACGTGCAATACAAATCAAGACAAAGTCGGATTTGAATAAGTTATCGTCTGTCTGATGATGCCATTGCAATTACATATACGTAAAACTGTTGACGTCTACTACCACATTCAGTGATTTTCGGACAGATTACCAAAATACCCGAGGTCTAAGATCTAAAACTGATCTGTTCCGTAGAGCTACGCTATCTAATGATTTTGAGGTAATCTGTGCTACTGAAACCTGGCTGAAGGATTATATCACAAACTCTGAACTTTTCTCGTCAGCTTATGAAGTGTTTCGAAAGGACCGTAATGCAGTGATCAGTGGAAAGAGTGAAGGGGGTGGTGTTTTAGTTGCGGTGAAAAAAGAAATTGTATCAAAATGTATATCTGAGTGGTGTACAAATGGCAAAATTGAAGATTTTTGGGTGTCAGTAGCACTGGAAGGTGGTAAGAAATTATTTTTATGTTGCGTCTATGCTCCTCCAGACATTAATCTGAATGACATCAAATTACATCTTGACAAAGTCGAATATATAGTGAATAATAACTCTCAACATAGCTTTCTAATAATAGGGGGCTATAATTTTTCAAAAATAAAATGGATTCGTGACGCATCAGACCCAATAGGATATGTACCATCCGGCGCTACTGACAACAAAAGCGAATATTTTATGAATAGCCTATCGCTACTGAATCTCGAACAATTCAATAATGTCCCGAATATTAGTAACCGCATTTTAGATCTAGCTTTATCCAATCAAAATGACGTAAATGTGCGCCCTGCATTAATCCCGTTTGTCCAGGAGGACTATCATCATAAAGCCATTGAGATATCTCTCAGTTTATCACCTCAAAAACAGCTACCAAGAAAATCACATGTGCAACGGATGTTCAATCAGGCAAATTATAATATGATCAATGATTTTCTACTTTCTGTACAATGGGAAGAATTATTCAATTGCGTAGATGTCGATGTTTGTGTTGATAACTTTTATAAAACTATAAATAAGGCTATACAAGACTTTGTGCCAAACAAACTAATCAATCAAAAGAGTTACCCATTCTGGTTTTCAAAAGAAACAATAAGGTTAATGAACGAAAAAATAAGATATCACCAAGAATGGAAAAAATTCAAAATCCAGAGGCTTATTCTCGATTCGCATATTTACGGAAAGAATTGAAAAAGAATATTGACAAAGATAATAGAAACTATATAGATAAATCAGAAAACAAAATAAAAACAGATTCAAAATTCTTTTGGTCATATGTGTCCAACAAGAAAACTAAGCATTCTATCCTGGCAGAGATGAAATTCGATGGAACTCATACACTGACACAGAATCTATATGCAATATGTTCTCGGATTATTTTGGTAGTGTTTTTGAAAGTAACCAAACCCCTTGCCTAATTCCAGAAAAATTATCAGATAACAATATCAACATAACATTCATCTCTGAAATAGACATTCAAGATATTATTACAGGTCTCAATGAAAAGAAAGGATCAGGTCCTGACGGTATACCGCCGGTATTTATAAGATCGTGTAAATCAAGTTTAGTTCGCCCCTTGTATATATTATTCAACAAATCCTTGATTTCTGGAAAGTTTCCGTCTAAATGGAAGATTGCCCAAGTAATACCAATACATAAATCGGGAACTCGTACAGACGGCAGAAATTACAGACCAATTTCCCTGTTGAATATATTTGCTAAAGTATTTGAAGCCATCATCACACAGAAATTATTTTTTCTGTCTAAAAGCCACTTAACAATTCACCAACATGGGTTTTTCAAAAAAAGAGGGGTTGTAACCATTTTGGTACCCTTTGTACAGAATGTATTTGATACATCGATTTTTCGAAGGCATTTGATAAGGTACATCACTCTACTCTGATAGTGAAGCTATCAAATTTCGGTGTGCACGGTTATCTGTTGAAACTCCTAGAATCGTATATTACTGAGAGATATCAGTATGTCGCTTTGAATAATGTAAAGTCGGCCAACTGCTTAATTACTTCAGGGGTTCCGGAGGGCTCACATTTAGGCCCCATTTTATTTAGCATATTCGTAAGTGATGTTGAAGACTGCTTTAAATTTTCGAAATTTGCTATGTATGCTGACGATTTGAAAGTTTATCAGAAAATTGAAAAGAGATCAGATTATATTTGTATTCAGGAAGATCTTGACAGACTTCAAATCTTCTGCAATACAAATAAATTATTCATCAATACAAACAAATGTTACAATATCGTATTTTCTCGATCACCAAACCGTATCACCGGAAATGTGCATATCAATAATCAGGTAATATCAACAACAGAGGAAGTTCGCGATCTCGGCGTGATACTGGATACAAAATTATCTTTTGAATCACACATTCAATCAGTTACTAGAAAAGCACTCCGTACTCTAGGATTCATTTTGAGGAACACCAAGGAATTTCGAAACCATTCATCTATGACCACACTATACAAATCTTTAGTCAGGCCAATTCTAGAATATTGTTCTACAATTTGGAACCCGGTTTATGAGAAATATGTTGATCAAATTGAACATGTTCAGAAAAAACTTATCAGTAATCTGAACTACAGATTCTCTCGTCTTCGTCACTGGCGGAACTATGAAGAAAATTTGAATTTTTACAAAATAGAGAATCTCTTCATTAGAAGAGATTTTGTGGACATATTATTCACTCACAAAATTCTCAACAACTATATCGATTCCGAAACATGTACAGAATTATTGAATCTGAATTGTAATCCTAGAACTGTTAGGAATAGACTCACATTCTACCCACCGCCTTTCTCAACCAACTATTATAGTAATTCACCCCTTATAAGGTGTATGAACTCATACAATACGATCTGCCACTCTGATGTTGATTTATTTCACCTGAATTTGAATGGGTTCAAGAGACAATTGAGGGCCTTTTTGCTGAATTTCTACACTTCTTAATGAACTACAATTGAAGGAAATAACAAAGTGTAACTATATCTTCTCTTTTTGTTCAAGTCGTTTATTACTTGCTGAAATGGATTATGTTTTTTGTATATTTTCCTCTAGAATGATATATTGTTGTTCAGTCTAAGCACACATGGCTTGCAGCTCATGTAAATGGAAGCATACTTTGTTACTCTGTATTATCCTATTATTGGAAGAGCTATATATAGCTCATCTGTTGGATAATCTTGTTACCTTAAATAAATAAATAAATGAATAAATAAATAAATTATCACCTCCCTACCTACAGCGACTTTGTCACCAGAACACGTGTTCGCGGCTTGGTTCTGAACAAAGCATATGTCAAACACCCGACGAAGAGAGATCAAATACCTGTTATAATATTGTACTATTCAAAAATACTACATTTCAAACTCTTCAAATGCGTGACACAAATTTGGTGTTTACTGTGGTAGGTACACAAAGGTGATCGTTGCAACCATGTTTATATACTATCATCCTGGAATCAGATATCGATATCGATGAAGTAATTCAGAATGGGTTTAGAGCCAATACAAAATAAATGCGAATAAAGATATTCAATTCTTTTGTTCCGTCGAATTCGATCAGAGCCGTCGCGATATATTATATACATATAGTTCGACAGGCCAGTAGAAACGATTGAAAAACATACCTTCACTTCAATCTGTTCGGTTCTGCAATGCCTATACAGGGTGTGTCATCAATGCTGCACGAAAATTCAAGATCGATTCGTTTCAGAAATGTTTCAAGTGGATTTTTGTTAGGTATACCTAGTTATCCGATAAGTTATCCGATTTTTGTAAGTATACCTAGTTATCCGATTAGTTTGCTGATCGATCGGCTGTAGCTAAATAGCTTTCTCGAGTATCACAGATTTTCTTCCAACAGCTATGCATAAGTTTGGTTTTCATTCTGACTTTTTTTCATATTTTGACCCAACAAATCTGACCTCGAAGTTTCGTGCAACAATAATAAAACACCATGTTTAAACAGCGGCCGGTCGGGGTGCCAGTTTCCATTTCCAGTTCTTCATCTTGTTACAACAAATGAAAGCTTGTTTAATTTTTGTTATTTTGTTCATTCATTTAACTTGCATGATATGATTACAGACAGACAGACACTGGGACAAGTGGAACAAAAAAAAATCTCCGGCCCCAAAAACCTTTAGTTTAGAATTAGACCAAAATCAAAAATATATCTGCCATTTTGGAGCCGCCATGTTGAAGTTTTGAATTTTGACATAAAATCACAATCTCCGACCTCGAAAACCCCACAACGAAAATTCCTAATCTAATCTGACCAAAATCACAAAACTGTTTCGCCCTCGGTTCCGCCATTTTGAAGTCATGTTGAATTTTTGATTTTTGACTAATTTGACTAATGTCTGACCCTAAAAACCCCCAAATGAAAATTTCGAAAAGAATCTGACTAGATATAATCACAAAACTGTTCCGCTATTTTGGAGCAGTGATGTTGAATTCTTAATTTTGACATAAAATTATAATCTCCTCCGAATACCCCATATACCGAATAGACTGGGATCATAATGAAAAAAAAATGGTCATTTCGGGGCCGCCATGTTGAATTTCGGGATTTTGACAAATAATCATAATATCGATATGACCCCGAAAATCTCAAAATACAAATCTTTAATAGAATCAGACCAAAATAAGTGTTCCGCCATTTTGGAGCCGCCATGTTGAATTTTCTATTTTTGACAAAAACTTCTAATTTCCGACTCCAAAGACCACCAGACATCGATTTTGAGTAAAATTTGTCGATAACCACAAAACTCGTCCGCAATTTTTTCATTTCATAATGCCTTGTCGTAAAAATTATGTCCACCTGCCAAATTCCTAATCATTCGGACGATTAGAAGTGGGTCAAATTCAACTTGCAAGATTTGATGAAACTAAATGAGAGCTTGTATTTTTATTTCGATATTAGGGATTCCTGATCTTCGTATTTTTCTTCTTATACTTACGAAATTGACGTTTCGTAAGTATGTCAACCAATCACCTGTCTGGATTGTATACGAAACGTCAAATTCGTAAACATACGACGTGGAATACGAGAGATCGGGAATACCCCTCTTATTCTTATAGATGAAAATTCAGTGCGAAATACCCGCGTTCTGCCAAAGCCATCAAGATTTATCTCTGAGAAAGATAAATATCATCAAAGTAGTCGGCTCGGTTCTACCACGCTGCGCGACCCGCGACATAAATAAATACTCACATTGTCTGGATCGAGACTCCAGACCTATAAAAACAACATACATATAATTATCTTGCTCGGACAGTAACATCAACCAAATAATATAAAACTTCTACTTCGATGCGATGCTAGGTATACCGACACCTATTGAGAACATGCCCGAACTGACCAAAAAGGAGGAAACTACAATAAGGCACCAGCCTTAGGAAAATAATCATATTTTATTATGATCGGGCATCGCATCGCCATCTAGACAGAGTTTCAGAAGTAGGCAGTGAATCCCCGCTCTTAATTACCTCATGAGTAGAGATGTACGGTCACTAACTCGGAACGGCAAAGAGTTGGATATAATTTATCATTCAATGAGAGCTGAGGAAATGTTGGAGAGTATGAAAGTGAGAAATGAAAGTGAGAGAGGACTCTCACTCTATT
The DNA here is from genome assembly GCA_963576655.1 of Gastrophysa polygoni. Classification (NCBI taxonomy): domain Eukaryota; kingdom Metazoa; phylum Arthropoda; class Insecta; order Coleoptera; family Chrysomelidae; genus Gastrophysa; species Gastrophysa polygoni. The sequence goes on along the minus strand of OY755084.1, from coordinate 31,538,027 downwards.
CACATATTTTTGAGCGCATCGCATCTGTTCCTGCCAATCGGAGTCCTCTGGTCCCAGTATGCTTTCTCTGTTCTCTCCTACATACATCATATTCTGGTAAATTGTATATTTCTTCTCTGTCGTTCGTGACTAATTCTCCAATCGTCCATCTAGAGTTATACCTCTTCTATCAACGATTCACTCACGCATTTGTTCTTCATTTTCCCAAATTTGGAAAAAGTGATTCTCAACAAACTAAATAACACGATTTGATGTACTCAATCCGAAGAAGCTGTACGTACCATTGCATGTTCATATATCTGATAATAATCCTCCTCATAATTTCCTTCAGACATTTCAGATACTGTCCATCGCCTCATTTATCCATCATATTTACCTGCTGATACAAAATAAATTTTATATTGTTTGAAAATGGAAGTGTATCATTGATTCAATTTTTCAGATACATCAAATTATGGGAGACTTGCCATTTATTTTTCTAGCTGCCACCATTTGGACTTTGGCATTTGAATCTCCATTCAGAGTTATTGGAAAACTTCTGAGTAAAACAGGTGAGCATATTCTATCTGGAACATACTCAAGAAACATCGATAAAGCGAAAACGAATATTTGAAGATGTTTTACACTGGCAGAATTATTTTGTGAGGCTCAACAACCTTATCTCAGTGCATTTTATTGTTGGGTTGAACTGAGTAATTCTTGAATAGTCCTGCTTACAGCGTATGTTCCTTCAAGTGATGACAATTAGGACCATATATACAGGGTGTCCCAACGAAAACTTTCCACACGGATTTACTGGGAAATGACAAATTATTTTCGGAAACGCTGAAACACGTCGATTTCGATTTCTAGGGGGACACATGTCAGTGATGAATTTAGTCACGCAACTTCATCCCCCTGACAGGGGCGGCTACCCCCTTGCGAATCATCATAGGGAACTTGGGTCGAGTGATACATCATCTGAAAGCTCTCTTCATTCTCTATCCAAACGTTTATTATTTTTTCAAAATCGAATGACTGGTACTTGAGATTAGTGTGGTAATAGGTTTAATTCAAATAATCAATATCGTACCTGTTCTTATCGAAATCCAATTTATTGATTGCTCAAAATTAGCCCTTCCTACCTCCATACAATGATAAAGTCTACTTTCGAAACTATTACGAACGTTTTCCAATACTTCTGGAGTTATGCTGCCGCACTCGTTTACAATTCGACCACGTAGATCCTCTAGTGACTCTGGCGGAGTGGCAAAAACTTTGCTTTTAAGATGCCCCCATAAAAAATAATCCAACGGGTTGAGGTCCAGTGATCTAGCTGGCCACTCAATTGGTTCTCGTCGCCCTATCCAATGATTGGTATATCGTTCGTCCAGAAAGTTTCTAACAGCTACTGCATAGTGAGGTGGTGCTCCATCTTGTTGAAAATGGAGGTTGTCTGCCGAATAATCCCCATCGTTGTCGATAATATCCGTTATCATGGGATCTATGGCATTCTCAAGAAGATGTAAATACATTTGTCCATTCAAATAAATAAATAAATTGAATTTGAATAAGAACAGGTGAGATATTGATTAATTACATTGAACCTGTCGACAACACTAATCTCAATTACCATTTATTCGATTTTGGAAAAATTATACACGTTTGGATAGAGAATAAAGAGAGCTTTCAGATGATGTATCAGTCGACCCACGTTCCCTATGATGATTCGCAAGGGGGTAGCCGCCTCCGTCCGGGGGATGAAGTTGCTCGACTAAATCCATCACTTACAATGTTTTCCCCATAGAAATTAAAATCGACCTGTTTTAGCGTTTCCGAAAATAATTTGTCATTTCCCAGTAAATCTGGGTGGAATGTTTTCGTTGGGACACCCTGTATATAAACAAACGCTGAAATATTGGAACCAGCTGGCAAACAATTGTGGCTCATTAGAATTCAGGTGGATAAAACCTTCCTGTTGATTATGAATAGGAACGACCACACATTTGAGCCATTATTTACATACTTGTCCCGAAATGGAAAATCAAACGAATCAGACACTCTCAGATATTGTAAGTCATTCGATGAAGTTGTACTTGAAACGATCTATCGGATTCGAAGAATTCTGCGTGTGAAAACTCATACCTCGACGAGACCGCTGTACAGTTTTCGAAATAATCTAAGTGAGAATGTTTGCCATATAGACAACCCGTATAACAGCGACTTGGTGCACTGGTGGTCTGATAAAGATCACACACGATGATGGGATTTCGTTTTGTTACAAGTATAATTACGATGAGAGGTATGGCTCTGTATACATATCAGAAATAATTGCATTCAATAGGTAATTTGTATCCAAGTATTCCCCAGAATATATGGAAGATACAGTTTTTCAGGATTTCTTTTCAGCAGAAAAAAAACTATACTACCTCCATAAAACTATGTTCAATTCGATTACGACGAAAATCGACAAAATCGTGCTATAATGGAGCAAGTATCAAAGTTTCAAGCTCCTACGTTATAACCGAAGGAAAACTTGAAACATGTTACCATGATGCATTCAAATGCATATCCGTAAGATCTTGTTCCTGCTCTGTTTCCTATCTATCTCAGGATGAATAGAACTAGAAAGTATTAAAACACAACGTTCCTCTGGAAACGAGTGTTCCTATCTGAGATTATCTGAGTTAATTATTTGTTTGAATCTATTTCAGATGATATCAATGGAAAACGTCATGATCAATTGAATAAGACTCCCAGGATGGCACAACAAAAGAAGAGATTTGTATCTACACTGATGAATGATGATATGAAAAAAAAACATTGAGTGGTGTCAATAAAAATATCAAAAACTCGAGATTGGTACTTTATTGGTGAACTGGCCAATTATACACAAAACAATGTGAGTGCACAACTGTTCTCAACCACTTTCTGATCCTATTTTTGAGATCCGAATGGAAAGTTCCATGTAAGCCACAAATGGTTCACTGCGGGCTACTGAATGATAATGGCGATCCGGGCGTTCCTGTCAAACTGTCAATATACAGGAATCCTCACGCCGTTCGTTAGAAATTTTCGTGATTAGGAATATTTTAGAATTCTAAATTCTTGGACTTCGAGGTTATTCAACATACCCTTTCATTTTGAAATATTGTCGAGGTCACACCATTTTCGATTATACCGTATGTCAGGTTCAACTCTCTTATTCCAAATTGAACACCCGGTATGTTATCCCATTATTGGGTTCCTGACAAAAATGTCAGCATGAGTTCTATCAGATTTCACTATACTTATTCTGAGACATCTTGATTCGTTGGAAAAATGTAGCCTCATTTTCAACACTGCACCCTTAACCCATTTTCAACTGGTGGTAAGCGATTCTGGAGTAGATGAAAGCACAGGAATGATATTTTACAAGTCCACATCACCACTTTATTAATCGCAGGGTATCCAAAGTTGAACGAACAATAACATCATTCTCAAAGTTGAGAAAGTTCGTTTTCTCAAGTGTGACACCCTGTATTCATTGGATGGTCGGAGACAGAATTTGATTCCACATATTTTCGCTGTAACTTTCCCTTTACTTATTTACCACGGTTTTCTTTTTCATCCAAATTTTCTATTTTGATGTGATTTCTAGCAGAAAATGAAATGTGATACCCTGTATTCATTGGATGGTCGGATGGAGAATTTGATTCTGTTTCAATTAGCTATAACTTTCCCTATACCTATTTCCAACGCTTTTCTCGTTTGTTTCGAGAGACAAAGTTTCGGTGTTCAAAAATCACATCAGAATAGAAAATATGAATTATCAATGATATCAATGAATCGGAATAGGTATGGGAAAGTTAGAGCGAATCGATGCATAACAAAATTCTGCATCCGACCATCGTATGAATACAGGGTGTCACATTTCGGATTCTGCCAAACATCACATCCAAAGTAGAAAATAAGGAATATCAAGAAAACCGTTGGAGATAGGCATAGGGAAAGTTAAAGTGAATTGATGCAGAATGAGATTCTGCATCCGACCATCCAATAAATACATGATATCACATTCGAAGAAGATTGATGTGAGTGGTCCCCTGTATCAGAATAGGAGTTGGTTTGAGTCCATCCAGGTAGAATGTTTACCCTAACCGAAGTCTCATCAGAGTCATATGAGCCACTGAAATTTCCATCGGTAAGGTGAGCGATCTGTTTCTTTTATATGTTTCCACGGTCGGTGCTCAACGGAAATCTCGTCTATCATGCCATTACGATAGCTTTCAAGTAGACAAACTGAACGAGTTCTGGCTGGAAATCCATACATAGTCAGGTTCGAAACATGCCGAGCTTCGCACTACCAAGCATTATTCATCAATAGGACGGCAAAGGTATTGAATTATTTGCCTAGTGAGGTCTTTCCTGATGCTCACGACCTCCAAACCTAAGAAAATATCCAATACCTTCCTTCTCTCCCATCATTCCACCGCCGACTAGCACGTTGTTCTTTCTTTCTTGTTGTCAAAAGATGAAGTTGAACAAAAGTGGTGTTACTGAAATAGATCCGGACTCTTTTTACCAGAATATAGTAACGTTGCGTTTCTATTCGGAGATTTCTGCTGATAATGCTCAGCTGGTGAAATTTTTGATCTTGAACAAATATGGTAGGTATAGAGTTTTTTTCATAGATATATCCATGGTCGATGCTCATCGGAAATCTCGTCTATTACTTCAGCACAAGCGATTCTAGATAGACAAACTATAGAGGAGCTCAGGCTGATCACCCCTACATTGTTTGTCCCGGGACTTGTCGAACTCCGGTCAACTAATTGAAAGGCGAAACATTCTCTAGTGAAGGCTTTCCTGACGCTAATGACCAACAAACCTTCAAGAAAAATTCTAATATCCTTGTTTTTCTTTCTTGTTGAACAAGTTGTGAGAGGCAGCCACGTATTCTACCCAATATCATTGTCAATGACAACTCGACGCCATAAAACTTTCCACTACTCGGAGCTGAGATTGCTGACTGATAACTTATTAGTAATTGAACGATTTTCGATCGATATAATAATAACCAGAGAGTAACAACGAGAGGCGACAGCTATGACGATTCCTTTGATGTTCGATGGTTCACCGACAACACGCTGGATTTGACCATTATACCACATAAACTCTCCAAAACCCTCAGAGAACCTGGTAACTGATTCCACAGTATAGAGAATTTATTCATTAAACTGTACTGATTCTGTCCAGCGGACTTATAGTATGTGGGCATACGTCTTGGTATAATTGCATGATATTGCGAAATGAATGATATTTGATTGGCGGATTGGAGAATGTTCCATGTGATAAAATACAAGAGGAGCTGAAATACATCTTCATCAGAAGGATACAACTCGAGAATGCTAATATGAGGATGATATTAATATCATCACATTGCTTAGCAATTAAAACAGATTCATTTAACCAAGTCTTGATTTTCATCATTCACGAATATATTATATCCGACTAAGTAGGAAAAATATCCACCACAATAAACTTAAGTGCAAAAATCCCGTTAGTGTCACTAACTTTATGTGTGTGAAAAATATGTATTTCGCATCAATAGACACCAAAAAGAGAGAATAGTATTGAAGTTTCGTTACAGAAGGCCATTGCGTTCAAAAGATTGTCGCTACTGTTTATTTCCGTGCTAGATTATGTTGATGCCTTCTGTAACAGAATTTTCAATTTTCCTCTTTTACATTTTTATTACAGCTGAGTTCTATATTTTGACATTTGATGCAGTAAAAAATATTCACTCTCACGAATCACTTGATTGACATTCATGATAGAAAATTTATGCATGGATGACATATCTACCTCGACCGCTCGGAAGTTTTTTTTTATTGTGAAATCACTTTGCATTGTATTACGCACTTCATTTTGCATTTATTTTCGCGAATATGGATATCAAACATTCGAAAGCAAACTGCATGAACGCATCCTGATGTAAACAACAAAACAATCATATATCATATAATAATAATAACCTTTCGTGATCCTTGGGAGAACTGAAAAAACTTAGCATTCCTCTGTCACTATCTGTTCTGGATGAATAACTGCGATATGCACAAGAATGTCCTTTCACTTTTCCACTCCTCACAGTTATGCGATTACAAATAGTACAATGAGGATATCGGCACTCGGACTAAAAGAAGAAGAAGACTTTGACATATATACTACATATCTACCACATGAGCTCACAGAAAAGGTACACGAAAAAAGCCAAACTATTGCCTCTCGTTGTTACTCTCTGATTCAACCGAATCGAAAAGATTCAGTGAATTTCAAATAGATGACCACAAAAGTTATAAGATACCTATCAAATGTTGATCAAATAATCAGCCTCCTCACAACAGTCACAGCTGACTTACTTATATTTTGTGTTATGTGAACTCGGTAACCATAAGATATGAAAACAATCAAGTATATTTCAATGGAATGTAAACGAAATCTTTTCAACGGCGATCATCTGGGAAATAATAAGATATAAATATTTGGAATGATTCCAGTGGCCACATCAAGAACTGATATTTTAATCAATTTTTGTCAACAAATGTTCATTTTTATCTTCATATTTATAAACACAAACGACATAACTCTTCTTCTTATTCTTTTTACCACTTTTAGTAGGCTTCTCCATTATCTGAGTGTTGGCATCAATTTCTTTTTGTTCTGCAACAGAAAAAAAATTCTCATGAAATTCAAATTTCAGTACCCCATTATATTCCTTTTTCAATATGTATCGTTATACTGAGTATTCCAGGTACCCGGGTGATTATTTGTGGTTTGGATAGCGTACTATCACTCACACAGGAAGTTCTAGGCGAAGGGGAAATTTTACCATCTCAAAAAGGACACTTTTTTCATCTTCGCAGCCTAATTGAATTTCTTGAAACTTCCGAAATTTTGTATGTTTGTGTAATTTCTTACTAAAATGAATTCATACAATCCATAAGGGTCCATTCATGAGGATATTGCTATTTTCATTTTTCCTGAAAGTAGGCTATTCAAACAGTGCATCAATCTCAATAGTCATTCAATTCTCACAAGAAAATAATGATCCTTGAACTGTGAACTGTGAACTCTACAATATGTACCGAGATCGAGTTGTTCCAAAAAATCAGTACCCAGTTCACAGTATACAGAATTTCCCACATATGTGAACTCTGTAGTTTCTCCAGAAACATACAGAAACCTCGTGGTATCATTCCATATTCCATTTTGTATGTTCAGAAATGGAGAGAAGTATCAGAAATGAATAAATAATCAAATAATCTCAAATCACTCACCGCGTTACTCTGTATATTGATCATATGCTGGTCTGCACATTCCCCGCAATAAAATGTGATTTTCGGGACACGGTGTTACAATCGGATGAATATCAGCAAAATGTCGATATCTTGGCTTATATGCATTCCCTATTGTCACGAAGAGTATCACGAAGAATATTAAAATTTCCAGAGTTTGAGAAAATTTCATCTTCATTCGACGATGTCTACGATTATCTCGATATATTTACCAATTGGTTTCATATCAATAACGTTCCAATACCATATCAGTGGCGTAAATATTATGAAATCGTTGAAGATAAGAAGTTTTACCGGGTGTGCGGAATTGCAATTCCATGACGCTAGTTGAGTCTCACCTACGCATTATTGTAGATTGCAAACACCTAAAGGGGGTTTTCTTCTTTCATCTCCAGGCAATTTCAATCAATCAATATACTTTATTGTCCAAGAAAAAATATTCCTATTGAAAAAGCTCCCTATGGTCTAAAGTGAGTATTTAATTGAATCAGACAAATAGTATTTTACATAACAAGTTGACTGGCACAAGTTGACAAATACAAGAATTCATCACAACACTCATCACATCACTTATACTTCACCTAAACATTTATTCCGCGTTTTTGCGAATGTTTTGAGTTCATTTTGAGAGAGACCACAAGCCGTCCTGACGAAATTGAATCGAAATCACTCAAAAAACAAGAGAAAATATTTAACAGAACCGATTAACCAACATCTCCTCTCTCGATTTTGGTCTCCTATGTGAATGGTTAGTTGTGGGTTTGGATGTCCCATATAGGATATATAGGATATAGACTTGAGATTCTTTCAATCAATTTTTATAGACACAATACATTTGTTCCTTGCGAAAGATTCTAAATTGTGTCTTAATGGCAGTGATGTAAAACTCACACTGGTGACAATATGACAATATGTGCGTATTTATCCACTCTTACATGAGAAGAGCATTGTTTATAGAATGAAATAATTAGTCATAATTAGTCCGAAGTAGATCATCTAGAACGATCAATCATTGTTGAAAATTGGGATCTTTTCAATTTGACTCTACATGATGAGTATACGAATATTATTTCAAAGGCCTATGGGACATTATGAACGTTGATAAACTAGATACGTGTAAATACTGTCTGTGAGTTATTCAGTTTTTCAAGTGGGATTTCTTTTCTCGTTTCTGAAAAATCAAAGAGGAGTTATAATAATCATTTCAATATATTTGTGGTAAGGACAGATTTGTGATCTGCCCAAAAATGTCACTGCGCTTGAAATTAAACCTTTAGATACCTGACACGTCAGATACCTGACATTGTCAGTGACACTCGAAACCTCTACTTATCTTAGTGGACGTTTCGGGAACGAATCTGCTCCCGTTTTCAACAAAAATCGGATATTTTCTCTTAGTAAATTGTCTCAATGTTGGTCGGTTTTTTGACACTGAAAAGTGACAATTTGGCAGACGGAGGAATTCTGGTTACCGGGTGTTCTTTTATTAGAAACGAAATGAGGAAATCCCACTTGAAAAACTGATAAATTAATAGATACGTGTGTTCATTGGGACACGTATACTATACATATATCTACTCACCTTTCTTGAAGACTATTTTTGCAATGGCTAAGAATGGCGATTCGAATGCTAAACACCAAATAGTCGCTATTATGAAAACGAATGCCAAATCGCCCGTGAAATCATGGATCTGAAACAAGAATAACGCAGTTACAAATCATTACATGAATTAATTTGGCAAAGCTGCAGTTCGAACAACAATTGCAAAGCCGTATTCAGTTCAATTGAGTATAATATACTAAAGTAATTCGTAGTTCACTGAATTGAAGTTAATCAAGAGATTCCTGAAAACTCTTCTTCCATTGCATTCAAGCTATTGTGATAAAACTGGGTTTCTGTACTCTCTGATCTGTACAATTGAATCCAAAAACCTTGAACCGTTCAATTGAATTCGAATATTATTTTTAACATGCAGTTCATTGAAATTAATATCTTTTCCGAAGAATATCAAAAACGTAGTGTCAAGATTTTCTGAGAGATTGGAATGGTTGTTGGATAGCAAGAGTGCTGAAGTTCGTTCGGGACATTTAGGGTCCCTGACAGTTTTTTTTTTATAGTATGGTGTAGTTGAAAATATGAAGCGTAAGTCAGCACAGACTTCGAATAACGTTGTTGAATCCCACAAAGAGATTCATATATTTATCTGGAAGCAATTGTTCTTCTTACTCAGACCATTTCTAAATGCCCCTTCCAACTCAGGTGGGACAGGAATTGACAATTCCACAGTATGATCATTTCTTAAATAGTCGGATTTGACCCCAATGTCAACATAATTATGGTATCGAATATCTCGGTATAGGCTGGGTAAGTTGCAGACGTTATATTTGTATCATTCAAACGCGGGTATGTCTTCTGTGTGAACTGCTATTGATGTATCATACTATCATACGATAGTTCTTCCAGAGAAAAATAAAAAGGAGTTGATGATATTGTATACGATAAGCTACATCTGAAATACTGTGATTTCGGAAAGTGGATATCTGATGAATATTCATTGTGAGGATTCTTCCATTTCATATACTAAACGATATAATATTTTTCATACTGCTATATATCATATATATCAGAAGTAGAATTGTACCTTGGTCCTATTGAGAAATTTCGGATTTCCACTCAATAATAAGAGGTATGGATGTTACCTTCAGCAGAGCAATACCAGTTACAGATCCCGGAAAATTCGATCCCAAAAGATTTCATTCACTTCTATCGAAAATGTACTGAAATGAGTCCATGGAAAAATAGTTCGAAAATTTCTTATCTTGTGATATTTCTCACGAAAACAACGCATTTGGTACGATTTCTATAAGAGACTCACGGATGATGCAGGTAGTATTATAACAACAAGAAGAAATATTTGCTTGATAACAGACGACCTTCTCATACGTCGTTATGACTTCTTTAGAAATCAGAATTCCTTCAGAAATCATTATCCATTTGCACACCCACAGGGTAAATCATATTTGAGTACAGGTTCATGATAACAGTGAGAAGAGTTTCGAGTTCTATCTATCGGGAAAAAATATGTCACAAACATATCTAGATGGAGCACGAGTCGGAATGAATTATTTCATGAATATGGATGCGACAGTTTTGGAAAAATCATAATGTATTAAGATTCCTGTCGCAGAATATTTTGGGAATTTCAAGGCGTCTTCTTCTCATTCACGGGTTTTCTTTCATTTTTTTCCCACGGATGGAGCACCACCATGCAACTCTGTTCGAAAAGCAATGAGATCAGAAATCACTTCTCAATCTTTCATCCCTCAATTTATTCAAAATTGTTCAGATGTGCTTAAATCTCCATCTCGTGATGAAATGTTAACTCGAAGATCCTTCTTCGGTAGAAAAGGGTCAGAACTCAGGAAGAAATGAAAATAGCTTGGATTGAAAAATATTCACACTCACCATCCCATTACCCTGTAACTTATTCAAAGTTATCATACAAAATCAATGCGATAGATAAGAATCAATCACCTAGGGAAGCTGCATTTGTTTTGAATCAAACAAAATATTCATTTTATATTTTTGACTACTATAGAAAAAAAAGTTTCCTCAAGCAGACAGGGATGAGTACGTACAGTTTTCATGTTGCTGAAATGTTCTGAATGTTTTTTTCCTCCTACGAAATATAACAGAACTGGCATGTGGGTGAGATAAACGCTGTAAGAGATTCTGACTAGGATCTGGAAGATCGGCATCGATAGAAACTCGTTGACAATTCCTGAAAAATAATTGGAATGAGAATGGAATACAATATGGAGGTGATGCAAATCTTCAATGAACGGAATGACGGAACTGAAAGGAAGATTCATATGGGACATAACCAATCATAAATTTCAAGAAACAGGGGTGACACAGACTCATGCATACATGCTCTGTTCTCTCATGTTTATATAGCTCCATTCCTAAAATTTGAAACATCAAATAGGATGACTAGAGGACACTTTGGAGACATATTGAAAAAATGACAACTTCTCCTTTTCCCGAAAATCACATCAACTTTCGATTTTCAATTGTAGCACTCAACTAACTAATGTGAACTATCACATTTTTGAAAACTCCATAATATGGATGGATTTCCCGTTGATTTCAAGGAGTTCATGACTATCTAGATTATAAAATAAGAGGTGTGTTCGGATAGATGAAATAGCAACTATTGGATCTCACCGGATTCCCAATAATATGGGTTCTATTTCAAAATCGAAAGTTCATTTCTAGAAAAATCGAGATTTGGAAAATTACTCAATATAACTCAATACAACCCAATTCGAAACATCAGATGTCTAAAGCACTCCATTTTTCAATAATTTCAGTTTTTTTTATATTTTCGACACATGCAGCCCTTCTCTTTTCATCAACAGTGGTTTCTTAGCTGGAAACTTTTTGCATGTCCTTTGTGTATCTAGAATGAATGGTTCTTATTGAAACTAGAAACAAACAAACCAAACCATTTTCGTCATTATTGGAGAATTTCAAATTATCAGTTGGCTTGATTTGGAAGAATCGACAAGAAAAAAGTTCTGAAGGATCAACAGGAAACATGGACGGAAACTCTCTTTCGTAGCAAAAATAACTATATTCTCATCAACTCACAAAAGATGACTTTTTTCAGATATCAACTCTCAACAGAATTCCATACAATACTAGTAACAAAAATAGTGGAATATCATCTTGATCCAGTACACAGTGCGTTTACTACAACATTGTGCCCCCTGGAACGGACTCTTCTTTCGTCAATACCGTTTGAATGTTCTTTGTGGACCTCTGCTACTCTAACGACTCCATCTTCTCCTTTGCAGACCTTTGATATCACTCTCATTGGCCAAAAACCTCTTGTAACATTGTTTTCATGTATAACCACAATTTCACCCATTTGAATCGTTTCTATAGATCGTTTCCGTAGATTCAACCATCGACACTAAAACTAATCAGCTATATACTGGGAGATGCGTCACTGTTTCTTTGTAATGAGGTCCTGATCATCAGTGAATATTCTGGGAGTAATTATTTCAGAAGATTTTCCCAACAAAATATCGTTGGGACAAATACTCACGAGATTTTGAGGGTTTTCCGATACATGAGTGAGTGGTCGAGTGTATTGGGTCTGGAAAAACACTATCTCTTGGTGAAGCGTTGATGTCTCTCTTTGAGCAGCCAAACATTTTTTACCAGCTTCCTTCCATGAAGGGAGAAAGCGGAAGAATTCTTTTGGAATATACTGGTCTGTTCGTCGACTACGGAGCTTATTCTCAGTTCATCGAACGCTTCTAGAAGTTCAAGGCTTGGTTTGCTTTGCTTACGGGTTATATTTGTATCATCATCTGACCAAATGACTTCCACGGTTCCTCTTCTTGCCAGAAACCTTCTAATTGCCACGATACATAATTCGGTGCTGAGGCTATGGGCAATTTCTACATGGATTGCTCTCACTGTCAAGCATGTGAACAGTACTCCATAACGCTTTTCAACTCTTTGTCCAATCTCCACTGAATATGGTCCAAAAAAAATCCACCCTGTTCCCGAGAAAGGTTTTTCGTATTTGAGAAGCCTTTCTTGAAGTAACTGACCCATTGTAGGCTCAGCACTTGCCATCTTCTTTCTACATAACTGACAGCTTTCGATGAATCCTGTCACCTTAGTACGAATTTCGGGAATCTAAAACTTCCTTCGTAGATCATTGATGATTGTTTCTTTACCCTGATGACCATTTTCCTACATGAAATTGCCCAATCATTTTCTCGGTATATTGATGATCTCCATCTGGAACTACAGATTCTTCATCAATTCCTGCAGGTATGTTGTCTATCCGTAGGATTCTACTGCAAATCCACATAATTTCGTCTGTGTCGAGAAAAATCGACATATGATGTAGGCAATCATCTCTATTGGATTTCTTCACAAGCAAGTTTCTCTTACGATATCCCATGCTTCGATTCCTTGGAAGCCTTCAGCTCTTTTACCATTGTCTGTATCTCCATCTCCTTCTTTCTGCCCTATGAAGTGTATGATATGAATCATCCAATGATGAAGCTGATGTGCCGTAAACATATGTAATATAACATATGTAACTTCTACTCTATTTTTCAGAAACGAGGAGAGAAAATCCCACAAGAAGCTGGAGAATATATGTAGGCTCATATTGATCTTGATAAGAACAAAACCTTATTCACTGGAGCTTCTTCCTAATGATCATACTTCCTAAGAAGCATTCTTCCTAATGATTTTCTGTCACTACCCTCTCTGATCCTTGACATGACCCACATCAGGTTTTCTACCTGTCTATCTCTGAAAAATGGAGTCATCTGTCCAATACCAGAGGCGAGCATCAAAGGTATGACGACTAGCACGTTCAACCACGGTGCCATCAGAACATTCAATGGTACCATTCTGATCTGGGGTTGATCTCCTGATGGATTATTCCTCATATTCCAAAATAATTCCTCATCTGACACGAGCAGAACTCCCCTCCATTGTTAGTCCTCAATGTTTCGATTCGGTTTGGTGTTCGACCTCATGATGGAATTCTTTGAAATACCTGGTTTTCTTCCTTCGGACAATTGTTTTGTTGTGTATGTATTCTTGAAAGAGGGAAGAAATAAGTAAATTCGGGAATTAAATTAACTTGCATCTATTCACTGAACAGTAGCCATGTGCCTGGTATCTCGTCAACATGCTGAATAATGAAAGAAAATCCCTCTTCTTCTCCTTACTAGACGAATGGCACAATGACAGTCAGAGTGGAAGTCAAGAATGAACAAAATCATCAAACTGGTATGCACGAACGAAAGTGAATATCTAGCTGGGCCAATAGACTTGGTTTTCATGATTTCGCATAAGTTTGAGTGAGGCATTTCTCGTAAACTTCAGAATGATTTCTTCTCACAGCACACTTCGCGATTGGAGATCTGAATGTCAGACTCCTCAATGTAGGAGAAGTAATGAAAAAAACACCTAATAACCAAAATGACCAAAAGGTTCTTATGCCTGATAACTTGTCATTGTTCATAATATCAAAGATTGCCATTGCGAACATTACAAAATATAATATTATTTACATCATGTTGAAAACGGGAGCAGATTCGTTTCCAGAAGGTCCACTAAGATGAGTAGAAGTTTTGATATCTATCAAAAATATATTTTTCATCCTAAACATTTTCAGAAAACGAGGTATCACTGACAAATAGAGAATTCCTCTTTCATGTATCTGAAGTTTGATTTTGAAGTGCAGTAACATTTCGGGGCAGATCATAAATCTGTCCCCAATACAAATATCTTGAAAACATTGATTCAATTCCTATTTTCATTTCTAGAAACGATGAGTGAGGATCCCAGATAATCTGACAAGATGAATATACCACCTCCTTGATCAACATACGAACAGGACATACATATAAATTGTATTCAAATATTCATTAAAATATTATTCAATTCAATCAGATTATCAAAATTACATTGGAATAGTTTGGGTGTTGGTCTTCAGTAAATAAAACTACGCCATTTAACCTAATGAACTGATGAAACATAGAGCTACTTGATGAGACAATTAAGGTTACTGAAGCCCTAGAGATAGTAAAGGATAAAGAGGTTGTCAAGCAACAGGTAACTTTTAGTCTTCCAGATCCGAGATCAAGAAGTAAATAGGTGATATTCCGTGTATAATTTTCATTTTGCAAAGCGCTTTCGACTGTCGACTCATCATAACTGCATCTTAACATAAACCATATTCAGACATCATGAAGCACTGATGATGATTCAATATTCGGAAGCGCTTTGCAAATCAAAAATCATATACACGATGATATGTCATAAATGACATTAAATCAGCCCATTAAACATTTGTAAATATGGAATTCCTTACTAGAATCTTTCTGTTCATGGACTTTGGTTTTCTAAGTAAGTATAATATAGTTTATAAAAGATGAAGATAATTCACGTGCATGGATTACGTCCATCAGTACCTCTTACTCACCTCCATTACCAGTTGAACACAAAAAAACTACAATTCCTGTACCAATAGCCCAACCTTGTCTAGCCATAGAATTGAATAATGCAGATCTCAGGGCACTATATTCATGAGTTCTAGTGAATAATAAATGTACCAGAACTAGACTCCAGAGGATAGCCAAGGCGAAGATCCAGGCAATAAAACTGGCCACCTATAAATGTAAAGATTCGTACAATCAAGTAGATATCACGAATGAGGACAATGTGGAAATACTGATATCATTAAGTGTGATTGAAGATAGAAATAGGAATAATATTCAATAATAAAATCTCCTTTCAAAGGATCCGGCGAACTTCCTGAAACTTTGGTCTGTTGTTCGTTGGTTTCCCTTTGTGCTGCATATCATTTTTCCAACAAAAATTCTTCGGCAATTGGATCCCTCCAGCTCATTTATTTCGTGAGGTAGGATTGCTCAAAATAAATCTATTCGATAATTAGTTCCTTCATTTCAATCAGCGTTTAAAATTCTAGAAAATCTCTCGTCCTGGCATGTTCAGAGCTCGACTACCAAAGTCTATTGCATTATGATTCATGACTTATACCGAAATTATCGTCAAGGGTTCGAATTATTTGACTCCAAACTTAAACTTATTTTTAGTACTTCAATAGCAGTCACAGTACTCGATACGGGAATCTCATGTATGTGAACATTGAAGGGTCCATCTTCATATTTTTCACACTTTCCGAATGATGAGTCTTCTTCTTCTTTTAGTGCCGTGCAGATTCCTGCGTAGGCGTTCATCTTTTTCTATTCCTATCATATTAATTGCAGCATTCTGTAATGTTTGGAAGTCCTTTATCCCCATTCATTGATGGATATTTCTGAGCCATGATAACTTTTTTCTGCCCATTCCTCTTCTTCCTCCCTCAATTTTACCTTGAAAATAAGGAGTTGGAAGTGATGGTGTTCTCTGCGCAATATGTGTCCGAGATAGCCTGAAGGCTGAGTAATCATGATAATAGAAGGAACCTTCAGATATTTGGAAAGCAACGTACTTGGTCTGATTTATATTCACGGATATGTCAAATATTCCATGTATGCTGTCGAGTGCATTAGAGTACATTTACTGCATTGAAAAGTTTTTAGAACATTTGAGAGAAATGTAAATGAAAATATTGATACAATGGATAATTTTTTAAAGTTACTGAAACACTTATGTGGGATATTTCAAAACACGTTCTAAACGTTGATCGTTTCGTTACATACAGTTCGAAATGCGACTGTATTTGTCGTGGCGGATCTTGGTCATTTTCATTCACATCCAAATCTTCAAAAACTTGTCTCTCGAACGCGGAGTTATAGTTTTCTTCTCGAGAAACTTATATCTGGAACGATTCAGAATTGATAACAAGTAAATAGTTAGGAAAGTAAAATCAGACCGGAATGAGAATGCTAAAAAAGTATCTAGTGAAGCGGAGTCAACATTTTGCAGGCCATGATATCTCTCGGGAACCGTAACGGCGGTGGCTTCAGATATCGCTGATCTACTGTGGAATCAAATTGTCTCTCACATTCATAAGAACTTTGAACAATTTTGATCCATCATCATTGGAGAGATGGATATAGCGATATTAATTGTATTGTTAAAAGTAATCATGGCCCACTCAACAAGAACCGAATGGAGTTACCATATTCAAGGGAAATTTTCACTAATACATACATATACCATATATACATAAACTTCATCATACATTTGACCCACCTTGTACTGAAGAAACTGATATTTGGCTGAAGTGTGGAAAGCTCTCAAGTTCTAACACTCCGAAGCAAATTCAGAAACCATAGTATTTCTGAAGTTGAAGATATTTCCGAAGGAACAAATAGAAATTAATTCGAAACTGGATATATATATGTAGAGGAAAATATCATTTTCTCTCCCAAAGATAGAAACTTGAACGGGATATATAGTGAGTCAATAAATTCTTTTCCAGTAGGTACACACAGAACAAAGAGTACATTGAAACAATGGCGTGAAGAACGTTGGAGTCTATGCTCTTTACATTTTGAAATTTTGCGATATTTTTAGTAACAATTGAATATTTGTTTTGTGGACATAAAATTATACCTCAAACCAGTGAACAGACATTCATTTCAATGATTATTTGGGGAAAAAATAGCTAGAAATTCATTCAGATTGGTATATACATGATGATATATATACACTTCTTTACTGAATGTTACAATTTTCCCATTGAAAGTTCTATTTCTGTGTACAGGGCATCCCATTTTGGTTGAGACTGTTAGGTTTCTCGGTTGTTATTGAAGATGGAGCCTTCCAGTTTTCACGTTCCTCTCCTATTTTTTCTCGATGGTCCGATCAGATTTTGCATGCCTGTTTCCGTTCGAAAGATACAGGGCGATTTCGAAAATTAATCTATTTTGGACCCCTTCTATATCTACGAAGCCATCAGAAATACTGTCGAGCTTAGGATTGAATATAACGAAATTCCATTAAAAAAAATCAAGTTTTTGTCGTATCTCTAAAACCATCACCCGAAAGAAATTTAGTACTTGACTGGATTCTGCGTACAATTATCTATTAGATATTAGAAGTAGTTCTAATCTCGAAAGTATTCAGAATGACTTCGTAGATATAGAAGGGGTCCAAAAAGTAATAATTTCCAAAAACGCCCTGTATCTTTCAAACGGAAACAGTTATGCAAAATCTAATCGAACCATCTTGAGTACCAAGGAAAAGTATCGAATTAAATATTTCATCCATTCAAAGATTCGTCAGGTCAAAGTACCTACAGTACATGTATGTGTAAAAGGAGTATAAAAATTATGCAATTGCAAAATTCCTTAGATTTTAAGTACGAAGAACATCATATAACAAATTTACCATAAGAATATGTTTGATGTAATTTGATGATTGTAAACTCTCATGCCAGTGGAAAGTGGTCCACTCGAGGTTATTTGAAGATTATTCTGACGTAGGAAAGGAACTTGAAAACCAGAAGGCCCCATCTTCAATAACAACCGAGAAACCTGCCAGTCTCAACCAAATCCGGATGCACTGTACATGGGTCCATTTCGATTTTTTCAATATATCTAGAGTTTGGCAAGATTATTTGATGGATTCTTGTCATATACTAATGACATTGATCTGCATATTGATGAAGATAACGTTATTCAAGACATTTCCTACTGTTGAAATCGATAGAATGTGCACCAAAACAATCAATGAACGATAAAAATACTGAGTGAGCTTAGAAGATAATGATTCAATTGCGTGGTTTGAAAGTTATGAACCTAAAAATTCATTTTTCAAAATTCAATTCATTCAATGAATTATTCAATAATACCATCTCAAAAGGCCTTCTCCAACCACCAGAGCTTCAATCATCATTGAAATGAAATTGAAATTCACGATTCACAGCATTCCTACAACTTTTATATATGTACAGTGATGAGCAAAAGTGTAGAACCATTCATGTATTCTATGACATGACGTCTCCATATATCTCAGGTTAGGTCAGACAATACTCTTCTGTAGATGAACATAAAAATAAAAGAACTCTTACTTTGGGTAATTTGATGTCTCGGTACCTGTAGATGAGGAATCCAAAAACGAATCCAATAAGCCAGGGTGGCATACGAACCACTGTCGGCTGATAAATATATCTCATGTAAGGTTTGTTGCTTCTGAAAAATAGAAAATCAATTATGTCTCTCGTTGATTGGATGTGCCTTCTTTTTACTACATGGAATTGGAAAAGTGCATATACCATGTGGGAATAGTGCAGTAATACCCAACAGCCGTGAACATGCAAATTTGTTGTTACATAACAAATGAGAGATAGATACATACGATCAACTATGACCAATTCCAATATTTCATGAATATCTTTTTGATCTTTTGACCTGATTGTGATACGTCGTTGGAAAGTTGGTTCCGAATAACATTACAATTCATCTGAAAAATATTTTATTTTTTATTCGAAATGAAATTTTGATGGAATGTGTGGGTTTATACTTTTCATATTCTACATTATTTTCATCATCATATGAATATATCTCATTAGAATATGAATATGAATATGAATATCTCATTAGAATCATCAAATGGGTTGGTTCGCCTGGTGAATATAACAGGAAATTCAGTATTTAGTCATACCATATCCATTGAAAATTTGAAAATTCAACAAATTGTTTGCCGCTGACTACCTGGCATAACTCTATTTTTCACCTCAAGTTCATATCCTTCTTATTCTTATTTAGTCATTCATTTCTCCAGCTTTTGTGTGGGATCTTCTCTCCTCGTTTCTGAAAAATAAGTTATTATAATTATTTCAATATATTTGTAGCAAGGACAGTTTTGTGTCCCAAAATGTTAGGTACTTCGCTCGAAATTAAACCTTCAGATACCTAAAATAGAGAATTTTTCTTTCAGCTATCTAAAAATTTAATTTAATTTAAGCGTAGTGACATTTTGGGGCAGATCACAAGTCTGTCCTCACTACAGATATATTGAAATAATTATAATGACTTCTATTTTTCAGAAACGATGAGAGAAAATCCCACACAGAAGCTGGAAAAATGAATGTACCACCTCCTCGAACAACTCACAGTATTCATTTAGTCATATTTGGAAATTTCAGAATATTTCTGTTTTTTCTTTCTTCTATTGAAACTCATATTCAGCACATAGCATTCAGAAATATAAGCTCCTTCAAATCGTGGTTTTGCCGATCAATACTATTATTTCATGGGATTGAAAATATGTATATTAATTCTGGTCGTATGAGTGAAAGTTACATACTCAAAATAAATAGCTCCATAGTTGTTCTGAATGGTGATTATAAAAGTATATATTCCAGATAAGACACAAGCTCCAATGCACATCAAACAAGTCTTCCATGGCCTCCTGATCAAATTCATCAGTATAATTGGTGATATGAAGAATAACTGCGAATCTACTGATAGATACCAGGAATGTTCAAGACACTAAAATAGATTATCTTCATGAATAATAGTTAATTAGTTAGTTAATCAATAGATATCTAAATTACGAACGAATCGATCGTATAAATTACGATCAGAGGATCTCACTGAATCAGCATATCGTATATATGGTTTCATTTTCAGAAATTGTAGTGTTATTGCTACACTCTCATCTCTTTTTTTTCGTCTAGTGAGGTCTGAACTAAAATATGGATCATTGATATGGAATACAATTTATATTCAAACCTCAACATCTATCGAGTTCAAAAAATGTTTTTAAAATTTCTATGCTCCAAGGTTGATGAAGTTTGTCCTTCAAGAGGATCTGATTATATGACTATACTAGGCAGATTCGATTTTGTATATTTAGGAAAGCGCAGAAATCAATCATCCATAATATTTCTGCATGAGCTATTGAATGGTGGAGAGTACTTTCCTCTTTACCACTTTTGAGTGCAAAAAAGTTCAAATATATATTATGTCTAGAGCTCCAATTAATATGATGTATTCAAATCAAACAAATCATCAAATATGTGTGATATTTTCAATAGCAGTGAGAGTTAATTGAGAAATAAATCACGAACACATCAGAAAGCAATTTGGGAATCAATCATGGATGTAATCTTTTCATTTTTATGTTGTTTCCATGGCATCTTTTGTATACTACACATCTATCATATTGTATCTGCTATCCTTCAAAAATTGCCTTGTTAATGGTTTCTGTTGGGCAATAAAAGCTATATTGTTATTATCATTATATTATTGTATCTTCCTCAGATAGAATTGAAATCCCTTTTCACAAATCATTCTACTGATAAATAAGAACGTATCTTTCATCAAAAATATATTTACTTCCTTAGTTCCTCTTGATTTACTCAGATGTACTTTGGAATTTTCTCGAACATTTACCTTTGTTCTTTCCTGAAAACTATTCGGGATTGTTGATCAACCGAAACAATCATCGATTAACGCATTCTGTTTTTGTTTTTGCGGTTGAATCATAGAAGAGATTATACAAGTTGGAATAAAAATCTGTGAAAGATCTATGGAGCGATTAGAAGACAAATGATCGCTCGTACACGTCAACCCTAATTTTATATTGCACAAGTTTTGACACACAAGTGCGTCATGTGACGTCATCGTTGTCGTAGATATAACGTCATCGTCATTGATAGTGCCTTTGAAAAGGTCTCATTTTCCTACATAGAGAACCATGACGAAAACAGACGGGAATGTAATGCAAAATTGTAAGGAAAGTACTGAACATGCACGAATTTCAGATTATTCAAGAATTCTATAAGGATGGTTATGAGAGCATGGAATTTCGTGAAACCGTATGTCACATCGAGTCAAGGTAATCTTCAATATTTTGTTGGATATTCGTTGCAGCGATTAATGCTCATTTTTTTCTGAATGCAATGGCAATGGCTAAGAGACAAAATTGACGATAACGGAGTGACAAACCCGTATTTTTTTTGAGAAGGCCATACACAACACCCACAAAAAGGGCTGGTAGTCTCGGATATGCCATTATTGGTCCTTTATTGATCGAAGAAAGTTCTACAGGCAAAATGTTACTCTGATATGCGTGAAGGGACGATCCTCTTATAACTCGATTTATACAGGGTGAGTCAAAAATGTGTACCGAGCTTTCTGGGGGTGATAGACCATTGAAAAATAAGTGTAGTTTGATGATTAAACTCATGGCCCAAAATGCATATTAAGGGAGATATATCCTTCCAAAGTTGATAAAATTAAAATAATTTCTCCGCATAACTTCTGAACGATGAAAGCCACCTGATTGAAATTTTGTGCATGAATGTATGTTGTCAAAATACATTTTTTCGTCATACTTCCACATTTCTGATATTGTTATAAAGGGTGTTTTCAGAGGGTGAGTCATGATTTTTTGTAGAAATTTTTTTTTTCTGTACTAGGTACTCTTATTCGAATACAAAAAATTGAGCCGTTCGTGAGATATTTGAGTTTTTGGATTTACATGATATCAGCAGATTGATTTTATTCATCGCGAGATTCATAGGTATAACGATATTTCAGCAGCATTTAAACATCAGGTTATAACCGACAGGCACTTTGAATTTATCCAAAACTCGAATACAGTAAAGGCTGTCTTAGACTTTGTAGAACACACAACAGAGATTTTGGATAATTCGTCCAAATTCTTGGCCGTTTTCCTTGATTTGGCTAAGGCGTTTGACACCGTGTCACATGACGTCTTGTTAAACAAACTTTCTGAGTATGGAATAAGAGGGATCAGTCTGGAATTGATGAGAAATTATCTGTCAGAGAGGACACAAAAAGTTAAGATAGGAGAACAACTCAGTAACACAGCACATATATCAGTGGGTGTGCCTCAGGGCACGGTATTAGGCCCAATTCTATTCCTGATTTATATAAATAGTATATCTCAAATCAATGGCTTTCGTGGACACATCATATGTTATGCGGATGACACCGCACTGATATTCAGAGATGAAACCTGGACTGACGTCTACAAAACTGCAGAAAACGATCTTGCAAAAATTCTCATCTAGTTGAATCATAACCTACTAAGTTTAAACATAAACAGAACTAAATTCATGACATTTTCTCTTAATAACAGAGACACACCTCCAAATGATATCTTAAAAATACACGTACCACTCTGCAATGACAGATACACATGTAACTGCGCAACGATAGAAAGAAATTCCTCGATTAAATATTTGGGAGTTACTATTGACCAACATATACGATGGGATGAACACATCACACATATCATGAAAAGACTTAGACTACTCATGTACAAATTTTATATGCTTAGAGATATTCTCTCACGGAAAAACCTATCCCTCGTTTACACCTCTCTGGCTGGAAGCGTAATACGCTACTGTATTATAGTGTGGGGAGGAACATACAACACGACGTTGAACCCTCTACAAGTCATGCAGAATTCATTATTGAAAATAATACACAGAAAAGATAAAAGGTTCCCTACCCAAATACTATTTCAAGAAACCAAAGTCCTAAATATTAGGGC
Source organism: Gastrophysa polygoni (assembly GCA_963576655.1). Taxonomy (NCBI): domain Eukaryota; kingdom Metazoa; phylum Arthropoda; class Insecta; order Coleoptera; family Chrysomelidae; genus Gastrophysa; species Gastrophysa polygoni. The sequence goes on along the minus strand of OY755084.1, from coordinate 31,514,660 downwards.
TCAATATTGCTACCAAGGTCTAATTTGGATGTTTTCCAACTTGATAAAATATACCACAAGCTTCTCGAAAACAACAAGATTCTCTGAAAATTTAAATATAAAAACTCCATTTTACCGAAAGAGCCACACGCAAAGATTCATCTTTTTTTCGTACCTACATTGTATAACTATCTCCCTACGGATCTGAAAACTATAAAAAAAATCAAAGAATTCAAACTTGCTATCAATAAACGCATAATAGAAAATCCAAAAATACTAAATTTATTCTAAGAAAACACTGAAACTTTGAATTATATTTCAATCCTCTTTTATGCTCTTTCTCCGACCCTCACCCCCCCCCTAGACGAATCTAAAATTTCAATTACTACTTAGAATTAGTCTATATTGTACTAAATTTGACATTCCATCTATGAGTGTGTGAAACAACACAAACAGGCGCCTTGTGCCTAGGTGTATTTCACCCACTTTTGGTGGATTGAACTCGATAAAAATTCTATTTATACCACGTTTTGTACCGAATAATTGTACTGATTATTGTACTGTTATTATTGTATATATAATGTACTGGTACTGATTAAAAAAAAATGCATTTCCGAAGCACTCGCCAAGCATTAGAAGCATATCAGTTTGTTCAGAGAACGAATAACCTGCCATATTTCTTAAAATCTCAGTTGATAATCGCAGTGATAAATGACACAGAAAAACCACACGAACAAATCGACTACAACAATGTTGACTCGAATGTTGATGACATGAACGTCAAAATTGAGAACAAAATTATTCATCATGGCCTGCTAAAATATTGTTACCGATTAATCTCGCGATGAATAAAATCAATCTGCTGATATCATGTAACTACAAAAACTCAAATATCTCACGAACGGCTCAATTTTTTGTATTTGAATAAGAGTACATTTTTCATGTAATTTTCTTCGCTCCATCAAATGCTCCTGTTTTTTCACCGAAAATAATACAGGGAAAAAAGTTTTCTACAAAAAATCATGACTCACCCTCTGAAAACACCCTTTATAACAATATCAGAAATGTGGAAGTGTGACGAAAAAATGTATTTTGACAACATACATTCATGCACGAAATTTCAATCGGGTGGCTCTCATCGTTCAGAAGTTATGCGGAGAAATTATTTTAATTTTATCAACTTTGGAAGGATATATCTCCCTTAATATGCATTTTGGGCCATGAGTTTAATAATCAAACTACACTTATTTTTCAATGTTCTATCAACCCCAGGAAGCTCGGTACACATTTTTGACTCACCCTGTATAATGAGCTAGAAACTAGAATTGATGCAGGAGGTAATTCACTTTTGTAGGAGAATCTGTTACATTTCCACCTGGGTGGTGCTTCACCTCATCATTTCCTTCCCGTTTGTCAGTGGTCGAACGGGAGATTCCCGGATAGATGGATCGAGAGAGAAGGACCAATGGAATGGCCTCCGAGATCATTAAAGGCAACTCAGATTCCCTCAGATATCTTTCTTTGGCGACATCCTAGATCAGTTAGTTATAAAACGCGACATGCTGATATCGATGATGAACTTAGAAGATGAATTACAGTTTTTCAAAATGTTATTGAAGAGTTCGAAAACAGACCTTATTACTGTAGAGAGCTAAAATTGTTCAACTGTTTATAAGGAAGTGCGCGACAAAAAATGCATCAGGGGTCAATCAGATGTGCATGATGTGCAACTTGATCCCCCTTATCAAGGGTGGAAAGTTTTCATATTGATAGTTGTATAGATTGAATTCCTCATGGTTACAAAGCATGATGATTTTACTTGAATGAAATTTGACTGCATGTGCTTTAAGCTGAGAAGTTCTGTGAATGTGATAATCATGAACAATGCCTGAAAGCTGTTAATGGACAAAGTCGATCAGAGTTAGAAATACATATGTATCATTGCCGAGAATGAATCGTGAATTCAAGCTATATAGCATTTATTGATTGAAACAGCGAAACATCATTGAGGCCTAGATGATTCATGAAAAATAGATTCAGTGGAAATGCAAATTCTCAAAAATGAAAAAGTCAAAATTATTCTTGTGTTCATCGACGTACTTTCGAATATTTCTGGTCACGTCCACTCAACACTGAGACTAACGAAAACATTTCAAAATTTGTTCCCGAAATCGCTTCATGCTAGGCGCATTCCAAAAAATTCACAATCACATTTATAATAGACAGTTTCAAAACTTGTGGAAACTATTCAGTTCCGAGAAGACTGCTCCAGCTGAAAGGTTCATAATATCACTCAAAACGAAACTATTATGAAATTTCAACCTGAATGGTGACAATAGATGGATTGATATATCATCTACAATTTCTGAGGAATACAACGAGATCAAGCAGAGTACGGCTCAGTTCATGTCATTCCTGTATGAAGATGATAATTGAGAATTAAAACTCTGAAACTCTCAGATTTCATTCTGAAGAAAGTCGCCTCTTTGGTGATACTACACTCACAAACTCATTGATCCCTCTGGAATATCGTAAATAGGTAGGTGATATCTCCTTTTTTCATAGATATTTTTATGGACGGTGCTCAATCAGAAATCTCAGCCTAGCTCCAACAGAAGATCTGGCAAAATGAAGGTGAATTTGAGATTTCAAAGAGATTTGAGGAGATGGAGCATCTCCTCAAGTAATGCGAGAGCGCTTACTTCCTCGAATACTAGCGGGATTGCTTGGAAAAAAACAACCTTCATCTAGTCCAAAACAATGATCAGAGAAGAATAATTGTTCAAGCTGATGTACACTCGTTCTATAATACTGCAGGAAGGTTTGATGGTGTTGGAAGAGAAAACAAATGATAACCAATCATGGGGGGTTGATGGGAGAAAGATGAGAGAAACAAAAACTTATTGTGGCATACCTGCCTCCAAAAAAATTCATCACCAAGACCACCGAAATTAAACGTTGAAATGGTAGCTGCCTCAAGAACTAATGTACCAAAACAAGAAACTTTGTTTAAGCTACGTGCAGGGCTTAATAGGAACAAGCCTAAGAGCAGTCTCGGATTCCTCGTATGAAATAATTCAGAACCTAGACCACACAATCAATAACAACACAGAACTGCTGCCTTCGTTGATCGATGCTGCCAATGACATCACAGGTGCTTACAAGAGCTAAGTGAAAATCGAAATACTCAATTCAGAGGGCTAGAATCTGTGGAATATTGAGATGAAATAATGAAATAATGTGATTGGTGGTAACTCGGAGAGAACGAAACGTAGTACTGAAAATAGAAGCATTGCAATTTGGAGAGAGAACCGATGTTTACGTTCCGTGCAAATTCTAGTATTCCTCAAAATGAATGTGCTGGAATAAGAAGGAGAAAACTAATGATTATAGTTGTCTTATATCAAGTTGGTGAAATTATTCAGTCCAACAATGATTGCACGATTGGAGAATATTTCCGGGGACCATCGTATAGTGGGATCCGAACCGCTTCTGAGGAACTGCCGAAGAGATATCAGAATTGAAATCTTGAACCCATCCGAATGAATATGAAATGTATGCTCACCATATGGGCAGAGTCCAGGAAGTTATTTATAAACAGCATTGTAGCCCACCAAGTATTCATGCAGCAGTAGCTGAATTTCATTGAGAGTAGAGGCCACGCCGGTCCATCACCAAGTTTCTTGAAAATGCTCATATAAAATAATATGGTGGCCAGAAGAGCTGGAGATATTCTGTAAATAAATGTTCGAAGTTTTTATTAATAATCTTTTTTCGCAAAAAATATTGTTGATTTCAAAATTTGCTGAAATCACAAGAAAATAAATAATATCAACTGTGCAGTGGTAGCCATGAGATATACGAGGTGACTTACATTTGGATGAAGTGCTCAACAAAATAATTGGAACTTTCGGAAATATCGAGAAAAGTTAAGCCAAGAGTCTTCTCCTTTCCTCAGTTCATTCAATAATATGAATAGAGTGCCTCAAATTTAGTCCAGAAAATAGTTTCGGAATTTTCAGAAACTCACTATCATCAAAATAAAAGTTGAGTCACATATTTCCACTATCAATCAATTATCCATTCATGTCACATATGCATGAACATGAATCAATCAATAAATATTTGCCCCACATCGAGAATCTGACTAGTAAATTGTTCCGTTGATGAATGATGATGATGATGAAAAGATGAATTTAAAAGAAATTTGCGCCAAGGCCCTTTGATGATCTGAGTGCAGGTTCTCTCCCCTCCTACATATTCATTCACACACTCAGTTCAAGCAGATATAGCAATTATTTGTATGAACATTCATTTAAAAAATATTCTGAAGTGAGGATTGTCACTGTTGAGATTTTTCCCTACATATATGGAAACCATATTCATTGCGACCATATCGATGTTGAGGAAAGCTGACCCTGCTGAAATCTATTCAAATCGGATATTTTCATTTGGGACCTGAATCTTTCCAATGGGGTATCACTCTAGATATCGAAGAATCCATATCCTCCGGATATGGAATTCACAGCAAATGATACGAGGTGCTCCAAAAATTATCAGTGAAATCTGAAATCGAATTCAGTATCGAACTGCCTTCTTGAACAAATCACAGGTATTGCATTCTCAATCAGTGAAAGAATAATGTATACTTCAACGTTTTATATTTTTCAATCGATCGATACAATTTGAAAATGGATGTTGATGTATTTCTGTCGAATACCCATGTAGGTATATATCACTCAAGGCTGTGATAAAAATATGAACGAAACGTGTTGATGAAAATTTCAAAGTGAAAACAGTGTTCAAAATTGAAAATACAGTGAGATCAAAATTCAAAAAAAAAGACAAGAAATGAAGGACAATCGTCTAAAATTGGGATTTACACCATAGGTACCTACCATGTGTTTGTGGATACTATAAAGGTGACATTTAGCAGACCTCTTTCAGTAAGGATGGAAGTGCATAAGAAAAATATGAAGAAATGATATATATCGACAAGTCAAAATCAGATTAACACAACATTACTAAAGATGGGCAATATATGGCCGGTTGGAATGATATTAAGATAAAAAGTAAAGAAAATAACAACCAAAAAGGGAAAATCAAAGAATCTCCTTGCATTCTTCTGAACGGATACAATGATTTTGCCTCTTGTTCAGTTGATATGAATGGAACTCGGCATATACCTCTAGAAACTGAACATGATACAATGATATTGCCTCTTGTTCAGTTGATATGAATGGAACTCGGCATATACCTCTAGAAACTGAACATAAAAATGGTGAAGAGAATGTCAATCAACGAAAAAAAAACACCATAGGTATCCAAAACTAAATCTGTCTGATCACTCTCACTGTTTAGTGTGAAAGACAAACGTTACGAACTTCACGAAGAGAAAACATTATATATTCATTTTGTTGAAAACGTGAACAAATTCGTCTCCGAAACGTAGAAATTTCGATTTATTGGATATATTTATCTCCCAAACATTTTCTGAGAAACAAGTTGTCACTGACATATAGAGAACTTGTCTTTTGGGTGTCTGAAGGTCGAATTCCAACAGCATTGACATTTTGGAGCAGTTCTTTCCAGAAATAGGTCGAGATAATAATTATAATTTCTGTATTTATTTGTCAGAAACAAGAAAGGATAATAACTAAGAAACAAAAAAATCAGATCCAATTTTGTTCATGAAAATTATGAGGTGTGAAAAGTAAGCATTTCCAACTTCATCACCCTGTATCTCAAATAAAAGACATACAGTGGGTCCCAGCTGAAACTTGTCACCCTCCTTATCTCTGAAGTTGTAAAAAAAAAAAAGAAAATCGCTGGAACTATCAATTTTTATTTCGAGAGAGAGGTCTTCTACCAAATACGTCATCATTGTGATATCAACCCCTTCACCCCCAGCACCTCCTACTTCAGAATTTTCAATGAGACCACTATATTTGTGATACATATTTTCTTTATCTGTGGACAACACGAAAGAAAAACCTATAATGTTCGAGGAACATCGTGTTAGCCAGAAGTGGAATTTTGGGAGAGAAGGAAAGTATTGGAATTTTTCTTGAAAGTTTGGAGGTTGTGAGCATCAGTAAAGACTTCACTAGGCAAAGAATTCCACAACTTTGCCGTTCTGCTCGTCTGGTTTGTCTACTAGGAATCGCACGTGGTGGCATAATAGATGATATTTCCGTTGAGCACTGACCGTGGAAGTATCTATAAAAGAGGCAGAGATCGCCGAACTTCCTACGATGATCTAATGAGGTCAATGATTTGGTGAGTGTTGTATCATCGACTATGCGAATAGCTCTCTTCTGAATTGAATCTAAGAGCTTTAGCGTATGTTTGGGGGCTGAGCTCCAAACATGTGAACAGTACTCCTGGACAGGTCGAATTTGTGCTTTGTAGATCATAAGCAGTTGCTGGGATGTGAAGTATCTCTTCGCACGGAAAAAAAAAGTTCTCGTGAAGCATTTTTGGCAATGGACCTCACATGATCGTCCCATGAGAGAGCACTTTTGTTGGTGACACCCATCATGGATATTGACGACCTCATAGGAACAGTGATACATCATTTTGAAGATAATTCAACCTCAACACATTGGTGAAATGCAATTGCGAATCGTTGAGGTTTTGTGTAAGTTTCAATGAATAATAAGTGTTATCAAGATAATCTTTATTTCCCATGACCTGAAATGTTACCATCTCATGGAAGGTTCGAAATACCAACCAGTCAGTTCCATACATTAGTATAAACGGATTTCAAAATGTGTTCGCACATTTCTTGAATCACTGAAAGACACTCATCTACAATTCTCCTGCGTAGATCATCAAGAGAATTGGGCTGTGTGATAAAAACTTCCGATTTCGAATGTCCTCATAAAAAAAGTCTAATGGTGATAGATCAGGAGATCTATCGAGATACGTTCCTCCGTTGAAATTACCAACAATAAACTATAGACCTACAATATGGTCTTCCCAGAACCCTAGCCCAAACATCCAATTCTGGGGAGATTGTGAATGAGTTTTTCCGTACCAATGAGAATTTACGTCACTACAGTATCTGCAATTGTGACTGTTTACATGTTCATTCAAATAAAAACAAGATTCGTCTATTATTTCTGAGAGCACATACTGTTTTTCTGAAAATCTGAAGGAAATCTGAAGGTGTACTACCACTTCCCTCTCTTTACATTTTTGTTAGAAGTAACTCAAATCTCTTCATGAGGAATGTAGATGGGTATATCAACAATGATAGAGTGCTACGATCTTCCACTAATTTCAGAATTCCAATACACAGCGCAGCATTATTCGAAAGGGAGGCAGAGTATAGAGGAATGAAAATTCTCAACTCCCTACCTACAGACCTCGAATCAATCACTGGTATGAATTCATTCGAATACAAAGTCAAGGACTACTTACTGGAGCATTGCTTCTATTCTGTATAGGAGTATCTCTGATTCTGACCTTCAAAATGGGTATGTCAGAATGTTTATGTTATGTATCCCTTTTTATGATATTGAAACCTTCAACTTATTTCATTTGATTTCATTCCAAACAAGAATATCTAATGTTAGGAATGTTCGTGTTATGTGTACCTTTTGATGAAGTGATATCGAACTTTCCAAAACTTATTTCATTTCATTCAATTTTTTATAGAAACTGTGACTTGTCAATGTCCCATTGGATCCTATGAGTATAATAAATATTATTATTATTGTTTTTTGATATTATCAATATCCTCCACCTCGGATAATCACGGACTCAATATCTTCCAAAGCATAAGCACTAGGGTATCATCAGAGAAGAGTAAACTTACCTCATACATCTGTAGAAATAAATGGCAAACACAGGAAATGGCCTATCTTTCATCATACTTTGATATTTGAGAACTCCATAGGACAATAATAAACCACTCAGGAAAAAGAATGTGTCCACAGTATATGAGGCACTGAGAATGATGGTGGTAAATAGATGGCCTCTCCACTGGAACGAAAAAAGTATTAAGGCAAATGATACTATTGAAAGATTCCATTCAGAGGTACATTGTGAGTCATCAATATGTTTCGTGTCGAGCTGTACCATGCTTCGTGCAACGAAGACACATTTCATACACTAGTTACACAAATAACAATTGTTTATGAGGTCAGGATGCATGTAGAAATCTTGTCGTTGTTATTGGTAGAGTTGTGAAACTGGCTCTGCCGGATAGCAGAAACATAAATAAACTCATTTGACCAACAAAATATCTGCAATTTCAAACATACGTCCCTCTGTTGATATATAGATGGATTTCAATACACTCACTGTTTTTGCTAGAGAAGAGTACGTGAGCTTATTGATTTCCAGTAATGTCAGGTTCTTGTTCGTTAGCTTGAGGAGAAATATCAAGAATCAGATTCCAATTTGGATACATGAGAAAGAACTCTAAAAGTGATAGCGACTTTATCCAAACAATATCATAACAGAACTTCAAACTTGAAATTTTGTATTCTCACTTTGATAAACTGAACGAAATTTCATGAATTATTTATTTCCCAGCTTTTTGTGAGATTTTTTTTCTCGTTTCTAAAAAATTGAGTAGAAGTAGAGAAATTCTCTATATGTCAGTGACACCTTGTTTTTGAAAAATTTGGAAATACAAATATATTTATTAAGAATGCAACACTGTTTTGACCAGTGTCAAAACCGACAACATATTGAAAAACTTTGCGAAGAGAAAAATATTTTAATTGTGTTGAGAACGGGAGCAGATTCGTTCCCGAAACGTCCACCAAGATAAGTAGAAACATCAATTTCTTCTAGCGTCAAACAACTTTCGAATCCAACTGTTATTACATTTTCTGGACCCATCCATTTTTTGCCGTTTTGATTAGTACTCTTCCAAACACGATAATATCCAGATTTTCACTTTTCTGCATTTCATTTCTATAGAGATGCTTTGAAGACGGCGAGCCGTTCATACCATTCATCAATATTATACGATTGAGTGCTATTTCAGACCGCAACACACTCTCAATTTGAAACCCGTCGACCAGTTTGCTGAAGGAGTCAAAATTTCAAGAATGACTAATCGATAATTTTCGTCCGAAACAATATTCTGAATATCTCATAAATATTTCCAATCCAATATCTCGAATGGGGTGTTTTTTCATGGCAAATTAGAATTTCGGCTCTTTTGATTCACCTTTTATTGATATCTGAAGAGTTTATATAACGGGTGACTCATGAAAGAATACATGGAAAACTCATATCCGGAGTTTCTATACGACGTATATAATTTAGTGTTAATTTATTCTGTTGTAACCAGTTTGATATATTTGGGAAGTCAACTCCAATTTTTTCTTTCAGTTTCTGCCAAGTTGGTGCTGTGTATTATATGGTTGTATCGTCGGCAAAGCTAATGATTTCGCCGGTGGTATTGGAAAAAAGCATACTGTTCATATATATCATAATTAGGAGGGGGCCAAGAATAGTTCCTTAGGGTACTCCAAATGTAACTGTTCTTGGTGTACTGTAAGTTCCACTTTCTGTTCCCAACCAGACAAGTAGCTTTGTAGAAAATTCCATATTTTTTGAGTTTCCCAAGACGTTGTCAAAGACATTGAATGAATTGAAATGAAATGTAAAATCGTGTCTTGATTTATCATCACCTATAAAAAGTATTCGTTCCAAAAGTTTCATAATTAATGTGTATTTTGGATCCTTACTTCGATATGAATATTCATATATATCGTTGTGGAACTCACCTCATACAAGTAGGATGCATTCGTGATTCCCGAAAAGGCATTGAATAAGTATCTGTGTCCGAAAATTACCCATAGCATACTTATGACTTTCACACCATTTATTGCATCCAAATAGTTTGTTGCCCCATTTCTAGGCAATGAAAATAATTTCTTACCATTCGTGAATAAGGAGAAAGCCATCACAATATTACCTTCCTGTCCTAAAACAACATTGAAGTTCATTGCCAATTCAATTATAAAGACAGTTACAAATTCACACAGATAGCACGAAGTTGCGGCACTTCGTGTTTGATAAAATGCAGCAAAAAAACTTCGGATTTCCAATTCAATAGTTCCATATTGGTGAATGAGGAGAATTAACAATGACATTCACTTAGAAATATTCCTTCAAATCAACTGAAAAGTTAACAATTCTTGAAGAATGTTGGCCGAATTTGCACTTTGTAGATCGTGAGCACTTGCTGGGGTACCTCTTCGTAGGGATACTTCTTTACATGAGAGACCGCTGTTGGTGGTGATACCAAGCAACGATATTGACGATTTCATAGGGACAGTGGTACCTGATGACATCATTATATTGGGTATTGTGTGATCTGTTTTCCTGGTGAAGATCCCGGCTCGATTTCTTGTTGCAACTATACTACTACGACCTTGCAGCTCTAGATGAAAAGGCGGTATGAAGTGTACTATCATCCACAATACGATTGACTGGGGAGGAGGTCACATCGAACTAATCGTTGATGTGTAGTGAGAACAAAGTTGATGCTGAGAGAGATCCTTGTGGCACACCAGCATTGATAGTAATTGTATCTGATGAGATTCCACCTACCACCACAAAGATCTATCATATATCTCCAAGAAGGGAACTCGAAAGTGAAACACATAGTTTGTGCGGCAAACCAAATCAAACTCGGTCCAAACTTGGTGCCGAAGTCGGTCAAATGCTTCAGAGATATCCAATGCTACAGCTCGGAATTCCCCATGTTTTTCGATTGACACCTGCCACTCATGTGTTTCGTATACGAGCAGATCTCCTGTTACTGTTTGGCGACGAAAGCCATATTGCTCGTCGTTCACGTTCCTTGAGCTCTCTAGATATCGAATGCGGTCGATTATGATTAGTTTTTCCGTAGCTGTAGAGTTCACAGATCACAGATCGGTGTGTAGTTCTTAGGGAAGGTTTTCTTGCCCTTATTTGAAATTGGTTGGACTCTAGCTATCTTCCAGTCAGAAGGAAAAATAGTTTAAACTGACAATTATAAAAAAAAATTATCATGTCCGTTCAGTGCTTCCGTATGTGATTTCGGTAGATGGAATTTTCGATACCATTTTCATTATTTATATAATTGATGTTCAGAAAACTGGTCATGCGGGTGTAGTACAAGATTCATTCCAGTGAATGTAAGACGTAATAATTTCGACTCGTGATGAATTTTCAGGATCTTGTCGTCAAATGAATGAGCTCATGAAATCTCTTCCGTGGATTGAATGAGATCTATTACTTTCGTTCACGGAAAGATATTTTCAGATATTCCATTACCCTTATTTGATCGAGGAATTTTGGAATTCTGAAGAATTCTCGATTTTGAAATTTTTTTGGTGAATGTCAAACACACCACATCGACAATTTTTGACCGATGAGGACATGGACCACATAGTAGTTCGTCGGTTTCGTAGAAAATATTGATCAGCCTTACCTTCGGAACGTTGATGTATCAGCATATCATAGCAAGTAATCATCAGCAGAATAGCAGCATATGTGCAGAAGAAAGCACTGAAAGGAAATTATTATTTGAAGTCGATATTGGAGGTGATATTGAAATAAAAAGTAACATTTCTGGATTCGAAACAATCATGATCAGTGACTATAATTACAACTTAACCTTATAAATTTTCACTCATGACAATTCTCATGCTTCTGGCTCACATACAAAAACTGCTGGATTATTATCACTGACTCACTTACAGTATGTATTTGTCGAAATGTAATGGCGCTACTTCCTTATCCTTACTTCGACAAAGATGGTCATTGAATTGTACATGCACAGGAACTTTGAAAGTATCTTCTATGTAGTCCCAAATTGTTTGCAAGTTCCCTATCGAGCACGAGTCTGGAATACATAAGCCATAGCTCATTTTAATCACTCTGATAATATCTGTTGCATGTATGTTCAGTTTTATTCCCACAAAGTCACAGATCTGGAAAATATTAAAAAATAGTAATAGTACTTCAACAAGTGGATGCTATTTTGAGGTAATAGCCATTACATATTACATGCGATATAAAGACTGGAATTTCTCTACGATAATCACGATGATTTGGCAAAAATAAGAAAAACTTCCAGAAACTCAGCCATAGAGAACAACAGACAAAACATTCATTGATGGGTTGAATATTTAAGTGTGATCTCACTCCACATATACATATGGATACAGATGAAAATAATAGTGGAATATTCAGAACCAAGAGAAAAAATCATTGTGTATAAAAGTCTAGTGGAGTCACATTTGAATCATGGAATCATAGGTTGGGGAGGTTTTTCTACAGTTATTTTATATGCGGGTCTACATGAGGCAATACTTGAACAAACTCAATTTACGATGATACACTCAAAGATATCGGACAAAGGAGTTATGTGTATCAGCGAACAAAATTCTACAAAATCCTACCGGAATATGTCAAAAACGAGAATACCTTGAGAGAGTTCAAAAGGAGCCTGATAGCTCATGTTAGAAGTACATCCAGAAGAGAAATGCTAGAATTAATTGAGAATCACTAATGCTTTTAATACAATAAACATAATAATAATGAAGTCCACATCTTACATGATTATTGATGAATTGTATGAAAATGTTACAGTATTGCATTCCGGATTTCACAGTCACTTCGTTTTTGCTTTTGAATTTTTTGCTCTTCTCATCATTTCAACTCTACTATCGTTTTATTCCTACCTTCTGGTTTCTATTTTGTTTTTATATCTATATGCACTCAAGATAATATAATGTAAGTAAATTATGAATAATTCAAATGATGTAATTTTTATGTTGTGTTACCACGTACATGCTGTTGATTCTATCAACAACTTCTGTTAGTTTTTCCAATGTTTATTGAAATGTTGTTTTCACTGTGACACATCATCAATATCAATAAACATATATTCTATTCTATTATCGTATCCTCATTAAGCTGTGATGGAAACGATGACAAGAAAATTATGAATCAATTAATTGAGCTCACGAATGCACTAATCAGATACACGAATCGTGAGGCCAGAAAGAAATAGTTTTGGAATTTGAAAATAGTAATCCATCAAAAATATTCAAACTCAAAGGATTTGAGGGCCGTTTGTTAGGTCAGTTACAGAGAAGTTTCGATACATCTCAGGAAACATCCCTCATTCCACATGAAGAAGAGCATCGAGAAAATTCAATAATTTATCCATTTTTCCATATCTTCGACAATTAAAATTGGAGATATAATATTGCGTTTGAGCTATAGAAATTGGTGCGTGCGATTCGAACTCAATTTCGATATAAGATTCACGAAGATAAAAGCGCATCTTGACATATTGATATCTTGAAAGATTATTTTGTATGAAATTTGTTTTTTCAATTTTCCGAACGTAGTTATGAATGGTGCTAAGGTTTCCAATGTCTCACTTCCTATTCATTTTGAATTCACTGTTATCGATATTCATCATTTCTAGAGGAATACATTTGAACAGGTTATTCTCGGAGGCTAAAATTTTGACAGCATGATTTGTTGCGAGAATAATTTGTTGCATACCTCGTCGATTTCAATGTTCCAATACACATTTTTGGAATAAATCAATATTTCACATGACGCCATCACTTTAAGTCATGACTTGAAGTTATATCTTTCATATATCACGTATTGTGAATGATCAATACCGAGTTGCAAATATTGTCTCGTCTTTCTGCTGATCACTATTCTGAAGATCAACAAGCGTCTTGGTAAAAGACGATACCATCAGATAGGGAATAGTTAAGTACAACCAGCTACCGACTTTCAGAGAATAAACAACATTGTAATGAAATTCCAAAAGATAAAAATCCCTGAAACTTTAACAATCTTCGGAAGGTCGAGATTTTCAGTTTCACTTGCGACAAAGAAAGATTCAACATATTATTGAAGATAATTTGGTTTTTTAGCGAAGAACATCCAGCAGAGAACAAAAATTTTTCATTTTCCTAAAGAAGAAGACGTTCATTTGAAATGGGCTTGGAGATATCGAAGTTCAAGACAGTTCAGTACTTAGGAAAATGAAGTTAGAAATCTCACAAATAATCGTACCAAGAATGAACACGTCGTCAGGAAACAGACAGATTCCGATGCTTCGTTGTTGTGTTTTCCAGTCGAATCAGAAATAAACAGGAATATAAGTAATCAAGCTGAAGCAAAGTTGAAAGCTTTCAGACTTTCATCTTTGAAGGCATTCTCATCACCAAATCAATGATACCAAGTTCAATAGGGTTATGTTCAAAGACCACGAATATATTAAGCCTTTTGTTGTTCTATTTGGAGATATTTGTCCTGTTCTCGCACCAAGTGATGCCTCATATTCTTCGTAACCAATTCATTGAAACTTGTGGGTATCTCATTTCTGATGGAGTAACCCTCACTCACTTTCTTGCATAGAGAAGATCACTCTCCAATCACTACTTCGACAAGTGTTACTGTGAATTATTCATGTTTCTTCCAATACAAACTCTCCAGCACTTCATCCTTGTGTGTTACGATCATTTGTCACGCCAATGAAACTATCATATGATTGAGCATGTATTCATTGATAACGAATGAATCTTCTATGTGTTTAATCAAGAAAAGAGGCTAATTGAATTGGAGGATTCAATCTCGCCTTTAATGCTAACAGAGTGGATTACTATATTCATTTTTGTTTTACTTCCAAGGAACAAAAATCGGTACTTACAGTGGCAGAATCAAATAAAAAATCCAAACCGCTGGAAGATTTGTTACTGGGACTCAACGTCACAGTACAATATTGACCATTTATAAACGTCTCGTTCCCATTTCCAGCAATACTCAAGCATTGATCAAAATTTCCCGTCATAAACAAATTTCCAGCAAGCAGACCACTGGATCCCTTAGCACTGGCATCGAGCACTGAAAAAATAGTTGTTAGCGTTTACATGTGAAGTGTTCAATTCTCATAGAAATTAGATACTCGAGAATATCCTCTCCAGAGGACCGAATGACTGATAGATTGAACAGTATGTAGTCAAGAATTGGTTTGTATTATTGTCGGCTGAAGGAAATGTACCAGTAGCCTGGTATAACTGGTATGTTCAGCTGTTCTGTGACTGATTCCTGCTCATGATTTGTT
This sequence comes from Gastrophysa polygoni, assembly GCA_963576655.1. Taxonomy (NCBI): domain Eukaryota; kingdom Metazoa; phylum Arthropoda; class Insecta; order Coleoptera; family Chrysomelidae; genus Gastrophysa; species Gastrophysa polygoni. Next base: position 31,499,563 of record OY755084.1, on the reverse strand, counting down.
AGTTAGTGAATGTTTTGTTCATTGTCGGATAAGTGTCAGAGTTATTGTGAATATCCTTCATTGAAAATTTTTCCGCCATCTCACGATGTTCTGATGAGTAATATATATGGGTCGTCGAGAGAGGAATGTGAATGAATCAGCTTGGATTAGTAGCCAGTACCATTGTAGCGAATAGACGTTGTCATTGTAGTATAAGGTATTGGTGGACTAAGAAATGCAGCAGAAGTGGGATTCAATCTGGAGCCTATTCATCGTAGCGGCGTTAGTCTGCCGAGATCAAGGTGTCGAATACGAGGTGATCGAAGTCCCTCGACAAGTACCACGACATCCAACAGTTCATCAAGCAGTTCATCTCCTGAAGTCCAACGAAGAAGGAGAAGACTACGTAAACTAGCCAGACACAGAAGAAATGTGCCTGATATCTGAATGAGTTTGCCGCCCCAACTGTGTCTTTCACTATCGAGTTTTCTTGCAGATAGATCACTCTACGTGGTGGTAGACGGGGTCTCGTCTGATACAATGACGATCAATGCTGGCTCCAACTTTGTTCTTGCTCCACATCAATGATTTGTTGAATGTGACCTCCAGCCCAGTTCATAGCTTTGCGGATGATAGTACACTTCATTCCGCCTTTTCCTCTAGAGCCCCTATATCATCCAACGAAGCCAGAGGTGCAAGGCGTAGACAGGTCGATACTTCAAATGAGGATCTGACAAGAATTCTGAAATGGCGATCTGAGAATCTAGTACAGTTCAATGCAACTAAAACTCAAGCTTGAATGTTCACCAAGAAGGCTGATCACACAATGCCCAATTTGATGATGTCGGGTACCACTGTTCCTGTGAGGTCGTCAATATCCATGCTGGGTGTCACCACCAACAGTGCTCTCTCATGGGACGATCATGTGAGGTCCATTGCGGAAACTGCTTCACAAAAACTCGGTTTTCTATTCCGTGCGAAGAGATACTTCACATCCCAACAACTGCTTATGATCTACAAAGCACAAATTCGACCTGTCCTGGAGTACTGTTCACATGTTTGGATCTCAGCCCCCAAACATACGCTGAAGCTCTTAGAATCAATTCAGAAGAGAGCTATTCGCCTAGTCGATGATACAACACACACCAAATCATTGACCTCTCTAGATCATCGTAGAAAGGTCGGCCATCTCTGCCTTTTTTATAGATACTTCCACGGTCGGTGCTCAACGGAAATATCATCTATTATGCCACCACGCGCGATTCCTAGTAGACAAACCAGACGAGCTCAGGCTGGTCACCCCTACACTGTCAGGCTCGAGACCTGTCGAACATCGCTATACCAAGCATCATTCATTAATAGAACGGCAAAGTTGTGGAATTCTTTGCCTAGTGGAGTCTTTTCTGTTGCTTACAACCTCCAAACTTTCGAGAAAAATTCCAACACCTTTTTTCTCTCCCAAAATTCAATCGCTGGCTAACACGATGTTCCTCCAACATTATAGGTTTCCCTTTCGTGTTGTCCACAGATAAAAAAAAATCTGAATAAGTGAACGGAAAACCGAGTTAATAGACCTAATTCCAGATTTTGAAACATGAGTCAATGATATTACTGATTGGTGTAAGTCAATTGACAGACACGCGGAAACTAACGTATCACGAGATGAGACAATGAAAGTACATTTCTTGAGTGAATTGAAAGGGATGGCACGTTGTTGGTATGATTCTTTTATGATGGATAAATTGATGGATGAATTGATGCCAAAAATCAACTTTGTTTAGGAACAGTTATGCAAAATACATATCAGCGTTTGATTTTCGGCATGAAGCGAGTCATAAACTGAATGAAATCAAATGGTTGAATATGAATTAAAGCAGATCATTATATTCTGCTTGCTAGTATCATGATAGTTATTTATGATATGAGTGCTGAAAGTGATATTTTATTTTGTGGGATTCATACTTATTTAAAATGAACGTTATGCATGTAACTAAAAATGAATCAGTTTCGAGTCGAAATTTTGAGTTTCAAATTGGAATTCTGAATTATTATTGGTCTGTGCGGCTTTGGATTTCGATACATGAAATTTGATGTGCCGAAAACTTGTCAAACTATTTTCAAACTAGGCTTCTGCCGAAAACTTCGATGAATTTTTCAGTCCCTTTATTTTCTGAAGCAAAGAGGTTGATGCTGCATATCTTAACACTTTCGAAATGAGAAATAATTTCGAGTTGCCATGGAGTACCTATCTCTGATAGGTTTCATATCTGATGGTATGTCTTGGGTATCAGTATAAATGTAAATACATCAATTGTTTCCATTCAAACATTCCATCCTGGTACCTTCTTTCCTGTACCTACCAATCTCTCACAGTTCTCATCGTCCCTTGAGGTAACGGGATTCCCAAACGAATAACAGTACATTATTAGAAAATAGATGTAGACAAATTCGCCAGAGGTAGAGATCAGAAACTCCAGATGAGAATAATGAACAATATTTATTCACGAAAATGCAATGAAATGAAACAGTAGGAACAAATAATGTCTTGCTTGTTGATGAGGAAATTGTCTGACATATCTGTAACCATTCTGCCACATGAGCTCTCGTTAGGGATACTCAATGTATTATCACAGAAAATCAGTAATGTTAACAAATCTTCAAAGTTCATAATTCAATCACACTCAGTCAGTACTCACTTTCTAGAGCCCATTTCTTCATGTGAAGTAAATCGTTGAATAAAGTTCTCAAATCCTGAGCACACTGCGTATTGCCACCTGCATTATCAATAACATTATCTGCTTTTGCTCTCACAAAATTGAATAATATCCGAGACCATGGGTGCGTCTTTAAAGCTTCCGAATTCAAAATCATATTTTGGCTTAATACTAACAAGAATATGAGTGTGTATGTGTGAACCATTTTTATTTTTCTACGATCAGAGGAAACATGCACCTAAGCAGTTAGAAAAAATGGAGGTGATTGACTGAAAGATAAAAAGAATGCACTCTGACTAACTAGCTAGTTTACTGAGCGATAAATAACCAATTATCGGAACAGTATTATTTTCATTACTATTCATTTGCAGTTAAGTAGGAACCCACATATCGATACTCACCTTATCTGACTTGCAGGGTACGGCATAAAAATGTCACGAAAACCGTACGTTCATTATCTCCAATTTGTTGTCTACTCCAATTTCGTAAGGGAATCAGTATTTGTAAACCTTTTTTGATATTCATTATCTGGATGACGATCAATCATTTGATCATCAATCAAATGATCATCAAAACATAGAAAATAATGTAAATCAAAATTGTTGAACATTCTTCCTCTATTGATGGTCTCCTGTTTGCCCATCTTCTATCGGCTTTGCCAAATATCCAGTCGATATTTATCAAGATTCAGCCTACGATTCCCGGACAGCACCCATCACAATGAAGGTTTGCGCTATAAATGAACCTTTTGACAGGGGGGCGATCAGGATGTGAGGGAAAATTCATCCATTCATTTGCATATTCATTCATTTATTCATTCATTCATTCATTCATTTATTTATTCAGAAACTTCCAAAAGTCCAAAACATACCTAGGATATGCATTGAGAGAGTTGAGCTGAGTTACAATAGTTGATATAAGCATGTAGTTAGGATGAGTAAAGTAAGGTTAACAATATGTACTAATAATCTAAGTGCAGAAACAGTTTTTTCAACAATTTTTTCAGTTGATTCATGTTGATTCAGATTGATAAATGAGGGTCATTTCATGAGTTGAATGATCTCTGCATACAATAAATAATGTTGACATAGTATCGGAAACATTGGATTCCATTTTCGCAAGTTAATGAGGACATTCAATTTGTTGATCAATGTACAGTGTGACAAGATCTGACATTATTTGTCTTTTACAGAGTTGCATGATCTCAAATTGGGTCCGTATCGGTTGATTATTGTGGTCCTGGATTGGAATGTTGTTCTTGAGAGCAAGAAATCTCTGTATTCTTTTTGAAATGGGCAGTTCATTGAGGGTTCCAAATAACTGACGCGAGGTTGCTGTTGACGAATGTGTAGTGTAGAGAGTTGATAGTTTTTGAGCTATGGAAATCTTAGCCGTTTCTTTTCATAAACCCAATCATTATGTCCGCTCCATCGATTATTTTATCTATAAGAGTATAAAAAGTCCATTTCGTGTCTAGTGTCACATCCCAATTGATGTCTCATGGGTTGGAAAACAGATTCAGGAAGATTATAGTCAAACTTATATCTTTGTATCTCAATTCATAAGTAGAACTTATAAATTCTGAAGAATAATCAATATTCAGGAGATATGTTTCATGCTATAATTTTCTTACAATTTCCTGGAAGCTCCGTCCTTTCCTTCTCGCCTCAACTAACTCATGAACACATCGACAACGCCGCATTTGTTGCAATAAATCGTATTAATAGTGGCGTATTGGGTGATTGTGTTTAGTGTTTTTTAATATTTTAATCAGTTTTTCGTGCGTTCCAACGTTGTTTATCATCATTCAATCGTATTAAACGTGAACAAAAATATATTGAGGTGTATATACAGGGTGCGCCAAACTCGATGGCCCATTAGAGGTTTCTAGAGAACGGAAAGAAATATATTTTCGAAATTTTGGGTACGCTTTCGGAAAATATTTTCACATATGCACCGTTGTTCATATATCATCAGATTCACGGATTCTATAGGAGATTCTGAGAATATTTGCTCAAACATATCCTAGCTAACTCACTGCATGTTTTGAAATATTGATTAATTCTCAATATTCGACGGCAAAAGCAGCATCATAATGAATTGCGATATTTTTCTGGCCAGTACTGACAGGAAGCTGCAATTTCTACAGTGGCTTTCTCAAACAGGTATTCCATGAATTTTGACGCATATTGAAATAATATCTAATTTTAATAATCTAATAATAGCTCAAAAAAATCGATGCCTTCAAATGGAACAACCTGTATTTTCTATCATCCTTTAGTTGGGAACTTTATCATCTTTCAAAAGTGATATGATACGTCCCTATTCTTCAACGGTTGTGTCTTTAACACTTTGTTTATGAAATTTTAATGGAAAAAGACATGATGAAATGATCTTTATTTGAATTTTTCGATACGTTCACATCAACAGACATATGTCTGTTCGATTTCTGCTGATATGAAAATCGCGAATTTCAATAATCATTCAAAAAACTCATTCAAAAGTACTTAGAGTAAAACGATTTATGCCACAAAGCTAGTTTACGAGACTACCTACTTACTATCAAATCAATAGGTAATGTGGAATCTATTTTTTTGTTAAACTTATTATAGCATGAACGGGAATAAATCAAAATGTCCAGAGATCAAAAACAAAAAACAAATCAATGAAAAATCCAGCTCCGTATAATAATTATCATATACATCATACAACATCATCAGGTTTTAATTAATTTAACATTTCAAAATTGGGTACATCACATAAGTCAACATGAACAATTGATATGAAATATCACCAGGCGCGTTGCACTTCGAGTTATCCCGGAAGTAGACACAAACTTTTCATTTCAAATGGAATACCAAGTGTTTTATTACATTTTCGGAATCTCTGTATTATTTTGAAGAAATTCGTATACCCCTATAGTAATTTTCGGCCTTTTTCGAGCTATTATGGTTTTTGTGGAAAATTTTGAGTTTGACATATTCTCATTTTGAGTTGTTGGCAAGAAATTGGCAATTCAGATCGTAAAGACTGTTGGCCAACCTGAGAGCGGGAGGCGACCGCGTGACCACAACACCAATGGTGTTACACCATTTAGGTCTTTGTTCTTTGTATCGGAGATCAAAGCAATGATCGAAGCTTTGTTACTTTGTATTCCGTTCATGATCTTATATTTACAACTTGAGCTAATCACATTCGCAAATTGAATTAGTGTCCATAAACAGAAAGTGAAAAGCAAGTATTGTTGTTGAGTATCAACAAAGTGAGATTGCATCATTTCTATTCTGCTTCAAAATAAACGTTCTTCATGCCGACATAAAAGGCATTTGATAAGGAACGCTTCTGATGGTATTCAGACTGTGTTCGAAAATACGCCTGTATATTTGAAATTAGAAAATCTATATCTAAATCTGAATCTTTTCTAATTTCTCGATAATCGAGCCCATAGCATGGGTCTGGACTATATCATGTCCAGCTACTATCTAGCATTGTAGCTTTCATATTGCTTTATTGATTCCCAGATATGGTGATGGGTCTTCATGAAGAAAACAAGAAAGATATGGAAGCAGCCAGCTCATATCGGTTCGGGCGAATAAAGAGCATCCAATTGACTGTTTGAGTTTAAAATAAATAATTTATTTGTAGAGAGGACATTTCTACTTTGTTGATTTTCAATTTTGTTCTCACTTTGATGATTTAATGTTATGCCAAAATATTCTTCGAAGATTTTTTGATTTATATTTTCGTTATAAATATATTGATTTTTCATATTGAAAATATATTTTTTTGTTTTATTTGTTGTTTAGTCTGAGATATCGCATGGACGTTGGCGTCTCTTGAATATAACAGTAGAAAAATCACTGCTATGTCGCTGTGTTACATCGTTGCTACGTTATTAAGAGACATCTTTGCGTCGTCTCAGAACTACATCGCATAGATGTCGCCAGCATGCATCATGAGTGTGACACAAGTGAGTCGCCGGGATGTCTGTGCGACGTAACGATACGATTCGCAGGTAACGAAGTGATATCACAGCGATATCTCAGAGATGATCTGTGAGGGCTGGGAATACTGCTTCTATTCCAACAAATCCTATAATCGATTCTAATAATTCTTACAGTCTACATATTAACTGGAATAAAGGTCCTAGACTGCATGTAGGTCTGTAGATCTAGCAGTCTTGAATTCTTAGAAATGCTAAAAACTCAAAAATCCATCAATGATCCTCAAGTTCATTGTTCAACTGATCAAACTAACTTCGAACGCAAAATTATTTCTCGTACCTTGCACTTTCCATAACTAATCGAATATTCTGATATAATAGCTCATTCCACCCCTGCTATCTCAGCTGGTGATGACAGTTTCTTCTTCTCGTCTGTAATAATCTCTCCATTTACTTTTTTTTTCTTGCCTCCTCATCATATCCTTCTTCATGGCTCATGGCCTTCAGTCCAGTTTTAGGTATCCAGCCAGTTAGGATTTTTCTTCACCCTTTCCTTCTTCTTCAATCATCCTCTCATGTTCTGACACTCTCATGTTTCAATTTGACATGTGATACATTTGGTTATTGACCTTGCAATTTTTATATAACCACTCCATTTAACTAATATGACAAAGTTCCACTGCAATATTTCCCGTCTGAATATTCAATTATTTTTAGAATTCCGTTGAAAATGATACTGTTTAATTCTCAACGACGTTTCCTCAGCTATTTCCCCATGTCCCCAAAGATATGTTCTTCAAATAGATAATTTCTCATCTTGATACATATTGTAAATTATCAGTTACTTCCTCCAACATTCTGGCCGAATGCCGAAACTAGTTCCACCATTGATGAATATGTTTTTTGTGGTCGACAGACTTGAATTCTTTTCTTCTTTTGAAACATACTGAGCCACTTTGAATGTGGATTGCTTATTGCTTCCACGATTTATATCCTCTTAAAATTATGATGGTAGGAAAATTTGATGCCCCAATGATTCAAACTCAAACAGAAAACTAATAGTTTTCAAAGCACGGTTGATTTTTATACGGAATATTGAGTATGATGAAGATAATTTATGTTACCTATTCCTTCAATAATTTAATTGAAGTATATAAGTCAGGCAATAACTTTCTTGTTGAACACCTTGAATAAACACCTCACAAAGTCGACTATTTGAGCTTCCTTTTCATTATTAGTTTTCACCGATCCCAAGTTTCAGAGTCAAGAGTTCAAGAGTCAGATCATTGTCCTGTGTATACAGGTTTTCTCTTCTCATTGAATGCTTTCAAACCCTCAGTCCTATCTTTAGTTGGAATCAATTGAGCATAACATGCCTCTTCTATAGCTAATCCTGTACTCAGATCCACTTGGATTCCCCTATTTATCGCCTGCTTCGCCATTCTCACTCCAATGGGCCCATTTGCTAATATTTCCTCAGCTATACTCAAGGACATCAAATAAGCAGCATTTCCATCTTGATTCTGTTCAGCTAGTTTATTCACAAGACCCAGTTTTTCAGCTGAGACTCCATCAATCGTCCGAGCAGTAAAAATGAGTTCTTTGGCTATGGAAGGATTGATAATTCGAGGGAGGAATTGGGTACCTCCGGCACCAGGCATTATAGCTAGTTTGGTTTCCACCAGACCCATTTTAGCGTTAGACGATGCGATTCTAATGTCCGAAGCCAAAGCAATTTCCAATCCACCTCCTGAAAAAATAAGAACGAGTCTTGAAATGTGTAGTCTTGGCATAATCAACCAAAAGCACGTCACATGAGGTATCTATCATCAATTTCAAATTTGACATTCGCGATATTCAATAATTTCATAAAATAAAACATTTTATGCTTGGACAATTCTATGTACATTCTGGGGTTTAGATTGAAACTTCACAACAATATACCTTATGAAGAAGATACTAGTTGTTTTTTTTTTCACATCTCTGTCGTTTCCTTCAATCACAATCTCAGAAAAAAAAAGAAATAGTGATAGTAGGGCTGTATTATGAAAATAAATTTCCTAACTTTCATTCAATATCTAAACGTTTGCAAACTATATGTATAATATTTGTAGAACAGGAAGAAAAGGTCTTCTACTAGAGTTGGAAATATACACGGTATTTCATCAAAAGAAATGATTTGTTGTTTTTTAATTTGCGATTCGCACTTATTTGTTCCAGACATGCCGAAAGATAGTATACCTAAGAAACCCTACAACTTCCATATTTGAAGTGTTTTCCACCTCGTATACTCGAAGGTAGGGGTCAAAAGGAAACACCCTGTATAAACTCCAACTTTCTTATCATTATAATGATTTTTCTGTACATATGGTGAGTTAGGAATTGGAAATATTCGGATTCCAGGAACTATATTTTGACACCGCTAAAAAACGGCATCTTAGCACCATTTTGGAATATTTTTTTCAACGGAATAGGTCGTTCAATTCCCTGTACTAGGTATACCAGAATTATAGAATAAAATATTCATCCAAAACAAAAAATGACTGTTGATACTGTTAGGTACTTCATTACAGAATCTCTCCGACTAGATGGATATGACCAAGTCCTAGTGAACTCTCCAGATTTTTTTTGGTATCTACGAAAGTTCTCCACCTGGCAAAATGACAGGAAAATTTCATCAGTAACTATCATGTAATTTGATTTTTTTTCAATATGGCGTCCATCTGCCATTTTGACAGGTAGTAATTTTAGTATCATGAATGAATCCATATATCGATATATGTATTCATAAATCAAATGTATCTATGAATTGAATTCAAATTGTTAGTTCGATTTTGATATTCGTGAAATATCAGTGGAATTATTCGATATTGAATGGGCTCTTGCAGATTGCAGATTTCAAATAGATATACTTCCTGCCAACCCGATAACCTAGATGATTTATCGACTTCAGGTATACCATAATTGAATGGGTAAATTTATGCTCAGGCTAATATTCGCCTTGGCAAATTCAGAAACGAGAAATTTTTGAAAATTCATTGGAATCTATATATTTCGAATTCAAGTTGAGAAGATATTAACTGTATGTACTGAAAAACGACTCGATTTAAGAAAAAAATCTTTATCCCTTACCTAGCGCTATTCCATCTAGCGCAGTTATAGTAGGTAGAGGTATATTGAAAATTTTCTTCACCAAGCCTCTTATACCTGTCACAAACTGATTCACTTGCTTTGGCGTCATCCCTGCTCTCTCTTTCAAATCAGCTCCTACAAAAAGTTTTTTTTCTATATTCTAATACTCTCTAAGGATATCCTCGACGGTTCATTATTTTTCAATGAAATTGGGTAAGCTCTTCTCAGAAGATCCAAGGAATCTAAAAATTCAAAAATTCACTGTGTCATTTTCGGTTATACCAGGAATAGAAATCAATTTTGTTATTTTGAACTGATTTGCAGGAAGTCATGTTCATTATCATATTATTTGGACCTATTCAGAGTGATACCCAATTTGTTTTAACAATGATGAACGGCTGAGGAGATACTTAGGGAGTTCCATACTTTATACTAACACTTATAGTACAGGGTATGAATGAATGATTGTGAAAAAAATCTAGGACTGATTTCTTATTGGAAAATAGAGTGGTCTATTTTATTTGAGAAACGTCTGCTTAGATACAGCCTCCTGAAGAGGATGCCAATAGAGCAGTTTTTGATTTATTTCTCGAAAACCGCACAAAAAGAAATCAAGCGGACATCAGTAGGGTACTCAATGAAAATTTTGATGGTGTTACGCTGTGATTACAAGGGATAGAAAAAGCCACTCCTTTCTCTATTATTCAGTTTCAGTTTATTTTAGCTTACAATTATACATGTACAAATTCCATCGTAAAATCGCTGAAACTCATTTATTTTTCAAATGGTTCACCCTGTATATGATTTCATAATCTGAAAGCTCATTTGATGTAGTACCATATAGACCATATCCAACGAAATACTCTTCTATAGCTAAATAACGATAAATCTATTCAACTGAAAATTTTTATTCACACACAATAACAAACATGAAAATTCAACTGAGATTGGCAGAAGATCAAACTCATGGAATATCTCAGTCCATGGGATATTGCAAATGTCTCCCATTCTCTTGAATACATTTTTGAGCCCTAACAACAACTGAGAAAGAAACGAAAAATATTCGAGAGCGGTATCTTTAGACGATGAATCCGAAAAAATACATGTCCATTTTGTCAAAATATTCGATGTGGTGCCGTTCATGACGCTACTGGACTCAATGTATTCAATTAAATTGGAACTAAATTAGCTTTCAACAAATTTCAATAAAACTGGCATTTACTAAAATTCAATGTTCAAAAAAAATGACACTCTGTCTGCAAACAAGTTATCAGCTATCAACAGCTGCTTGTCGTTTTTTCACCACTTGTACCTGAAAGATGTTTTGGGAAAATCAGTTTTTCGAGTATGGCGCCGCATTTGCATTTCATCATAAGTATGGCCCCACAATTTTTCGAGTCATATTTTTATATCAATTTTCGGAAAAATCAAAACGCCAAACTATGAAAATTCGTTTCACATTATCTTTGTTCCCGCATCTCAATGTGATTAATTCATCGAAAACCGCTGAAAATAGATATAGAAAAAGTCATACAAAAATAATCTGGAATCGATAGCGAAGCGAAAGATGCAATGATAAAGTGGGTGTCCTTAAAGTGTCAATATTATCATGAGCAGAGCTGAAAATATTTTAGATCGATAGAGCAGAACCAATCACCCAAGTAACCAAATTTTCAAAATAATCCTGAATGTACCATCGACCGTGAATCACCGGTATATACCATGCATAGAAATTTTATACTAAAATTGAATAATAGTAACACTGTTAAATAGTGAAATAATGAAAAAAAAAACTGAATGATAGTGAAATGGCAAAATCACAGTTCACAAAATGTGTAAAATCAAAAATAGTTAAACAGTTCCAAAAAGTGCAGAGATTCCAGGGGTTGCAGATGTTATAGCTGTGGTAACATGTATTGGTATAATCAGAGACATTAAATGTCTTCGGGTATAATAGTTTTTTTTATCTGTAGACAACACGAAAGGGAAACCTATAATGTTCGAGGAACATCGTGTTAGCCAGCGGTGGAATTTTGGGAGAGTAGGGAGGTGTTGGAATTTTTCTTGAAAGTTTGGAGGTTGTAAGCATCAGGAAAGACTTCACTAGGCAAAGAATTCTATAACTTTGCCGTTCTATTGATGAATGATGCTTGGTATAGCGATGTTCGACAGGTCTCGAGTCTGACAGTGTAGGGATGACCAGCTTGAGCTCGCCTGGTTTGTCTACTAAGAATCGCGCGTATTCATATGCGCACATGCGCGAGACAATGGTTTCCGGCATCTTCACATAAGTGAGGAAGATGATTCACTCTGCAATATGTGCTCTATCATTGTACTTGTACTTAGAATAAGTGGTACATGTTCATCCTACGACTGTTTCATCAATAAAGTATAGCTGTGATCAAATGTTGGTTTTACTCTCAATCAGTGGACAAAACATCATCAGATGTATCTCATGTACATCACATCTCATGTGTGTGTGTGTTGATCAATTTATCGATAAACATACGCCAGATCTAGTTTTCCATCAGATTCATTTACCTGCACAAAATGTTCCTGGTACCAAACTATGAATAATGAGAACACGTGCGACATTCTCGTGAACCAATCTATCGACAGTGTCATTCAGTTCATTCAGAAGATTAACACTAACTGCATTTTTTTGTTGCGGCCGATTCAAGCCAAATGTAACGATACCCTCATGATTTCCTTCTAAATACTGCACTACTAGGTCATTATTCGCTTTTCTACTGTAACTTCTCGTTACATCTTTCATAACTCTCACGATATGTTTATGCATCTTTTTGAAACTGATTGGTATGGTTACAATTTTGTCAGTGGAAAGTTTAGAGGTTAACGAATTCCAGTTATCATTAATGTTATCAGAATATTCCTCACAGGGCCGGCCCCAGGAGAAGGCAGTAGGGGCCAACACCTAGGGTATTTTGTTCCATCTGTTGACAAACCGAAAGGAAAACATATAATGTTCGAGAAACATCGTGTTAGCCAGCGGTGGGATTGTGGAAAAGAAGGCCGGTACCTATTGGAATTTTTCTTGAAAGTTTGGAGGATCTAAACATAAAGAAAAACTTCAGTAGGCAAAAAATTCCACATCTTTGCCGTTCTACTGATGAATTATGCTTATTTGTAGAAAATGTAGGGATGACCAGCCTGAGCTTGTCTAGTTTGTCTACCTAGAATTGCTCGTGGGGCATAATATAAACGAAGTTTCCGTTGAGTACCAACCAAAGCAAAATGTGGCTAATTGTGCAAGAAGATATTTTCTGGAATATGATTATGGAATGTAGCGATATTGAGTAGGTTTAGGCCCAGGTCCAGTTCGCGCTTGAACCTTCTTTATGTCTTCCACCTTCTTCGCTGAATTGGGCCAGTAGCATACAAAACACTCCGCCGCACATTGTGGCCATTCGAGTTCAGATCATTCATCATTATTATTCTTATGTGGTTCAGAAACCGACAGCGATGATATATAAATGTACATCAGGTTGACAAAAACGAGGATCATCGCTCATTTGAAGAACCCTAAGCAATCTGTGTCACTCACATGGTAGTCGTTAGATAGCGACACAAGATGAATCACAATAAGATTTGTATCATCAAGAAATTGTATAATCAGTTGAGATCAGTTGTATACAACTGTTGATACAGAAGTGGTAATGTTACTACTCAATGTATAGGCTCAATCTTCGACCATAAAACTTTATGGTCGAAGGGTTCAATCCTTCGTTTGTTGTTCGGAGGTTCAATCAATGATCAAAGAGCTGCAAAAGTATTGCCATCTTTTGGTGAGTTTCATAACTATCATACCATCATTGCGAACAATGCTGTCAATGTTTTGACGAAACAGAGAACTGCCAGTGATTCCGCCATCTTGAAACGAGGCGGTTATTTCCTTCATCTCCTAGTTACAGTTTTACAGTTACTGATCTGGGAAAACATGTTATCGCCATTGTTATTTTTGTCAGAAACATTACCGCTAGCGCCCTCGCTTAGTCGAAGTCTGCTTCACTAAACTTACAGTTCCCTAGTTTCGGTTCGATTCTGCCACTGCGTAGTCGCTCTTACCTCTCTTAGATGTCGCTACTGGTAGGTATTATTGTCTATTTCAATATTTCGTGTTCATAAAAGTGGATGTTTTCGAGTGTTCATTTTTCGAGCATCGATGGATGGAGTTTTTGGCAGCCTTTGGCTAGGTATATGCAATCATTTCAGTATTTAGTTACAAAAACTTTATTGTGGCAATTTGACCTAGGGTAAGGTGGTTAATCTATGGGTAAGGTAAGCTTTAACCTTGAGTATTCAACTAAGTATGTAATCGACGGCTATAGGTCAGGGTAAAATATAATTTTGGTTTGTGATAGATACTATGTAAAATTTTAGATTCAGATCAACGGAGAAAGTAATAAAGAACGTTTTCTCGAAGCAAATTGTATTTTTTCTCAGAAGTAGTACCAGCAAGAACCCACACAGAAAATGATTTCCAGCCGGGGGCTTCTTCTGATTGGAAGGCCGTTGAACATAACATTCAAGTGTACATGAATTCATATTTTTCTCAGAGTATTTGGTCAGAGGTCAGAGTATTGTGATTTGGTAGTAATACTGCCAACATCCATCGTGATGGCGATATGCTATCGTCAAACCTTGCCAATATTGTCGTGTCTCGTTTAGTCTCTGATTATAACGCAGTGTTCGATAATTTGGATACACAATACAATACCAATATTGTCCTGTCGTTCACTCTTTATTCCGAGTTCTTCCTTATCGTGGCTTTGAGTGTTTACTTATTCTTTCTACAGTTCTTTGGAGTTCTTTGAGCGACATGGAGCAACCAATATACCGCTGGACCGCTGCAAACTCTTCCACCGCAGGGGTATTCGCGGCTATCCCCATAGAAATCATCTAGGTTCTATGACAATCCCCCACATGAGCCGCGAGACTCCTATGCTCTTGTCTATTATACATTATACCATACACATACACGTCATACACTTAATCTTAATAGCCGCATTCCATACCCGAGGCTGGCTAAATGCACTCCATTGGTAGAACTTCATGACGTCAAGCTTGGGGAACTTCAAATGCAATGTTGCCGGCCATTCGAAAATCGAAGGAATATCCCAATTATACAGTGCATTCACAAATCAGTTATCAATAATATTCAGTGTAAGATGTTCCTGGGGGTCATCGAAGAATTTTCATATGATTTTCAGCAAACTTACTGATTTTGAAGGAGTTGAGCAATCTGAGTTGTTTTTCATGGGAGCGGTACATGTCAATTAGAAATTTGTGACAATCAAAGAATTTGGGAATTCCATCGTACTCACTTCTATTTCAACAGAGTTCAAGACTTCATAGCCTGTGATGTAGAAGGCAGAGAGCGCATTTTTGCCTCTAGAGGGGAGAAAGAATATAGATCAATGTGTGTTCATTGAAATTACAATTATTATTCTATCATCATAAAACGAAAGTTCGATCGCATGTTCCTTGAGATATGGGAGATATGAAGGGGTCGAAAAATTTCAAACAAGTTGAAAAGGAAATATATGTTCATTGGACGGGTATGTATGTAGAAAAAAATAAATTTCAATGTTTGAGTAATAACTTTTTTCAATGTAGTTCTATATATAGTATATATACTTGTATAACCATTAGTAATCCACTATACTACTAATAATACTACTACGTCTACTAATATACTATATATTCTTCTTATTGACTAGTAGGTATAATTAAATATCGCAAGTAGATATGTGAGTAGTGTGATCTTCACACTGAAGAAAGTACTACCGACGAAAGACGAAGTTATTCTGAGATAATTTGTGACAATCCAACACTCTCAAATTTCAGAGTAGAAAATCATAAATTACCGAAATGTTAGGAATTTAAAAAAATATATGCGGCAACGTTGCAACAGTTGATATGTGGTATTCAACATGGCTGTGTAGTTAGTGTTGTGTGTGCCAGTTATTACGGATTGAATGGATTAAATCAAGAATTATGCCAAGAAAACGAAACGGTGAGCTACCTTTACCCGATGGATGGGATTTTGGCAGAGATTTCGATGGAAAGGTGTATTTTATCGATCACATTACGAAGAAAACCTCTTGGATTGACCCCAGAGACAGGTAGGATTGAGCGCATTCCTTACTATCTCTTTGCTTTTAGTAAGTTGAATGACATCTTGAGGATTGAAATTCCAAAGACAATTTGTCGAAATGGTTCTGATATGTCACAATAAGTATTATAACTGTTGTGAATCCCTCATTCACATTCGTATGATAATTATAGGATATTGTATTTACAACTATTATTTGATAGGTAGGCAATTAACATTCCATTCCTATCTAGGCATTACCACTTCGAACATAAGAAGAATATTTATTGCGAATTCCAATGGCATAGCAGTTGACCTGCCGTTAACTCAGTAGGTACCTACTTTATTAATTTGTCCTTAGCCTACAGTGGCCTGACTGAATTTGATATGAATGTGAAACATTTCTCTTAAACTATTGAAAACATTACATCTTGGTCCAGAAATTTAATATTCAATAACATTACTGTAGTGCTGCCACCTCGCGGAAAATATGTGTGACTGATAAAGATAAATATTAGATTGTTGTGTCTAAAAATATTTACAATATTTCCGTGAATATGTTTTACGTCACCCCATAGCCATTGCAAATCGGGAATCTCATCTTATTCCAAACTTGCTGATTAGATAAATGTCATGATAAATAATATTTGCACATTCTCACTTTCATCATAGTATATTATTCTGAATTCAATTTATACTTACCTAATAGGTATGGAGCCTAGTTGGTATCAGATTCTATGAACACATAACAGTATTACACCAATGAACTCTCACCTTGAGATGCCTTGATTTATAATTGAATAGGAAGGTATAATAAATCAACTAATAAGTAATATTTAATGAACAATAATTATTAAGGTGGTAGTGGGTTGATCAAGATTACTTGAGGGCTAAAGTACATACTGATGTACATACCTACCTATACCTACCTACACCTTTTAGCTACTTATTAGATAATGATAATTACAAGTATCTAGAGTTTCAAACCATGCATTTGATTATTATTAACAAATATTGAGAGAAGTCTGGAAGACAGTGACAATTATGTTTCGGATTAGGTAGTGGAAGAGTATGTTTGAAGAGCTGCAAATTTCTTGTAATCAAAAGTTGACTTGTTAAACCAAGGATTACACAGATTAAACACAACTTGGATGCATTATGGTTGCATACTTATATCTTAGACTGTTTCTTATGAACACTTCTATGAACACCTAGGATGAACCTGTGTAATAGTAAAATTGTTAAATTCCTAAGTGATAGCCACTGGAGTCAGAAAATAATCCGATTGCAAGAAATATTTTATGAGCAGTGATAATGGAAAACTTTTGGAAAAACCTGAGGTGTTGAATGATTAAAACAGTATGAACCAATATTTTATGAATCAGTTGTTGAGGTGTTGAAATCCTAAGTTCTTTATGATGAAATCAAGAACACTGTTCAGATAATTTCAGTCAAGTTTAGTTGGTAAGTCTATAATATTGTTTCACAAGATATAAATTCTGCAACAGGTGTAGGGGTATTTTTCCCACTCACATAAATAATTTGAAAAATTGAAAACACAAACAAAACAAAAACTATTGGATCAGTTCAAGATATCATTACATGAGATGAATTGTTCGCAACCTTTCAAATGAGTAGTTTTTATCCTTATTTTTGTTTTGAAAATAGAAAACACCACTCAGAAAAGTATTTGGTACATGTTTTAGTTGATAGTTGATGGGTCTAGAATATTTTTTCGAGAGATGAATTATTCTGTAAATCATTTACAGTGCATCTAAAAGGTAGTTTTCAACCTTCTGTGTATTGAAAAAATCAAAAACAACAAGTATTTGAAAAATCGAAAACATGATGAATAATAAACTGATAATTAATAGGAATGAAGATGAAAATACCATGGAGGCACATTTTGATCTTTAAGTTATGATGAAATCCTGGAAATGATTCATCTCAAACTTATTCACTAGCGACACTGAAATAATTTATCTCTTGATACCTGTAGAACTATACTCTAGAACTCATGCTAGAGCTATGCATTTCTGAGAACTGTCCCTCTGAGATGGCCTGTTAAAATGAAAAAAGGTTGATTTTGAAAGATACTTAAAGACGCTGTTGAATGCCAAATATTCGAAATCAGCAGCTCAAGAACAAATAGGGATGATCTCGATCTCAATAAATTATTGGCAAAATGCCTAAGTGAACAAAGCGCAAACATCATATAGAAGGACAAAAGATATTGTCGAATAGACGGCATGGCGTCGTGGAAATACCTAATAACTCTTATATTCCTCTGTATTCACATTCCTACATAGCCCCGATACTATTTTCGGCCGAAACAACTGGCATAACTTAGAGTTTTGATTCATTAGAAATAATGGATTCGCTACACTACGTGAATATGGAGAAACTAAAAAATTTATTATTTCGGAAACAAAATTATATTTTGATGTAGATGCCAGATTAATATTTGAAATTTATTATTGTCATCATTCTAGAAAAACATTGACGTTTCCATAATATCAACCCTGAAATAATATCACTTAATAATTCAATTGACTTAGCAGCAGTATCCAGAATTTTACCATTTTGGGATCATTACCCAAGGAAAAAGTTATAGAAGTTCGAAAATATCGACATCCATGACATATAATTCTGTCAAATTTCTCCTCAACACATAAAGATTTTCTCTGTATTATCCTCTAGATTTGCATATCCCATGCTTGGTGATATAAGTAGTTGTCTCCGAAAATAAATTTAACAAGAATCATATTTCATTCAACATAAATTTCCGAATTTAAAGAGCCGAACTTTCTGAAACCATAATGTCGAAGGGAAAATTTCTCATATGAAGTTATATAATACTTGGTTCCTACGAGCGTTCCTACGGTGAATATGCAAACTATCAGTCTGTCAGTATGTAAGATCCAGAGCAATGCGACTAGATGGACAAAAATTATCCTCGGAATTTATTCAAAGTGAAATCTGAAAAGAAGCGCCACTGAACAGCGAAACCACATATCCATTTTAAGCATCTAAATGCGTGCAAAGGTATCCCGTTGTTGAATAACAATATGGGATATGGAAAGAATCCTTGAAAACACTTTTTACCTTTGATGTGGAGTATAATACTTTACACCAAGTATTTTCAGAAATGCTAATAAAAAATAGATCATCACATTGTGATGAATAGTCGGCAACTGATTTTTTTTTCTCGGATTTTCCATATAAAAGAGGTTTCCTCCGAGGTTTCAAATATTGTGCACTTATTGTTAGAGAGCAAGCAAAGAAGAAGATTATGAACTCTAATTCACTAACACGAATCTCATTAAGTACTTATATACGTTTTATTTTTCGTGTAACTCAATTGTAATATCAGTGTTATTCTTCTTATTTGGAGAAATCATGTAGGAATTCTACCCTCTGAAGGAATCTCAAATGTAAATTCTTCAATTTATTGTGGAAAATCCGTGGCCGACTGGCAGAAATTCTTCATAATGTAATGTTTTTGAAAAAAACAACGAATTCAACGAGATAAAACGAGTTTGTGTCGTATCTCCAAAACGATACAAACAAAACTGTCTAATAGAATCCTCTATTAGACGTGGTTCTTAGCTCAATAGTATTTATTATCACTTCGTGGATATAAAAGGGGTCCAAAAAGTAATAATTTTCAATATCTGACTAGAACATCTTGAGCTCCAAAATAGTAGGAGAGGGACGTGGAAACCGCAAGGCTCCATCTTCAATAACAACCGTGAAACCTGGCGTCCTCAGCCAAAATTGGATCTCATATATGGGAATAGGAGAATCAATTTTAGAAATCCTTCTGGAGAAAGAGAAAACCCTCAAGAACACGTTTTGGTCAGTTGGCCAGAGCTAGCCGCTATTGATTATTTTGATACACACTGGGATGGTGTGGCTGCGCATTTTGTGCCATTGGTGCTGTGTTATTGGTTTAAAAATATCCTAAGACCCTGAAGTTCAGCGTCATTATCATATAAAAATAATGCATCATGATTACAGCAGACACGCAAGTTCATTCCACTTTTCCGTAGCTTCTTTTTCTATTGCACTCAACCAGTTTTCTGGGATTCTGATCGCGTGTAATGGTATCGTTTTTATTCATGAATCATGAAGCGCCCGAAGAAAAGCTCCTATTTGCTGTCGAGTTCTAATTCTGGACGTACTGTTATCAGACTTTCAAAAATTCAGACTGAATCGTAACCAATATACTCATGGGCGTTATTCCGAATATTGAGCATTCTTCATTGCTAAATGTAGCCCTGTACCTATGATCTCTCATGGTTTTTGAGTGATTTCGATGGAAAACTGTGGCCTTCAAAATTTGTATCTTACTGTTTTCAGCCACCAATTTGCAGCAATATCACCAGTGGTGTCGAAGATAATTTCATTGCAAAAAAATATGACTTAAAGAATTATATGGGAAAACCTGAAAATTTCACACTCAGTCAATGGTTTGGATAGAATAAGTTGTTAATACTCCTGAGTAATGATGAAATCAAGAACACAACTTGCCAAATTGAGATTCAGTACATGGAATCAGTTGATTGACAGTTCGTCTGAGGAGTAATTTTTACC
Source organism: Gastrophysa polygoni (assembly GCA_963576655.1). Taxonomy (NCBI): domain Eukaryota; kingdom Metazoa; phylum Arthropoda; class Insecta; order Coleoptera; family Chrysomelidae; genus Gastrophysa; species Gastrophysa polygoni. Next base: position 31,479,084 of record OY755084.1, on the reverse strand, counting down.
CATCAAGTATTTGAAAAATTGAAATCATACCACTCAGAAAAGTTGAGATGCGGTACATGCCTTGATTATGTAGCACGATAAATTATATGAAGGCCGCCTGAGGTGTAGTTTTCACCATTTTTGTGAATAATTTTGACTTTGTACTAGTATCTTTAAAAATCCATGTCTCCATAAGGTTCGAAACTGAATCTTTCAAATTTCCACCACAGCGTAGTATACATAATGATCTTCGAACTGAGTCATGAATTCAATCAGAAGTTATACAGTGTGCTCAGAAACTTCTTGTCATTTGGAGATTTAAATCTCTGAAAGTCATCTTTGTTCAAATGGAATTAGTCAAAACTCTGCACGATTGAATTCAAGAATAAAGGATTTTTTCCTTAACGCATGGTAGGAGAATTATTTCAATTGCATAATGGTCCATGGAGGTAGGATTGGTGGAATGTCGAAGGGTGGATTATATAATTCATTAACATAACATACAGTCTTTCTTCTGGCTTCACATTTCTCAATCATCCCATCGTTAGTGTTGTTTCAAAAAGTTTTGGCATCATGAGGGAATTTCCTTCATTATTTCTTTTATTTTGAAATCAACTTATAAATTTCATCGTGAAGCCAAAATCTCTGTCAAAAGCGAGGTCATAAGTTCAATCTAATATAATAAAAATGGATCGGACGTTAGTCTGGAAAAAATCGAAAATGGCTCAACCAATTTGAATATATTTTTTTGTTTTGTTCACCCCAACACAGGGGTCGTTTAGTTAAAAAAATAAATAGGAAAACCCCAAAGGAACAACCGAAAAATCGAAAGAAATCGATGAATGGAATTTTGTTTGGGAATTGCCACTTCGGAATCAGCTCTCTTTTCTGTGCTGACCACACTGAAAGGCAACTTCGGATTATTTCCAATAGATGGCGCAGCTCTCTATTCTGTGCTGCTAAAGGCCACTTTGGATTACTTTGAATCGGTGATTTGCAAAGTATATCATTCTAAGCAATACATTACAAGCGGGCATTATAGCTCATAACGCCAATAAGTGTGTTTATCAAGTAAGCCCTGGCGAACCAGGCAACGGATTGTCCTCATTTTTTGAGATCGAAGAAAAATTAACATGATGTACATATCTGAAGAGTAGGTAGTAGCAACTTTAGGTGAGTTGATCTTGTCAATTTATGAATGTCACCAAAATTTAAGAACGACTCGTTCCCTGACTCGCCGGTAGCTCTAAGTAGCTTGATTATTGCTCATCGTGTAGAGACCTGTAAGCATAACAACATTATCCGAGCTTATGGAGTGACTGAAGATCCCTAGCACCAACTGAAGATAACAAATCATTGAATCACGAATGAAAAATTACACATTAGCAAAGTATTATATTTGTTTGTTAATTGTAAAAGATAGTAATAATATTCCAAATATAATCAAATAAAGTATTTGTATTTCACAGGCAGTAAATTTCCAAACGCTTCTTCAGCTTTGAGCGTCACATTCTGTGGGATCTCCATAATTATTATGGGCACAACCGTTTTTAGTTTCCTCCACTAACAAGCTAGTCAATTCTTACAAAAATGCAGCGTCGCTTTATTAAACAAACAACCCTTAGCAACCTCTTCAATGTTTCCATAGCAACTGCATAGAAGCTCACTTATGTTCAGTTGCCGACACCAGAACGCAGTAAATACTATGAGAATAAATTCATGAAGTGAACAACGTCGTTCAAGATAATTTTTTCATAAGTAAAATCTTGGATGCACCACGAGTGTTACTAGATCTTAACGCTCATCGGGAAGCATTCATCCCTCGGATGAATATAACGCACTTGGTACATAAATAACTATAACAGATTAATATCAATTTCATTCTATTCATCTAATCATGCTCTTTTATTCGTTCTACCGTTGTTTCAGATACACCAAACCTCAGACGTTTGCGGACTGCATCGGTAACGAATTACCTTTAGGTTGGGAAGAAGCCTTCGACGGTCAAATCGGACCATATTACATCGACCACGTTAACCGTAAGTTGTTTACTCGACATACTATGTTTGACTATGATCATTTTGCTCGTAATTTTCTGTCTCGTTTTGTGTTCATCATCTTCATGTTTTGTTCAACTCAAGACAGACTTCAAACCGAGAATAGTTGTAACTAATTTAGTGTAGTAGTAGTGTTACCAGTCGAAAAAACTAAAGACGGAGTTGGTAGCAGCAACCATGCTCTTGCAACAAATACTTTTTGCACATGTTGCACATTCATCTTTTGTACGATCCAATTAATTTGATGTGGTTTTTCAAAATATTCAGATTTCAGACTGACGAACTGGAATTTAATTCTAGAATTTGTCACAGTCAGACCCGTGGATGAACTATCATCAGAACTATTATCTATGGTTACTGATCATATTATATTGATTTTGTAATCAACATTGCAAATAGTAACTTTTGAAGTAAATTTTAATGCTCGAAATTCAAGGTTGCACTTGAAATCTATTTATTTTCAATATGGAATTGTCAAAATTCGAACAGTTTTGAGAATAAGCATGCAGAAAAAATGCGTGTTGTAAAATGGCTCGTAAGTTGAGAAAGTCACAGCCATATGGAAAAGCAACAAGAAAACTGAATATATATCTACATCGATATCTACCCAGAATCTGTCATTGTCCATCAGATGAATACTGCAAGTCCTACTAAGTTATTAAGGCCCTTGGTTGAAAATCGCCATATATTTTAATTTTTTGTTTCATTTGAAACCACAAAATAGCCAGAAAGGCCTCTGTTGAATGCCTAATATTTTGTTGCGGCGACTGACATGAAAATTGACGTTTCACATATAGCGAACATTGTAATTTTCAACATGTCATGTATGTGTATATTGTTTGTGAACTATCTGTCGTCTGGGGTATCCTATATCATTTTTGTGATCGAAGAGGATTGAATAAATTTTGCATTCTTTTGTGTATTCTATGAAATTTTAAATTTCGTGTTTTGTTCGCATTGTTCGTCGGTTGAATATGTGTGTTATATTCAGCTAAATCTAATAAAAATATCTCCCGGCCTTGATACACAAGAAGTAATTATTCTTCCAGAAGCAACACAGTTGGAAGATCCTAGACAAGAATGGCGAGCTATTCAAGAGGATATGCTACGAGAATACCTCGTCACTGCTCAAGATGTTTTAGAGGTGAGTGAGTTTTACTGAAAAAGTTATACCTCGACTTATCATATCATGAAAATGTCATATTCATACAGGAACTTTATATCAAAGAAAAACTACAGGAATGATGAACTCTATAACGTAGCATTCAATTTTTAGTATAATGCACTAAACTGGTAGTCTTGCCCTAATACATATTCCTCCTTTGTTTTCATAGTTGCATTTCTGAAATTTGAAACATCAAATATGCTCAGTAGAGGACATTTTTGGACATATCTCAATTTGTTTTCCAACTTGCGATTTTTCTGGAAATAACATCAATTTCCGATTTTCATTTTATTTTTCATTGGCTTTTATTATTTAATTTTGACGAAACTGTCGACTTCCCTGTAGCAACTCCTGGTGCCATGTGAAAAATATTTTCACCCAACATTATCTTTGTTGAGCACCCATCATCGACTCTATTTTTTTCGAATATGACATTCGATAATATCGAATTCAAGTAGCCTTTATTAAGAATCTAGCGGTACAGTAAACATTTTGGATTGAAAAGGTTCAAAACCTTTTTCTGAGCATAATCGGTACATTTTCAAATATGGACTTGCAATTCTTATAATTCTGTGAAAATACGTTCGTACACGAAGTTGTAAGTCTGAAAATGCCACGTCAACATTGAAATACGATTTGTTATATCCCAATAATGAAGAATTACCCAATAGCAAATTAATTTATCAATATAAGTAGTAAAAAAGCAAATAGGTATAGGTCTATAGCAAACCACTTTGAATGTAAAAAAAACATTTCATATGAACAGAATCAGCAGATGTTGAAAAAGGTTGCCATTGTTCTCTTAGCATGCATAGCTCAGCATCGATTACTGTATATTACCATTGACTATATTACTCAACATATCTGGTGTCATACTATGGATTGTAGTATAACACCAGTTCTCGAACTATGTGCAATGTTGACGTTGCATTCTCAGATTGACAGCTCCATACATGGAAAAAAGCAGGTTAAATTTAAACCTTGATGTTTGAATTCATAATGCTCTTCGAATTTGATATCGTAAAAATAGGGCCGTATTCAGAAAAATGGAGTTGTGCACATACATAGTTGATACAGGAAAGTTTCATCAGTATTTTTAATATGTTATTCTTGATGCCAGAAGAAAATGAAGTTGATAATTTGGTTCTTCCAAAATAACTCAAAAAATCGTCCATTTCTAGGCATCTTGACAAATTCGTGTCTTGGACACAATGTTTCTGAGAGTTGAATTTGGAAACATGTTCACATTTCACATTGCCATAAGGCAGCTTAAAACCGGTAGTCGAATAATAACTATAGCTATATTCTCAATCTGTAATTATGGTTCGAAAATACCGTGAAGGAATTTCAGGAAGAAAACAAGAATATACCTAGGTAGTAATAAAAGAAAACGGTTCCGAAGAATAGCGTGGAGCATTATTATTCAATATCATTAAAGAATTCAAACGAGCTCGAGTCTAACGAAATTATATGAATTTCAGCATTCCAAAGCAAACGGAATTTTGATGATGTTCTTCGTTCGGTTTGATATATTCCTCAGCTATATTTATATACTGTTATCCTGTTACATCACGGTACAGCCAACAATCCAATGTCAAACCTGAAAAACATGTAAATAAATCGAGATAATACGACGGGAAGCAACGCACGTATAAGTTCGATGAATTTAATATCGATTGCTGTTGAAAAAAACAAACTGAAGTAGGTATATGAAAATGATAAATTCCAATTGTTTCTTTATAGGTAAAAAGTTTTATACCACAATACAGTAGTTAGCTGGCTTTCTGTCAATATTCGCCACTAGCTTTGAACTGATTTGAACAGAGAATATCAGTGTATCGCCATCTTCAGATGAAGGAAATTATGAAATAAACCATTAAACCAAAAGATCTCAGACGAACTAGAAACTGGAAACTAAAATGTGAACGATTTTGGCTATAGTCACAACAATTCTGAAGAGTTCGAAAAAAATCAAATGAAATAACAAATATTCTCCAAAGTAACAATCGACTATAATTACTATGTATTGAGTACAAAAATAATCAGGAATGGGTTCCAGACCCTATACACCTCACAGAACCACTCTGTATGTGAACCTTTGTAGCAAACAATCAGTATCATAATTGGCGCTGATTAATTACCACATTGAAGAATTTATCGATTTTTTGGACAATTTTAGGTTCATATCAAGCTTTTCGTATATATAAACCGCGACATAAACTTTTGAAAAGAAATGATCATAATATAATATACAAATAAAATTCCACGCTAATTAATTACCAATTTCTTGGCACCCTAATTTTTTCACATAAATCTTATGTTCCTAATATTGTCACTTATTAAGCATTCATAACTACTCTGTATATGAATTTACTTTTATAGAAAATGAAATATGAAATACCCGATGAGTTATTCATCTTAGGTGGGTATCTCGTCTAAATGAAATTATTATCATATCTATCATTATGCATTTCACTTTCCAACGTAACATGTACCTTCCTCTTATCTAGGAAACTGATAGAGATACAGAAAACTTGTTATTTGTGAAGCTCTTTAAAAAGCTTTCCAGTGGTAACAATATTCAAAGAGTTCCCCTGACCTTGCCCCAAAACGGGTTGGGCATTTCTTGATTGATGCGTACTAAATATTTTATTACGTGAAATTCTATAGAATCATGTTATCTGTGCAAGTGCATCCCTCTGAGGATTTTTTTATCTTTTAACAACGCAAAAGGAAAACCTATAATGTTCGAGGAACATTTTGTTAGTCAGCAGTGAAAGATTTGAAAGGTACTGAATTTTTTATTGAAAGTCGTAAGCATCAGGAAAGTCTTTGCTAGGCACAGCATTCCAAAACATTGCCATTCTTTTGATGAATGATGCTTGGTAGAGCCTAATTCGCAAGTCTCCAACCTGTCAATGCAGGGGTGAGCAGCCTGAGCTTGTCGCTCGTGGTTGCATAATAGACGAGATTTCCGTTGAATTCTGCTAATCTATTACAATGTTAATCACCTACTTTATGTCTGAGCTTCAATCAACCTATACAGTGTATCCCGCTCCTCATCATTCTGTTACATCATGCTGATCATGCTGAAAGTGTCGATATTTTGTATCGATACAGGATCGGAACAAACCTATATAGGTATCTATACTAAAAAATATCGCACGTATGAATATCGATACTTATCTATTCAAGGATTAATCAGAAAATTCATGCGATATACTAACAGAAATTAACGTAAAATTCACAGGTTATCCCAAAGTAAAACTGAAATCAGGTTGGAATCTGTGAAAAAGTTTGAAGCAACCTAGGCATGTGAGAGTTGCCCTAAAACAACTCGATAAAGTGGAGAAGATATCGATCCAACGATATTCTTACGATTAGAGAATCGATGCAAATATCTATACTTTTCTATTTGAAATATCGATACCCATTCACCATATGTAAGGTAGGGAGGTATACACCGCATTAAATCAAATTATGATTGTAGCATTCTCGTTGAGATATGATTTCACAAAGATTTTTGAATCCTGCATACAGAAATGGAAGATCTTTTTTCATTTCCCAGATAGGTATTCCCGCACTGCCAAATTCTGAATTTGACGCCGTGTCACGATAGGTATTGATAACTAGAGGACAAGGGGTGCGAAATGTGCATCTTGAAAATGAGAATGGTAAGGTCAATCTCTGGTCAAAAACGAGAAGATACCTAGAATTTGTTAATATTGTTAATCGAGAAAATAATGCTGTAGAACTAGAACAGTGGGTATTTTTAAAACGTAGAATGTAGGTACCTAGAATGCAAATTTAAATTACTCGAATACGCAGATGCACTTTTAGTATGATAGTACGTAGGAGAATTCACATTTCAGTATGGATGAATAAGGAGGGCAGCGTTGTCATGTCTTCAGGATGATGTACCTATTTTCTACTTATTTCATGATGCATAAGTAGGTACCTACTATTAAAATTCATTTTCCTTCATTCATATACACGTTTTTTGTTAGGCATGAACAAAGTTTCCCACATAATATGGGCCATCCTCCCCTTATCTTGGAATCTCGAATGAGAAAGTTCTTCATAGTCATGAGAACTTTTTTATTCTGATATCATCGACTATACAGGTTGATCCTTTTTCTATGACACATCAAACATTCTTTCATCCAGTTCACTGATATATAACAACATGGATGATCGATCCTCCGTTTCGGACTTATTCACAAGCTTCTTCAAGAAATAGTCAAACTCCAAATCCCCTTAGGAGCTTCTTTGATCAGAAGTCCGGTTTTCATTATGAATTGATAAATACCGTTTCCTATCTCATTCTTGTGTCAAAAGTTAGGGATTTCAAATACGCGAACAGCGATGTCCTGTTTCGAAAATTGCTAATTTTTCTGAAATCTTCTAATAGAACACCCTATATTTTGTTACATTTTTGACAGATCTCGAAAAGAAGATTCCATTGATACACAATAACATGAGTGTGCGAACACTCGTTTCGGACTTATCCGTACGATCTTCTTCTAAAAATAAGTTCAAAGCCTTCTAAAATCTTGGTTGCTCAACTATTCGAGGTTATTTGATAGATATCTGAGAATGAGTATACTAGAAAACCATGCTTAATTATCCAGATTAGATTTAGGTGGCTTTTGGATCTTGGTTAAGTCTTTCTCAGTTCTACGAAAAAACATATTTGTCATAAAATAGAAGGAGTTCGGTCAGATGATATTTATATATAAAAAAAATGTGACAAAATAAGGGTGTTGACAAACCTTTGTTTGGTGTCTCACGGAAAATAGTGCACCCTGTATATTAGACAATATCCGTAAGAGAAAGTTCTAAGGACTGGGAACAATTCATTATTTTTTTGTATCAGTTTTCTACATAAAGGGGCGGTCCATATTATGTGGAAACCCATTTATCCATAAAAAAAAAATGAATTTCACTGTAGGACATGCATGCAATAACGTAACATTATATCACATAATAGTGTTTTTCACGTTTTTCATGCTGAGAAAAATAAAGAGGGACAATATAAAGCAAGCTTTCTCATCAAAAGATAAATAATTCCTACGTATCAGACAAATTTATATACCTAGTGAACTAGAGAAATAAATTCTGATGACGATGAAGAACTATGAGAAAGAAATTCTGATTACGATGAAGAAATAGGAAGTCTCCAAAAAACTCCAAGATGCTGGTAATTTTTTGAATCGATGTGATCATTTTGGGTTTGGGTTTCATTTGGGGTTTTATAGGGAGTAAATTCGTGTAAGCTGCTACTTTCATGATTGACATTGTGAGAACCATAGCAAAATGTCCAAGGACTTTTATTTGGGTACTTCCATTTGATACCCTTTTTCAGTACAAAGTTCAGTACCAAGCCTGTTACCAAAAATTTTCAACATTGATTCTTGAAATTTGCAGATTTTTGATTGTCTTTCTCCTATTCTAATCAACCAAGAAAACTTAAACAGCGTTAGCACTTTTTCGTTACTCAATGATGCTGACTCCTAAGGATTCAGAAAATGTTTATATGGCAAAAAAGTTTCATTTTTCTGAGTACACTATGATTGCTGAAACAGATTCACTCTGTCGTCTTTAGTTTCGGAGATAAGAACTAAAATTCGCTTGAATCAATCAATATTGATAACTCAGTTATGATTCATACAGTGTTGATGACAATTTGTATTTAGTGTTTTGAAACCCGGTGAATCTAACGACGATAATAGATTTTCTTCATCCGGTACTAATCTTTGAAGCTTTAGGTGATTAGTAATTAATTGTGGGAAACGAAATAGTACTGACCCTGTATATCTGTGTTGTTTTTCGACGTCCTACAATATCTCGTGAAGCCGCGGGCTGGTAAAACAGCAAATTACCTTACATTTTGTTTTTTTTGCCTTTTTCGAAACTATTTCTGCATAGACTGCGTCGTGAGTTTGTTGAATGAATGGATTTTTGATTCTCTGATAGGGATGAAGGCTTCGACTGTTGTGCTAACATTATTTCTATTAACTCGACAGAAATCATCGTGTTTTTCAAAGTAACTAACTCTCGATCACAGTTTAATCTGATCTAATTTCTTGGCATTTATCAGTGACAGTGACAATTCAATGATCGAAAAATAAACCTAGTTCTCTAGTATTTTTCTCTCTCATCCAGTTATAACTCCCTGATAATCCAAGAGCACGTGGTAAACAAAGACAATATTTCAAAATTGAATGGTGGTTCTCCATATTTTCGGTGGTTAAAAAGTCAATTTTTCTATTTGTGCTTCCAAATCAGTGTACTGGTTGCATGTATGGAGTAAGTAACCTGGAATTAGTACCAGAAAACCTTCACGAATGGTAATCTTAGAAATATCACTCGCGCTGCCATCCACATCTCAATTCACCAGATGGGACCGAGCGCTGCGAGCGTCTGGCAACGTGGCCATCCGGATGGAACGCGAAGAATGCGCGATGACTCCCCTCCGCCTCACCTCCCCCCTCCATCCGTCCGTTGGAATGCGGTATGCCCGCTGGGATCGTGCGGCGTAACACAGGTAGCCGCTGCAACGACACGCCGGTTAGTAACCCCGCTCCGCCCCCCACCCCTCTGTTCTGGCATGATGCGTTCGATTGTCTTTCTGCATTCTGCCTTGTCAGCCGGCCGGCTCTCGGATCAGAAATCAGATTGCAAAGAGATGTAGTTACCTACCGGATGCTGCACCAGCCTTCCAAAAAATTGCTCAGAATCTTCAACACAATTATTACGATATACCTATTACAGCCCACTCGAATTTCATTGCAGTGTTAGTTTCCCGAGACTGAAAATGGTGGTGGAACTTTAGCCTAAAGCTGCACCACATCGTCTATATTTTTGAAAATACCCGAGCTATCGACATTTTCCACTATTATTACTATTCGAGATGGAAATCTACCAAGAAACGATTTATATCTGAAGGATACGCAACTCCAATACGGTATTTTTTTATCGAGGGTTTATGCCATTGAGAATTCATTACAACCCAACGACACATTATCGATTAATGTCATAGAAACAACAGATCTCGAAGTTCATATACAATTTGGAATTTATTAGACTGCCCCACAATACCGAAAATTGATTTTCATAGTTGAAAAATCCATTTTTTAAGAGGTTTCATGCGATTGAAAATTTCTCAAACCAGCCCACATGATTTATTATCGATTTATATCATAGAAACAAATGATTTCGGAGTTCTTGTAGAATTTGGAATTCATTACACTGCTCCACACTGCCGAAAATAGTTTTTCGTTAGAAAGTCAATCCCAAACTTATGAAAAAGCAGTGTCGTACCATATTTCGCATGTTTTCACCAACAAAGTTGCCTTTTGGGACACTACTGGAATAATTAATGCAAATCTAATTACGTAAAAATATGCCTTTCATTACTACGAACAGACTTGCCAAATTCAACGAAAATCGACTGAAAATTTTTTGACCTGTTAGAAAAACTTTTTTTTTCTCAAAAAAATCCGAAAACTAAGTTCGAAAACATAAAAGTTCATATGAACTATTCTTTTATTTTTTCGAGTTATATCGCCTATCAGATTTTCCCGATTGAATATGAAACACCGTGTATATTCTCGTTTAAATCTTCCTTTGAAGATTCTTTCAGGTGAGACTTCACATAAATAGTTAGGTAGGTACTTTACGATTTTCTCGAGGATTTTCCATGCGAGAGATACTTGTGGATCTCGGTCGTGTCAAGAATTCAAGGCTGCAAATAAATTGGACTGGTTGGAATCGAGGGTTGATTATGATTGTTGAAATTGATTTACATAACATTTTGCATTTACCATACATGTCGCTAATTGTCATTTAATGAGCATTTGCATTGCAGATGAATACAATAGGTACATCGGAATTACTTTTCAATCCAGCGCCATCTGTTATTCGAATTCTATTCTTATCATTGCATTGATATCGAGATACGAAAATGGAAATGGCGAAAATTTCGGAAGTTGTTATGGTTGTTACAGGTACTTGACTTACAGAGCAATCATTGCACCCGGAGAATCCTTCAATAATGTCTCATTTTTCTCTAAAATTAGTTTTTGTTTCATATTGGTTGTCAGTACAGATTACTACGAAAATCAAGTAGAATAGACAATGAAAACCTATGAAAAATCGATAGATGAACTAATGCATTGAATTAATGGATAGTGAAATTTCCTAAGGAAAAAGGTTTTAATTTCAATTGTATGTATCGAGACAGGAAATATTTCCGTGATGATAATTTAGATGTCAAGGCTTGCAACGATTTGTCACACAAAATAATCCAGATGATTCGGAGTATTTGCCACTCGATTTGCTTGTATATTTTCCACTCTGAAGTATAATGGACAGAATTAAGAAACATTTTTATTTAGACAACAGTTACAGATAGGTATAGAAAAATATCAAGAAGAGTTGTTCAGAATTGATTCAGATTCTAAAACTGATATTATATATATATATACTGTTCGATTTGAAATAATCAACCTCCAGTCACTTTTTCAAGCAAACGAAATATCCGTATTTTTGTACCACCCTGTATTGAATTACCTGAGGTAAAGCTGAAGTATGAGAAACACCCCAATTATCACATAACTCCAAACCAAATTTCGATGCCATTATCCGATATAGGAAAATATCCGAGGAAAAATCAAAAAAAGTTGTTAGAGAATTGATGACGATTCTAAAAATAATATTATATACAGAGCGTTCCATTTGAAATATCACAGTTGCTACTGCTTTCTATTTGAAGCGGCAAATGTCAAAAATATGTTGAATAGAGATTTTATCATATTTATTTATTTATTTATTTCTGCATAACATAAGGGATACAAAACAGGCCTTAGCCCAAATTATGAGTCTCTACAGAATAATATTACAACTGAAATGTAACAAAAAAAATGACAAATGTATGAAATGGGAAATAAACTCTGCTAATCTCATTCTTAGTAGTATGGTTACAAATTCTTCATTTTTGACTTGGGAGTTTTAGCAAATATTTGTTTAACTAAATATTTCGAGGAATGATAGGACTCCTTCCTGAGACTTGTAATATTGAGAAGGAAGGTTCAATGGAGAATCTAGTTCGCCTCTCCATTATTTTATATGCTGTCAGTATTTATTCGAATATGCTTTCCATCATATTTTCAAGTGATCCGTTGACTGGTTCACTAGAAACGTCTAATGTATCATCCAAACACCGTGAATTAGCCTGTAGTGACTCCTGGCGAGGGCAGTTGATCGCTACCCTTAGGCCGCAGCGAAGATCGCATCGCACGGACGACAAACAGCAGGCAGGCAGTCAGGGAGGACTGCCTGCAGTGTTGCCAATAGTTCGAAATAGTAATAATTACCAAACCATGATTGAGAAATCACCAGATTTGGGAAAAAATCACAAGATTCCAGGAAGTAATAAAAATGATGAAAATGATGAATATCTTGTATCTTGTTATAGTTTGATTCTTGGAGAAAAAATAACATGAAAAAAGGTTATTTTGCATCATGCGATTCATATTTTTCATTTTTTTGTAGCACATCACACCCTAACACAAGCCGAAGAAAGAAGCTAAATCTTCACACATTTTCTGAATTGTCTCGAATAATACAGTACGGTTTTCTATACTTTTCTTGCAGCTACCTATGTCCAAGGTAACATTCGTCTTATTTATTGATTCAGTCATTCATCCAGAGATTCAGCAATGAGAAATTGAGGATTGAGAAATAATAATGCATGTCTGAAAATAAATGTACAACGACCCAAATCTTCCCTATAATCCTCAAAAGGTGCACCAAGGTCCACCATAGTATTAAATTATATAACTATATACTACAAGTATAAAACTATAAAACCACGTTCTGATAACATAAAAAAACGATACCTATGCATGATGCCAATTTTGAATCAAGGAAGAAAAATCTACACCGCAAGATCTACCTGCAACCAAATCAATAATACTAAAGAATCGGTAAATAAATACTAACTAGATATTAAATTCGTTATAATATTATTGTTATGTACTCGTATATTATTTCAATTGATAAATGATCAGTTTGCTAATCATGTCAGAAAGAGAACGTTGAAACGGACTGATTTAGAATTGTGAGCGTCTTCTGCCTTCTTACATTGACATTGTGTATACCTGTCCCGAGAGGTATTCTGCGTGCTGAGTATAAATATTCTTGGTTTTTTAAACTTTATAAAATCAACATGCCGAGTGAAGAAGCCTTCTATTGGCCACATGTAGCCATCTCAACTATACTATACTACTATAGACACTAACTTACTATAGACACCGAATGTCTTACCTATATCACAAATTAGACGGACACATCTAAAATGAGATAGTACTAGAGTTTCCCATGAGTTTCTTGTATTGTTTTTTTTAGAGTTACGATCGAAAAAAGGCCTCAATTTGAACAAAGCATTCCTTATCATATGATTCACTTGCTTTCAAAATCTCATCTCCACAAGAACCAATATCATTTATCACTTCAAGATCATTATAAAAATATTCATCATTTAAAAATCATTTGAGCTTTGTAAATTGGACACATGATTGACATTAGACTGACAACATGAATTGTTGTCAGTCTAGCAATGTATACCAAGCAACCTTCTGCATAAAGCATTCCTCTGATAATTGGAAATCAAGACTGAATTGTTTGTAACAATTTCACGATATATTTACCTACTGCACAGTCATCATCAGTCGCTGCTTTATAGTGCTTTATATTATAAGTCCATGGTTCACCTCGTGAATCTTTTACTAAACACGGATATACTACAGTGACTTTTTACAAGACATTGGCGACTATAGGCCCATTTCTTGCCTCCAAATGGCAAGTGGGCGGAGCTGATGAGTGCAGATGTTTGAATCGTAACCTAATAATCAAAAAACATTTTCTGTCTGATTATGATTTGTTTCTATTTGAAAATACGAATCTGGATACGTACCAATAGATTTCTGAATGAAAGAAACTCTAGGTGATATAAAATGACTTATTTGATGAAGGAAGTTCAAGAATACAGAAAAAATACACGAATGATTAATCACCAGTTCAATGTAAACTTAATGTAAGCTCATGGGAAATTCGCCTCGTAATGGCTTCAGATCAGGTGTCATGCTTGTATAAGTTGAAGGAGTTGGGCATTTTCTCATTTCATGAACGTTGATAGAAAAGTCTTGATAGTTATTTATGTATCGACGGAATTATAAGGCTCATTAATTCCCGTGGTATATAGATAATTTTATCCCTGATCGATTTCAACATAATTTTTTTCTTTTACAAAACGGAATAAATGTACCAATTCATCACCTCGCTATATTTGAATCGGATATCGTTGATCATAGGAGTTTTTTGTTGGTATGTTGTCGTTATGTTACTCATTTATTAAACAGATCTTTGTTGTCAAGCTGTTTTTGTGTTAAAAACGTATCTCTTACTTCAAATACATTGGGGGATATTTCCAACTAGCTGAAAAAAGCAAGAAAATCATTAATTCCATCGAAAAGTAAAGCCGTATACCAACTATGACCCTCTAGAGGGAATTGTAGAATCTATAAGGTCCCAAGATAGTTATGACCCTCTTTAATGATAGCGTGACTATGATGATATAAACTTATGATATGACGTGAACAATTGTATTTCCATGTTCCATCTGTCTCCTAAATATTACGTGGTAAAGCTTAGGAGATAATTTATAAAGCCATCCTAATACATTAGAATATCAACTGTTAGGTTATCACGAAAAAACACCAGATTTTGGTATGCAATGGAGAATAATGACCAAATCACCGAATTCGACGTGTTAATCGCCAGATCTGGTGATAAATCACGAAAATCGGCAACGCTGACTGAGTGAAACAATGCCCTAGGCTGGGAGGCTACAAACTCTCCGTCTTGTTGTCGTGTTCCCGCCGCGTGACCTGTGGAATGCAGCGCACACACAACACACACGGAAATTACGGTCGGAGGACGGATGATGGCCCGGGCAGGGTGTGAAGGACGACCCAAGGCCGAACGGCGGCGAAACATCTTCGGAGATGCAGGGCCGGTTTGACCAGGGGTCTTGCTTGGGTGCCATAGCACCAGGCGGCATAGAGAGAGAATAAATAGTATATTAAAACGTAAGTTACAGAAGGCATCATTTTCTAGCTCGAGTCTGAAATTCGGAAATGAGCTGAGTAGCAGCGAATTGCTCGAATTGCCTTTTGTAACGAATGTTTTATACTATTTTCACTGTTTCGGCTGTATTGTACGGTTTCGTTGATATTGAATAGATATTTTCGTAACATAATTCAATGATTATTTAGAGAAATTTCGGTGAAATATACAGTTGACAGAAATTTTCCACAATATAATGCGGAAAGTTTATTAAATTTTAGTTTATAAAAAGATGCTTAAAATTCATGTAAAATAAACCTTTCTATCAGAGAATACTGAATCTCCACATGAATTTCAAGTGACAACGCTTAATTTCTCTACATAATATTCCTGGAGTTTCGACGAACGCAGGAGATGCTTCCACCATTTCTGACATTCCTTTCGGAATCTGCAGCAGTTGTACTATTCATAAACAATATTAGCAGTTTCTATGAATACCTATTCTGTGATTATTACAAGCTATCTCGAAATTTGTGAAACTTCTATGTACTATTATTGCTTCGTTGTCAAACTCAACTGAGGTCTCAACTATAAAAACAATAACTACATAAGTACCTTACGAGTTGTATATCTCTATTTTTTCGATAGCGTTCCAGTTGAAATAAAAATATCTGTTGACGGTCATTGCTATTTATTTTGTTTCCTATATTTCAAAATTTGCAGATTTATACTTTTTTGAAGTGTAAATTAGAACCGTTTTTTGGTTATTCCTCCCCTTGCTGCTACGTTTAAAATAGATCCCGGGTAGGGAGAGTCAGAGTTTGATATAATAATAATAAGGACACCCACCGACTTCTGATGTATTGATAGAGCTCATTAATGAAAGAAAAATCGTGCATTAATGAGACTATTAATGTACCGAACCAAAAAAATATTCTTGAGGCGTTGATGGGAAAAACCCAAAGATATGATATAATATTCTCTACTAGATCGAGTTTAGAGAGAGAGAGAGAGAGAGAGGAAGAAACGATGATAAGAATGTGACGCAGCGATCGAAAATCAGCTCACTGTTGGCACAACATTTTGATGCGCCATGCTATTGTATTTTGAACATTGCAAGTTATTTTCCTTCAAATCGAGACGATAGTGTGGGATTATGCACTCAAATCTATTGTTTAGCGAAATTTATTGATTCATAAGTGTGTTGAAACAAAAAGGCTCAGTTTCATTTGTTGTTTGAATATTAATTGTAAATAATCCTAGTTAGTTTAGCCCATCAAGCTAATGAAGGGTTTTAAAACTTTGTTCGAGATGTTGTTGTCCTGTTTAGCGTATGGCTGTATTAATAGATACATAAATGATCAGAATATATCATTTTATAGGATGACCAAATTTCTAATAGACCCTAGTTCGCGCCTAGAGTATATGAGGCGGACGAATCCAACCAATGAAAAGAGCAAACGAGACGAGAGAGAGGCAATCAGCAGTGATCAGCTGATTATTGGCAAAATTTCACTTTCCTTCATCACACATTCAGACGAATCTCTTTCTTTTTCTCATGTTCGTTTTAATGCTCCTCATAAGTCGATGGGGCAAGGGTAGATCTAGTAGAGAATATTTAATATCATATCTCTGGAAAAACCTCATTATCCCTAAAAGTTGATTTCTCACTAGATTAAAAAAAAAATCTTCGAAAAATTCTTGTTCAGTTTTATTTGATGTCAATAAGATCAATAATTTGATCTGACTGAGATTATTCATTAGATGCGGAAAATGAAGAAAGAAATAAAAAACTATCGGACACATGATGTTTTTATAAAATGAAATTAGATTTCAGAGAGATTTTATTAGGAATGTGAGAAGTAGTTGAACTGAAAAAAAATCTCAAACTCATGAGGTTTTTCTCATCGACGCCTCACTTCATTGTTCGAGAACACAAAATTCTCATTGACAAAGCTTGTTGAATGTTAAAAATGAAAGTATAATAAAATTAAATCGTAAATACCTGACGATTGATAAAATAATAAAATCAATTAATAAAAGACACAATACAAATGATAGTCGGAAATGGTCATATAAAGTTAAAATTTGATAAAGTAATACATACAGTGATGGGCAAAAGTGTGAAACCAATTCGATAACTTCATTATTTGAAATGACGCACCATATATTTTTTGATGAAATTTCGATGAAAAAACTTCAGGGAATTCATTAATATATCAGTTGAAATTTTTATTTTCAATATTACCAGAGATATCTCAAAAAAAAGAAACAAACAAAGTAACCAAATAATCAAAACTAAAAAAAACTGATGTGTTCTCCTTATTCAAAATTCTCAACATTCGACAAATTCCATTCGAAAACTTCGAGTACGATATTTTCAATTCCAAAGCACACCAAGATACTAACAAAATAATAGGAACTTGCATATGAAACAATAGGAACAACCACATAGTAACTAAAATTAAATCAATTCAAACAACAGTGAAATAGAACAGAGGAAGTCATCAAGTGAAAATAAACTCATTTTATCAAATGTTCAAACTTGGCACCGTTTAGTTCTTGAGAGTAGGCTAGTTTGTAAATGCCCTCGTAATTCATTCGGTTATTTTTTCAGCTAGTTCTTGCTAACTATTTGGTCGGTTGAAATAAAATCTTCACTGCAAATAACCCCATAGAAAATAGTCCAGTGTAGTTATCGCACCTATTATTTAATCCATCTGTTATGAAATGTCCTGTCTGAGCGTTCTCGACCAATGCGTTTTTTTTTTCAGATATCTGTGTTGTTATTGAAAATAAAAACAACGAAGGATATTTCAAAGAATTCGCTGAAAAATTATCTTTGGAATTTTTAGAAAAATATACAGGGTGCCATTTGAAATAATAAAGTTGACAAGGATTTCGGAAAACGTTGAAAAGTGGCAACATTGGCGATAACATTTTAGAATCCGCCATATGGAAAGAATTTAACAAACAGTTACCTTGGTTCCACACTTTTGTCCATCACTGTATATTTATAATGATAAAACCAATTGAATTGGTAAGAACATATAACATCCGGCAAACACATATGATTACATGATTAGATTAATATATTCTAAAGAGTATCATCATAAAATTAAGTAATAATGCTTGGTGATGAGTACATTCTTCACAGCCATCAAAGTGAATACTTAATTTTTAATAACCATATTAATCATTTTAAAAATTTTTTTGTCAAAGCCCAACTTCGTTATTTGCATTCTTAAATTCCAAGAGAAACATATTTTTTGTAGATCAGGTACACGGTTTCCATAAGGAATAATTCTATGAGAACTGGTGTTCAATCTTCAACTTCAAGTTTCTAATTCTTTCCTAAATCAGTCGTCGTTTTCCTGTTGCATCCCAGCAGCAGAGAGTTGTGTGGAGAGAACAAAAAAATCACAGTGAACGAGATATGCTTGCGCAAAGATGACATATCCGGGCGCAAAGTTTTTTGCACACGGCGTGTGCTAAGTACCGGTTTCTGAGGCAGTATGTGTGTGTGTATTTAGAACCCGAAGTGATAGATTGCCAAGGAGAGTAAAGTTAACGATAATCTTTCGAGAGCGGCAATAAAACTTCGTGCTTGAAATACACACAAGATATTTTCTACAAACGCAGCTTTCAGACAAAAAAACTCGATTCACTATTCAACATGTTTTATGGAAATCTGCACAATGAGATGTTAATGGTCTTGAAAATATTTTCAAGGTAGTTTCAATCATATTTCTGATTGATTCATCAAAAGCAACATTGCTACTTTTAACAATGGATATTTAGATACTCGGGTAATTTTGAACTCATCATGCGATGGGTTTTTCAAAAAAAAAATTTGTTATTTTGTTCTTAGTTTTTTCATTTGTTTAGTTTGTCTTGGCCTCAGGAACCCGAATTTCATAATGAAAACGTGGGCACACCTATATTTTCGAGATAATTCTACCCGTTTCGGGTAAAGATCATAGCCGATCGGAGTTTCATTTCTCACACAGGATACTCATTATACCTTCATTGTACATTCAAGAAGTCAAAAAGAACTCCCTTGAAGAAGTAGGTATCTTGGAGGAAGGTGGATCCATCGGATGGATCCATTCTTTTTTTCATACGGACGGCGCTGTCGAACTAGTTCTGTCAGTCAAAATATCACAAATTCTCATTCGACAGCGCCGTCCATATTCATCAAGGATGCGAAAGACGATGAATTCAATTCTTTGGAGGATGTTTTTCCCTTTTTTTCCTTAATGTAAACGAATGGTATCGAAAGTATCCTGTGTGAGAAATGAAATCCCAATTGGCTATGATGTCTACCCTAAACGGATCGGAAAGAGAAAGTTAATTTTCATAGTTTTTCCTACCAAAACAAAGATATGGTATTATATATTACCTACTAGATGTAACCTCGCCTCATCGATTCATAAACTCATTGAAATGCATTGAAATGAATGCATTGAAACGAATATAACAAAAAGAATAAGCTATCGATTCGTCTGGATGTGCAACAAAGAAAAGTGCAATTTTGCCAACAATCAGCTGATCACTGCTGATTGCCGCTCTCTCTCTCGCTTGGTGTTTTCATTCAAAACATTTCCAATTCAATATGATGCTAACAACACCATGTCGTATTGCTCAATACAATGACATGGCACATCGAAATGTTTTGCCGACAGTCAGCTGCGTCTTTTTCTCATGGTTATTTCAATATTTCTCTCTTTCTCTCTCTCGCGCGCTCTAAGCTCGATCTAGTAGAGAGTATGTAATATCATATCTTTGATTATATTGATACGCACAACTTGATTCACACATCTAACTCTCTCAAATTGGCAAAAAGGCTTCAGCAGGTATCATTATTTTGATATTGTAGTCTAAATGCAATAGATTTATGCGTGTATCGTAATTTAATTCATATTTCCTCCTTGATTTCTGTGTTTGGAGATTCAAAGTTACTACCTTTGCACTTTCTGCTATATCAGGAGGTGTGTTTGATAGTTCACTGTCGCTATTTTCCATCATGCAAGATTTGGCTTTTTAACAATAGGAAAATATATGGTTCAGCGATGCGAGCGTCTTACAATATTTCCGCTCACGAGCGCAAACGCTGTCACAGAAAGACTTTTTCCTGAAAACGTCAACTTTCAATTGGGATCCTGGGATTCGAAAACGTCCGAAGCTAATTTGTTGAGCGATCGTAGAAAAACAGATATTCTTTTGTCTGCCTGATCCGAGTCTGAAGGGCGGCACGACTGCCATCAGCACCGGGCGGCGAATCACCTCGAACCGGCACTGCGGAGATGAAGAAGAGAAGTCGGTCGGTCGGTCCCGTTCAGTCGCTATGTGGCCCTTGTGCTATATACCCGCGCTCCAGGTGCACACGCTGCCCTCGGCCAGATCTGCGGGCGACTGTCCCCTGGTGGTCGGGCAACGATTCCAGACTTTGCCGGCGTCGTACATCGTTAATAGTCGCGCGACCGGTCCGACGCGGAACCCTGTGGAATGTCGCGGCGAGAGACGATTCGTTATATTCGTAAGTTGCGCGATCGTTCGATGGGATTTCGAGGAGTGTTGAGTGGAGTTCACAACCAAACATTTAGCGATTTGCTTTCATGTATGTTACGCTGGCACAACCACTTCAACGAAATTCATGAATTTCCATACCATGATTAGCTGGCAAAGCAACTTTTCCATTTCATCACCGAATTGGAAAACAAATATGCCAATACTCGGCACTAATGTGTTGCTAATTTTGCTGAATTTCTCTCAGCTACAGAAAAAAATGATGTCTTGCCAGCTTCACGATAAGCTGGCACAGAAACTTTTTCATTTCATCACCGAATTGGAAAACAAATATACCAATATGTAGCACTAATGTGTTGCTAATCTGTTCCCTCATTCGAATATCTGAATTTCTCTCCAATACCGAAAAAATTAAGCACAGCAGCTTTTTCATTTCATCACTGAATTTTCACGATAATTTCGTTATCTGACATATGAATACAAAAATGAAAACACAAGAATTTGTTGCTTTATTGTTGCTAATTGATTCCCTTTTCAGAATTTGTTTCTTTTGAAAATTAAAATGGAAATTACTGCCATGCCAGATCAATTCCATTATAATTTCATCATATGACACTTGAACTCGAAAACGATCGAACCAACATTTGTTGCTTTCTTGTTGCTAATGTCTTCCCCTTTCAAAATTTTTGGTGAAAATTGGTGAACCATCATGCGATTCCAGAGAATAGTAGATACTGTTCAATTTTCTGTTTTCAATGCCTCTCCCAATATTGCCTCTTTTTAAGTCCATACATTTTTCTATTCAAGTAAACGAAGTAGGAGCAATTCACGACTCTTCCAGTTTTCATAGATATTATTCAGTATTTAATTTATTGATCTTATAATTATTCTGTAGGGCTGCTCCGATTTGAAATAAAACTAGGACGGCAGTGGATGCACAAAAAATTAATTTTCTCACCATTGAACACACTTCCATAACATGATTTAGAAAACACACCTACCCATAGCCTCCTTTCTACCCAAGTGTCCTGTCTAAATACCCGCCCAACAAAATCGTCCCTAACCTCACATTTCTTCTTTTTTTATATAATCATCATAAGCATAAACCATAGAAATCGTCTATAATTCTTTGAAAAAATTCAAAAAGACAAAACAGAGGTGGTGTGTTTCGAGAGACATTGATTTTCGTGGTTGAGATTGACATTTTGCGTCACTTCAATTCCAGATTCTACTTCACCAATCAGAATACGAAGCGTACATAGCAAAACGTGAGAATTTGGATGTGAACTCCACTTTGGGCCTCTTTCATGAAAGCGTTTTTTATCGCTTGTCGCGGGGCGGCACAAAACGCGGGGTTTTCTAAATGCACGATTGCATAAAAGCACATTTTTGTGCAATCCTGTCGCGTGGAATTACATGACGCGTGGCGTGGCGTTTAAGAGTACATCGATTTCAATTGGTGCTCTTATGCAGCTCTTATGCTCTTATGCTGCTCTCGAATAACTATGGTCACTTTTGTTTGTCAACTTAACGTCATTGTCAACATTTCACCTAGTTCAAACGCAAATCCCCGTACCAACTCCACATTTGTATTAAAGTGTTTTTTAGCTTTTCAAATAGCCCATCAAATAGAGTATTCTTCATGAAGTGTATGATATGCGCATCTGAGGAGTCTTGTACTATCAAGTGGATGCACATCCCAACGTATCCGGCGTCTTTTCACAATATAGTTGTGTATGAAATACATAACACACGGGTTCATTTATAACACTGCCGTGGTGTTGTGATCGTCCACTTCGACTGATCAAATTTTATAGCGGCATGCGACAAGAAACTTTTTTTTCCATTTTTGTTGGAGGCCTCTGGCTGAGCATCTGGCTACTACAGACGCCAATAGCCGAACGTTCCGATATAATTGATCTACACGTATATTATTTCATGATAGGTTAATTATTATATGTTGAAATCAAATTAAAAATGTTGACGACTGTTAATTTCATAGACAATAAATATAAAATCAAATATCGTGCAAATCGGTAAAATCATGCGTCAGCTAACTCAACTGAAAAAAAACCTCAAGTTTTCAGCGAAAAATGAGTTTTTGTATGGTATGCACCACGTGCTTCATTTAATGATAACGCACGTGGTTCATGAATATCTATTATCAACATTTTGATGTCATTATGGCCTTTATAATAATATCACGTAATCATCACTTTCATTTGTTATCATTGATTAGTTCTGAAAAATGCAATAACATTCATTTATTGTAATCATTAATTACCAATTATTATATATTCGAAGGGACACTCGGAATCAGAATCACCCATATTATCATTCGTCTTCACTTAAATTGAATTTGGACGCCAATAATGAAGTGTTTGAAGTGAAAATAGCAACAATCATCATTGCCTGCATGATGATTTTGAATTTGAGTTTAGGTATTATCATTTGAATATGCTACCTGCATATTAGGGCTATTATTCACTTGAATTATTTACGACAAGTGTCGTAAACTTCATCCGCGTAAAATATAGCCGCCATAATTTGCTCGGTGAATAATATCCTATTGTCTGATCATTACAAGAAATTTTATTTTTATTGATATCAATATCAAAGACGATTCATATGTGAGAACCTGAGAACGGGAAATAGCTGATTGAAGCTTGACAAATATCGAGACTTCATTGTATTACTTAAATTTGCATTAAGTATATTACTTCTCATAATATCGGCTAGATCTCCAATTTTTTGATTTATTATTTCTGATATCTAGTTAATGAAGCTTATTTCTAAACATAAGTATTGTAAAATAGTAAATTTTGTTGATGATCGAAAAAAAAATACCTGATCTGAACCATCCTATAGACCCAGATATATTGAAAGATTTCTTCGCTACAATGTAACAAGGTCTTCACCCTCGTCTTTACCTGAGAAAAAAAAATCGATCTCTATGTCATTTTGTAGATCATAAATCATCTGAATTTTATGGATTTCTTGTAGTCATATTGTTGGGCACCTGATTTTACAATGTTGCCTCCATTTGAACTTGCTGATTCCACGGTTTCCGAAATCCTTTCGCAAAGGATTGGATTTGCACCAGCCTGTATAGTTTTGGCTACTTATAAATCTCATTATAAATAATATCATAGATACAATGAGTGTCAATACCTCTGCATACCTCGGTCAATACTGTAGACAATTTAACGCAACTTCTTTATTCTTTATTGAAATTTCCCAAAATTATCTCTAAGTCATGGGATAATATCAATATCATTCTCTGGTCATTATTATTATGAAACTAAATTAGAAATCTCTTTTTTGTCAACTATATTCCTAATGAAATCGTGAAATCATCGCGTCACCAATACAATTTTCGATTTTACATGACGAGCATGCGCCAATCTGTCAAACTTAAATAGTTTGCGCGTCAATGTTTATATGAGTGACAGTACCAGTTCATCATTGAGGATCAATCAAAATTTCAACCGATTTTCTTTATTCGAAACACAGGACGTCCGAAAAAAATATGAGTGGATATCTAACGATCATGAAAATTATTTGCATAAGAACTCATTAGATCATGAATATATGGAGGTGTAAGTATTGAAAAATCCGTTTCGATAAAAAATTCTCAACCTGTGTTTTCGAATGATTAAAACTGTAAGGATGATGATGATGAAAATCTTCAGATATGTTTTAAGTGATCATGATTCCGAATCCATCGTTACTTTCGTTGAAAAAAATCTTTCATTGTGCATATGTTTATTCAGGGTGTTCATTAAGAATGCACATTCAACAGACTTATTTGAGACAGATTTATTTGTGTGATTCCAAAGATGTCCAAACATGTGTACTAAACTTCCTTCGTTTTGGCATTAACATTGACATCTTAAATATCATATCTCAAATGTCGAATTTCAAAAAGCTTAAAAATCTTGAATAGCTAATGAATGTGATGCCAACAACTGTCAAGTTGGTCCTTGATTATCTCCTTTTTCACCATGTTTCTCTTTTGGTTCAGGGTTATACAATCAAGTTTTTTTTCCAAACTACGAAAAAGTTGATAAAATTTCACGAAATTGTGTAAATGATATTCAAGACATTCACAAAAAAAAACCTTGAAAAAACGTTTTTTTTTTCAAAAATAGGTTCAACACCTTGTATCTTGAAAACGAAGAACGTTAGGACATATGTTTATATTATTTTTTGTGCCAAAAACACCCAAACAATCGTCTGTTTAATTCATTGTACATACTTAATTGATACACTGTGTATATTTATTATACGTTTCATTACCATTATTGGAGATTGAGAGTTTGGTGCATGATCAATATGTAGAATCATAAGTTGTATTATTGGTGGCGATATACATTTCATCGAATTTCAGAGACCAAACTAACTGGAATCGATTTGTTATCATGCAAAAAGACCTAGATACTGAAGAACTGATGAATTTCAATGATTTCATTTATAGCTTGAAACTTTCCTTGATTTGATACCATATGAATTCTTGTATGTTTGGTGTTGCCTCCACATAATTGTTTTATATATTAGTAACACAAAGTAACCCATCGAGCAAGCCCGATTATTATTATTATTTGTGTATTGTTCTAGGCCAAGAAAGATATATACCAAGTGAAATCTCAACGGTTATTATTAGCCCAGGATGAATATAACCATCTAAATAATGCTTTGGCAAACCTCGCTACCTCAAGGACGAGCTGTAAGTATATATATAGAAATATATATAGAAATCAAAGAAGGAAAAAATTATACTCAATATTTCCATTTCCAGTATGTTCATCGAGTAGCAGCATAAGCACGAAATATGATCCCGATCTACTCAAATCCGATGTAGCTCTAGCAAAGAGTAGAGTTTCTAGGCTCAGATGTGAGCTGGAACAGATCAGAAATGAATTGACTTACACACAAAGAGGGGTAGAAACATTAACAAAGTAAGCTGTTTCCCATCTTTTGATTTCCCATCATTTTTCTCTTCTTGAATATTACTATAATTTTTATTTTCGTTTCAAGTCACTGATATACAGGAGAACACGAGTCAAATAGTATTTCCCTCGGTTTTTCCTCCATCTTCCTCTTGTAACTAGAAGCCATTTCTTCGACCTATGTCTGTATGAACTTTAGCCAGTTATTTTGGGATACCCTGTATAAATATTCGCCATTTTCATTATTACTTGTCAATTATGGCGAAGTGGAGATAGAAATATTCAAATAGTTATATCCTTGAAGGTGATACTACAATTGTTAACAGGTCACAGTCATCATTGTAGAATGTGAATAAATCGCATTTAGTTTTATGATATCAAAAACTATTCAATTTTGATAGCTCAATCCCTAGATTTCTTTACATCTTATAACAGATAATCGCACGAATATATCAAATCATTTACGTTTCCTGTTTATTTATTGCTATAAAATTCCAAAGATATATCCAGAACATGAACTAACAACGCACGTTAACAAATACGAAAAATAATCAGCAGAGAGTATAAATATGATTATCATTGAAAAATATGCATATCGCATCTGTTGAGAAATATATCTCCAAGTATGACGTAGGTACACACTACCTTTCTGTGCAAAGGTTGAAGATGGAGTGGTTCATTGGCACTTGAAAAAAAATTCTGACGTCTGTCTTTTTTCAAAGTGAAATATTTTTTCAAGATTGATACGTCAAAATACGTTTTGAATAATCAGAACGTTTCAGAAATATAAATGAAATCTATTTCTCTGTGCCGTCTCGAGCAGTTGAATAAAAATGAATAATGAATTATTTAGTATATTATTATTTGTTCAATATTTCCATTATTTTTATTATCATTATAATTACTGCAAACAAACCTGTCGAATCTCACGAAACGGGTTTTTGAGAAGATGTTTTTGTGGATTATTTCGTTATTTTTCCGCAAGAAATCTACCCTTGAATTCTTTTGCAATAATAATGAAACATTCTGTATATAAAGTGTGTGTACATGTGTGAAAAGTGTGGATCGTAGTAATACTTCAGTTTTCTTAGTATCTAAGTATTCAATGTATTCCTCCACTAGATGATCACTCCATCAATTATATAAATTCCTTAGATATCAATACAGGGTAAATAAAAAGAGCAATAATTCTGAAATCTCTTATCATATGAGATATTGCTGTGAAACCTTCTACGAGGGAATTTCATTTGTGCCTTTTCGGACAAAAATTGCAATTTCGCCCACTTTGGCAAACAGTAGCCCTTGTCTGTTTCGTTTTTGAAAATTATTCGACCGGTTCCAAATAAAAAGGGTGTTGCGATTCGGAATCGCAAACACTTTTTTTCACAGCAAAATAACTCAAAATAATAATGTATATAACAAGTCCGGAAAATACAGCAGAAAATATAGCAGAATATACTCGCAGACGAGTAACCTTTTGTATACTCGTCCAAAAGAACAGTTTCAGACGTGTTACGTACACTATTTTTTCGTCAACCGTATGGAATAACATTCTAATCATTCTATGTATCAATATTTCCCGGCCTAGTCCGAAAAAGTGCCACTTTCTCGAAGAGAAATCGTCCGGGAAGTAGCTACTTTCCGGACGGTTGTCGAACATAATATTATAGCATTCAGAGACGTTCTCATATGTACTCTTTTCGAAGTTTGATATCAAATACTCACCTGTAGTTAAAACCGACCTCGAAATGCCGTTCGCACATCAGTTTGTTCAAACGATGTATATTTAGTAATGCAAATGATATGGTTCAAATTAATGAAATATTTTTAGTGTGGAACAAAAACTCAGCATGCACCAAGGAACCTGTTACAATATATCTGAAGCTCAAGCCATCATGGTGGAGCTACGTAACATTCAAAAATCCCTGTCTTCCGGAGAGAAAGAGAAAGCTGATCTGATGCAATCATTAGCTAAACTTAAAGATGAATTGACCAGGTTACAATTATCCGAAAGTTCACTCGACATATCGACGTTGAGTTTACCTCAGGAGAAACTGAGCACCGCATCTCAGACGGACCTCTCCTGCGAACTAGTTCCGATCGGAACACGTCTGGCGGAGATGGCGAAAATGAGGTTAGAATACGACGAGGCAAGGAAAAGGGTGCAACACATCCAACAAAAATTGGCCGATTTGGAAGAAAAAGTGCATCCCGGACAAGTAGAATCGGATAAAGACAGACTCCTGTTGTTTCAAGAGAAGGAACAGTTACTTCGCGAACTCAGAAGTATAACACCACGGATGAGATCGAAAGAAGAAATGAGCGATATTCAGTTGGAGTGTAAACGGCTCGAAGAGGATCTCAACAGAGCCCTAGAAATGTCGAACAGGGCGATAGCTGATAGATTGAGGCTACACGAAGAGAAACAGCTGCTTTTGCAGCAGTTGAAAGACGGTTTAAGGCAAATGACGCAGTTGGAGTCTCAATTGAAGACTCTTTCAGCCAGCACTCTGTCAGTGAGTAGTAGTTCGAGTCTGGGATCTTTATCCACGACGAGTAGTAAAGGTTCGCTGAGTTCTGGTTTGAGTTTCACTGACATATATGGAGGACCACAATGCATGGGTATGTGATTTTTATATATTTTTGTCTTTCTAGAATGAAAAAAAAACAATTCAAAGGAGTTGATAAAATCATTGATAAATAGTGACATACTAAAGAATATCATTTATATACACGTACGCTACAACGTGATTTTGAAATTGAAATTGTGGAGGAATTCAAATATTCAGAGTTTATTATAGATCAAACATTGAACACGAAGAAACATTTTCAATATATCCACGACAAAATTGTCAAAAAATGTTTTCCCCCTCAGGCCGTATTTATAGGTTCTTGCCGTTCCATACTTCCATAACAGTTTTTGAATCAATCATTCAGCCCCATTTCGATTACTGTGCTAGTTTACTGTCATTTATTGATGCAAATTCTATTTCCTCATTACAAAAGCTACAGAATAGAGTTATCCGTTTGATTTTGAAATGTAAGAGAAAAATACTAACAAGAAAAATGCTTGAAGTACTGAACTGGCTAGATGTAAAGGATCGCTTGTTTTATTTCTCGATGATACTTATTTTCGAAATGATTCCTGAGGAAGCTCCCCTACACCTTGATCAAATCATCATATTTCAGCACCAAATTCATAATTATCCTACTGGAGATAATAATATCCCATTTGTACAACGTCTCAATTATATGAGTTCAATGAGCTCTTCATTTCATGATAAATTACTGGTCTACAATATCCTCCCACTGGAAATGATTTTAAGTGAATCCATTAGAGCATTTTACATCTATGTTCAGTTGTTAACTTCACTTATGTAATGTCTATATTAAAATTTCAGTATATATTTTTATCATTTTGTCGGCAAAGTTTCTACCATGAACTATGAAAATATATGTCTTGTGACTACATAATTTCAGAGAATAAAATGGTTCTATATTGAGATGCCTATTTGAATAAATTCTGGAGTAGTCGTAAACGATGTATTCGCGGAGATGAACAGGAGAGAAATCACTTATCAGAAGAGACGTCACTCAATTCATCCAAATAATTCGTATGTATCCTGGCAGGTTCGACCAACCTGGAGAAACCTATCGACATGGCCGATCTTCACAAGCGCGTCGAACGGCTGCTGAACAAAAGCGAACCTCCTAACCATGCGTCGTCGCCTAGCCGATCGCAACCGTCGTTGTCTCCGAGGAGTTCCTTGAGTTCGGTCTCGCCGCCCGTCTCGCCGATGTACGAGAACTTGCCGCCCAGCATACTTCCTCCGCCCACGTACGATCAGGTCAGGAGGGATAGGCTGATGCAAAGCGAGCAGAGGCAAATCGAAGAGAGGTCAGTGAATTGCATGATGTTTGGACTCAGACCATATCATTTTGAATTTCATCAATATTCCTCTCAAAACAGATGAATTCACAACACAACATGAAACTGCTAACTAGTAGAGTTATAGTCATCCCAAAAATTATAAACACAACCGAGGCGGTGAAGAAATTCAACAGTTTCCTCGCCTCATTTTTTGTTCAAATACAATGAACCATGTGAAGACAGACTAGTCAATACTTTACCCTGTATGGAAAAATCACTAGGAATGACAATTCACTCACAAATCAGTAACTATATGAAGAATTATCAGCCAAGATTTAGAGCAAACCGCTCATATGAATCAGCCTTGCAAATATCATTTCCAAAATGGAAATTAATAAAGGACAAGGATAAGTAGATTAAAACAATTACAATATTATCATCATTATGGGTTTGGAGGTTATCTTCTGAAATGGTTTACAGATTATCTAACTAATTACTTAAAGTCAACAAAGGTAAATGATATCGTATTGCGAAATTGGTCATATAGTACCTCAGTTGAACGATTCATGTGAAAGAGTGAGATTTCATAAATCTTTTTGCATATGATACTAAAATAGTTGCAGGTGACCAGTATTTGGATACAGCTATTGAAAATATTGATAACTCTGAAGAGCATTTCCGAATGTCAAACAATGTCATCAAATTAAATATGCAAAGACCAAGGCGATGATAATGACATCTAAATATAAATATAGACGCTGACCAGATTATTATGGATATTTATAATGAGAAAATTGAAAGAGTGACAGATGAAGTCCCTGACATCCATGATTGATAATTCCTAGTCACTGAAATGATCATTTCAACTATGTAGCTCACAAAATCAGAAAAAAAACTCTTTTTTATCTTGTGGTATATCTCATTAAACTGTATGAGCCTCCATAATAGTTCATAGAATAATGAATTCAACCACATTTTGAAAACTGTGCCAGGCTGCTCTACTTGATGAGTGACGATAATATTACAAAAAATACAAAATATTCAAAAACTACAAAACAAGTTTACATCAATTCAATTGATGCTGAATGTTTTGATTTACTAGACAGACTGTTGTATTTTTCAATGGTTTTGATTTTCAAGATATATGAGAACAAATTATGCTAAAACCTTGAATTCTATTCTTTACCAAATAACTATAAAGTATAATTACCTTCCCAAACACTTGAATGAATGTTCAACTATGGATAAATTCAAATCAATACTACTTGCATACATAGAGGAACTATTTATAGTATCATTTATATTGGTAGTACTTATATTAGTATCATTAGTATTTCATTCCATACATAATCTGTTGGTTGAGGGTGTTTGTGGATGGTGTAGTGTTAGTATTCTGTTGATAGTTTGAAGAAATATATCCATCCATTTTGTATAAGCAAGCTATGAGGTCCATATCAATCAACTTGAGGCAATCCAGGGTCCACTAAAGTATGAAAATAAAATTCAGAAAAAGAAATGCAATGTACTATACATTACATAAATCAAATTAGCCGTATGAAGTCATTCAAAAACAAAAACACTTTCTAGGATTTTAAAATAGATAGTGAAGTAGAGACTTTTATCATCAAGAAACAAATCATACATTAAACAAATAAAAATTATACATATTCATAGAATCAAATTGAATTCAGCTTGATATACTACCTGGTGATTCATTGAACAATTCCCCACCAGTGAGAATAATTGACTCTCTATAGGCAACTTAACATCATGTTCATCATGTCGAGTATGAAATGTGGATAGAACGCTACCAAAGAGGGTTTTGTTTTTATGCACCAAGCGACTGATCTTAGTCACAGTGGAAAAAAAAACATTTTCGAATCCTGAATATTTCACATATTCATGAGGAGATTTTATGATCTCGCATCTACTGAATTCTGAGACTATAATCGCTAAAATGACGAACTTTCTTTCCAGACTGGTGGAACTGCGCTTATCGAATCCCTCTGTTCCGTCGGGCAGCACCGAATACTTGCCGCCGTTCGCGCAGCGGGGCGGCTCCTTATCCAATCTCTCTCCGCTCGCCGATTTCCTAGACGCGCAGGTTGGCTGCAGCTCCGTCTCGCAAGACGTGATGCCCAGCAGGCCTAGTAGGTACTCGTACGAGAGTTCGAGCGACCCGCCGCTCTCGCCCATATCGGAGTCTGCGCCCACCGTCGACTGTGACGGAATGCCCCGCGGCGCGACGCTGTCGAGGACTTCTTCTTCCGGCACGAATACGAGGTGAGTCTAGAATCAATGGTTGTATGACTGTCTCACGGTCGATGGTACCTCAGACCACTGTATCGAAGTAAATCCATGTGCCCTTGACACCATATTAGTGACGAGACCCCACCTAGAATTTTATGAGCAGCCTAGACCTTATCCGCATTCTGCGTCTCCATGTGAGGCGTATAACGGGTGAGCCAAATCAGGGCAAGAGCATATTATTACATATTGTGGTGTGAATGTTGTGATTGTAATAATAGGTGTATATGTAGAATGAATAAGTGTTGAGCTATTGGATGCTGTCATTTGCGGGGTTTTTCGTTTTCCAAGAAATGAGATATAACGGCTAAATATAGTGAAGAAAATCTAGTGAGCTGTATGTTGTGATCTGCCCAATCAGCGAAAATCAACTACAGGCTTCTGTAACCCATACAGTTCATACGGACATACGGTCAATTCGAGGAAACAATGATTTCACTTGAAATTTCAGTTAAATAAGATACTTATTCTTGGTAGCAATTCTTGGTCGAATATTTCACGACCAGACATCGTATCGGACGTGACAAATGTCTAGGCATGGACAAAAAATATTCAAAATTCTTTCAGCCGATTTTGATTGAGCTTGTTACTGCTGACAAACATACCTAGTTTCATGAAATTCGGAGTAAAGACTTTTGAGTAACACTTTACACCTCGTTACTCGGACACACGTTCATATGAACTTTTTTTCACGAAATATGACAAGGAATCACCCCCTGAAATGACATCATTTGAGTTTTTCCTTGACATTGTGAAAAATTCCGTTCAAAATAGTTGTGTCAAATTGGAGATTTAGCAGTTGCTTCAAAAAAGTTGAAATGATAACATTAAACAGAAACAAGAAATTACTTATCAACATTAACAATCAACTTGAACAAGAAATCACTTCTCAGATTATTTTGTTTTTTTAGGTCAGTGTCAGCTGCCGTTAGTGATGAATCAGTAGCTGGTGACTCAGGTGTGTTTGAAGCTTCCAACAGAAAGAGGGCACCACCTCTGTTCCCTCTCGAACTAGATGTGGAAACTGCACAAGTACAAATTAAGCTTAGATATATAATGACTGAAAATATGCTCAATATCACGATAGAGAAGGCGAGAAACTTGAGTGCACTAATGATTCCAGACGATTCTGAAGTGTGAGTAAAATAAAAATCACAAATAACATTAAAAATATATTCAGGTGGATTCATGCAAGCAGTAATTTAAAATAAAATGATTTCAGCACTGAAACAATTAAGATGAAACCATATGATGCTGTGGAAGTGTTCATGCAACAAATAAAGGAATTTAAATTAAAAATAAAAAGTTCACCAATATTCTAATAGGGGGTTTTTCATGTCTAGTCAGCGAATTTTGATCGTATTTGTTTTTTTAGTAATAAATATTTTAATTCAGTTGATTATTCATTCATATACTGACATTTCAACACAAGCCTGTAAGTATTTCTATCTTTAGTGATTTGTTAATATTCTCAATCAATTTTGCAACACCGGTTGGTTCTTAGTTTGGAATTCATTCGAATCTTACATTAATTTTAGTTTACTTTATTTGACATGGCATGAATGTCTCTAGCGGCTTCGTACATATTATATACTGCCTGTTTGTACATATTGTTTGTTCTTCAAAGTTTTATTACATTCTGAACGGGACCATTTCAATGATTGTATACTATACTCAAAGAATATCGTCGTTTCCATGAAGCATTGAAGATCGTTCTTCTCCATTTCATATTATCTTAAATCACTTGTTCACTTGTATTACTTTAATACTCTAATATGATGAGAACTATCACATTTATGGACGTAGATATAACTCAAGATATTGGATACATAGATTATACACGCCATAGATAGACAACTTCGTTGTTGGAATTAGTAATGCTTCATTGGGAGCCGGCAGAGCAATATCATCGTCCCCTTTGGGATCAGTTTTATGGCCATTCATAAACGACTATCTCATTAACCCGAATCCAAACAACGAATGCATGCTAGCAAAATCGTATTCTCGCTACGGCCGTATGAAGAGTATATTTTGATCATTTTCATTTTGCATTTGGGTGATTTACAGTCCTAGTTTATTGCATTTGCAACGATTATTCCTGTTGATTTATCAAGGGGGATATAGATGTCACCACGAGAATTAACAAGTGGAGTTGAATGAAAGCTTGAGTTGATAGGTTTTTATTATCTAAACAAATGTATTATGAGCGATTTCTTCATTCCTGATTAAAAAAGGAGGGGAAAACGTGGAATTAATGAAGTTTCATTTTGCTAATTTTCAATGAATTCCTTGAGAATTCTCCAGTGAGCTAATTTTCTGAAAACCTGTATGAGTTTATGAAAATTTTATTATTTCAGATATGTGAAAACAGCACTACTGCCAGCGAACCCCACTCAGCCATCAGTATTCTCCACAAAATGTGTCAAAGATTTGAGGAAGGCAACATTTTCTGATGTATTTAATGTTCAAGTACCTGCTAATAAAATATTCACGAAAACACTACAAGTAAACATTTGGAATAAAACAGGGGACCTGCAAGAAATATGTGTTGTAAGTAAACAATGTTTTCTATTGGTTTTGAATGAGCAATACATTTGTTGTTATCAATAGAAAGATCGTCTGGTGCGATTTCTATTGTTCATGTATAATTTTAATTTTCCGAGGATGATTATTTTTCACAACAGACACAATTGTGTACCTATAAATCAAAGGTGATTTTCGATTCGACAATATAATCAAATTTACCAGTCGATTTTGTACAGACAAATCACTCGACAAGCTCATACGCGAGTGATGAGTATGAAGTCACCAACATTCAACTATTTGGGTGTTATTCTCTATTTTCTTCTCTTTCATTGACCATTGTATTTATTTTCCTAGTTTTGTGAGATTTTCTCTCTTCGTTTTTAAAAAAACTGAATTATTTCACCATATATTTGTAGTAGGGACAGATTTGTGATCTGCCCTAAAATGTTACTGCACTTTTTGAATTTTGGGAACTTGAATCTGTCCTTACTACAAATATATTGTAAGATTATTATTGTAATTTTTATTTTTGAGGAACATTGTAGTTGTTTCTTTCCAACTGGAATGAATAAAAACTGAAGAGTTTTGAAAATATCCTGATATTTCGTATGTCAAATTTGCCAAAGAATGCCGAGATGAAATACGGAAATCGAGGTTCATTTCAAGCATATACAGAATGTAATTCAATTGATGGCTGAAAATATAGGATATGATTCCCCAGCTCATTATGAACTTTCCTCTAAACCTCTCAACTTTCGAGTTGAAGGGTGTTGAAATTCATAATTTCAATACTGTTCTAGATATGAAAGTTTGTAATGATCCGCCATTTTCCGTTATTCTATTATAGAATACCTTTGGTCTGTTTACATTGCAATTCAGGGATCTGAAAACTTGCTTACATAGGCAAATGAACTGTTATTACTATTGTTGCTTCTTAGTTTACAAATGCTGATGTTACTTGAATAAATCTCTTGAAAAAAAGTATTGTATATGATTTTGATGTTGATATTTTTTCTTTGTTTTCAGGGTTGCGCACAAGTCAGCCTTGCCGACTTCAACGTTCATAGTGTTTCTCAGAAGTGGTACAACATTCTTTCCCTTCGAGCGAATCTCCCCGACGCGCAGGAAGCGGCGGACCTTTCTGTTCGACAGCAACATTCAGACCATGAGTCTTCGTACAAACAAACTGGCAAAGAGGAAAGCTCCGACGACTCGACCATCATCTCGTCGCAAACTTCGACGTTGACGAGGAACCAGGAAACCCTATTTCCGCCCAGCATTGATATCAATTTCGAGGAGCTCTATGATTGTTTCAAAAATTCGGCAGCGGATTACGATAGCGAGGATTCCGATGAAGATTTGGAGGAGTGTGATGAAGAAGGTATTTTTTCATTCAAATATTCGTTTCTTTGTATTCGTTTGCTAATCTGCTGGTTAGCTATTTGAGGATATTTCCACATCATAATTGAAAAAACAAATGTAATATATTCAATAAACTCTTCTTGAACTTCCCTAAAAACGTCACAATCTACAATGTAGGGGTACACACCATAGAAAATACCTCACAGATAAAATAAAATCTTGAATAGCCCAAGCCGAAACTGTCATGATGAACTTGTCTAATAATGCTTCCAAAACACTAGAAGGCATTTCAATAGATGATGTCATGACTTCATACCTATCTTCTGTTCTGTGGTTCGACGTTGCAGGTGATTGAACATGAATAAATCACTCTGTGATTGAAGAAAGCAGCACTGTAGAGAAGTAAACCCAAAACGGTGAAAACACTGTATCTACCATTTTGCAATTTCTGCAGTTAATTTGTTTCATTCAAAACTAATGTGTTTAACATCGACGCACAGTAGTCGAACAATTGTATTATATAATAATATGGTGATTTTGATATGTCCTGTTGAGTTTTTTTGCAATTCCGGTAGAAAATACAGTTTTTCTTTCTGTAATTATGATCGAAATAACTATCAAATGATAAATTATCTAACTGATATTCCAAGTATTCTCACACAATCTCAATTATTCATTTTTTGTTTCTAGTTTTTGTGGGATTTTCTCTTCGTTTCTAGCAAATATATATTATAAAAATTATCTCAATAGAAAGGAAGAGAAATTCTCTATTTATCAGTGACATCTATTTTTCGAAAAAATATGAAAGAAGACTAATATATTCAATGAATATCCAAATTTCTAATTTATCTTGATGTAGTGGATGTTTCGGGATCTAATTTGCTCCCGTTTTCAACACAATGAATAAAAGTGATATATCATTATATCTGTTTTTACTACCAATATATTGAGATGATTATCATAATTTCTATTTTTGTTTTCTGGAAACGAGGAGAAAATCTCACAAAAACTATAAAAAATGAATCTACTACCTCCCCGAATAACTTATGAATTTATATTATGTGAATAGTTGATGATATATTTATATTCTGTTATTCCTTCTGTTCTTGCAACATTTTTTTTAATCACTCGTTCCAAACTCGTATCACTACATGCTATCAATGTTACATGGGCAAAGAGATTGATGAATTCACAATTCACAAATAGTTCAATGTCGTTTGAATAAAGAATGAGAAGCAAAGAAATGAAGAAGCTGCCTTTTGGGATACCTACATCATTATTTTTTTCTTATGGATACAAGTCATTGAAACGAACCATTTGTTTACTGTCATTCAGGGAATTCTCTAGCCATTGGGCTTGTTCTGCAAATAAAAAGTTTTTTCCTAAGTACAACATCATCACAAAGATGGTTCTAGTTGGAAATACGATAGGTGTGTAGTACACCCCTATTAAATGCTTTTCCAAGAATTCCGTATTGAGTTCATTTTGACTTTGATATTTTTCGGTCTATGGTTTCAAAAGCTCGCTTCGAATCTGAGAATCATCAAATAAAGTGTAATAAATTGAAACTTGACAATATCTCACGTTCGCCTAGGTATCACCGTCGAATTCCGTTGGCCGGACAAGCTGGATGTCGTCCTGGAACAGGGCGACGACGACGAAAGGAACGCGTGCGCAGACCATCCCGAATATTTCGACAAACAGACTAATACCGAGTGCGCGTTCCACCCCGAGCAGGCCAAGCAAATGAAGCTGCAGGCGGCAGGCAAGCTGAACGAGGGGCCCATCAAGCGGAGCCAGACGTTTTCGCCCAGCGCGCACGTCTCGAAGAACCAGTACAACTGCAAACTGAACAGGAGCGACAGCGATAGCGCCATGCCTCTGTATAGGAGAGGTGAGTTCTTATATAACTCTTATCATAACGATGTTCAGACGACTGGTGCAATCACTGATTGTGTTTTGTTTCGTCAAAAACACGTAATGGCATTTTCTGCTATGAGCATTGAAATTATGAAACTCCTCAGAAGATGGCGACATTTTTGCAGAGTTCTGTACACATAGTTGATGTTTTGAGATTTTATGAATGTAGTTTGATCAATCATTGAGGAGTTACTTGAATTACTACTTCTGAATCAATGGTTTCAAAACAATGATTGTGCAATTATCAATAATATTATTTTGTTGTCATTTTTCCTGAATCATGCTAGAATATTTCATATTATAAGTAATAATCCATTTCAAGTCAACTTATTATTACCCAGAAAACCTTGGAACTGTGTTTTTTCCAATATTACTATTTGTGAGGTTATTTTTCGTGATGTTCTTCCGTTTTTTGATGTACAGGGGTTTCTCGTATATTCTTGCACCGCACATCTTACAGGGGTTATTTCGGAAGATGTCAAAAAAATAGTTGGTACAATATTCTCATATTTTTCCTGAATCATCAGTTTTTTTATAAGAAATTGTCGATATATTTAAATATCTTCTACATTAACCCATATCTGGAAGGAAATATTTTATTCAATTCGTTAAATATGTCGCTACATATGGTCCTTTTCCGAGTTGAATATTTTATAAACTGTGCATTAATGTGCCCTAAAACATAGTTAGCTATGCTTATTCAAAGAAGAATTAGAGGACCTGGCGCCATTTTCGTTGTTCACTCATAAATGTAAGTTATCGTGGATTTATAATTTTTTGACAATTTCTCCGATAACCCCTGTTGGTAGGGTGCACAGGGTAAGCAAAACAACAATTTTTTTTTTCAATTTCTGGAAGCGTGTAACTTTTCAACCATCAAGAACAACCCATTGCAACATAGTAATATGGTCAATCAAGTTCAATCCATGAGGTTATAGTTATATCGACTTGTTAATATAATACTGTCTGTAAGTTCTTCGAGGAGGTGGTACATTCATTTTTCAGCTTTTGATGGGATTTTCTCTCCTCGTTTCTAAAAAATAGAGTAGAAGTTATTAAAAATTATTGCAATATATTTGTAGTAAGGACAGATTTAGGATTTTCAAGCGCAGTGACATTTTGGGACAGATCCTAAATCTGTCCTTACTACAAATATATTGCAATAATTTTTAATAACTTCTACTCTATTTTTTAGAAACGAGGAGAGAAAATCCCATCAAAAGCTGAAAAATGAATGTTAATATAAGCTTCCATTTCAGTGTTATTCGATATGAGTTTGTTCATATTCAGAAAATTCAATACATTTTGTAGTATCAGATCAATTTTACGTACATCATTTCTAATGTCAACGTCGATAACTGCGTTGACAGTATCGTCGTAAAAATGTTCAGAGCTCCTTGCTGAAGATTGATAATAATAATAATCTTTATTTGAAAGAAACAAATGCGTGTCAAAACACATCATCAATATATCCATGGAAAATATTAACAAAATATATGTAAGATAGTGTAGATAGTAGTTATATTGAAGTAGTTATAATAGTTAATATACATGTGAACCTAAATAATCACTTATGGAGTATCCCTGAGGTTGCTCAAGAGTTTCCAAA
Organism: Gastrophysa polygoni; assembly: GCA_963576655.1. Taxonomy (NCBI): domain Eukaryota; kingdom Metazoa; phylum Arthropoda; class Insecta; order Coleoptera; family Chrysomelidae; genus Gastrophysa; species Gastrophysa polygoni. Next base: position 31,439,681 of record OY755084.1, on the reverse strand, counting down.
TCTCATTTTTAAAAGCTTTTACTAACTTGATTCTTCAATTGACTTGATTCTTTCTCAACAAACTGAAACACAGCTGTTGTTGTTGATCTGCCTTTCTGGTAATCATGTTGGACATCATTGAGTATTTCACTAGTAACTAAAGTCTGTTGCACATTGCCGTATCGAAAAATAAGATAAATGGCTTATAGTTCTATAATTGCTTAATTCATTCTGATTACCTTTCTTTTTAAAAATCGGTTTTACTATCGCAATATTAAATTTTTCAAGAAAAATTTTATATTATCTAGAGTTATTTACAACACCTTCCTTCTCTCCCAAAATCCCGCCGCTGGCTAACACGATGTTCCTCGAACATTATAGGTTTTCCTTTTGGGTTTTCAACAGATGAAAAAAAATGTATGTACGTGAGAGCTTTATTAGTTTCATTATTCTTGTTGGGATGTGATCGTCTCTACTACTACAGAAATCTCTCACAATCAATATTACTTCTTCCTTCGCGATCGGTTCTATGAACAGGGATTCTGATCTTATTTACAAAATGTATGTTTTCTGAATCTATCTTCATCTTCAGATTAGGTGTGTTATACTGAATTTGGAGTTGATAAATTATACAAAAATAATGCTACAAATTTCCATGAATGATGAAAAGAATTGGCAGAGTCATACATTGAAAAATTCAAAATAAAGTGAAGTTTGATAGATACATTAATAATTATTACAATCCAAATATTTGGTTTTGGATTGAAAATGATAAATGATCAATGACAATGAACTATACCTATACTAATACTTATACAATTGAAGTTTCTGCCTCTATTAAAGCATTTATTTCTTATTTTATATTTGCTCATTTTTTACATATTCCCTTAGTTCTGTTTTCAATTGTACCAAATTAGTTAATTTTTTCAATACTACTGGTAATTCATTGAATTTGTGGAAACCTTGAAAAACGAGTTCACGGTACTTCTGACTGCCGTTCTGTCTATATGTATATTATTTTAGTTTCTAGTGTTGTATGTATGAATGTTATTATTCAAGTTGCGGTACTGTTTGAAATATTCAGGTGCCAATTCATTCACAATTTTGAATACTATAATCATTGTGAAATAGAAGAGTCTACTTTCCACTGACAACCAATTCGAAAAATCAAACATACTTTTTATGGGAGTGAGACGATTTGTTTTCAAAATTCTCCGATTTTTTAGTTTTTGTATCATATTCTTCAATTAGTTGGGGCTGAATAAAAATAATATGGACGCACAATAATCAAAGTGTGGTTGATTGTAAACTATAACTTCGGACTGTATTGAAAAATGTTATGTTATCCTACTGAAGTAATGTATTTTTTTATATTTTGTATTAGGAAGTATTCAAAATGGCTGTGAAAATTTGAAAAATTGTCCAATTGAAAACCAAGGTATTTGACAAAATTTCAATTTTTTTTTCATTATTCATTCTGAGGTTCATGATGTCTAGGGATTTATATTTATATTTTGTGGTGAAGATCATTCCTTTTGTTTTTGTTCCGTTCAAATTCAATTTCTTGGTGCGTCAATACTAATACACAGTGTCCAGTTATCATTATAATTGTAATAACGCGGTTGTCGGTTCGCAGGCAGCAAACCGTTCGAGCGGCACGCCGTTGAGCGGCGCTCGTTGCGCTTCCGCCGGCCATCGTCTGCTGCGCGTCCGCCGGCGCCGACGGTCGCGCGCACCTCGCTCGACCTCGAGCTCGACCTGCGCGCGCAGCACGCGCGCCTCGACCGGCTCGCGGGCGAGGTGGCGCGCCTGCGCGAGCTCGAGGCGCGCCTCGAGAGCGCCAAGGAGCGCGGCGACGCCGACGCGGTCGCGCGGCTGCTCGACGACGGCCAGTTCCGGGGCATGATGGCGCGCGCGGAGAGTCGGCGGGCAGTCCAGACGCCAGAGGAGAGGAAGCTCGAGAAGCGGCTGCGCCGGGTGTCCAAGGAGATTTACAAGCTGAGGAAATCGAAGGCGGGCAATGGCAAGCCGGACCTCATTTCCTTCAAGTGAGTTTCTATCGTTCATTCATTCTATAGTACCAAAATATATGTATCTTTCATTTGGTAATTCTCTTTGGTATTTCTCTTTGACAAGGATACATGAAGGCATTACATTAACCATCAAGTATAATGAGTTACAACCCAATCATCATGGACAGAAGAAGATATTCATTGATAAAGATTCACGTTATACATCACAATATTTGTCTTTATGGGAGTAGATTATGCCAGGAAACCTCTGCAGACTCCTTATTCTGGCCCCTATGAGGTTTTGAAAGGAACTGATGGCTATTTCACTATTTTCGTCAAAGGAAAAACAATGTTTTTGTTGAGGCTCAGCCAGCTCTATTAGAAGATGTATCTCTTTCAGATGAAGGAATAACAAACAAGAAATATCAAGATAAACAAACAGTGAAAAAATATATTTAGAAAAAACCAACCGGAATTCAAGAATCTAAACAGTATTTTACACGATATGGAAGAAAAGTCAATTCTATTCAGCCTAACTGAAGATTGTACCACTATAGGTACGTTTTTATTTTCACCAAATTGTTTTGGTGTATTACAAAGATGTCCAATGATTTGTTTTTTTTTATATATATGCGGTGATATTATTGGTCGATGCATTCTCATATTTTTTTCAGGAGGGAGTAGTGAAGTTATCAAATACTATTGAAATGGATATATCTTTTATTCGGTAATTCCGACTAGTTCCTAAAATCTTCAATAAGGTGATTGACCTTGTCATCCTTATTTGTACTGGGGAAATTGAAAAGGTTGCACGGAGATACTAGAATTCAATACACACGATGGACATGTTGAGCAAAGAAATAATTTAGGCTTTGATGGGAAAACAATCTCATTCGTCCAGAAAGGTTTATTATTATTTGCCTAGAAGTTTCATTTGCTGTCATGAGATCAATAATTTCAGGTGTTTTCACATGAATGTTGACTGACTGAAACGATTTATTTCACATCGAAAATCAAGAAAAAATTGAAAAACAGTAGGACATATGATATGAAAAAAATATTCTTGAACTCAGCTGCTGCTGTCATCATTATAAATCATAATAAAACTCTTATCGGGCTCTGTGATTGAAGAAGATGAAGATTGAATGAGATGATATTTCTACCGGAATTAACAAGCTGTTTTTCTAGTCACTTCTGAAATTCTTTGGAGATACAATATTATCATATGATAGTTATTGTGTGCGAGAGGTGAATGGCACTAATTTCTGAATATAACCTAAAGTGGACTAACGAGGCTTTTTCCATCCACGCCTCAATCATTTCATCATTCGATAGGACTCGCCCAAACTAATTTCCTGACACAAACCGTTTTTCCCTAAGTACTCCCTACGTTTCATGAATAATCATTGATATGAGCAATTTTCATATCAGCAGAAAATTCAATGACGTCAACCTCCGAGTGATTTGGCCACCATCTTCCGAAAAAAAGATGAACTCCTATAGTAACAAATCAAAATACCTCATTTCTCAGTCACAATAGTTTGTTACAGAGACAACAATACTATTTCACTAGTGCAAACATTATTAATGAAGATGTCCTGACCCTCAGAATTCCTAGTCTCGACCCTCGACAATGTCACATTTATAGCTTACAGAAGATGTCTTTATCTCAAAATTACAAAAAGCTGTTGACAATTTTGAAAAAAAAAATAGTTTTTGTTCGCAATATTATTTCCAATGTGATGAAAACAGGAACAGATTCGTTCCCGGAACGTTCACTTAGATGAGTAGAAGTTTTGATATTTATTAAGAATATTATCGTATTTTTCAAAAAATATTCAAGAAATTTCAAATTGTCGAGTTAACTATGTTCCATATAACATAGTTGATAAAGAGATAATTATTTCCTATTATATTCTGTTTAATTCCATCATTTTGTCAATTCACCATATTTTCAATTTTCAGTAGGTGGTCAGTCCCTGCTTCAAAGAGTCCTACATCTCGGGACTGCAAACTGTAATTATCATGAAAAAACTGATTTTCAGTATAACATTATTGAACTTATGAAGAATCTCCATGATAAAGAATCTAAACCCAAAATCATAACAATAGTCTGATAATCATTATTCCAAATCCTATCTTTATATTATTCTCAGTTATCCTAACCCAAATTATTATTGGTTTACTGAAGTGCTTCATTTTTACAGAGAAAAGATGGCGTTTTTTACGAGAATCGACACCAATGTGCCTTTCCTGCCTGCCGACGAATGCCTTCTCAGCAACAGGGCTTCAGAAAATGCCAACGAAGAAAAACCCCATAGGATCACAGATGAAGATAGTGGTAAATGTATAAATGGAGAGAAAAAATCTAAAGTTAACGACCAAGAAAATACGGGACGATACGGTTATTTTGTAGATAGAACATTAGGAGTTGAAGTCTAATATTTATTCCAACGCTTGTTCATCGACAGTTCTTCTTCCTGTACATAGTTTGTAAAGTTGTATATTTGTGCATAAAATCGTTCCAATATATTTCAAGGTGCCACTTAAATTTATATTTTTCCTATTATTGGCATCGCATATGTGTGTTCCGAAGAATATTTTTTCTCAATATCGTAAGTCTACTTAGAAATTAAGAATTATTTTTGCGCTTCTAATCAAATCAATTTTTTCTACATTCAATCAAGTGGATATTGACAAAAACCCTCCCTATCAATACAGGTAACTTGTTTGAAAATTTTTCCTTTCCTCCTCCCATTCCATTTACCCTCATCCATGGTTTTCTGTTAGTTCCTTTACCACTTCTGCATCGACATCCCTCTCTTTCTACTGCTTCTGGTATTCACTGTATCCAGTTTTTATGTGGCCTTCCCTTTTTTTTTGAAAATTCAAAATGCTTGGCGATTTGCAACAAAGATTATTTGTTGAATCAGTATTTTTCTTGTTGGATTCTGGATATTCTGTGATGAAAATTGTTTTCCGAACTGATAGTAAAATGGCTTTCACACAAAATTTTACTGAAAGCTATGCTTGACTTGTTTGAAGCTCCGAACAGCTTATCAAAAGACACAATTTAGATTTGCGCTAAAGAGTTGAGAAATCTTGTAATCTGACTCTTCGTTCACCTTGAGACTTGTGTATTATTCTAATATTCATCTGTCAGAACAATTCATTGCTCGATTTTTCCAATTGAAATAACAAGTTTCCATTTTTTTATCAAATCATTTCAAGTTCAATTCATTCAACAAAGAATATTTCGTTGATGTTTTGCTTGCAAAACAAATTTTATGAACTCTGTGATGTAGTGCCTTCAAAGAGATTTGAATATATTATTCATATACTTGCTACATATATTTGCTATATGTGAAGCACTGTTATGAATCGATTGATGTATTTTCAATTAGTACAGCCTTTTCTCAACTTTGTTACCATATCTTTTAAGTTATGAAGTTATTTATATTTCCAAACTACTTGAAATTCATTATATGATTGTAAATTCTGAGCAGGATTATAGAAATGTAGTTTTTTAATTCTTGAAAAAAATAGTTGATATACTATATTATGAATTTTTATAGAATGATTCTCCAGATCAATCTTCTCTCAAAATACTCATTTCTACTTTTTCCACTCTCAATTATAAATTCTTGTAGATTTAATAATTCAGTATGTGCATATTGGCATTGCTTGAATTGAAATTGTGCCTTTGGAGTCATTCAAATTAGACAGGGTGGTAAGATTATTATATCCAATATCGGATATAATTTTCTATTTGACTGAATTGCAAGCTGTTCTACAACTCTCATGTTGAATGGGATTCTAGATACTATATAAAGATGGGTGATTCCACATTAAGACGTCATATCAGGTGAAGTTGTTGATATAAGATACAGGGTGTTTTATTTGAAATATTTAAGTTGCAACTACTTTCTAGAAGAAACAGCAATGTCCCATGATCTCAAATATTTCGAGTAGAGAACGTATCTAGTTATGCATACTACTAAATGTTGAATAAACAACCCTGACAACAAACAATCATCAAAGAGATTCGTTAATTCGGATAAAGTCAATACAAATTAACTTCTATCATCTGTAGTTTTCATTGAGCACAAGATTTTCGAGATAATTTTGATATAACAGAACATGACAGAACAATTTTGCTGATGACCAATCATTCATTTTGTTTCCTAGATGATGAAAGATTTATATTATTGTATGTAAGAAATTATACATACTTTGACTAATTGTTTTATTATTTTCACATAGTATATTCATTCATACTTTTCATGATTTCAAGTTAGGTTTCATTGAAAATACCCACAATGCTGAAATGTAAATTCAATGACCAAGTTTGAAAACAGTAAAAATTGCACTTAAAATGAATAATATGAATATCTCCTTATCATTTTCAAAAGTTGAAATCTTATTATTATTACACATATTTCAGAATGTATATTCTACAATTGATGCAATAATTCATGATATGAATATGAAATTGTCTTTGGGGTTTCTGATAGTCAATTTGAAAAGATGAATAATCTTTGGAATCATCACTCTTATTGCATACACCTTCTGAAGACACTTTGAATGCTACCTTTCTTCAAGTTTACAAGTAGAAATGAACTTCAATGAAATGTGTGAAAAGTACAATTTTAAAATAAAATAAAGAAAATCTATTGGTATCAACTCACAAATCTTTTCTTTGGTGGATTGCAAATATGCATGCAATGTTGTTAAAGATCATATACTGTAAATATACCGTGAATTGCCAGCAATATCTGTAGTTGATAACTTTTCCTGTCAGATAATTCTGGTCCATTTTAGAAACAGATTGAAGTATTTATGTATTCCTAAAATCAGCTTCCATTGAAGAACTTTCAGCTTGAATACAAAATTGAAAGATCACAATTTTTCTGCTATCAATTAAAGTTATAAAGACAGCGTTCATTGCCTGCTTCCTAGGAAAGTTGCTTGAATGGCAAGTGATCCTTCATTCTCGATTATCTACCACCCTGTGTATGCATAATTTATGAACATTAGAAGCTCTTGTATAGTAAGTCTGAGCCATCCAAAACGGTGCCCAAAATATATCTAGGCTAATACAGTTACTATTCCAACTATATTAGTTGGAAAATTTAGCAAATTGATGTGGTAACTTATTATTTGTAATATATGTACATGAAAAATCTTTATATAACAATATTCTTGTTAAATAATCTGTTTAAAGAATATAAGATAAAACATGTGGTCATTAAAGTATATGGTCTCTAATATGAAATATATAATAAATTTGTTTTTAAGTAGTATTTTTTTTTTAATACAGTTATTCTCCTAATGATGTATGCTCCAATATGTCAAGAAGTATAATATCATCAACACAATCTAACAGCACTGCAAGACATATTTTGTTTCCACTGGGACCTTTTCTATGATACTTCTGATAACAGGATGTTCGATTAAGAGTGAACACCGGCTGTATCTCAGAACTATGTATGCTTTGTAGAATTTTAGGGTTAAAGATCCAATGAGAAAAGTGGGGGAGAAAAATCGCTGGAATTATTGTCGAGCTCACCACTAGAGGACGTGATCTGTATCACCCATTATAAAACCTTGATTTTCATTGCATCAATGTATACAAGTCTGATTACTATTTCTAGTTTTCAACCCAGATTAATTTTGCTTTTTGGAACTGACTAAATAACCTAAGAAAGGTTCAATGTTTGTTTCTGGACATCCTTAGTTGCAGCCGATTGTGTAGAGTTATTTATTATTCATTCCTATGTGATGAGAAGTATTCATAGGTGCCCAGAAATAAATCCCCGGCGTGACGAAAGCAATTATTTTTCTATAGTTGACAATAAAAAAAAATTACCCACCTTCTCAAGTACAAACAGGAACTAGTTGATATAACTTCTCATCATAATTGCAGAGAACGGTCAATTTTCATTGCAAATTCAACCTTCAATAACTTTTGCATTCATTTTGGTCATTATTTCGTCAAGCTGTGTTTCCATCTTGTTCTAGTGGCTGGGGACGGGGAGTTGAAACACCAGTCTATTTACACTATAGAGGAGAGACTGACAACCATTTGGCAACGTTCTGATTGTACGTGATTCACTCATATAACGATGTACAGAACACTGGTGATGCTATTCTGTCCATTTGCCTATCTAACGTACTTCTTCAACCAAAACTCTAACGGACAGCTAACTTGATAACAGCATTTTATTCGTTACAGCGGAAAATCACTCAAATGTCAGTTGTTAGATGGCGACACAAAAATGATAAGAAAATCAGTATTATTGAAAATTGCAGTGTTATGAAAATGTTGATTCAGAAGTAGTAATTTAGGTTCCTTCTCAATCTCAAAACGTCAACTATTTGTACAGAAATTTGTAAAAATGTCACCATCTTCTGGGGAGTTTCATAACTATTAGGTCAGTATAGCGGAAAATAGCGTTAGCGTTTTTGACGAAACAAAAAACACCATCAGTGACTGCACGAGTGTTTTGTACATCGTTTACCAAAGTAGAGTTCTGGTTGAAGAAATTGGATAGACAAATACACCAGTGTTTCCTACATCGTTACCAAAGTAAACAGTATTTATTTATTTATTTATTAAACTGTGCTTTGATGATATTGAAACGAAAACAGTGAAAAATGAGAGATACATTTCCGCAACAAGAGGATTCCAAATGAAAGATGGAAATTGCTGACCGCATGATGAATTTAGACTGGTACGCGCATTCAGGAATCATTTATTCATCACAACAGAAATTTAACAGAATATACAGAAAATTTTACAGGATATGCAACTTATCGGACTAGTCAAAGAGATATTTGTACATAGAATAGATTGGTTAAGATCAATAAAATACAATATTTAGTGTTATGAATATAAAAATAAAAAAATAGGTTTGTATAGTAGTAATGTTAAAATATATTCAGGAACCCAGAAACTCTTCTACACCATGGATACACATGTTGATATTCTATTCCTGATACTGTTGACTCTTTACTGCTCATATCTATTAAATTCTTCATCTTATTTTAAAGCATTCAATACCAAAACATATTTTTGGGAATATGCAACCTGGAAAAGGGCAGATGCATATTTTTTTTATTTCTTGTATCACGTGCATGTATCCTAGTCATTCCTCAGTAATGAATTTTCGTTGTCTTTCATGAAAATTAGATTTGAAATGTAGAGGCAAGGTAGCGTTAGTAGGTGTTTTAGATTGTCTAAACAGTGGCTTACAAAGGTTCTAGAGGGTGAGTTTTGGTCATAGTTCTGATTAATTTGAGAAAGTGAGTTGAAGATCCCCACAATATTTTGCCATATTGACATCCGACTGTGCCAGTCCGTAATTCAATTCCTATTCGATGCAATGGAAAAAATCAAACCGAATCGCTCTACCTAGGTCATAATTTGTCATCTCACCATCAAAATTCCTCAAAAAATCAAAAACATTATAGAAACAAGGTCATTCATTTCCACTATATTTCTCATGGCAAATTCAATAATTTCTGCTGTCAAAGTGAAGATTTCGTAATTTAATTTGCTCAGTTGCTCAATCGCCCTCTTCGTTCTTTCGTTTTAAACCATCTTCGATGAAAAAAAATCATCGTGTCTGAATATAGGAGCATTTTTTTCTCAACCGTCAACACTGCATATTTCGACGCGATGACGTCATTCAAAATTTTGTTTTATTACAAGTTTGGTGGAACTGCAGTTCTCACTCTTTGCAGTTCTGCCACCCTACGTGTCTAGGTAAAGAATTTTGGTATAATTTTTCAACATTGCATTGAATAGGACACCGTTTTCCTCTACAATCACATTTCGGTAATCAAAATGTTGGATTGGCTGTTTCTGCGCAACACTGTTGAGAAAAACAGTGAGATGAGTAACCGAGTCCGGTTCTAGACCGTTGCCGTAACACGCCATAACTAACGGATCCGGACGATCTTATGCAGAAAATAAAATGAGAAATAAAATAAAATTTTAGGTTAGAGTAGAAATGGACGGCACCGAAAAGTCAGAACCTGTTATAATGGAAGAGATTAGGGACATGCGCATTATCAGTTTTTGAATGAAATAAAATAAGAGAATCTTCATGTTGCTAATAGTAATTGTTATATTTTTGATGAAATCATGATGAGAAGATTCGAATGAGTGAAAACAAAACATTTGTAAGACACAATGGAATTTGAAACCCAATTTTTTGTACGATCATGGCCCCATCTTCAGGAAAACCAATGACTTCTACATCACTTGGAGGTGAAGCGGATTGGTTTAAACAAAAGCGCATCAGTGCATTCACTATTCTCAATTCATTATGATTGTGGTTATACGGTTCAGTCCAAGGCGGATGGTGAACCAACTGTTCAATTGTTTCTACACAAAACATGTAGACAATAAACTAAGGCAGCACCGTTTGAGTAGAGATAGCAACACGATCGTCGATCCTGTGAAGTCCAATCCGCTTCAACTGATATCTGACAGTGGTTCAAATCTTGCATTTGAGTTGAATTTCAAATTCAAATCGTATTTTCCATAGTTTCCAAGATAACTATTGAGATCAGCATAGATGAAGCCATCTAGTTTCGATCTCAAGAAGCTTAGTAAAGTATTTAAATTCAACACAGTCAAGTAGGCGAAAGGCGATATACTCTTTGGCAAAAGTCTACAACTTTTTCTAGACGCTGGGTATATAGACACATGTCTATATTCACCTCGATATTTACCTTCGTTCTATTTGTTAGTTTGGGAAAGTGAGAATTTCTTAGAAATCATAAGAAAATTACTTCATGTTTGAAAGTTTTACGAAGTAGACAAATCATCAACAATTTCGAACGATTACTTCATATCAAGGAATCGAGTTGTTTCTGTTGAATTTAGAGATGAAAAAATGTGGACAAAAACTCTTTTATTCCAATGGTCATATGATCGAAAGCATTTTTCGAACTCGAAGCGACAACACAGGTTTAGTTCAGAGAGAACTGGAGGCAAGGATGGGTATAATCTTTTAGACAGAGACATGTTGGCTCTATTTATGTTTGTTTAGTTCCCTTTTTATCAAAGAATATATTCGTGTATATAACACGTATATATTCTTTGTTTCTATAGGGTTCGTTCATAGAAATCATAATATATATAAGACTCTTATATATATATAATATAAGAGTCTTATATATATTATGATTTCTATATATATATATATTTATATAATATAAGAGTCTTATATATGTTATGATTTCTATGGGTTCGTTATTCTGAGATATTTACATTATGGCATCATGGCTCAGTCACTCTTTCGACGTGTCACTCGTGTCAACACTGCAGTACTGTCAGCAGAGTCAGCTGTGTAGGTGACAGGTGTATTTTTTGACAGATTACTTTCTGCTCATTTTCTGATTCAGGTTCAGATTCAGATTCTGGATATCTGATGTTCATAAACAATGTTATAATAACATATTTTTTTATATCAGTATTTTCGTTATAATAGTAAGATGGATACCTCTGATAGTGAACATTTTGAAAGTGCTGATGAATATCAGTCTGACTCTGAAAATTCAGATACAAAAGTGAAATCTGTAGTAGATGTGGAATCTTTTGAAAAACAACGTTCATTTAATAACTTGAAGATCAGTGAAAATATTTCAACACAACGTGGCGAGAGAAGTGAGGAGAATATTTCCCCAATATGTAGGGACAATGAAACAAATAGAACTGGTGAACTCTATTTAATAAATGATAGTGATAGCAATCAAAATAGAAAACAAGTAGATATTGATGAAAAACATGATTTCACAGAGCAGAATATTATTGAAGAACAACTTAAAGATTATAAAAGTGAAACATCACCAATAACACAGGATATCAGTGATTTTGATATGATGAAGAAAAATGTAATAGATAATAGTAAATTGGAAGCCAATGATGAGGCCAATCAGATTCAAGAATCTGTATGTGAAAATATGTGGGAGGAAGAAGACTGGGAACCAATTTCATTTGATAATGTGAATTGTAAGGTAGAAAAAGACACTAAATTCATTTCTTCATCAAGAAATAACAATGAAATTTCAAAGAACAGTGATTGCAAACCTACTGAGGAAAAAGGAAATGAGAGTGAAGAGGGTGAAATTGAAAAGATAATTCCAAGTCAAATAAGGGATACCAACAATGAAAACTCTTGGAGCAATTGGGGCACTTGGGGGGTCTCATCTATACTCAGCACAGCTACTTATGGTGTTTCAACCATTACAAATCAAGTTTCACAAGGTCTGTCTGTATTAGAAAATAGTATGGGCATTCCAGATCCAGAAGAGTTGGCTAAACAACACAGCAAGGAGGAAGAAAAATTCTGTGAAATATTAGAAACAGATCAACATTGCAGTATTGAGGAAAAAAGCATACATAAAAATAATACCAGATTTGGGTTTGGAAATCTTTCAAATTTAGTTTCAGGGGTTTCTCATCTCACTAAATTTGTTGAAAATACAGGCACCAAGGTTATCACTGGTGGACTGGATACCCTGGAAACCATAGGTATGTAATCAGTGTGAAAGCAGCCACGAGTTCCAGCTACAAATCCACTGAAATTTCAAGGCGCGCGCCAAACCGCCATAGGTCGTTTAAAATTGAAAAACGTGGCTGGCCATGCATTTCTTGTATATTCAGATCTTTCCCCATGAGTTGGCTGTATCCAAGAATGAACAAAAATTCCTGGTGATGTTGAAAAAGTACCCAGAATTATACCTAGATAGGGATGAATTTGTTAATAACCAATTCACAAACAGATCATAGTCAAATTGAATATAATGAGAATGCATGTGGATGGGATTTTTTTCCTGTGAATATATACTTCAGGAGGTGGTTTTGAAGACCTATAGGTCGCCTGATTTTGTCGGGCAAGAATTCACCCTCTACAACTCCTTATATACGAAACATAAAAAAAATCATAAGTACTAAAAAAGACATGTGGATCTGGTTTTTCTTTTAATGAATGTATACTTCAGAAGGTGCTTTCGAAGACCTATAGGTCGCCTGATTTTGTCGGACAAGAATTCACCCTCTACAACCCCTTATATGCAAAACATATAAAAAATCATAAGTACTGAAAAAGACACGTGGATCAGACTTTTTTTGATGAATGTATACTTCAGAAGATGCTTTTGAAGACCTATAGGTCGCCTGATTTTGTCGGGCAAGAATTCACCCTCTACAACCCCTTATATGCAAAACATAAAAAATCAAAAGCACTAAAAATGACACATGGATCGGATTTTTTTTTGAAGAATGTATACTTCAGAAGGTGCTTTTGAAGACCTATAGGTCGCCTGACTTTGTCGGGCAAGAATTCACTCTCTACAACCTCTTATATGCGAAACATAAAGAAAATCATGAGTACTGAAAAAGACACGTGGATCGGACTTTTTTTCGGATGAATGTATACTTCAGAAGGTGCTCTTGAAGACATATAGGTTGCCTGATTTTGTCGGGCAAGAATTCACCCTCTACAACCCCTTATATCCGAAACATAAAAAAAAATCATAAGTACTCAAAAAGACACGTGGATCGGACTTTTTTTTGATGAATGTATACTTCAGAAGATGCTTTTGAAGACCTATAGGTCGCCTGATTTTGTCGGGCAAGAATTCACCCTCTACAACCCCTTATATGCGAAACATATAAAAAATCATAAGTACTATGAATGTATGAATGTATACTTCATAAGGTGCTTTTGAAGACCTATATGCGAAATATCGCATATAAGGGGTTGTAGAGGTCGAATTCTTGCCCAACAAAATCAGGCGACCTATTGGTCTTCAAGAGCACCTTCTGAAGTATACATTCATCAAGAAAAAGTCCGTTCCACGTGTCTTTTTTAGTACTTATGATTTTTTATATGTTTCGCATATAAGGGGTTGTAGAGGGTTGATTCTTGTCCGACAAAATCAGGCGACCTATAGGTCTTCAAAAGCGTCTTCTGAAGTATACATTCATCAAGAAAAAGTCCGTTCCACGTGTCTTTTTTAGTACTTATGATTTTTTATATGTTTCGCATATAAGGGGTTGTAGAGGGTGAATTCTTGCCCGACAAAATCAGGCGACCTATAGATCTCCGAAAGCACCTTCTGAAGTATACATTCGTCAAAAAAAAATCTGATCCACGTGTCTCTTTTAGTACTTATGATTTTCTTTGTTTCGCATATAAGGGGTTGTAGAGGGTGAATTCTTGCCCGACAAAATCAGGCGAACTATAGGTCTCCAAAAGCATCTTATGAAGTATATATTCATAAAAAGTATATATTCGAAAAATCTGAATACACAAGAAATGCATGGCCAGCCACGTTTTCAATTTTAAACGACCTATGGCGGTTTGGCGCGCGCCTCAAAATTTCAGCGGATCCGTGGCTGGAACTCGTGGCTGCTTTCACAGTATGTATGGGCTCTTAATAATATTTATTGTTTCAACCCTATTTGAATCAATCACAGGTTCAATCCCTTGCTGGCTATTGGATTTGGTTTATTTAGCTAGATAGATAAATAGATATTTATTGATCATTTTCCAACATGCACATCAGATATTAATTCAAAATAGGAAGTGGCCCAATTGGTGAGCAAAATATATAAATACAAACTAAGAAATCTAAAGAGATACAAGTATGAAAAAAAAAATCGTGGACATATTAAAATTAAGTATAAGTGAATAAGCAAATTGAAATTGGATAGACCAGTACAGATATCAAAAGCACTGGCCGGCCAATGCAAAATTTATGGACAATTAAGTATAAGTATAAAAATTACTGTTCATAATATTTGTGAGAGTTCAAGAATTTGTGCAAAAATGTTGACACAGAGCAGTAAATTCATTCATATTGTAGAATGCATTTGAGGTAAGGAAAGTTTTCAGTTGGGATTTGAACCTGGAGAGATTAGGCTATTTTTTCAATTCATCAGGTATCTTGTTGAACAGATAGGGCCCAGCATATTTTGGTGAATTTTTGTATCTTGTGTACCTAGTAGTGTAAAGGGTGTAGCATAAGATAAGAAGCATTAAAAATCCATTTTTGCAAAAAATAAAATCTCACAGTCACCAGGGGAATTGTTAAAAAATAGCATCTATCAAACCAAAAACATCCCTGGGGTCTGAGTCCAGATTAGTTGAAACTTTGACCTTTACACTAATTCTTTATACATTTATACAACCACTATTCATAGAACTAATTGTACTAGGTAAAAAAACTATGGAGGTCCTTCAGGAAGGTGATCCCGGCTTGAAGAACAAACGTGCATTTCTAAAACTTGACAAAGATAAACCTGTTTTATCTCAAGTTCTCAAGGAGGCCAAAGCAAAAGCTGAAGAAGAAAATAAGGTTCTCCAAAAAAGCAGTTCATCCAGGAAATTGAACTTTGAAAGTTTATTTGATGACTATCACGGATTGGTTCATCTGGAAGCACTAGAAATGTTGTCGAAGCAGTGTGACATAAAACTACAATCTCTGAGTACCACTTATAAAGGTGATAACATGAAAGAGATTCTAGAAACTCTAGAGCAAGTGAGAGAACTTTGTGAACTGTCTGATGAAGATGATGAGGATCAATATACACTAGAGGATATTGAGCAAAAAATGGATTATGCTTTAAATGAAATCAATGTTAACATAACTTACCATAAATGCATAGCTACATGGAAAGAGGCTGAAAACTGGTTGAAAAGTCTGCAACTGGACACTTGTGATGATACTGAAATTCATCAAAAAGCTTTGCAGGTACTAGCACAATTGACAGCTATTGCAGTAGAGCAATTTCATAAAGCTGGGGAACTATTATTGATAAAGGAGCATAGGAGCACTGCAGATGAAGCTGATAGTCTAGTACAGTAAGATACATTTTATGCATTAATAGTAATATGTATGTCCTCTCAGATATTTCATTTTATAAATGCATCTGATAATCAGACTTCATTTCAGCTGAATCATTCCATAATTATCTCCAAAAGGACAGGTGTGATTTTAATAAAATTCACTAACTAGGTACATGAGGGTTGTTTCATCTGGCATGTTAAAAAATCGTATAGGTGATGTTGCCAGTTTTCCCTATAATTTGTGCATTCACCTTATTTATTTTCACTGTATTTGATTCCTGGTGTTTCATTTAGAAAAAAAAACTATGTTTGAATATTTCCTGGCAACTAGCATTCAAAAAAAATTTTTTGACTTCTTTACACAGTATGAAAAAAAAAGATTATCAAATGGATTCAAAAAAGGGGTCTTACAAAATTCTCGACAAAATTTAATCATCAAGAAATTTTTGATGATAATGGTGTCAAAAGAGTTGGTATTTGAAAGTATCGCTGTCACGTGGATAGAACAGACAGAGAAATATCTGGTATATTTATGCGTGATAAGTGAATAAAACTTGCTGAAGATATGACCAAACTATAACAAATAAAAGTTTGACTAGAACAGAGCTATGCCAAATGGCAACTAATTATGAAAACACCCTCATTTATTTTTGCTCTTACGAGCAAACCTGAAGCTTACGAAAAATCAGCTATCAATAGAAGTGAAATAAGATGCAACGTTATAAAATTCACGTCGCTCAAGAGCTTTTAGAAGAAGATCATGAACGCCGCATAGAATTTCGTGCAGTCATGTTGAAAACAATTTACCGAAATCTGAATCTTTCTTCAAGTAAATAGATCGATTTGAGTTGTACAAAACTCCCGCTGGATGGAAGAGCTTAATTTCCAAGTTCACGAAAACTGAATGCCTTTGCTGGAATCTTGGACACCAAAATTGTTTGTTTTTTATTGAAGACACGTTAGGTAAGAACTGAAAAATTACTTGGACCTTCTATATGACTAGATTTCAGCGAGATGTCGTTTTGTACCTTTATAGCGCCTATGATGAGAAAACGCCGTCAAGAGTTCTTAAGAATTATGATAGATCTGAGAGTATGGAAAAAAAATAATGAATTTCGGTTCGTATGGCTATAGTTACATATTTCTTCTATTTCGCTTCTGTAATGAAGTCATTATGATACCCAGATGAGTATTGAAATATCTTCCATTCCGATACTATTTTGTTATTTTTTTTATGTTTGCACACTGATATAACGTGTTCAACACCACATTCTGAAATAACGGATTTCAATTTCATTGAACAATGAGTGATGCATCTTTCATAACCATTGGAGATACTTTCCAACAATTGACGTGTACAGGTTGACATAAGTAAATCTTCGGAGATTAACGAAAAATATGTAAGTTGAAATTCTTCTTTGCATTCGCACCAAAAATGCGTCTGGAAAATCCATCTTTTAAGGCGCGTTGGAAAATTGCAGGCCGACGCTGGTGGCCATAACTATTTCCTCTTCATTCAAAACAACTTGAGAAATTTTTTTCATTATATTAAATGATTTCTCAGGTACTGCAATATGTATAGAAATTAAAGCTCCTCATGATCTACAAAGTGAAAATTCGATCTGTACAAACATATGTCGAAATTCTCAGATTCTATTCAGAAGGGAGCTATTCGCCTAGTCGGTGATACTACACTCATGAATTCATTGACCTCTCGATAACATCGTAGAAAGGTGGCGAACTCTCTTTTTTTCATAGATATGTCCATGTTCGGTTCTCATCGGAAATATCGTGTATTATTTCACTATGAGCGATTCCAGGTAGACCAACTAGGCAAGCCCAAGCTGGTCATGCCTACATTGTCAGTTCGAGACCTGTCGAACTCTGCTCTAGCAAGCATAATTCATCAATAGAACAACAAAATTGTGGAATTATACCATTCCTGATGATAATGAACTCCATACTTTTGAGAAAAATTCCAATACTTTTCTCCGCTCCCAACACTTCACCGCTGACTCACATGATGTTCCACTGACATTATATATTTTTCCTTTTTTTTGTTGCCACAAGATATAAAAAAAAAAACAATTAGTATTTGTTTTGAAGTTCCCTTATTTAGTGATCTTCTGATTTACCTTGTGACACAGACTCATGGTACACATCTATCTAATCTTTTCAAATTTAATCTTTGTTTTTACAGCTCCAGTTCTGAAATTTGGAACATCAAATATCCTCACTAGAGGGCACTTTTCGACATATTCAGAATGTTTTTCAACTTTCTGTATATTATAACATTTTTGAAAACTTCATAACATGGATGGATTGCCCATCGGTGGTACTTTTAAATGACACAAGAGTACCAGATCAATCCAGAAAAAATACAATGGATATTTCTTACTGTAATGAGATTAATACCCGAAAAAAGTTTTTCATATTTAGGAAATAGTAAAATTTACAATTTTTTTATTTTGAGGTTCACTCAATTGAGCACCAGCAATTGAATACAGTAAACATAAATTATAAATGAGGTGTATCAATACAGAAAACGAAGTTGTGCAACGCACAAAATATGTGAAAAACTGATGACATCGTCGGCAGGTCAAACAGCCTCCAGGTACTGAATATCATTGAAATCGCACCTACATAATTAGGAATACTTTTTCTTAACCCTGTAAAAGAAGATCTACTCAAACTATAGTACTTACTACTTTGATACGATAAGAGTATCTGCCAAAAATTTAACAAAAGATAATATATGCATGTGAACACTCTACTGACGCCATCATTTATACTGAATTTTGGTGTGATTCAGAAAAATTCTGAAAATTTTTTTGTAACATGTTTGTAACAAATAATCACAGTTAAAGGTTTGGTTTGGTCATCAATTTTAGTCACAAATTTCTGAAGAATAGAATTTGAGGAAATAATTCTAGACATATCATAACTAAGAAGAACTATTTCCATGACAATACTGGCAATCAAATATTTCTATTCAAATGTTTCATCAGGTTGACAACAGCTTTAACTTCACTGATTGGCATAGCAGCTGGAAAATTCTCTGAGAAATTGAATGCGAAATCAACTGGAAGTTCCAATAAGGAGAAAATCAATGACCTTATCACCAATATCTTCTTTGAGGTAAGGAGTTCTTATTGACGTTATTATTGAGTATTATTGGCATTATGGGAATTCGCTACTACGATCATTGGGATAAAGGGATATGGGAAATTTTGAAACTGTTTTCATTATATTTCACAGTTATTAAAAGTCCGAAGTAATCAATAATAGGAGAATTCTTCCCAACAAGAATTGTCAAACTTTACTATTACATATAGAAGAGTTACAAGATAAGTAAGTAGAAGTTAAATACTAGAAATATTAATATTGGTGTAAAAGAGACGGTAATGAATATAAAAGAATATAAAATCACAATATATTATGATACTAGAAACACATTGAAATAATAAAACTTTCTAAATGTTTACGATATATATCACCACCAGTCACTGTAATATTCATGTAGTATGCTTTCGTACACATACAGGGTGTCCCATAAACATACCGACAAACTCTAAGGGATGGTAGAGGACATCAAAATGAACATTTTTGCTCGATGGACATGAGTCCGGAAACTCTTCGTTTTCGAGATACAGGATGTTTAATTTTTTTTTAAAAAATCAATTTTTTATTAATATCGTAAAAACGATTCGGTCGAATTCAATGAAATTTTTACAGATTATTGATACATTTATAAGGTATCTTTTGGAGCTATTAGAATTTGCCCAATAATTTCAGGGGCGTGCCCACGGGCTATGTCGGATATTTTTTGCACACAAAAAATATTGCAAAACTAATAAAACTTTCAATAACTTTTTTTTACTAATCATTAATTATTATTATTGACTCTCAATAATTTTTTGTTTTGTATTTAATTGGAAAATATTCGTGATTTTTAATATCTTGGAAAGAGTATCCAAAACATACCGACAAATAAAGGGTGCTAAAGAAATAAAATGTTTTTAAATAAAATAAAAATAACTAAATTAACTCTCAGTTTAGTTGAACACCACTGACTTTTGTTTACATTTTTTGATTTAACTACGTTTGATGTTGGGAACGAACATTGTTTTCACAATAAAATTCCACAGATACCAATTTTAAGACCGATACTATTTTTTAATATAATTTAACACCCTGTATCTCGAAAACGAAGAGTTTCCGGACTTATGTTTATGGAGCAAAAATGTTTATTCTGATGTCCTCTACCATCCATGCTTCAAATTAGTTGGCAAATGATTGAACATTTTTTTTACTTTAAAACATCAATGAGTTTTTTGTTAAAGAAGATTTTGGAATCAGCAAAGGTATGTTGTTGTTTTGACGTGTTTCTTTTTCATCAAACATACAGATTCGAGTATGAAGATGCTGCACAAAGTTAATACTTTGTGAAGCCGAAATAAAGGTTCGCAGTGATCGGTGTTTTCAACTCCGCACAAATAGCGTATTGCTCTTGTTTGCATTACAAAAACGGAATGGAACAGTTGTTGGCTACAGAAGCCACAGAAAGGAATGCCACATCGCAAATGCGACTCAACCAGTGCAAAATAAGATGCTTAAGCAATCGAAAACCCAAGTTTCTTGCTAATTATTCGGACAGCGAAACAACCGCTAGCTAGTTTTTTGTTCAAGGACGTTATATGATAATTAAATTTCAATTTCATTCTGAGCTTGATCAAATATTTCGTGGAGATTTAGAGCTTTCTTCTCCGTTCCAAAGTTTGAAATGACCACTCGTAGGTTTTTGTGTTCACCTTCATCACCTTCGCATTATTCTTTCAAAATAATAATGCGTGTTCCTCACAAAATGAGCTGATGATTCACTGATTTATTCAGTTCGTATAATTATTCAGGTAATAAGGCCGCAACCGCAATTATATTATATGTCTCTCATTCTATCAACATTTATATAAATTCATTGTCAATTGGTCTATCAATGATTTAGATTTATTTATAAATTATCAATAATAGAAAAAACTCATGAATGAACAATAAACTAAATATTTTGTGAATGTACAGAACAACAAACAAATACTTTCTGAATTTCTTTGATTTTCATAGGTTCCTTCTTTCACAATTACACTCTCCTTGTTGGTGGTATCAACGCCTCACAAGTCGAAACTTTTGCAGGATTAGGAAGGCATACATCACAGGCCTCATTTCAGACTAACGCCAAAGTAGAAATCCTAGTACTTACTTAGCGATATATCCAAAAAAAAAAATCAAATTCATATTATGGTTACTCTAATATAATTGAATTGGATACAATAACTGCAAATAAAAAAAAATACTATCATTTACTGTCCAATTCCTAACGATAGTTAAGCCGTATGTTTCACAATCCATGACACTCAACTCGACACTCAAACAGTTCTATTCTCATGTGTTTAATGATGACTTTGCAGGCTGCCAACAGCAGTTCATATATTCAAGATGCATTCCAACTGCTGATACCAGTACTACAAGTAGGTGCAATATAAAGAAAATTGATACGATACAACATCTGATCATTATGGGCACAATGAGAATAACATTGCTTGATATTTTTATACATATAGTATTGGTGTTTGTATCATGTGTAAGTTTGGAATTTATCTCAGTTTTTGTATATTTCACTGTTGTATATTTATTTATTTCTTAATATTTTATATAATTGTTGGAACATTCAATATGTAGATTGAATAAAACTTGTTTTTACGGGTGTGTATAATTTGTGGACTCATCTGAAATGCGGAATGAACTTTATTGTGTTTTTTTCAATATCTTTTCATTATATTCTTGTATTTATAATTATTGCGGACGGTTCTGTCTAGTAGCACGAAGGAACTTTAGGAATACATGGAAATTTCATGAGAATCTTGGAAACAAGAAAACCATTTGAAAATGACATTTATCGATGATTGGAAATTGGAAACCATTTCTTATATTCAAGACCCATCATGGACCTCCTACCTCCAACGGAACTGAATTGAAAGGTTGTTTAAGAATTCTTCAAAACTTCAGATTAACACTAACTATACAGGGTGTCCCATAAACATACCGACAAACTCTAAGGGATGGTAGAGGACATCAAAATAAACATTTTTGCTCGATAAACATAAGTCCGGAAACTCTTCGTTTTCGAGATACAGGATGTTTAATTTTTTTTTTAAAAAAATTAAAATTGGTATCTCTGGAATTTTATTGTAGAAACAATGTTTGTTCCCAACATCAAACGTAGTTAAATCAAAAAATGTAAACAAAAGTCAGTGGTGTTCAACTAAACTGAGAGTTAATTTAGTTATTTTTATTTTATTTAAAACATTTTATTGCTTTGGCACCCTTTATTTGTCGGTATGTTTTGGATACTCTTTCCGAGATAGTAAAAATTTTTAATATTGTCCAATTAAATACAAAACAAAAATGATTAAAAGTCATTGATAATAATTAATGATTAGTAATTGAAGAGTTATTGGAAGTTTTATTAGCTGTTCAATATTTCAATGAACGCATTGGTAAAATGTAAGGTATAATTTTGAAGCGTTTAATTTTTTTTTCGTAGATGTAAGAGATATGGGTTTCATTTCATTTCTTCAAAACGTAGATACGGAAAAATTTCAAGGGACAAAGAAGTTGCATAAAAAAAAATATCATAATTACAAAAAATCTACTGGGCGATATTTTTTTTGTGCAAAAACTATCCGACATAGCCCATAGGCACGCCCCTGAAATTATTGGGCAAATTCTAATAGCTCCAAAAGATACCTTATGAATGTATCAATAATCTGTAGAAATTTCATTGAATTCGACCAAATCGTTTTTACGATGTTAATGAGAAATCGATTTTTTTTTTAAAAATGTAATACCCTGTATCTCGAAAACGAAGAGTTTCCGGACTCATGTTTATCGAGCAAAAATGTTTATTTTGATGTCCTCTACCATCCCTTGAAGTTTGTCGGTATGTTTATGGGACACCCTGTATAACTCTCAATCCAATGCAGCAATCGAAATTTCGTTTTACCATCATTGAGCAATAATATCGAAATCGACATACCTACTGAATTATATGCCCTATGCAACCTTTGGCTATAATGACTTGTTACACTCTACAACAAAACAAAAGCTTATCGGTCGATATTTCTAATGGTCATTTATGAAGATACTGAAGATCCATTCGATATCGAAATAATTGAGTAACTATATCTAAAAACATAGAAATATGAAGAAACTTATTTACAAAAAACCAGCAAACGATAGAAAGACTTAATGAAGACAGACAACAAGGAATAAAATATATCAACCTAAAAAATCCGAAATGAATTGCCAAAAAAAATGTTCCAAGGACACTGGAAGATTCAAAGTAACTACATCCCGAAAAACACTCCATACACCCAATCTCAGAAGAAATCCAGCTATAATCAGCCAATACTGTTGCAGGTTTCAACTAATAGTGATGGCAATCAAAGAATTAGCGGATAGCATGAAGGAAGAAGATTGTGCATATTCTAATTGTTACAAATATCGTACAATGAGTGCTATTCTGTTGACCATTTAAAGCGGAACATCTTGGAAAAGATATTGACAACTTCTCAATGGCAGTTTGCACCGTTGCACAATTATGCCTATTCCTGTATATTCTCTTTTGTCGACGTTGTATACCGACCCGAATAATATTTTCAATATCGCGATATTTTATTGTCGAGTCTAATTTCCCTAATGACACAATTTGTGCTATTTCTGCACTATTTGCATTCTGAAAACTATGAATCAAATGTATAGAATAAAAAACTTCGAAAAAACAGTTCCAAATCTATGTAAAATTCTTAGAACTTCATGATACATCTTGAGGACTGGCAAATTAGGACCACATGATGATCCGAAACCAACCAAATCATATTTGGATATTCTCAACCCAAGTGGAATATTTTCGACAATACGGTGTTGCCATTTCTATTAGAAAGTAGTAGCAACTTTGACAACTTTCAAAGGGAACACCCTGTTAATACTATCGTTTTCAGAATAGTTTCCCAACAACTTTTCTCCATATTTTACTGTACCTATTTGTTACCGTTTTTGAAAGGGAAATAATTTTCATAATTTTAAAATCAATTTTTTTTTAGGAAATCACGACCTCCAAAAATGCTGATATCTCTGAGCTGAGAAATACTATGATATCGAAATTTGATTTGGAGTTAGGTTATACTTAGGGGCTTCCCATACTTTAGCCGAATCTCTGTTATTTGAATACAGGGTGGTGAAAAATAAACTTTTTTCGTGTTTGAAAAAGTGACTGAAAGTTGATTATTTCAAATGGAACACCCTATTCATCATTGAAAATTCAGAAAGCTGCTGAAATTTGCTCTTCATCTATTTGTATCGTACATATACCTTACTAGTCAAGTTTAGATGAGCATTCAATTCTCAAAATGTTCTCTGAACATGGTATCCTCATTGGGTAGTTGGTAAGCAGGCCATAATTACTATTTGACAGTGGTGTTGGTCCTAATGATATCGACAACGCATTGACGAAAATAATTCAGTTGGGTACAGAATGTCCCAATATGCTCTTAATCAAATTTTCAGAGTGATCCGTTGATTGGTTCACCAGAAACTTCTAATGTGCCATCCACCGTGAATCAGCCTGTATAGAATAGAAGAATAGAATAGAAAATTCCACAAATGTGATTTTTAACCAATCAGAACTTGTATTTCTGTCAGATCACCATAGCAACGGATGAATTTTATCGGAATTTTTTTCCTGGAAATTTTTTTGACGCTTATAATGACAGAATACTTTTTTGGCAATCTAATCTTTATTTGTTTTCAAACATAACAATTTTGATTAATTTCAACAAAAAGCTTAAATGTTTTCTGAATTCATGGACCATTATGATTAATGTTTATATTGAAAACGGAATTATTGTATACTATGGCAGGTTGATTCGAAGTTGCTTTCTCTTGATTTAGAGATTCTTGGACTGTCTTTGCAGAAGTTGAAGCAGACCTCATTGCGTCAATTATATCCTGATAATGTTCTTGGAAACACATTTGGTGTGGAATTTTCTTACCGAACACCACACGAGGTCAAACTAAATCCGGAAATAATTTGACCTCTAGTGGTATTACTAGTGAATATTTATTTAACTATGTTACATGATACATTCGATTGAATCAAATATAGGGTGGTGCAGAATTCAGAAAATTGATCATCCTGTATCTGTCCCAAAGAAATGTCAGTTGATAGTATATCGAAAATTGAGATAGAGACATGTAAGTCGTTTCGACCGATAATGCATATTTTCGACACAAAAAATTCATTACGTTGAAAAATCTCGATTTTTCACATCCTATATCTCTGTAATCATTTTCGCTAGACCCCAAGTATGGTGTATCGATGAAATCAGCAGAATTAAAAAATGGAATGAAATACGGGGTGTTCCGTTTGAAATAAGAAAGTTGGTATTGTCCACTATCACATGACACACTCTATATAATTAAATTTTTTTGAAAATATGCGTGTTTCCCAACACACCCTCATTTATTTGTTGTCGAATTTATTCCATTTGGCTGTTCCACACTATATAATGTTTGCAGCAAGTCATGTTTGAATTACTTCTGAATGTACAATCTGTAAAAACAACAAAAGTAGGAACAAACGATAGTGCATTCAAACAACATCAGTCAATCACAGACACAAAAAATTGTTCAATGATATGAATATATTAACTTTTTATATCAAAGAGAAGTAGTGATGTTTATTAGTACAAAAATGAGTTCTGAATTCATCGACAAAATAGAAGCATTGCTCAAGCAAATATTTTTTCAATTTTCTCTTGCAAGTGTTCAGGCTGAGCTCTTCGAAGTCTTGAGGTAGGATATTTAATAGATACAAATCTAGGGATTTTTTTCTGAATACGTGAAGGCGAAAACGTTCAAGACGTATATGGTGAGAGTTACGTGTATTATGTTCGTGAATATAAGATCGTTTTGTCAAGGTTGATTGCTTTTTGTGTATTTCAATCACGAAATAATATAGAAATAGAGTTGGCAGTGGCATAATTCCTAGTTTTTAAAACTTCTTTTGACAGCTATCCCTGTACCCAGTTTTAGCCAGTAATCGCACAGCTTTCTTTTGCATTCTAAATATCTGAATGGCATAAGATGAATTTACCCAAACTTGTAAACCATAACTAATATAGGAGTGAAAAATATGTGGTTCTTGGTATATTTCCGGTAGGGATGTCCTTAAATTGGCGAAGAGCAAATAGAGAACCCGAGAGTTTCCTCTTCAATTGTTTAATATATGCAGACCAGTTAAGTCTGTTGTCTAATGTAATGCATAGTAATTCAACCAGATTCGTTCCGCAAATGGGGATAACTTGATTATCAGCAGAAATCTGGATGCTTCTTTCCACCATTGAGTTTCAGCTTATTGGATAAGAACCACTCATCAGCATTGTGGAACTCCATGTTTGATAGTTTGAAATTTGACAAGGTACTGATACCTCTAATCCCGTAATAGTTTAGTTTTTCCAACAAAATTGTGAGACGGAGTCAAACGCTTTTGACAAGTTACAAAGCATCAACGCAGTATGATTGCCCTGCTCAAGTTATTCAACTACGCCAAAAACTACGTCAACACTGCTTGAATTGTTGAACATGAGTTTCTGAATTCATATTGGGAGTTACTGAAGGAGTTATTGTTCTCAAAGTAGACATAACGCTGTATCTTAATTGGTATCTCAATAACTTTGGTGAATGAAATGAATGAATTGAAATGAAACTCATTGGTCTGTAGTTTTCAGTGGGTGCTGCATCGCCTTTTTCAAAAAGAGGTTAAACTTTCGAGAACTTGAAGACATCTGGAAAGATACCAGTACATAAAATCAAATTGATCAGGAAGTGAGAGGTTTTATTATTATATGAGAGGTTTCCTTCAGTATTTTGCTACTAAGTTCATGGGTATCCAAACATTTGGAGCCCTTCAGTGAGTTGATCGCTTCGAGAATATCTACCTCAAGCACGCGTCGAATTTTTTAAAGGACAAAAAGTATTTGTTCGCCACATGCGGAAGTGAATTTATGATGTCATCAGCTATGTTGCTGAAAAAGTTATTCATCTCATCAAGTGATCTCCAATTGTTCGTTTCAAATTAATTTGATTTCTCTCAAATTTTATCATTTTCCAGCAATCTTTAGGTCTATTCCTGGACGAGGAAATGTATTTGTCATATACGCCACTTTTTTAGGCAGAAATCAGTTTATTACCATACTCTTTCTCAATGTTTTTGTGAGAAATGAAATCATCAGGATTTTTTGTTGCATCTGCTATTTGCTTTACTGCGTGTGTATATTATTCCTCAGCGATCTCAAATCATCTGAAAACCATTGAACTGGTGATTTTTTTATTTTTTACATCTTTTGAGAAGAAAATGTTTCAGTTGCGAGAGTGTTATAATGGTTTACTAATAGATTAGCCAGATAATTTGGGTTAGCTTGATCGTCATAAAATATTTGCGAATTTATTTCACTTATAGATTGTCTGAACTTAGTCAAACTGTTAGGTGAAACTTGCCTTCGGTATTGAAGATTATTTTCTTTCACATTACCTGTGTTAAGATTGATTTTAGCAAATTGCCCTCTATGATCAGATAAACACGGTTCAAAGACACCAGTTGTGAGTAAATCGTCAGAGATATTTGTGAGTATATTGTCGATGCATTTAGAAGAAGTCGCCGTAACTCTGGTATCTTCTGTATAGTGACCAAAAGACGCAGGAAAACAGG
Source organism: Gastrophysa polygoni (assembly GCA_963576655.1). Taxonomy (NCBI): domain Eukaryota; kingdom Metazoa; phylum Arthropoda; class Insecta; order Coleoptera; family Chrysomelidae; genus Gastrophysa; species Gastrophysa polygoni. Next base: position 31,412,001 of record OY755084.1, on the reverse strand, counting down.
CAGGAAAAATTCAAAAGGACTTCGCATTCAACTTTGAAGTTTATATTGAAATCTCCTAAAATAATTATGTTATTATATTTTTGTGTAAGTTGATGTAGAATAATTTCAATGTTGGCAAAAATATATAAACAAGCACTACAGCCGTTTTCAAAAGTATATAATTCTTTCAAGTCAACAAGAAAATATTTTTGGTTCGAGTCAGTTTTGTTATTCAGGTGAATGGCTAAGCCACCATGTACTTTTTTGGACCTACAGAAACAATCGACCAATTTGTAGCCTTGAATATTAATTTGCTTGAGACACTCTTCACTCTGCCAATGTTCGGAGAAACATTAAATGTCATGAAAAAACTGCCATTGGTCATGTAAACTTTTTTTTATTTTCGAATATACTTTTAGATAACTATGTTTCAACTTTTGCCGTTGACGTTCATGTAAGTATTTTTATGGTGAGAGGCGACGTAAAATTGCTAGAGGTATTGTTATTTTTGTTTTTATTCATCACAATTGTAGTATCAATTCTATTTTTTGAATTTGGCGCTATATTTTAAGTTGGTATCGATCCGTTGTTGTCATGTCATTGTCAATTTTTGTGTTCTGTGTCTTAGGGTTAGGATCACGATGTTAGGCTAGAATCTACGATTCCCGCCAATGTGAGCGTCAAATCACAGAAGAGGTTGGTCAAATAATATATATATATATAATATTCTTCGATCTTCGTGGGAAGCAGTCGTTGTGACTAATTTATTGAATTTCTTTCTTTGGTGTCGAGCTTTCGAAAATGTTTATTTTCTTTGTCAAGACTAACTACAATGAAGAATATAATGAATAAATATTCACTAATGATAATTGAAAATTACTTACTAACATGAAATATTATATAAAATCAGAATCACAAAAAGAAACATAGATGTATAAATAAAACTATTAAATGCATTGACAAAACTATATAATATTTCATTTCCACGAAAATCGAATCGGAATCCTGACTTTATTTACTTCATAATGAAATGACTCCATGAATTTAGGTCAGTTTCAAATGATATTTTTTCGCGAATATTATGATTTATCGTTTCATTGTTAATTGCTGTCACCTTGATGTCACAACCAAAACGTCAAGTTTATAAATCCAGCTCACATCACAGTCGTAGAGGTTTACAAAATATGGAAATTCACAATAGGCCAAAACACATCTCCTTAGTTGCCGAAACAACTCTTAGAGTTTATACAAGTGGAATCCAAACCACTGTGGCATTTGGGATAGTTCTATGTAGAACTTCATGATATACATTGTACAGCGCATAAATAAACCCGAATCTAACGGCCAGCCAGGAATCGAACCCGCGACCTCATGATGACTATGATGTCGCTTGACCATCTCGACCACCTGGTCTCCTTATATCCTCAATTGAAAGAAAGGGTGATTCCTCATATATTTAATAATAAAAATAATAATAATGGACGTCTTTTATTATCGTCAAACAACAATGTATACCTAATTTCAGTTTTTCGCAAATATTATTTCAGGCATCAACTCTCATCTAAGAGACTCTTATCTGAGTGGAGTATTATGAATTTGAGGCTGGGTTTGTTTGTCAGTTGATCTTCCAAAACAATCATTACAAACAAATAAAATGTCGAATGAAAAACCGAGTTTTTCGGTCTTATTCTGACTTACCATTTTGAATACTGCCAACATTGAAGAATTTTCAGGAGGTCGACAATTATTCCTGTATGTTGTAAGAAATGTTGCATCATGCGATTATTGCACACAAGAAATTATATGACGACATATCTTCAGTTTTTCGCAAATATCTCAGGAACCTTTACTTCCAGGCATATCAAATGTTATAACTTTTGTTGAGTATCATTTCATTTGCCCATTGACGTGTCTAAAGAATATATGAAGGAAAGTATGACCACATAGCACCGTAACTATGCCACTGGTTTACGAAAATTAGAAATTTCAAATTTGAAATATCATGTTGATGAACCTTGATTAGTGTACCAAGTTCCAAATTCTTTCCTCCATAAGTTTTGGAGAAAAAAATTAATCTTGATTTTTTTCGTACTTTTGACACCCTGTATCTCAGAATGGGTGAATTTTGGGGCATACTTTGAAAGAAACAAAATGAGGTAAGGAATCTGTATTCTGAGTTTGTCGGTCTTATTCTGACTTACCCTGTATAGTGGATGATTACATATAAACTATAATGGCTCTTAGGTCAAGCTATTCTCAAAAATTTGAAATATCGATAATAATGGAACATAGTTTCAATGTGTACACTTTCTAGCATTAGTGTGAATGAAATTAAATGTTACCTACTGTCATATCACATCATAGATATATATTTCACTATTTTAATCTTTCTTCTTTGGTTTTTCACAGGGTAAATGCATGTACATCTCATTCAGTCAATAATTAGTATAATAGCCGGTAGCCGTCGCCTTGATGGATTATGAACATAATTAATTTCTTAAGTAGTAAACATATCCTGTACTGTTCATAACTATCGAGAATTCATGGCATTTGGTTCAAATAGCATATGGGTTCTTCAATCCTTTTTTAAATCGTATTTAGTGAAAGTTAGTACAATAAGTATATCTAGATTTGTTATTCAACTACCTCAGGACGGATTCGGGTTTCATCAATCGATTTCAATAGTCATCGAGACATTATTCATACATGTGGCGAATGCATGTAAAGCTTATGCAAGCTAATATCTCCTTGAATATGAATTGAATTTATCAACTCCACATTCCCTCTGAATTTGAATTCTCCAGTCAGTTTTCCATTCAACCATATGGAAAAATATCCGTTTTCCTTTCGAATCATCATCGAGAAATTACTGCCAGGAGGTAAGTCCAATTGTGAAGTGCGTTCCTCTTGACCCCAGAAGTTCTCAATCCATGCATTTTTTACTAATAAGCATTCCCCAGACATCCCTGAAACATATTCATCGATAGGATTATATTGAGATTGACATGCCGATGAAGTTCAACGAAAAACATTTTGAAATATGACGCACAATAATTGCTCATGTGTATACTAGCTCAGGGCATCCCGCTTCGCGAGAGTAACTTTATTGATTATTATTGATTAATTATCATTTTTATCATTCATTTATTTATTTTTATGATATTATTATTTATGATTAATTATATATGATTATTTTCAATCTCTACTTCTCACTTCATACTTCCTACTCTGTACACCCCCCCCCCCCCCCAATTGAAAAAATCGTCCGATGCATGCGCATCGTCTTACATGTTGTTACAAATTCGTGGCTTTTAGAATCAGTATTGCCGAAATTGGAGAAATTATAAATGATGGTCTAAGGTTGATTTTAATAACTGTTTAATAGAACCAAGTAAACCATGCAAATTTTGCTCTGGTAGCGTGTTGAGTCTTCGAAGTATGGAATAACAATCTCGTATATAATTGTCGTCGAGAAAAACAAGATAAAAATCCTGCAGTTACAATTCTAAGAAATTATCATATTCTGAGCTGCTGGCGTTGCGTTCTTGATATCTCGTGAAGTGGCGATGCAAGTAGATATGGAACTTCCATATACTGGGTGATGGAATGTTGTAGGTCGGTACAGGATATAACTGGGACTATTCTGGTGTCTGTAGGAACCATTTCGATAAGGAATGTTTCAAGGTGACAAAACACGGGAAAAGGTAGATTCCGTATTTCTTGAATCTCTCATGTATCATGTAGGGCTGTAGGGGGGCTCGGTCGCTAGATAACTGCATGAACTATTTATAAGTTCTAAGCTTGAGTGATCGTGAGTATGCCGTGACTGAACCACGCTGAGAGTAGAGATACTGTATAATTTCGATTTTCTAGGTTATATAGGTTTGACAAATGTTTGACAGGAAAACAACTAAAATCAAATTGACCTTATGACGGCCATATGTTCGGTGTGACGGCAGAACTGTATCGGCTACAGAAGCCTGTAGTTAAATTGCGCAGATTGAGCAGACCAAAACATACAGCTCACTAGATTTTTTTCCATATTTAGCCGAAGATGGTAAATATATTCATAAGTTGATGTGTGTTCGCTTTTGAGAATGGGCGCGGCAATACTGCTAAGCATGGGGATTTCGGTAACCGTTAGTGATACAGATTAGGCAAAATCGGGGCAAAGTTTCGCTCAACAAAATGCTCTTTCGGTGTTCGAAAAATTCGGAATACTTCAGGAAATATCCGAAAAAACCGAACTCCTGCAATATCGTTCTGATTTTTTCCTCAGTTTATCTGAAGAAATATTTTGAAATGAATGTCAATGGAAGAACATAACAATACATAGAGAAGATATACCGAAAAATCAAAATTGCCTGAATATATCCTTACTGACGTCTTAACAACTACATAACTGCTTGAGAAACCTGAGATCCATGACACAGTTAAGAAAAAGTGTATGAGGGATATTAACACATTGAAGGAAGTCAGTGTGGATGAAAAATGGAAGCAAATTCAAAGAGGGTTAGAAACAATAGCAAAAAAAACATATAACTAGAAAGAGAAACATCATAAGTTCTAGATCTTATGGAAGAATTAAAAAAGAGTAACGGCAATAAAGATGAATAGAAAACACCACCTAAGACATTACAGAGAAAACTATAATAACTGACGTGGAGGACAAACTCAAAAGGTGGAAAGCATACATGTCAGAACTCTCTGATGATGAAAGACCTCCAAAACCGGTTCTAGAATCAAGCAATATACACCTGAAAATATTAAGAACAGAAATAGTATATGCTCTGGAAACTATGGAATCCGGGAAAGCTGCTGGTCCTGATCAGATACCCATAGAGCTTATCAAACTCTTTGAAAATGATGTGATATCCTGCTGAACTTTTTTAACCGCATTTATGATAAGGGAGAAATTCCTAAACAATGGCTAAACATCCACTTTTGTGCTCGTACCCAAGAAACCAAATCCAAGAGAATGCTCGGATTACAGAACCATCGCACTTATGGGCCACACTTTGAAGTTGTTCTTGAAGATCATCCATGAAAAAAATTACAGAAGACTCGAGGAGGATGTAAGCACATAGTTTCGATTCCGCGAAGGACTTCGAACACGAGAGGTGCTTTTCGGGATTAACGTTCATTTTCAGCGCTGTCTTGATATTAACCATGAGGTGTATGCGTGTTATATCGATTTCGAGAAAGCCTTAAGCAAAGTGAAACATGACAAATTATATCAACTGTTCGTAAGTAAAAACATTGACTTGGACGATGCGTCAGTGGGAATAGTTATAAATGGAGATGTGATCAATGATATGAGATGTGCTGATGACACCGTCTTGTTAACGAGCAATCTTGAAGACACGCAGCACCTTTTGGAAAAATTGAATGAGCGATGTAATGAATACTGACTGGAAATTAACTTCAAGGAAACCAAGTAAATGGTAGTTACAAAGTTCCCGCAGAATCTCAACCGCGTGAACATGACGGTGGCAAACACCAAGATAGAAAATATGCTGACATATAAATATTTAGGGACTTGGTACGAACAAACGGGTGATCAAACAAAAGAAATAAGAAAAAGCGTAGAGATAGCCAGAACAACATTTATAAAGATGAAAAATTTATTTACGAGTAGGAATTTAACCATGGAACCTAGGATGAGGATTCTTTGTTGTTATGTTTTTTCCACGCTTTTGTATGTAGTTGAGGCTTGGACGCTCAAACTACAGGCCTTTTCAATGTGGTGCTTTCGTAGCGGATGTGGATGTGGCGGATACCCTGGACCGATAGAATTACTGAAGTGCTGAACCGGAAGCAGAAGGAGTGCGAAATAGTTAACATCATGAAAAAGAGAAAGCTCCAATAGAATTTTTTATATTTTACAAAAAGCAATATGCAAATATGAAGTATCTTCTATGACCTGCCATAATCAACCTTAGATTTTGTTGATTACGTTCCTGGATTCACACCTTTGCTTTTTCCATATTTATTTGAATGAATCTGAATCACCAAATCAAGTTTTTCCTCATCATTAATTAGAACCTACCGTTTTTGTTAGTCCAACTAAATTTATGAAGAAATTATGGAGTAATAGAATGTACCAATGAGAAACCCAGAAAAGCGGCTTGTGCTCAGCTAATATGTAGTTGGTGTTTGATAAGAAGTGATAGACTGGATGTATATCAAAAGAACTATTCATGGTGGAATTGCGAGGTGATAAAAAATCATTTCATCAAGAAAGGCTGCTGAGAATTAGTTTGATTCATTTCGAACTGAGACTGGAGACCCTACAATATTTTCAAAATATATTTTTATACTTTGCGATTTGTTGACCCATAACCAACATGATTGATGTATTTTGAATGATTTGTGATTCACCCTACTGGTGCTGATAACAACTACTCTAGCGGTGGAGTTAGAAAAATAATTCCCAGCAATTTCTCTTGTCCACTTTAATCAGAAGAATTTTCATCCTGAAATTCTACAATGAATAGTTTTCTGAGATACTGTCATAGTCCACTTTTGATTAAACAGACGGTACATCAAATTCAGGTATACCCTGATGTACACTGAAATAATGCCTTGAACAATAGTTCTAATTAATATTTGTACCTATACTCACTGAATCTGGGATTCACATGCAGATAAATCTTGGGACGAGGCCAAACATGATATCCATCTTGTAAATTTATAATGAATTCCGTAGGTAGTAATTTTACTCGTCCTTCGAGAATCAACTGGTACCCAGTTTTGAAGTCTTGTGATAATTTTGCAGTCAAAGGAATATCCTGCAAAATAAAATACAACTTACAGAGTGGATAAAGGGAGTTAATGAAAGAAATAATTCACTGTTTCCACAAATAATTCATACAGAACAACAGAATCAAATTTAATTTGCAGTGATATGTACAGCAATAGTCATATCATTGAATGATTAAAATTAACTGTTCCCCTTTTTTTTGTAAATTTCTCGATGCCTATCACTTGTAGTCAAGAGGGCACCAATGTTTCAAATTCATTTGAAAGGAGAATTGACAGGAGAGAAGAAAAATATTTTCGGTTAATGAATGGGAATGACAGGACCTGTAGCTATTTTTGTTATTGTAGCAGCCCGAAAACGTTCAAGCCGTCCCTGTCCTAACCGCGCTATTAGCAGACCCTCGCAACAACACACGCATGCGAGAACGCTGCTGATTGGTCATGCATTTGTCATGCCAGAATCCCGGGTATAAATAGCACGACCGACTGCCGCGGAGACGCGAAGACATCTGGAGTGCAATCGACGAGAGCACCACGCTGAGACGCGCTCGTCGCTTCAGCAAGTACGGCGAACTTCCCCAGTAGATAAAGGACCACATCATTAGCTCAGAGAACGTATGATTTAGAGAGAGGATTTAGATCCTAATGAACCTGGTCTCTGGAACCTGCAGAAAGTGATCCGAGCCACGAGGAAACCACTGCCACCCAACACGGGGATTCAGGAAAAAGGTCGAAGCATTTGCGGACAGCCTCGAACTTGAATGTAGAGAAAAAAATCACCCGGACGAGAATGAACATAACGAAGCGAGAGTCAGACGCCAGATCAGAAGCTTGAGGCGGCTGGAAGAGGATGAAGTCATTGTACCAACTTCTCCCGAGTTAGACTCATCCTCAAAAAGCTAGCTTTAAAGCGAGCACCAGGCTGCGACAAAATCCCCAACAGGGCGCTGAAGAAGCTCACCAGAACGAGTAATCGCCAAGCGACTTGATGATAGCAGCGAAGCCCTGAACGTCATCCCGGACGAACAATTCGGATTCAGAGAGGAGCACTCGACGGAACTTCAATTGTACTAAGACTTGTCGAATATGCAGCCCAAGGGCTGAATAGGCGACAAGTTACGGGAACAATTTTTCTGGACGTCTCCGAAGCCTTTGATAGAGTACGGCATGACGGGCTCGTGTACAAAATGATCTTACTAGGATACCCAGTATCCTTAGTGAAACTCATTGATTCCTACATTCGAGGCCGCAAGCTTAGAGTGAAAGTGGGTCACGAGCTCTCGTCAGCCAGATCTACAGAAGCAGGAGTCCCCCAAGGGGCCGTACTGAGTCCGAAGCGCTGTATACCATCTACACATCAGACACCCCAAAGACAGATCAAACCTTCCTGTCGCTGTACGCTGACGACACAGCGATAGCAGCCAGATCAACTCAGCCTGCGATGGTAACCCGTTACCTTCAAAGAGCTGCCACAGAACTTGAGGACTAGTGTGTGAAATGGAAAATAGCTATCAACCCGGACAGAAGCAAGGCTGTACTATTCTGTGGAAATAGGAGAGTACAACCTGCAGGCGATATAGAACTGGGAGGAAACAACATCAAATGGTCAGATCACGCCAAATATCTTGGAGTGGAGCACGTCAAGCAGACAACAGGTAAGGCTAAAGCTGCAAAGCAAAAACTTTTTCCCCTCATAGGTAGGAAAAGCAAGATGTCCCTCATCAGCAAACTCTGATTTGGGCCGTTATCCTGCCCATCCTCCCTCTCTTGCATGAGGACAGACAAGCTAGACAAACCGGAAAAAGATACAGGCGCAAGAGAACCTCGCCCTCAGGTGGGCTCTCGACGCGCCTTATTACGTCTTCAACGCGACCATCTTCAATGACCTGAGGATCACTCCGGTCACCACGAAGATGAACGAGAAGGCAGAAAAGTGCCTATTATATTCCATCCATGTTCCTGACTCAAACGATCAATACTTGAGTTCTTGCGGTGTACATGTGTTTGTTAGACTGAATAAATCACAATTGCAGAACTCACACTGTGTGTATTGATTCAGCTCTACATTATTTGATAACTGAATGTAAGTTTTGATGGATTTATTTGGACTTTTTTTGCTTTCTACAAACGGTTCATTTGAGAAGTTATAAAAATTCAAATCTAATAAAACTCACTTAGTAAGTGTTAGTCGACTATGGCCTACCATGTTTCAGTGCACATTTTTTTCAATGTTTAAAATCCTATAGTTATTGAACACATGAATGAAATGAACACATGTATATATTTTCGGATGGTGAAAAAAAATCTTTCTTCCTCTCTTCAGATCCATTGGAGAAAATTAAAATATGACATTTGCCGAAATAATTTCGAATTTTTTTATAACAAATTCTGATGATTCCGAAAAAAATATATAAAATTTTTATACTTACTATTTTTTGATAACTTTAGAGATCATCTCTATAATTGGGATAAAAAAAATGTAAGGAGAAACCCTGTAGCTACATTCTGTTGCTCATGAATATGGAATAGGTTTTCCTACCCTTCCGGAACGCAACCGAAATTGACATTCAGGAATGCCTTGTGTATTATGCATATGATTAGAATAATTACTTCCAATACCGAAACTATCGAAATGGATATAATGTGTGCAGTTAAATTAAATTCGTTACCATGATATGTTGATGAAGTGGACATTCTTTAGCCGGTGTACTGTATTCGACCATATATTCTGGAAACGATTTTTGGGGATAGACATCAGATTTTTCAAAGTTTAGGCGAGAAATAGCTACTGCTCCATCGGTCTGTAAATATTTCACTCTCGATATGGGTATGCGAAAACTAAAATTGAAGAGGTGCTTTCCATTGACTGCTACATAAAACTCTGTTTCTGCCACCAATATTTCGAGATGAAATATATTCTCACCAAATAGACTGAACTTCCTCACCATTGTTACTTCTTCATCCCCCCATTCACCTCGTATTCGACTGTTTCTTACGATGTACCTGAAACATGCTTTTCTGTCATTTTCCTGAACAAAAAATTATTTTCGTACCCTTTCATATTCACATATTCATTATGCTAAATGCTATTAATAACACATTCAAAATCTGAAACTTTTCGAGATATCTCTCAACATTCATTCGCTGGCTAACACGATCTTCCTCGAACATTATAGGATTTCCTTTCGTGTTGTCAAAAGATGTTAAGAGCAGAGACGATGTAGTTCGTGTGCCTCTTTCTAGTGATATTGGAATAACGTTGACTGCTGTCTCATCCACATAAATCTGTTGGAGTCAGATCAATTTTTATCAGATTTTTTTGTGAGCACGCGAGTGGCAACCGACTAAACGGGTGGTTTAGATTCAGAGTTGCAACTAGGATTTAACAACACTTATCAAATAATATGTACTATTCATGAGCCCAAAGTTATTCCACTTTCAATGATAAATTCCGGATTAACAGCTCTTAAATGGTTTTACACTGTTTTACACAAGAACTGAAATTGGAAAATTAAATCTGAAACGTTTTGAAGTTTCCAAGATTTGTGATTATCGTTTATGTACCAACATAAGAAGATAATGCTCTGAAAAGGCAAGAATAGTCTCATATCACAGTCTTGAATCATGAGTTATAAACAACGCGAGAAATATTACAATTACCTGTGAGCTCCCGAAGTTGCCAAGGTAAATTCGAGTTATTTCTATAGCGAAATGAGTGCCATTCCGTGCTGGTTGTATAAGATAATATTTTTGCAAATCGGGAAGGAGTTCATACCTTCATATTAGTTTCACAAAAAAATCATACATGGCTTTATAGATACATAAAGAGTGTTCAATGCAATAATAAAAAAGTTGAAGTTGAATGCTATCATGTTTATAGTATAAGTCTTTCATGCTACAAACTTACACACTACCTACACACTCACACTCATATATCATTGAGAATCTTACTTTTGAGATAAACGGGGATTTATATGTAACGCTATGTCACAATTAGTATCCTTGCTGCAAACTAGGTTGATTGCAAACCTGAAAATTGAGTGATTCAAAATCATGAATTATAAATAACTCTTGATAGCATTTATTTGTAGATAATGGGTCGAGCTGAACGTCAAAAAATTGCTCCGCTTCATACCACCTTTTTCACTATGAAGTACTTGTAGTATAGTAAAAAAATCGAGGCAATAACGGACTAACCTGGAACCTTCAGACTTCACTAGACCATGCAAATTAATACACATTCCTGGGCTTAAATCATCAGGTAGATTAAATGATGAACCATTATCACTGAATTTCTTTTCGTCGAAATATTTCAGGCAATCCGAAGCCGCCTCCATCTATGGTTCCTGTGAATGAGGCGAAGTTCAGAAAAGTAGCAAGCTCAATTTATTCATAATTTGATTCTTGGAAATTGAGTAATATTTTCTCATGTATCAATTTATGCCCACTTGACGAGTTCAAGCGATCCATAAATTAAAAACTAATAAAGTAATAATAAAGTAAGCGTGATTTTGAAAATTGAATTCAACTGAAATATTATGGCGCATATGACGAATATCATTTTTACACGAAATACAACTCTCTATTCATTTGAACTGTAACTTGTACACAGCCAATAGAAATATCACATCCGGCTACACTTCAGACATCTTAATTATTTTGAATGAAACACACTATATTTCAATTTGATATCGTAGCATATTTCATATCCAAAACGAACAGTTCTACCACTTGTACGTCTTTGCTTACTTGCTATCTTGGATGTCTGCTAAATCTCTTTTTAAGTAACTTCCCAATGAGGTAGAGATAGGGTGTTACAGAACTATTGGATCAAAGGGGTTGAAGACGCGTTGAAATTTAGAAAGACGATGAATTGCCTAGATAGGATTTAATGCATCTAATTTTTGCCTTTTGTACATGATATCATCATAACAATTGTTCAAAATGTCTTCCTCCAACTCGAATACATCGATTTAAACGTCGCACATGATTTCGGCGGACTTGACAAAAAATTTGATCCTCGTTTTGAATGATTTCGAATGCTGATGTAATTCGTCCAATTGAGTCTTGCTCTGTTTCTACTGGAGTTTCGTAGACCAAGGACTTTACATGTCCACACAGGAAGAAATCTAGCGACGTTAATTCGAAGACCTAGGAGGCCAAGAAACTCTCCACCTCTAGCAATCCAACGGTCAAAAACCGCTGAGCCAAATCCTCACGTACTTGTACAGCAAAGTGAGCCGGCGCTCTATCATGCTGAAACCACATATGCTGTCGAACGTTTATTGTTACATTTTCAAGAAGTTCTGGGAAAACTTCCTTCAAGAAACGCCGGTAAATAGGTCCTGTTAACCGTTCCGGTAGAAGGTATGGCCCAATCAAATAATCACAACAATGCATGTCCATACGTTGACAGACCAACGTTGCTGATGTTTTGTAGAAAAAATCACATGGGGATCTTCTTCGTCCCGAACATGGCTATTCCTACTATTAAAAATACCGTCTCTTGTGAAAGAGGCTTCATCGGTCCATAAAAGATAGCTTGAAAGATTTGGTTGTGCAGCGATTTGATGAAAAAGCCATTGACAAAATTGAACTCTAATAGGATGATAATCGACTGCAGTCAACCTTGAACATTCTGGAAGTGGTGAGGATAAAGTTGTTGCTCGTGTAGCAACGGCCAGACGGAAGCGTTACTCGTATTCATATCCTTAGCAATGTGACGTGTGCTACTTGATGGTTCGTCGGCAACTCGCTGAAGGACCTCTTCTTCGAATTCGACCGTTCTTACGGTTCGAGCAACAAAAATATCATGCATGTTGGTTTACATGCCAATCTCGGAGAGCCGGTGATGAATAGCAATAAACTTTTTGTGTCCCGGATGCTGTCGTTCCTGCACTGCTGCTTGTTGCTTCGTTCGTTGATTGGTAAAATTTTCCATTAGCAACAATTAATTTTTGTTAAATTCTTGCAAACTTCACAAATATGATAGCACGACTAAGGCGATATGGAATGCATCTACAAAAAACAATCTCTGTTATTGTTTTTGAAGACAACAGCACACAGGCGCCGGTAAATTGTTCAAAATAATCAACTATAAAAATTTTAAACATTGACATTTTGAACAATTATTGTGATGATATCATGTACAAAAAGCAAAAATTAAATGCATTGAATCCTATTCAGGCATTTCATCGTCTTTCTAAATTTTGACGCGTTTTAGGGCATTAGTGCCCTAGTAACACTTTCCCGGACATGGGACCAACTACTCAAATGTTTTTTACTGTTGCACTTAATAACCCCTAGAAGTTTGACCCCATAGTTATGTAACACCCTGTATTCATAGTTTCTTCATCTTATCGTAGTTTCCTTTCGAAATATCTCTAAACATGTTCGTTTTCAATACTTGAAATGGTGAATGATTTTCAGCACGTATAGGTGATGTTGAACCCATAACACTTCCTATAGACGATACGTATGCTAGGCAAGCTGTCAACATAGTTATCTATCAATATTCTCAGAATAATATTTCTTCTGTTTTCCTGTTTCTCCTCATTCATTGCCAAGAAGCTCTCTGTAATCTATAGCGATGATAACGATGTACAGAAGACTGGTGCAGTCATTGATAATGTTATGTTTCGCCAAAAACACTAACGGTATTCTCTGCCATAATGGCATGAAATAAGTTATTGAACTCTCCAGAAGATGACGACATTTTTGCAGATTTCTGTACACAAAGTTGATTTTTTGAGATTTTAATTATATAGTTTGATCACTAATTGAGAAGTAATATCCTAAATCACTACTTCCGAATCAACGTTGTTATAACACACTGATTGTGCAATTATTTATAATACTGATTTTGTTGTCATTTTTGTGCCGCCATCCAACAACTAGCATATGACTGATTTTCCTCTATATTGGATAAAATGCTGTTATCAAGTTGGCTGTACGTAAGAGTTTTGGTTGAAGAAATTAGATAGGCAAATACACAAAGTAGCTGCACCAGTGTTCCCTACATCGTTGCCATAATCTAGAGTCTAGACTAGTCTTGAGTGAGCAAGTGAATAATCATCGAAGATTCTTGTAATCTTCGAAGTATGAGTCTCAAGAATTGAAACGCTCAACAAAAAGAATTACGACACTTGGAAAATGCAGATGGAAGCATTATTGATAGAAAATATGGTGCATGGAGATACACGTGAACGGATAAATTAAAATGACCATCACTAGGAGACGACACCGAACAACAACTGAAGCCAAGAACAAAGAGGACACAAGAAGGTCACTCTAAAGAATCGCCGCGAATTCCTCTCTTCAGGCACAGTATAGAGAATAAAAAAAATAACTACGTAATAACACCAATACAATTTTCTGGTGCCTTTATTCGCCGTCAAGTTGATTGGAGAAATTGCATTAGATATCAATGAAGTTGTTTTATTGAGCAAAAAAAATTTAAAGGACTCAAGTCGGGTGACCGAGGTGGCTATTCTATTGGGCCCCGTCATCCTATCCATTTTCCTAGAAATGTGTCATGTAAGTAATTGCGCACATTGTAGGAATAATGAGGAGGAGCTCCGTCTTGTTGGTAAATCAGTTCCTGTTCATCGTAAGCGGGATCGTTCTCAATGATATTTGTTAGAGCTGGGTCGATGTCATTTTGTAGTAAGTCCAAGAACATATCGCCTGTTAGATTTCCAGGAAGGGAAAAAGGTCCTACAATGGCATTTCCAAAAATACCAGCACACACATTTAACTCCTGGGGGTGTGTTTCGTGGAAAATCCTTGGATTGGTGTCAGGTGTGGCGATTCACTAAACCATTGTGGAAGAAGGAGCATTCGTCCGAAAAACACACATTGAATAGCAAATTACCATTGTGTAACGCTAGCTCACTCATAATTTCGCAAAATTGCAAGCGACGATCAAAGTCGTCTTCATTCAGTTCGTGCATGATGTTCAGGATTGAATTTGTATCTTTTCAATACCCGTTTGACACTGGTACGAGACACGCCCGTCGCAATGGCCAATTGTCTTGTACTTAGCGTACTATCAACTGCAACTTGCTCCAATACTGTTATCTCCGTAGGTTCATTTAGTACTGGATTTTCAAGCGCTCTCTTTTTGTTATGAACTGAACCTGTTTCACGAAATTTGTTAACCAATTCGCGAACACTTTTCCAGAGGCATGTTTGTCAGGATGCCGTTGGTTAAACAACTTCGCGACCCGATTTCCACATTCATAGTTTTTGAAAAAAAGCTCAATGATTTCCACTCTGTCTGCAATTGAATACACCATAATAATAAATTTTAAAGTCAACAATTCGTAAACACTTCAACCACGACATGTATCTAGCAAATACTTGACCTAATTCAAACGTGAAGAAGTGAATCCTATTCATTTTTCACTCTCTAAAACTAGCTTAAAAAATCTGTGCATCGGAAAAAACAGCGACTCGGCAAAAATAGCGAATTCATTTGGAGGAACTTATTGCGACAAAGTTCGATTGAACCGATCTTTGTATTTTATCGTCCCACATGTTGGTTGGAGTTTCAACTCTCCATATTTTCTGAAAGGGTAGATCGATTTGAAAAATCTAAGCAGCACTGTATAGGGAATGTATAGGGGGTTGAAGGCTTCACTATGCTTGTTACGTCAAAATGTGTCCTCCTGACAAACAAACTTAACCTGTTTTCGGATTTTATCGAAAAGTTCTTTCCCAGCCTGTAATGCCTTGCGGTACGTTTTCGATGGGCCACCCTGTATATTTCAGATGCAATTTGCATATGTTTTAGAACTTCGTGATGAAACAAAGTTCTTTAACTGATCTCTCTTGCGATAGAACTGAGACAAGTGTGGTTATAGCTAGGTATACTACTGCTAGGAAGGCTGCACGTCTGAAACAGTTTACACTCCATAGAAAAAAATAGTGATACACGTGAATATATCAATAAACTCTTCGATGCTGTGGATAAATTGGAAGAAATACAAGTAGAAATCAATTGAGATTTGCTGTCTATCATGTTATTATATAGTTTGCCGTCAAGTTTCGAATAATTTCGTTGCGCTATCGAATCGAGGGATACATTACCTACTCCTGATTTTCTACGTATGAAAATGATGCTCGAATAAATGATACAGAGGATCAATGCAGAATGCAACGTACACGACTAAAAAGTACGTTCAGAAGTGTGATAGTAAGATCATTAAACCTGAAAAGTTTGCAAACAAGGATAAGTCTGACAGCTTCAAGTATCGTGTTCACAAATGTCATAAGGTTGGGCATAAAGTATCGGAGTGCAAAAGAAAAGGTACAGTATAATACTCGATTGCAAATAATGTGGAGAATATGGGATTATAACAATGGATGCCTATAGAGTTGGTTTGCTAAATATGATGCCTAGACAGTGGTGCTCAACCACACTTGTAATAATTTATCGGATTTGATGGACATGAATGAATCTATTCGTGAGAAACTTAATTCAGCGAATAGCATGTCAACTGAAATCATGGGCAAGGGAACTGTATCGTTTTGTGCAGAAGTATTTGGTGAAATGAAAAATATCACTACATGTACCTGATTTGCTTGTTAATCTCCTTGTCAGTTGGAAAAATAACTCATAAAGGTTTCGATGCTCTATTCAAGGAAGACACTGCTGTTGTGATGACCAAAGATGAAAATGTGAAATTCATAGCTGATAGATTTATTTATATTTCGTACGTAAGATACTCAACGATCTTTCAATGTTACCAATTATTCATTATTCAATATTCCACAAGTTACGTTAGAATCTTTGACAATATGGCATCGACGTATGGGCCATTTGAATATTAGAGCTCTACTAGAAGCTGCGAGAACAGGTGCGATACGGGGCCTCAAATGAGAACATCGAATGCAATATTTGTTGTCAAGGAAAACTGACGACATTTCCTTTCCCAAGAGAATCTGAGCGGAAGCTTCTAGCAATTATCCACATGGATGTTTGTGGACCCATGCAGGTCAAATCAGTTGATAAAGCAAAGTATTTCGTTAAATTCATCGATGATCAAAAAAGGTGATATGAGATATTCATCAGATCGAAATGCGGTGTAATATAAGTTACGACATAATTTCATCAACCTGGTTGAAACTCAAAAGGTGAAGATGAGATTTCAACAATTTGATAATTGTGGTGAATAAATCAGTGAAGAATTTGGACAGGAATTTGGCTGTGAAATTCACTGTTTGAGAATGAAGCGTGGCAAAGGAAGAATCGATGTAAGGTGTAGGATATTCTGAAGAATAAGAAGCGTATCAGGTAAATGGAAATCACTACTTTGTTCAACATCTGGTAACTACTCACCAACATTCCTCAGATTCTCAGATATAACAGATGATGAATCCAAATCTCGAAACTCTCGATGTTCATACCAACTCCTGTCCTGCTGATGAGAATAATGAAAATTCTCATGGCATTAGTCGACTGAATTCCGAAAGTGCCAGAGAAGAAGAAAATTAAAATATTGATGAAAATATAGGCCGGGAAGAAGTGAATAAAGAAGAAACTACTGTAATAGGTATGGGAGAACACTATGAAGCTGAGGAACCACAATATAGTCGACGTCCAGGTACATCTAGAATCATAAGAACTGAATCACGCGGGAGACCAAAGAAATAATATATCATAAATCGAAATGCCACGTATTCAGAAGAGATGGATCAAGTGTTATTCATTTATTTCTTTATTCATTTATTTATTTATTGCCCAACAGGTAACACCCAATTACAGGACATAATAAAATACATCAGTATACATTTGAAGTTATACAAATTACAAGATATCAAATTCAAATATGGTATGATATAATAATAAAAAAAAAACTATTGCATTAGTGAAACTAAGATGAAAAACTGATACTGTGAACTTATTAATGGTAATGATCGGTTAAATTGATTATAATCACAAGAAATAATAAATAACAATTCAACTATAGTCACTTCCATATTTCCATTGCTACATCTTTCATATGCTTCACCGAACATGTATAAATATCACAAAAGGTACATATTGAGTTATAGTTATCGCACATATATATAATAGGAGAATACAAGACTAAGTTTGTTCGTGCTGTGGAACAGTAAAATGTGAGATTCTGCCGTGACTGCACCCTTGGTACCCTGAAGTTCAACTCAGATAGAAGCGAACTGCAGTCAATTTGGCTGTGCAGCAGTTTGTGTAGAAAAAATATGGAAGCACATTTTCTCCTTTTTTCCAAAGAAATTAACTGAAAATGATTAAGAAGATCATCGTGGTTAGCACCTCTGGTTGGATAGATACCAAACTTTTTGAAGTACATGAATTTCAAAAACTTTCTTTGTATTTTTTCAATTGTGTGTTCATGGCATAAATAGTAGGGGCTCCAAATGATTGAGCAGTATTCTAGCTTGAATCTGACATATGAGAAGTACAATATTTTTAGGGCATTAACGTTTGTGAAACTTTGACAGTTACGTATAATGAATCCTAACATTTTATTAGCCTCGGAGGCTTTTCTGTTTATGTGATTGGCAAAAGCCATTTTGGAGTCAGAAAATACACCTAAATCTTTAGTCTCATCTGATGATGTCCGTGTATTGGAACTGCATACCAGGTTGTATGGCTTGAATTACATTTTTTGCTGCTATCTTATCGAAGGTTTTTCGAGCATCTGGCGGTTCACTTTGATCCTGTTCATCAATACCGAAAATAATTAAGTTCCTTTTCCGTAGGTTCCTTTCATTCACTTCTTCCACAATTTCTCCAAAGGACGATTGATTACATAATTGATCAGATGTTGTAGTTGGTTTCATATCCGAGATTGTCATTTTTAGAGTTTCCAGTTCAGTCTTCAATTGTTGGACTTCTTGTATCATTGTTGTGATCTGAGAGAAACCTGTATTGCATTCTTTACAAAAGAATTTCAACAATCTTTTCTTGA
Organism: Gastrophysa polygoni; assembly: GCA_963576655.1. Classification (NCBI taxonomy): domain Eukaryota; kingdom Metazoa; phylum Arthropoda; class Insecta; order Coleoptera; family Chrysomelidae; genus Gastrophysa; species Gastrophysa polygoni. Next base: position 31,393,303 of record OY755084.1, on the reverse strand, counting down.
GTACCATGCACTTTATCTCTGAAGCAGTAAGGCCTGAGCAATCAATTGTAGCATGAATTGGTTTTTTGCATGAGTCACACTCGAAACTAGACTGATTATCGTCTATGTCTTTTTTACAAACTTTGCAGGGATCCATGATTTTTTTGTATAATTTTGCAGAAGTAACGATGAAGCTACCTGGGAAATGTCTGCGAAAAATTCTCATGAATGGTTGATGGCGATGAGATGACTAACATCCTGAAAAATAATACTTTTCGATTATCGTGACAGTCAAATCATTATTGGGAGTCGAATGATCCTGACAGACAAATACAACGCTGGTGGGATTTATTTTCGTAATGAATAAACTTATTTTATCATCTATCATCTTTTTTATCAGGTTGTCGTCACTTGTTCTTATCTACACGGTGTTATTGATGAAGTAGTATATACGCAGCCTCCCAACCAACTGAATTTTGGAAATAATTCGACAAAATACTAGCACGTATGGAGATACCAGCAAGAAAGCATTGGATAGGCTCAGAATCTTGCGAACCGGAAGAAAGCTACTGAAAGCTACTGAAGAAAGCTCTATATAGTCAAGCTAGAAGAAATTGGAACACCAAATTGGATTTAGTTTTGAAAACCATTTGTGACAGACCTAAGAACACTGATCCATGTTTAAATCGACTAAGTTGAGGGGAAGATTTGACCCTTATTAATGTAAGAAATATGAAATTGCAGAGATGCTGATGAGATAACTTTCGAGTCAGAGAAATTATATCATCGATATCTTGCATCGTTTTGGAATATCTGATTCAAAACCAGTGGGAAAACCAATGGATATGAATATTAAATTGAGGAAACCAATCGAACGTCCAACCGATGGAGAAAAAAAATCACCATATCGAGAACTAGTTGGTGTTCTAACTTATTTAGCGGTAACTACAAGACATTAGTTTTAAGGGAATTCTATTTGGATTCCTAAAAGAAACGATAGCTCTTAAATTGGTCTATCAGTCTAATATGAAACTGAAGGATATGTGGATGCAGATTGGACAAACAATCTGGATGACGATCATTCATAGGTTCCAATTTCTTGAGGATCCAAGAAGCTGCGGTCCGTGTAGCACTCCCTTCAAACAAAGCTGAGTATATGGGAATGATGTTGAAGAGACAATTTATTTACATCAGAACCGAATCTCGATGAAAATATGAGTGCTCTTCAAATTTCGCGGAAAATTGTTCGAGAGACTTTGGATGAAAATCTGCTGAGAATATCACATAAATCTACTGAGGTAATGTTATGATATTTTCACGAAAGAGTTACCACGACCGAAGCACATCTCATGAGTTGAGATGTTAGTACAAAGGAATCAATAAGAGTCCAGATTCATCTCGAGGGGAAGTGTTGGACCAAATAACAATTCATATGGTTGATACGTATGCTGAGCAAGCTGATATCAATGTGGGATTTCAGTATGAGAGGAGATGAGAGAGAAGATAGTTATCTATTCATATTCTTTTGATGAATTTTTCTTTGATTCAAAATTTTTTGAGCCGGCAAGGATTATTATATAGTCATTCAGTGTAAAATCTTTGGCTAAGATACTTAAATCTATGATAACATTCTTGAAAAAAGCATTTGGCTTTACAATAGCTTGAATATCAAAATTTTTTTGAGAGGTTTGCAGTCTAGCCTGCAACATTGATGACATCTTCATACCAAATTGGTCACACAAGAGAAGCACTTTTCTGGCGATATATTTTCCTTGATCACAAACATTTTTGAAATTCAGCTTTTCTTGGATTTTCTCCGCGTGCTTTTCAACGCTTTTTTTCATTATTCCCCTTCTATTCAGTGAGTGCGTCTTTGTAATTTGCACCTAGTGTTTCTAACCACCTCACATCCTCTCTCAATTGGGTAATTTCTTGGCAATAGACCTCATTTTCTTTTTCGAGTATATTTATTGACTGTACCATACTTCTACTGATGTTATTAAGTTCATGTATATCTTTTTCGAAGACAAGGATTTTATTATTACTTCGGTCTAACTCTTCTTGAAGTAATCTGTTCATGTTATCCATATCCATCGAATTTTTATTCAGCTTTGCGATTGTGTCTCTTGGTTCCCTTAATTGGATATTGTACAAGTCATAATAACATATCGCATATAATCGCAAAAAATTTTTTTAAGTCAGTCAAAGATTTTCAAAAATAGTGCGATTTTACTCGCCATCGTTTGAGATGTTCTGGTTTGATTTCTCACTCTGCATGCGGAGGCTGCGCGCTGTTGCCAGAGTATTTTCATTTTGTAAGCTCTACCACTCGTCATATTTTGGCTTGAAATTAACCAGAATAAAGTCACTGAATTGAAATAGACCTATTTCATTCCATGAGTTATTGTTAATAAAAAAACTTACAATGTCACCGATTGTTGTTCAATTTCAGATTCTCAACAGCTGTTCAAAATGACTGCCGCCATATCGATGCAGAGTCTTGCACGACGTAGTAGAGGCTCTCAAGCAAGCTGAAAACTATTTTATTGTCGCATCTCGTGAATCGCGTCGTTAATTCTTTCTTGTAAAATGTCCCGGTTTTCGATATCCACGAACGGTGGTGCATAGACTAGATTTTTTAGGAAACCCCATACAGAAAAGTCCATTACATTCAGATCCGGAGAACGTGGTGGACAAGATATAGGCTCTCCTCGGCCAATCCATTTCTGTGGAAATTCACCATCCAAGAATTCCCGAACGTCTACATGATAATGGCTAGGTGCTCCGTCGTGCATTAAAAACATCCTTTTTCGAATTGCTAATGGCAGATCTTCTGAAAGTTCATCTGAATCGTTTTGCAAAAACGCTAAATATGATAGTCCATTTGATCTTGGTTGCAACTCGTGAAGACCTATCAAATCCCCGTTCACCACTCCACTCCACTCCAGGTTGATCGAAAAACGATGCTGAAAGTTAGTTTGCCTAGTTCCATGTGGATCTTTCAAAGTCCAATAATGATAATTGTGGTGATTGAAAATACCATTCCTGGTGAATGTCGTCTCATCGGTGAAAAGTATTTCATTTAGTAAATTTCGATCAACTTCGTGTTGACGAATTATCCATTCACAAAATGGTATTCTTCGTGGGAAGTCTTCCGGTTTCACGCGCTGATAATGGAAGGGATGCTGCATATCCTCATTCAACGTCCTCCATACAACTTTATGGGAAACCCCTAACTGAGTGCAAAAATGCCCAAAATTTTTTCTTCTGCGTTGATATTCCTTAGAGGTCTATTTCTACCAGCATATCGGCCTCTATGAGTGCACAGTTCACCGGTATCTCGAGCTCTTTGTGCAAGGGCAACAAACCTGCGACCAACTGGATGAAAACGATCGGGAAAGCGCTCTGCATGGAGGCGGGATGCTGCTTCACCAACTTGATGCACTTCACCATAAATTAGGAGCATATCTACGAGTTCATTATTCCCATAAATGTGGGATTGGGCCATTTTAAATTATTGAAGCGACAACACAGGCACAAATGAAACTAAATTGTTTTTATGGTTAAAAACCTTTCACCAATCTTCCAAAATATCTGTTTTTTGACAAGAATGTACTCTTTCTTTTCGTTTTGTTTCTTGGTCTTGTATTACCCATTTCAATATTCGCTACAATTTCGGAAACACCCTGTATCTCTTTGTTCTGATTCTGCGACTTCATTTTCAAACTCCTGCGATTTCCTATTCAATCGTTTTATGAAATTGTCTTCGGCCTTCACTTTGGATTAAAGATTGTCAATGATCAGCTTGATTTCCATCATTTCGTCTTCTTTGTCAAATTCTCTTATTTCTAGAAGTAAATTCAGTTCATGTAATTCTGCGTTGTGTTCTGAAATTTCAACACGCAGATTTTCATTTGTCTCATTATTGGTAATATATTTTTTTTCACTTATTTCTGAACAATATATATTCGATGCCCAGTAACCAACTCACATAGCATAAAATACGAAGGTTCTTACTTTTACAACATTTGTAAAAAGTCATTTTCGTTTTCAATAAATAAATAATCTTCTAACCAGAAGAAATGAGCACGCCACTGGAGACATCGAATAAAATGAAACAGCTTGACTTCTTTTAGCACTACAGTTGAACGTTTTTGTTTTTAAGTTTTAATCAACCATTAAGTTCTTATCTACTTATAGAATTCGTGGTGGTTTTAAGATGAATCTTTAATATTCAATTGCGTCTCAGTCATTAGTGGTTGAGGAACTCTTCAAATCAGTCACAACACAAGATTCACAATTTAACAAACTTTTGTTTGATACCACATTCATGTAGTTTGATGATGCAGTTCCATCAATTTAACACATATTCTCAGAGCGAATGTATGATCTGCCTATACTGACGATAGATAACAGATACTATTTCTTCGTCTGTGATATATTCCTAAAACGTTGCAAATGGTTCCTCATTCATTGCCAGGAAGGTCTCTACAGGTGATGGTGCTCTCTACAGGTGATGGTGCTACCACCATTTTATTTGAAGTAATAGAACGTATAAGAACGTATCCAAAATTTACACCATTTAGATAATGAATGAACATCCACTGTAGATCTCTTATCTTATTTCATAGACCGTCCAGAGAATATCTATGAAAAAATTAAAAATATTTCATTTTCAGGAAAGTTTTCGAAATTCATCGTGTAATCGGGTCCATTTCCCTATACTCATTCACGACCGTCGCGCATAATAGTTACCTACTACTCACGATACTATAACGAGGAGTATCATGCCTACTACCACCGAACATATAAGGACTAGAAGATCCACTCTAAGCCCCGCCCGGAAATTTCCCTCCTCGCCCCGTCTACCGAGTTGGACCAGTTGGAAATATGCAAATCGCGATATAAAAACCAAAAAATCAAAGAAGACAAACGTGAAATTGACAATTTTACGAAACCTGTGAGATTGGGTATTGTTGGCTTTTTCAGAGTAAGATCCACACCTCACTGAATCAATCTCCATCGATCTTTCGATGTGTCTGTTGGGATAGTTTTTTTCATCAATTGAATTTTTTATCTACAATAATTTTTTTCTCCTCGCAAATGATGGTGAATCTTCCTATCGTGAATACGTATTGTTTTATTTATTTCAGAAATTTGAGTCGAAATAAAAATGTATTATCCACCTGTGTACTTTTCCATTCGCCCCCGTACGAAACGCTCACACTGCAACATGAAAATAGCACACAAGCGACCCTCGTAAATGCAGGAATTTGGACTCACTTGCCGCTGCGTTTGTGTGACCGACTACAAAGTTCCGCTTGAGAGTGGACCTTCTAGTCCATATATGTTCGGTGCTAATACTCATCAAGTTCTCGTCTCTCCAGTTAATTTTTTGGGGTTAGAATTCGTTTCTTATGGCTCGAACTGGAAACACATAATAATCTGAATCCTAATAATTCAACAATTCAACATAGGTATATACCGTTTATTGAAATAATTTATAATGTCCATCAGGATCGCCGGCATCAACAAGCTCTGGCGATGCTGACTGAGCATTTTGAGATAAATGTCATGAATAATATCAAGTCAATCAAGTGGAAACTTGAGCGGGTTAAGAAGAGCGGGAGGATTTTTTTTTCATAATGGACTCCGCCAACCATTCCTGTGGGACCGTGAACCGACACTACCAGATCGATGTCAGGAATAAAATCGCTGAATCTATTAATTTTGATGATAATTCAACTCATGTATGAAAAATCGCATATGCCACACTGCAATCATCAGTTCGAAAGGCAAAAGTTATCTGCAACTTTTACAGCGACAATGCACTAGTGTTTTTTACTTATTCATTTGTTATATCAATTATCGCAGTGTTGGATGCCAAAATAAATATCTTGACTTTTTTCGTGTACCGTTTTCGCAGGCGCATGTGCTGTATATGTGGTATGGATGTCATTGTGATTAGTTCTGATGGTATTTTCAGAGAGTAACAACGAGTGGCAACAGCTATGACTCTTTTTTTTTGGGTTATTGGGTTCTGACTGCCCTTGTCATTATATATGGGACAGCACTGTCTCATTCATACTACTACATTTTGTGTTTGATGGTTCACCGCCAACACGCTGGATCTGACAGATATACCACCTGAAATCTCCAATACACTCTGAGAAATGGTGACTGATGATGTCGAGGATGATGTACACTTCTTAACTACAATTCTGTTCAGCAGCCTTATGGTATGTGGGCATACGTCATCATATAATATAATGATATTGCAAAATGAATGCTATTCGTTCGACGGATGTGAAATCAGCTAAAATACACCTTCATTAAGAGAGCATTGATACAATTATATACATATGACATGAAATTTGCCTAGAATCCTTCATAGAATCTAGAAATGAAAAAATATATAGGGTGTCCCATTTATATTCAGGCAAGTTGATATCAACTTCCGGTACAACCGGTTTATAAGACTTCTGTTTGACCTGGACTATAGAGAAACCTGTAGAGATATATTCATTCAAAACGGCATACTAACATTTACTTCCATCTACTTCCACAAATTATAACCATAACAATAATACTGAGAATCTCAACGAAAATAGCGAATTCCATGAATACCATACTAGAAGACGGGAAGACGACAGAATTCAGCATAGAAAATCACCCCTGTATGCTGGTGGCTATCTATTCAACCTAGAAACCTGAAGTCATAGATTAACCATACCAACCATGGTATGGTTAATCTATGCTGAAGTCATTGCAGAGCACTAATATGTGCAAATCAAACCTGAAAAAATTCGTAATACAGTATACTTTCTACTTGAAGAATTTTTTCAATTGAATACCTAACGTGGCCACTTTTACTACATTATATCTGTTATATATGTGTTTCTATATAGGGATGTTATAATTCGAATTAAAATTAATCGATATACTCTAGCTGTTAGCTGTCAATACTGTCATGTATCAATTGTCACACTAGCTTTACACACCTCTACTTAATAAAAAAACACGTGTGGATTGGTCCAGAATTTCTACTAATTTGAAAACTGAGGAAATTTCAATGAAATATTCTCCCAAATATATGATTAATCTGGAAACTGAAATACGTAGATAGAATGAAATGTAGTACATGCTTTGGTAAATGAAAAATAATATTTTTGACGGATGACGAGACACATGACCATGATGAAATAAGACAAGTGCGCGCATTCCTATAAAATGCAAGATTAGAAAATTAAACCCTTCGACCATAAAACAAAGGTCGAAGATTAAACCAAATCGCTTTACCTGGATACACAGGAGTCACTAGTTCTCCTGAAGAGGGCACTATTATTCGACTAAATTCAGGGTGGCAGAACTGAAAACAGTGAGAACTGCAGTTCTACCAAATTTGCAATGAAACAAAATTGAAACAAATAGACTTCTGTGTATCTAATTGTCGTATATTTTATGAAATCATGATGAAAAGATTCGAATGAGTGAAATCAAAACATTTGTGAGACACCATGGAATTTGAAATGCAATTTTTTGTATAATAATGGCGCCATCTTCAGGAAAACCCGCGACTTCTTTTTCACTTGGAGGTAAAGAGAATTGGTTTAAACAAAAGCGAATCTCATTATCTATGATCTCACTATTCTCATTTCAATATGCACATGATAAATGTTAGTGACAAATGACATAATTCGAATGATATAATCAAGGTGGATATAGGATGGTGAAATAACTCTTCAATTGTTTCTTTCCAAAACATGTAGACCTGTCAAACGACCTCACTAAGGCCGCACCACTTGAGTATAGATGGCGATACGATCGTCGATCCGGTGAAGTCAAATCCGCTTTTACTGATAATGACGGATACCTGATAGTGATGGATAGCTAACAGTTCAGTTTTTACATTTATGTTGAATTTCAAATCCACATCGTGTTTCCAGCATTTCCAAGATAACCTTCGAGATCGGCATAGGTGACGCCACCTAGTTTCGATCTTGGGAAGCCTTAGTAAGGTATTGAAATCCGACAAAATCAAGTAGGCGAAGGTCTACAACTTTTTCTAGTGGCTGGGTATAGGGAGTTGAGACACCAGTCTTTATTTACATCATGGATATAATAATCGAATCGCCTGAATTCGATTATATAAATTATCCGATTATATTTATATAGTGCATCTGTGATATTTTAGGGTTAACATGTACTAAATTGTGTCCACACTGTATTTATATCCAACTTATTATATTATTTATATTTATTTCACCTTCTGTCCTATTCTGTCATATGTTATGTAAATAATCCAAAGGGATGAATGAAAGTATCTATCTACCTGTCTAATGCCAGAGCATATTTCAGCCGAATTGTCCCCATCGAAAGTATAGTATGCCACCAACTTTTCAAATTCGCTCTATTCATAGTTTTCCATATATTTATCGATTCAGTTCCCGGAGGTAACACCTTGTATAGGTATGGTACGAGATACGACTATTTTCATGGAAAATCCGCCTATGCGTTATTCTCACGAATATACATAGAGCCACTCCCTCGAATGCTTGAATCACGATTAACGTAGTAGTAGACACACAATTATCATTACCACGTACAATTATTATCAATTATGAAACCACCAACAATTTATCTTTGATATATCTCAAAAAATTCTGATATTCAAGATTTCTTGATATCACTTGTGTGGCCCCTCCTTCAAAAAGGGTCCAGTCATAGAATAATTGTATACTCTGGTCCAGTTTTCCTTACCTACTTTTGTGATTTGCACCACACCCACATACTAGAGATGGAAAACATGGAAAACTATCGATAGTAATATCAAAGAGGACCCCTCTTCTGTGGTAATATCGATAAACTGTCGGTGTACCGATATCAGAGATAAGTAAACACTCGAGTTATTTTTGACCCCTAGTGGCCGTCAGACCGAACAACAAGCATAAACCTTTTTCTACATGAATCGATATTAAATTTCAATGGAACTAATACTGACAGATTGATATAAGATACATCTCATTTTCACAAAACTCTGTGAAAAAGGCAACTTGTAGAAATCGAGAGCTCGAGTCGGAAGAGTAGAAAATTCGAGATTTCGCGTTTCGTAAAGTCAAGAACTTGACATCTTGAGTTGAACTCGAGATCCTCGTCTTTCAAAAAGTCGATAACTGGAGATCTTGTCATAGAATGATTGTTTATCTTGTCTTTTATTATAGCTATCACAGCCTTCGACCATAGACGAAGATCACAGCTATAGCTATTCTGTGAATCCTAGCCATGGCCACAGTATACCATAGATTATAAGCATCCTAAGTATACCGTTCCACTAAAGGATGCGTTCCACCCCTGCTCTCTATATCTATGGTTCCACCACACAGATTAACCTGACTATAGGGTGAGGTGGTTATACCTCACTATAGGGTAATCTGTGGTTCCACAGTGTGCTTGCGAATAAAAACATTCACAGTTTCTTCATCAAAATATTGAACTAGTTTTTGGTAACTTATTGAATTCATTCAGGCCTTTGAAAAATAAAGAATTCATACAGTTTTTTTATTTTTTTTCACGATATGGAATTCATTTTTTGACCTTGTCTCACAGCAATGAATCTCATAGTTCAATACAATAAGCTAATTGAAATATTGTGGTAGCCCTTCAAGATTTTGAATTTGAAAAGCTTAGCCGAATATAATATATAAATTTTTGCAAACTGGCATCCATTTTAATATTCTATGCATTTCTTGAACCAAAGTGAATCGATTACATTTAAGAATTATTCTAATACCACGGTTTTGTGATTTATGTAGAATAGAGAACATCAATGCAAAATATGGTTTGATAATAAAGTTGTAACAAGTGATTCTGGCATTCAGTGACAGCAAGTTAACAGCCCTTGATAAAAAATACAGTTTTTTTGCTTATTTTGCTTGTAACAAATTCGGCATGACTATTCGAAAATAGTGTACTATCTAGCATGAACCCAGATATTTCATTTCAGATACAATTTGTTGTGCTTAACCATCAATTTTAATGTCAAGTTTTTCCAAACTCACATGATTCAATCTATTCTCAGTTAATATGTTCATGAAGCTCTAGATTTATTTCAATTTGTTCATTTTCAAATAAGTGTTGATTGATTTCAGAGATTAATTTATGTTCTTAACGAATAGCTAAATTCTTTTTTGATGTATATAGGAAGGTATCATCAGAAGATAAGTTGAAAATATGGAAACCAGGAATATTATTCCAATCATTGAGATGAATGATTGAACATCAATATGGTCCCAATACACTTCCCTATGGAACACCAATATCTCAGATACATCGTTCCCAATCTTGGTTACCTGTTTTCGGTTGGTTATATAATCTTCCAGCAATGCCAAAGCTGTATCACCTATACCATAGTATTTCATAGCAGTCCAGTTTCACAGGAATGATTTTTCTGAAACCATCAGATTACCATTCCATCAAAATGCTATTCTCATTCGAGTTATTCAATAACTGTCTGGGAACAGCAATTTGAAGAACTTTTATTGCAGTGCAGAAAGTGTATTAATACCGCAAAAATCTTCTGCCTGTATTAAATTATTTATTTTTGGTATTGATATTATCGTAATTGTTTTGAAAGGATTGGGAATGTTGCTTTTTCTGAAGATGTATTAACTAAATTCAAAATTATATGACCTGATATTTCAAATGTTTCTTTTAAAAACTAGAGTTTGACATTCCAGCTTCGTTCATTTTGTTCAACCCAAATTATATTTCTCTCAACTGAGGAACTGAGAGTGATTCAAATTTACTGAAACTGCAATTGAAATTTCGGAAGTCCTCTGAAGAACATGTTTTGGACCATCATTTATGTTTTCAGTTATGTTACAGATACTGTCTTGCTTACAGCACAGTTCATCGTTCACAATTCACTATACTTCTGATTCTAACATAAAAATTTCACAGGGTATCCCATTTAAGACGGATCCTTCCAGTAGCTTCCGCGATATTGAAAATTCAGAAAATAATTCTGGAGGAAGTTACATAATATACTGTCCTCACATTTTGAAATCATTTCCCAAGATGGCTGACTTCAGCTTTTACCGGAAGTGGACAAGAATTTCTTTATAAATGGAACACACCTTCCGTATTTATTTTATTTTTATTACATTGGATTTTTGACATCTTGGAGTCAATATTGAACTGAGTTCCTTCATATTCTTCTATTCCTAAGATCTATTATTTCAGCGTTGTTATATATTTGATATTCTCAGAAAATTTTGACGTTTGCAGTGACAGAAAAAAATGATTATCTCCGAAACCAGAAGTAATGGAGATGCGGTTTTCGATATATGTATCCAGTTGACCAAAACATGCAGCAGCTTTATGTCTGATGCATTTCAAATGTTCCATGTTTTATCACAGGGATGCTCCAATTGGAGATATAGAGTAGATGAATGTCCGCCTCAAATGATATCACAGGTTTACTTCAAACTCATCACATGTTTTATCACATTTGATTCAGCAGTTCTATCACTGTTGCGACTCAAATGCTCTATGTTTCATCAAAGGAAAGTCGCAGTCGAAGATATAGCTTCGATGAATGTCCGCCTCGAATGAAATCACAAACTTATCTCAGACTTCTCACATGCACACAAATGGTTCACTGGAATGATGAATAACAAATTACTCCACAGACCATCCTGAAGAGGAACGAATAAGCGGCCAAAACACAGTATCTCACTCATCTACTCGCACAATAATTTTCACAACCCCATGTAATTTTGTATCACATACCTACCTATTCCCTACTGTAGTCGAATCATATCATTACATTTCATCAGTTTTCCGCTTCCTAAACTGTTTATCACTATTAACCTTTTGGAACCTTGCGATGAAATTGAATAATTCATCAATGAATATTTCGTGTGACTTGTGCCTTTGTTGATCACCTACGCCTGATTAACAAGTATGCGATTTTGTGTTGAAACTTTGTCAAAACGAAGTTCTCTATTTAGATGAAGTCTGGGGATGAGTCAGTTTAATGTCGGTGATAAAACCCGCGATGAGACACTCTTCTGTAACAGGCATGAGTTGCATTTTAGATCCAAGTTGTATATATGTTTCAAAACGTCGCGATGAAACAAAGTTCCTTGTTTGACCTTTTCGTGATAACGCCTAAGATGCCTCAATTCAATCACGTTGATAAAACGTGCGATGAAACACTGTTCGGTGGCAAAACAAGATATATATCAGATGCATATGTTTCAGAAATTTGTGATGAAACAAAGTTTTTGACTGATCTCTCTTGCGATAGAACTGAGACAAGTGTGGTCAGCTGGGTAACTTCAAGGGTGCTTATTTATAAAGCTCAAATGGAGAAATATCAAAAGAATTTGAATGATTGAACGAAAGAATAATGAATGATTGACAGATTTTCTTGTTAACGATATGATTTTTTGAGTTTTATGTATGTGTTGTGAATTAATTTGATATCGAGAGGAATAACAGCTGGTCGGCTTGCCGCATTCAGTTTAGAATGTATTGTTCCAGAGTGAGTTTTGAACGTATTATTATCTTCTTTTAAATATCATGTGATAGTTTGATAATTTTTCTGTGTCCCCTGTAATATTTTCATGGAATCATCATTGTGTTCATCATATGAGAATATTGTTATTATATGGTACTATATAATATCGGCGTGTTATCAAGGTGTTATCAAGATGTGTGTTTATCTTGACAGAATCTAAATTACCTCCTCTATTACCTTCCTCAGACCTTGCGTCGACCTTTGGAGCACCCTGTATATTTCTTTGTTATCCTTGGTACCGAATATACAGGGTGTCCTTAAAAGGTCTTTACAAAAAGCTACCACATATTCTTCAGACCAAAACAATTCGATACAAGCAAACTTACCTCAGTAAAAAGTTGCTTAGTTTGGGCGCTAGACGGCTCTGAAGTTGAAATTTTCAAATCGATTTTGCTTCATAACTTTTGAACGGCTCATGAGATTTTTTTCAAATTTGGTACGTTGGCATAGACTCATCGCCGGGCAATGAAACTCATATGATAATCATAATGAATATCATTCCATGGGCGTAGAACTTGATTTTTTCAGTAAATAAACATCTAAAACTCCTACGCCAATGGAAAAAAATTAGTTTCAATATGAAATCTAAATTATTCAACTCATTCACTACAAAAAAGGTACTCTTGACAAAAGTCGATTCCTCTCATGGTTTCGACAAAATTTTAATTTTAGTGATTTAGAGCATAATTAATAATAAAACGATTAACAGATATTTCATAAAAATTGTTCAAAATGTTCACCATTTTCACGTATACAAAGATTTATACGACGCAAAAAGTTGAGATGTACTTTTTGCATAGGTTATTTCTATTGAAAATAAGTAGCACTGGTTTTTTTTTCTGAAGACTATTATTATCTGCTCGAAAACAGTGATATTCACATTCTTGGTTTCAATAGTTTCATCTGTGTTGATTTGTCGAGTTTTATTGACGTTGATTGTTGATATCGGACTTTTCTGATTCATCATGGCCGTACAATACACCAATGAAGAATACACCGATATGTTATTGGTATTCGGATATTGTCAAGGAAATGGTCGAGAGAGTGTGAGGGTGTATTCGGCAAGGTTTCCAAATCGTCGCGTACCAAGCCACCCAACCATTGCTGCAGTTGAGAGACGTCTTCGGGAGACCGGTCATTTTGCTCCTAGAACTGGTGATTATGGAAGACAGCGTTATGTAAGGAGTCCCGAAGTCGAAGTAGAAATTTTAGACCGTATTGAAGAAAATCCAGAATTGAGTACTAGACGGATAAGTAATGAACTAGAAGTTTCTAGGAATGCCGTTCATGAAGTACTAAGAGAACAATTATTATACCCATACCACAAGACGCCAGTTCAAGATTTATTAATCCATGATTCACAAAGTCGTCTGATGTTTTGTAGGTTCATTAATTTGCAAAGAGAAATGAATCTGAACTTTGGAAAGAATATTTTGTTCACTGATGAAGCCTGTTTCACGAGAAGAGGAATAACTAATTTTCATAATGAACACGTTTATGCAATTGAAAATCCTCATTCCATTAAAATAAACCATTTTCAACACGAATTCAAAATCAACGTTTGGGCTGGAATAATAGGAAATTTTATAATTGGTCCTGTCATACTTCCACAAAGATTAACAGGAGACATGTATTTACAACATCTACGAAATACGTTGCCAAATTTGTTGGAAGATTTACCACTCCAACATCGGGTAGATATGTGGTTTATGCACGATGGAGCTCCACCACATTTTTCGGTGGATGTTAGGAATTTTTTAAACCAACAGTACCCAGACAGATGGATAGGTAGAGGTAATGATGTACCCGTGAATTGGCCACCACGTTCTCCAGACTTAACACCGATGGATTATTTTGTATGGGGTTATCTCAAGTCTACGGTTCACAAGACCCCTGTGAATACTGTAGAACAATTATGGCAACGTATCCAACAGGCGACGAATAATCTTACAGGCGATGAAGAAGTTATGCAAAGAGTACATTTCAACTTTTTGCGTCGTATAAATCTTTGTATACGTGAAAATGGTGAACATTTTGAACAATTTTTATGAAATATCTGTTAATCGTTTTATTATTAATTATGCTCTAAATCACTAAAATTAAAATTTTGTCGAAACCATGAGAGGAATCGACTTTTGTCAAGAGTACCTTTTTTGTAGTGAATGAGTTGAATAATTTAGATTTCATATTGAAACTAATTTTTTTCCATTGGCGTAGGAGTTTTAGATGTTTATTTACTGAAAAAATCAAGTTCTACGCCCATGGAATGATATTCATTATGATTATGATATGAGTTTCATTGCCCGATGAGTCTATGCCAACGTACCAAATTTGAAAAAAATCTCATGAGCCGTTCAAAAGTTATGAAGCAAAATCGATTTGAAAATTTCAACTTCAGAGCCGTCTAGCGCCCAAACTAAGCAACTTTTTACTGAGGTAAGTTTGCTTGTATCGAATTGTTTTGGTCTGAAGAATATGTGGTAGCTTTTTGTAAAGACCTTTTAAGGACACCCTGTATGTTCGGTTACCTTGGCAAACATAAAGATAAATAAGTTAGTGGTTATCTATCTCTTGTACAGACAATCCACGGTTACTCATCTCAGTCCAAGTCGAAGACAGAAGACAAAGATAAGTTCTGTCAAACAGTTCCAAGCCACGAAAGGCAGAGATTATCTCTGTCTCAGATGATTGTTGAAAGATGGTTGGAAGGTAAATGACAGTTTGGCGCAAAGTTAAATCACAGAAAAGGGGGGTTATGTTTGGTAAATGTTACTGTTTGTTACTCTGTTTTACTCTGTGTGTCTATGTTTGCTGGAAATGAGGTGCTTGGAAAATCAAAAAATCTTGTCCTCCTTATATCTTTGATGAATTTGTGCTAAAACAACGGCATGACATGGAGTTGAAAAAAGGAATATGTTTCTCTTGTGGTGTGACCAATGTGATATCAGAACCACCAAAGAAGAAAATTGAAAGAATATTGTTTTCACTGTTCCCAGACAAAATATTCAATATCAATGCGGTAAACCTGTTCTTTTATGAATTCTGTTCGGAAGCTCATGTTAGCTTTAATATTTTTAGCTGAAAAAGTGTGCTTGCTTGCTCAAATTGTGTCCAATTTGTCTGCACAAATTGATACTTTTGAAAGAAGCCAATGAAGAAATACAGCCAATAAATAATAAAGCATCCAATGTAGGAATCAATTTCTGCTTGATGTGTGGGAAAGATTGTTTGACTTTCAAGATTTCCCATGCATGGAACCATTTCAACAAGATATCTGAAGACTTCCCATTACTGTCTGGTGCCAGAGAAATTGTCTTGTGTTCTGGATGCATTTTCTATTTAGACACTAGAAACACAGTGAAGATCAAGTTATGTTCTGAATATGTGAGTAGATAGCTAGTTAGTTAGTTAGTTACCTAGTTAGTTGAGATTAAGGGTGGAAACCTCTATATTGTTTGGGATGATCTAGAAAAAAAGTGTGAGATTCACCTTCTTTCTTAGGCCTGTTTTGGGTAGACATAGCTAACAAGCCTTCCCCATTCCTCACACAGATTTCTTTATACATTTAAGGAGTCAAAAAGAAGTAAAAACATCCTCAAACATGTTAAATTCATCTTCTTTAGCATCCTTGTTGAATTGTTGAAATCATAATATGGAAGATGCTGTCAAAGAAGAATCTGCAATCTAAATTCACAGAACTAGTTGTTATGACACGGATTATCATTTGACAGCACCTTCCATATGGAACAAGCTGAATCCACTTTCCCTCAAGATGCTGAGGATGTTTTTCCTTCTTTTCTTGTCTAATCCTTCTTTTTCTTCTGAATTTAAAGGTATCAAAAATATCCTGTGAAAGAAATGAAACTCCAATTGGCTATGATGTCAGCCTAAAACAGGAAGTTGAATTTTGGCACTTTCACTTGGATTATAGAAAAAATATAGGTTCGCACACATTTTTATGGTGAAAATCTGGTTCCTGAGCAAGATACAAAAGTACTTGTAAAGTTTTTGAAAAAGAACACATTGCATGACAAGTGCAAAATAGTCTACCACGGTGGTCGAGAGTGTTGGGGCACTCGTTCGAATTTAAGCTATAAATCACTTCCACTGCGACCTGGGATTGAATGCCAGTATAGACATGGATGTTTGTGTATCTATGACTCCCCAACCTTGTTCAAGTTTCGACTTTTGGGGTGCTGGTTCCACCCAACGAGGGAGTGCAATTGTAAAAAAAAATAGTGGAAATAGTATTCAATAGATATATAGATGGAGCTTTATTGAAGTAGGCATCCTAATAAACATAATGTTTAGACATAATATGCATAAATATAAAAATAAATAAATTAAGATATCAAATCAATCAAATCAAATATACTTTATTGTCAAAGGTTGATACATCTTATGGACAAAGCAAATATAAAACTAAGTGCCAATAGGACAAACAATACAAAGGTAATACAGATTAAAATCTTAAAATGAAATAATAGACAATCAATAAAAATACACATAGAATAGGCATTTATAAAATCAGAAAACATCTCAAATTCTTTCCTCGAAAAATTCGCGAATCTCATGGTATGGTCTACAAAGTAAAAATTATTTAACCGCTTTCCTGAATAGTAAATAGGCTCCTATATTTTTTACCGAAAGTGGAAGGTGATTAAACATCTTTCCTCCATTGTAAATGAAAGAATTTTTTTACCAATTGTGATCTCGGCAGAGGCAAGGGAATTTGACGAAGTCTAGTATTGACTGGATTTTTTTGTCTATATAAATGATACTGATGCTTATGAATTAGACACACGGTTTCCAATATAAAAAGACATGGTAATGTAAGAATCTTCCCCTTCACAAATAAAGTCTTACACGATGTTAAAGCGTCCACTTTAAAAATATACCTCACCGCACGTTCCTGTAGGGCAAACATCATATGGAAAAGCTGAAGAGTACAGTTGCCCCAGAAAGCAATACCGTATCTTAGATGAGTCTCGACCACTGAGAAGTAAACATTTTTAGCGATTTTGCAGCCTAACTCGCTGGCGACAACTCTGACTGCAAAACACCCGGATGATATTTTTTTTCCTAGTTTCATAATATGAGCGTCGAATTTCAGATTATGGTCAACATTTAAACCTAGAAATTTTTTTTCATCAATTTTATGAATCAAGAAATCATCCATACAGATATTTTCAATGGTACTTTTGAAGGAAATCGTATTTGTTTTTTCGAAGTTGATAGATAAAAAGTTCAAATCGCACCAGGCTTTGATGACTCGTAGATCTGCTTTAATTGCCATTTGTAGAGCATGCACATCTTTATTGTGCCATGTGATAATAGCATCGTCTGCAAATAGTGTTATAGTTCCTTCAATGTCTATGTTTACCATATCATTTATATATAACAAAAAAAGTAATGGGCCCAGTACTGAGCCTTGGGGCACACCGCAGGACAAATGTTGGAGATCAGAGGATGCCTTCTCTGTTTTCACCATTTGACTTCAATTACTCAGGAAGGATTCGAACCAATTATAAGCAGGTCCTCTACAACCATATGCATGAAGCTTTTGCAACAACCTTTCATGGTTGACACAGTCAAAAGCCTTTGCCAAATCACAAAAGACCGTTGCTGATATATATAAGACATTACATGAATAAAATGGTAGAACATTTGAATTCAAAAGAATATAAACTAGAAATAACAAATAATAATAGATGATATGTAAATAAATATATATAAAGATTATGATTATGAGACAGACATGGTATATAGGACAATATACTGGGTATCCCATAATTGGGGTGCCTTATGTCATCTGCAGCTTCATCGAATAAATATAGGTATTAGAAAGGTTCATGTGAACATGGGTTGATGATTGATACCTTTGAAGGTACCTGAAGAAATGCTCTTAGATAAAATCTTGAAGTTTGGTACACTGAACTTTTTGTACTGAACATAGACTAAAATATTCTTTTGGAATTTCATTCAAGAGCTTTTGTTAAATTATTGGCTGCTTTTTTAAATGATTTGCTCTACAAGCTACTCAAGCTAAAGGTCGTTCAACCTGTATTATATGGTGATTATGTATTAAGTTCTTGAACATTCTTGTTGCGTACAGGTTATAGAATCATTCCGTTTTTATGAGAGTGAAGGAAGAAAAGTTTTCAATCAATTTTCAATATGTTTTCTCAAAACTCTCTTCTTGTGTAAACTGTTTCCTCAAACTTCATGGATAGCTTTTTCAGTCCCTGGTAAACCCTGGTTGGCTGATATAGACATCTGATTGATGGATTGTGAAGGGGATATTGAGGGTGTCAGATTATTATATTTCTAATAAAAACAATCAAATTTGATTCCGAATATTTCAATCCGGAATGAAGATATCACCTCAAAGAGCTATGGATCTCATTAATGTAGTTAGTGGAGTAAAATCCACAGTATTGTGAGTTATATATGTTCTATCAAAATACAATTGGACAACATTTTCGAGTAGGGACGACATTTTGATCATGGATTTTTTCAGCATTTTACCCATAGGAACGGCCAAATTCCACTTCCGAATTCAACGATTCTAAAATACGACAGTAACATAGTTATTTGTATGTATTCAAACATTTCCATAGCAACGCTGTGACTTTGTTAATCAAATCGAACTGCTGTTGTTTTCAAAGCAATAAAATAGGCATTTGCAATTATATAGTTTGATGATTTTGACGATTGCACGAAAAATAGTGTGTATACCACGGCCTCGAAACTTTTTAGTGACCTCAAGATTATCCTGCCTTGGCTGCAAGCGGTCTCGGCGAAAACTTTTCTTTTGGCACGCTAAAAAGATATTTCGCGGCCTAGGTATACAAATAACTATTCGGAATGTCTGCCTTGTCAAACATTTTGTTCACAAGTACCTGCCAGCCGATGGAAAGTCTATACCTCAAAATTAATGAGAAGCTAGAAAAGAGCAATTTAGATGCCGCCCTCCAATTCTCAAAGGCTGTGCGCCGACTAACTTGGCCTCGAGACTTGTTCATTCCTGTTGAATTATTTTGTTATTTAGAATGTACCGGGTGATTCAATGAGTATGACGAGGTACTGTATCTAGTTTAGTTTAGTTTAGTTTATTTACCCATTAAAATAATCACAATGATAATACAGTACAATATTACACATGAATAATGATAATTCAGGAAAAACTGGTTGGGGGTCAACTAGGTTGATCTTCCACCACGCCATGAACAATAATAGTATTAATTTAGATTACGTTAGATACATCTAATCGAAAATTGGACAAGTAATATATTAAAGAAAGAAAAATAAAAAAATGAAAAAAAAGAAATATAGAAGACAGGTTCAAAAACAAAATACATACCTACCTATGGGAAAATTCGAGAAATAATATATAATGATCCGACAAACACTGCAATGAGTACCGTTAAAAACCAATGCAAAATGATGATGTATTCAACATCTGAAAAATACTGAAATTAGTATCGTTAACAAAACCAGTGCAATGATAAAATGCAATTCAAAAATACTGATCAAAGAAGAAAAAATTATTGAGAGCTCTTCAGCTGGTCTTGATGAAGTTTTTTTCCAATTTTTGTCTTGAAGATGTCACAAGAAACTGATGATTTAATGTCCTTTTGTAACTCATTCCATAGACGGCAGATACACAACTGAAATAATTGTGATATGTCGTTGTATGCTGAACTGGTATTCTGAAATGATTACGAAATCTCATGTGGTGATCATGGATATGAGGCTGAAGACGATCGAATAAATTTTTCGGATCTTTATATCGTATAAGATTGAAAACAAAAGTATAATAATGTAGCAGACGTCTATTGCTCATATTGAGTATATTTTTGATATTCAGATGAGGACTTATATGTTCGCTATATCTGATATTATAAGAGAATCTCATGCATGAGTTTTGAACCTGCTGAATTCTATCAGCAGTATCGGTCCTCATACTATGATGATATACTATATCGCCATAATCGAAAAGTGAAATAATCAATATATTACACAAACGAAATCTTGTATTTGAGTCGATACTGTTCTTATATGAATAAATACCTTTAAGTCTCATATAAGCGACACGTCTCTTGTTTGATATATGCTTATCAAAACTCAGTCCACTGTCAAAATATACGCCTAAGTTGTTCGCTTCTGTTACAATAGGAATCGGGCTATTGTTAAACATTACCGAAAAGTTAACAGATTTCAGAAAATCGCGATTATTCTTGATTCCAAATAATAAAGATTTAGACTTTGTAGGATTTATTCTCAGGTTGTGGTTATCAGCAAATTGTTTTATGGTGTCAAGATCTTTTTGAATTTGTTCTACAGCTCGCATGTAGTTGAGATGAGAAAATCTGATGCATAGTTGTGAGTCGTCTGCGTCTTGATGAAGCATGCTGGACTGCACATTTCGGAGACGTATATTGAGAACAAAAGTAGCCCCAGGATGGTGCCTTGTGGTACTCCACATGAGATTTTTTCGAGAGAAGATGACAAACATTCATTATTCTTGAGTACCGTTACGCACTGATACCGGTCAGATAAGAAACTTCGGAAATGATATACTGTTGTGAGAAAATCCTAGGAACTGTAAGTACTGTAAATAATGCACATTATTTTTTGCTGGTGCTTGTGTTGTGTTTTTTTCTGAAGCCCGACTGATGGCTATTCTCAAGATTGTTTACAGTAAGGTATGATGACACTAGGGTATGGATGTGTCTCTCGATGATCTTGGAAGCCACTGGCAGAATACTAATTGGCCGTAATTCAGTAAGAAACGTGGGGTTTGTAATTTTTGGTATAGGTTTGATTTTCGCACGCTTCCAGATTATGGGAAATTTGTTTGTTTCTATTGAATGATTTATTATATGTTTGAGTGCATCTAGACCATATGGCATACATAATTTTATTGATTTTATAGAATAACCATCAACTCCCTCTGGTTCGGTTTTGATTTGAGCAATACAATTCCTTATTTCATGATCTTCAATGGGATTGATGACAAAAGAACAATCCCTCTGTTATATTATGGTGTTTGTTGGTATTGTAAAAATTTAATACATTCTCTTTCTCTGGATTATCACAAGGCTTAGTTGAAAATTGTGCGTTGAGTGCATTTGGATTGAGTAGTTCATCTGGAACGTTGAAGTTTCTGTTTTCAGATATTTTCAGTTTATTCATGTTTTGCCAGAAGGAATTATGATCCTCGGGTCTCGAGATAAATTCGAAAATAGCCTTTTTTTTCACGTTTGATTGAAGTATTCGTGAGATTCCTCAACTCCTTGTAGTAATTTCTATTAGAAATTTTTTGATTTTTCTGAAATTTTTGCTTAGCCTTATCACGATATTTCATCATTATTTTTATGACATCTGTAATACAAGGAGTGAATGGCTTCAGGAAAAAGTCTCCTTTGTTTCAAGGGGACATGTGTATCTAATAGATATTTTATTGAAGAGTTGAAGACCTCGACTTTTCCATCTAAAGTGGGATTATCACTAACCTCGTTCCATTTCATATTCTGACAGTGGTTTTCAAAATCATTCTCATTGAGATTTCCAAAGTCTCTGTAAGTGAAAAATTGATAGTTTGTTTCAACATTATGGATTTGAATTTCTGCCAATGTCATGCAGTGATCTGTAACTACTTGCGGCATATCAATACAAGCTGAAAAACTTATATCAAAACTTGATGTCGCTATTATCAAATCTATGAGCGTTAATCCTCCAGAATCATTGAACTTTGTAGAATCATTGAACTTTGTAGGTATATCCACTATTTGCTTCAAGCCGTAGATATTTAATATATTACTGAGTAATACTATGAGTAGTAATATATTACTGAGCAAGGATTCCAAGTAGATGTTATCTACACGGACCTTGCTAAAGCCTTTGATTCAGTTTGTCATGAACTTTTAATATTGAAACTCAATAATATTGGAATTACGGGTAGATATTTGAAATTTATTGAATCCTATCTTTCCAACAGATTGCAGAATGTAAAGATAGCTGGCTGTGAGTCAGAAACAATTCGTGTTACTTCAGGGGTTCCGCAAGGTTCGCACATTGGGCCCATATTATTCTTACTTTTTATTAATGACGTTAAATCTGTGTTTAAATATTGTGATATCTCACTATATGCAGACGACCTCAAGTTTTTCAAAACTGTGCAATCTATCAATGATATTGAAAGTATTCAGATTGACTTGGATAATTTTTGTACCTACTGTGACACTAATTTGTTAAAAGTTAACGTAAAGAAATGTAAGGTATTAAGATTCCATAGAATACGGCAGCCATTCGTTGGCAATTACGCCATTAATGATGTTTCTCTTCAACTTGTCAATAGTTTAAGCGATCTGGGGATTATATTCGATAAAGATCTAAATTTTAATGATCATGTGAATAATATTTGCAACAAGGCATTGAGAATGCTCGGGTTCATTAAAAGGAATACTCGCCATATCACAGACTATGACGCTATAAAGTCGTTATACTTTTCACTGGTTCGAAGTATTTTGGAGTATAACAGTGTTATTTGGTGTCCTCGTTATGCTTGTCACAAAGGGAGAATCGAAAAAGTTCAGAATCGTTTCACTAAACATATAATATGGAAACTTGGCTTACCATATTTTGGATTCAACCCTGAAATGAGGCTTTCTGTATTAGACTTAATGTCACTCGAGGATAGACGTAAAATCGCGATGGTTCTATTTCTACATAAAATTATACATTTTTATTATAATTGTTCAGCTATTTTAGAAGAACTCTGCCTTTCTGTTAACTCTAGAACCTTGAGAAGTAATCAGAGCTTTTCGTTTGGGTTACGGTTCCATAGGACTAACTATGGCTCAATGGCAATCAGTTGCAGACTTCAAAAAAATTTTAATACCAATTTTTCAGAACTTGATCTTTTCCAGTTGTCGCACTTGAGATTCAAAAAAATGGCAATTAGACAACTTAATCCTTCCATTGTTCGCTAGATTCTTGAATATTCGCTATTTAATTAATTTTATGTTTTTATCTTAGTCTTAGTACTTGAATACTTTCTTATTCTATTGAACATTCTTGGTCTACCATTTGTGATTTTATTACAATTACGTATAGGTTTTATTGACTAATGAAAATGTTTTCAGGTTATGATTCAACTATTTAGTGTACTCGACATATTTATGTTTCTTATCGATACTCCCTTGATGTACCATTTGGGATTTTATTACGATCCTGTAGTGTACTTGGCTAAATGAATAAATAAATTAAAAAAGTAACTTTTTTCGGTAGCAACTGTTATCTAGCATGTTGGTGTTCAGATCTCAAGAACTAACTAGTCTTGGGAGTTTGAGAAAAAAATCCTTCAGAGGAATTCGACCATGGAAAATTGCTGCAAAATTGAAGATACTATGATGCAAATTTGATCTACGATTTCGGAGAAAAATTCCATAGACGATAACTTTATAAAACATGCCCCTAGCAAAGGCGGTGAGAACCACAATCACATGGATGGTTTTTATTTTCACCGAACCTTCCTTTCTTGAACACGACCTTGTTAGCAAAATTCTGTTGAGTAGTCAACCTTGAGTTATAGACATTTACACTCCAAAAAGTTCAAGATCCCCTCCCGCCTATATTTCACTTCCTATAATGGAAAAATATGTATCAAAAGGATGAACTATCATGGGTTCATTAACGTGAGAGTATCCTTTTCTGAACTTATAATAGATAATCATTTTTCATACGATTGAATTACGCCCCCTATCGAGTGAAGAATGAATTTAAAAAATATTTCCAGCAAGTCTTCTCTCCTCTGAAGGATTTTTCCCCAAACTTCTATGACTATTAGTTCCTGAGATACAGTACCTTGTCACCCCACCCTTATTGACTCACTTGGTACAATACATGATGGATTGAAAAAAAAAATAACTTCTACTGTTGCGCATCTCGCATCAAAAGTAATGTTGTTTTGTTTAATATTTATTTTATCTGTAATTTAACTAGGTGGACATTTATTACTCCGAACTTGAAATCGGCAACACCCTCTAAATTTGAAACAGGTTGAACGATTTTGAAAAACTAATAATCTGTAATATTTCAAACAAGCTCTCTTCGAAAATGTGGACGGATCTGAAATATTCGTGTTTCAAGAAATTTTAAAAACGAATATTAGACATTATATTATTATAATTATTATAATTTATAATTTTAATTATTATAATAATAATAATTGAAATATTATAACATTTCACTATTATTGTGTTGAGAACGGGAGCAGATTCGTTCCCGAAACGTCCAGCAAGATAAGTAGAGGTTTTATTCTTATTAAATATATTTGTATTTCCAAAAATTTTTTCAAAAACAAGGTGTCACTGAGTATGAGACAATTTTTTAACGAAACGAATGATAATCTATTCGATTCAAACATAGCTCAAGGAGTCAAAACTTCAAATACGACTAATAGGTAATTTTTGTTCGAAAAAATAGATAGCCTATTCGATTCCGGCATAGCTGAAATGCCCTCGTAAAAAATTCATATCAATATCTGATATAGAATTTCTGTTCATTTTGTTCTTTCTGTTTTGCTTTCTTTGCGCTGGAACCCTTCATTAAGGAATCAATTCTGGAAAAGACCAGCTTCAGGCCAAGATACAAGTTTCCTGAAAAGAATATGAAAACCTTGCTCCGAGTATTGAATAATTGAAATACCAAATGAGAAATTCATCATTTTGGCTTTGTACAAAGACGACATAAAGTGTGTGGTTGGTTTCAAACTCCAACACCCTCTAAATTTGAAACCGTTGACCTATTTTCAAAACAAAAATTCTGTGTTATAGTCAAAGATATGATATTATATATTCTTTTCTAGATCGAAGGGAGGGATCAAAACGACCATAAAAAAGAGACGCAGCAATGAAAAATCATATGACTGTTGGCATTGTCAAAACATTTTGATATGTCATGGAATTGTATTGAGAAATACGACCTTTTCAGTTATTTTCATTCGAGTCGAATTGATAGTGTAAGATTATTCGCTCAAATCTATTGTTCAGCGAAGTTTTTTGATCCATTACTGTGTTAAAACAAAAAGAATCGGTTCTACTCGTTGTTTAAATATCAAAAATTGGTCAAAAATCCTAGTTTTCTTAGCCGGTTCAGCCCATCAAGTCGAGGAAGGAATTTAAAACTTGTGTTGTCCTGTTCAGCTTGTTTTCCTGATAGAGATTCAAAAAATATCAGAATATATCATTTCATAGGTAAGTTAGTGAATAATGTTGAACAAATTTCAAAAAGACCCTAGTTCGTTACTAGAGAAAGGCAAAAGAATCCAAGCAAAGAAAACAACAAACGTTAGCTCTTTCTTTCTCTCATGTTCGTTTCAATGCTCATAAGTCGATGGGGCAAGGGTGCATCTGGTAGAGAATAGATAATATCTTTGGAAATAGTACTGAACGAGCTTGCTTTGAGAATGTGTTCAAATCTGAAATATTCCTATTATCAATTATATTTACTATTAACTATTATTATAGGGTCGAAATTTTAAAAAACGACTACTAGGCAGTTTGTTTTTTCGAAAGAACATGAAATTGAAGTTGAAAAAATTATTATAATGATTCATTATTTTTTCTTTAATATTCAAGGAAATATTCCGAACATAGCACAACATACAAATACTTTCCGAAGCCTGCTAGAAAATATACGATGTGGCTACTCAATGTGATCATATGCAGGGTTTGTCGAGATGGAATGAATTCGCTAAAATTTGAGATGATTTCATGAATATGCTCAGAGTAGCGGTATACTCTCTAAGTAGCGCACACTATCGTCGAACAGTTGATAAAATTATGTATGGTAGACAAAAAATCTGCAAAGCATCTTTCTACAATGCCACTTCCGAACGATTCAGTTTCGCGCCGGATTGGGAATCTCGCAAGATACATAAAACAACTGGTTGCACAGCTTCATGATAACAAATTTATCTTGCAAATGGATGTTGCTGGACTATCCATCTTGCTAATAGGTGATTGTGCCATATCCTTTCGAACATTCACGCGAAGAAGATTAGCTTATGTGCTCATCGCCGCCATCGTTGGTTATAGAAACGAACTCTTTTGGGATTAGGGAAAATATTAGCGCCAAATTTTAGTACCAGCCATTGCATCCTACATAGACAATCGCTGATAAGAAAATGCTGGTTCTTAATGAGGCGGTTGAAATAATTCATTTCGTCGCGTGCACTTCAATATTATGTGAAGATAATGTTAGAAATCATAAAACACTACTGCTTCATACTGAAGTGAGGTGGTAGTCTCGGGTAAAACTATGACAGGGCTTTTTGAACTAAGAACAGAATTTGAAGATCCTCTTACAAATATTCCTTTCAATTTGATTTTTGGTTACCTAGAACATTTTTAGCACACATATTTGCAAAACTTAAGGAATTGAAACTGTCACCACAAGGAAAATAGTTTTCAATGCAACAAGATATCCGCCTTCGAAAGAAAATTAGATTTTTGGATTACCTGCTTTGGTAAAAGAGAAATAGAGCTTTTCATTGCTAAGTCAATTCCTTAGTCACCTTGGTCTCAGTGGTACAGAAATATTTAAAAATGAAACATTCATCATCTGATCGATCTGATAGTGACTTTTGAATCTTACTTTCCTGAAGAACAGAATACAAAAATGAAAATAAACTCGTGGAATCAAAACCCTTTCTCATCGAAATTGCAGAAGCCTGAAAATATGTCAAATCAAATCTATGAATCATTTATAGAAATGACATCGGACACAATCATGGATCAAAACAATTTTTGATGCAGGGTTCCTGATGAATATCCATAACTTGCCACAGAGGCTCTGATTTTTTAAAATAAAAAACGCTTGTGGCCGTTTCTTAATGGATTGATTTATTACTCTCTTTACTTTCCAAACAGATACTGCAAATTTTATACTTACAAAAATCATTATTTCGTTGAATAATATGTTTTTGTAATCAGACAATGAATACGAGAGCATTGCTGCTCGGTGGAACAGGTAGTACACAGGGTTTTTCCATTTCGATGTCTAATAAATACACCCCTCAAACGCGCTTGGAAACGTAAAGTGGTGAGAGTTTTTGTCGTTACCGGTTCTACTTACATCCAACCTCATCGCGTATAAACTTTATAATTAATGAATGAATTTATTCAACGCATTCATTGAACTTATATCATTCAGTTTTTGAATGTGTGACAGGCCTATTCATTTTCATCTGATGCAATTATGAAATTCTATCATAATTTTTCATTTCAGCCTCAGCTTAAGAAAGTGCCAAAGCTCAAATTGAACCTAGAAGAAGTTACCAAACATCCATCACCTGAGGATACAAGGAAAAGGCAGATAAACGTGAGAAATACAGTACCAATTGACATAGCATCGGAAAGTGGGGAATCGAAACTTGATTGGTCACCTTTGAAAGGATTTAGAGCTTTGAAATATGAAAAACTCTTGAAAAAATCCAGATTAATTAGTCGTGATTCGAAATTTATGAATCAAATACTTTATGTGAGAATCAATAAGAATAATATTTTTCAAGACAAAAATGAAAAAGTCGATCGAATCAACTCAGTCGGCCCTGAATCAAGAATGGAGCTCAGTCAAAATGACCAGAGTAAACCATCCTCTCTTGAGAATAGTTATTTCAACTTGGAAAGTGATTGTACTGAAACACAATCAGAAAAGCACACAAACAATAATACATCTATCAACAGTTCTAGAATTAGAAATAATTCAAGTAAATATGAAACTAGGCAAGAACTATTCAGAGAAAAGAATAACGCCTTTTTCAAGATCAGACTCAAGAAAAACAAAAAACCCATTAAAAAGAATAAAAAACAATATGTTCATTATGAAAAAAAATTGCATTCCAATGAAATGAATTGTAATAAAAAATTAGTTGTCAATATTGAAAGACATATTGATGTCGATCAAAAAGTATTTCAGTCTTTTGATGAAGATAATGTATTGAAAAAAGATGATATCAGCACAACAAACATTGACATTGAAAATGTCAATATTGAGACTTCAATGGAAAGTCTTGTGTTGGAAAATGAAAGTATTGCAAGTCCTCAGGAAATCATAAATGAAACTTTTGAAAATAATGAGCACACTATCAATGGACTTGGATACGAGCAATTTGAGGAAAAAGGCAGAGAGTCCTTTCCTTATAACATCGATGAGACAGAACTATCCTCACAGAATCCTGACAGAACTATCAAGGCACCTTCGAACGTCAATTTTGAGGAAGAAATTGAATATAAAAAGGATATAATGAGCAAGAAGACAATTCATGAAGGAACTGTTAGTGCCGAGAAAGAATCTGATAGTGAGAAGACGAGTTTTGAAAATGACTCAATGAAAGATGAATATACTGAAGAAAACACGAAACCTGAAAATGACTTTACGACAGTTCAATATAATGAAGAAGACCTCAATGAACCTTTGAATAATGCAAAAAGTAATGATAATTGTTCCGTGGATGATCATTTTAATGAAAAATCTCCAGGACAACCTGTGGAGAGAAAAGACGATAAATTCGATGACAGAACAGAATCAAAAAAAGAATCCCAAGATGCTGAAGGTGATAAACTTGATAAAATTGATTTAGGGAATAATGAAGATCAGCACATGAATGACACTGATGTTAGTGATAAAAGTGGGAAAAATGAAAATTTTGAGTTCAATAATGAGAATCATGAGCAAGATGAAATGGATTGTGGTTTGAAGGAAAAAGATAATGACAATACTCAGTTAGATCTTGAAGATACGGATGAGAAAGATAGCAATGAAAAATCTGTGGAAAGGAATAATTCACAAGAATTACCAGGAGACTCTAATATTGAGTATGATGATGCAAGTAAACAATATAACAAACGTAAACGCATTGATAGTCCTGAGGATAGTAATAGCCCAGATAAGAAAAAAAAGAAAGTGACTTTCAGTGATGCAGTACTTGAATCGCCTCGTTAGTACTGTACGCCTAAAATCCAATGACTTTACAACTTCTTTAAATTGACTTTGTATAATATAAACTGCTGTTCATTTTATGTGGGTTGTCCAATTTTTGTTTTCGAATCCATTAGCGTCTTTTGCAACAACTGAAGGAATATCTCTTCATATCAGCATGGAACCTCGGTAAATTATATGTTTGAAAAAGAGTTATGTTTTGTTTTTTGTTGATCAAATTCATTCGAAATGTAAATAATATACCAGATCTCTAACAGTTGAGACCATGGATTTTATATTTTACACCTATTTCTAAGTTTTGATTAGCAGTCCAATTTTCCAAATACATACGTGAATTCAGGCTACATATAGTCAATTCAAATAGTCATTTTTGCGAAACAAAATTGCGGTTCGATATATTTTTGAGGGTGCTGAATCCGATATTCAAGTTTGCTGCCTTGTATGAAGTCAGCTTCATAGCGAAAAAAACGCACAAATCTTTCACCTTTTTTCGGTTTTTCAACTATATTTCGAAGACTTATCCTTTTTTATGATGCTGAAGAATATCACCGGAATATTTGTTTATAATTATCATTTTTTATGCTAATTTCAATGAGAATTTTATTCAACTTTCATATATATGTATACGGAGTCTTATTTTAAGACTACAATTCTTCTAGAGGCTGGGTAGTCAATGTTTACATCATGGTAGAATATCAATTTACTCACTATTTACTCACTACATTTTTTTTTCAAAAATTTCAGGTTAATAAAATCACAATTTGTCTCACTTGGCCAGCTGACATGGAACTACTGATGTTTCCATAGCAACTGGAGAGAGCTGTGTATATCACTGAAGATGACCACACTCAATCGTTGAGTGTATCCTTCTATTCCATTCCGCTCTTAAATTCGTAAATTTCGCGATCATATTATTACGGAAGATACTGAGGTGGTTCCAAGAGCAGTGAGATAAAATTCAGTTTTATGCAATTAAAAATCATTCCAGAAAAATTTGTATGGTGACTAAATTGATAAGATTCGAAATCCAAAGAGAATCCGAATAACCTAACAAGATAATTATGAAAGATACGAGGGTGCTTCCATCAAAAGTGAGGGGCACATATATACAGCGCCTTCTATTAGGGAACGGAAAATTTCTGAACATACCATATTTATTGGGTCTTACAAGTTTAATAGAGATATATAGAGTGTTTTACCAATTTTGCTAATTTCTTTGTGGCACCTAGTAGTTACGAAGCACTTGGTATAGTTTTTACATGTTTGCTGCACACGATCTCCTACCACTACCGCAAAATTTGAACGCAGAATCAAGACATATTTTAAAATTCTTGCTTTTTCGTGTCAGCCTTCGAGTCTCTCAAAATTCCACTGCTGGCTAACAGGATATTCCTTGAACATTTATAGGTTTTTCTTTCGTGTTGTCAACAGATAGAAAAAATCAATGAAGAAACACATCAAATACTTACATACAAATGCGAAGTTTCATCGTTGCAATTTCTACAGGAAGGTGTCTGTAGGTGAACCAAAAAAAAAGATAATACAATTGTAAAAAATATATTTTTCTTGAAATATTAACAAAAGTGATTGATATCAAGACGGAAATACTCCGAATATAATACAAATAGGATATTCGAGGGGGTGGTATATATTTTTTTAATCTTCTGAGATTTTCGCCTCGTTTCTAAAAATTAAAATAGAAAATCATTCCAATATATTGGTAGTGAGGATATCGATATGATCTGTCCCAAAATGACACCTTGTTTTTCAATAAATCTTTGAAAGATATATATTAATACATTGCGAATATTACAATATTACAACGGAAATATCATCTATTATGCCACCACGCGCGATTCCTAGTAGACAAACCAGACGAGCTCAAGCTGGTCACCCCTACACTGTCAGGCTCGAGACCTGTCGAACATCGCTATACCAAGCATCATTCATCAATAGAACGGCAAAGTTGTGGAATTATTTGCCTAGTGAAGTCTTTCCTGATGCTTACAACCTCCAAACATTCAAGAAAAATTCCAACACCTTCCTTCTTTCCCAAAATTCCACCGCTGGCTAACACGATGTTCCTCGAACATCATAGGTTTCCCTTTTGTGTTGTCAACATAATTGGGATGAACATTTCGTGGATTATTTCACCTTCTGAAGTTTTCTTAGACTTTTTTAAAATGTATTTCTCAAAATATGTCCACGTGTTGTCCACAGATAAAAAAAAAAATTATTTTCATTGTGCTGGGAATGGGAGTGGATTCGTTCCCGAAACGCCCAGTAAGATAAGTAGAAGTGTTCTTCAATTGATGAAATTTTTGAGAGCAATTTGACACTGGCAAATAGAGGATTTCTCTTTTACATCCCAAGTGTAGTGACATTTTTGGACAGATTATAAATCTGTCCTTACTACAAACATGTTGAAATAATCATTATGATTAGAGAGGAGAGAAATACATAATGATATAAGGGTCTTATTGAGCATAATAAAAAAATACATTAAAAGGCAAAGTTCAAAAACTACAGTGAGAAACACCGTAGTTTATGTTTTACCACTTAACCTCCTGCTTAACCTTGCTGCCTAACCTTAATACTCATAGTATTGAGAAAAATAATGTAACTTGAGTTTTATTGTTTTCTGGCCGACCTACAGATATTGTCCTATAGAATTTACACTGATGAATCTTCCTATCTATTAATCGATGTATTGAATGAAATTTGCCCTTGAAGACGCTGACAAACAGCGATTTATCGGCTTTTCTAAACACGTCAAAAATGCCCACCCACTACTAACTAGCTAGACTAGCCTACTACTAACTATAATTCGATAAATATACAAGACCAAAACAAAAATAACGAAAATTTTCTTCTTAGACCTAGAGTCAAAACGACTCCTGCCACCTAATTGATGGCAAAGTATGGTTGATGGAAAAATAAAAAATATTTATTTTTTACGACCTCTAGTGTAAGTTGGTGATTACGAACGAAAAACAATCACAGAAAACTTATTCTTAAACACAGTATGTCCAAAGTAATATGAGCGAAAGCACGGTTTCCAAAGATATGTTGATTCATTTCACCTTTTAGATGATCATCCAATATAGGTATCTATACATGGAGACCTCGACGAAGTTGGAGTTTCCTCCTCTTTTGTCGATACTCGCTCGATTGGTATGTCGTGAATGATGTTTCTATGATCGTTCTAATTTCTGCTAGCAAATTTTTCACGTTTTTTCAACCAGTAATATCTTTTAGGGAAATTTCTTCGTGTATAATTCGGTTAATTGGTTAAACTACCATTACATATTACATTCCTGCCATAATATCGATAATGTTTGTGTACGTACCTACCTATAATAGTTTGAATTATAGTTTCTATTCTGTATTTTACCCAATTGCATTATTATGTCATTGATAATATTAATGTGTGAGCCAATAGTAAGTCGTGTACCTATTTGCTCTGTAATTGATAAAAGATGCTTTCTTTTTTTCATTGAATTAGATTCATCAGAATTATCTGATGAATGATTGAATGAAATGAATAATAATTGTTTCATACTGATTGCTTCTGAATATATAACCAATAATCACATAAATGGTGTTCACAAAACATTCCCACTTACTCCAGTTTCCCGTATTGTTTTACTACAATACCATATCTATACACCCACCTACCTACATACCTAACTTCGAAGGATAAACAGTGAGTCGAAATGTTTTCTTCGTATGCACATAACAAATTTTATTCGTGATTTGTCAGAAAATTTCAATTCCGAAAATTTCCTGATAACGTCGAAAATAATGCAACTTCACGATTGATATTGTTCATTTTCTACAATTCAACAAGTTTCAGCTATAATGAAATTTTCTGACAATTACCTACTGATGATAAAAATGTTATCCATATATGGTGCAAAGTTTTTGACTCACACTGTATTTGTGGTCGTAGAAAAAGTATAGTACTTCGTGCGTAATATGTGATTTACAACTCTTGTTACGTAATATACTATTACAACATATACACTGAAAGCTGAATTTGAAAATCTGTATGTGGTAATGAAATCATTGACAGTCGAGCATAGGATTGGGATAGGAAGGTTTACAGTGAAGTATCAATATATGAAGAAATATGTGATGTGCGCATATTTTTTGGCGTCTCCGTTCAGTTGTGGGTGGCACAGGCCTTGGGCACTAGAAGGTCCAGGTGAAGGGTTTTGCTAATGGAACTTCCAGACTGAACAGGGAGTTGTTGCTTGTAACTTAAAAGTTGTAATAAAATGAATTATGTTATGATTGAAAGGAAAATTGATCAGTAAAGATGCATAATACTGCGAAATATTACATAATAATACCTTCCGTCGCTTCAGCTGCTTCAGACAGTGGTACAGTAAAGGGCTTGTTGTTGATGTTGGAGCATAAACCTACACATTGCTGGCACAATATCATGCAGAACAGTGCTTGTCTACACCCACAGCGACCTTGGCAGCTGATATCATCTGTCTTGCATTTGCAAAATATAAGCCAAAAACGCCATCGGGGGTTTCAGTGTGATACTGGGAAGGAAACCATTTTTTGTCAACTTCCACTCCAATTGTTCTGGATCCAAGTAGTTTCCGCGTGCACTTCCTGGTTGGTCTTTACTGGGTGGGCTTTACTTTTCCCTGGCTTGACGAAATATACATATGGAGACTCAGGAGATGCATTATTGCCAAAATATCCACATCTTCCACACAATTGCGACTCAGTTCTGAAGACGGGGATTCTGCACTTGTGTGCCTGTATGATCATGAAAATTCCTTTGATTAACATTCTGCACCTGGACCTGACGCCTAAGTGCCATATCTAGTGCCCAAGAAACGTTGTCTGATCTACCAACAATAAAACGAAAACGTATACTAAACTAAATAAAATATAACTAAAATATGCTCATCACACTATACAACTCATCTGTCTTTGTTACCATGTTTCATGCCTCGTTTGTTTCAAATGGAGAACCTACACTGCACCCAATCCTACAGCGCCCAGCTCCAATCGTACGGTACAAGTACACTGCCGATGAGAGATAGACAGGTAGGCATTCTTCGTAATTTCTGCTTTCCTCGCTTCATATGAGAAAATTGAATGTAAGAGATAGAAAATTTATTGTGTTTGAAAATTATGAAAGGGTTTCTGTTCATAACATGTATTTTATTGAGTTTTAGCTGATGGAAGTAGCCGTTATCGCTGTTTTTCAGCGAGCTCTTCCGCCAAAACTGATCGTCAAAAAATCAATGTTGATGATAAAATTTTCTAGGAAATTTATTTATTATTGAATTGCCATTTTCGAAGAACGTATAGATTTCGAATTATAAGCGAAAAACGAAAGCGAAAAAATTTTTGAGGTTTTTTAAATTTTTGTCGTAAAGTCGATCTGTTAGAAACCATGAAACTTGAAATTCGGATTTACCACCTCCAGAATCATATAGAACTGCTGAAAAAAATTTTTGTCGGTCAAGATAACAGCACTTTTATTGGACTAATAAAATTTTATTTTGCATTGATTATATATATTTTTGATCGAAATTCATCTCTTATTTACTATTCTATAATCAAGAAGAACATCATGTATATCTTCATTTATTAAACTTTTGTTATTAGTATCCTGATTTTATTACAATTCTCTATTTTCAATGAATTAGGTAATGACTACAAATGGGTTCAGTTCTAAATGTAAAAGACACATTTATTAGGTACACATTTTACTTCAAATCAGTACTATATATTAGTACCTCAATCTCGTTTGTATAGTTATTTTTTTATACACTGTACAATCAATAGCGTGCCAAATAACAAGAAATAAGTTTTTAGTTAATCGTACAAATATCGCACTCTGTGATATTTCAATCGAATATCTTCTAGCAAAAAAGTACCTATTTCGCTCATATTATAACACATGGATGTCCAACTCATATCTATTTTGGATATCCTATGGTCGTACTCCTCAGGCTACCAACCTGGACGTCCATAAGAAATCTTTATGGACGTCATATAAAAAACTGGTCTGGCGCCTTTACCACTAAGGCTATCTATCTTGTTGATGATTCATATCCTAACCCAGTATTCGAGGTATCTGATGACGCTTCTCATTTTAGTAGCAAGTTGAAATCAACAATATGAATGGGCGGAATTCAGTCGCCTCTATCCGAAGATAATGGTGACTGCTCTTCCATCCAACCCACGATATAATCTTATTACATTTCAGTATTCAATGAAAATTATGCACTCATTTAATTGAATCTTAACAAGTAGTACAACTATATTCAGCAAAATAATTCGGAACATAATTAAAATTGATTTTACAGAGAGAGAAAAAAAAAATAAAATAAATAAAAATGAGATTAACAATAATAATAATAATGACAATAATATAGCGACATGAAAATCACATCATCAGTATTATTGATAATAATTGTGTAATCAAATGAACAGATGTAGTAATTTTAATCTGCAAAAAGAGCGACATCAAATCCGTTAGCGTTTTTGGCGAAACAAAACACCATCAGTGACTTCCCATTCTCCTCTACATCTGCCTACATCGTTGGTAAATATATATTGGTATATACCGCAAGATTACTTCAAATGTTTTCAATAGCGTTATCGTTCCTGACGTTTTTTGTTAATCGAATGCTGAATTTATACGATGTGTCCATAAAGTAACCCCTTTCCCCCGATCAGGTTAAATTTTGAAAGGATGGTATTTTTTTTCAATTCAATGGTACTACAAGAGTTACATGTATTGATACTGCCAGAAAAATATGAATAAACCTCCAAATCTCGGAAAGGTTTTCCTCCAAGTTTATCAGAGTTATTGTACGAGCTGTACTAATTGTAATTGCAACAGCAATGTCTCTGCTACTTGTTTTAAGCACCAACTATAAAGTCCACAGCTCAGCTCCACCTTATTGGTATCGAAGTTATGAATATTCTATAGTTTATCAATGACTGCACCATCACAAGTAAAACAACGGTTTGCTTCATACTATTTATTATACATTTCCGCCAACTCATGACATGTTATGCAGAGTTAGTCATAAGTTGAGTACAGCATACGACACTGTGAGCCACTCATTATGATATGAGTGAAATTATTGCATTTTGACATTGTGACAGGGCTCAATAACGCTGAATATCGAATTTAAATAATTTATTGGAGACGGTCTATTATGAGTTGGTTTGAAAGTAAGTTCTTGAACTTTCCCTGAGTTGCCAATAACTTGGAAATATCTTTAAATTACATGTTCATGTACTACAATTGTGTGGCCATCTGGGAAAAGGAATAACATCTTTTATGTTCTGGATACCTGTTAAAAATAATAAATATCTCTCAAAACCCAAACCAAAACCTCCAGTTGGCACTCCGCCATATTTCCTAAGTTCAAGATACCAGTCTAATTGGGAAGTGACGTCTGGATGCGATCGTTTTATTTTTTCACAGTCGTTTTCTCGCAGGCTACCTCCTATTATTTCACCTACTCCTGGGACTAATAAATCTAAAGCAAGTACCTGAAAACACCAACCACAGTTCATGATAAGATCAGAATTACATTCTGGGATTGATAAGTATGCTAAAATTCTTATACTTGATAGAATATCTTATACTCTTAATCTTATACTAGATAGAATGATAGAAAGCATGCCCCTGAGAGTGACGTTATTGTTTTTGATTGGATGGAGCAACGATGCTACAACCGTTCTATAAATCGTTGAAAAAACTATATCTATAACTATATCTGAGAAATCTATATGTGAAAATACTAATTACCAAACGATATACAGCACAAAAAAAATCACAAAATAGGCGTCAAGAACAAATTTATTCCCGAAATTTCACAGCCCGATTCCATTTCGAATCTGTACCTTGTCAAATAATGAAATTGAAAACAATAGGTACATACATCATTACCTATATACAGGGTGAGTCAAAAAAATGTGTACCGAGCTTTCTGGGGGTGATAAAACATTGAAAAATAAGTGTAGTTTGATGATTAAACTCATGGCCCAAAATGCATATTGAGGGAGATATATCCTTCCAAAGTTGATAAAATTAAAATAATTTCTCCGCATAACTTCTGAACGATGAAAGCCACCTGATTGAAATTTTGTGCATGAATGTATGTTGTCAAAATACATTTTTTCGTCACACTTCCAAATTTCTGATATTGTTATAAAGGGTGTTTTCAGAGGGTGAGTCATGATTTTTTGTAGAAAACTTTTTTCCCTGTATTATTTTCGGTGAAAAAACAGGAGCATTCGATGGAGCGAAGAAAATTACATGAAAAAGGTACTCGTATTCAAATACAAAAAATTGAGCCGTTCGTGAGATATTTTTGTAGTTACATGATATCAGCAGATTGATTTTATTCATCGCGAGACTCATCGGTAACAATATTTTAGCAGGCCATGATGAATAATTTTGTTCTCAATTTTGACGTTCATGTCATCAACATTCGAGTCAACATTGTTGTAGTCGATTTGTTCGTGTGGTTTTTCTGTTTTTTATATATGTATATAAATTTTGAATAATTGAACGATGGAAAAAGAATGATAGACAAATTTTGTTGTCGTCTTTGTAAATTCTAAAGTTGATGTATGTGCTGTTAATCAATTTGTAATCAAGAAATCAACTCTTTTCGTTTCGAATTGTACGTAAAGCATACATTGTGAAAAATACTCTGATACTCTATACGCGTATAAAAGACTAAAAAGGATAAAAGAAATCAACGAAGCTGGTTGCTATTTCAGATTTTCAATAGTTTTGAGTGCATTGTTCCAGAATGACAGGTGTTCTTTTGATAGTTTGATTGTCCAATCTACACTCCGGAAGTAAAATACCTCTCCATTCGAATTTCCGGGCGAGAGGTGCTCGAGGGGGTTCACCATCGAAATATCTGAATTTGAAAAACCTTTGTGACATCCGAGATCTGAACAAAAACATAAACGATGTTCATTACCATCTACAGGCTGTGAAACCAGATATACTGGCTTCAACTGAGAAGCAGGTCAACTCATCAACTACCACGACCTATATGATCTGCCCTGGATATCAGCTCCATACCCGTTTCAGATTCAGAGGAGGTATATGTCTCTTTTCCATAAATGATCTCTCAACTGGAACCAAAAGAATTTGATGTAATGTGGCTCAACATCGATAACCACAAACAGACAAAGTTCATCTGCTGCCTTCATCTATCACCAAACGAAACAACTCCTGGTGACCTCTTCGAATTCCTTTCTCTGAAACTCGATTTCATCCAACAGAATCACCCAGCAGCTGAAATCATCATCATGGGGGATTTCAATGTCCACAACTCCACCTGGCTCAAATTCTCGAACAAAACAGATGACGCAAGGCGTCCGGCTGAGGCTTTCGCTATCACCTATGGTCTTGAGCAACTGATAAATGAACCCACTCGGATCCCTGATATCAGCAATCATTATGCCAATACGCTCGACCTGCTCCTCACTAACAATCCGGAACCGTATGAAGTGAAAGTCCGTGCACCACTAGGAAACTCAGACCACACACTCATCTCCACGATATGTCCTTACATCACTCCGCGAAACAGTCTGTTTGGCATTACAATTCAGCCGACTGGGATGGCCTTCGCATGTTTTTTTCTGAGTTTCCTTGGAGGAGAATGTGTCTGAAGAGATTTCGGAAATCATCATGATGGGAATGGAAACTTACATACCACATAGCACCAAATCACGAACCACTGGTGAACCATGGTTCAATAGAACCTGTTCTACGGTCGTCGCTCTGAAGCAAGCAGCATACCGTCGTTGGCGCAGAAACCCATGCCCGCAAACTAGAGCTAGATGAGTCTAAAGAAGCATACAACACGAAGATAAGATCAAAGCTCATAGAGTGTCCAAATGGTTCCCGTTCATTTTGGACCTTTGCCAAGGTAATCGGGAGAAATTTCAATTCTAGCTCATTTCCTCCCATCACAAAGGAGGATAATACATTGGCTATAACACCCCATGAAAAAGCCAACACCTTCGTCAAAATGTTTTCAGACAATTCTACATTGGATCCACGAGGCCAGCAACTTCCCAAAATCAATCAGACACATTCTGCTTAGTCTCAACGTCAAGAAGGCTATGTGGCCTGACGGAATACCGCCTATTGTTCTCAAGAAATGTGCCCCAGAACTAACATCAGTTTTTTGCAGGTTGTTCACCCTTTCGTACAAACTCGGCGAATTCCCATCTAACTGGAAGGAAGTTAGGGTCCAACCGATTCCAAAGAAGGGCAAGAAAACCCTCCCTAACAACTATAGACCGATTTCACTACTATCTGTGATCTCTAAAGTAATGGGAAAAGCAACCAACATCGAGCTCATCCGATATCTAGAGAGCTCAAGAATCGTGAACGACAGGCAATATGGCTTTCTTCACCAGAGGTCAACAGGAGACCTGCTTGCTTATGTGACACATAAGTGGCAAGTGTCAATCGAGAAACATGGGGAGTCTCTGGCTGTAGCCTTGGATATTTCCAAAGCATTTGGCCGAGTTTGGTATCAATGCCTCCTAGCGAAACTTCCGTCATATGGTTTGCCGCCCCAACTGTGTCTTTTACTATCGAGTTCTCTTGCAGATAGATCACTCTACGTGGTGGTAGCCTGGGTCTCGTCTGATACAATGACGATCAATGCTGGTGTTCCACAAGGTTTTGTCTTGGCACCAACCTTGTTCTTGATCCACATCAATGATTTGTTGAATGTGACCTCCAGCCCATTTCATAGCTTTGCGGATGATAGTACCCTTCATTCCGCCTTTTCCTCTAGAGCCCCTATATCATCCAACGAGGCCAGAGGTGCAAGACGAAGACAGGTCGATGCTTTAAATGAGGATCTGACAAGAGTTCTGAAATGGGGATCTGAAAATCTAGTACATTTCAATGCAACTAAAACTAAGCTTGTATGTTCACCAAGAAGGCTGATCACACACCAATTTGATGATGTCGGGTACCACTGTTCCTATGAGGTCGTCAATATCCATGCTGGGTGACACCATCAACAGTGCTTTCTCATGGGACGATCATGTGAGGTCCATTGCGAAAACTGCTTCACAAAAACCTGGTTTTCTTTTCCGTGCGAAGAGATACTTACTTCATATCCCAGCAACTGCTTATGATCTACAAAGCACAAATTCGACCTGTCCTGGAGTGCTGTTCACATGTTTGGAGCTCAGCCCCCAAACATATGCTAAAGCTCTAGACTCAATTCAGAAGAAATCTATTCGCCACGGTCAGTGCTCAAATATCATATATTATGCCACCAAGTGCGATTCCTAGTAGACAAACCAGACGAACTCAGGCTGGCCACCCCTACAATTCATCAATTGAACGGCAAAGTTATGAAATTCTTTGCCTAGTGAAGTCTTTCCTGATGCTTACAAC
This sequence comes from Gastrophysa polygoni, assembly GCA_963576655.1. Lineage (NCBI taxonomy): Eukaryota > Metazoa > Arthropoda > Insecta > Coleoptera > Chrysomelidae > Gastrophysa > Gastrophysa polygoni. The sequence goes on along the minus strand of OY755084.1, from coordinate 31,352,285 downwards.
CTCCAAACTTCCAAGAAAAATTCCTTCTCTCTCGAAATTCCACCGCTGGCTAACACGATGTTCCTCGAACATTATAGGTTTCCCTTTCGTGTTGTCCACAAATAAAAAAAATCACTTTTTCAGGGTCTCCCGTCAATTTCAATTGAATGAAGTTTATCTGTATACTGTAAAATCTCGGTAAAAGTTAGTGGTGATATTTTACATTTGGTTCATAAAGATCGTTTTTTTACCTGTCACCATTGGGATCTCCCTAATTACTAGAGATACAGAGTTGGTCGAATAAAAGAAATGTTTTGGGTGTTGATGTTGAACATTAATATATGACAAGGATAAGTAAAAAAAATGCTCCTAAAATATGACGAGAGAATCAAAAACCAAGTATTTCTTCATTTTTCAGCTCTTTGTGGGATTTTCTCTCCTCGTTTCTAAAGAATAAAGTAGAAGATATTAAAGATTATTTCAATATATCTGAGTAAGGACAGATTTTGTGATCTGCCCCAAATAGTCACTGAGCTTGAAATTAAACCTTTAGATACCTAAAAGAGAAATTCTCTATTTGTCAGTGACACCTTGTTTTTGAAAAATTTGGAAATACAAATATATTTAATAAGAATAAAATTTCTTCTTATCTTAGTAGACGTTTCGGGAACGAATCTGCTCCCGTTTTCAACACAATTAAAACACTTTTCTTTTGACACTGAAAAGTGACAATTTGGCAGGCGGAGGAATTCTGGTTACAAGATGTTTTTATTCATTGTTATTGAATTTTCCATCTTCATATTCAATATTCAGGAGTGGGTGCCAAGTTCTATCTATATCAACTGAACAAGAAGCAATATTATTGTCTCCGTTCAGGAGAAAAATGAATGTACCACCTCCTCGAAGAACTCACAGACAGTATTCAAGTATTTCATCTTTCAATTATAATTACATTTAATGAACAGATAAGTTAAATTTTGATACACAACCTAAATAATACATAAGAAATATCATGAAAATATTAGATTTTATACAAGGTTAACTATTTTCCATATACAGTACCTAACTTCAGTTTTTTTTTTTAGGTGGCCATATGGGTTTTTAGTGCTAGAGATGAAAAAATAGTTTGAAATTATTTTTACTACACACTTCCACTATTATATATATATATATATATATATATATATATATATATTACATACCTATGTTGATGATTCTTTGTTTTGTCTCATTTCTGTACAACATCAATCAACAAAATTCTTAAATTTTTCTATTACTTTGAATAACGAATATGGTAAGAGATGAATGATTCTAGATATAATTGATAGATATATTTTCAACTATTTTTCCCGCTCTTTTCAATGGCATTTAAATCCAATACGAAAAACTGAAGTTGGGTAATATCTATATTTTTGGTTAGTGTACCAAAATTCACCTTATTATCTGTTGATTAAATGGAGATTTAATTGAAAGGAGAATGCTGGATGAGAGAGAAAAACGATCTGTATAATATAACTAAGTATATGGGGTGTTCCTAAATATCATGTACATACGGAAGGGGGTAATTCTTTTTTTTTTTGAATATATATACATACATAACACACATACATACATAACACACATACATACATTCTGAAAATTCATGATACACTGGATCATCCCAGCCCTAATTATCAACACCTTTTACCGACTTAACTGTAAGAATTGATGAAAACAAGACACTATCCAGTCAGAGTCTACTTTGAAAATTTAATTTTCGTCTAGCGAATTACATTCAAGTGTTTTTGAGACAATTAAAATTCTCCTAATAAAACAGAAAAATCATTTTGTATTTTAAATTCCACCAGCGGCGCTTAGCAAAAAATATCAAGGGTTGAGAAGGGGGCAGGGCCCTGAAAGAAATATCTCTCAGTATTCACATTCATTTGGCATGTCCAATGATGTAAGCAGTACAGCCCTGTATTCCTGATATGAGCTGAATATATCACCAGTTAAACTTTGTTGAACACAATGGGAGTATTTCGATCAAAGCTGATAAAATGTTTGGGTTTCTAAGGCGCAACAGCTAGAACTTTTCTATCACTGCCATAAAAAGCATTTACTTTTCTATTATCATTTGGTCACCATTTTATAAAATTTCATAACCTTGGAGAGAATTCAACATAAGTTCATGAGATTTTGTGCGTTTGAACTGAACTTGTCAATAATTGTACATGCTTATAGCACAATAAGATCAACACTCAATATCGCTTAATATACCTACGCTGGAATGTCGTCGACATCACAGCTCTCTTTGTTTTATGTTCAAGCATGTCAATGGTTTAATATCATGTCCAGATTTAATTAGTACCTATCAACTTCTATGTCCCAAGTCGTTTGCTTCAGTCCAATCAAGCATTTCATATCAGATATTAGTCAACAAACTATGGTTTTCACTCTCCATTTGATAGAACCTTCAGATTGATTAACAACCACGAATTAGACTTGTTTAGTGGCTCCTTGTGTGCTTTGGAAAATAAAATTAAGCATCTGTAATATTCATGTCCTACTATCTGTGATTGTATCTGCTGATAGTTTTAAGAACCTTTTATCAAGTTTTTAGTCTATTTCATCCCATGTAATTTTTATCTTGTATCGGGATTTTGCCATGTAATAAATAAATGAAATAAAATAAAAAAAATAAATAAAAACTGTAAAAGCTATGAAGAAAAAACTAAAAAAATCTTGGAATTTCCACACCTTGTAGATCAGTAACACAGCGTTTGCGGACCATTCTTGATATGAATAGTTCATTATTATTTTTTACCATTTCAACATCCAGAATCTTTTTTGTTCTTTCCTTTCTAAATCCTACTGCTCAAGAAGACCCTTGGCATGACCTCCTCTTTGGTACTAGCTGGATTGTATCATTTTCTTCATGAATTTGAGAATATTAGCTAACATAGAGTAATAATTACTCCTGAACGTTTTTCTGCCACCAAGAAGATAAAGTTTGATTACCCAGTTTCAATCCAATGTATAATTTTTGTTAATTTCATTATATAATCATTATATAATTCCGAGTTTATCTGTCTTCATGAGACTGTCGGCCATGAAGGAGAATTTGACGTTGATTTATTCTGAGAAATTTACCATAAAGCTAGCAGAACCACTTCCCAAAGACTGAGTTTTTGAAAGGAATGATTACTTGATAATTTAAAGCTATTTAAAGGCTCCTACTTCAGTGGGTGATTTTTTTGCTCTTTTTTTAGGATTGAAAAAATTTAGAACTCCTCTAGCTCAACATAAAAAAAGCAATATCACTCATCATCATATTGCTGATTTTTTTTCTCATTTGTTATTCTGAAAATCTGAATTTTTATTCTGATGTCTGCTGAATCTACATAATCTGGCAAAAGAATTCCAAGGATAATATGAGTCAATTCAAAGGCTCTCATCCTTACTCATTGCTAATTTCTATTTTTTCTGTTTCTTTAAAAATTCTGGTTTTGCTGGCACTATCTCCTTGTTAGGAGAGTTTGTGGTTAGACCCTAGCCTTGAATTATGGAGTAAGCAAATCCTTCAAACTTCAACCTTTGGAATTGGCTTTGCTTTATGGTAAAATTAGTAAAACACAGACTGAAAAAGCAGTGATAGGCTAAATTAAATTAACTTACATTAAAATAACTTTGAATTATTGTGTAATTTCAAAAACTTCATCATTTGGAATTGGTTTCGCCTCAAGGCTAGCAAAACTTAAATTTTCTAGCCTCAAGGCTAGAAAAATAAAATAATATTTTCCCAAGTGGTTCTACTAGCTTCTACTAGGTCAAGTGATTGAAGCTTTTTGTTAACAATGCCATGGGAACACTCACCTTGGTATTGTCATTTGGATCTTCTCTCATATAGAAGGGTGTAATAGCTTTTGGCCAATTGATGAGAAATATAGGAACATTACCACAATGTTTCACAAGAAATAATTCATGCTCTTTTGAAATTCCTTCTTTAGCTTCATACCCATTTTCGAAGCAGTTGCTATTGCTTTCTATGATTTCAATGGCCTCATCATAAGTTATTACAGGAAATTTTTGGTCAAGCCACTTGAAATTTGATTTGTCTTGACTTATAATTAGTTCACCCTCACATTTATCCAGCACTACCTCTGTTATGTTCTTGAGCAATTTTTCAATGATTGCCATAAGGTCCTCCAAGTTTTCGATGAAAGCCTTCTCAACTTCTAACATATAGAACTCAGATAAATGCAATCTACTTCTGGAATTCTCTGCTCTAAAAGTAGGACCAAAAGTATAGACCTTGCTCAAACCATGTGCAGCAGATTCTAATTGCAACTGTCCAGAAACAGTCAAAAATGCTTTAGTTTCAAAAAATGCTTCATCTAGGGACCTTCCTTCTCTCACCATGGATTTAAGAAGTTCAGTACTCTCAGGAATCACTTTGAAAACTTCTCCTGCCCCTTCACAATCATTTGATGTAATGATGGGAGTGTGAACATTGACATATCCTTCAGAACCTAAGTAGCTGTGAATTGCTAGAACAGCAGCACTTCTGGTCCGAATGAGGGAAGCAAAATTATTTGTTCTACATCTGAGGTGCGGATACTGGCGTATGTATTCTGGTGAATATTTTTTTCTTGGAGCAAAAGGGTAACCATCTGCAATAACACATTCACCATAAACATCCACTCCTGTAGCGTTTAATTCAATTTGACCAGTGGGCGATGATTTGAGTACACCGCTGACGTTTACAGAAGCACCAGTAGTCAATTTTGCAGAGTATTTCTCACGTGGTAACACAATTTGTAATTTCTTCCATGTGGATCCGTCACTCAGATCTATAAAGATATGTTCTTTTTGTTTTCGTATAGATTTCACCCAGCCCTGAAGAAGAAGGTTTAGTTGCAAGAATACTTGTATTAGTTTTGTATTGTACATTTAATAAACCTTTATATTAATTTTTTCGCCTTGTTTCGAATTCTGGAAAATGTCCAAAATATCATTGCTATAATATCGTCTTCGTGAGGAAAAATTTAAGAACGGAAGAAACTTATGCATATCGATCAAATGTTCAGACGAACGGAATGAAGAAATCAATCAGCTAAGAAGACGGGTACCAAATCATAAAGATCCAACCAGACCCAACATCCAACAATGGCATCCAACTAATTGTGGACAAACCACTTGTTTCTCTCCAGACGAAACACAGTTATTGTGGTTATTGCCTGTGCCTTGTGCGAGCAAATATCAATACAACATACAACAAATAATAGAGGACACAGGCAAAGTATAAACAATTATTCTATGACCTCTTCTGTGCAGGTACGACTCTTTCCCTCTTCATTGATATAATCCCCATCCCATATGATCCAAGATCTAGAGATGGGTACCGATTGACAGATATTTTTGAATATCGATATTTTTACTGGAAAAGTATCGACACTCGGATTGATACTTTCATTGAAAAAATATCGATGAATCGATATTTCGTCCAATGTATCGAGTAAATAGTAATATATTATATTATTCTGATGAAAAAAATTGATTGTTTGATCAATTATCACCATGGGCTGCCCACAGGGCAGCGTCCTTGGTCCTGTGCTGTTTTAGTTATACGTGAATGACTTATAATCACTGATACAACATTTTCAACTGACTACGCAGGCGTCCTACTTCTGAAATATGAGACAATCAATATAACAGTTGACTTTGCAGGGTGGTTCAAAAATAACAAGTCAGTAGTATTTGTAATCCGCTCAAAGAACTTAAAAAAGTCGTAGACAGTTAAGAGTGGCAGTTAATAGAGCTTTTAAGAACTGTTAAATCTGTCGGATCAGAAAATCCAAACCTGTATGTCCAGAAATGGGTATGTTGCCATCGAATCGTCTAGAACCATTTATTTTCCCATTTACCTATGTTGGAATCGATTTCTTTGGACCGATGACAGTGTCCATTGGCCGAAGGACTGAAAAAAGATATGGTGTTCTGTTTACATGTTTAACCATCAGAGCAGTTCACATTGAAGTAGCCGCTTCTTTAGTCATGAGCTCAACGATCCTTGCTATACGTCGTTTCATGGGAAGAAGAGGTCAACCCAAAGAGTTCGAGACAAATTTCGTCGGAGCGGAACGAGAACTTCGGGAATTTATAGAATCTTTGGAACACAACCAATTAGCTGAGGAACTTTCTTTGAAAGGTGTGGCCTGGAAGTTCAACCCACCTGGGAGCGCATGGTTCGTTCTGTGAAAGGAGCTCTCAAGTTCAGTCTGAAATCCGTGAATCCGAAAGAAGAAGTCTTGAATACTCTGTTGGTTGGAGCAGAATATATAATAAATTCAAGACCCTTGACCAATAATTCAGTCGACCCAAATGAGCCAGAAACAATCACCCCCAACCATTTTCTCCTCCTAAGGCCTGGGGAAGTTAGACCGTACCATGATGTAAATAAAGACTGGTGTCTCAACTCCCTATACCCAGCCACTAGAAAAAGTTGTAGACCTTCGCCTACTTGATTTTGTCGGATTTCAATACCTTACTAAGGCTTCCCAAGATCGAAACTAGGTGGCGTCACCTATGCCGATCTCGAAGGTTATCTTGGAAATGCTGGAAACACGATGTGGATTTGAAATTCAACATAAATGTAAAAACTGAACTGTTAGCTATCCATCACTGTCAGGTATCCGTCATTATCAGTAAAAGCGGATTTGACTTCACCGGATCGACAATCGTATCGCCATCTATACTCAAGTGGTGCGGCCTTAGTGAGGTCGTTTGACAGGTCTACATGTTTTGGAAAGAAACAATTGAAGAGTTATTTCACCATCCTATATCCACCTTGGACCGTACCAAGAAATCACGAATTCAACTAGAAAACAGTGGCGCATCGCTGAAGCCTTAGCGAATTCTTTCTGGAGGCGATGGGTTATAGAGTACAGACCAAGTCTGTTGAGAAGACAAAAATGGCATGACAAAGTGGACTCACTAGAAGCAGGCGATGTAGTCATCATAGTAGATGAAAAAACATCCAGAAATCAATGGGTAATGGGTCGAATGGAAGAAACGTATCCTGGACGTGACGGAGTTGTTAGGGTAGCAAAAGTCAAGACTAATAAAGAAACTCTTGTATGACCAGTAGCGAAACTATGTTTATTACCAACTTCAAGTGATTGATCATCATTTTCCTTTGGATGCGGAGAATGTTACATGAAAACTTGATACATTTCTATATTTTATATCTTTTGTTTGATGTTTCCAAGGTTGGGTATGTGGACAGATAATAATATATACTTTGATAGGTACTGTCACTATCAATTGAATAAAAGTTTTTTGAACAAAAATTCAAATCAATTTCAATTACAAGAGGGAATCCCCAATGCAGTAATTAGACCACTGAATGAGATGTCTCGCGAAAACACCAATGTTAACCGAGCAAAAACCAAACAACCCAACAACCCAGACTCCACTCCAGACCTAGTTATATGCACTGGCAATATAGAGAATAACAACTTAGATGAAATATCCAACAGATCACCTGGCCATTGACGTTTTTCGAACAACTATACAAGAAGAAGATATTTATAAAATTAATATATCAATGAGTACAACTTCAATTATCAACGTCAATTATCAAACATTATCAAACTTTATAAATATCAATCCTGTCATCAACAAGAACACAATTGAAAATTTCAACAATAAACTCAGCATTGCAATAATAGAAAACTCTCCAAGAACTAAAATCATACCATATCTTCATGAACTCCCTTCATCCATTGTTCTTGATCAAGAAAACGAATACAAACGAAACCTGAACCAAGAATTCAAAAAACACCTGAACAATTATAACAAGAATATCTAAAACTTGATATATCAGTTCAGGGAAAGCAAATGTATCTAGATTTGTGACGAAATGAATCAAATGCAGGAAAAAATTAGGCACCAGATAATGAAAATTAGCAAATACAAGCATAAAGCTAAAATCTCTCCTCTCGAGCAGACCACTTCACAAGAGCCTTTTAGGAAGACAATCATCCACAGTTCAATGATGAATTTTATGAAACAGTTGAAGAATGGCACAATCAATATTTTGAAAATGAAACCGATATGGAGGAGTACAAAATCGATGTGGAACAATATTTTGAAATAGTAAATCAAGGCAAAAACAGCGCACTTGGAATTGATCACATCACAAGACAAGCAATAAGAAAACTTAAATACGAAATTCATCTATACATATTCAGAATCTACGAATTTTGTATAAATGAAATGTACTTTCCACCAGAATGGAAACAAGGGATTATGATAACAATAAAATAAAAATAAAAACTATAGACCAATTACTCTTCTCCCAGTATTAGGTAAAAACCTCGGAAAACTTATCAAGGTGATTACGGAAGAATCACGGAAATGCTATCCCAATTCACCAGTACGGATTTACACAAATGCGGAATCATTCATCCAATCCTTGTTTCAAACATACTAATAAGCAAACTTTCTGGCTATCATAATGCAGCTATCTTCCTTTCAGTTTTCGACAGTGTGTGGCACAAATGAATAATACTATACAAACTGTACACTTTGGACTGCCCCAAACATATTACACCTAATAACGGACTACTTAGATCACTGCGAATAAAAGTACAACAGGCTCTATCAAACATTTTCCACCCACAGCAAGGCCTTCCTCAGGGCTCACCCTTATCTCCGTTCCTTTACAATATATACAGCTTCGACAAATTTAACTCGAATAACTGAAACTTACGAAATCAAAATACTCGAAAAGGCAGTTGAAAAATTACAGAGTTCGATTGACTGATAATTTTCAACCATAAAATATTGGATGCTTCGCCTACTGTAATAGTTATTAGAATTTTGTATATTAGGATTCCTATTTTGAATAAATAACGTTCATTATTATTATTATTATTATTATTATTATTATTATTATTATTATTATTATTATTATTATTATTATTATTATTATTATAGTGATAAATCACGTCATGTGAACTATTGGTGATTTCAACTATCGAAGAGGGCGCTACGAGTCGTAAACAAATATAGCGGATAGTGAGTAATCTCTCTGGTCGGCGTGGCTATTGTGTATGTTTTAATTGTTTTCGAACGTTGAACAAGTGATATCTTGAATTTTCGTGTGTGTTTTGGACAATTGTTGATAGTGTGTTGAAGTACTATCATATTGTGAGGTAATGTAACGCTTTGCAATGTCTAATAAAATGAAGGAAACAAACTCGAATGAAGTGAGTCACAGGTTTTCCGATCAACAAAGCATTTTTCCATGCTTTTCTTCGATCAACTGTCTCAAGTATACCATAATCATTCTTGACATAGACTTTAGAAGCATCCTTCTTGGGAACGCATGGAAATGTCCTATATTTATTTCTCCTGGAAGAACAGTTTCAAACACAATAGTTTGTTATGCAATGTCTTCCTAGTCGTGCCAGTATTTTGACTCGTTTTCCACTCATTATTATTTTGAGTTTCTCAACCCTGAAACTATATGGGTTTATAAGAGTACTCAAAGAATAAAATGATTCCTATGAATACCTTTCGAGTTTGGGTTATCCCAAGAATTATTCGTTTAGAGTCCTACTTTTGAAGTTCGCACTTCACACAGATCTACAAATACGATGAGAACACAACATAATCCACCAATAATCTCTGATATCCATCATTGATTACTCACTAAGTAGGTTCACAATTTAGCCACCAGAGGTCGTCCAGACTTTTGGATTAGCGAATTGCAACGGTAAAATACTTGGGTGTGCTGCACTTGGACCAGAAATTAAACTCTATCATAGCCAGCGGATGAAAAAAAAGTACATCACTAGAGTCAAAAACTTTCCTAAAATGAAATAAAAAGTTGCGCATTTTCATGATGAACAATTTTCTGAGAGATTTGATGTCATTTTAAGTTTGGGAATCATTGGAAAAAAGACTATATAATTTCAATTTTCGATTTCTTCTTGCATAATTTCTTGCAAATTTGTAATTTTCGTTTTTATTTTTTCAAGCGAAAACCGAAAGACCTAGTCGTTTCTGACTGGGACATTCAAGAAGCACTTTTTTACAAGGAACGTGAAATTGTCATCGTATTCTCCATGACGTTCTTGATACCGAAGTTACACATTCAACTTTGTTTCAATGGGCGCCATTTCGGATTCTTGCATTTTGGAAAGTCTTTTTTTTTTTTTGATTTCAATGATGTATCACACGATGATTGAATCTTACATGCTGATCAAAACTGGGAAAAAATATTTCTGCGCGGGAATTTTACGTTGGAATCGCCAATGAAAACACTCCAGATATAATGAAACTGAATCAAAGAAGGGGGACTCTTTGCTTATACATTTCAGCAACAATTCTGCAGATTTCTGTACACATATGTGATTATGTGGTTTTTTAATTTAAATTACTACTTCTGAATTAACTTTTCATAACATTGATTGTGCAATTATCGATGAAATTGATTTTGTTTTTGTGCCGCCATCTTATAAATAACATATGAGTGATTTTCCGCAATATTGAATAAAACGCTGTCATCAATTTGTCTGTACATCAATCAACGGCCAGACAGCGGCTTACGTTAAAGTTTTGGTTGGAGAAATTGGGGAATAACATAGAGTATCTGCATCAGTGTTCCCTACATCGTTTTCCAACACAGTAGATGGCGTTGACGGCAGATTAGAGTCACTAATTTACACTAATTTTATGTTCTATGGTGCGAAAATGAACCACTCTGTGACCTCAGACCCCTCAGTCACGGTCGAGAGAGAGAGAGAGTTGGATAGTGGTACAGAATACCCATTCTGTTACTGAAGTAACCATCTCAACGAGTTAAATACCGTTCAATGTCTCAGATATTACCTATGAGAAGAATTGACATTGACGTTTTACTTTATTTTTTATAATTTGTTTGTCTTCCTGTGGCATGTAAATAAAGTAAAATTGTAAATGAAATGTAAATGCGACATGGCTGGTTTTCGAGACATAGACAAAGCTTTATTTCCTATAAATAATATCAAAACTGTATTGAATTTATTCAAAAATCAGTTGGAAAATGCTTCAGAGCCGGATTTAGCCTTACTATCGATTGTCACAGGTATCATTGAAAATTCTCTGACGAGCCGGTCAAATGCCGCGCTTCAGCTTTGCGAGCCAGTGCAACAAAATAGCTTACCAAAATTAGATTTTGAAACTGTTGAAATATTATACAGTAAGTTCAACAATGTTATGTTTGGCGCTATCGAGCCCAACAAAACAAAATCATTTGCCACTAGAGAACTAGTGAAGAAAGTATCAGATGTAATCTGGAATTCACTAACAAGAAGCTACTATAAAGACAGAGCACACTTACAAAGTTTGTATAGTTATTTGAGTGGAAGCAAGCTAGACTGTTTTGGAGTAGCATTTGCAGTTGTTGCAGGCTGTCAAGTATTAGGTTACAATGATGTGCATCTAGCGTTATCAGAAGATCATGCTTGGGTTGTATTTGGTGAGAGTGGAACAGATACAGCAGAAGTAACATGGCATGGCAAAGGCAATGAGGACAAACGGGGCCAAGAAATAGGGAAAGGAGTTTCTGCAAGATCATGGCTGTATGTCAGTAACAAACCTGTCATATGCAATAGACATATGGAGGTAGCAGCCTTAGTCTCTGCCATAAACCCTTCATTGAATGCCACAGAGGATGCTTATGAGGTATCACTATTACAACAAGAGCTGCTTTGGCTTTTATATGACCTGGGCCATCTTAAGAAATATCCCATGGCCATTGGAAACTTGGGGGATTTAGAAGAAATTTCTGCAACTGAGGGAAAAGTGTCATGTGAGGCGTTGTTTGAAGAAGCTATTGCTTCTGCGAGATCCCACTACAACAATCAGCATGTGTATCCTTACACTTATCAAGGAGGATATTTTTATCGTAATAAGAAGTATGAGGCTGCATTTGAGAGTTGGGCAAATGCTAGTGATGTGATAAGACTGTAAGTTTCACAAATTTCTTGAATATTACAATGACATCAGTTTCATTCACTTTATTCATTTTACTTTCTGAAAAATTTGACAAAATGATACCTCAGACCACTGAGACCTATCAAAATGATTGAACAGCTCACCTCTTCACAATGTTTTTCATATGAACCTAATGCTGCACCAGCCTTTATGGCCCAATTTCAAAAAATCACTTTCACAATTTCTAACACATTAATTACAATTTATTACAACCCACTCGAATTTTATTACAGTTTTAGTTTCGCGAAAATGAGGTGGTGGTGCAGCTTCAGCCTAAAGCTGCACCACACCCTTCATATATTTAAAAATACCCACACTATCGACATATTTCACACGCATGAATTTCTTACACATTTATTACAACTGTTTGAGGTGAAAATCAACCAAGAAATCAACCCCCAAATGATTATTATCTGAAGAAAATGAATCTCGGAATACGGTATTTCCACATTTCTACAGGTTCAATGCGATTACGACTTCCTTAAGCCAGCTCACACGATTGAAAATGGTTTCATATTATAGAAACAACATATCTCCGGGTTCATTTACAATTTGGAATTTATTACACTGCTCTACACTGCCGAAAATCGATGTTCTTAGTCGAAAAACTTAGTTTCAAGAGGTTTTATGTGATAAGGAATTTCTCACACCAGCCCACACCATTGAATATTCGGTATAATGATAAAAAACAGATCCCAAGTTTCATATACAATTTGGATTTTATTACACTGCTCTACACTGCCGGAAGTCAATTTTTATCATTGAAAAAATGTATATCGAGTGGTTTTATGTGATAAGGAATTTCTTACACCAGCCCACACCATTGAATATTCGGTATAATGATAAAAAAAAACAGATCCCAAGTTTCATATACAATTTGGATTTTATTACACTGCTCTACACTGTCGAAAGTCAATTTTTATCATTGAAAAAATCTATTTCGAGTGGTTTCATGAGATAAGGAATTCCTTACACCTGCCCACACCATTGATTATGGTTTCATATCATAGATAAAACGTATCTCAGGGTTCATTTACAATTTGGAATTTATTACACTGCTCCACACTGTCGAAAGTCAATTTTTATCAATGTAAAATTCGATTTCGAGTGGTTTTATGTGATGAGGAACTCCTTACACCAGCCCACACCATTGATTATGTTCATATCATAGATACAACAGGTCTCGGTGTTCATTCACGATTTGGAATTTATTACACTGCTCCACACTGTCGAATGTCAATTTTTATCAATGAAAAATTCAATTTCGAGTGGTTTCATGTGATAAGGAACTCCTTACACCAGCCCACACCATTGATTATGGTTTCATGTCATAGATAAAACATATCTCAGGGTTCATTTACAATTTGGAATTTATTACACTGCTCCACACTGTCAAAAGTCAATTTTTATCAATGTAAAATTCGATTTCGAGTGGTTTTATGTGATGAGGAACTCCTTACACCAGCCCACACCATTGATTATAGTTTCATGTCATAGATAAAACATATCTCACGGTTCATTTACAATTTGGAATTTATTACACTGCTCCACAATGTCGAAAGTCAATTTTTATCAATGTAAAATTCGATTTCGAGTGGTTTTATGTGATGAGGAACTCCTTACACCAGCTCACACTATTGATTATGGTTTCATATCATAGATATGACAGGTCTCGGCGTTCATTCACAATTTGGAATTTATTACACTGCTCCACACTGTCGAATGTCGATTTTCATCATTGAAAAAATCGATTTCGAGTGGTTTCATGTGATAAGGAACTCCTTACACCAGCCCACACCATTGATTATGGTTTCATATCATAGATAAAACATATCTCAGGGTTCATTTACAATTTGGAATTTATTACACTGCTCCACACTGTCGAAAGTCAATTTTTATCAATGTAAAATTCGATTTCGAGTGGTTTTATGTGATGAGGAACTCCTTACACCAGCCCACACCATTGATTATGGTTTCATATCATAGATACAACAGGTCTCGGTGTTCATTCACGATTTGGAATTTATTACACTGCTCCACACTGTCGACTGTCAATTTTTATCAATGAAAAATTCAATTTCGAGTGGTTTCATGTGATAAGGAACTCCTTACACCAGCCCACACCATTGATTATGGTTTCATGTCATAGATAAAACATATCTCAGGGTTCATTTACAATTTGGAATTTATTACACTGCTCCACACTGTCAAAAGTCAATTTTTATCAATGTAAAATTCGATTTCGAGTGGTTTTATGTGATGAGGAACTCCTTACACCAGCCCACACCATTGATTATAGTTTCATGTCATAGATAAAACATATCTCAGGGTTCATTTACAATTTGGAATTTATTACACTGCTCCACAATGTCGAATGTCAATTTTTATCAATGAAAAATTCAATTTTGAGTGGTTTCATGTGATAAGGAACTCCTTACACCAGCCCACACCATTGATTATGGTTTCATGTCATAGATAAAACATATCTCAGGGTTCATTTACAATTTGGAATTTATTACACTGCTCCACACTGTCGAAAGTCAATTTTTATCATTGTAAAATTCGATTTTGAGTGGTTTTATGTGTTTACGATTGATATTTTGTACTCATTTTGCTCCGTGTTTCGATCGTATTATTGAAATAATATATATATCATGTTTGGAAAGTGGGATCTCCTCGCGAACCAACGTGGCAACGCGGCATATATTAGCTTCGTGCAGATAGTAACGAGACTCTCGTGTGTGATTTTCGAGAAGCCGGTCGGTGTGATTGATTCCCTAAAGGTTTCAAGAAAAACGTAAAAACACAATTCAAGGTTTTAGAGAATGACACTGGCGCCAGTAGCAGTTTGAGCAGACCAGAATCCATGGAGTCAAGGTGAGTGAGGTTAGATACCGATTTTCCAAACTTTCCGGAAACTTAACAAATTTTCATCATTACTACGAATCATCGTGAACATTTTTGGCCCTTCGAGTCGAATTTTAAAGTCCTGAGAAATACAGTCCAAATGTTTTGGTGATTTTTTAGGTTTTCATTGGGTTTTTACGAAGTTTGTTTCACTGACCTATGGGTTTTTTACGAAAGTCGTGGTATTTGTGTACGCGGTGCTGCCAGATGTCAAAGTTTAACTGATAACTGAGAATTGTAGTGTGTTGTGTGGAAACCTCGAATTGCAGTTAGTTGTGATTTTATAAATAGTCCTGCGTGGAAATTCAAAGTGAATCATTTCGATATTAAATTTCAAATTAGTGATTTTTTGCGATGTCTGTCACTTTGAGTGATGCTGAGTTGAAAGAGGTACAAAAGTTGACCAATCAACGACATTCCATTTTGTGTCGTGTACGTAAAATATTAGAGTTTGGAATAATAGCAGAACAAGATACTTCAAGACTGCAAGAGTTTGAAATTAGGTATGAAAGTATTGAAGAACTTGTGAGTAAATTTCAGTCTGTTCATTTAGAAATAGTGACATACGTCGTTGATGATGATCAGAGAAAAGAGCAGGAACAGATTCAAGAAGAATTTGATGATATGCAGTATACAATCAAAGGAATTTATCGCCAGTTAACAAGTGCGAAGCATAAACCTGATGTTAAATCAAAAACTTCCATGCTAGATGACAAAGTATCAAAAAATGTGAGATTGCCTACTATTGAGATTCCAAAATTTGATGGTGTATTAAAAAATTGGCCAAATTTTTATGATTTGTATAAGACATTGATTCATGAAAATAATGACTTATCGAATATTGAGAAATTTCAATATCTTGTGTCGTGTTTATCAAGGGAGGCTCTAGGAATTGTGAAAAATCTTCCCTTTACAAATGATAACTACAATATTGCGTATGATACACTAGTGAAAAGGTATCAGAATGAACGAATGTTGTTGACTTCTTATTGGAATTCTATTTTTAATGCTCAAAAACTTAGTGGTGAATCGTCTTCCTCCCTCAGAGGATTACTGAATGTCTTTTCTGAAAATATTGCTGCCTTAGATCAATTCAAATGTGATTTGTGGGATTTCACAAAATTCAATTTTTTGATTCAAAAACTTGATCCTGCCATTAAAAGGCGATTTGAATTATCATTCAGTGATAATGGGTCATCCAACATACCAACATATCAAACCTTATATGAGTTTTTGGATAAAACTTGTCGTGCCTTGGAAAATAATGTGGTTTCTTCAAGTCATAACCATGGAATGACTCAGAATACTCCACCCTCCAAGCGAACTAATCAGTATTTACAAAATAAATCATTTTCTGCCTCCTCCTTTTTCACTAAGTCAGAGCCAATTTCTAGGTGTATGTTGTGTAAGAAGGGTCATTCTATTGTAAAATGTGATAAGTTTTTGGAAATGTCTCCCCATCAGCGTCATGATTTTATTGTGAACGAGCGTGCCTGTTTTCGTTGTCTCTCATCCAATCATTTTTCTCAACTGTGTAGATCAAAATCAACTTGTGGAGTTTGTCAGAAAAGTCACCATGTGTTGTTGCATTTTCCCGTCACAAATTCTTCAAATACTGATGGCATCTCACCTCAATCTCAGTCTTCAAATATAGATGATCGAGTGAATGTGTTAGCAAATGTGTTGCCTGCTCAAAAGGCTATATTATTCTCTACTGCAATAGTGTGTGTGAAAGATTCATGTGGACATTTCATAAAATGTCGAGCTCTATTGGATAGTGCGAGTGGTGCAAATTTTATTAGTGAAAGATTTGCAGTACTTCTTAATCTGAAAAGAAGTTCTTATCAAGTCCCAATTCAAGGATTGAATCAAATGTCAACTGTCTCGAGATTAGGAGTTGTGTCCTGTTTGATAAAACCTCATTTTCAAGCAACTCCAGAATTTAGTGGTGAATTTGTTGTGGTGAAGAGTGTTTGTGGAAATATCCCCACTACTCGTGTGTGTGGTGCTGAGTGGGAGCATATTCAAGGTCTTCTATTAGCTGATCCTTATTTTGGTGATCCTAATGAGATAGACATCTTGCTTGGTGCAGAAATGTATGCACAAAGTTTGGAGAATGGCTTGAGAGTGGGAAAATGTGGTGAACCTCAAGCTATAAAAACATTTTTTGGTTGGGTGCTAATGGGTGGTGTTTCTAACCCTCCTGAACCTGTAGTGAATACCTTTTGTACGATGTTGGATATGTCCCTGAATGAGATGGTGAAAAAATTTTGGGAGCTGGAGAAAATTCCGGAAACTATCTCGATTTCTAGTGAAGATTCTTTATGTGAAGAAATATTTGTGAAATCGCATGCCAGGGACCAGAGTGGGAGGTATATTGTGCAACTGCCTTTCAAAAATGATAGTGGTGAGTTAGGAGAGTCTTATAGTGTAGCCTTACGTCGTTTTCTGTCGCTTGAGTCTCGTTTAAAAAAGAATCCAGAATTATATCAGAACTATTCAGAATTCATGAAGGACTATATTGAATCTGGTCACATGTCACAATCAAAATGTTACAATAAGAGACCTCACGAAATTTACTATATTCCACATCACTGTGTGCTAAAGCCTGAGAGTAGCACAACCAAATTGAGGGTAGTATTTGACGGCTCGGCAAAGACGTCAAATGGTGTATCTTTAAATGATAAACTGCTTGTTGGTCCTACATTGCAATTGAACATCGCAACAATTCTACTGAATTTTCGTGTTCATAAAGTTGTTTTTATGGCGGATGTACGCCAGATGTATCGTCAGATACTTGTGGTAGATAAGCATAGAGATTTTCAGCGTATTCTGTGGCGATTTTCTGAGTCAGAAGATATCTCAGAATACCGTCTAAACACTGTAACGTATGGATTAGGACCAAGTCCGTACTTGGCAATAAGAACTTTATTTCAGTTAGCAGATGATGAAGGTGACAGTCATCCTTTGGCTGCCGAAGTGTTAAGATCGAGTATTTATGTGGATGATATAGTGGGTGGTGCACAATCTGTGGAGCAGGTTTGTGAGATTCAAGAGGATCTGATTGATTTACTTGGTAAAGGTGGATTCCTCTTGCGTAAATGGGCAAGTAACCGTGCTGAAGTTTTATCTTCTGTTCCTGCTGCTCATCAACAGCCGTGTTTGTTCGAAAGTGAAGATAAATCTTTCTTGAAGGTGTTAGGCTTACAGTGGTGTCCCAAGAGTGATTGCTTTTTGTATAGGGTAGTTCCTCTAGATAAACCTGGTACCAAAAGAAATGTATTGTCAGAGTTAGCTAGGATATATGATCCTTTAGGCTTATTAGCCCCACTGACTCTGTTTGCAAAGCATTTGATGCAGTGTACCTGGAAATTGGGATTGGGGTGGGATGATGATTTACCTGTGGATCTTATGACAAAATGGTCTAGCTATAGAAATCAACTTCCATGTGTTAGCGATATTATGATTCCTAGAAACCTAACGTTATCTAATGTGATTCGTTCAGAATGGCATGGATTTTGTGATGCGTCAGAGGTAGGATTTGGGGCAGTCATTTATTTGAGACAGATAAATGCTATGAACATGGTGAAGGTCTCTCTTGTGTGTGCTAAATCTAAGGTTAGTCCATTGAAATCATTATCAATTCCCCGTCTAGAGCTATGTGGTGCGGTATTACTCGCTGATCTTATGAAGTATGTCCTACAAACGTACAAAAATAAGATCAAATATGATGAAGTCTATGCTTGGTCCGACTCAACAGTTGTTTTAGATTGGGTTAAGTCCAGTCCTCACAAGTATAAGAGTTTTGTGGCGAACCGTGTCAGTCACATTCAGGATCTTGTTGCACCAAGTATGTGGTCTCATATTAAGGGTGTTGAAAATCCGGCAGACCCAGCTTCGCGAGGACTGCTGCCTGAACAGTTGAAGGGAAATGCCTTATGGTGGGCGGGGCCTACATGGTTATCGTCGCCAGTGGACATTTGTAAAAGATCAGTTGCGATCGACAACACAATTTCTGTTGATGTGTCATGTGAAGAAAGAAAATTAGTTTGTGTAGCAGTGGTGTCGAAATCCGATTGGGTTTCATCGTTATTGAGGAGATTTTCTTCGCTGAGGAAAATTCAAGGAATTGTGGCCTTCTGTGTTCGATTTATTAGCAATCTAAGAGTGGCTCGAGAACATCGTGAAAAGGGTGCGTTATCGGAAGTGGAGTTATATAAGGCTTTAACCATAATTGTGAAATCTGTTCAGGAAGATGTTTTCTCCAAGGAAATTCACAATCTACAGAGTGAAGAGAGGTGTTCTAAAACGTTTAGAAAACTAGCCCCCTTTATAGATCAAGGTGGGGTAGTTAGGGTTGGCGGTCGTTTGCGACATTCGGATCTCACGTTTGATGCCAAACATCCAATGGTGCTTCCTCGATCTCATCGTTTAACAGAGTTAGTTATCCTATCGATACATGAGAATAACTTGCATCCCGGTCCAAATACTTTACAATACTTGATCAATCAAAAATTCTGGATTTTCTCATGTAAAAGGGCAATAAATCATGTGTTGTCGAAATGTTATAAATGTTTCAGAGTGAAACCTAAATCACTTACCCCTATGATGAGTGATTTACCATCTTATAGAATTTCCCAAGTAAAGGCGTTCTCACACAGTGGTATAGATTTCGCGGGACCATTTTTTGTCACAATGGGAAAACATCGTGGTGTGAAAAGTGCAAAGGCATATGTCTGTCTTTTTGTTTGTTGCGCTGTGAAAGCGGTGCACTTAGAGCTTGTATCTAGTTTGTGTTCCGAAGCCTTTCTCGCAGCGTTCCGAAGATTTATAGGAAGAAGAGGTAAATGTTCCGACGTTTATAGTGATTGTGGGACAAATTTTATTGGAGCAAATAAGATGTTGCTGTCTATGGCTCAAAGTTCTGCTGAGGTTTTGTCAATCAAGTGGCATTTCAATCCTCCCTCAAGTCCACATTTTGGTGGCCTCTGGGAGGCCGGAGTAAAATCCTTAAAATCTCACCTTAAGAGAGTGGTGGGTGAACAAGTTCTCTCCTATGAAGAACTGAATACGGTGTTGGTCCAGATAGAGGCTGTCCTCAATTCCAGGCCCTTGTGTAGTATGAGCAGTGATCCGAATGATCTTAGGGTTTTGAGTCCAGGCCATTTTTTGACCTTGGAGCCATTGTGTACTCCTCCAGACGATGATGTAACTGCTATTCAGCTGAACAGATTGAATAGGTGGCAATTATTACAGAGATGTCATCAAGATTTCTGGCGCAGATGGCATAATGAGTATTTACATACTCTTCAACAGAGACAAAAGTGGGATTCTCCAAGCGCTCAGCCTGGAATTGGAATGTTAGTTGTGATAAAGGAGGAGGCAACTCCCCCCCTGAAATGGAAGCTTGGACGCATCACTAAGTTATTTCCGGGCAAAGATGGCATATTTCGGGTCGCAGAGGTTCACACAACCACTGGCGTATTAACACGTCCCCTTATTAAACTTTGCCCTCTGCCGGTCAAGTAATTAATTAAGTGCGCAACTTTTATAAGTTTTTTGTTTTTTTTTTTGTGTAAATTTGAATTATTAGTATAGTTTCTTAATATGGGTTTTGGGCTGTAGTCATCTGTAGGATGAATATTTATTTTTTGCTTACTTTTAGATTTAAAAATAAATTCTTATTTTTGGTGGGCGGAATGTTTACGATTGATATTTTGTACTCATTTTGCTCCGTGTTTCGATCGTATTATTGAAATAATATATATATCATGTTTGGAAAGTGGGATCTCCTCGCGAACCAACGTGGCAACGCGGCATATATTAGCTTCGTGCAGATAGTAACGAGACTCTCGTGTGTGATTTTCGAGAAGCCGGTCGGTGTGATTGATTCCCTAAAGGTTTCAAGAAAAACGTAAAAACACAATTCAAGGTTTTAGAGAATGACACTGGCGCCAGTAGCAGTTTGAGCAGACCAGAATCCATGGAGTCAAGGTGAGTGAGGTTAGATACCGATTTTCCAAACTTTCCGGAAACTTAACAAATTTTCATCATTACTACGAATCATCGTGAACATTATGTGATGAGAAACTTCTTACACCAGCCCACACCATTGATTATGGTTTCATATCATAGATAAAACATATCTCAGGGTTCATTTACAATTTGGAATTCATTACACTGCTCTACACTGCCGAAAATCGATGTTCATGGTCGAAAAACTTAGTTTAAAGAGGTTTTATCTGACTAGAAAATTCTCACACCAGCCCACACCATTGGATATTTGGTATAATGATAGATAAAACAGATCCCAAGTTCCATATACAATTTGGATTTTATTACAATGCTCTACACTGCCGAAAGTCAATTTTTATCATTGAAAAAATGTATTTCGAGTGGTTTTATGTGATGAGGAATTTCTTACACCAGCCCACACCATTGAATATTCGGTATAATGATAGGAAGAACGGATCTCAAAGTTCCATTTACAATTTGGAATTTATTACACTGCTCCTCACTGTCGAAAGTCATTTTTTGCCGATTAATCAGGGAAACAACAAGTCTCGTGTTCATCGAGAGTACAGGTTCATTCAACATGAATCGCCTCCTTCTTAAAAATTTCAGTTTGTTATCCGATTTTTCATCTAGGTTGAAACGCAATCAGACACTTGCGATGTATGACATCGTGGTTCATCCATTACTCCACATACGTATATAACTCTCCAAATGTACTATTTTGAATATTTTTCAAAGAAAAATTTGATCATACATATATGCAAGGAAATTGAGAAATACGTGTCTCATTATTTTCTTCCACTTTCCACAGAGACCCAATATGAATCTTTTCCACCTATAATATATTCCATTTGTCATAAGATGTTTTGATTGATTTGGAAATAATAGATGATTGCTTGTTGAAAGATATTTATTGAATCTTGAAAAGATAATCATTTCTTAATTTTTTTATAAATAACAAGAGCTGGCAGCACTTTTGTCCTCTTGCTCACCTTGTTCTGCTGGTCTGGTCGAATGTCATCATATCGTATCCAAACACTATCCCGGCGTCTAACCAGTGCCGTATAGTGACCCATTTGATGTTCACTAAATTTCTTGTTATAGCTGATATAATCAGCTATCCCTATTAATTTCAACTTGAATACGTCATCATAGGGAATATTCAGCTCAACTGAAATCGACTTCAGTGGAGTATTTCTATTAGACTGTTGGAATAGTATATCGAAAATAACAATTTCGCCTATTATCGAGAAAAAAAAAGTTTTGATCACGTTCACAGTATGTCAATATCATAAATATGTCTCACCAAGAATTTGATGTGTTCTTGTATTCGCTCCACACCACGCATTTTTACAAAGGCCAAGGTCAATTTCTTTATTGAATTCTTTGATAATTTCGAATAAATCGATGGCCTGTAGATCGTTCATGTGAATGTCATATGCTTTGTAGGTCCGCGTTATTTCGTCACAGCCCTTCTCACAGACTGTTATCTCTTTGAAACTATAATTAGTCGAGGGAAATATTTGTCTGGCCACATTTCCAATGGAATCTTCGCAATTCATGAAATATGCCAGAGGCATTGATGGATTTGGAATCACATCGTACAAGTTCTTCAAGACGTTAGCTCTCAAAGTATAAGAATGGGATCCTAACCCATATTCTTTAACATGGTTAATCATCCCGTAAAACAAATTCTCTTGGGATAACTCAGAAATCTATGATATAGAAGTTGATTGGTGAATCACTGTAATTCAAGTATGTAAAATTAGAAGAGGAATCATGCTGAACCGATTCTCATCATTTCTCAGTTCAGTTCATTCCTCTGCAAGAAAAATGACCATGATGAAATCTTTGTACTGAAAAAATTTTCGAAAATATGAAACTGAAACATGTTGCGATTAGAAATGCAAATATTGTGTTGACCATTATGTGATAACACGATGTAACACAACTTACAACTTACAAAGACTTGATTGAGAAGATGCAAAAATTAGAGAGAAAGATGAACATATATAATTACTCTTCTGCTGTCGGTGATCAGCTGAAGCAAAAGTAGCGTTGCTAATATTAGAGATATCAAATGTCAACATCGTATTACGTGAAAAGAAAATGATGAAATACACGGTACATAAAATGTATAGTTTTGAATATGAAACTTATATGGAAATCCATCATATGATACTAGATAAAATCAAGTTGAAAGAACAAAATTTACCATTTCATGAACATCTTCATGGTCATAAGTGGCGGCGAGCATCACTTGAAAGATGGTATCGAATGCGCAGGTATTTATTAAATACACATCTCTCCCATCGATTTTCAATCCATTGAGCGCCTTATCGTTCCCATTTTTTATTACGGGAATCCTTCTGTGCTTTGGAATTTCTATTATGTCTTTCACTGCACATTTGTCTCCTAAGTATAGTGCTGTTTTCTTCTTTCTTGAATTCTCTTTACCAGTTGTCTGTTTCTTTCTTTTCGAGTTTACTTTTTCATTGATAATGCCAACATTTCCCCAGTTGTCGAAGTCACGAAGGGCCATATTAATTTGAAAATCTTTATTTTTTGAGCACAGAAGACAGACACGTGCTTGACCATAACCTTCATCTACATATGGTATGGAGCACTGGTCTAAGGCATGAACCAGCTTATTACAAAGATTGCACACGTGACCTCCAGAAGCTTCCCCGTCGAGTTTGCAAGCAATACAGTAGACCTGGTGATCTACTGAAGGGCATTCATATGTCTCATCAAATCGGTGTTTCTCAGAGAGTTCTCATCAACTCCGCTAGTTCTTTTTGCTTTTTCTATTTCTGCTCCCTTATGGTTGCAGTCTGCGTTATCGATTATTTTGCTATTAACCATTTTAACGTTCCCTAATAGATAATCTATGTGCTTTTGCACGAAAACATCGACTCGCAACGGTAATTGACTTTTACGAAAAATATCGTTTTTTATTTTTCTAAAAATCTGCTCTACTGGAGCGCTCGATGGGTTCCCACTGAAACCCAAATTCGTGGACACGATATTCGTCCACAGCGGAAGTAATGTGATATCTTTGATCAAATATTTTGCCAGATCATCAAAATGATGTGGGTTCAGGCGATCTCCGTTTCGATCTTGTATTCTCAGGAGGACGGATTCCTTCAAAGTTTCACCCCAGATATTCCATTTGTTCTTCTTCAAAGAAGATATTGGTTGCGATACCCTGTCACCGACTGAATCAATTTCGTCGATCAGGATTTGAGAATCTGAAAGACAAGTAATAATAATGGTTGTTGAGTATAGAAAATATGCTTCGGTTATTCCAATTCGACTCATAAACTATAAAGAATACTTTCATGGGAAGTTGGAAGTACTCGACCACACATAGAGAAAGTTGAGAGAAAAATTCTCTTCTGTTTCCCTCTGTTGAATCTATCAACATGGATATGATCTATGTATATTTATTGTTTGGAATGGATACCTAATTCAACTAAAAGTTTTCTTCACTCTGAAACAATTTGGAATGTCTCATCATGTGTATATGTGTACATAGAATTTTGAATAGTTAATGAAACCTTTCTGTGTCAAAAATGTGAAATCTTTGCGGAAACTAGAATAAATAAATATCATACCTGTGTATATCAAGTTTTTCAAATCTTGTTTTGCTTTTTCACATGGTGTTACATGGCCATCATTCAGGTATCCTTCAGTCTCTGATAAAGAAACTATGAAAATTTTTTCAATAATGTCTTGTGCTTCTATCTTCGAAGTACTTTGAATCAAGCGACCAACACAAGCCAAGTAAAAAGTTTTGACTTGTTTCCGCAACCCTTTGCAGAATGTGGCATATTTATGCATCGTATGTGCTACGTCCAAACGTATCAATGTTTGCGCGACAATGGAAGTATTCGTATCCAGTGAATCCGCATATTCCTCTATGGTTCGAAACGTAGTGAATGCTAAAGTAACGCCATTCAACAACGCTCGGGACCAGTCAGAGACACATGCGTCTGGTACCGGAGCTCCGGATCTCCTCCACATCATCAACCAATTACAAATTGCTTGTGTATGAGACACCTCCGACAACATATGGGTGATAGAAAATTGTCCTTCAGGTACGCTGAGTGCTACGGCATGCAGGAAAATTCTTTTTTCGTGCAACGGCTTCACTACCCCTGCAGTACTGTCTATACATACGCAAATCTTCGATTCGGGTCTTGTACAGATCTTTTGATGCACTTGTGGAATATTGAACGAAAAAAGGATCATATCCTATGTCTTCTATACAATTCACACAATCGCCATATTTCAATATTTTTAATGCTTCCAGAGGTTCTTTTGCGATGTACTGACTCTGTAGATGTTCACTTTTAACATTATGTAATACAGGAACAGAACGAATTATAGGAGCTTCTGGGTCGTTTTCTCTGGTCATCAAAATATTGGCTTGCGTTGATCGAAAAGCTTCAACATGCTTTTCTTCCATATTTCGACCCAACTCTTGCCTCATTGGTTTGCGTGAATATGGTTTACCACAATTATTTTTGCCGTTGCCAGGTACGAATTTGCACTCCACTTTGAAATTTTCAAATTTCATAAATTTTCGTATGGTACACTTCAATGTACTACCACATTTGCAGGTTGCTGAAAATTCAAAGAATATATCCTCAGCATAAACTAAACAAAATGAATATATTCATGGATATTGCTTTTGTTGATTTTTTTCCCGGGGATTATGTGTACTCTCAGAGCAATAACAGGTGTACTATGGTTACATTATTCGTGGAATTTTCCTATCACCGAACAGCAACGGAGTACATCTGTCGACAATAAAAAGTAAATTAAACACCCGAAACTAATTCAATATTTTTTATCACATTACAACTAATTTTTTATGGAATAAAAAATTTCAGTGGAAAGAAATAAAAAAAAAACATGTGAAACACAAAATTATTCCCACTATGAAATCTATGAGGTGAAATAACTTACTCTCAGGAAATCGATCAATACAGAAGAAAATATATAAACATACTCAAAACTGGAAAAAAGTAATTCGAGAATTCACCTTGAACTGAAGCTGAGGTTCTATCCATATTGACGTAGGAGTGTTTGAAAAGAAAACCACATTTCAAATGAGTTGTTTCCCAATTTTTTTTGATGAAAAAATCCTGGTAAATTCCGGCACGAAACACACACCATAAACGTTTTCTGGAAACTCTCTCGGACTTAACGCGTTCATAATATTCATTTTCTACCAGACCATTGAATTCGTCCTCAGCAATGAAGAAGTCAAAAATCATCTCCTGTTCGGTTGAATCCAGCGAGTTATTTTGAATATCATAGCTGATATCAGACATCCCATTCTCTTTGAACTTTTTGCACCTAGTAATCGATCTTTGGCACCATATTGATTTGTTTGAATCATTACAAAGATTGGTGCCAGCTTATTATCAACACTTTTCGATAACTCAGCCCAAACATTATTGCACCTATCATTCACTATAACAGAGTCTTTAACAATTTTATCTTTGAAATCTAATACTTTCTCAAGGAAAACTTCCCTATCAACTATAGGTTTTCGACCTCTTTTCGGCGCCATCATTTGAATCACAAAAAAACTAAGGACAAAATCGAGTGGCGAACTGACTCTCTTATGCCAGAGTCCAAAGAACAACTGAAAAGGAAAATAGAAATAGGCTTAAAAAAATTAATATTCTTCCGAAAATGTTCCCATATCTGCGTCCAGCGACCATGAGCGCCGTTACGAAGTTTCAACACGAAGAAGCCGTTTCTCCTAGCGTATTTCCTACTTTATTTTCGAAGAACAGAAAATCACTTTTTATTTCTTTCATCGCAAATACCGCAAAATGTAGTAATGGACATAACGCCTGGAAAAATACCTCCCTCTAGATTCTCAAAAATATTCGACATGCCCAATGATGTTATCCTTACAGTGTCACCTGTATTCCGATTTGAGCTGACAATGTCAATAACTTCAGGAGCCACCGACTGAATGCATTGAACTCAGAGCAAGTATCAAAAGTATCTAAGTATCGAATGTCGAATGTTTCAGTAGATGGATATACAGTGCTTTTCTTTAATGTCCCCCCCGACTTTCATTTTTTGAACGGGTCAACTAAAAAAATTGGAACTTGGGATGATGAAATTGATGCATGAATATTATATTTTGGAGTAAAATTAATAGATGAAAATTTCAAGATGGCGACTGGGCGCACTCTTGAAACAACTCACATATCTGGAATATTAAGTCAATATCTTTACCTACTACAAAATGGCGGAACATTTGATAGTTGCCTAAATACAAACATCAATATCGATATTTCTAGAAATATTCGTTTTCTCTGCCATATGGCAATCCCAAACACCCAATAAGGTTTTATGGGTTATTTTTTATTCAGTTGAAATATTCTCATTTAGTTTTCGGTTTTGCTAGTCCGCCATTTTGTCGTAGGTGAAGATATTGACTTTATATTCTAGGGTTGTGAAGTAATCGTCAGGAGCTTGAAGAGGATGTATCACAAGACCCCCCTTTCTATCTGATTTTTTCATCGACTGGACGCCATCTGCGTCCAGTCGCCATCTTGGAATTTTCATCTGGCGATTTCACTCCAAAATATAGTATTCATGCATCAATTTCATTATCCCAAACATAAAATTCTTTAGTTGTCCAGTTTTAAAAATTAAAGACATTAAAGAAAAGCACTGTATATTGTAATTTAGGTGTATTGATACGTTTCCTATATGAATATTTCTTCATTTTATGAGTACATATTAATTGAAATTGTGAAATTGCTTGCCTGAATATTTCTGTTGATAGGACTTTCGATTTTCGACAGGATGCACTAAAAAAGCTGAAATGATGATAATTTCCACCAAATTCATAGATAACTACTCAACTTCTACGCCTCAAAGTCTCATCATCATAAACTTTAAGTCTACGCTAATAATCAACTGTGCACGAATGATAAGGCGTACGCTCATGATCTCAAGTGCGGGTTGTGCAACGCAATTAAATAAGCCTGCCGGCACTACCCTTTTTGATCTCCCGAAAGAAAAACATGTATTTCTCATAGTGACTGGTCAATAATTTCTGAGGTATTCAGTAATAAATAACTCAATTCTAGTTCATTTCGCCGAATTGAAAAATACGAAACCATATTATATTTATTGCTTATAGCAATATACTGTGACCAAACCAAAGTATATAATTTATCTAAATGCGACCAAACTTGACATGTTATTTCGTTGACTATCGTTGTTCAGTATCCCCCAAACATTTGTCGCTCTCTGAGAACCAACAGAACGCTTTGAATAATAATAATTTTGAATCCCACCGTAGGTATTGAGGGAAGGTAGTAATGATAATATCACTAAAAATAATTAATAAAAGTTTTTATTGGTAGGTGTAAGTTCTTATAACAAATGGAATATATTATAGGTGGAAAAGATTCATATTGGGTCTCTGTGGAAAGTGGAAGAAAATAATGAGACACGTAT
This sequence comes from Gastrophysa polygoni, assembly GCA_963576655.1. NCBI lineage: Eukaryota > Metazoa > Arthropoda > Insecta > Coleoptera > Chrysomelidae > Gastrophysa > Gastrophysa polygoni. Next base: position 31,323,854 of record OY755084.1, on the reverse strand, counting down.
TTCTCAATTTCCTTGCATGTATGTATGATCAAATTTTTCTTTGAAAAATATTCAAAATAGTACATTTGGAGAGTTATACACGTATGTGGAGTAATGGATGAACCACGATGTCATACATCGCAAGTGTCTGATTGCGTTTCAACCTAGATGAAAAATCGGATAACAAACTGAAATTTTTAAGAAGGAAGCGATTCATGTTGAATGAACCTGTACTCTCGATGAACACGAGACTTGTTGTTTACCTGATTAATCGGCAAAAAATGACTTTCGACAGTGAGGAGCAGTGTAATAAATTCCAAATTGTAAATGAAACTTTGAGATCCGTTCTTCCTATCATTATACCGAATATTCAATGGTGTGGGCTGGTGTAAGAAATTCCTCATCACATAAAACCACTCGAAATACATTTTTTCAATGATAAAAATTAACTTTCGGCAGTGTAGAGCAGTGTATCATTATACCAAATATCCAATGGTGTGGGCTGGTGTGAGAATTTTCTAGTCAGATAAAACCTCTTGAAACTAAGTTTTTCGACCATGAACATCGATTTTCGGCAGTGTAGAGCAGTGTAATAAATTCCAAATTGTAAATGAACCCTGAGATATGTTTTATCTATGATATGAAACCATAATCAATGGTGTGGGCTGGTGTAAGGAGTTCCTTATCACATGATACCACTCGAAATCGAATTTGTCATTGATAAAAATTGACTTTCGACAGTGTGGAGCAGTGTAATAAATTCCAAATTGTAAATGAACCCTGAGATATGTTTTATCTATGACATAAAACCATAATCGATGGTGTGGGCTGGTGTAAGGAGTTCCTTATCACATGAAACCACTCGAAATTGAATTTTTCATTGATAAAAATTGACATTCGACAGTGTGGAGCAGTGTAATAAATTCCAAATCGTAAATGAACACCGAGACCTGTTGTATCTATGATATGAAACCATAATCAAAGGTGTGGGCTGGTGTAAGAAGTTCCTCATCACATAAAACCACTCGAAATCGAATTTTTCATTGATGAAAATTGACTTTCGACAGTGTGGAGCAGTGTAATAAATTCCAAATCGTGAATGAACACCGAGACCTATTGTATCTATGATATGAAACCATAATCAATGGTGTGGGCTGGTGTAAGAAGTTCCTCATCACATAAAACCACTCGAAATCGAATTTTTCATTGATGAAAATTGACTTTCGACAGTGTGGAGCAGTGTAATAAATTCCAAATTGTAAATGAACCCTGAGATATGTTTTATCTATGATATGAAACCATAATCAATGGTGTGGGCTGGTGTAAGGAGTTCCTTATCACATGATACCACTCGAAATCGAATTTGTCATTGATAAAAATTGACTTTCGACAGTGTGGAGCAGTGTAATAAATTCCAAATTGTAAATGAACCCTGAGATATGTTTTATCTATGATATGAAACCATAATCAATAGTGTGGGCTGGTGTAAGGAGTTCCTTATCACATGATACCACTCGAAATCGAATTTGTCATTGATAAAAATTGACTTTCGACAGTGTGGAGCAGTGTAATAAATTCCAAATTGTAAATGAACCCTGAGATATGTTTTATCTATGACATAAAACCATAATCGATGGTGTGGGCTGGTGTAAGGAGTTCCTTATCACATGAAACCACTCGAAATTGAATTTTTCATTGATAAAAATTGACATTCGACAGTGTGGAGCAGTGTAATAAATTCCAAATCGTAAATGAACACCGAGACCTGTTGTATCTATGATATGAAACCATAATCAAAGGTGTGGGCTGGTGTAAGAAGTTCCTCATCACATAAAACCACTCGAAATCGAATTTTTCATTGATGAAAATTGACTTTCGACAGTGTGGAGCAGTGTAATAAATTCCAAATCGTGAATGAACACCGAGACCTATTGTATCTATGATATGAAACCATAATCAATGGTGTGGGCTGGTGTAAGAAGTTCCTCATCACATAAAACCACTCGAAATCGAATTTTTCATTGATGAAAATTGACTTTCGACAGTGTGGAGCAGTGTAATAAATTCCAAATTGTAAATGAACCCTGAGATATGTTTTATCTATGATATGAAACCATAATCAATGGTGTGGGCTGGTGTAAGGAGTTCCTTATCACATGATACCACTCGAAATCGAATTTGTCATTGATAAAAATTGACTTTCGACAGTGTGGAGCAGTGTAATAAATTCCAAATTGTAAATGAACCCTGAGATATGTTTTATCTATGATATGAAACCATAATCAATAGTGTGGGCTGGTGTAAGGAGTTCCTTATCACATGATACCACTCGAAATCGAATTTGTCATTGATAAAAATTGACTTTCGACAGTGTGGAGCAGTGTAATAAATTCCAAATTGTAAATGAACCCTGAGATATGTTTTATCTATGATATGAAACCATAATCAATAGTGTGGGCTGGTGTAAGGAGTTTCTCATCACATAAAACCACTCGAAATCAAATTTTACATCGATAAAAATTGACTTTCGACAGTGTGGAGCAGTGTAATAAATTCCAAATTGTAAATGAACCCTGAGATATGTTTTATCTATGATATGAAAACATAATCAATGGTGTGGGCTGGTGTAAGGAGTTCCTTATCACATGATACCACTCGAAATCGAATTTGTCATTGATAAAAATTGACTTTCGACAGTGTGGAGCAGTGTAATGAATTCCAAATTGTAAATGAACCCTGAGATATGTTTTATCTATGATATGAAACCATAATCAATAGTGTGGGCTGGTGTAAGGAGTTTCTCATCACATAAAACCACTCGAAATCAAATTTTACATCGATAAAAATTGACTTTCGACAGTGTGGAGCAGTGTATTGAATTCCAAATTGTGAATGAACCCTGAGATATGTTTTATCTATGATATGAAACCATAATCAATAGTGTGGGCTGGTGTAAGGAGTTCCTTATCACATGAAACCACTCGAAATTGAATTTTTCATTGATAAAAATTGACTTTCGACAGTGTGGAGCAGTGTAATAAATTCCAAATTGTAAATGAACCCTGAGATATGTTTTATCTATGATATGAAACCATAATCAATAGTGTGGGCTGGTGTAAGGAGTTCCTTCACATGAAACCACTCGAAATCGATTTTTTCAATGATGAAAATCGACATTCGACAGTATGGAGCATTGTAATGAATTCCAAATTGTGAATGAACGCCGAGACCTGTCATATCTATGATATGAAACCATAATCAATGGTGTGGGCTGGTGTAAGGAGTTCCTCATCAGATAAAACCACTCGAAATCGAATTTTACAATGATAAAAATTGACTTTCGACATTGTGAAGCAGTGTAATAAATTCCAAATTGTAAATGAACCCTGAGATATGTTTTATCTATGACATGAAACCATAATCAATGGTGTGGGCTGGTGTAAGGAGTTCCTCATCACATAAAACCACTCGAAATCGAATTTTACATTGATAAAAATTGACTTTCGACAGTGTGGAGCAGTGTAATAAATTCCAAATTGTAAATGAACCCTGAGATATGTTTTATCTATGACATGAAACCATAATCAATGGTGTGGGCTGGTGTAAGGAGTTCCTTATCACATGAAACCACTCGAAATTGAATTTTTCATTGATAAAAATTGACATTCGACAGTGTGGAGCAGTGTAATAAATTCCAAATCGTGAATGAACACCGAGACCTGTTGTATCTATGATATGAAACCATAATCAATAGTGTGGGCTGGTGTAAGGTGTTTCTCATCACATAAAACCACTCGAAATCAAATTTTACATCGATAAAAATTGACTTTCGACAGTGTGGAGCAGTGTATTGAATTCCAAATTGTGAATGAACCCTGAGATATGTTTTATCTATGATATGAAACCATAATCAATAGTGTGGGCTGGTGTAAGGAGTTCCTTATCACATGAAACCACTCGAAATTGAATTTTTCATTGATAAAAATTGACTTTCGACAGTGTGGAGCAGTGTAATAAATTCCAAATTGTAAATGAACCCTGAGATATGTTTTATCTATGATATGAAACCATAATCAATAGTGTGGGCTGGTGTAAGGAGTTCCTTATCACATGAAACCACTCGAAATCGATTTTTTCAATGATGAAAATCGACATTCGACAGTATGGAGCATTGTAATGAATTCCAAATTGTGAATGAACGCCGAGACCTGTCATATCTATGATATGAAACCATAATCAATGGTGTGGGCTGGTGTAAGGAGTTCCTCATCAGATAAAACCACTCGAAATCGAATTTTACAATGATAAAAATTGACTTTCGACATTGTGGAGCAGTGTAATAAATTCCAAATTGTAAATGAACCCTGAGATATGTTTTATCTATGACATGAAACCATAATCAATGGTGTGGGCTGGTGTAAGGAGTTCCTCATCACATAAAACCACTCGAAATCGAATTTTACATTGATAAAAATTGACTTTCGACAGTGTGGAGCAGTGTAATAAATTCCAAATTGTAAATGAACCCTGAGATATGTTTTATCTATGACATGAAACCATAATCAATGGTGTGGGCTGGTGTAAGGAGTTCCTTATCACATGAAACCACTCGAAATTGAATTTTTCATTGATAAAAATTGACATTCGACAGTGTGGAGCAGTGTAATAAATTCCAAATCGTGAATGAACACCGAGACCTGTTGTATCTATGATATGAAACCATAATCAATAGTGTGGGCTGGTGTAAGGTGTTTCTCATCACATAAAACCACTCGAAATCGAATCTTACATTGATAAAAATTGACTTTCGACAGTGTGGAGCAGTGTAATAAATTCCAAATTGTAAATGAACCGTGAGATATGTTTCATCTATGATATGAAACCATAATCAATGGTGTGGGCTGGTGTAAGGAGTTCCTTATCACATGAAACCACTCGAAATCGATTTTTTCAATGATGAAAATCGACAATCGACAGTGTGGACCAGTGTAATAAATTCCAAATTGTGAATGAACACCGAGACCTGTTGTATCTATGATATGAAACCATAATCAATAGTGTGGGCTGGTGTAAGGTGTTTCTCATCACATAAAACCACTCGAAATCAAATTTTACATCGATAAAAATTGACTTTCGACAGTGTGGAGCAGTGTATTGAATTCCAAATTGTGAATGAACCCTGAGATATGTTTTATCTATGATATGAAACCATAATCAATAGTGTGGGCTGGTGTAAGGAGTTCCTTATCACATGAAACCACTCGAAATTGAATTTTTCATTGATAAAAATTGACTTTCGACAGTGTGGAGCAGTGTAATAAATTCCAAATTGTAAATGAACCCTGAGATATGTTTTATCTATGATATGAAACCATAATCAATAGTGTGGGCTGGTGTAAGGAGTTCCTTATCACATGAAACCACTCGAAATCGATTTTTTCAATGATGAAAATCGACATTCGACAGTATGGAGCATTGTAATGAATTCCAAATTGTGAATGAACGCCGAGACCTGTCATATCTATGATATGAAACCATAATCAATGGTGTGGGCTGGTGTAAGGAGTTCCTCATCAGATAAAACCACTCGAAATCGAATTTTACAATGATAAAAATTGACTTTCGACATTGTGGAGCAGTGTAATAAATTCCAAATTGTAAATGAACCCTGAGATATGTTTTATCTATGACATGAAACCATAATCAATGGTGTGGGCTGGTGTAAGGAGTTCCTCATCACATAAAACCACTCGAAATCGAATTTTACATTGATAAAAATTGACTTTCGACAGTGTGGAGCAGTGTAATAAATTCCAAATTGTAAATGAACCCTGAGATATGTTTTATCTATGACATGAAACCATAATCAATGGTGTGGGCTGGTGTAAGGAGTTCCTTATCACATGAAACCACTCGAAATTGAATTTTTCATTGATAAAAATTGACATTCGACAGTGTGGAGCAGTGTAATAAATTCCAAATCGTGAATGAACACCGAGACCTGTTGTATCTATGATATGAAACCATAATCAATAGTGTGGGCTGGTGTAAGGTGTTTCTCATCACATAAAACCACTCGAAATCGAATCTTACATTGATAAAAATTGACTTTCGACAGTGTGGAGCAGTGTAATAAATTCCAAATTGTAAATGAACCGTGAGATATGTTTCATCTATGATATGAAACCATAATCAATGGTGTGGGCTGGTGTAAGGAGTTCCTTATCACATGAAACCACTCGAAATCGATTTTTTCAATGATGAAAATCGACAATCGACAGTGTGGAGCAGTGTAATAAATTCCAAATTGTGAATGAACGCCGAGACCTGTCATATCTATGATATGAAACCATAATCAATGGTGTGGGCTGGTGTAAGGAGTTCCTTCTCACATGAAACCACTCGAAATCGATTTTTTCATTGATAAAAATTGACTTTCGACAGTGTGGAGCAGTGTAATAAATTCCAAATTGTGAATGAATCCTGAGATATGTTTTATCTATGATATGAAACCATAATCAATGGTGTGGGCTGGTGTAAGGAATTCCTTATCTCATGAAACCACTCGAAATCGATTTTTTCAATGATAAAAATTGACTTTCGACAGTGTAGAGCAGTGTAATTAAATCCAAATTGTATATGAAACTTGGGATCTGTTTTTTTTTATCATTATACCGAATATTCAATGGTGTGGGCTGGTGTAAGAAATTCCTTATCACATAAAACCACTCGAAATACATTTTTTCAATGATAAAAATTGACTTCCGGCAGTGTAGAGCAGTGTAATAAAATCCAAATTGTATATGAAACTTGGGATCTGTTTTTTTCATCATTATACCGAATATTCAATGGTGTGGGCTGGTGTGAGAAATTCCTTATCACATAAAACCTCTTGAAACTAAGTTTTTCGACTATGAACATCGATTTTCGGCAGTGTAGAGCAGTGTAATAAATTCCAAATTCTAAATGAACCCGGAGATATGTTGTTTCTATAATATGAAACCATTTTCAATCGTGTGAGCTGTCTTAAGGAAGTCGTAATCGCATTGAACCCGTAGAAATGTGGAAATACCGTATTCCGAGATTCATTTTCTTCAGATAATAATCATTTGGGGGTTGATTTCTTGGTTGATTTTCACCTCAATCAGTTGTAATAAATGTGTAAGAAATTCATGCGTGTGAAATATGTCGATAGTGTGGGTATTTTTAAATATATGAAGGGTGTGGTGCAGCTTTAGGCTAAAGCTGCACCACCACCTCATTTTCGCGAAACTACAACTGTAATAAAATTCGAGTGGGTTGTAATAAATTGTAATTAATGTGTTAGAAATTGTGAGAGTGATTTTTTGAAAGTGGGCCATAAAGGCTGGTGCAGCATTAGGTTCATGTTTTTCATTGCACAACAGATATTGAAAAAGTGCCAATTTGATGAAATATAGTGGTGTAGAAAATATGATGGGACAAGTGAAACAAGCTCTCTGTATTTGTGCCAATGGACTATTTCGACAAAAATTACTTATGTCAAGTACCATGTACCAATTTCAATGAGTACTTGTACCAAATTCAGTCAAAAACACTTCAATACCCTGAGAGTTATGGCAGAATATTTTTCAAACACTGAACTTGCATACTCTTAGAAAGTGTTTTTGAAAAAAAATATGTTGTGCTTGTTGACTTATATACAAGAGACCATCAAATGGTAAATTATTGCTATTATAACCTGGACCACACTTTATATGTAGTGAGTAATGGCCAGACTAGCCAGATATATCAGATATCTCTGAAACAATGTGAAAATATTTTGAGCCAACTGCAGATTTTCTCTAACCTTTACATCTATAAGCCACACAAATTACCTTTGTTAATTCCTGTAAAATATGTACCCATAAGGTAAAGAAACAAAAACAGTTGGTATATAAATAAATTGATGATGCTATTGAAACGATCAAATATTATAATCTCACTGTGAACATATGTAGAATATCAACAGGAATATTAACAGAAAAACTTAATTTTGCCTGATAACTTTTTCCAACAGGTATTGACAGGTTACCATCATATAAAGATATCTTGTTTTGTTGCCTATGACACATTTTAACAAGTTTTTGCAATGTTCTGGGTCTTTTCAAAACAATTATATTTAGAAATCAATTTTCTTTTATATTTCTGATGGTACCATATTATATTCACAAAGACAAAACAGGGCAACCTCCCCAAATATTGTCTGGCCCTGAAATGTTCATTGTCAATTTATCCACGCTATTATATTATATTGGCTCAAAAACCAAATTATTAGGAAAATCTGAAAACATTAACTCAGTTACCATCATGGACAAGTTCTTAACTTATTGGATCATTTTTTCTTAAAAAAAATATTTTATATTATTATTTTCTATTGAAACATTGTATTTGTTATTTTACAATAAAAAAATGAAAAATCATTAGTACAAAAATACTAAACCTGGAAACACTCATATCACCTTGCAGGTTGCTGAAGTGGATGAATGATCCAGTAGAGAATGCTCAGAACCATCAACTTTGAAAGGCACTAATTTTTCTTATGGGATTATTAGCATGTCATACTTTCCAATAAATAAAAAAATAAATTTTCTAATTTTCAGGTACAATTATTCTAGAGATGACGAGGAAATATATAAAGAATTCCTGGAAATCGCCAATGAGTTGATACCTCTCATAATGAAAGTAGAGAGTTCAGGTTTCAGTGCAAATACTATCCTGAAAAAACCAAAATGTTTTGCAGATCTTCTTCGTTTCTATGACGGAATTTGTCAGTGGGAAGAAGGTATGATATTGTCATTAGACTCTGAATAATTATGCTAGAGATTATCCAATCTGAAATAAGGTGGCTTTACAAAAAAATTTAACATTTATCATTCATCACTTCAAGATTTGAGAGTATGAATTAGGTTATGAAAACATTTAACATTTAAAAATCATTTAAGATTAGTAAATACTGACGTATCATCTTTGACACAGAACTGACAACAACTTGGTCTGGATTCACTAAGTCAGCAATTATTAGTTTTTATGTCTTATATAAACTGGTAAGAGTAATGATACTTATGACAAAAATCCACAAAAATCCTGAACTGAAAACACTGACCTCAATAAAGTTTTGAATAAAAGCAGAGAACAGAGGTGTCACTTGTCTACCCTCGCAAAACGTTATTAGCAAACATGTGCAAATCTTATTTTCATTTATGTTAATTTAACAACAATTTCTCAAGTTGGAAGTTAGGCATCTTGTTGAATGATAAATGTTAAATGAAAAGTTCCATCTGTCTTAAATGTAAAGTCCTAAATGTTAAGTGGTAAATCTTTGGTGATGAATTTTTTCATAAAGCCACCAATACATGGTATTAATCATTGTCATTTCATAATATACACTGAGAAATATATCTTGAATCCATATTAGTTGGATTCAATCAAGGATTCAACACTAATTTGAACTGCATACTGCTGGGTCGAGAGTCTTCTTTCATTAATCAATTATTATTTTATTTTATTCTCATCTATTCATATACTGACATGCCAATTTACAAAGAACATATATATTTAAGAGAATATTTAAGAGACAATTTTTACCTAATAAAATCATAATAAACTAAAACTAAGTTACAGCAAATTAATGTGCCTCATTTTTGAATGAATATGTAGATGTATCGAATAGATCAATGATTTCACTATTTTTATTTGCCAATTTGACTATCCTTGTAATAGACTCATTTTGGCCATAGTTTGAACAATTCTGAAATTCTTGTTCTTCTGGGAATTGCATTCAGATTAAAGAGTTCAATTAAATTATGACAACATATTTATAACTTTATGCAGAAATCTCAAATCTATTTCAGCTCTTCTATATTCCAAACTTGATGAATTTAAGATATTCAAAATGTCAGAATATTCATAGTCCCTCCTCTGATATCCAAGTTTGAATGCACATGACCTTAAGAATTTATTTTGAACTCTCTCAATTGTATTGATATCCGCTTGATAAAACGGACACCCTATCATACAATTATATTCAATAACTGATCAAACAAGGGAGCAGTATAATATTTTAGATCTGTATAGGGAAGATTTGTCTGATAATCTTGTAATGAAGCCCAATAATTTAAATGATTTAGAAACAATAATGAAATAATATGCCATAATCTCGAACATTATCAACCACTGGCAAATCACCATTTTTCACTTGGTAACAGTATTGAATTGGATTAATAATTCTCGAAAATGTGATTTGTTTATATTTAGATGAATCATATTTATATCGCACCAACGGGACAAATTGCAACGGGGCAAATTTGCAACAGTTCAGCATCCGAGACATTGTTAATGATCCTATAGAGTTTGAAGTTATTTACAAACATCAAATAGCAGCTGTGTTGTATTACTTTTAATATATCATTAATAAATAATAAAAACAGTAGAGTACCTATATGGGATCCTTGGGGAACCCCAGATGTTACAGATATTTCTGATGACACAGAACCAGCATATCTGACACATTGAGTTCTCAAATTAGATACGATCCAGTTCAAAAAGTTACTGTCAATGCCTAATGCAGAGAGTTTTGCAATTAGATGGTCATGATTGACTATCAAATGCTTCCGAAAAGTCAGTATAGATAGAGTGAACCTGGTGCCTTTCCTCCAAATTGTTTAAAAGAAAATATTGATAGCTCACTGAATTCAATATTATTATTAATACACATTGTTGTGGAATACTAGGCTTAGTGAAGTCTTTCCTGATGCTTGCAACCTCCAAACTTTCAAGAAAAATTCCAACACCTTCCTTTCCCAAAATTCCACCGCTGACTAACAAGATGTTTCTCAAACATTATAGGTTTCCCTTTTGTGTTTTGGGATGAACATTTCGTGGATTATTTCACCTTCTGAAGTTTTCTTAGACTTTTTTAAAATGTATTTCTCAAAATATTGAGCTGGTAATTTGAAGATTTGAATATGGTATCTAGTTTTTCTCCAATGTATAATTTTCATCAACTTCACTAATTAACAGGTTCACACTGTGATTGTGAATTATTTTCTCGATCAAGAAAATATAATGTTGATTATCAATTAGGATATTTCATTTTAATCTTGGTTTATTTTTATATCTCAGTGCTCACTAAGTAAGTTTTGTTACACTATTTTTTAGTCTTCTGTATTTGTGTCTTATGTATTTGTGGACATCTAGTAGTTTGCAATACAACTATTCACTCAACAGTCCATAGTACACTTGAGAGCCGTTATTTTCATAGGCATTGTTTTCCTTGTATCAAATTCCTGTGAACTCTGTATATAGGTATTTTCAGTCTTGACATTCGCTATTGATTTCATAAAATATCATTAGAATCGCTGGTATTGTGAAGAATAATTAGTAATTCTACTCTCAATCAAATGTGGAAAAGAAAATTGATATTATGCAAAGATTGTCCTTATGAATGATGTGATTCTCCTGTCCAAGTAATTATTCATCAATATAAGTGAAAGTTCAGGTCAAAAAGCAATCTTGTATTACATAACAAATATTTTTAATACGTTAAAAACACAAATTTTTAAATTACATTTATGATTTGATTTTATCTTACATCATATACATCCTTCAATATATCTGTAGTGAAAACGATGACCTGCAAAACTTCACACTCTGATTTTACCTCCTCTGTATTCTGATAGCATTTGATATCACCACTCTTAATGATGTTAGGTAGCAATTATCCAATTGAAAATAAATTATTGCTTACATTTTTTAATAGGTAGTGCAACTCCAGTTCTCCATATAGGCTGGGCCAAGCCCCTTGTGATTACTATATCGAAGTTTGATGCCGATGTTAGAGCTCAGGTGAACATCGTTTGCGATAAGGTAGATGATGATAAACTTTCCAAGAAGAATGGTAATTTTTTCAACAACAATAACTATGAGAAGGAAAATGGTTCTGTTGGTGATGAATTGATATCTACTAGTATAAGGAGTTCCATTGAGAAGGATCAATCGCTGTCAAATTTTCATCCGAGTATAGAGGCCCTGACAGCTGCTTGCTCAGAAAAAATTTTGAATCCGGACTACCTTCTGCAGGGAGGAGGATCTCCGTTTGTAGGTATGTCACTTTGATGACTTGAAGGATTTAGGATTATTTCAACTTGATACCAATGATAACTGAAGGAAAGTAACGGTTTTATCTTTGTCTCTGTGACTTGCACACATATACATTATATACTCTATAGTCATTAGAGATAGATGGTCAGTTAGATGAGGATTCAAATTGTGGTTGTGGGACCCCAAATTTCACATAAGATGGTGTCCTCAGATTCCATATGAATAAATACACCATGAAATATTCTCTTTGGCTCTGAGGCTCGAAGTCTTGTAATAGATATTTACGATATGAGTATCGTAAATCGATGGGTCATCATACTCGGCCTTCGGCATCATTTGACAAACTTTCCATCTCATATCGTAATATGAATTTACAACACGAATATCATGCCAATTATTCAATAATAGTCAATATTCCTTCAATTAACGATATTCATTGAATATATGTAACAAGCATGCGTTGTCGTGAATTTATTGTGTTTTTGGTTGTCACTCAATCGGTGAACTGTCAACTTGCAATGAAGCAATTCACACATTAGTACCGGATAAATCCCAAAAAAGTTACAAAAATGAATATAGGCGATTCGAAGAGTGGTGCAGTTCAAAAAAAGTCCGTGATTTATCAGAGAAAATTTTATTAGCTTATTTTGCTGTTGAAGCTCTAAAAGGAAAACCATCCTCACTACACACTACAGTATGCTCAGAACAAATGTGGATAGTAAAGTAAATATTCACAGCTGTTGGTTTTTTTGAAGCGGAGAAGTGAAGGCTATGAGTCGAAGAAATCTAGTATATTTTCAAAGGAAAATATACACAGATTCCTAAAAGAAGCTGATGATGATTTTGAAATTAGTATTTTTACTTTACCGCACTAGCGCCTATCCCATTACGAAACTCATACCAGTGTAGTAACGTTTCACATTACATATTGAAGTAGTTAAAGAGCGTTCACGGATTTGTTACGTACATCGTTATTCATGTAACCTTATTACATGAAAAAATTTCATGACGGCCAGGTGGTCCATATGGTCAAGCGACATCATAGTAATCATGAGTTCGTGGGTTCGATTACTGGCTGGCCGTTGGATTTGGATTCAGTTATGCGCTGTACAATGTATATCATAAAGTTCTACATAGAACTATCCCAAATGCCACAGTGGTTTGTATTTCACTTGTATAAACTGTAGATCCCTGTCTTCTTCACTCGCACAAGCTCTTCGGGGCTTATGAGGGTTGCTTCGGCGACTAATGAGATGAGTAACAATAACAAATTGACGTTTCATGTCAATACCTCAGACAGATTGTAGGATGTCAACAATTGTCGTGTTTTGACGCAGAGGTTGAGATTTTCCGAGTTAGTCTTGTCTAGGAAAATTTTTCAAAACAGTCTTGTAAAGATAAACTTTCTAACGTGAAAATAAGTGAGAAAAGTATCAATGCTCTCCTTGGATTTTTGGACCATAGTTCATGAAGCTACCTATCGTTAATTGTCCATGGAGAATCACACTCTTGAATTTTCGCAATCATCAATGTACAAAAAGTATATTTAAAAAATCTTCAAAATCGAATATACTGTTATAAGATGATCAACACATACAATAACTGTGACTGCAATATATTTAATGACTTGATAGACAATCTAAATCATTGATACTGACACCTTTTTTCAGCTATCATGATACAACATAAACATATAGGACGATATTCGAATAAACAGCATGCTTGTAAATGATACAGGATACGGGATAGATCAGATTGTGACAAGACATTTGAGAAATTCCAAATATTTTTGGAGATATTCGAAAAAATTTAAATTGCTTGAAATCGTTTTCATTCGTTTCTGGATTTATTTGAAGAGATGAGAGATAAGAGTATGTTTATCTAAATCTAGGTTATCGACGGACTCTAGATTACTAGGTTAGGTGGGTGATAATACGTGTACAGATTTTTCAGGTGGGTTACAGTACCCACCGCACTGCACTAAACCTCTTGAAATCACAGGGGGTCCGGCTAGAAAACACGATGGTAGGTAGATACTATGAATTGGTGGTGACAGGTTGAGAATCCTGAAGCTAATACCAGGAACTGCAACAACTATATAGGGACTATATGATAATATTGAGACTCAACCATTTTAACTCGCAACGCCGCCATTACAGATTCACACAACTTTTGTTTTTTGTATCTAAGACTTAGGTTCCTTTACAGTCATTACTATACAGGGGGTAACTAAATGAGTGTAAAACATTTGAGGAGGTGATTCCTCATCGAAAAAAAAAATAGGATCTTTCATATAAAGAAATTTCCTTGGATCATTTCATGTTGAGATAAGGCCCCTTGAAGGGGGTTCATAAAATTTGTTCAACAGTTTTTTTCACAAGCACTCGAAAAGTTACAGTATTGGAATTAACCTGACATTTTCTACTACCAAATAGACAACTCAGCCAGTTTTTATTTGGTTTACCCCATGGTTGTTAGGGGTGGAAAACGCAACCCCTAAAATTTATTTCCAATGTAACTTTTCGTCTTATTATTTGTTTACCATTTAAAAATTTATTTCTGATAGCCTGTTTCTAAACAAAAATGTTCCTTGAATTTTTTGCCCAAAATAAACCAGTTCGCAGTAAAAAATATTTTACGAACAAGATACATATCGCCATAAACGAAAATACGAAACTAATTCATCAAGTAGGCAGCTATTAACGATATTGACAATTAAATTGGTATCAAGCTGTCAGTTTGTAAATTTTTAAAATTGTTGTTCTGTTCTTAATTTGTTACTTTAATAATTCACTTGTTATTAAAATGGCATACACAAATGAGGAAATGGCTGATATGCATTACGTTCACGGTCTGTCGCAGGGGAATGGGTCAGAAGCTTCTAGAAGATGCTGAAATGTATCCTCAACAGCAGCATCCTTCACATAGAATATTTTTCCGACTTCATCAACGATTACGAGAATATGGTTCATTGTGGTCGCCATCGAGAAGTAAGAACACCACATCTTGAGGAAGCAGTACTTAATTTGATTGAAGAACAACCTACTACCAGTACTATAAAGATTGCTTTCCAGCTAAATGTTGATCATATGACGGTTTTCGAATTTTAAAGGAACCATTCTTATTTCCTCACCATATGCAACGAGTACAGGCACTGTTACCGGGAGACTTTCCGAACCATCTTGAATTTCGCAATTGGATGCTGGAAATGATTAGAAGAAATCGTGACTTTCTAAAGACGATCGAATTCATAGACGAATGTAGTGTTTCTCGGGACAAGATTATTAATTTTCATAATTACCACATATGGGCTGATGAAAACCCTCACGCTATTGTCGAAACTAACATGTTTGTCTCTTAACGTGTGGGTTGGAGTTATTGGGGATTACTTAATTGGGCCTCATTTTCGACCTCCTCGAATAAATGGTGAGGCATACGTTCAATTTTTAAGAGAAGTGCATCCCGTACTGCTGGAGAAAGTTCCTTTGGGCGTCAGAAGGGATATGTTGGGCACGTCAGCATCCAACTGAAACATATGAAAATCAGTAAATAGGTCGAGGAGGACCACAGAATTGGCCCGCTCTATCCCCGGATCTCAATCCTCTCGATTTCTCTACTTGGGGCCATTAACAGCATTTGGTTTATCGTACTCCTGTTCGCGATGTAGAAGACGTCTAGACGCATGCGTAATGTCTGAAGGTAGACATATTGAACATTTACTATGATTTCTACATGTTATATGTTTTGTTATTAATAAATTAGTTTACTTTATCCCCATTGAATCATTTAATGTAGGTAGTAACTACAAAATAACAATAAATCCAGTTTGCATTTATGACGATGAATCTCTGTAGTTGTTCGTAAAATATTTTTTTGCTGCAAACTGGTTTATTCTGGACAAAAAATTCAAGGGACATTTTTTGATTGGAATGAAACAGACTATCGGATATGAATTTTTCAATGGTTAACAAATAATAAGACAAAAAGTTACATTAGAAATAAATTTTAAGGGTTGCGATTTCCACCCCTTGGGTACACTCCATGGGGCAAACCAAATAAATTACTGGCTGAGTGTCTTTTTGGTAGAAGAAAATGTAAGGTTTATTTCAATACTGTAAATTTTTTAGTGCTTGTGAAAAAAATTGTTGAACAATTTTATGTACCCCCTTCAAGGGGCTGTATCTTGACATGGGAAGTTTCTTTATATGAAAGATCCTATTTTTTTTTCGATGAGTAATCACCCCCTTGAATGTTTCAGACTTATTCAGTTACATACTGTTTAATTTCAAATGTCATCATAATTTTTTTCATCAATGTTATGTGCCCTTTATACATGAGCCACCCGTATTCTTCATTGGCGCACTGTTTCTAAGTGAGCCATTTTTGTGTTACGTGATTGTCTTAGTCTTGTTTAGAAGCTCAAATGGCGCCGTGCATGTTAGTTTGATAAACAAAATATCAAAAGAAATACAGTCCACTCGTTTCATTCAAACGCAATCGCAGGCACACAACTATAATAATGATAATTTTTATTTGTCTTGAGAAACATAGAGGTAAACATAGACTACAATAGAAGATAAAATCTAAAAAAAATCATGTAGAGATATACATTAAAATGCAATAAGAATAGTACAGATACCTATTCTGACTTACAATTCTAAAGTTAGCTCACATTGATAAACATCTCAGTATTTCATTCAAAAAGATAAAAATAAGATTGTATAAATTATCAAAAGACATTACTTTGGGTGGATCTCTCTATTTTGAATAACATGTAAGAAATCATCAACATCATGTAGGGTTCATGACTAGAATTGGCTTGATTTTGTTTTTGTATTTTTGTAGTGGCATGTTGTCTAGTTCCAGTGGCAGTATATGATTGGGTTTGATATCCATGTTTTTCGTTTTGCTTAGTCTGTTTTTTTTGCAGTATGTCTGTTTTGTTTCTGGTATCATGGTTGTGTATGTCAGTGTGAGTGAGATGATTATTTAAATCTTGGTCAGTGTGCACCAAGTTTTCAAAGACTATCACACAGAAAAGGGTCATTATTTATTTAGCTGAAGCAGCTTTTTGTAGCACAAATATTCAATGTAGATGAGACATTTATGCATTACCCCAATTTAATATTCCATATCACCACAGAAGACTAGTTATTCCCACAGAAGACTACAAACTTTTTCAGATATCAACCGAAACTCTAGCTGCAATAAAACCACTCTTGTTATCCCAAAACATAATTCATCTTTCTTCAAACGCAGTTTCTCTTATACAGCTAGCAAATATTATAACTCACTTCTCATGAAATTTAGATCCTTCACTCTCAGTAACTTTAAGAAGAGATTGAAGCTTGAATTTCAGCCAGGTAGGTCTTATTATAATCTAAAATCTAGCAATGCCTTTCTTACAAGCCTTAGTTTGTTCAACTCTCAAGTTTATGATTTTTTCGTATACTTATAATGAATTGGTATCTCTTCGAAAAATAATGCATCCACATTGATTCTATACTTTTTATGATTTATATTGTGAATTAAGTTGTTTTCGCCTTATTTCGATTTTTGGGGTTGAGTTGAAAAACAGGTACAAGGTTAGGTGAAATATTCTCATCTTATATTTTGTTTTGTGCGATTTTTTATATTTTTTTTTTCTGCAAATGATGAATAAAGACGATTTATTATTATTATTACTATTATATTCGAGCACCGGATGAAATAGTGAATGATATGTGGTTAGTGCACCACTTTGGCTGACAATTTTTCATACTCTTCTAATGAAAAATACTGACTTGCTCAACTTGCTAATGAAAAATACTGTCCTGCTCAACTTGCTGCAGTTGCCGATTGGATGGACCTACCATCCAAATTCTACTCTGATTGAATGATATTTTGGTACCCACCTCTTTCGACAGCCCTGTGTACGGAGACAAGAGTGATACATAGTTTCAATGAAAAACGAAATGAGTGGTCTTGGTCAACCGATAAATTCAAAAAATGAACAGAGTGATGAAGCAAAACAGAAAATACAGGATATACCAAAAATATAGAAATGAATTTAATATTGTTGACAAAAATAAAATTGATTCTCAAACACGCAAAATTGAAACAAAGTAAATAATAAAAGCCTAGGGAAATGTGTTTGAAAAAAATACAGCAACAATAGTAAGTGAAGATCAAATCACAGATATATTAACGTTAATGTGTATGTGTAATAAAATGTAAATAATAATGTGTAATAAGAGATGAGTACTTCTCTATAAGTAAAAATTTGGCTGATAAAGGTAGATGATATAGGTTGATGAAGGTAAAAATTTGTTTGATGAAATGAAGAATGAACAAAAAATGCAATGGTTGAGCATACATCTATATTGTCAGCTTTACAATATCTATTGTCTGTTAATATGAGAAGAACTGTCAATTATCAGGAATATCTCTTCCAATGAGTCCAGGAGGAAAAAATTGAAACAATTTTAGGTAAATCCGATTTTCCGAGGATCTTCCAGAAATTATCAGAATTTCTCAATTTTATTGCAGCATTTTGAGTACCGAATTACTCAACTTATCCAAAATTTTACGGACCTTGTATATGTTTTGGTTTTTGATAGGCATCGAATTTTTCCTAGCCTGTGCATGGTGTGCCTCTTATTATCTAACGTCTCTTAACACTTTTTAGTTTCGGAAGGTATGAAATATGAAACTTTTGTTTTTGGTATTCAGGCTCTGTTATTTTTCAAAAATGGACATCAACTTATTTTGTTCAAATGGAATGGTATGTATATTTTTTGACGGGTTGATGGTGTTTTTTTTTCGATTCCATTCGTACAAATGAATATATGTATCAATTCTATCGATACATACAGGGTGTTCCGTTGAGAAACGGAAATACGTAAATGGTGAATAGAGGTCACCAAGGCATCTCTTTTGAATCATATCACGAACCCCATCGACACAATAATAGCTACCGGGATTTTTCCTAACTGTTGGAAACATAGTATAGTTCTTCCTTTAGCCAAGTGCAATTCTCCCACGGAGTACACCGACCTCAGACCCATTACAATCTTACCGAGCCTGTTGAAGTTGGTAGAGTTGATACTGAAAGTTCAGATCAATCTTTTTGTGACAGAACGCGGGATCATCAACTCTGCAATCAACAGTGCAATCTGGATTTAGAAGCCAACACCGCAGCGGTATTACGGATGTTCTTTACAAAGCTCTTGATGAAGGAAAGTCAACATGCCTGGTGTTTCTGGACTACAGCATGCATGACATTCTGTGCGATAAACTCGCTGGTTTTTTCACAGAGGCTGTGAACCTAGTGCGAAATTATCTCTCAAACCGCACACAGAAATTTGTCCTGGACAGAGTGGCTTCAGAGGTGCTACCTGTGTCGAAAGGTTCCATACTTGTTCCCTTATTTTTCAGTTTATGTATAAATGATTTCCATGCAACATTCACCACTACGCCGACAACACCCAGCTTTACTTCTCCTTCCCTTTCCTTGATATTGACACTACGGAACTCCTCATAATGAATGACCTGAATACTATTTTCAACATTTCTTCCGCCCACAAATTACAACTTAACGCAATGATATTCGGGCCGGAAAATGATAGAATGAACACTCAAAATGCACTTCAAATTCGTATCGGTGAAGACACCCTTCATCTCGTCTCAGAGGCAAAGAATCTTGGACTGTGGCTCGATTCGGATCTCCGCTTCACTAGGCACGTAAACTATCTAATTCAAATCCTCTTATAATGTTTTCAGGCAATTGTTTCCAAATCGCGATTTACTCTCCACGAAACTCAAGCTCAAATTATGCGAATCTTTAATATTTCCCGAAATCTCTAACTGCGATAGTATTTACAGTCCCGCCTTAAGGCAGTTCGATTCAATGCGCCTACAACGTACGATTTTTCTTTGGGGTCCGCAAATTTGCAGTTTACGGCTCACTCATCATGACTTGCGACTATAGTTCCTAATAGAATGGCTCATTTTTGTGTACAAAAATTATTGAAACATGATAGGCTAAGATTCTGATTGTATTTCTCTAACTTGTTTTTGTTCTTAGTTATTGTTAATGTGTGTTCATGCTCGAGTTTGAAAACAGCGAAAGCTGATACTCTGCCTTTTCACTATGATCCTACTACGCTTCTCCACTAAAAATATATGTAGCTACATTAGGTCCTCATAGTGAATAAATACGTTCCGATATTATTATATAGGGTGTTTTATCAATTTTGCTCATTTCTTTGTAGAGTCATGACTTACCAACCACTTAGTAATTTCATATTTGGGTCACATGCTTTTCTATCTACCCAAGCAACTAGCCCACAGTGAGGAGAAAAATCCAGATCCGGATTGACCAAAAATTTAACATATTGTTGTGTCCTTGAAGAAATACCCTTTATATTTCATAGTTTCGAATTTCCAAAGTCTATTTACTTATCTGGAAAGAGCAGAAAAAGCTCAAACAAACTGTGCCCCTTTTTCATTTATTTGAGACATATTTCCAAACGCCCTGTGTATTCATATATCTCGATATTGTTATTGTTATGTAATAATTAAATGTACCAATTCGTTGAAGGAATTGCAACAAATCTAACTACATTTATCACAGTTGAAGATATTTCAATATCAAATCAATTGTGCCGTATTGTATTTTATCTTTTATACGTTACATATATGTTCAGTTCGTTTCATGAAATTGGAATATTTTCATCTATGATAAATGTGGTTCCATTCATGTGGTGGTGCATGAAATCATGTGAATACAAGGAGTTTGGAAATATATCACACATAAATCAAGTATAGACCAGACGTGTTCAAACATGTGTTCATGTATTGAAACATGTGTTTACAGGCATACGAATGCTGACAAAATTTCAATGATTCAATAGGTATGAAAAAAACATTCCGGTTCTAGCCATCTGAATTCAAAAAACCATGAATGCAAATTCATTTTAGTAGTGAAATTGCATACTTTTCTTTCTGTGCTGCTTCACAATTATTAAATATTAAAAAAATTTACCAAGTGGTTCCTAAGTTATGGCTCCACGAATAAATCAGCGAAATTGATCAAACATCCTGTATTCCGCTCATAAAACCTGTAAATCTCAATAAATATGGAATGGAACACCCGATTTGTTGCGATTCTTTCCACGATTTTGTATATCTGATAACATCAAAATAATAATGATGACGAAATGTGTCTTCAATGAATGGAGTTGGGACCTAGCGGGTTCCACATGGAAAGATCGAAATATTTCGTTTTTAGTCATCTAATCTCACAAAACATTCAATACACATTCAAAAGTTCGGTAGTCAAATGAGATGCGCGAAAATGAAAAGTTCACAGTTCGATTCAGCTTCAAATATGTACACAGATTCTGGAAATTCTAAAATACATGGTGTTTTTTCGATGACCAAAAAATACGTTCAATTTTTGTTAATCCGGATCTGGATTTTTCTCCTGGCTATAGGCAAATGTCTTAGGTAGAAGTAGGAGAACATGTGTCCCAAATATCGAAAAAATATACCAAGTGGTTAGTAAGTTATGACCCCGTAAAGAAATGAGCGAAGTTGGTAAAACACCCTCTATCTCGATTATACGTGTTAGACCCAACAAATATGGTATATTCAGAACCTTGGTGACCTCTGTACCACCTTGTATATACGAGGCATATTCCAGCAGCTTTTAAAACAAACGAAATGACCGTATTTTTGAACAACCCTATATTGATGTAACTGAGATTGAGCTGAAGTGTGGTAAACCCAACAAAACCCAAGTATTCCTTTACTTCATAAAAAAATTGGATATTGTAGTATTTCTGAACTTGAAGATATCACTATTTGTAGAATTTATAATTTACGAAGAAAAAAATTGAAATTGATTTTCATTTGAAAAACACAGGGAAATATCGAGAGAGAGCTTCTGAAAATGATTGTATATACAGGGCATCCCATTTGACGTATCAAAGTTGCTACTGCTTTCTAATCGAAGCGGTAACACCGCATTGTCGGAAATATTTCAGTTGGGTGGAGAATGAATGAAATATTCACTATTCAAAAACAAAACGTTTGTCCATTTCTGAGAAATAAAAGACCCCATTTTACCAAAACAAATCTTCAAATCAAAAGTTATTTCATCCCACTTTCACATTTACCTTTTTATATCGTCGAAAACAAAAAAAGGTAAGTGGGTTCAATTTTTAGGGGCACACCCTGTGCATACATACTGAAGAAGGTAATTCTTCGGCTCATTTTAGAGCTACAAATTATATAGACATATTAGGCTAAATTTCAAGGGTGTCTGAGTATTCATAAAAAAATTGGTTTTACTTGGATGGGCTAGATCCTTGACTTTATTAAATTGAAAGCATGTGTTTCATGATGTGTGATATCCTGATATGTCAAATTCTGTATGGGTAACATTTCGTTAGGTGGGGAATATCCAGCCAACAATTCCACAGCAGAACACGATCAGAAACTGAACGGCGGTGCTAGTACATCGAGAGATAGTTCTAAAACCGATGTAGAACCGAAAGAAAAGCCGAAAGACGCCAGACCGACAGTAATTTTGCACAGTCAGAAAATGAAACAACTCAAAGATCTCCTTTTAGCCGAGAAACTGAACACCCATGCAATATCCTTGCATCTGACGGCACAGTCTCAGGTGCAGGTCGGCAAGAAAGCGAGAGGCGAGGGGCCGGATCATATCAGCAGGCCCAAGAGGACAAGAAGAGAATAGGCGAAAAAATTGAATGACGGTTGGTACTTAATCATAACCCGAGTATGGGCATTATTAATAATTGATTATTGATAATTAACCATTTATGACGGCGTATTAGCGCCGTGATGATTCAATTATATTTCAGGAAAATCTCAATCGAAATTTCAAGATTTATTCTTGGAATTTTGAGATTTTTGTTCTTAAGATATTTTCATATTTTTAGCTCTACGTGGATTGATGTCATTGCTAAGACTTTTCTCATTCTCGATTTGAAATAATTCTAATAGTATCAAATAAAAAACCACAATATATATTCCACAAAATTATACTTATACGGGTTTCAATAAAAAACTTGATTTTCAGAAATAACTGAAAGTTTTTGAGGAATAATATAATAATTCGTAATTTCTATAAGAATTGAATAAGTCTACATGGTGCTAATACACCGTCGTAACTAATAGATCATATAGTGAAGAATGTTTCATATTGCTGGCAGATTAGTCGTTCATAAATTTTTGTATTTGGGGAAAATGATATTAATCTCTCAGATTAATATCATTAATCTGAGAGAGACCATTTTCTAATGGATTTTAGAAACTATGAGGCCTTTTGTGTACTGGAAAATAGTTTTTATCAATGATGGCAAGGCAGTGAAACAGTTGACTGAATGCGCCTAATTTTTGAACCGATAATGTTCTTAAGATAAGGCGTTTTTATGAACGACTTTTCAGCGCACATACCCATTCATATGCAGATAATTTTCTTATAGTTGAATTGAAAATTATAAACTGTAAATATGAAACAGTTCTTTCCATTGATTTTATGTGATTGCACCACACCAATTTTATCCTTGCCATGTTAGCTTATACTTTACATCGATAATATAAACAGTATTATGATTTTATAGAACTGATTATTTGCTTGATTGTATTTTGACAGTTGCTTCAAGCTTCAGGATGTGACATAGATCTTTTTTTTTAAGTACACTTCATGACAATCACTTGCACCAGAATATAGAGGTCCATAATTGTTGTTAAAAACTCAATTGTGTTACGTGAGAACATGTTTCATCTACCTAATGTATTGATGAGCTGTTAAAGTGATGGGAAAATATACTGAATATTTATGATATCTCCGGAAGTATTCCAAATTCTCAAACTTCAAAACGCCACAAACACTATACAATGTTTTACCGTATGTTTTTACACCTCGCCTACAGGTGATATTTCAAGAGTTATCAAAAATACAGGAAAAAATACGAAAAGTACAAAACTTTTATATCCATTGATAGCTTTATTTTACGATTTTGAAAATATAAGCATTCAAATACATTTGTTAATGTTCGAAAAACAATCTGGAATGTCAGAATCGGGCGCTAATTTATTATTTAATTTTTGGCTATCTATGAATCCGAAAAGACGAAAAACTCAGTATGATACTATATTTTTGATCGAATCGATAAATATAGATGAAAAAGAAAGAAATGGAATCGGGCCCTGTCATTGCCGATTGTCACTTGACCGTGACTGTGTCTTAATGCATATTAAAGTACATTCTTTCAAATCTTTAATATTCATGTATGAGATATAACATATTCATATATAGAGAGAGGAAGAGAAATATATACTTCAAAAACATTTTGTACTGAAGAAGCATGTCACAATATATTGCATAACAATTATTATTATTTTTGGAATTTGCAGGACATGCTGACGATTTAGACAAAAAATCGTGCTCAACATTTTGAAACACAAATAGTATAATAGGTGGGGTCTGAGGTTGCAAAAATATAAACGTTCTGATTTTCACATAATATATTTATAATATGATACTATTGTCATTCCATCTATTATACAGATGGTTTGTATAATCTTGTTACGGTCAACCATCTACTGATGTGTTACCGTATTTAAAATGATATTTTTTATGTCAGGCGGCTTTGGGAGAGTTGACTCATGTATTGAGACTTCCTGTATGTATGGAGAATACAACTAGTTTACCCATAACTTTGACATATTATTGAGTTTTTAACTATGATGTGATGTAAAAAGTAGTAGCTTTTCTGAGAATAGATACGAGAAATTCTGAATTCGGATCCTGGAACTGAAGGATGACGCAAATATTCCCATTGTCTGCAGAGATCTTCTCTTCATAGAAGTATCCACAGTGTTTATTCAGAATGTTTATTCAGAATGTTCATTCTGTTGATTACTTACTATTTTGTTCAGCCAATCTTCACTGCAACTAACTAGAAAAAAAATCACTTGAAAAATTTAGTGAATTTGAATGTCAAATTAATCAACACTATCGGTATCAACTTTTATATCTCTTGAATTTCTTATGAAAAACTCTATATAGGGTGGTCCAGATTTTTATACATCAATTTAGAGAGGAGTAAAGAGACTCGCATAATAAAGATACGTTTCTTGATGAATATAACTCCAAAAATGCACCATGACTAGGACTCAGGGCGTTAAGGTTCGATTAGTCTTCGCGAGTCTCTATGATCTTTCAAAATCAATGTATAATAATCAAGACCATCCAGTATATTGGCATAGTGCAATAAAAATATGCAATGAAATATGCTTCAGACATTACAGAAAGTGTCTTATTCTTATGTCATCAAATTCAGGAAATAAAATTTTATAGTTTCACTTTTTACTATTATCATCATTAGTATCATATTGCATATTGCAGTGATAATTGGCCCTCACGTGATCAAGTATACAAGTTTACAATCAAGTATGGCAGGTGCTGATAACTTATCAAGCATTTCTCTTGCTTCAAACTTTGAAAATAATAGAATGTAATATACTAGTGAGAAAAGTTTCTTGAAAACCATTTGAAATCTCTTAGCCTTCTACTACAATATGTTTTATCATGTTATCAACATACCTGCCATATTTTATCACCGAACAAATGCACTCACTATATTTTAGTCATATCTTTCAGTAGGGTTTATCTCACATTAGTTGTTAGTATGTTTGTTAAACATTCCATGTGATTGGATCACATATATATTTTTAGATTGTTAATGCATTTTGATGCATATAAATGTTTTATTGTATTCTACTGTTATGTCTGGTAAGAATCTCTAAAATCTTTTGATTCTTTGCCAAAACAGTGTTTTATCAAAGCTTCAAGAAAATGTTTCAAAATTCTACTCAGGGTGTTCCTGAAATTTTTGTACGAAATCCAGGCGCTACACGGTCGTTATAAGTTACTCGATTATACAGGGTGTCCTTAAAAGGTCTTTACAAAAAGCTACCACATATTCTTCAGACCAAAACAATTCGATACAAGCAAACTTACCTCAGTAAAAAGTTGCTTAGTTTGGGCGCTAGACGGCTCTGAAGTTGAAATTTTCAAATCGATTTTGCTTCATAACTTTTGAACGGCTCATGAGATTTTTTTCAAATTTGGTACGTTGGCATAGACTCATCGGGCAATGAAACATATCATAATCATAATGAATATCATTCCATGGGCGTAGAACTTGATTTTTTCAGTAAATAAACATCTAAAACTCCTACGCCACTGGAAAAAAATTAGTTTCAATATGAAATCTAAATTATTCAACTCATTCACTACAAAAAAGGTACTCTTGACAAAAGTCGATTCCTCTCATGGTTTCGACAGAATTTTAATTTTAGTGATTCAGAGCATAATTAATAATAAAACGATCAACAGATATTTCATAAAAATTGTTCAAAATGTTCACCATTTTCACGTATACAAAGATTTATACGACGCAAAAAGTTGAAATGTACTCTTTGCATAACTTCTTCATCGCCTGTAAGATTATTCGTCGCCTGTTGGATACGTTGCCATAATTGTTCTACAGTATTCACAGGGGTCTTGTAAACCGTAGACTTGAGATAACCCCATACAAAATAATCCATCGGTGTTAAGTCTTGAGAACGTGGTGGCCAATTCACGGGTGCATCATTACCTCTACCTATCCATCTGTCTGGGTACTGTTGGTTTAAAAAATTCCTAACATCCACCGAAAAATGTGGTGGAGCTCCATCGTGCATAAACCACATATCTACCCGATGTTGGAGTGGTAAATCTTCCAACAAATTTGGCAACGTATTTCGTAGATGTTGAAAATACATGTCTCCTGTTAATCTTTGTGGAAGTATGACAGGACCAATTATAAAATTTCCTATTATTCCAGCCCAAACGTTGATTTTGAATTCGTGTTGAAAATGGTTTATTTTAATGGAATGAGGATTTTCAATTGCATAAACGTGTTCATTATGAAAATTAGTTATTCCTCTTCTCGTGAAACAGGCTTCATCAGTGAACAAAATATTCTTTCCAAAGTTCAGATTCATTTCTCTTTGCAAATTAATGAACCTACAAAACATCAGACGACTTTGTGAATCATGGATTAATAAATCTTGAACTGGCGTCTTGTGGTATGGGTATAATAATTGTTCTCTTAGTACTTCATGAACGGCATTCCTAGAAACTTCTAGTTCATTACTTATCCGTCTAGTACTCAATTCTGGATTTTCTTCAATACGGTCTAAAATTTCTACTTCGACTTCGGGAATCCTTACATAACGCTGTCTTCCATAATCACCAGTTCTAGGAGCAAAATGACCGGTCTCCCGAAGACGTCTCTCAACTGCAGCAAAGGTTGGGTGGCTTGGTACGCGACGATTTGGAAACCTTGCCGAATACACCCTCACACTCTCTCGACCATTTCCTTGACAATATCCGAATACCAATAACATATCGGTGTATTCTTCATTGGTGTATTGTACGACCATGATAAATCAGAAAAGTCCGATATCAACAATCAACGTCAATAAAACTCGACAAATCAACACAGATGAAACTATGGAAACCAAGAATATGTGAATATCACTGTTTTCGAGCAGATAATAATAGTCTTCAGAAAAAAAAACCAGTGCTACTTATTTTCAATAGAAATAACCTATGCAAAAAGTACATCTCAACTTTTTGCGTCGTATAAATCTTTGTATACGTGAAAATGGTGAACATTTTGAACAATTTTTATGAAATATCTGTTAATCGTTTTATTATTAATTATGCTCTAAATCACTAAAATTAAAATTTTGTCGAAACCATGAGAGGAATCGACTTTTGTCAAGAGTACCTTTTTTGTAGTGAATGAGTTGAATAATTTAGATTTCATATTGAAACTAATTTTTTTCCATTGGCGTAGGAGTTTTAGATGTTTATTTACTGAAAAAATCAAGTTCTACGCCCATGGAATGATATTCATTATGATTATGATATGAGTTTCATTGCCCGATGAGTCTATGCCAACGTACCAAATTTGAAAAAAATCTCATGAGCCGTTCAAAAGTTATGAAGCAAAATCGATTTGAAAATTTCAACTTCAGAGCCGTCTAGCGCCCAAACTAAGCAACTTTTTACTGAGGTAAGTTTGCTTGTATCGAATTGTTTTGGTCTGAAGAATATGTGGTAGCTTTTTGTAAAGACCTTTTAAGGACACCCTGTATAACTTGTTTTGAGTACAACTCTAAGAAGATCCCAATGTTATCTTCAGTTAATTTTCGGCTTTTTTGAGTGATAAAATTCAAGTTCATGCAATTCGAGTGGTTAGGGTCAATTATCGTGCAGACCAAGAGAAATATCACAAATACTCAACAGGGTTGGAAGTAATGTGATGATTGAGAAAATAGAAAACACCAATAAGATCTGGTAAGTAACGTACTGAAACAAAATTCTAGTATTATGAACTGTATTATTAACGTCAATCGAAATGTTATGAAATATTTTTCATTCATAATAATACTCTCTATGTATTGATGTAATAAACTAGCTGGTGGAGCCACTCTTCAGTTGTTTTGTCAGATTAATAAGTCCAAAAACAACTGAATTCTAGATGGCGTGGGGATCCAATATTCAACAATATATGACAGAACTATTCAGAACATTCAGAAACTATTCCAAAACATGCTTCACCCCGATTGAAATATACCCGTTAATGATAGGTGTTTCAACCCGTGACAGTTTGAATTTGGTCTTGGTAGAAATACGAAGTTAGTGCATACTGTCTTTAGCTTAATCAAGGAGGTGGTATATTCATTTTCCTAGATTCTTCTGGGATTTTCTCTTCTCGTTTCTAAAAAATAAAATAGAAATAGTAATAATTGTTTCAATATATTCGTAGTAAGGATATATTTGTGATCTGCCCCAAAATATCACTGCACTTGAAATTTAAACTTGAGATAAGACATTTTCTATTTGTCAGTTACACCTTGTTTTTCAAAAAAATTGGAAATACAAATATATTTATATTAAAACAAAACTTCTTTCTCATTTCAGTGGAGTTTTCGATTTTTTGGAATTCCAAAATGAACAGTGAATTACTCTCAGTTTCATCAGACGATAAATCAGAATGCACCTCAAAGAATATTCCAGTATTTGTTAATGACATTGGCAAATTTTGAAACACAGTCACAGAACCCAATAATCTCTAATTTTCATCCATGTGTGCTAGTTAATGCGAATTCGATTGTAAACTCGGCTGTCATTTTGTACAGTTTTGCTCACGCCATGTCAAGTTTATCAAGGTTGGCAACGGTCTGCCACCAGCTAGTTTATAACATCAATGTCAGAATGATATGTACCGAAAATATTCAGGAAATATTCAGAAATATCAAAAAAAATATTTATTTTGATGCCTTGAGCTAATTGGAGGATTTTGGTACAGAGATCAGTGTAATTCATTTTGTATAGACATTTCTAGAACACCCTTTATAATTATCACTCATGAAATTCGTCTACTTATCGTCAAGATTATTACTCGAATTGTGTATTATTAAATGGAAATAATTTCAACAGAAATTATTACAAGTTTGAAACATTGGTGTTTCCTAGAGGAACTGAATCTGAATGTCACTTTTGATTGATATTTGTGTAGGTACCTCAAAGAAACACACTTGACTTTGCCTCGTTTGTCCTTATTTATTCGCACTCTATGTATATTAAGTATTATTAGACTCAGTGATTTCATAATTTTGTCAAATTGGGACATAATTTGAAATATCAGCTTCTCATGATTGCTAATTTAGTAGCTTAACACTGCACATCACAATAGTTTAAGTTGCCAGCAAATATTTTTACCTCATTGTTGATATCACTTCAGTATACAAAACATTTCTTAGTGCAGACCAGTGCAATCACCAAGTAACATGAATAACTGATTAATGGAAATCGATAACAGTTTAGCCTATTTGGTAGATAAGTATTCATTATACAGAGTGACTTATCGTGATACTTAGACTTTGATGAACCAGGCACTTTACTTAAATGAAAATGTATTATTACCGCACATGAAATGCATCCAGACTATTGCACACATTAAGTGGTTACCGAGGTGATCACTTTCGCAATAAACTTGTGGAAAAACTCAAAATTCGTTCGAATAGCCATTTGCAGTAGATAATAGTTATTGACAATACTAAATGAAATTTCAATCCTATTTTCTGAAACTAAGTTCAATAACCTTCTGGAAATCAATTCGTGTATCAAGTTCAGAATATCTTCAGATTGTAAGCGGAAACATTGTATTGAAGATCGATGTTATCGATTCTGATAATCAGAATTCCACAATTTATGAAAATCAAAAGCGAACATGTACATTGCTTATTCATTAATTAACTTAGGGAGGTTCAGCTGTACAAGTTATTGGTATACTCATGTTGACTACCTCAACATGTACAGTGTGGAAGGAATTCGTTTTATTGTTCCAATTATACTCATATTCATTTTTTATTGATAAATAATCATTACTGGTGTATCTCAAGAATGAAATTCCACTGGAACTGTTTGGACTATTTGAATGTATTAGCTATTACACTACATTGAATACAGGGTATTTATATTTATATATTTCTCAGTGGGGCTGAAGTTTTCGAAATAGTTTAAACGTGATTTTTCGACAGATTCAGTCGAACAACGGAAATATATTTATGTTTTCAAGCTTCACTATGACTCTAAATAAAAACATACAGGGTGGCAAATCGATGGCTGGAAGTCCAATATCGCCATAATGTGATTATTAGATAATAATGACATAATACATCCACATTGTATGCAAATACTGTAGGAGAGCTGAGCTCGATAAGGATGCGTTGAAACCAAGAATATTCAATTTATTTCCTGCAATTATCATATTTTCCTCTTATTTTTTGTGAAACTAACCAAGCGTTGCTAGAATCGGTCGTATCATAAAACACTCTGTGCAAATTGATTATTGAAATTGAAAAAAATATCCTGCATTCCTAGTATGAAGGAAGTAGAACCCTGTATTCATTGCCGTATACTCAATATATTACAATTTATTTCACATAATAAATATTACATACATACATAATTTCTAAATGTGGCGTACATTGTATTTTGAAATTTTCCTCAATGGAGATAATGGACTTTGCGCCACTAATTGGCCACCATGTATATTGGTAGTTTTCAGTTTATTTTCTATATCTGAAATAATCATGATTGAGTTTCTGTTTTGTCTATAATATTCAATTCGTCAAAGATTGTTTTTTTGAACATTCAGATGATTTTCTCATTGTTTATAGTTCATATTTATTTAATACTGACACATTCAGTATATTGAAGAGTTCGAATCATTGAAAATATCTGATGAGAGATGCATTTTAACTATCATCTGATAATTTGATTGAGGTACTACTATCCACGGAATAATAGAGATGAAGTAGAAGAAACTTATTCAACTATTTGAATACCTACTACTACTAATTATATCCTCATGTAACTGAATATGAAAGGGTATTCCCCTAAAATTGTATTCATAATTAAAAAAAAATGATTTCTCTGAATATTTCGGCCTTAAACAAAGTGGCTGCGTGAAGTTGAAGTTTCATGAAATTGAAGGAAACCTGTCTAAAATAATTACATTTTCAGATGATGCACTTGATAGAACCTTAGTGGAACTTTTTTATTTCATCTACCATACTCATTCCATAATATCAAAGTAAGATACCATCAAATTGAAATATTTGCAATATGCGTTACTAATTATTCAAAAAATATATCATATTTCAATATAACTCGAGAATCAATCAAATTGAACAGTTTTGCTTGAAATTCAATGATCCATGAGCCGAACTGTATCTGCATGTTCAGGTTTGAACATATTTCACCGATACTTTTTTCATTCATTCATTGTCTAGCTAATTTAAATGTCGTTTCAGAAAATGTAATCTGCGTAATACTAGCTATAGACTATATATGTTAGAGAAGAGGCATTTTATTTTTATATTCGGAATATTAGATACCCATTAGGTAGACATGAAAATCGACAAGTCGATTGGAAAGGTACCTGCTGAAGAATTGGTAAATTTCCTTCTGCCAAAAATGAATCTTCACATTCTTCTGTGTTGACGTGAATGAGCCCTAATCATCGATCTTTTTTTCTTCATTCAATATCAATGATTTCCAAGGCTTATTCATTTCATAAGGTTGGATATATATGTAGAGATTCATTCTTGCCAGACGTGTATATAGTAAAGTTTGGAAAGTTGTCATTAGACTGGGGTGTATTATAATTCAGATAGGATACACGATAGATAAGTCAAAATATATCTAGACGTTTCCAAGACCCAGGCCATAGAGTGTTAGCTACCTGAGATCAGTCATTTTTCTGAAATCTATAATTTGCAATCGATTCTGAATTTAACAAGAAAAACTATGTGTTTTTCTTAGTAACGAATGGATAGATAATTTCAGTGAAAATTGATAATTTCCAGCATTTTACATATGAACATTTCGACGTATCTACATCAAGTTTCATTTTTTGGCTAAGCTCAACTGGCTACTAGATTTCATGGATATGATGTCAGACAGAAATTGGCTCACAATATTAGAATTAATTATTTACAATAACGTCCTGAAACGTATAAAATAGTTTTCTTTCTTCCTTAGACCAGGAGATAGTGACAGACGGTCCCTACTCATTCAAGTATAGTGATAACGCTGGTCGCCGCGCGTGATCGCAGGACGAAGTATGTAATTTTTTGTTAGGTTTGTAAACGGATTTTGAGACTTTTTCGTATTGATTTTTCACATATAGAATCATATATTTTTCGCTAGTTTATGGAAAACAATCCAACAAACATCATGCAGTAGAGCTTACAGCCCTCCATACTAATCAAAACAGGTAATTTCTACAGGCTCATTTTTGTCCTAACTAATTATTTATTTTCAAGTAGACATTCACGAAAATCGCCACGCCATACCGTTTTGACGGGTTCAAGAAATCGCCATACTATCGTTAAGTCGCAGATTTTTTGAAAGTTGATGAGTAATCATTTTAAGCGCCATCATTTTCTTTTCATTATATCGACCCCTGAAGGGGTGCCATACGTTTAAAAAAAGGTTCGGGACTTCTCGGTCTATCGAAGGACTCATTATGGTGTTATCCCTAGCGAACAACCGATTACAAATTCATTTTTCCAAATGGAATACAAAGTGTTTTATCATTTTTCGAAATCAATGATCTTTTGCGATCATACACACCTACAGGAAAAAAGATGTGAAATCCTTAGAAACTGCAACTCCTAACTCTGATGAGAAATGTGAAAGAAAAATCATCACGGCATACAACATACAGGGTGTTTGATAATTGAATGCTGCTAATCCTGAAAGGCGATAAAAATCTTCCTATGAACATAGATACGCACCTCTTCATTTTTGAGATACAGCATGTTGAAATTTGAGGGAAGATTCAGTTTCCCCAATACAACTTTTGTTTCTTTAATTTTGGTACATGTAAAGTACACATAAAAATATATTTTTCTATGATAGCGGTTTTTGAACTCAGTGGCGTCCTTGGTAATTTGTTTACATACCCTATTACCTAATTTCAATCAAAATTATGATACGCCACTGTTTTTTGCAAATAAATATTATTTTTATAATTCATATCATCATAAAAATGGCCTCTTGACTTTTCTCCGGCGGGCGTTTTTCATTTTCATCTTATGGACTGAAAACTTATTCAATGAACACATTCCGTTGTTTTAAACGTGAAAATGAATTTAATTTTGATATTTTGATATTTTTTGTTATAATATTTAGAAAAATTGATTTTTTTGTTAATTTCAACATACTGTATATAATGTTCATGTATATAATTTTTCTTAAAATATTCTAAGGATTCCTTTTAGGATCAGCATACAATTATGAAACACCCTGTTCATTGGTTCGTTGTTGTTTAGATTGAAGATATAAGGGAGGGTATTTTGAGGATATTTAAAAATAATCGGCTCCGAAAATATGGATTTCACCAGGTTGCTCTGTTTTTATTGATTCACGTTTTTATTGATACTACATTTTTTCACATCAAAGGAAATGCCGATAGTTAGTGAACATCCAATATTATCAGTTCATTTCGATGACCACTCAAATTATTGAATCTAAAGATTAGGATATGTATTTATTAATATCCTAAGAGCTTTTAAAATCATGTAACTCAATGAATATCCATTGAAAATATTATGAATATCAGGAACCCAACGGAATACGTTTTGGAAGTCATGAATCCTCACTTTTGAGTGGCAATTAGTAGGTATAATATCTGAATGGTCATGTATACTGATTCACAATAATTAAGTTTGTTATCTACTTCGCAATATCCCCAACTGGAGCAGTATTTTACAACTTTGACCACCAACATAATGCTTTAATCAACATTTGAAAGGTTTTGGAGCTCAACTATTTGGGAATTTCAATAAGAATATCTGATATACTACCTAGAGGACAAGAAAATCATTATTTTGGAATTGCTTGATGTTTATGATACCAAAGGGATTTTTAGTAAACTTTACCAGTTATGAAATTATGAAGCCGTTTCCGTAACCTATTTTTGCGAAGAAAGTAAGAAATTGGTTTCGTTCATTATATTCAAGTGGAAAATTGAAATTTATTGTAGTCTGTGATGAAACAAGGGTGACTATTGTATTTATTAATTAATATGTACTTTGTAGGGTAGAGATGTATGTATTATTGAAACATGTATTTTTCTAATCAAATACAAATTCATGATAATCTTCCATTTTATTTGTTAATGTTGAATTATTATGAAAAGTTTACCTTTGACGTTTGGAAATGATTGTATAAGTATTGTTATATTCAGTAGGATTCTCCCAATACAAATGATGATGTACAACACTTTAGATTAATTATAACCATTTCATGAATGTAAGTATACATCTAGAGTGATAATTGAAATGATGACATTTCACCCACTATCAATAAAGAACTACATAGTAAAATTTTCATTTTTTTTATATTTATCCTTCAGTAGTAGTGAGTCAAACTGAATCCAAATGAAACATACCGAATTCTATAAAAACTATTTATCGCATGTAGAGAAAAACAGTGTGACAACTCAAATTTATCTATTTTTGTGTTGGAAACACTGTCGGATGAATAATTTCGAGCACTCATAGTTCTAGAACAGCAATACACTTGGTCTCACAGGTGATGCGTGAAAATGCTAAATTAATGGAACTTTATTTCATCATGCTGCTCATCTTTCAGAAGCTGCCAAAAAATTAATGCTTTTAATTCCCTTTTATTTCCGTGGTGCCACGGGCATCGTCCATAGATGAAAGTACACTAATTCTCGCGTCGAGCTGAAAATTCCCCTCCTTCCATCTCGCTTCGAACTCTGCACACGTATTCCGGCTGTACCGGAGAAATAGTTTACAAAATGAGCACGGCAATTTTTGGAAATCAATCGTTATAGTGATGGACTTTTGTGTGGTATACAGGGTGCCCGTTTTTCGAGCTCCACCATGGGGATCTCAGTTATTATAAGAAATACGAGGTCGGTTAAATTGGCAAGGTTGTGCATTTTCATATGCTGAACAATTATCCGCAAGAAAATTCTATGTGTCATTTTTAGTTTTTGAATTATGGGAAGAAAACGAAAATTTGTAATTTTCGTTTTTATATTTTCAAGCGAATACCAAAAGATCTAGAGTTTTTGCCTGGGACATTCTCGAGGCAATTCTACAAGAAATCTGAATCTGTTATATTTTCCATGACGTACTTGATGCCAACGTTGCAACACTCATCTCTGTTTTTTCTTATGGGCACCATATTTTGGACTTTTTTTCAATTTTGATCATCATGTGAGATTCAATCATATTTTGTGATTCATATCATTGTGATAAGAAAAAAAAATACTTTCAAAAAATGCAAAAATCCAATAAGGCGCCCATGAGAAAAACATTGTTGAGTGTTGCAACCATAGACTTATTATAATAAGTCTATGGTTGCAACTTTGGCATCAAGTACGTCATGGAAAACATGATGGCAAACGGGTACCCTGTATAGGTTGTGGTACAAATGAACTTGACAATATTACTTTTTATCAATTTCTGAAGGAATATTATAATGTAGATCCCAATCACACATGTCCAAATTTTCCTTGAAAATCATGTACTTCCTTTATATACACTAGCGTTAGAATTTATCACCGAGGAATAAAATTACAATGCAA
The DNA here is from genome assembly GCA_963576655.1 of Gastrophysa polygoni. Lineage (NCBI taxonomy): Eukaryota > Metazoa > Arthropoda > Insecta > Coleoptera > Chrysomelidae > Gastrophysa > Gastrophysa polygoni. Next base: position 31,287,483 of record OY755084.1, on the reverse strand, counting down.
GAATAATGAGGATCTGAAATTGGAAATTTTACGAAATATGTAAAAAAAAAACATAATATCTCATGATTGTTTCTTGATTCATCGATTCTATTTTATTTATTTGAACGTCACAGACCTGAATAGTAGGCCATGGCTTAGCTTATATTCAAGAAAATAGAGCCTCTATGCATGGAATACATTTGATGACGAACATATTTTTCTTAATGTAAATGAAAGCCCTTCTAGTGCTTCAGAGGGTTACTTTGCTAGCTTAGGTGATGAGTTGATTCAAATGAATGAATAGCGAAAATTGTTTCGTATCTGAGCCCAGTATAAGTGCCAATTGGACCCTCCAGAATCTCAGGCTGCGATCGCGCCTGTAAAATATGCCGCCAGCTATAATTTTTGGGTTCAAAAATATCTATTTAGTGCTCGTTCTGACGCCACTTTTGAAGCTGAAAATTTTGTTTGTAATGAAAAACATGCGCCTTCATTAAATCCGGCATATATATATGATATGGCATGACCGAACTTTAAATACATTTGTATTTGGGACAAAACCCTTTAGGAATCAAAAGATAAAACATTGAAGACATCAACGTGGAGACAGATATATGTGATATCAAAAGAAAACTTCCATAAGTGTTCTGAGATCCAAAATCATATCCCTGCCTGGTACCTACCAATCCAAAATCTTCTATGTATTTCGGTGACGTTCGCGACGATGATAGAGCCAATATAAAAAATAATGATCGATTTTATATGGTGTTAGTACGGTCAGGTGTTAGGTCCCGAGCTCCTATATTTATGTTTATTTTGCACGATTGAAGTCGATGTATAGTTTTGATTTTGTACCTACGTATATAGATACAATTATGATTAATTTGAGTGAAGTTAAATCTCGGCTCATCATCTTTTTACGCTGGAAATGGCCGATAAACTATGCAAAGTCTGCAATAAATCAGTGAACCGAAAAAAATCCCGGTTTACAGTGTGGCAGTTTTTGTGCTCGGTTTTATCACGGCCAGTGCATCAATATTGTTGGCAATCAGCACGATAGCCTAGGAACGGAAGGTGTTTTATGGACATGCTACATGCTTGGATTGCCGAAGTCGTCCCCGAACATCAGTCGGAGCAACGGCATTGTCGAATTCACAGCCAATAAATGGATGCTCTGTGGTCCGGTGACTCTGGTTGGAATGCTCTGGATGAAATCCGTGCCAACTTGAGACTGATCCGAGAACAACAGGCTTTGCTTCTCGAGTCTGTCAATTTTTGTAGCAACAAAATATCTGACTTTGAAAAAGAAATGTCAAGGCTTAATGATTAGATCAGAAAAACCGATCAACTAGTCAACGAAAACAGAGTAATAAAAATCGATTTGGAGACCCTACAGTTCAAAATAAACGAATTGGATCAGGCCGCCCGCTCAAATAATATTGAGATACAGGGTGTCCCCGAAAAGAATAACGAAGAACTAAACATTACTTTAGAGATCACAGATAGTAGTGCAATCGGTCTATAGTTGTTAGGGAGGGTTTTCTTGCCCTTCTTTGGAATCGGTTGGACCCTAGCTTTCTTCCAGTTAGAAGGAAATACGCCGAGTTTGTACGAAAGGGTGAACAACCTGCAAAGAACTGGTGTTAGTTCTGAGGCACATTTTTTGAGAACAATAGGCGGTATTCCGTCAGGCCCCATAGCCTTCTTGACGTTGAGGCTAAGCAGAATGTGTCTGATTGTGCGTTGCCGGAAGACAATTTCTGGCATACGGTTATCGATGGTAGCGATTTTGGGAAGTTCCTGGCCTCGTGGATCCAAGGTAGAATTGTCTGCAAACATTTTGGCGAAGGTGTTGGCTTTTTCATGAGGTGTTAAAGCCAATGTATTATCATCTTTTGTGAGGGGAGAAAATGAGCTAGAAGTGAAATTTCTCCCGATTGCCTTGGCAAACGTCCAAAATGAACGGGAACCATTTGGACACTCTATGACCTTTAGTCTTATTTTCGTGTTGTATGCCTCTTTAGACTCATCTATCGTTCGATTGCATGTATTCCTAGCTTCAACATATTCAGCTCTAGTTTGCGGGCTTGGGTTTCTGCGCCAACGGCAGTATGCTGCTTGCTTCAGAACGGCGATCCTAGAACAGGTTCTATTGAACCATGATTCACCAGTGGTTCGTGATTTGGTGCTTTGTGGTATGTGAGTTTCCATTCCCAGCATGATGATTTCCGAAATCTCTTCAGCACATTGCGTAGGATCTCCCGATTCAAAACACATTCTCCTCCAAGGAAACTCAGAAAAAAACATGCGAAGGTCATCCCAGTCGGCTGAATTGTAATGCCAAAGAGTGCGTGGAGGTGTTGGACTGGTTCGCGGAGTGTTGCACGGACTTTCACTCCATACGGTACCGGATTGTTAGTGAGGAACAGGTCGAGCGTATTGGCATAATGATTGCTGATATCAGGGATCCGAGTGGGTTCATTTATCAGTTGCTCAAGACCATAGGCGATAGCGAAAGCCTCGGCCAGACGTCCTGCGTCATCTGTTCGAGAATTTGAGCCAGGTAGAGTTGTGGACATTGAAATCCCTCATGATGATGATTTCAGCTGCTGGGTGATTCTGTTGGGATTGTGCTGATAGTTCATTCCGAAAAAAACGAATCATTTTATGAACGATGTTTTCGCACCATAGGGTGACGTGTTGCAATTTTACCATTTCCACATACTCATGGATTGTCTACCCTAATTTAGATTTTGACATTACAGGTTGATCCGAACTGCCCTGGATGATTTCTCTAGGAATAACTAGAGGTCACAGTTGTCTGGACCTATCGACAGTTGAGGCTTAGTTGAGCTGACCGATTTGAGAATATCTTCTCTAGGTATGGAAATCTTCTCATCATTTCATTTTCATCATGATTCTGGCTAAGAAGACTCAACTCCTTGACACTGCGAATGTGATACAAGGTGTACTCAAATTTCCAGCTGCAATACGCAGACAATCCAATTTTGATTCTTCTTCATGGTGAATGATGCCGTTTGTCAACTGGAAGCAGAAGAGAATTGTTTTGGACCCAAAAGGGCTAACAATTTCTGCCAAGGATTCTTTGATCATCGTACACGTTGACCCTCCATCAAACAAAACATGAACTTTGACTTCTCCTGCTGGTCCACGCAAGATAACATGGCGATCCTGAATGCGCCATATTATCGGCCGTTGTTCTTTCTTCAATTGATTTCTTCAGAAATTCTTCACAATCGACAATTTTGTGAGTAATTTTCTGACAGTACACACATGGGTATCATGACAGTTTTTTCCGAGGAAAGAATTTACATTTTTGTAGTGGATTGCTGATTGTTGCCATGCAATTCACTTCGCCATCAAAGCATTCTGCGAAGTCTTCGAGATAAATACGTTTCCTCTGAAGGTATTCTTCCACTTGGACCAGCTATATTTCATGCATTGGGAGCAGTCTCTACACAATACTGCATAGGAGTTCAGGATTGAACAAATTCAGCTCACCGTCATCAACATTCTTCATAGTTGTGACCATATTGTTCATAGCATATGAAAAGTTTATGCTGCTGTCCAACCTATCCTCCCTAGAGAACCGGCACATTCTTGACTTTGTCTTTCGAAGAAATAATTATCCATTCCGATCTACCAAAATTCGCATTCTCATTATTTTCGGAACGTTTCTAGGTGACTTTCAAGTGCTCGCACAGCATCTCTCGCCTTTGCTTTCAGAGCCCGGTCCAATCCCGGTCCAACCTTATGAAATTTCCTTCATCGTTCAAATTATATTAGACTCAGTAGTACGCTTATATTCATCGATGAAGATTGACCATTCCTTAAATTAGCCAGTGAAATAGGTCAAGTCTCACATTTCCTGCCGAAGCAATAGTTTATTTTTTTACCGCAGTATTATCGATATCGATTGTGATATCTAGTAGAGTATTCTTATCAGTATTCTTATCTTATTATTCTTATTATCTTGACCTCCATCCCACAAAGTTCACGTTTTATTTCAGGTACACTTGGATCGAGTTTTTGTTCTTGGTAACATTTTGGAGGTACAGTGATATTCACATTGTCTAGCATCGCTTATACAATTTCCCAAATGTTAAATCGCCATACAGACTTCCGGAAACAAATAATCACGCGCGGTGACAACGCGATCCTAATTCGATTAGTTGTTTCTGAAGATCCATTTCCTTTCGTAGAAAATCTCGTTTTTTGTTGATTGCTCTCATTCTCTCACGAGTTTCTTCTCCAGCCAGTTCTCTCTGCTTCTCCAACATTTTAAGCCCTAGATTGAGTTGGGAAACAACAGACTCTCTCGACGTAATTGACCTCTTTCTTATTTACTTTGAGAGGTTTTATGAGAAACACTATACAGTCACGATGACAGATTTGATCATATTATTTTCAGCGTTCGAAAAACATTTTCATCGGGTAAAGACTCCAATAGTCTCCTTGGAGGAATCTCCATATTCTTCCTCCCACTCTTGCGCAGCTCCTGCTCAATAGGTTGCTTGTCTGCCATCGCTCGAGGCTCCAAGGACGAATGTAAAATACACACAAAATGCACATCCTGAATGTATGTATGTATGTTTTTGAAAAAAATTATCAAAAAATGACAATTGACAATATAATTATTAACAACTGATAATCATAAATCATAATCAACATCATTCATACAGTGGGTGTATCAATTTGATGAACTTCACAGACTTTATAACGAAACTAAATGTAGGTACTGATTTGAAAGAACCACCATATTGCAACATATTGCCCTGGTTTACCAGGAAGTAATATCGTTGGTAATAACGCACGTTCCGTTCTTTTCTTCATTGACCTGTAGGCAAGTGATAAATCCCAGTTACAAAGTATTCATACGTAATATTATCAACTTGATTCGCAGATAGATTAAGTATAATATTAAACAACACATAAGCATCACGAGAGTATCACCCAGTCAGATGAGGCAGCACTCGCCTTCAGCTCGTTCTGCAAATTCCATATTCGTTTGGTAGGTAATTATGTGCTTCTTGAATGATATACTATTAGCGGCACATTTTTTTTCTGTCATGTACTGGTTTCAAATTATATGATATATGAAAATGATCACCTTAGTCAAATACAATTCTAAACATAGAAGTTATGTACACAAACAACATAGCACCTAATCAAATTTTAGTTGAAATCGAGGTTAAAATACAATCATTGAAGTAGAGAGAACAATCATTAGAGTAGAGATACAAGATCAATCATTTCTTTAATATCTACTAAATAGGAACTAACATCAACAGTATTGCTGAATCTAGTCAGGTATTTGACTGACTGATTCTTTACTGTAAACAGTCGAAAAATAAGTAGCAAAAAAGTTTACTATGTCTGAAATATTATCAGCAACAGAATCCTCATAAAACATTTGTGCTTGTATCATATGAATTCTTCTATCATTTATGAATTTCCAAAAGTTTCGTGGTTCATTTACAATATTTTTTTTTCAATTTCTTGGGTGTAGGCCAATATCTTGATATTTCACATTTGGCTCTAAGACAAAATTCTTGATACATTTGAAGATTACCTTTTTTATATCCTTTATGAACAATTTTTTTCTGAATAATCAATCTCCTTAGCTCCGAATTATACCAGAATGGAAGATACAGGTGTAGTGGTTTATAAATAACTTTGAGGAATAGAAACAATTGTTAATCAAATTTATTAAGATGTCTTAATCATTTTATTTCTGTTGCAGGTTAATGAAAAATCGGCAAGATAACCAAAAACAAAGTTTTGGTGTTTCAAATAATCGAGAAAACGCATAATGAGTCAAATATTTTGAACGAGTTTATTTGTGAGCAGCTATAATTATTACTTTCGGAGATTTGAAATTAAACATCATTATTACATATTTAGATATTTTATTAATTATTATCATATTACAATACTTACTAAATAAATCATATACTAACGAATTGGTACCCAGTTTTCGAATACATCGCTGAATTTTTTTTGTTCTGAAACAATGAAATGGATTTTAGGAAATATCTCATTGAGAATGGAAAAGAAGCAAATATTATTTCACTTCGCGGAACTTTCGCTTAGTTAGATTTTATATACAGGGTACGACAAATTCGATGGCGTATAAGAAGTTTCAAGAGAATGGAAGGAAATGTATTTCTGATATATTGACTAATCTAGTCATTATTATTATTAACTAGTTCATTGAGTTTTACATGTAGATATATATATACATAGATATTTTGAGTTTGGTCATGGGATGCTGTGGTCTAGCTTTCGAAAATATTTTCACCTGTGCACTGTTACCTGTGACAGATCTAGTTTTAGTTTAGTTTAGTTTTCATTTATTGGTAAGGTATAACACAAAGTGCTTTTACAAGTCAATATATATAAGTATAAAACTATAAGTATAAAAGTATAAAACTTGTTTAAAGTGACAATAGAATGTAAGACACATTGAATTAATACTTGGACAATAAAAGAAAATAAAAAGGACACAGCAAAGTACATATTGAAGAGTTTACATAATGAAACAGATTAAAATGTTATTAAGTCACTCTCAAGGTACTCCTCCAGGGAATAGAGGGCGTTTCTCAGGAGATAGTTTTCGACTCTCAGCTTGAAGCTATTCAAATTCAACTGTTTAATGTCTGTAGGGCATGTAGGGCATGAAAAATTGTATGCCATAATAGTAAGTCCCCCTCCTGGTGCGTTGCAGTCTGTGGTAGCTGGGCACTAAGTTCCCTTCCCCTCTAGTCGAATAGGAATGATAATCACTGTGTGTTTTGAAATTGTCTCGGTTTTGTTTCACGTAGAATAGACATTGATGGATAAAAACGCATGGAAGGGTGAGTAGCCTCAGCCTAATGTAGCCTTCTTTACAGCATTCGCGGTACTTCATACCTGCAATAATTCTTACACACCGTCATTGTAATTTGAAAATTTGAGCAGAGTTTGGGGAGTGGCCCTAATTCAAAATTGCATAGGTCATGATGGAGCTAAAGTAAGCATGACATTTCTTGAGACTGATCAAGAAGGTAATTTTCGAAAGTTTTGAGCAAAGATGAGTGATATGGGTTTCCCAGGACAGCCCAGGACCCAAGTGGACCCCCAGAAACTTGACAGATGCATCGTTTGTAAGGTGAAATTAATTGATTAATTGATTGTTATTGAGACTGAGCCTATTGGCTAGAAATCAGTTCTCAATTTGGACCTGATTATTTTGTGTCAGCTTTAGAATTGGGTCAGAAGGATGGTAACGCAACAATGACATAGTATCAGCGGCGGACAGGATTATGAGTGAGTTCATGAGATTATTGGAATTTGGTAGGTCATATGAGGAACAACAGGGGACCCAGCACTGAGCCCTGGGGGACGCCATGCTGAATCCCCCTTGTTCCTGACCGTTGATTCCTAAAAATAACATATTGTTCCCTCCCCTCAAGATAGGACTTGATAAGGGATAACGCTTCTAGTGTTACAAAAAACAGTTTTGGAATTTCCGATGGAAGACCCCATATACTATGGGAATTTCGGATTCTACAGAATATTTTGAGTATATTTGCTATAGCATTTCCTTTAGGTATCTCTCACTGCTCTTGACACATGAATTGACTTTTGATTCTCTATGGCAAAAACTGCATCATTTTAAATTGCAATACTCTTCAGGCCAGTTCTGACATAAAGTCGCAATTTAAACGGAGGCTTCCTGAAACATAGGTATCTTATGAATTTTGCCGCATATTGAATTAATATTACACAGGGAGTAAGAAAAGTGCGTCCAACTCCGCTAGTAATAGACTCAAAAAAACTCAAAAATTGTTTTGCAGCACCTTTCATTCTATATCATCTATGAATTGAAGACTTGATCACTTTCCAAATGATATAATATGTTCCTATGCCTATCTTCAACAGTTTTTGAAGTATAAGATATTTTAGGTGAAAACTGAAATTTTTTCAAATTTTATTGAATTGGGCCATTACTCAGATTTGTCAGACACAAATTATTGACCTATAAACGACAAATTTGTTCTGGTTCATTGTGCACTAATATGTGAAACATGTAAGCAGCTGATGAATTGGTCTTGCATCAAAAAAATACATCAGTCATACAACATTTGTGTAAAGATTAGTATTTGGGATTGTTTGAAACGTCCTACATCAATTCTTAGACTTTCAGGCACCTGTCATCGATTTTTTGCATGCATGTCCTTGATATTATTTGTTACATTGAATGCAGAATAAATTCAAAATTTGCCTTTTATATATGAATTTGCTAACCTCAACAGTCAAAGTTCACCTTTTCAATTCTCTGATAGATTTGAATCATGGCCCGCTAAAATAACATTCGAACATTTTTAATGTTTCACCTAAAATATCTCATAATTCAGAAACCCTTGAAAATGGCATAGGGACACATTATATTGTTTGGACAGTAATCAAGTTTTCAATTCATGAATCATAAGAAATACAAGGTGTTGTATTTGAAAAAATGACTTTATATGGTTTATTTGTACAGGGGTTTGACACACATTTTTTCATGCCCTGTATGATATTAATTTAACATGCGTCCAAATCTATAAGATACCTATGTTTTAGGAAGCCGCTGTAGAAATTGCAGTACTGGCCAGAATAGGTATAGTAATTTATAATGACACTCTTTCTGGCGTCCAAAATCCAAAAATCCCATGATATATGGGTGTTCAGAGTTGCTTCAAGTGCCACTAAATTTGGCAATAGTGCACATGTGAAAATATTTCTGAACGTTAGATCCCAACATCCCATAACTGTACCAAAAATTTGCATGGGACTATGAAACTATGACAAAATATTTGTGGTTTACCAGAAAATGAGAATTCACTGCTGTATTTTTTTATTCACCCTGAATAAAAAAAAAATATGAGGATGCCAATAGATTTTCCATAACATGTTATATGTATAGAGGAGTGTTTCATTTCCTTTTCACTATAGAAGAATCAACTATTTATTCCTTATTTTGATTCGCAAGATTTGATCATAACATGTGATATTGTCTTTGTGATTAGGAAAACAAATATGCTTTAAAAATGCAAAAATACAATATGGCACTGAAGAGAAAAACCAAAGTTAATAGTATTACTGGCATCAAGAACGTCTAGCAAGAAATACAATAAGAGATTTAGTTTCCTTGTCAAAAGTGCCTCAAGTGAAAGTCCTGATTAAAAACAACAAGTCCTTTTGGTTTTATCTTGAAAAAATAAAAACAAAATTACAAATGGAAAAACAAAAAATGACATCAAATTTGTGATAATTCTCTTTCAGGTAATTGTTCATCATGAAAATGCGCAACTTTGCCCTAATTCAACCATATCTCTCATTATAAATGAGATCCCCATGGTGGAGCTTGAAATACGAGTACCCTGTATATGAATTTGTAAAGGTATTGTACTTTTATCAAGACTTTGAATTTGTAACTGTTCTTTTGACGCTTCTATCAAATTCATGTTTCTGAAGACTAATAAAGATTAATATTATTGTTTCCATGTTTACACTAGTTTCATAAGACATTCAACAGTTTGCCTAGTCAAAAAAATAACCAATCTTGATACTACAAATTATATTATTTGGAACATTTTAATACTGATGGAAGAATGCAAAAAAATGAATCATGAAGGTTTATACTTATGGGGTGCTGGTCATTCAATGAGATATTGCAATAATAACAAAATGACATGATCTAATAAGTATTGATGAAGAATGTCCTGTTACTCCAGTACCAGAGCATCAGATTTATAAATTATATTTTTCTTGAATTAATGAATATATCAGATGGATTTCCTAAAGCTCTGATAGCTATATATTTCTATAATGAATTATAGATTGAAAATTATCAATTTACATGAATAACATAAGTTTTGTTAACCATTTCTATCCACATGGGGGTATGTGAATGAGAAGACACAAATGAGCTGATTTTGAGATTTCAGAACGTTACCTACCAAAAGGTGGGAAATCGTCTGGGTGCAACTGAATATAGTGTCGATACACTGCATCTCGGTCCGCTAGATATTGATTTCTATAACCATCCACGTATGTCCCAATTCCTGCCATAGCAGCCGAGAGACCTATATGTTTTTGGATACCTGGAATATTGTTTGTACTTAGTTATGTAACAATATCAGAACACAATTATGTATTTACCGCTGAAAATAGGACGTTTTGTAGCATAGTTTGCTACAATAACACTGATAAACCCAATGGTGCCCCAACATACGGGAGCAAATATTTTAGATAGCAGAGGTTGTTCTCTCGTGGAATCATTTTCAAGTAACTCAAGAGGAGTTCTTGCAATTCTTGGCCCAGTAGCCATCTTTGTCCAAACGTCAAACTGTGGTCAAACAGGTGAAGGGTGAAGGCAGCATGATTCGTGAGCATGATTGGCGATTGGCAGCCGAAGGCATTAGCCGAAATTTCCGTACACAGCCGAAGTCCAGTGTCTGCGTGAACTTCATTTTTGTCTGCTGATGTATAACATCTCATTTCTCATTATTATTACTTTGTTTTATGGTCGAAGATTATTACAACGAAAAACGTTTTAATGAACTGGATAAAAAATAAACAGTCCAGCATGAATCCATATTCCTAGATTTTCGAGTGTGCATTATGATTACTTGAACTGATCCTTATGTTGTGCTCGAGCTCTGTGATATGCCTGAATTGAGATCTGTGGTGAGGTGACAGCGGCTATCGATAGCTGGCACATTCCACGGTTTATGGAAAGAAGCAAATCCCACATTATAAGCTTATTACATCAATGTCGTCCATATATGTATTAACTACAATATCGACCAAACGCCATAAGAGCAATGTTAGAAAAGTGATGCTTCATTATATACGTCTTTCCTTGTCTAATTGGCAACGATGATCGAGGGCGCATGGGCAAAATTCAAATTTCATTCAAAATTCATTTTGGCGCATGTGCATAAATTAATCCTTGCCTATTTGCACTGTTTTATTTTGACATCAGATAGGCTGTCCTTATTATCAATATTCGTAGTTAATACATATATGATGTCGTCATATAGTCAACGGGTTTGTTTTCATCTAACATTTTTTATTCATCTACCTCCCTATTTTTTTCTCCTCTCCAGATATAAGCAGATGTTCTGAATTTATTTGAGTCTATAAGAAATTCGTCAAGCCTTTTGATATAATTTTCATCAAAGAAAACTACTATTAGGTTTATCCAGCATATGTAAGTACGCTGGTTTGTCCAAGGCCATTAGATGCTAGCAGATTGGACTGAGTGAGAATAGTATATTCTGTAACATGGTTAGAATGAAAATTCGATGCGATTCTAACCGAGTAGCAGACTATACTTTCTCCACGATCAAAAATTTCAAGATATTTTTGAATGGAAACGAACAAAAGATAATTTTTATTACAGAACTCAATCACAATTAAATAAGGTTTAAACAATCAATAATTTAAGAAACATTCTACTTTGTATTAATTATTATATTTGTACAGTTCTCGAAATTAAAGAATGGTGCATTATTGGAGGAATTTTCGACAATTGCCTGGTTCGTAGAAGATGAACTAACAGTCACATAATTTGAAATGGAAGCATGATTAGCTGAGTATTAGATCCAGTAATTGACGGAACTAACTTATTTGCAATATTTATTCGATTTTGCACCGAATTTTCGATGTATTCTTCTGCTACTTGAGAAGACTTCCACCCCCCATGATATATTGATACCAATTACCTATTTCGTGCACTTTCCTCTTTGGAAATTGACAAAAAAATTATCAGAAAGGATGTCTCGTGGTCTCAAATGGCAATATTTTTTCACAATGTTGTAGAATTCTCCTGTTACGGTGAATTCTCTTGGTTTTTTAGATTTTGTATTAGAAATGGAAATTAAAAATGCCGTTCCTAGATCTTTTATATTCGAAACCTTCAGGTTGTAAAGCTCATTTTTGCGACATGCTCCCATGACACCAATGACAAGAACAACCTACAAAAAAAAATATACAGGGTGAGTCAAAAATGTGTACCGAGCTTTCTGGGGGTGATAGACCATTGAAAAATAAGTGTAGTTTGATGATTAAACTCATGGCCCAAAATGCATATTAAGGGAGATATATCCTTCCAAAGTTGATAAAATGAAAATAATTTCTCCGCATAACTTCTGAACGATGAAAGCCACCCGATTGAAATGTATGTTGTCAAAATACATTTTTTTCGTCACACTTCCACATTTCTGATATTTTTATAAAGAGTGTTTTCAGAGGGTTAGTCATGATTTTTTGTAGAAAACTTTTTTCCTTGTATTATTTTCGGTGAAAACACAGGAGCATTCGATGGAGCGAAGAAAATTACATGAAAAAGTACTCTTATTCAAATACAAAAAATTGAGCCGTTCGTGAGATATTTGAGTTTTTGTAGTTACATGATATCAGAATATTGATTTTATTCATCGCGAGATTCATCGGTATAACGTTATTTTAGCAGGCCATGATGAATAATTTTGTTCTCAATTTTTACGTTCATGTCATCAACATTTGAGTCAACATTGTTGAGAATTCCAGCTTTCTGTAATCAAATTTCATTTCAGAATTAGCTAATGCTGTGATGATCGTGGAGAAAAGTAATTCTGATTTTTTCCATTGCTTTCAAAGGGAAAAGGGTAAAGGGTCTTTCTGCAATTATTCCTCCGTGGTATATACGATTTCGAGTTCAGTATCGTTCTAAACTTTTCTCTAAAGTTGGCATCAGTATAAAAAATTTGGTACCCATTGCAACCACGCATTGTGCGGTTCGGCTAGATACGGAAAATACGGCTGCTGAACTGGGCTGCCACTTCACATGGCGAGATGAGTAATTTAAGTGAAGATCAAAATATAGAGGAAGAAAAAACAAAATAGCACAGAAGAGGGGAAAATAGTTCCACACATGTTCATGTGTGGATCACTGTCTTCGACCATATTTGTTTTATGGTCGAAGATCACAGTATCAAAGACCCCTCTTCTGTGACAGTATCATGAGTTCCACAGAAGAGTGATTCGGGGGTGAGGGGGGGGGGGGTACCCTCTTCGATAGTTCCTTCGACAGCTGGCCAAATTTTGAAATGGAAAATGCCAAAAAAAACTGAACAAGAGCACAGAAGAGAAGTACAAGAGTTCACAAAGTTCACCTTCTAGATTGGGTTCTGTGACCTAGATTTTCTGAAAATTTATTTTTCGGAAAATATTTGTATTATGGGAATCACATTGTTGTATTGCTAAAATAGGTAACATGAAGTCTGCTCAGGATAATGATTCAATTAACAGCAACATCAGATTGAATGTTCTGAAATCGAATTGTAAACATTACTTGAGAAGAAAGAAACGATTTTGCAAAATGACTGTGAAACAGGGTGAAGAATACTGTGGTGAACATCAGAAAATTGATATAACTTCAGATGATACTGATAGTTGTGACAAACAAAGAAGAATTATTTGTCCATTGGATAATAAACACACTTGTTATGCTCATAAATTGCAAAAACACTTGAGAATTTGCAATGCTGGAAAAACAACAACTGAAAACCATATTTCTAAAGGAATAAATTTAGTTGATGGGCTGAATGAACCAAATGAATCAACAATGCCTCTTTCAACATTTCTTGTCTCTGAAATTCAAACAACAATTTCTAAAATTAATATCTTTTATGAGAATTATATACATGCTAGTATCACTGAAAAGTTTTCACAATGCCACCTAGTTGAGCAAGAAATATCATCACCAGATTGTGGAGATAACTCAAAAAAACATTTAAGACAAGTTTCTTCAATCCTAGGTCTTATGGCTGAATATGATTTGATGAAAGCAAAAACATGCTTTGTTGAATTTGGTGCAGGAAGAGGTGAACTTAGTTACTGGATTGCCAGAGTAACGGAAACAGATATTGAATCAAAAGTATTACTTATTGAAAGAGCCTCCCCTAAGCATAAAAAGGATAACAAGTTATCTAATACTATAAATAAGATACTCAGAATCAGGGCAGACATAAGTGATATAGTTTTAGACAATGTAAAATCGATTTCAGAGTGTGAAAATATTGTTGGGGTCACTAAACATCTTTGTGGGGAAGCAACTGACATTATGTTGAGGTGTCTCAAAAATGTCAACACAAACCTTCATAAAATAGAAGGATGTCTGATAACACAATGTTGTCATCACAGATGTAGATGGTTATCATATGCTGGAAAAGAGTTCTTGGTTGAACATGGTTTTAATAAAAATGACTTTGATATTTTGTGTGGTATCAGCAGCTGGGCTACTTGTGGGGATGGACTGAGTAGAGAGAAGAGAAAAGAAATCAATCCTCCTTTGCCTGGACAGAATGTAAGAGATATTGAGATGGGATTGAATAGGGAACAGAAGGCAGAAATAGGCAGACGAAGCAAAAGGGTAATTGACTGGGGACGATTACTGTTTCTAAGTAGCTTGGGATTCCATTGTAGATTGCATTATTATGTGAATACAGAAGTATCATTGGAAAATGTGTGCATTGTAGCCAATAGATAAGGAGTGAAAATAAATATTTTTAAGAACAAATGGTTCATTTCCTTTGAAGAATTGGAATTTTAATTAAATAAAGGTGTTATTGTTTCTTTTTTGTGACCTCAAATTATTCCAGATCAATCATAATAATGAGGTGAATTAACAATAATCTCTATAGATACACCATGAACACTTTCTGTTTCATCCCCATACTCCAGAATTTTCCTTAGGTATTGGAATCACAATTTGTACGAGACACAAATGATCACCACCAGGTGACACTAGTGAATGCAATGAGTGTTAATTTCACAAAACGGAAACAACATCAATCGACACAGTCGCCATATTGTAGAAAAACATGGCCTCATCGGCCATTTACCTAAACCCTGCCCATTTGGAGATACATACCTCCAGATATTCATCCATCATGAGTTACTTGAGCTTCATCACTGATGCAGTAAACCTGATCAAGAACTACCTCTTCAATCATTCTCACATTTTGAAACCAGGGTATATGAATCTCAAATAAATCTCAAAATGGAAATTTATTGAATAACAAAAGTAAGCTCATTTTCTGTGATGCATTAGTGTTATCACATGCCAATTTTGCAGATGTGGTATACATATAGTCCTGGATTATTCAAATCTGAAAAACCGAGACCACGAATATTCCCGAGATTAATTTTTTTCATTGATACTTATTATTTTGTATGGAATGGTTGAGTTTCTTCTTTAAGACTCTCACAACACCTTGCGAACTCTTCCTGTGACTCTGTCATTCCCTCCCAACTATGCTGCCATCTATTTATATAGGGTGGCCCTTAGGGACTTCATCAATCAATATACGGAAAACTATGACTAGACCGTATTTGAAGATTTGGTATAGTACTTTTGATGGGGACAACCATGTGAGGTCCATTGCGAAAACTTCTTCATAAAAAATTGGTTTCGTACGAAGAGGTACTTCACATCCCAGCTAGTGCTTATGATCTACAAAGCACAAATTCGACCTGTCCTGGAGTAATGTTCACATATTTGGAGCTCAGCCCCCAAACATACGCAAAGCTCTTAGATTCAAGTCAGAAGAGATGATGAGCTATTCGCCTTGTTGATGATACAACAATCACCACATCATCGACCTCTAGATCATCGTAGAAAGGTCTGGACGATCTCTCCCTTTTTTTTTAAGATACTTCCACGGTCGGTGCTCAACGGAAATATCATCTATTATGGGACCACGTGCGATTCCTAGTAGACAAACCAGACGAGCTCAGGCTGGTCAACCCTACACTATCAGACTCGAGACCTGTCGAAGATCGCTTTACCAAGCATCGTTAATCAATAGAACGGCAAAGTTGTGGAATTTTTTGCCTAGTGAAGTCTTTCTTGATGCTCACAACCTCCAAAATTTCAAGAAAAATTCCAACACCTTCCTTGTCTCCCAAGATTCCACCGCTGGCTAACACGATGTTCCTCGAACATTATAGGTTTTCCTTTTGTGTTGTCAACGGATAAAAAAAGATGGGACATCCTATATATTTCATTTTTAGGTTCTACGAAGAATTCTAGACAAAGCTCATGTTTCATGTTTTCGATATATTTTGAATTTTATGTCAAAAATGACGTTTGCAGGCCTGAACATGACTATCAATTTAATAGTTATTCACTTAACAAGGGCGGAAAGTAGTACTCACAGACAACTCTATGGTAGTACTTTTCCGCACCCGGCGGCAGTTGCACGAACAACGCGGAGCGGAGTTCGGATAAGCCGTCAAGGGCGGAAAAGACATTTTCCGCAAGCACCTGTGTTTTTGCCCATTTTATCTATGAAAAAAATAAGTTTTTATGTAACAAGATTCTATAATAATGCTACAAAATGACATATAAGACAGAATAGTTACATAGATCATTTAGTTAAATACTGTCTGTAAGTTTTTCGAGGAGGTGGTACATTCATTTTCCAGCTTTTTGTGTGTTCTTGAATATATTTGTATTTCCAAATTTTCAAAAACAAGGTGTCACTGACAGAATTTCTCTTTCAGGTATCTAAAGCGCAGGTATCAGGTATCTTCAAGCGCAGTGACATTTTGGGGCAGATCACAAAATCTGTCCTTACTACAAATACATTGAAATAATTTTTAATAACTTCTACTTCATTTTTTAGAAACGAGAAAAGAAAATCCCACAAAAAGCTGGAAAATGAATCATTTAGTTAGTCCTGAATATCCTCATTTTCAACAATATAAAAATCGTGCGAAAAAGTAACTTTTCAGCCATGATTTTTTATCTCTCCGCGAGTTTCTTTCATGCAGTGAAAAATAATGAAACAGATTTTTTTTATCGATTCAATAGGAAGATATATTTGAAGAACATGTAAATAACAATAACGAATGAATCAACAATATAGCAGAGGCCGCAACATTTTCAAGAACGTCGTTTCTTTTTTGAATTTGATTGGTTAGTGTTTGGCCCAATACAGAAATGCCTTAATCAGTTTGCTGCTGAGAATTACTATTGTAGGAAATGGAGGAAGGTAGATTGGCCTGTACAGGCTGTCCCATTTTCGATGTCCTTATGGGATATCTCGCTCATTTTTGAAGATACAGATTTGCGGTTTTCGCGAACGTTGGCTACTTTTTTTGTGAAACTCATGAAACCGTGAACAAAATTTCCATAGCCCGCTTCGTTCCTGAGATACAGGGCAAAATTGAAAATATTGCATTTTGGGACCCCCCTTGTATCTCAGCTATCTTTCAACTTAGAGAAAAAGTAAGAACTGTTTCTTTCACAATTTTTCACGTAGAATCAAGTGGCGTAGTCAGATTTTTTTTAATGAGCTGTCGTTATTTAGATATAACCCAAAGTTATGTTTTTTTAAATAGAACACCCTGTATATTTTTCAATATTTGAAACAACAAAGCTTTGCGCTTTTCAAAAATATATATCACTTATATGATATTTTGAGTATTAGTCCTGTATTTGGGTAATTTTCAGTTTTTTTATGTAGGTTTCTTATTAATAGGCCTTGTAAAAATGTGGCAACATTATCCACTTCACAAATTTTCATATTTCCCTTATTAATGACACAGTGTTTCGTCACACACTTACCACATTCACCAATATTCAGTACTATTAATTGACTATGAAAGCTGTAGACCTAATTAGTAGGTAGCTTTTTTTTTTATCTGTGGACAACACGAAAGGGAAACCTATGATGTTCGAGGAACATCGTGTTAGCCAGCGGTAGAATTTTGGGAAAGAAAGGTTGGAATTTTTCTTGAATGTTTGGAGGTTGTGAGCATCAGGAAAGACTTCACTAGGCAAAGAATTCCACAACTTTGCCGTTCTATTGATGAATGATGCTTGGTATAGCGATGTTCGACAGGTCTCGAGCCTGACAGTGTAGGGGTGACCAGCTTGAGCTCGTCTGGTTTGTCTACTAGGAATCGCGCGTGGTGGCATAATAGATGATATTTCCGTTGAGCACCGACCGTGAAAGTACCTATAAAAAAGGCAAAGATCGCCTACCTTTCTACGATGATCTAGAGAGGTCAATGATTTGGTGAGTGTTGTGTCATCGACTAGGCGAATAGCTCTCTTCTGAATTGAATCTAAGAGCTTAAGCGTATGTTTGGGGGCTGAGCTCCAAACATGTGAACAGTGTACTCCAGGACAGGTCGAATTTGTGCTTTGTAGATCATAAGCAGTTGCTGGGATGTGAAGCACGGAAAAGAAAACCGAGTTTTTGTGAAGCAGTTTTCGCAATGGACCTCACATGATCGTCCCATGAGAGAGCACTGTTGGTGGTGACACCCAGCATGGATATTGACGACCTCATAGGAACAGTGGTACCCGACATCATCAAATTGGGCATTGTGTGATCAGCCTTCTTGGTGAACATACAAGCTTGAGTTTTAGTTGCATTGAACTGTACTAGATTCTCAGATCCCCATTTCAGAATTTTTGTCAGATCCTCATTTAAAGCATCAACCTGTCTTCGCCTTGCACTTCTGGCCTCATTGGATGATATAGGGGCTCTAGAGGAAAAGGCGGAATGAAGTGTACTATCATCCGCAAAGCTATGAACTGGACTGGAGGTCACATTCAACAAATCATTGATGTGGAGCAAAAACAAAGTTGGTGCCAAGACAGAGCCTTGTGGAACACCAGCATTGATCGTCATTGTATCAGACGAGACCCCGTCTACCACCACGTAGAGTGATCTATCTGCAAGAAAACTCGATAGTAAAAGACACAGTTGGGGCGGCAAACCATATGACGGAAGTTTCGCTAGGAGGCCTTGGTGCCAAACTCGGTCAAATGCTTTGGAGATATCCAAGGCTACAGCCAGAGACTCCCCATGTTTCTCTATTGACACCTGCCACTTATGTGTCACATAAGCAAGCAGATCTCCAGTTGACCTCTGGTGACGAAAGCCATATTGCTGGTCGTTCACGATTCTTGAGCTCTCTAGATATCGGATGAGCTCGATGTTGATTGCTTTTTCCATTACTTTAGAGATCACAGATAGTAGTGCAATCGGTCTATAGTTGTTAGGGAGGGTTTGCTTGCCCTTCTTTGGAATCGGTTGGACCCTAGCTTTCTTCCAGTTAGAAGGAAATACGCCGAGTTTGTACGAAAGGGTGAACAACCTGCAAAGAACTGGTGTTAGTTCTGGGGCACATTTCTTGAGAACAATAGGCGGTATTCCGTCAGGCCCCATAGCCTTCTTGACGTTGAGGCTGAGCAGAATGTGTCTGATTGTGCGTTGCCGGAAGACAATTTCTGGCATACGGTTATCGATGGTAGCGATTTTGGGAAGTTCCTGGCCTCGTGGATCCAAGGTAGAATTGTCTGCAAACATTTTGGCGAAGGTGTTGGCTTTTTCATGAGGTGTTATAGCCAATGTATTATCATCCTTTGTGAGGGGAGGAAATGAGCTAGAAGTGAAATTTCTCCCGATTGCCTTGGCAAACGTCCAAAATGAACGGGAACCATTTGGACACTCTATGAGCTTCGATCTTATTTTCGTGTTGTATGCCTCTTTAGACTCATCTATCGTTCGATTGCATGTATTCCTAGCTTCAACATATTCAGCTCTAGTTTGAGGGCTTGGGTTTCTGCGCCAACGACGGTATGCTGCTTGCTTCAGTGCGATGAAAAAAAACACAAATGCAGATTGTTTACAATTCTTGTCACCTACCTGTTAAAGTTTACAAATTTTTCATACAATGGCGAATAATAATCCAGGATATCAAAACTACGAGAAATTAGATATGGTTGGGATATATTACCAAGTAGGCTTCAATGCAAATCAAGCGAAGGACCTATATTTTGAAAGGTATTCACTATCTCCAAATTGCTGGGTATCAGTTAGTTACAATATGATAAAAAATTTAGGTATCCCGAGAGGAGACAACCAAGTAGGAAAATATTTGGCAGACTGAAAAAAAATTTGGAAAATTTCGGATCTTTTGAGAAGCCTAGACCAAAAAGTCAAAGGAAAGAAAACGCCGAGAACGATGAAATTAGTGTCCTTGCAAAGGTAGAAGAAAGCAATAATTATACTTCTTGCAGAGAAATTGAAGAATCATTTGGCATTCCAAAGACAGGGGTATCCAAGATATTGAAAAAGAACAAATATACCCCCTACATACCACAAACTATTCATTATTTGAACCCGGGTGATGCTGACGCGCATTGAGTTTTGTAGATGGTATATCCAAAATACGGAAGAAAATAAAAATTTTGGGCGTTCAGTGGTATGGTCCGATGAAAGCCATATAAGTAGCGCTGGAATATTTAATCGAAATAATCATCGTTATTGGTCAAATGAAAATCATCACGTTACGGTGGTTCGCCAACAGCAAGGCAGATTCGGCTTTAATGTATCTTGTTTCGTTTATGGAGGAAGACTAGCCTATCGAATTTTCGACGGTAACTTGAATCACCAAAGATATTTGGAAATATTAGATGATTGTCTTTCTGAACTACTTGACGAAATTCCGTTGGCTCAATTCAGACACAGTTTCTTCCAACAAGATGGCGCAACTTGTCATAACGCAGGTGCCATCATCATGAAAGATTTCAAAACCAAGGTCTCCTGACTTATCGATACTAGATTTCTTCTTATGGGGCTATATAAAGAATAAAATATATCACACGCGGCATGAAAATCGAGATTCACTGATGAATGCTACGAGAGAAGCTTTCGAATATTAACGTATGAGACCTATATTTTTACTCCGGTTGATTGACGCTGCCTCAGAAGATGTCGGCTGTGTCTTCAACAGAATGGGCAGCAATTTGAACAATATTTATAAGACATTTTCAACAGGAGAAAAATTAATAGAATTGTTTTGTAGTAGTGTTTGAATTAATTGTTTTTATCAAATTGTTAATTGAATAATCATTTTAAATGAATACTTCTCATTCTACTCTAAATAAATGAGTGGTATTTAATTATTGCGCCAGAATATCTATTCTAAAAGTAGAACTTATTTGTCTTGACTTGCCATAAAAAAACTGAAAATCACCCAAATACAGGACTAATACTCAAAATATCATATAAGTGATATATATATTCGAAAAGCGCAAAGCTTTTTTGTTTCAAATATTGAAAAATATACAGAGTGTTCTTTTTAAAAAAACATAACTTTGGGTTATAGCTCATTAAAAAAATCTGACTACGCCACTAGATTCTA
This sequence comes from Gastrophysa polygoni, assembly GCA_963576655.1. Classification (NCBI taxonomy): domain Eukaryota; kingdom Metazoa; phylum Arthropoda; class Insecta; order Coleoptera; family Chrysomelidae; genus Gastrophysa; species Gastrophysa polygoni. The sequence continues at coordinate 31,266,240 of OY755084.1, read as the reverse complement.
CGTGAAAAATTGTGGAAGAAACAGTTCTTACTTTTCCTCTAAGTTGAAAGATAGCTGAGATACAGGAGGGGTCCCAAAATGCAATACTTTCAATTTCGCCCTGTATCTCAGGAACGAAGCGGGCTATGGAAATTTTGTTCACGGTTTCGTGAGTTTCACAAAAAAGTAGCCAACGTTCACGAAAACCGCAAATCTGTATCTTCAAAAATAAGCGAGATATCGAAAATGGGACAGCCTGTACAGGTTGTAACACATTACAAGATCCCTCTTCCTTCTGCTTTTCTGGTAGCATCGGTACAGCAGCGGACTCACTTGTTGAAAATGCAACTTGTGTGCTGGAGGACGGTTTTTCAAATGGAAACGATTGCGAACAGAAAGATTCTTGCATCTCGGACGTCACTACTGAATTGGAAGGCGTTTTTTATAATATTCTCTGCGATTTTCCGTTTATTTCCTATGGATTCCTCAATATAGGATTCGGCAACACTGGTTGATTTCAATCCACCGTGTTTTTTAATGTTTGTTATATTGCAGCCAGAGTTTGCCAAAAGGGTTACCGATGACCTCCGGAAAAGTAGAACTTTCAAAACGAAAAATCGTGCGGAAAAGTTACTTTTCCGCACGCTCGTAGGAAAACTATATAAAATCTACAATTATTCAATTGGGGTTGGTTTCCTTATAGAAGGAGATCTACTACTTTAAGTATTGGTATTCAAATGATTTTCCACATTATCATCTTTTACCTAATCTATTCCTGGTGCATTATAATCACCAATTATAATGAAAAAATTATTGGGATGTGAGAGTGCTATTCCACTTACCCTATCCAGGTGTGATTCGAGATTATTTTGATCAGCGTGAGTTGGCAAATAAATAGAAGAAATAAATAATTTGTTTCTACCAACATCAATTTCCACCCACAAATCTTCATACAAACCAGTAGCATGCCCAATATTTGGAACTATTCTTATTCCAATCAGGATACCTCCACCATCTTTCTTTCCACTGGCATGTTGATAAACAGTGTAGTGGGAAGAAAAAATGTCACTTGTATTGATGCATATAATATCGTAGTTATCTTGCGATACATTTAGTAAATAGTCTGTAGTTTTGTTTCTTAGACCTGTAGCATTTTGGTAATACAAATCCAATTGAAAAATATGTTTTATCGATCAATAGATTTCATTGACATCATTTTCATTCTTTATCATACCACCTCATAAAAATCTTACAATCCCTAGTCCAGCATCCGAGATTTCGATGAGTTTTACAATGATCACGAACTTTTTTGTAGAGCTCTTTCTTCTGTTTAGTGAGATGCTCATTTATATATATGGTAGAAGGCTGTTGACTGGAGTTAATATCATATTCATTAGATTAAAGGCTCGTTCTTTATATATATTTCTAGGATTTTTGTTATTCCTATCTAAACGCGCCACTCTAGCACCAGTCAATGGTTTCATGGGTGAAAGTGCAGCCAATAATTGCTGTAATATTGAGAACCAATTCCACATTTTCATTTTACTGTTCAGGGACTTTTGGCAAAACTATACACTAGACCTCCTCTTCGATTCTTGATAGACAGTATAATTTTTTCCATCCATTTAAAAATGATAATGACTAACTTAATAATCACTACTGAATGTTTTTCTGTCACTTCGATGATTGAGTTTGATTACCCAGTTTTGATTGAATGTGATATTTTTGTTCATTTAATGTTTGAGAAACATCTATTATTTTGTCTATTAAGTTGCCCTATCTTCATGAGCCTGTGCCGACCTGTCTTGCCAAATTTCCATGAGCCGCCAATTTACATACCTGTAATGATGGCCGTCCAAATATTCTCGGATTTCAAATAGAATGCCATTTTATAGAGAAAAAATGTCAATATTAAAATGAAACTCATTTTGAAATATCTTAAAGATGAACTGAGGGAAAAATTAAAACGATTTTGCGAAAGAAGCACCGGTTTTCAACATCATTATTTATTTAACATTAAATTCTAAAATACAATCAGTCTGTTATATCATTTGAGCCATTCAAAAACTAATATAGAACAATTATGATACAGACTCATTAACTTCATTCTTATTTTTGTCATTATTGATAATGTCGGTATTCACTGGCTTCTGAATACTAGTTATGAACGTCAGTATGTTCTTGATTTTGTCTTCTGTAGCTTTTTGAGTCGTTTGAAGCTGATCTTGCTGATTTTCCTGGTCTCTGAGGGCAATTGTGAGTTGCGAATGAAGATTCTGCAGTTGTGTCAATTCAGCTGATAAGGTCTGCTTTTTCTCTTCAAACTCCTTTTTTCTGTTCAGCTTTTCTGGAATTAACACTCTTTCAGGAGGGCTGTTAGAGGAAATAGTGACACATGAATGGTCATATAAAATTGCTTAGAATAAATTTCATTACCAAAAGTCTATATACACCATATTATATATCTTCAAACTGAGATGGTTGTAAGAGTGATTTTCAGAACTTTGTGGAAACAGGGTGTAAACAGGGTCAAGTACGTTGAAATATTTCAGCAGGTGTGAGCTTCGTGTCCGAGATATGGTGTATTGAAGATTCCTAGAAATATTGTTTATTGCCATCTTAATGATAAACCTTTTGGACCTATTCCCGTCAATCCAGTAATGCCAGGAGCGAGCCCATGTGGGAGGTCGGTTAGTTTTAGTACAGAATAGCATCTAGTGGATTTTTCCCTTTTTTGCGTTTTCTCCCTTCGTTTTAGAGGAAACATTGGTTCAAGAATATTTGCTTGCCTCTGGACCTACTGGGAAAAAATACTGAAATGCTTCACACAATCCAGAAAAGCTCAAATATTTTTTCTGAAATATATATATGTTGACTTTATGAGGTGTCATTATCAATTATAATTTAGAAAAATTATTATTTATGAATATACTGCACAGAGAAAAGAGTATTATTCAAACTTTCGTGGGCATCATATCATGCCTTTTGGAAATAGTCTTCTTGTCAATATTCTTCACATGTTCATGTGAACTTCTTGAAGCTTTGAAAGAATGAAATGACAAGACCTATTCGAATAAAAAAATTCCTTTCCAGTTTCAACGGAAGAAATTCTCATTCTGCGTCAAATTCCTTTACGAAAGATGTCAACATAACGAAACAACAACAAAATTCAAATCAGTTCATCAATAGCATTAGAATCAAATAATTTGGATGCATACATTGCCAAGCATACATCTTTTTTAATAATAGACACTTCAAAAAATTAAGCTTTGGAAATGGTTTAGAACTAGTTTCTGCTGTGGTGAAAGTGTATTCAAGTCTATAGATTGTCGTTTGAAAAGCGAAAGTTGGTATCGATCAATCTTTCATTCAAAGATGTCGAACAGTACAATTTTTCATTTGCATTAGGTCGTGAGAATTCTTGGTTATTTTTCCAGATACAGGAATAATATTTCAATTCACGAAAAATTCATATTCATCATACTTTCATAAAAAAACTATATTATCCGAGCAATCGCAAAATATATCGAAAATTTCTACTGATCAATCAATACATGCAAGCAATTATATTGGTTGGGTAGTTGGATTCAAATATTGGAAATTTCTTGTAGACTAATATTTTAATCAGACGTTAACTGTTCTATTCCAATTCAGAATAAAACGGAGAAAATTGATTCACCAAATAGGATTGGATGAATTAGTCTGGTAGCCAGTTGGTCTTTTTGCCCATTCAAGAATGAACCAAATAGGTATTATTCGATTTGTATTCATATTTCTATTGATTTGGAATATTTATTGTATAGTGAATCCTCAGAATTCGACAGTTTAAATTAAACAAACCTCGTAAGACTTTCACGGAACATTTTCAGCTCTGACCTCACCACATGAGAAATCACACATTATTTAGATATTATTTTATGAAAGAAGGGAAAATAAACCAAACCTCACGATAGACGAAGCAATATATAGAAAACGGATGACCTCAGGTATAGCGAATGCTTCAAACAAAACAAACAGTTTTGTCAATTGGACAAAATTCTAAATTTGATAGCAAAGGACTAATGTTGTTACTCTTAGTGAAAGTCAATAATAACCGGAGAAATAATATTAGACTATTTCACTTCAACATTACCTCAAATTACCACTTCTCATCATTTCTGCATACTCAATTTTATATTCGAATATTAGGCGCAAGCTACAGAAGACTTTATTGTGAAGTATATCATGGAAAAAGGATATATACAGGATGATGTATTCAAGCAATGCAAGCAAAATTGAAGTTTTTCAAACAGAATCCCTGAATTTTGTTCTGGCGAGTCAGCTGTTGTCTCGTGTCACACTAGAGCATATTTGTAACAGAATTCTCAATTCTTCTGTTGCCTTTTGACATACATACCTTTATCAAACTTGGTATCATTGAGCTCGGAATGAAAACCTTATCCAAATATATAATAAAATACAGGGGTTCCAGCGAGAAGAAACTTTCTTATTACACGAATAATTATCATCCTGTATTTTTCTGATATGACTGTGTCCGTGGTTTGTATAAGGAAATATCAAAATTCCATACTTGGCGTTCTCACGTGATGTGACCAGAGAATATATTATTCACAGCTTATGCTCACCTGTGACTTCAGGAGAAGGTGTCACATAAGATACGCTCATACCCGAAGGCACGTTCAGAGCTCCCACGGCTCTCGTCTCCTTGGACATGCATTTTGGACACTGACGCGGTGTGTGAGTTAGGGGGCGATTGTGACAGCTAATGTGGAAGCCATTCGTGCATACTTCGCAGACGGATAAAATTCCTTGAAAAAATATAGACATACAGGATGGTTTTCCTGATAATAGGAACACAACAATGGTGTATTATACTGCCTTTAGGGAAAGCGCCAGCAAAATTTCAGACCAATCAGAGTAAATTCATGATATTTGCTGAAAGTGAAACCTGTGAAAAAGCTACTGAACATCGAAACATTTTCGACTAGCTATGAAAACAGCGGATACCACTGTTGCGTGGTAGCTTTCGACAATGAGCGATAATTTGAAAATATTTCGAATTCGATTAGGCGTATTTAGCAAAATTGCAGTAAATGACAATGTGTTAAACTTAGAACAATAATGCACGTGATTCAAACAAATATCTATGGTCGTAAGAAAATAGTGTACATAACTCGCTGGTAAGTGTATTTAATGCACTTCTCTCAATATTCACTCGTGGGAAATATATAATTTCCCATACTGGTTATGTAATATGCTATTTCCCTTCATGAGAAACAACAAGGATGCATCATATGGAAGGATAAATGATATGAGAAGCATCTAACCACGGAATAGGTAACAAAAATACAAGAAGAAACTCGCCAGTCGTCACTAGTCAGTCGTCACTTGTCAGTCGTAATGACGTCAGTTCGCTGTTCAGTAGTATTTCTTTGCAGGTTTCACTTTGGGGAAATTCTCTGGGACTAATATACCATTTTTTTTGCATTCTTAGGCAAATCCCGCTGTATACATATATACTTTACACGTCAAAATTTGTTCTCAGGTGTCATCCACCCCTTCCCCTGTAACTTTGTTATTTCTCAATTGATTCTGAATTAGAAAAGAAATCTATCAAACTGATTTTACGTGAGTACAACGAGTTTATGTATTCATTGTTAACATGTAATATCCTAACCTCGTCGAATTTTCGACTTTTGAGGCTTTGATTCCACCCAACGCGGAAGTGATATTCTAAAATAAAAAATAAAAGTATAACGAATTGAGTAATCCACCCTCAGTTTATTGTACAGGGTGGACAAATTTCGGTGTGTGTATAGGGTAACTCGGTAGCCACCTTCTCGATCTCTTTTATCGAGATAAATTCACTGACGGAAACAAAAAATTTCTATCGTCTTTTGTTTTTGAGTTATAAACAAAAGTGTGATTTTCGACGTTTAAGTCACATGTGAATATCATGATTGTTTTTATATTTAGGGAGAAAAAACTTTTACATTTTTGAGACACTTATTTTGCATAATCGAGTGTCGTCGAGAAAATTTCAGCATTTCAGTTGCATTTTTTAAAAAGGAATCATAGTTGGCTATGGTTTAGTTAAGATACGGATCTTCTTCCCATTCTAACCATGCATCATATCTCGGGTCGCTTTTGATTTTTGTGGTCAGTAAGTATTTTCTTATATTTATTCCAAGTAGGCTGGAGTCATCTATTACAAGAGTCGTTCGTTTGTTCCCATCATATATTCTATTATATATGTGGATCCTTCAACAAGCCAAGACTAAACAATTACAACATTGAAGATGCTAACTGGTATATGTGCAATTGTGGAATGATGGTTGCAAATTCTTCAATTTCAAGTCGTTATTGAATCAAGTCAAGCCGATTCTGGGATTTCAGGGCGTCAATATTTTTGTATTCTGGGTACATATAAATTCATCAAGAGAATCTCAAGGACCAACGGTACTACGAAATCTTTACCTAGAAAACTATTGAGGAACTCATGGACAATTACCCCTTAATTTGGGCAACAGATCAGTTCTTCCAACAAGATGGTGCACCGCCTCATAATAACGGGACCATTTCAGAATTTTTGAATATGGAGTAACGACTAGAGAGATGGCCACCACGATCACCGGACTCGCCGAAATCGAGAATGTGTCTTCCATTTTCTTTGTACCTCCTGTAGTTACCAAGTTACCTCATACAAACATTGAAATTTGTCCACCCTGTACTAAGAAAACTTCATCATCAACGTTGTTCCAACTGCGTGGATCTTTTGCTGCTCCGACTGTTGAACGCTGAAATTCTGCTGTATCCATAATAATATTACAACATCATGGAATAATTCCAACGAATGTTTTTTTTTTTTATATTCAATCCCCAATTTATATCTATAAATTTATATCTGTAATACCTACACTTGTTTATTAATTACTAGCCATTATTGATTTTGGAAACTCGTTAACGATCTGTTCAAAAAATAAAAGGAGTTAGGAAGGTCGTGTGTCTGAAAAAACCGTTGTTCTACAAAGTTAAAATCAAGTCAACATTCTGGCCATTTAAACCGACTTTTGATTGGTCAAGTGCTGTTCAATTGTGACGTTAGTATGGAGACTCACCATAAATTTAGATCTATTTCATTCGAACGCTGTTCTCTTAAGGCCGATTATCATCTAACCATCATCAAGCAGCGCGGCGCAGCAAAATGCTTATTACAATTGTCTGCATGTGAATAAATGATATGAGCAGAGTGTGCATCAACTTTTTTGTGGATGTTCTATAATAAAGAATTCTGTACTGTTTTTCGGTCCTCCTGAGGTCGCTTAAAAAGTGTATTGTATTAAACTTCTTGAAGTCAAGCAATATTCTCGCTTTCTTTTCCCATTATTTTTTCATGCTACCATGACATTGCCGCAAGAACTAACAAGTCGATTGGTGATTGTGGTGATGATGTAAAATCTGATGTGCACATTTTCATAACACTTTAATATAATTTATCATCTGCAGCTACACTTGGCGCTGCGACCGCCAAAAACTGCTCCGCAGGTGGGAAGAACCTCTGAAACGTTCTGCTTATTTTGCTCCGCGCTACGCTGCTTGGTGCTGCTTAGATGGGTATTGACCTCTACCATAAAAGTTCGATCGATTTCATTCGAACGCTGTCGTGTTACTTACCGGGCTGCTTGCATGCGACGCAAGTCTTGGCATCGGGCGACGAGCCGCCGGCGCCGGCGCCGACCCTCTCGATGATCAGTCCGCTGGGCAGATGCGGGATGGCCGGGAAGGCGTCGAGGACGGCCTTGTTCGGCTTCGCGGGCGGCGGCGACACGCGCTCCTGCCTCTTCTTGGCCGACTGGCGCGTCTGCGGCGGCGACGCGGCCGTTATCGGGAAGGCGTTACGCCGGCGTTTCTGCAACGATCGAAAATGATGCCGGCTTATTCGACGTAGATGGCTGTTTCCCTATTTCGGTACTTCAATAGCCTCACGCACTATGTTTCGTGTATTGATGAGCTCCATTAATACACCTTTTTTTGGTTTGTCGTTTTCATTAGACCCAATTGAATATGAGCAGATTACACTGTCACTGATGGAAATAACCAGATTATGATTTATGATTCACGAATTTATTATATTTTACTCAAGATATATAATTTCGAAAGAATCCAGACTTGATACACAAATAACAAAACTATCCTCAGCCATATCAAGTGTCAAAATTCCGTAACTGTCACTAATTGTTCAGGCGGAAAAAGATATAAATAGTATAAATTGTTCGTTACAAAAGGCCATTCAAGCACTCGTCCGGTCGGAAATTCGTACAAATGCATCTCTAGAAATCGTCTTCTAGAATGAAAATATTGAGATGCATTAATGTTTTTCTCTATTTCTCATGTATTGATGAGTTTCATTATTGCATTTTTGGTTTATCGTTTTAAACAACCCCAATTGATAGTAATGAGATCACACACACTCAACCACTGATGGAAATGTGCAGTTCATGATTCATTGACACATAAAACACCTAGTTGTGCAGTTGTGGGCTGCCTTAATCCTGCAAAAAAGGGTTTCTGATAATGAAGCTACAATTCAATTCAATATTGGTGCACTCATTAGGTCCTCCCACCCGCCATTAGGAGGCAAAAAATAAGCTGATTGTCGCCACTGTCTTGTATGAAGCCACTGTACGCAATGCTATTTCATTTCCGAATTTCGTACTCGTGCTGGAATATGTTACTTTTGTAACTAAAGTATTAATATACTATTTTCTTAGACGAAGAGTTTATGTAGACATGTTTATTCATCCTCTCGAACATTTTTATGTAGCATGACAGGTCGGAATTTGTTTCTTCACTTGTAAGCAAACGTCACATTCGAAGAAATATATACATGAATATACCAAAGTACCTATACATAAAAAGTACAAAACATGGTATAAGGACATCAACACAAGAATTAAAAATTGTCATTGAAGACCAGTTTTCTATGCTTTTTAAACATAATTTTCACAGCCGTCTATGTTTTTGAGATACAGTGCGAAATTGAAATTACTTACTTTGTAAGCACTTTCCGTTTCTTAGTTACTTTTCAACGGCAGGATGAAAACCGGACCTTATATAAATTTTCACATAAAATAATGGCGTACTCCATATTTGGCGTATTTTCTTGAACGCCAATTTTTCGAAAATCAGGCCAAATAAATTTTTTTAATGGGGCACTATATATTCCTCTACAGTTCGATTAAGATTTTTCCAAGCACTGCGGAAATATATAATAGTTTATATTTTTTTTTTGTTGATGCTGTGATTCAACATTTTACTCTCAATACGTTAAAGTTTTGTTCTGTATGAAATTATAAGGACTGTTCAAAATCTGGAGAACATGGGGGGGTTGTCAAAGTTTTGTCTGTGGCATTGTTTGTTTCATGAAAAGTAGGGCAGTTATATGGAAACCGCAATCCCCCATCTTCAAAGATAACTGAAATATAAAATAAAAGCATGGAAAACAGGACATCGTTCACTTTACATTAGAATCAACAGAGTACGAGATTTTAATTTTTTCGATATATTCATCCATAAAAATTAATGAATTTTCAAACAGGTATTCTTTCAGCAGATATCTAGCAGTGGTATTATTTATTTACACGGACGATTTTTAAATAAATAAATAAACTTTATTTTCCTTATGACAATTACAGCAGAATTTGTATAGGAATCGTCGATATTGACCTACAAACTAAATGGACATATATTCCTCTAGACTGTAAAAACAATTACATAGGAGGAAGTCTTTTAATCTCTTTTTGAAAATAGCCAGTGTTTTACAGTTCTTCATAGTAGCTGGCAGTAAGTTGAAAATTCTGGGAGCCATGAGGTTAGGAGAATTGTAGGCCAGTACACCTTTACCAAATGGGACATATATATCATTTTTGTGTCTGGTATTCACATTATGTTTCGAATTATTGGACACAAAATTTTTGTCAACATTTTTATATACATACAAACAACATTCAAATATAAAAAGACAAGGCAACGTTAAAATTTTATACTTAATAAAAGCATTTCTGCAAGATTCATTCATAGGAATGCCTAGCATTGCTCGTAATGACCTTTTTTGAGCAACAAAGACTTCTTTCCAATGAGAGGATAAGCCCCAGAAGCACAGACCATACCTAAGTCTAGAGTCAACCTGGGCGTAGTACAATGTCAGCAGTTGATCACAGTCCAAAACTTGTTTCAAATTTCTGATTTGATAGGATATTGTATTCAGTTTTTTTATTAGGAGTTCACAATGATTATGCCACCCCAAACATTGATCAATGGAGAGTCCCAGGAATTTAGTAACTTCGCTATCTGTGATGACAAGATCAGAGTTTTTGTTTGCCTGAAAACTAATGGTGTCACAACTTCTCTGGCGATTGTGAAACCTAATTGAAACAGTTTTGCTTACATTCAGATAAAGATTATTTGATGCAAACCACCTATTTAAATCTTGAAAAACTTTATTGCATTTATCCTCAAGGTCCGAACCATTCTTGTCGGAGACAATGATTGAGGTATCATCTGCATATAATGTTATGGATGTTTCGACTGATTCATCCAGATCGTTAACATAAATTAGGAATAATATGGGACCTAAAATGGATCCTTGTGGAACCCCTAGATCTGTTGAAATAAGGTCTGATGTAATATTATTGATTTCCACATATTGTTTCCTAAGATGTAGATAGTCTGATATCCAGGCCAGTGGAATTCCACGTATACCATACCTAAACAATTTCTCTAAAAGAATGTCATGGTTAACACAATCGAATGCCCTGCTGAGATCACAAAATATCCCAACAGGGCATTCTCCTGCCTCAATACATCTAATGATTTCACTATAATAGGAGTGGATAGCTGTGGAAGTTGATTTTTTGTTTAGGAATCCATGCTGATTCGATGTAAATATGTTATGAGCTTCACAAAATGGAAGAATCCTATATAAAAATGCATATTCAAATACTTTTGAGAAGCATGGTGGAATTGTCACTGGCCGATAGTTTTCCAATGAATGGGGGCTATTCTTTTTGTAAATTGGTATTATTTTTCCTGTTTTTATCATATTTGGAAATGTACCTGTGGTGAAAGACAAGTTCACTAAGTGTATGGAATGGAAATGTTTTATCCGACTTTCAGACTGTGAGGAAACTTGCCATCCAGAAAAGAAAATCAACCAGATAGTTAAGAGGTTAAATGAATCTGACAGGCCATTTCCGAGTGCCACTGCCGCCAACATTCTAAAGAGCAGAAATTGGAAGTCTAATTTGATATGTAACAAACTCTTGAAGTTTTATATTCATCGTGGGTTATTGCATATCGTCTATTGTTATATCCTGTGAACTCAAAGAGCAGAAATTGGAAGTCTAATTTGATATGTAACAAACTCTTGAAGTTTTATATTCATCGTGGGTTATTGCATATCGTCTATTGTTATATCCTGTGAACTCTTCTGGACGTTATCAGAAACGAATCAGGAGAGTTCTCAAGGTCGGATATAGCACAATCCTGTCAAATATAGTAATCCTGATGTTTTACGACATACCAATCTTACTTTCCCGAAAATACATGTCCAGCTAAAGACGCCGATTCTAAACCTCTTTTATGTATGCTTTGATGCTTCAATATTGCAACAATAAATGTTATGGTGGATTTCGGTTATTAACTGGTGTGGCATCACTGAGATGAAGATGAAGCGATTTTTGTTTGCGACAAGCAAGTGCTCATTGGCAACGTCGATCCTAAATTTTAATTATCTGTGTTGCACTTCGATATTGCAATAATCTGTATGTGAATGTAATCTGTATGTAAGAGAAGACGTCGGCCGTTTATATTTTTTATAGCACTGACAGCTTGTTGAAATAATAACACTCTTTTAAAGGTAGGTATTATGCCACAATAAAACACAATTCAGATGATTGAAATCAGAAGCACAACTGGTAACTACTGATTTCTATTAGGAGGTTATCAAGTCATTCAATGCATATTTTCATTATATTACAAATAACAGACAGTTTTTTTGTCATAAAATTGAATATACTGTCTGTGAGTTAACTTTAATCATTTCGACACTGTTTACTGTCAAAAACGACAATCACGAAAATTTTGAAGAAAAATATTATTCCAATTGTGTTGGAAACTGGAGCACATTCGTTTCCCGAAACGTCCACTGAACTAAGATGAGTAGAAATTTTATCTTTTTTTATCTTTTTTTTATCTTTTTACTATCATTATTATTATTTATTAGATAATAGGGTGTTGAGGGATCGATTGGAAGTCATTTATATTCAGGCATTTATTTCTAGTCTCAAGCTTAAAGAAATAAATATTGATATAATTTTGATATTTATTGAACATATTTGTCTTCCATTTTTTTCTGCAAACAAGGTGTCAGAGACAAATATAAAATTTCTCTTTTAGGTATATATATTAGGGCAGATGATAAATCTGTCCTAACTACAAATATATTGAAATAATTATTATAATTTCTATTTTCATTTTTAGAAACGAGAAGAGAAAATCCCAAGAAATCTAGAAAAATCAAGTCAAACACAACATTTTCATAACTTATTTCTTTCAATGTAAAGTGAACCAGTTCATCGCTCTTTGAACCTCTTAATTTGTCAAGAACAAACAAGAGATGATTCAATCAAAAACATTTTTAATTTTTCAACATATCAAGAGGGGGGCCATTACCGCGCACTTTGTGATTTTGACAGAACTGTTCAATTTGAGTAGTTTATTCTGCCCTTATACGATTTTTCAAGTTTTCATATTCCTAAAGAAGTATACCAGATGTATAAGATTGGCGAAGCAGCTATTCAATGGAAAACGAGTGTGACGTCATATTGGAGTTGACAGATTTTAGATAAAAACAACTCACTGTTGACCATCCAACATAAGGTGAATGAATGAAAGATTTAAATTTTGAATACCGCCAACGTGACATCACCACTTTTGTTCTCCAAACTATTAGCTGAGATGTTTTCAAGATGGTATGGGTAAGAAAAATTACTTGATTTAATCTCTTTTGATTCCATTTAAATTTACAATTTTTCTCAACTGTTATTGATATGTAGAGGTAAACAGGACATGGAATTTCATTTTATTTTCAATTTTTCAGCTAAAGTAATATTAATTTTCAAATAATAGCGGACAATTGCATGATACACCATCCTATAAACATCCCAGTCCTAGCGAACGACGAAAATAAAAAATCAAGCATATACATACATTGTGCGTCAAAAAATCCCAACCTTTATTTCCATAGAGGAACTGAGGATTGGCGGTGCTGCGTCTCTTCCTCTCCGCCCTTTTGTTTTGCATTTCTTTGAACTGATCATGAGTGGCCAAATAGAAATAGTTGAGGAAGTCCGCCTGGGACACGTCTTGAGGATCGACAGGGCTGGATTGGTGTTCGGGCGAAGAGTGAAGAGATACATTATCGTTAGAGTCGTCTGAGTATGAGGTGGCTGATCCGGAACGGACAACACTGAAAATATTAATAGATTTATTTCTTGATTGATTGATAGATAGATATATAGTTTCATTCAAAGAATTGTACGTATACATCATAAAATTAGATGAACCGGCGTCAAAAAGGTAATGATGAGTCACCATTCAACAAACATCACTATCTATACTGCAAAAATAGGAAATAAATATTTCACGACAAAATGAAGATTGTAAATGGTTAACATCAGAATGAATAAGTCAAAATATATTTGAATCAATAAATTCATTTACAGTATGTGGTTTGATCTTGATTTATAATTGCAGTACAAGATTTGGAATTTTCAAGACAGGGTGGTTTGATTTGTACTTCTGTTGGTAGCCACAAATATCCTTTTTAATGATCTCTCATTTAATCCCAAATCACTTGGTTGATAAAGATTGTGTTCTAAGAAATCTTCACTTCACTTAGGAGAAAATGAATGCGATGATTTAAAATTGTAATTGTTGAAAAAATATATATTCAAAACTTACATAGTTTGTTTCCTGGCACGATTGATAGCATTGGTGAGATTGAATCTTCTTTCTTCCAGACCATTTTTGATCAAGCTCGTCTTCAGTGACTTTTGATAAGCTTTGTATTCATCCCGAAGCCGTTCCAGAAGATTTTTCTAAAAAGATCAGATGTGTGAGAAAATATGAAAGCCTGGAAAGAAGAACAGAAATTTGGTGTGAACTATTTGGATCCAAACAGACATCACCTATTTTATTCAAATAAATGTGATAATATAATCAATGTGCCAGTTGGCACAAGATCACATTACAGCCCATTTTTCTTCTTCAGTTTCGGAAATGAATCATTGAAATTTGGGGCATCCTTTATGAACCTCGAAAAGTGACCTTCAGTTAGTATAAAGAATGTCCCAAATTCTTATCATTCACCTTCATAAATGAAAGAGAAAAGGGACTGTACGATAATCCTGGGTCACCCGGCATGAATAATGTAACTCTGTAAAGAAAATTTAGGTCTGCTGATTAATAGTCTCAGAATCAAATATTTTTAATAGGCCTAACGGAACACGTTTTGAATGCTATTGCATCAAAGTTAGCTATGGAAATGGTTGGGAACTTGTTTCTGTTATATCGAGAGTAATGAAATTTTTATTACTCTCGTTCCGCTGCTGTCAAATAATAATCATGGTCTGCTTACCAATTACCAAATGGTAATACCATGTTCAAGGAGCATTTCCACAAGTGAATGCTCATAAGTCCGAAACTGGACTAGTTAGGTATGGGTATGATGGACAAAGATGACAAGCAAATTTCAGCGGCTTTCTGAATTTCCAATAATATATAGGATGTTCTATTTGAAATAATCAACTTTCAGTCACTTTTTCAAACAAACAAAATAAGTGTATTTTTCTACTACCCTGTATTGAAGTAACAAATATGGGAAGTCATCAAGTTTCACCTAGCTCCAAATCAAATTTTGACCTCTTCTCAGAGATATCAGCATTTTTAGAGGTCATGATTTCCAAAGGGAAAAATTGAAAATAATTTTAATTTTCAAAAACGGTAACAGCTAGGTATAGGGAAATATCGAGAAAAGTTGTTGGGAAATTATTGGAGATTCTAAAAATAATATTAAATATGGGGTGTTTCATTTAAAAAATCACAGTTACTACTACTTTATAATAGAAGTGGCATCACTGCATTGTCGAAAATATTTTGGTTGGGTAGAGAATGTCTGAATATGGTCTCTACCAAATTTTCAAAGTGATCCATTGTCTGGATCACCAGGAACATCTAATGTGCCATCCACCGTAAATCAGCCTGTATACTTGTTCAATAAATATGGCCAATAAATTACTACTACTTCAGAAACTTGAAACATCAATAATAAGTACCTAATAGATAAATTCACACAATCTTTCATCACAAAATGAATGTATTGCAAGGCTCATTGAAAATATTCAATTCTCACGTTATTGATCAACCGCAGAAGAAGAATATGCAAAGAATTATATAGGTTCTGTAGTAGTCAACAGAATGATCGTCATGTTGCAATTTCTCACTGCTTCTCTCTGTAGAATTTCTATCTGACATCTATAGAGTCACATATGGCTAGTACAAATTCCTGAAACATTGGACTAACCAATCGTGGAAACCGAATTGGAATTGATTCAGGAATTCAAGTTATATTTTGTTGATCATTTTGTTGACCAGTTTGTGTCAGAAATAAAAGTTGATTTCTTACCTGTTCAAGTCCAATACTGATAATTTCTTCTTCAATTCTGTTAACTTCCTTTTGTAGATCACCATTCTGAAATTCAGATTATATTAGTACAGTCAGTGCTATAATATGCTGGATACAGCAAGTTACATAGTAAGTTGTGTTAACAATATGTATCCGATCTCGTCAAGTGATGAGATACATGAAAATGTTTTAGTTGAACTCTTAAAAAATGACTTGAGCTACAAATCCAATATTCCAGAATATACAAAGTGATCTATTTTAAATAATCAGACCAAAGATACTTCTTTTCATATCACACACAATATATTATTTCAATTTCGGATTCACTATTCAGAAACAAACTGGACTGCAAAAACCGCAATTTCGGTCGGGTTCTAAAAAATACAGCAGAATATATTGCACGACATTCCAGAGTGGCCAGTGAGAAAACTAAATGCTTTCAACATCTTGATGAGCTATTGAAAAATTATACTTGATTTGTGGAATATCCTCGATTTATAGCAAAAAGATGAGTAAAACGACAAGACGATGTTACGTAACGTTCTGTACACCGTGTGTATTAAGGACACCAAGGTCACCAGTGAAGTATGCATCATTTGGAAAATTGTTTCGACTATTCACACTACATTTCACTATGAAATTACTTTGTGCTTCTGAAAACTGGATGAATGATTATGTTGTTTATCCTAAATGAAACTGCTTTTTTAGATAAATAAAAGTGGAATTTCAATTGCAGCAATATTTTGAGACTTAATTAATCATTGATCTGTTCTTACTACAAACATATCAAAATAATCATTAGGTATGCTTTCTATTTCAAGTTTTTTGAAGAGGAAGAGACAATCCAGAAATTCTAGGAACATGACTAACCACTGAAATGGTTTGTTGTTCATCGCCATATTCGTTTCAAAATCCAGAGGCGCCTCCTTGATCATTGTCGTTTATTGAAGCCATATCTGAATTAAAATTTGAAAAAAAAAGTATGAACCTTATACAAAAAGAATTTAATGATTTGAATGTGACAATTTTTATGTATTATGTTTCTTTCTTCTTTTTGTATATTTAGCTTCTATACTCATTTTATATCATAATGCCATGATCAATAGGACAATGAATGGATAAAAAAATTAATTTCTCACATGATGCATACTACACTGCTGAAAATGTATTCATTATATCTTGAATTGAACTTACACAAGAATCCAGTTCTAATTTGGTCAAGGTATTCTGAAAAAAAAATCAAATGAAAAATAAAAAAAAGTACATGTAATAGGGAAAAGTTCCGTATCTTCATAAGGACATATATACATAAAATTTCCTCTCTTGCGCTACTCATGGTAGGAAGGGATATACAGATATTATTAGGATATAAAATTTGAATTCAATTAGTACTGAAAAAAAAAACGCTAAATATACAATACTCTGCTAAAAGAATGGAAAACTTTATTTCACTCAATAAATGAGATTTCCAAAACAATTTGGACATTATGATAAAATGTATATTATTTTATACCCCATGTATTAAATATTTGTTGTTCCTGTACCAGTAATGTGAAATTGAGAATTGTGAGCATTGTGACTGTGACATAAGTATTTATAAAGGACGTTGCAAGAGTGAATGAAAATGCAGGATGTATCTTAATTTCAGGTGGTTACTCCTTGTCATATTTAAAAAAAAAATATATGAAGGTTCGTCCTATAACTCAACATAAGGAATTCTGGGATGAGTCAATGCCTCCTTAACAAATTCAAAAAAAAAATTCATTTTGCAAAAAGCAGCAGCCCAAGAATTTGGAATAATGCCACTATTCTCGACGATTTTCTTACACACAGATTAAATGCAATAAAAACGAATTATCTTCTCATATAGAAGATAAGAAACTGTAACTATGATAGGAATTGTTCTAGATAAAAAATTAACATGGAATCAACATATTGATACATTATGTAATAAACTGAAGAGAAGCTGTTATTCTATTAGATTCATGTCAAATCACTGCAGCTCTAGTATACTCTTAACATTGTACCATGCTAACTTCCAATCACACCTTTGATATGGTATTCTCAACTGGGGTGTGAGTGCTTCTGTCCAAAGGATATTTCTCCTCCAGAAATATGCTGTTAGAATAATTGCTAAGCTAGGGTAACGAGAT
Organism: Gastrophysa polygoni; assembly: GCA_963576655.1. NCBI lineage: Eukaryota > Metazoa > Arthropoda > Insecta > Coleoptera > Chrysomelidae > Gastrophysa > Gastrophysa polygoni. The sequence goes on along the minus strand of OY755084.1, from coordinate 31,248,363 downwards.
TCATGTAGAGATGCTTTTTAAAAGCCAGTTGCCAGCACTTACATACTAGAGGCTAGTGCATACGTTCACAAAAATGAATCCAATTTTCAGTCTTCTTGTCCTACACATAACCACAATACTCGTTCTAAATATCTAATCTTACCAAACGCTCATAGAACTTCTTTGTATGAAAAAAGCGTAGAGTACAGTGGGTGTAAAATATATGATATGCTTCCAATAACTCTTGAGAATTCCTCAAATATTAATGTATTCAAAAGTCATCTGAAAAAAATGCTACTTCAAAGGACTTGTTACACCGTTCAAGAATTCACTAATCAACTAACCTGAGATCTTCAGCTTTAGCAAATTTGGTTATTGTGTTTACTCTGAAGTGTTGTGCTTTGAATCACCGAATACTAGAGAAATTGTGTGTTGTTTATATTATATTGATTGTTTTATAGTCTGCAACTATCTACATTTATACTCCTATTACTTATTATTGTTTATCAATACTTATGGACTGTTTGTGTTATTGTGTTGTTTAGATGAATTTGACTGATTTTTACAATATGATTACATGTAGTTATTTTACATTTATACGTTTTTTATATTTACTTTTGGACTTGACATTTTCTTTGTTTATTGTGCATTGATTTTTTTCTTTTTCAACTGTACTTTTCAACCAAAGAAATATTATTATTATTCTTATTATGATTATGGATGTTCACTCCTATAATACAAGAGGAAAGAACAAGTATTTTACAAGACTTTCATAATACAGTACCACAAATAATAGATAATCTATTATCTATTTATCTATATATATATATATATATATATATATATATATATATATATATCTTTATTTAGCTCAAAAAACTAATTCATTTACAGTAAATAATTTTTATAATTCAGTATTACAATAAGCAAATGAATATTTCACAAACTAAAAACTTATAACTAATTAATTCAGAGTACATAATATTAAAAATACAATATCACAAAATCAAATAGCACATATTACAAACTAGGAACTTAGGTACACACACAAATAATAAATAAAACTCTTATGTAGCCAGAAAATAATCCTTCAGTCGGTATTTAAAACTATTCAAAGATGAGCTATCCTTTATATGTTTTGGTAGGTTATACATAATCATGCCCTTATTAAAAATTGAATTAAAAGTACTATTTTTCCTACACGTTTGTACATAAATGTGACACCTGGCTCTAGTCTCATAGCTATGAATTTCATTGTTATAAAACCCATATAGTATTTCAATGATACGAATGAAAATAGTTGGCCGGATGGTCTATTTAGTATGACATGAAAGTGCATTTTCAATATTTGACATAAAATTGATGAACATCCTTTCATGCATAAAATAATAGTTTAAACTGTTCTATATCAATTACTCACTGAATTGATATACAATTCAGATGATACATCTGAGCACAATGAATTCAATCGAATAATTCAATGAAACATTTTGTTATTCGCTGGTTGGTGAATTTTTACAACGTCATCTCGTGAATAAAGAAGAGCCGAAAATTCAGAATTCATTTAAGTAGTCCAGTGGACTTGTAGAAATTGTTGGATCTGATTATAAACTGCTGCTGCGAGTTGAAATATTGAAAGTGAACTTTTCTTATAATACAAGCCAACACAATAACACAGGGTGAGATTTTTTCACGGCATTTTCAATACAGGACTATATTTTCGTTACAATTTTAAGCCTCTTTTGGTATCCAAAATCGTAATATCAACTATCGTTCAGAAAGAGTGAATTGATGAACTTCCTACCACTGTAGAACTCAGTTCATTTGATACCACACGCAAGACATAATACCCTGAGGACAGTTTTTTGCTCAGCACTTTAACATGGTTCTAAAATTTCATGTCATTATCAAGACAAAATCCCAAAGATTTGTTGGAATGAGTGGAATATCTTGTATAGTTGAAATGATATAAGATGTGTTTTAGATATAATAAATGGAAGCAGATAAGAATTGCACCACTCTTTAACAGCAGCAACATTGTGAACTATTTTGCCATGAGGATTGAGTGGGTTCTCATCATACCACAGAATGGTTATATCAGCAAAGATAGTGAATTCACCTTCCATTCTAATGATCATTAATATATAGTATAAATAGGATGGGCCCAAGAACGGAGCTCTGTGGAACACCATGCCTAATAGAAATAGTATTAAAATGAAATAGCATAAATGGGTATTTATATTTATTCTGAAGAAATTTCAGAAATTGAACAGGAGAAAGAAATTATATTCTATCAATAAAATGAAACAGGATCTCCCAAGACAGTTACTATTGAGGTTTTTATTTATGCACAAATGTTCGAAGTTATGAAGAAATAGATGGGTATATAGGTATAACAACTTTTCTGAACCAAATTGTTCTGAACAAAGATTGGCAAGAATACACGACATGTATTATTGCTAATATTCTCAAGCATACTTTGGAATGAGTGGAAGTTGAAATATGTGCACGAAAGAAAAATTGTAATTTCAAATTCTCCCTCACCTGATGGTTACAAATTGCAGCTTTCAGCTGCGATTGATTCAATTCGATGTCACATTTGAGTTCTTTCGTTACTTCCATGCCGTTCATCGTAGGGTACTATCTCTTCGAGAAATGGAATAATAGGAATAATAATGAGTTTTGATGCTCAGAAACCGATTACTTCTCCATTCAACCGAACTCAACAGCAGAAAGAAATAGACGAGAATGGAAATTCAGGCAACGAAACTGAACCACAGATTATACATAGAAGTAAACTGTAAACTACACCATCTGGCAAAACCAGGCATACTAACTTTCTGTAAGGAAAAAGTTATTCTATGACCATGATACTATAATAGAATCATGTTCTATGACCATGTATTGATATGAATACGCATGGAAAAGGTGGATATATAGATGCATAGAAATGATTCGGATGATTGCGGATTAGAGATTAGAGCGGATTAGAGTGAAACCAACACAATAGTTACGATGTTGTCAGCTCGTGAGCGCCACTTGGAGATCTTGTTGTTCTCGAGGTCTGTCGTCAGAACCGAGCCAGTGTTGCCACGGACTCTAAAAGAAATGTTTCTCCGTTCATTATTGTAACAAAATTATTTACTTGCAAAAAAACGTGTTGTATGTTTTTTTTTCAAAAGTATGAAATGAATATCTAGAGTTATGGAATGAATATCTAAAAATTATGGGAAAATACAGAGGAAAGAATGAGCAATCAAGTCGAGCACTAGCACTACGCAACTGCATGCAACTGCTTTCGAAATAGGGACCCGTTCTACTTCTGTTCGAGTGTAAATTATGTTCAACCAGGGTTATCATATTCAATAGAGCTGAGCAATAAACAAGCTTTTACACAATGCTTGATTGTGTGGTGTGTAATAAAGAGAGCTTGCTGTGAACATTTTGAGAGGCGAAATACAAATATTATATATGACCACTCTATGACACCATTGTACATACATGGCGTACATCATGGTTAGTTCTTTCTATAAACCGTGGGTGTACATAGCATACATGGACACTAGACCAAAGAGTATATATATATATATATTTTATATTTATATTCATATATTTATATTTATATTTTCTATGACTAGACACCATCTATGTCTCTTTAAGAGTTTTGTCATCTGAGGCACAGATATATTCTTTGTCTGTGGTCTCTAACTCAGTGCAATTATTGCTCTGAGGACCAGTTCATCAAATTCCAGATTTATCCGCTAGATATATATCCGTCACATGATACTATAGTATCATCATGATACTATAACGATAGTATCATGTAGTATCATGTATCCGTCATATATAAGTAAACTGCCGATATGGTTTCAGTTTGGTTTTATTCCACTAGTTTGTTAACTGACAACAATAACTGTTGGCAATAGTGATGAATAAATTTAATGGCTTTGATTGGTTGTATGTTTCCACCTACCAATGTAGAAAGTCTGTTCAGAATGACTATGTCAAAGAGTGTATAATTATTCTATGACTGTTTTATAAAATATTCATTGCTGTTCTGAGTTTTATGCTCAGAGCAATTTTTTATGTGTTATTATAATTATTCTGCTCAGGGCCGGTTTATCAATCACAAATTATCTGTGAGATAATGCCTAACTGTCAGTTATAATGAGATGATTGACAAAGACCCCTTTTTGTGACCAGTGACCATCGTCTCTGGAATCGCATAATATAAAAGTTCACCAATTTTCAGTGATAAACACATCCCATCAGATTTTGCAACGCAAAAAGGTGACGATTCAGCCTGTCATTCAGCTTTTTGCGTCACTTCAATTCCAGATTCTGCTTCAATAATCAGAAAACGAAGCGTGAAAGCTCCGAACCAAAGAGGAGATTCTGTGTCCGAACAACTAACCCACTAGAAGGATAACAAAACAAATATTCTGATGCTAACATGAATTATTGAATTCCCAGAATTATCAATTAGTACCCAATCGTCACCAGTGTTGTCATATCCAATCATCGAAAAGTGATAAATAGTCCATAATATTTAAATTCCTTCATGAATTCATGTAGTTCAATGCATTAAATTAATAATCAATTCTGAATCAGTTCTGATTGATAGAAGATTGCTACATTATTCTGAGACTTAGCAATTTCACTTACTTGGGGGCTCTAGTACCAGCATGAGTATAATGCATACTTTTTGCTCAACGTTGCAACACCGCAATTTGATATTGACAGTCTACGGCGATTATCATTGCTTTGTTTGGTATCTGTCATTGTTTACGTTTCGATCGTATATAAGTAGTCTGTGGTTTCGATTTATCGGTATTATTCAACTTGTCTTCAGTTTTGTGTATTCAGAATTCATCAGAAACTCAGTGTTTAATTCCTGTGTTGGTGATTTGTTATAATGGTGAGACGTTGTGAGGTGTGTAAAAGACAATTTGAACCTGGCGATCAAAACACGTCATTTCATAGGTATGTTACCATTTTCGTATCATTCAAGATTTTAAAGCATTTTCCCAAATGGAATGGATGAAAATGAATTTTAATTAAATTGATTATACCCATAGGGCAGCTGCGACAGTATTTTGTGGTAATTTCTGAAATATTTCCAGGTTCCCTCATGATTCAGAACTGCTGAAGATTTGGAAGAAAATCATTGGGAAAGAAAATGTTTCTAAGGATGCTAGGATATGTTCCAATCATTTCAATATTAGTGATATAGTGTTCAGCCCAGGTGGCAAGAGGTTATTAAAAACAGGAGCAAAACCTGTACCCCAAAGTGAGAAAAAAAGGTGAGAACTCCGTGAATACTTGAGAATTAGTATAAAACTTATTGCATTTATTTCAGTAGTGACACTCTTGAAGAGGTAATCGATGAAAATAGACTGAATGAACAACCACACATTAAGAGGTAAGTTGGACTACATAACTTATATGCTATTGGTTTTATCAATCAATATTTCAAATAAAAAAATACTTTGTTGAGTTCATACAGGTAGTGACATATTCTTGATGATTTTTAATCAGTTCCTGTATACCATTTATTCCAATTTTGTAGGATAAAATTAGAGCCTCTATATGGGTCATGTGAACCAGGCCCATCAACAGTCACTTTCTTGACAGCATTAGGCACATTACCAGAGAAATCAGATGTATGTGTAGAAGAATCATCAACAATTCTGAAGAAAGGAAAGTTAGTATCTTCCTTGTAATTTCAATATACATTCATTCAAGGTGTTTGAAATACGAAAATAATAATCTGAATTCATATCCATGGTTCTTAGCACAAATATATATTTCTTCTGATGAATAATTATTTGAATTATCTTTCATTTTAGTCAAAGAAGAGATATACTTTTTGATTCACCCAGATCAGACTCAACAACAAGTTCATACAGGTAGTGACATATTCTTGATGTTTTTTAATCAGACTCTGTTTACCATTTATTCCAATTTTGTAGGATAAAATTAGAGCCTCTATATGGGTCATGTGAACCAGGCCCATCAACAGTCACTTCCTTGACAGCATTAGGCACATTACCAGATAAATCAGATGTATGTGTAGAAGAATCATCAACAATTCTGAAGAAAAGAAAGTTAGTATCTTCCTTGTAACTTCAATATACATTCATTCAAGGTGTTTGAAATACGAAAATAATAATCTGAATTCATAACCATGGTACTTAGCACAGATACATATTTCTTCTGGTGAATAATTATTTGAATTATCTTTCATTTTAGTCAAAGAAGAGATATACTTTTTGATTCACCCAGATCAGACTCAACAACAAGTTCATACAGGTAGTGACATATTCTTGATGTTTTTTAATCAGACTCTGTTTACCATTTATTCCAATTTTGTAGGATAAAATTAGAGCCTCTATATGGGTCATGTGAACCAGGCCCATCAACAGTCACTTCCTTGACAGCATTAGGCACATTACCAGATAAATCAGATGTATGTGTAGAAGAATCATCAATAATTCTGAAGAAAAGAAAGTTAGTATCTTCCTTGTAACTTCAATATACATTCATTCAAGGTGTTTGAAATACGAAAATGATAATCTGAATTCATATCCATGGTTCTTAGCACAGATATATATTTCTTCTGGTGAATAATTATTTGAATTATCTTTCATTTTAGTCAAAGAAGAGATATACTTTTTGATTCACCCAGATCAGACTCAACAACAATCACTGCAACTGAGTCAAATTTTGATTCGCCTAGATCTGACTCAACAACAATCACTGCAACTGAGTCAAATTTTGATTCGCCTAGATCTGACTCAACAATAAACACTGCTACTGGCTCTACAACTGCAACTGAATCGGAAACAGAATCGATATTATCACTCATATCTGGGGAAGAGGTATCCAGAAAAGCAATGGCAATAGTACCAAAGAAGAATGTAGGGAACTCAAAATGTCTCATTGGAAGAAGAGAAAAAAGGTTAGTAACATATCACTTCCTTGTGTTTTTTTTTTAAATTCATCTATTGATATGAATAAGAGGTATAAAAACATTCAATCATTTTGTTGACATTTCAATTATTGTAGTATTCTCATAATGATGGTACAATTAAATTGCATGCAACTACAAAATATAATCAATGTACATAATATATACATAATATATAATATATATATATATAAAATATACATAATATACATAATATATAATATATATATATATATAAAATATACATAATATACATAATATATATATATATATATACATAATATATTTTGTACATAATATAATTAATGTACAAAATATAATTAATGTACCTTAGATGGAAAATCTGCTAACCATGTTTTGAATGTGGAGAATATATGTTCCTGAGTGGTTTTCCTATTTTAAGGAAACCAAAAATTCGTAGATATTTTGGCGACTGTGAAACCGATGATATGGATATCCCAGAAGTTGCCAGAATAAATTGGGGAATTGCGAAAAAAACTGTAGCAATTCAGAGAACAAAAATTCGACGTCTTCAACAAATCAACAGACGACTGAAAGCCAGAGTCACTCGTTTGAATTCTCTTATTGAGAAATATTTGATAACAGAGAGTGCAGAGAATATTATCGAGGTTGGTATCTAATCATTATTGTACAAAAAGTGAAAGTATTGTGTTTTTGAATTGAATTTTTCAAAAATTTCTGAGATCTAAATAAAAAAAAATACATATCAAACTATGTTACGATTAATATCAATATCATTATGAAGCACTTATTTGGAGTACTAGATATTTTCAAATATCATTAGTTCAACACAACATGGTTTCTGCCAAGAAAAATCTATTACTACAAATCTTTTACTCTATGAGACATACATTGTCGATGCCTTGGAGAAGGGACTCAGTGTTGATGCAGTATACACAGACTTCTCCAAGGCATTTGACAAGGTAGATCATAATTTGCTCTCCCTTGAGTTGTCCAAATACCTTGGAGGCAGTTTGTTGACTTGGCTAAAATCCTATCTAGATAATCGCAGGCAAAGAGTTAAGATTAACTCCTCCTTGTCAGATGAAATTCTAATCACTTCTGGAGTTCCTCAAGGAGCTCATTTAGCACCTTTACTGTTCAATATATTTGTTAATGACGTGTCTTCTTTAATTATGACAATATTTTGAATTGCCTGAACATGAAAAGCCTAGAAGAGCGTAGAAGCAACACTGACATCATCACTATTCAAAAAATATGTAATGATCAGATTGGTAGTCCTGAATTATTGGCCTCCCTTAAATTACATGTTCCTCAAAAACGATTACGTTGTAGCAGCATATTCAATTTAGAAACTCATAGAACTATATATGCAAACAATAACCCGATAAACAGGATGATGACGCTGAGTACCAGAGTGAACTGGGACATTTTTAACACTGGCACTGAAAGAGCCAAACACTTTCTTGCCCTAATCCCCTAATGTAATGTCTTCTCATCTAATGTTTTGTGATATGTTTAGGAATCTGTTGTATAGGCTATATATATATATATATATATATATATCACTCTTTATTAGCAAATAATGCTCTTCATAGTACAGTCAGTCACTTGAAAAACACAAAACAAAAAATATAAAAATAGAGACAAAAGTCACATTGTAAAAACAAGAAACAAGAAATCAAGACAAATTATTGATGACTAACACTAGAAATATATTCAATACATTTTCGTTTGAATGAATTTAATGAATCACAGCTCTTTATATGACTAGGCAAATTATTGAATGCAATCAGACCAGAACTATACAAAGAGTCACAACCTATATGCTCTCTGTTGATATAAAAATTTCCCATTCTATTTCTAGTGGAGTGTGTATGAATACTACTTGTGTATGTTAACTGATCACTCAAATAATTTGGCAAAATATTGTGCTTAATTTTAAATATAAATAATAGCTTATTCAGTGTTATCCTTTGTTTAGCAGACATAAGAGACAGTGTTTCCAACATGTATTTCACAGATGTGCATTTATTACAACTCAGTATTGCCATCATGGATCTGTTTTGAAGCTTCTGTAGTCTGTTAAGATTTTCATTGCTTACAAAATAGAGCAATGTACTGCAATAGTCAAAGTGGGGTGCTATTATTGATTTATATATTGTTAATTTTGCATATTTACTTATTTCATTTTTCAATCTATATAAAAGATTGATTTCGTGGCTATTTTATTCCGAATGTCACTGCAGTGCGCATTAAGGTTCAATTCTTGATCTATCACCACTCCCAAATATTTGAAAGTTGCAACCCTCTCAATGATGACATTATTAATATGAATATTCAATGACAGCTGTTCATCTTGCAGTTGTCTTAAACGATATTTACTACCTACTAACATGCATTTCGTTTTATTAACATTCAACTTGAGGCCGTTGTCACATAACCACTCGTTTATATTTGATAGATCCTCATTCAAACATTCAGAGATTTCATTAGGTGACCCAGAACAATACAACATTGTGTTGTCGGCAAACAGTTTTATCTTACACCTTTTAACATGCACCACAATGTCATTTATGTACAGCAAGAAAAGCAGTGGACCCAATACTGACCCTTGAGGAACTCCTGAAATTATATTTGAAGTACTGGATGTCACTTGACTATATTTAACTAACTGCTTCCGATATGTGAGGTAATTAGTGAACCATTTTGATACATCAAGATCTAGTCCATACTTATTTAATTTCCTTATAAGTAACTCTATGTTGACCGTCTCAAATGCTCTTTTGAAATCCAAAAAGACAACAGCTATAATACGTTTTTTAGATAGGTCAACTTTCCATGAAGAGATTAGAAATTGCAGTGCAGTTTCACATGAATGGGATTGCCTAAATCCAGACTGTTCTTTAATCAAAATATTATGTTTCGCTATATATTTCATTAATTGATCTTTCACTGTAATTTCCAATATTTTCTCATGAATTGGTAGGGTATTTATGGGTCTAAAATCAGATCCTAAAAAGGCATTTGTAATTTTTTCAATAGGAACAATGGTGGCAATTTTCCAACCGTCAGGAAATGTTCCAGTGGTTAACGATAAATTAATCAAGTCCAAAAACCGATTACCCAGTATTTCAAATGTTAACTTAATTATATTCAGATTAATTCCATCATCATCTGTATTATTTTTCTTGAGGGAAAAAATTATCTTTTTTAAATCGCACATATTCAATGTTTCAAATTCCGTAAGTATCTCATAGGTTGGTATAATATAACTGAGAACATGATTATAATCATTTATTGGTACTATACTATCGGTAAGGTCTTTTAAAGTTTCAACGAAAAATGAATTAAAATATCCTGCTACTTTTGCTTCATTTGTTATGAGAACACTATCAAATTCTATACCTTTGAACTCTTGTTTTCTGTTACCCTTTAGTAAACCTTTCAGTGACTTCCACATAGCCCTACTGTTTCCTTTATTTTCATCGATCTTTGATTCATAATACTTTTTAGTTTCAATTCGAATTTTTTTGGTAACGAAATTACGACTTGTTTTATATTTTATTTTATATTTATGTTTTTTTTACACTGGGTTCGCCCGTCAATAAATAACTAAATAAATTATTTTTATATTAAAAAAAAACTACATTCGATATTATTTTCTACAGGCTTCTCTTCCTGGAACTAGTGGCGCTTTGATGAAGAAAGTTTTGAAAGGGTCTTCACACATGAAATATACACCAGAGCTGAGAGCTTTTGCTTTGTCTGTTCAATGACCGAAGCGTGAAAGTAACACGTGAAAAGTTTTGGTGTGAACTCCATTGTTTATGACCCATAGACTATCTAAAAGACGAACGACATTTACAGCCTCTGATCTCACGTCTGAATTTTTTATGTCACGTTCTGTGATGTTGATAGTTTCGTGGGCTACCCTACAATTATCTACTTATCTACCAGTTGAAACTTTGAGATGGTTATTATCAGGTAGTTTAACTTCGAGATAAGAGTTATCCTGTCATCGAAGCACCTTTCCATTATAACACTGACCATTAGGAGATATTAGCTTTGTTCGCGGATCACATTTTGAACCAATTTCGAACCAGTTCAGAACTAATTCAGGATTGTCGAAAAGCGCAGGACTAGTTATGAACTGCCTCAGGATTTTATTTTACCGCGAACGATTTTAGAACTTCCAACTGTCAGAAAAGTCTTCTAACATAACCGTGTTTTTGTGTGTTTTGACCGCTGAAAAATGAGCGATACCGAAGCAGGTTGATATCAAACAGTTCATTTTATGTATTCAATTCATTTTTGAACTAAATACACTTCAAACTATCAATAATTAAATATTATTCTACTAACTATACGCTAACGCCAATATATTGTAAAGATAGGTGATAGGATCGTTGTGATAGGTTAATTTTTTTGCCGCTCCAAAATCAATCAGAACCGTTAGGACCGATTCCGAATCAATCAGGAAACGATCCGATGTCATCCGCCAACTGTCACTGAAAATTCAGAATTTTATTAACCGCGAACGCCGTTTTCAAGACTGCGCATGAGAACAGTCCCCGAACTGGTTCGGAATCGCATCCGCGAACACAGCTAATATCTCACAGAAAATTTGTAATTGATAAACCGGTCCTAAAGTCCCTGATCACATCCATAATGGAATGAAAATAGTGAAATCACTGATGCGCGCTTTTGTTCATACCAATCCGCCTTACTCCAGCTGATGTAGGAGTCGCGAGTTTTCCTGAAGATGGCGCCATTATTCTACAACTATTTTGGGTTTCAAATTCTATAGTGTTTGACAAATTTTTCGGATTCACTCATTCACATCATTTTATCATGATTTCATCAGATATACATCAATTTAATCTCTCTGAATGCACAAAAGCCGAGTTATGTTTCAATTTTGTTCTATTGTAAGTATGGTAGAACCATGGACGTATTTATACGTTCATGGGTAGAACTGATCAGTTCCACTGTTCTCAGTTACCCCAAATTTAGTCGAATGATAGTGCCCTCTTCAGGAAAACTAGTGACTCCTTATTATCCAGGTTAAGCGATTTTGTTCAATTTCTGAACATTTCATTGAATAGGCAGCCGTACACCAATAAGGCATATATCTACAACTAATTATATGGACACAGTTCAATCCTAAAGATCTGTGTATTATATATCATTGTATCAATATCATATTGTCTATGTTATATATTTTTTCTACGACCACTAGTGTAAGTCTGGTGATTACGAACGATAAAAACACTCACAGATTTCCAAAAGTGTTATGTAATATGGACGAAAGCTCGCACGGTTTCCAAAGATATGTTGCTTTATTTCGTCTTTTAGATGATCATCCAATATAGGATATAGGTACCCATACATATGGAGACCTCGACGAAGATGCATTTACGTTTCTTCCTCTTGTATCGTTACTTGCTGGATTGGTATGTATAGATACTAGGTATGATCGTTCTAATTTCTGATTGAAATCTTCTTACGCTTTCTTGCCGTTTCTATCTTCTAGTGAAATACGATATCTATATATGTTTGCTCCATATGTAAATAACAAATTTTATTCGTCATTTGTAAAGAAAATTATAATCCCAATAAAAGATGGTACATTGCGGAAAACTAATAATTTCGAAAATAATGGTACTTCAGAATATCTTTTCTACTTTTCGAAAGGACTCGCGAAAGTACCCCGCACTAAATGTATCAGAAAATGACCCTCGGTGCAAATTGCTGAAATTTTGGTATAGTTGATGATTTTTTTCTGCTCTTGACCATTGAAGTTCATGTTTCCAGAATAAAATAATTCTTTTCTGAAAATAACCCAGTTCATGTGATATTCTGTTGATGTATCTCGACCTCCGAACAACAAACCCACTGTCTGTTCAATGATCGAAGATCTCGACCATGATGTAAGGAAGAATCTCGACCCAACAACAGTTCTATAAGCGAAATCTGGAAAATAGGACAGTATTGCCACTTGTACCTCAAAGTCAGATTTTCTATGAAAAAATATTCCATGAGAATGACTAGATTTTTTTGTATGATGAATGAATGAATCTCAAAACGTTGCACATCATGAGAGTAGAATCATTTCAAAGACACGTTAACATGGAATCAAATTGAAATACTTTTGCGAAGATATACAGGGTGATTCACCATGAATGTACCTCACTATACCTAGCTTAGATATCCCTGAGCTGAATTTAGAAGTTTTAAATTGAAATCATTTTCCATCGACATTATATGTGCAGGATTTTCGAGAGGTAGGTGCGTATATATTGTGATATATACCAAAATGGATGGAGGGTAGCTTAGAGAATTGAATCAGATTCGATTAACAACTTGAAACATTCTCACTCTAACATTTAGTATTGATAATAACCGATGATGATTATATTATATTCACAACACACATTTCTGCTGAGAGTTCTTCCTACAGAATTTTTGTCCAGGAAATAATGAAATTCTTCGATTCGAATGAATGTGGATAAATATTTTTGCAAGCTTGAGTTCTTGTTGCATTGAACTCTACTAAATTTTCAGACACTCATTTGAGAATTATTGCCAGATCATCATTCAATGTACCCACCTGTCTTGTCGACAGATAAAAAAAAGATGGAGCCTATAGTGGTATACACTAACATTGATAGTTATTGCACTAGATTTATCTCATCTACCACCACATAGAGTGCTCTCTCTGCAGGGAAAGTAGATAGTAAAATATAGAAAAGTTTCGCTAGGACGCCTTGGTGCCAAATTCGGTAAAATATTTCGGAGATATCCAATGCTGCAGCCAAAGATTCCCTATGTTTCTCGATTGACACAATAGATTATCTCCACAGATTATGGAGATGAGTGTGCGATCTGAGTTTCCGGATTGTTATTGCGGAATAGCTCTAACGTATTGGTATAATCCGTGTGAGTTCTTTATTCAGTTTCAAAAAATCATGGGCGATAGCGAAGACCTCAGTCCTGCATCATCCGTTTTGTTTGAGAATTTGAGCCAAGTGGAATTGTGGACATTTAAATACCCTATGTTAATGATTTCAGATGCTGGGTGCTTCTGTTGGATTTTAACTGCTAGGGAAATTTCAATCAATTGCATGACTAGTTGTACATTGCCCCCTCCCATCAGATCTGGCAGATGATATTTATTTCCAATTGCACCAGCAACACGATAGAAGTCACCAAGATTTCGAAAATGTGGCACAGTGATTAGTTGTTGAAAAAATTTGAACATGGTTTTCATATGATCTTTACTTGCTTCCACCATATCTTTTTTTTTTGTAATCAAACACTAATCATATGCCTCTTACTATAGATAGTTGTCGTTAACCACATTGGAGATCAGTAGGCATTATTCCGAGAATCATTATTACGAGAATCAGAAAAATATGGACCTTCTTGCAATTACTTAGCACGTTATCATCTGGTGCAACAACAAGTGCGGGTTTCAACGAATGCCGCCCTTTATGTACGAAGTATTGAGATTCATTCATCTATTGGTCTGGTTATGAGTATCTAAAATATCTGAGCACAATTGAAAACAATTTTACTGCAATTCATTTTTTTTCTGATATTTCTGGAATTTGTTCAACTACAATGATCGCGGAACTCTGCCTCAATTTGACCCACTCTCATCCCACCTGATCATGCCACCAAGAGCGATTCAAAGTAAACAAACTAGACGAGCTCAGGCTGGTCACCCCTTCATTGTAAGGCTGGAGACCTGATCTACCAAGCATCATTCTTTAATAGAACGGAAAATTTTTGGAATTCTTTGCCTAGCGAAGCCTTTCCCGATGCTTATGACTTCCAAAGTTCCAAGGAAAATTCCAATATCTTCCTCCTTCCCCGAAATCTCACCGCTGGCTAACACCATATGTTCATCGAACAGTATAGGATTTCATTTCGTGTTTTCAAAGATGAAGAAAAGCTTTAATTCTTCCCCATGCCTAACCACGAATTTGTGATAGCCCGTATAGAGATCTAGCCATTTTCAATGAATTGGTATTTCATGAATATTATTATTTCATGGAATATTATTTCCAACTTTCAGATATTAGTGGAAACATTGTCTGATTTTCCACGTTCCGGCAATGGATCTGTTGCTAGGTTAAGAAAATAATAGATCCACTCTAGCTTAGGATTCATCAACGGAATGAAAACTACTGGACGATTTTCAGAAAAATTATTCATTATTGAAGGTTGTGCCAATGGGAACTCCAGATGAGCTCATCAAAAAAAATTTAGCGATTTTCACCGAAGGCCATTTTCCTGTATATTTAGTGCGGGGTCCTTTGATGATCTCAGTATGGGTTTTCTGCAATTGAAAAACTTTTATTAATAATGAAATTTTCTGAAGAATAGTGATGATTAAACTGTTACCCATACACGGCAAATTTTTTGAATCTCCCTGTATTTGTGTTCGTAGAAGTGAACTACACAACTCGAGTTACGCACTCGTGGAATTACAAATTCTCCGCTACGTTGCTACGTGTGCAACTCTCTCTTCGTGCGTTATATGCGATTTACAACTCTTGTTACGTGATATACTATTAAATGTTGTATTTTGTTTGTATCTTTATGTGTACCAGAAGTCAGCTCCATAGAGTAACGTATGAAAATATAAATAAAATATAGAGATACGTATAGTTATATCAAACTATAGTGAGAATTACCTAGATTGTGAAACAGGATTCGTTTGCGAGGATTTTTTCCATAGAGGAAGTGCGTATAGAATGTTGTAGAAGGTATCTGCGTATTTCAGCTCGATGAAGGTGTGCGTATAATTTTTCTTTGCGGAAATCCCTACTTGAGGCCTCCCTGTATATGTTTGATTCGTTTGCAAGAATTTTTTCTACAGAGGATGAGTGTATAGAATAATGTAGAAGGTATATCTATCCGTATTTCAGCTTGATGACGGTGTGGGCGTTTCCACAAAAATATTTTTCCATTTGCGGAAATCCCTACTTATTGAGGCCCCGATTCGTTTGCAAGGAATTTTTCCACAGAGAAAGTGTGTATAGGATGTTGTAGAAGATATCTGTCCGTATTTCATCTGGATGACAGTGTGTCTTTCCACAAAAATAATTTTTCTTCGCAGGCCCCTGTATGTTTCTGATTCGTTTGCAAGGATTTTTTTCCCACAGAGGAAGTGTGTATATTATGTTATAGAAAGTATCTGTGTGTATTTTCACGAAAATAATTTTTCTTCTCGGTAATCCCTTCTTGAAGCCTCTGTATATTTCTGATTCGTTTGCAAGGAATTTTTCCAAGGAGAAAGCGTGTATAGGATGTTGTAGAAGGTATCTGTCCGTATCTATGCTTGATGACGGTGTGCGTTTTCACAAGAATTATTTTTCTTCGCGGTAACCTTTACTTGAAGCTCTTGTATATATTTATGATTCGTTTGCAAGGATTTTTTCCACAGAGGAAGTGTGTATCGGATGTTGTAGAAAGTATCAGTCCATATTTCAGCTTGATGACGGTGTGCGTTTTTACAAAAATAATTTTTTTCGCGGTAATCTTTACTTGAAGCCTCTGTATATTTCTGATTCGTTTGCAAGGAAGTGTGCATAGGATGTTGTAGAAGGTATCTGTCCGTATCTCAGCTTGATGACGGTGCGCGTTATCACAAAAATAATTTTTCTTCGCGGTAATCTTTACTTGAAGCCCCTGTATATATTCATTATTCGTTTGCAAGAATTTTTTTCTACAACCGCTCAATGAAGTATCTTTTGACGCTCTCGAATCTCATCACAAAAGGTGACGTTTTCCGAGGAAAGTTATTCTGTGGCAGCATTTGCGCTCGTTAGTGGAAATATTGAAAAACGCTCTCATCGCTGCTGCACGGCTGTATATACCCTGACGGGCGCACTGACGCCTGTTACTCCCTCATTCGACCCCTCTTCAAAACCTGACACACCCGAACACCTCTCGCGAGACTCGGATGTGTATGATCTGGCCTCGGACTTGTCCAAGGTCAAAGTGAAAAGGCCCAGTGGGGCTGAAAGGAAGAGAAGGAAGAAAGAGAGGGAAAAGAGTGCGAACACTGCCCCTCTGATCCCTCAAAAAACTTCCTCGGAATCCTCAGGCGCAAAAACAAGTGCCGGAGGACGACCTAGTGATGACCTCGGAGGAGCGCATGGGAGAACTGGATATGAAGGGTCTCGAAGGAGAACCACCGTGGACGGAAAATCTGCTGTGCACCCTAAGACTGTCAAGGTCCTAAACAATGCGTCAGGAATGACGCAATCAACCAAGCGGAGCCGCACCCAGGCTCCACACCAACTGACACCTCGCGAGGGGCAAAGCGACCCCGGTCTGGTACTGCTAACGCAGGGCAGACTATTACGGGGCAGCCCAGCTACTCGCAGGTGGCAGCCGCAGACAGGGCTTTACAACTGGTCATCAGCCGCGATGGGCAACCTGAAGCGGAGTTCGCTGAGGACCAGATGTTAGAGTTCCTAGATGCCGTTGGAGGGGTGATCATGAGGACGCCAGCGGCGTCCAATGATCCTCCCCCACAGTTCACCTCCACGCGGCTATGGCGCAGGCAACTGCTCGTAACCGCAGCCAACGAGGCCTCCAGGGATTGGCTTCTCTGGTGTCTGACTGAGATAAGACCCTGGGAAGGCGTGACCCTGGTGGCTATCGACTCAGGGGGAGGTTGCCCAACCAGGACGTTCTGAATGCCCTGAAAAGGCAAAATCCCAACCTGTCCACTACTCAATGGAGAGTTTGGAACAGGAAGGAAGAGAACCGCGGCGTCACACTTATAGTCCATATCAGCTATTAAACATGCCGGAGGTTCCCTGTTTTTCAGTGCCTCGCGGGCACTGGTGAGATGGGGAGACCATGCCGGCAAGAAACCAGAGGCGTCCGAAGCAATGGATGCCTCTGAGACAGTAGAGGACACAACCCTGACAGAGGACGACCCTGGTCGTCCTCTTGAGGGGAATAGTTCAGAGGATGAGGGACGTGGTAATAGCCATGCCCCATCGAAGAAGAAGAAGGGAGACTAGGCTTCCAAATGGCGGCCTGTCATACTTCTTCCTTGAACTTCCTGGAGGCTAACTTACAACATGGGAGGGCCTCTACGGCTCTCCTATGCAGAAGATTAAGGGAGCTTAAAATAAATGTGGCCCTTATTCAGGAACCTTGGGTACACCAAGACAGAGTGAGGGGCATGGGACTAGCGGGAGGGACACTGTATTACAGCTCTTCCAGCCCGAAGCCAAGAGCATGCATCTTCGCAAGAGGTATTGACACGATTCTTCTACCAGGATTCTGCTACAGAGACCTGGTAGCCGTCAGCAGTACCTGACGAAAGCTTGAGCGATATTGTAGTTTGCTCAGACTATTTTCCTTATGAAACGGAGAACCCTCCACCTGAGACAGGACGCCTTGTGCGGTACTGTGAGGAGATGGGACTGCCCTTGCTGACTGGATGCGACGCAAATTCGCACCATACACTGTGGGGGAATCGCGACGTCAATCCGAGAGGCAGGGCATTTCTGGAATTCCTGAGCTCCATTAATCTGGAGATCCTTAACAAAGGATCCGTGCCAACATATTTCACGCCTTTGGCACGAACGATTGTTGACTTAACGTTATGCTCGACAGAGCTAACAAGTAGAATCACTAACTGGCATGTTTTGACAGAGGAAAGTTTGTCTGATCACCGTCATATACTGTTCTCAGTAACAGGCAATGGCCAAGAAGAGACCCGATGATTTAGAAATCCCAGAACGACCAGATGGAACCTCTATCGTGAGGAACTTGAAGGGAGACTCTGGAACATGCCATCACGCTATGGACTCGAAGCAGAAATAGAGACGTTCGTAGGATGTCTCAATTCTGCCATACTCGAATCCTACGAAGCCAGCTGTCTACTCAAAACAGCAGACCGCCTAGGCAAAACACCATGGTGGAATTCAGAAATTGCACTCCATCGTAAGGAAGTTCGCAAGCAATTGAACAAAGCCAAACGGACAGAATCACGGGCCCACTGGGAAGAGTACAAATCGTCCCAGATGGACTATAAGAAAGCTATCCGCGCAGCAAGGAGGGACTCGTGGAAAGCATACTGCCAGGGAATAAATACTGTTCCTGAGGCAGCAAGGCTCAACAAAGTTCTCTCAAAGGACCCGGGAGCAAAGTTGGGAGCGGTAAACCCTTCCTGGTGGAAGCTTTACCTTATCGGATGCTGGGACGTTGCAACATATGCTTGCAACGCACTTTCATGGCAGCACCAGTGTTCAGCCTGAGCTTAAGACTGTCACCCCAATAGACGCTATGGTGGATTACACGATAGCCTCAAGAATTACATACGACAGAGTGAAATGGGCCATTGAGCCATCACCAGGTGAGGATGGAGTGTGTCCGGCCCTTTTACAACAAGGTATGGACATACTCATTCTACTTCTCCTGAAGATATTTCGAAGTTGTTTAGCTCACGGGTATGTCCCCAAGACATGGAGAACAGCTAGCAAAGCAAAGCAGCAGTGAACTATCAAACACGCCTCCTGATATAGCAGATCGAAAGTGCAAAAGCTGTAACTCTGAATCTGAATCTCCTACCGGAGAAATCGAGAAAGAAATATGAACTACAATATGATAAATTCATAAAATGGTGCCACTCCAAGAAACTAAGTATTCAGAAAACGTGTTACTGGCTTATTTTGGAGAAAAATCGAATAATTTGAAGTGATCAACTCTTTGGTCTATATATTCGATGATACGTACATCGAAATCAATAAGTATCCTAAACTCATCGCATTTCTCAAGAAACAGTCTGTTGGATATAAAGCGAAGAAATCCAAGACATTTACCGCTGAAGATGTACACAAATTTATACAAGAAGCTCCCGATGAATAATATCTGCAGAAAAAGTTGAATTTCAAATATACTATTTCAATTTTTTTTTTCAATCCACTTATTTTTTCAAATAAGTGGATTGAGTACAATTCGAATAGCTCAGAGCTCCATTCAGAAGAGCTATACCTGTTAATTTTGTTATAGGTGATGAATTGGTGAAAATGTAGATCAGTGACATAGAAGATAAAGATTCTATTTTAATAGTCCGAATTCCGGAATCAAAAACAAAAATAAGCCGTGTTCTCACAGTTGTCAGTAATAATGAAGAAAAAGCAGTAGATTATTTATCAATTTGTGAAAAATACATTGCCTTGAGACAGTGAAAATAATACCACCCGTCGCCTCTTTTTACGTTATAAAAAAGGAAGATGTGTTAATCAAGTTGTGGGTATGAATATAATCGGTAAAATTCCTAGTGACAATGCTAAATATTTGAAATTACCTGAGCAGAATTTAACTCTGTTAGTAAATGGTGGAGGTGACCTGATACAACTGAAGAAACATGGTGGTTGGAGAAGTAGCAATGTTGCAGAAGGGTATATTGATGAATCAATCAAAAAAAAGATTGAAACTACAAAAAAAATATTCTCCAGACCATCCACATCTCATTGTGTAGATTTCCAATCTTTGGGAAAATTTAATTTAGAGAAATCTGCTGGTGGCCCTTCAGGTTCAGGTATAAATATCAGAGATCGTAATAATTGTACATTCAATTTCAATATAGTGAATGATAAATGAAATTTTCAAGAATATTGTTCATCGTGTTATGAATTGAAATACAAGTAATCAATAACCATAATACTATTATGTCTATATATTCTTGTTGAATAAAGAACGAACCATGTGTGTATTTCGAACACAAAGTGTCATTGCCCTCTTTGTCGAGCGGCAATATATCACTTTGCGCTCCAAATACACAAAAAGCTATTTCCACAAAGGAAGTGTGTATCGGATGTTGAAGAAAGTATCGGAAAATCCTAGTTGAGGCCTTTGTATATTTCCGATTCGATTGTGGGAATTTTTTCCACAGAGGAAGTGTGTCCAGGATGTACCAGGTATCTGTCCGTATTTCAGCTTGATGACGGTGTGCGTTTTCACAAAAATAAATTTTCTTTGCGGAAATCCCTACTTGAGGCCCTTATTGTTTATATCCAATTCGTTAGTAGGAATTTTTTCTACAGAGGAAGTGTGTCCAGGATGTTGTAGAAGGTAGAGGTAACTGTCTGTATTTCAGCTTGATGACGGTGTGCGTTTTCACAAAAATTATTTTTCCTTGCAGGAATCCCTTGATGACGGTGTGCGTTTTCACAACAATTATTTTTCCTTGCGGAAATCCCTTGATGACGGTGTGCGTTTTCACAAAAATTATTTTTCCTTGCGGAAATCCCTACTTGAGGAATTTCCGCAGATATAATAATCGAAGGAAGGATACATAATTTCTCTGATAGAAAATACATGAAGTTCTTGAGATGATGAGTTTATAAAAGTTTTTCTCAGATGAAGAATATGTGACCGAATATTTCTGGATTATTTCATGTATTGGCAGGGTTCCGGCATTTCACAGGTCTGGTAATTATATCCATTCGAAAATTGAATAAAATCAATCTGTGATGAATTTGCTAGAATGGAATTTTGCCTGCTCATAATTGAATTTTCAGAGAAAAATCTTTCCCCTTCCGTTCGACGACACTGGTCTTCGGGTATCTACGGAAATTTCAGCTGCTGACCTTGACTGCTAGCTTCACATATGGCTTCACATCGCTCTGGAGAGAGAGGATAGTGGATAGGGTATTGTGGTTATTTTGTTCAACATGTTCCTGAACAAATATTGCCTCATATATTCAATGATCAATATTGAAACATATTTGTCGCTTATAGTGTCATGCGAAAATCCTAAACATGAATCTGGAATTGAAGAGAGATTGTGTATCCTTATAGTTGGCTTGATCTTGATAGTTGATTTTCTACTCATTAATCATTTTCTATGCTCTACAGGTGGATTTATGAAACTTTCATTATCATTACATTGAAAATTACATTGAAATTATGAAATATGGAAGTCTAGAAAATAATGACTGTTCATTAGATAAATTAATACATTTACATCACACCAATATTGCATGCTCTGTTATAATGATAACAAAATGTCCATTATTTTATTTCATAATCAAACCCCCTTGTTAGATAGAACCAACACCCCATAAGTTAAAGTCTAGGCGGGGTTCTGGAGGCATACAAACACATGTTGATGTAATGTGATGATTATAATTAATGTTTCATGAATCCACCTTACATACATCATGAGGCATACTAGATTAGTTTGGTCAGGATGGATGTATTCATGAAGTTTGACATTTAGATATATACAGAATACTTATATTGTGGAAAGGTATGATTCTTTGGAAACAAAGAATTATTAGGAATGCTGATGAGGATATCTGAAAGTTCAGCAAGACTTTCATGAAAAAACAGCAAGCAAAAATGGCCTTGTGAGTAGTATCCATACCTATTTATCATGTGATCATAATGGCAGCATCAAAACATGTACAACTTCCTCCTTGATATGCACCAACCATAGATTTCAGTTCAGATCTACAAGCACTAATTAAACAAACATTCTAGTATTTTTGGCATGCTTTCATAATAGGTCTATACAATGCAATATATTTCAACAATATTTCAATTTTAGTACAACATATAAGCGTATATTCCTACATAATATAAATATTTCAAATTTTAAATGCTATCATATTAGATATATACATACAGAATTTGATATCGATGTTTCTAGAAATGAATGATATTATGTAAATATTTTATTTAATTGTGTTTGGAACACCTGTATGTGCATTATTTTGTAGCTGGTTTTAAGCAATATATTATCTCCTTTGAAAACTGATATTTTCAAACCAAATCTATTATAAGTATTGAAACTATTATAGGTTTTATTTCTTCTTCAGAAAGCCTCACTGAAAGAAAACCCGGCAAACCCTACAGCACCTTCATGAAGTAAATTATGGATTCCATCATTACTTACATTGAGATATACAATATACCATAAGTATATTCCATGAGTGAAATTTGGTGAAACTAATGTTGTTTTTGAATTAAAAACTAAAACTGGGCAATGATTATTTGATTCAGATCCTCAATTCTATATGGTTCAGACCAGATTGAGTATCTGATAATTATTTGTCCAAAATTGAAGAGGTAGGTTTTTTATCTTGTTAATTTCGCTAGGAAGCATGTTATAAAATTCCACAGAATTATAAAAACTGCATTTTTCAAGTAGAATGGTCTTGGGAAAGTTAGATAGTCTTTGTGCCTTGTATCATCATAATGGGTAGACAATATGTCATTGAATAACTGCTTATTTTTGAAAACAACAATAACACAGTCAGAAAAGTATATCCAAGTACAGGTAATAAAATCAAAGATTTGAATTGCCCTGTACAAAAGTCATCTATTCTGAGATTTCCCAGAATTCTAATAATTCTTTTTGAAAATTCAAAGACTTCTCGACTGTGTGAACCACCCCAAAAAGTAGTCTGTATGATATAACCGAATGGAATTGACCAAAGTAATCTGTTCTGATAGTTTGAAGATCTATAACCTTTTTTACTTGTTTGATTGCATAACGAATTCTCCTAAGTCTGTCACACAGTTGTTTCCCACGGTATGACCAACACATGATTTCATCAATATTAGTACCAAGGAAGTTTGATTTTTTGAGGTATATCTGCCATGTTGGAACAGAATACAGTTCGTTGTGGACATGTTCAGAACTAGAGCATTCTACTATAAGCAAGTAGTAACAGTTGGGTGTTTCATAATATTAGACATATCATTTACATAAAGGATAAACCATATTAGACCAAGTATCCTGTGATACACCCATAGCAATTGTTTTCTCTTCTGGAAAATTTTTCATTGTATCATTCTTTATGCAGACTGTAGAGGTTGTTGAAAAGATGAGATGTGAACTAGTCATGTGCTAATCCACGAATGCACATCTGATGTAACCTGCTGAGAAAAATTTTATGGTTCACACAGTCAAATGTCTAATAACAGCTTCAGAAATACACCATGAGCAATACAGCCAATGTCCAAATAATGGAGGATTCTCTGAATAAAAGTGAAAATGGCAGTCATTGTAGAATACATTCTTCTGCTTCTGCATCTATTCTGCTCATCCACTCTGCATACAAAAAATCAACACATCTTCTGCACATGATTTCAGACCATTTAGAAAAAAATTGAAATGAACCAATGTGTCGATGATTTTCAAACAAAAATCAATCGCCCTCATTTCTGAGCACTGGTCAACGATTGCAACCTTTAGCATTGTGTGAAATATGCTGTGGCTGTTGTAATCATTTGTAATGTGATTTATAGTAAAACACCTTTTATTTCATCATCAGATGAATACTTGTTCTTCAAACTATTTATCACCTCTAAGACTTGATTCTGAGTTATCTCTGATGAGTAAATTGTATTGCGCCATGCTTGCACAAGGTTAATTATGGGATTATTTGACTAGTGAAGTCTTTTCTGATGCTTACGACCTCCAAACTTTCAAGAAAAATTTCAATACCTCCTTCTCTCCAAACACTCCACTGCTTGCTAATATGATGTTCCTCGAAAATTATAGGGATTCCTTTCGTGTCAAAATATGAAAAAAAAATTGTCGAAATTATTTGCAGTAGGTATGTTATGTATAGTAAATTATTTACATTATTTTCCTCGGAATTCACTCACACTTAAAAGCCGAGGGGCAGCGGTTGTTAGAAAATTAGGACTGAATATATTAATAGCGAAACCAGTTAGCTGTCACCTATTCATCGTCTCATTACTATCTACATCTATCTAATATTCAGGCAATTCGTGAATGAATTATAATTATTGTTGATATGAATTCTACCGATATCTTAGACAATTCATTATATTCGTCAAGGTTTCTGATTCCACTGGGCAGGCAATTTGTGAATGAATCATAATTATTGTTAGTGTGCATCATCTTAGACAATTTATTATATTTATTAAGGTTTCTGATGTCAGTGGGAACCAATCTCTTTGGAAACCTTTGAGTAGCGCCTTTTTGACAGAAATGTATAGATGATTCGTTGATCTTGGCGATGAGTTAAAAATAAAATTCTCAGAACATTTGGTTCTTAACACAAAAAGACAATTGTGGAAATACAGCATTCTGATGTTGAGTACCTCACTGCTATCGAGTAGAGCTGTCGGGTATAGCCAGTCTTTGTATTATCTTTAATTTTGTTAAAACATTCAATAGGTTGAGTGCGTTACTGTAGAGAGAGACTTCCTCGCACCACAATTCTATAGAATGACAGTATTATCAGCATATAAAATCAAACTACCATCTATAGTGGGAAATAATGAAGAATTGATAAGAACGCCTTCGCGATCACTGATTTGATCCCTGATTTTGACATGTGATGTATTTGTCAAGTAACTTTCGAATACATTTATCACGTTACCTCGTACTCCATAGTATTCGAGCACATCATGAATTTTTTCATGGGGCACTTTGTCAAAAAGCTTTCGCAAGGTTGACTGTAGATTAGCTTTTATATGGTAAAATAGCATAGGCCAAACATAGTATCGCTGGTGCTTGTTACTTAGAATTTCATTGTTATGTAAACATTCGATTGATCTTTGTTTTGAAGATTTGTTGATAATGATAATCATTAATAATATATGAATGGTTTCCTTATTCAGGGTTATTTCCAAACTCCAGTATAATTACTAACCTTGTTGGTATGATTTTCTAACAATATAATAAATAAAACATTCTGGCCCTGGACGTATGTTAGACCAATAGATTTTACTTTTCTTTGTATCTTTTCTATCCTCATGAAAAACGAATGGAAATTATTTATACTCTCATGAACTGTTGAGTTTTGTCTTTTCAACCTGACTTCAATTTATATGAAATTTTGACAAATTGGTTCATAGATTGAATTCACCCAAATACATATACTCCTACCAACTATGAGATTATTCCTTAAATTAGATATTAGACATGCAGCTCTTCAAGCAGCAACGTGCTCTACAATTGGAGGCTATAAAGAGTTACCAGCGAATTTCAAATCGAGATAGGCAATATACCGTGTTGAAATTAATGGCAGAAAACATTTTCACAGTGATACAGGAAAGTCGTGCAGCGATGGAAGCCTCTTACTTCATTCCTGGAGTTTCAGAGTTCCCTGCAGACGAGAAAATAAGAGATTATCTGTCGAATACTCTCGAAAATGTTGCTCTTTTTTCTGAGATCATATTGAGATTTCCGGATGTGGCTGTTCCATTACTGAAGTCTAATAATACATGGGATATCCTTTTCCAGTGGGGTATTGCATTTACTCATCAAATGAAGTATGTATTGGATGATAGTACTATCAAATTATTACAACTAGTGAGTCAAGAATTGAATTATGTTGAGAGAGATAACAACTATGTAAATCCATACAGAAAGAGAATTTATACCAAAGATGAAATAATTGAACACAAAAAAGAACCCAAGAAGAAAAAAACTATGAAGAAAGGTCCAAAATTATCTCGTTATGAATTATAACTTTGAGTACAATTGTTAGTAATGATTTTTTTCTACCTTATGATCTCCCAAGTCAGCCAAAACATGATATGTTATTAAATGAAGGATATTCTGTTGATCCGTTGAATGAGTTAACGAAATTAAGCAATACTAAAGTATACAGAATACTAATTATTGAACTGTGGCAATGCACACTTGAGAATGCTGAAAAAATGGTGTATTATTAGAGGGGCCTGCAAAATTTCAGTTCAATTCGAGTAAATTCATATTTATTCGAAGTAACGTAGGAAACCCTTCCTAACAACTCCAGACCGATCGCACTAACACTCAAGATTGATTGCTCAAGAAAACCATAGTTTTCATCAGGGCGTTTTGAAACCACAAATCGTTATAAATTAAACTCTTCAATCTCGCTATTTATCGGCGTTGGCGTTACATTCAACAACTATGATTTTCAAATATCACTCTTGGGATTTTACATACTGGCCTGATGAAAACGAGGTCGATTTGAGATAGTTAACGTTCTTAGAAGAAAAAAACGCTCGAACCGGTCGATTTTTATTTCGAGGGGGAAATATTTTGCGCATTATTTCAACTCTTTCACTTGAAACCCCTCGGAGGGGTGAAATGGGGATCTGAGAATCTAGTACAGTTCAATGCAACTAAAACTCAAGTTTGTATGTTCACCAAGAAGGCTGATCACACAATGCCCGATTTGATGATGTCGGGTACCACTGTTCCTATGAGGTCGTCAATATCCATGCTGGGTGTCACCACCAACAGTGCTCTCTCATTGAACGATCATGTGATGTCCATTGCAAAAACTGCTTCACAAAAACTTGGTTTTCTATTCCGTGCGAAGGATACTTCACATCCCAGCAAGTGATTATGATCTACAAAGCACAAATTTGACCTGTCCTGGAGTACTGTTCACATGTTTGGAGCTCAGCTCGCCTAGTCGATTATACAACACTCACCAAATCATTGACCTCTCTAGATCATCGTAGAAAGGTCGGCGATCTCTGCCTTTTTTATAGGTACTTCCATGGTCGGTGTTCAACGGGAATATAATCTATTATGCCACCACGCGCGATTCCTAGTAGACAAACCAGACGAGCTCAGGCTGGTCACCCCTACACTGTCAGGCTCGAGACCTGTCGAAAATCGCTATACCAAGCATCATTCATCAATAGAACGGCAAACTTGAGTTTGGTGTAACGGATTTCAACGAACTTGGTCTCACTATGAAGTGGTTTTTCAGATCTTCCAGAATCGAGTCAATTTGAATCCCATGGTGGCCGCTAGATGGCACCGTTTGAAAAAAACAGACAATTTTCCATTATTTTTCGAGAATTCCAAATGGAAGTATATATGTTTCTTGCTCTGATATGAAATCAAAGCAAACGAGAAGAAAAATGGTGAAAACCGCGAGTTGATACTTTTTGAGGAACCGGAGAAATAATATTATGAAAATATAAATTGAATAGTAACTGAAATAATTGGTCACTAGTGACTTCCTAGATGCTGGAATTGTCTGCCATCATTTTCTATACATGAATTGAGTCTCCGTCGAGTGGATAAAACTGCAACTTCCACTTCGGCCATTGGTATGTTTTCGACGGCAGTTCTGATCCTATTGAACCATATCTTTCAATCTCTCCCATGAATACAGATCTGAACAAGTCAGACCTGGAGACCTAGGTGGCCACCCAAATATGCTACCCCTCCGTCCATGTTAAATCTAACTAATTGCGCACATTGTTAGTAAAATGTGCCGAAAACAGGACGATGAATACTACC
This sequence comes from Gastrophysa polygoni, assembly GCA_963576655.1. Lineage (NCBI taxonomy): Eukaryota > Metazoa > Arthropoda > Insecta > Coleoptera > Chrysomelidae > Gastrophysa > Gastrophysa polygoni. The sequence continues at coordinate 31,220,152 of OY755084.1, read as the reverse complement.
AGTAGTTTTATGGTATCTTTGCCTGGCTGGATATCTCAAGGCATACTGCATGCACTCAAAATGAACTGCTAGCATGTCAAATGCCTCCTCGTTCGATATTGGCATTTTGACAAAAACAATCCACAATGAACAATGAAAACTTCCGACAGAACCTCAATTATATTTTGACGTTTATTTCATTCAAAGCTAACCTGCTTTTTCTCATTCCTAAGCCTAAAATAATTTCCAGAGATTTCTCTTGGCCACTTTCATCAAAAGCTTTTTTTTTCGAAACCCGTGCGGTAAATAGTTTCCTAGATATAGCCGGCGTCCTTCCTTAGTGGTACACCCGGTACAACCGTCATGATTTGATTTGATTGAAGTGTCCTTTATGTTTCTGATACTTCTGTCTGCATTCGAATATCGTATGTTCTTGATAATCCTCTTCGGATTTGTAACAGTTTTATGAAGTTGTCATGAGGATTTTTTGAGTTGGAATTGCCCCATTCTTCAGGAGTTTCAGTTTCTTATCTCTTGTGTCTAGGTTAGGTGATAGGTTAGATTTTCATCAATAATCAGAATCGATCTACAAACTTGGTGTGCAATTTTCCAAACTGATTTTTTCACTTTAAACACATATTTCTTGTTGACCGATTTCTAGTCTATTTTTTTCATCAATTCGCCAATTACTGGTTTCTTAGGAAAAAGTAATTCGAGACATTTTCTGATGAATAATTATTACACACGCGGAAGAGAACAGAAATTCTTCGATTCGCTCGACATAACAAAACTATCAACTTGAGATTCCCGAACGCAAAAAAGTCTATTCTAGTCTAAAACGGAAATAATTGGTTATATTTTACCACGGGAACAAAATGGGTTTGTTTTTCCGTAGTTTCATATGTAAGTTCATAAATGTAGATATCGACACCGTGGTTGAACCCAATTATGACGACGATTATTATTCAAATGAGTAATAATGAGCGAAAAATTACTACATCTTCATTGAAAGAATTCGCGAACCAATAGATGGCGCTGCAGAAATGTCAAAATTTGAAATAGAGGTGATCAACAAACATTTGATATAAGTTTTCAGTGTAAATTAATCATCTTGAGATTGATATTTTAAGAAAGAAATTATCAAATCAAAAAATATAAAAGGATGCTATTGATTATTATAGATCGTAAAACAGGTATTTTACATGAGTTCACAGGTTTAATAATGTTGTATAGGCTTTTACATCACCTCTACAAGGTCAATGGAGTGACACCTCATTCAATGTATTATTTATATACTAAAACATATCTAATTGAATCAGTAAAGTGAAATAAATTGTGATAATTGAATAACTTTTTCATTGACTTATCCTCTTATTATTACTTCAAGTTTCCAGTGTAAATCAATCATATTAAGATTGATATTTTAGGAAAGAAATTATCAAATCAAAAAATTTAAAAGGGTGCTATTGATTATTCAACGTTTATAGATCGCAAAACAGGTATTTTACATGAGTTCACAGGTTTGATAATGTTTTATAGGCTTTTTACATCACCTCTACAAGGTCAATGGAGTAGCACCTCATTTCATGTATTATTTTCGTTTTCGTTTAGATTTCGTTTTCTGAACTTGCTGCATCTTTTGTGAAAACAGTAACTAGCACATAATCACTTCGTGATTTTCGCGAATACAATAACCACTTTTCAGCTGCAAAAAATAAACCATAATATTCTTCATGTATTGTCATCGCAGTTGTGTCTATAAACTTCAAGGTCGACAAGAAATATCCTGTCCTTTCTAGAATACACCTTCTCGTGAAAAGTATTCTTTGTGGTTATGGTGTCGTGACATGACATGACAATCTGCAATCTGCTGTTGTTATGGTTACTATGTGAATGTTAATAAACACAAAACGACAAAACCACTATTCATCTATTCACAGGGTGATCATTGATAAAAATATCTGTGTAAAGAGACCAGTATGAATTATGAATTATTGGGATGAAGATATTGATCTACTAGTTGGAAATAAGGTAAGTTCATTTTATTAATTTCATAACATACTCATGATACTGTACCTATATATTGCTTATATTACGTAATTTGCTATTAGAGTGATTCTAGTTATTTTTATTTGCTGTATAAACTCACTTTTCCTAAAGTAGTTAGGTGAAGTGAAAATTGATATACTGTAGAGAGGTAGGGCTCGCTTTCGGTTTAGCGGAAGTCAAAATTGTATACACTAGGGAGTCTAATGTTTGTTGAATTGAGTTCAACAAAGGTGGTCTCTATCTATAGAAGCCAAGCATTGAAAAGCTACATCTGAGTTTTCAAAAGTTAAATAGATTCGTTTTTTCGATCATAAAAGTTACGTCAATAGTTATGATTCATGTCAGATGTCAGGCATAGCATAGGTTAGGTTCGATTTATTTATGTAAGGCTGGGTCTGGTTTATAGCACAGCATATAGCATAGATCCTATATATAGCTACGCTAGATACCAGCATCCCTGGCATTGGATTTTTTTGGCCCTTGTAGATAGCGCCACAGAGACCAGAATGAGACATGGTTCATGAACGATTCGTTCATCTATTTCCACATAAAGGGACGTGTCGGAGAAAAGATATTCCTTTGGACAGTATCGAGCCAGTGGCGTAACATTTCTGAAGGGTCAATTATGGAGAAATTAAATATTTATATATCAAAATGTAGCCGATACTGAGAGAAAAAAACCTGTAACAGTAACCTACAAACATAATCGAAGAAAGAAAATCTGTATTTCTTGCATAACACTTCATACACAGGGTGGTCCAACGAAAACTTAACACCTCGATTTCCCGGGTTCAAAATGAAAATATGCAAAATCGCTGGGACCCGTCAATTTCTTACTTCTAGAGGGGGAACAAATTTTCCGCCTTTTTCATCCCCGTTACTTCAACCTCCTGACCTCATTTAGAAGAATTCTGTTTCTTTCAGAAAGACATTTGCGATATCAATGGTAATTCTCTCAGTTATAGTTCAAAATATATTCTTGATAGAACCTGTCAGCTTTGATAATTTTGTAATGTTGTTTTCATTTCATGTTATGCTTCTTCCTTTTTTATCTTCTAGTTCCAGCTAACATCAATGTATTTTTCTGTGAATGTTTGGTATATTTGGTATTTTCTGGTAACTTAGGTTATGTCAGGTTAGGTTAGTTTTGGTTAAGCTAGACTGGGTTAGTTTAGTCAAAAGAAGTGCAAACGCTGTTTTTGAGAGCTCTGTATCGACTTAATATGTAGTAGTAACTTTCAAATATTTTACTACCTAAAGATGAGACCGCCCTATTCGCAATGAGCATAAAAACCTTCGTCGATTGAGTTCACTTTCGTTCTTCTACGTCACTTCCGCTAAACCGAAGTTTTACCATCGACACGATCTTTTTATATATGTATATGATTTTTATTGTCTATCACTACAAATTTTGCGAGTTGATAATAGTAACAGGTAAAGGACACGATCATTGACAACTTGTTTAATATTTCTCTCAAAAATATAGAGTGATATGCGCATGTCTTGATAAATAACTTTTTTATTGATACCAGAATGAAATTTGGCAGACATATAATTTGTTTATTCGTTTTGGTAGTTTTCAATATTTCTGGTTCAACCGGAAGTTATGCTGATCGCAAGTTTCTGATGAAACACCCCGTCTATTTTCTTTATTTGTCGAATAACTTTATGAGTACAAAAATGAGGGGTTCGATATTAAAAACCGTTTCTTGACCTTGAGGCAAATGCTGATGAGATCTTGGTTCATTGAACTAAATAAATTTATTATCTACCAAACTTCATTTTGATTTCATGAAAAAAACATGGATGAATCAACTTGATGAGACAAATATTTCCCCATCAGTGAAGGAAATTTTTTCCGAGTCATATTTCAATATTGCTTTGGAATATTATTCTGTAAATACCTGAATAATCACAAGTTCTGCTGTAGTCTGTCGCGAAGCAAGGTAGGCGACCAAACAAAACTCCCATTGAAATGGCAGGAAATGGGGACATACCAAGAACTGATGAAGATAATCCTTTGGAGTCGATAAAAGGAAGAAAAACCAGCGACTGGACTGATGATCCTCCTAAGTCTTCCAGGTTTGTAAATGGAAATTCAGCCACATGAACATGAGTAATCAATAGAAATTTTCAAGTGAGCCTAAGCATTGAGATTTCGCGGACTAACTGAAAAACAAAACAAAAGAAAGATATCTCCCATGTTTAAAATTTTTGAATCATGTTACTAATCGTGTATGATATAAAAATTATACACCTACACCTACTTTAATGCTGCTTTTGGTGGATAAAATAGGATATATATAGGATATAAGAAAATAGTATATTAAAACGTGAGTTACAGAACATATTCTAGCACGTTTCCTACATCCGAATTTCCGAAAAGAGTGTTCGAATAGCCTTCTGTAACGAACGCCTAACACTATCTTTTCTGTTTTGGCTTCTATTGGTGAAAAAACAAAATTATTCCGCCGAAACGGTTGAAGTTAACGCAATTTTTACACTTGATATGGCGACATTTTTGATATATGTGTTTCCTATTTGATTTCCTTGAAAATTTGATACTTTGGTGGAATATAATGTATTTGTGAATTATAAAAAATGAATTGTTCATTTCCATCAGTGGCAAAGTGAATGTAGTCTGCTTAAATCAAATTGGGGCCGATGAAAACGGAAAACCAAAATGCGTGTGACAATAGCTTTGTTCGCGGATCTCATTTTGAACCGATTTCGAACCAGTTCAGAACTAATTCAGGATTGTCGTAAAGCGCATGCCTAGTTATCAACTGGTTCAGGATTATATTTTACCGCGAACGATTTCAGAACTGAAGAACTCAGAACTGTAAGATAAGTCTTCTAACATAACCGTGTTTTTGTGTGTTTTGACCGCTGAAAAATGAGTGATACCGAAGCAGGTTGATATCAATTTATGTATTCGATTCATTTTTAAACTGAATACATTTTGAACTATGAATAATCAGATATTATCACCTCATCACACACTAGGTGATAGGATCGTTGTGATAGATTAATTTGTTCAATCAGAAAACAGCTGACGACGATATCGACCGATATTGCGCATGAGCAACAGAATCAAACTCTCCGTCCTCGCAAAAATCCTAGAACCGTTAGGACCGATTCCGAATCAACCCGGAATCGATTCGTTGTCATTCGCGAACACAGAACTGTTACTAAAAATTCAGAATTTTATTAACCGCGAACGCCGTTTTCAAGACTGCGCATGCGAACAGTCTCTGAACTGGTTCGGAATCGCATCCGCGAACAAAGCTAATGAGACTGTTATAGTGCCAGAACAGAGAATGATTCATTAAAACGTAAGTTACAGAAGGCAGAATTTTCGAACGGACGGAACGGAACTGAGTGCATGAATGGCCTCTTGCAAGGAACATTTTACACTGTTCCGTTCATTCAATTGAAAATAAATATTTTCTTCCACCAGAATAGTTTATGACAGTTACGGAATTTTGACAATTAATACAGGCTGCGGACATTGTTTTGTTATTGGTGTTTTCAGTTTGAATTCTTGCAAAATTTTATATCAGCTTCTTACTATCTGTTACCCTAGTTCATCCCTAGTGTACACTTCTGTATGGTCAACCAATTGTTTTGAATGCCCCCAAACATGATAATCGAGGACAGTGAGATTAGGAGATTTCGGTGGCCAGGAACGATCAGGGTATTGGGTATCAAGGTATTCCCTGACTTGTCGAGTCGAGAAAAATGTAAAGTAGGGTTCTCGCATATAAATTTTTGAAAACACGAACGAAAAACCTACAATGTTCAATCAAAATTTTGCCAGCGGTTGAACATTGGGAGGTAAGGAAGGCGTTGGAGTTTTTATTGAATGTTGGAAGGTCATAAGCGCCAGGAACGACTTCATCATGCGATGAATTCCACCACTTTGAATGAACAATGAATTTTAGTTGATAAAATAGCGATCGACACCTTCGGATAAATCCGAACCAATCAATTGTTTTCAGATTCCATTCAATATTACTTTCGCTTTTCAGATCTGGAGCAGGAGCCAACATCATCGAACTGTAAGTCTTCGATTCGCTTTATTATCTTACTTCCTAATTTATCGATTTTCAGTGAACGATTTCAAAATGATAAAATCTATGAGTCTGACGATGAAATACCAATCATTCCAGATATGGATGATATTCAAGATGATCCTCTGGACTTACCAGATGTTAATCCGATGTAAGTATGAACAAGATCGATAAAATCATCATACAAGTATTTAGAAATAATTGTTATTTATTAAGTATAGTTCATTATGGTTTGCGAGAAAGATGTTAATATTATGTATTTATATAAAGGGTTCCGCCGAATAAAATATTATATAATTCAAGCTAATGAAGAAAGGATATTTCCGATAATCTCAACCATCTTTGTCTTGGTTGATTACATGATTTGGGAAAATATTTCCTCAAGTATCAACTGCGAAAATAAAAACAGATTTTCAGATGATTTCCAGATTCTTCGAAATTTTTCAGCAACGACTGATTTTTTTTTTCAGCTTGTCATATGTCATATTGAAGAGGTCTAGATTAATAATAATAATAATAATAATAATAATAATAATAATGATGGTCTTTATTCATCGATTCATCGACAAATTACAAACTACAAATTGCATAAGGTTGAGGGTGTTTGATAAAGCATAGATGAAGGGCGAAGTTCAGCCTAGGCTGATTTTCAACTTAACCAGGTAGAAGGACATTTCTATTGCCCAGAATATATTCCTAAACAGATCAATTCAATATTAGAACAATAAGAGGAAAAGTCTTATGATCATAGTGAAAACAATAATAGTTAAAAGAAAATAGTGAATATAAGTTGAATATTGAAAATAATGATGCCAATAATAATAGCAGTGATAATAATGAAATATTCATAATGTACGTATAAGAATAATGAAAATAGAAGAGTATCTCAATTCACATCCTGCTCAATAGTAATTGTTTTAGGCGTTTCTTAAAATTCCGAATCGTGTAGGACCTAATTTCGACGGATAATTGGTTATATTCGGTGCAAGCCTTATATGAAAAAGACCTCTCGAATAGCGCTGTATTATGCCTGGGTATCACTAAGATAAGTCTATTGCGTGTAGAAATTTGATTTATGTCTGAAAATGTTTGCAGTTTGTTCAATAAATACTCAGGTTGCTGGAGAGTTATAATTTTGTGAACAAGATTCAATAGATGTAATAAGTGATAGTTCTCAAGACTCAGCCAGCCTGAATTCTTCAGTTTGTGAGTGACGTGGTCAAATTTTCTGATTCCATAAGCGAAGCGTAAACTATTTTGAATTTTCTGCAAACGTAAGGAATCAGATGAAGTATCGCAGGCCCATATACTGAGTCGCAATAGAATATTTTAGAAAAGATTAGCGATTCGCAAAGTTGTAGTTTAAGTTTAGTGGAAAGTAAGTCGCGGTTAGGATAGAGTTGTCTTAGTGTACTGTAAGAAGATTGAATCAAAGTAGAGACATGCTTATTGAATCGTAGTTCTGAGTCTAGCCATAGGCCTAAGTTTTTTTGAAACATTTTGGAAATCAAGGTATGTGTCTCCTACTTTAATACGAATTTGATTTGAAACGGTTCGCCTAGATTTAAGTCTACCGAATAATACTGCTGTCGATTTATTGGCTTTTAATTTGAGGTTGTGGGCAGTGGAGATATTTAGGAGGGCTTCGAGGTCATCATTGATCAAATTTTCAGAGGTGTCTATATAATCGGCGTTGTGATGTATGGTACAGTTACGAGTGAATGTGTGAAAAGCAATGACCAATGTGTTCTTCTTTATTTGTGCAACGAGGTTACTGGCTTCTGCGGTTTTGAGATGTACTAGCAATTGCTTCCTCAGTTGTCTATCTTCGTATGGCAGGTCCTCCACAAAGGCAACTCCTGAGTTCCTCAAAAGAGATAGCTTCGAGGAAATCTCAGATTTTTTTAGATTAGAGAGCAAATCTAAGGTTATTGGTTTGCTATCGATGTTTTTGTTGATGAAACAACGATTTATGTCAGTGTGGGTGAGAGTTATTTTCAGCTTATCTTTCACGAACTGCAGAACTTCTGGTATGACAGAAGAGTTTTCTTTGGTTTTCAGCCCGTATATCAGGAAACAATTCTTCTTCAGGAGTCGTTCAGTGTTCAGTAATCTCGCACGTAAAAGTTTATTTTCTTCTTCCAGTTTCTTGACAGAAATATTTAGTGTCGACAGTTTTTCCATATTCTGCTGCTCTGATTTCTGACCTAGTTTCCTCCCCGTCTTTACTGACTTTGGTAAGTGCATAAATGTCTTTGTTTGAGACCTCCTTTCCGCCCATTATTCAGGTGAATGAAGAGATTATTGGTGTCCAGAACCTTTTTATTCCTGCCCGCCACTGCTCAACAAAGTCTACATTGACTGAGCAAAAACGCGTAGAGATAAGAGAAGGAACCGATTAAGTGTTTTTGCCCTGCATTCACTTTTATTATTACTTTAGACTTCTGCACCGAATTTACGTGGTGTAGCACAGATTTTGGGTTGGAATGATGCACAGTTCACTATTACGAAAAAGAATGAAATTTTTGGATGGCGTTAACCAGTTACTATTTCATTCGAATACGGAGCTAACGATATCAACACCACGTACCACCAATCGTACTATATTTCCTGTGAAATGTTCCTGTCAAATCGGCAAGAACCCTGTATACCATTCATATGAGAACTTCCAATCACCAAATTGAGTTGTAATAAATAAAAGTGTTCATGAACGACCGGGCGTAGATTAGTACTATAAAGCCTGAGTTTGCGGGCGTAAAGTAAGTGGCGGACTACGTTAATATCCGGCGGGCGATGAAGTGTGTGTTTCACTTCCTAATTGATAGAATTTTAAATTCATTTGTATAATCATTGATTCGTACCGTTCATACTTCCATCATTGATACAAGAACAATTTATTGGCGATTCATCATTTCCACCTGAATTGAACTTCGCCTTTTACTCATTTCATGTTTTTTCATGTATTGATGTAAGATGTTCTATATTATGAGTAATAAAGACGTGAATTATTATTATTACTTATCAAATTGGGTATTCATTAGACCAAGTTGTGATTTTTCATTTCAGGGTTTCCATTGACAAATCTACTTACAAAGAGTTAGACAATCAGTTCAATACATTCCGAAGTGACCATGTCAGTTTTGGAAACCTGGGAGATATCGATCTTTCATTTCTGGCCAATAAATTGAATCCGGAGCAGGAGGTGCAACATTGCTCAGAAGTATGGACGTTGGAGTCATTATTCAATGACCTGTATAAGTCAAATATGTGATTTTTTGTCTTTAAATACTGACTGTATTTTCCATAGTCTGATTCTTGAAATAAAAATCATTTTCAGTTTTCTATAATGATAAGTTGATTCTTTGACAATAATTTATTTTATTATAGTATATTAATACTATATTGCGCTCTTATAGGGGTATCGGTATTTCAGTTTCAGATATTTTAGGGATCTCCTAGGATGACAGTTTCTCCACCTATCATATTTTTACAGAGTGATCCATCGACTGAGCAATGTCTGATATTTATCAGAAGTAGGATTTTTGAGCCAGTCTGACGTTAGGATATGTAACAAACGTCTGGAAGCTATCAAAAGTGGATTCCATCTCCAAATTGGGAAAAAAATGAATAAAGCAGCGAAATCCATCAGGCTCATTAGTCTGACTCTACTCCAAAGTTTCGAGAAATTGATAGAGTTCTGCTCGAAGGTCATTTGGTATATTCGAAGAGGTCATGATTGGAAAGTTTTTCGAAGTAGAAGGTGCGTTTCTCCATCTACAGTGCCTTGTAGTTGTTTCCTGACTTGAAGAGGAATTGGAATCAGTGAAACAGTACTTGTAACTTTTGAACTAGACCAACTTCATCACAGGTACAGATGTGCAGTCACAATGGAGTAAGCTAGCTATGAGCTATCTGTGCTCATAGCTAGATACATGTGGTCAGATGGGACATTTTCCTTCAAAATAGAGAACCAGATCCGGCAATTCAATTTCTCTACAAGCGAGCAAAATTATTAGCACCACAGGCGAAAAGGAGTATACAGACTTTGAGGTGTCAGAGTATGTCTGCTTTCGAATGACGGAAGTAGAATACAAGGAACAACACATAAGTAGGAAATACAATTGATGAAGATAACGACGAGCATATGATATTCAATTGGAGGAGTTATTATACCAATGCTTATTGAGTCCGTAACAAAAGCAAATGGTGTCAGTGGACAGGAGAGGAGGAAGTTGAGGAAAAAAATGCAGTAATCCGGGATGTAAGTAAAGACATATAGCGCCGTTGTAGGTACTTAATTGAAGAATGGAATATTTCTTTGTTTCGAAAACAAGCAGCTATTGGTATGGGAATACTGAAATTGGACTTGATGCACTAAAAGAATCGAGTGATCAGTTTCCTGAAATGTGAGGCGTTGATGTCAGACTGACAACCGACTCTTTGGTTGAGCCAGTACGACAACTAGTGCGACGTACACCGATATAGCAATAGAGAATCAAGCCCACAGATAAAATCATCGATGCAGTTTTACATTATCGAAAGAGATGATCTCATGCCTCAGAAAAGACACAAATCCGTCCAAATATTAGCCATGTGAGAAACCTTCATACATCAACAGATGTAGTTACAACATCAACGACATCAGATATCGGCGACAATAGCCCAGGAATTGACGTCAACTCATGGTCCAAGGAAATAAACTACGTCTGGAAAAAGGAAGGGATGTGGGGATCTACGACGGCTACAGATGAAGAAGACCATTGACGCAACGGTGTGGTTTATTGTTGGTGACTGAGAATTAGTTTAGTTTTGTACCGACTGCGAGTATAAGCGCGGTTCTGATTATCGTTATGTTATATTGAAAGGTATTGGTTAATTATGTTTCTAATTCGCCGAGCAAAAGCGAGACAGATCTGTTTCGGCCCACCAGAGAACTCATTACTCGCCCTTGGTTTGCTAACAAATTGGTCTCAAAACTAGTAACGAAGTGTTTCCAATTCGTCAGCAAACCAGGGCGACTGATGATGGCTCTGGTTGGCCGAAACCAATCAGTTCCGCTTTTACTCGACGAATTGGAAATATCTTCAACCAATATCTTTCATTACATGGGTTATTGCCTTTCCACAGTTTTACAACTAGTAGTAGTAGTAGTAGTAGTTTCTTAGTAACTCATCTGTTACATGTACAGCGTAGACGCTGGTACGGATGGTCGACGGCACCAAAAATCATGAGTTTTTGGAACAGTTACTTTATACAAGACAGTGGAGACAATATGCTCATTATTTGCCTTTTAATGGCGGGTGGGCGGAGCTAATGAGTGCGCCAATATTTTATTCGTAGCTTCATCACCAGAAACCTTTGTCTGAATTAAAACAACCCACAACTGCACAACTGGATATTTCATGTATCAATACAAGTAAGAAATACGATATAAAACATGGTAATATGCACACAAAATTATTTTCAAGTTGAAAATACGAATGGAAAAATGCAAACAAACTGTAATACTTCCTATTTTACCACAACTCTTTGAATATAATCCAATAGCTTCAGGATGGGATGTCTTTTATTCCTCCAAATACCTTGACAGTGACAAATCTTATCATCTCTCCCTATACTGAGACATACTCGTAATAACAACCGTAATCCATCTTCATTATTCTATGATTCTGATTATTATTTAACTGATCTTTCTTTACAAATTCACAAAGACACGGTTTGGTTTTGCATAAACGACTCATCAATATAATTGAGATGGTGTGTAATTCATATTTTTCAATGGGCAATATCTTTATTATCCTCGATAGATTTTTTTATAATGTTCTAGCCATTAAAACTGCTGATCGGGGATAATTTGGACTCCTGGTTGTCAAATCAAAATTCCAGTCTGTTGCTAATTGTTTGAAAACATACCTATTGAAAGGAACATCATCACTAACTAAAGTATCAGGGCTACCTAATCTTGATAATATTAACTTCAACTTTTTAATCACCGACTAAGCAGATTTGCTTTCTAACTGAACAAGTTCCAGCCAAATGAATACTCTTACCACTAAATAATAAATAATAAATGCCAAGGTCGCTCAGATATTTCTAAAGAAAGTATTTCCTCCTTTTGATTTTCTCTAGCAAATTTTTTCACAAACCCTACATTTTTTTGTCAAAATATTTCTATATCTGCATTCAAATTTGGCCAATAAAATATTTAACGAGCCCTAGACTTATATTTATCTATTCAAAAATGTCCCTTATCACACTTTGGAACTATGGAACACTTTTATCCAGGAAGAGTGTTCCATTACTGAACGAAATGTTTTCTTTCAGTTTGAAATAATGCTTTACATTATGTAATATGGTATTTTCATTATCTGGCCATTGATTGAAATAATAATGAATAATTTCCCTCAAATCATTATCTGACTCGGTGGAACATATGAATTGGTTTTTCCGTTCAACCGACATGGGCAAATCATTACACATAGAATATATATGGTATTCAAATACGAAATCTGATAACAGTCCATTTTCTTTGAGGTCAGCTCTTGAAAGTGTGTCTGAAATATTTAAATACTTCCCTGGCTTATAAAATACTCATATGTTATAATCCAGAAGACGAAATAACATTCTTTGTATACGAGGTGATATTGAAAATGTGAATATTTTCGAAACTTATGGCTTGTGATCTCAATTAATTCTTATACTAGGAAGACCATATATGAAATAATGGAATTCTTGTATCGCAAAAACTATAGCTTATTCTTCTTTTTTGTTCCGAAGAATTCATACTTCTCGAAGCGAATGCTACTGGATGTCCATTTTGAAGCAAACAACATTCTAGGCCATCCTTAGACGCATCTGTCTCAATCTCCACAGACTCATTTGGATTAAAATAGAAAGCACAGGTGCTTCACATTATAAATACTTCAATTTCGTTACTGCTTGTTCATGTTCAATAGACCAATGCCACTCAACATCATTTCTAGTCAAATACCTCAATGGTGTTGAAATTAGAGATAAGTTTGGTATGAATTTTCCTACAAATTTACCCTTTTCAAGTAATCTCATCAATTCAGATCTTTCAAATAAATTCAGATTTGGCTCCACACCATCTTCAGAAAAAATCTGATCCATAAATTTCACACTTTCCTGCTTGAACTGTACTTTCGATTTATTGAATTGAACGTTATATCCCAGAGCTTTTTCTAATACTATTTTCAAATTCCTATCATGCTAAATACTGTCTGTAAGTTCTATCATGCTACTCCTCACTTCTTCCCGTAATGATCAAATCTTCAAAATATAAACCCACCCCTGCAATATGCAAAAATTTCCTGATTTTTCTTTTGAAACACTTTCGGAGCTGATCAAATTCTAAAAGGAAACGAAGATGCCGATACCTGCCAAAAGGGATAGCGAAAGTGCACAAATCAGCACTACTTTCATCTAACTCAATTTGAAAATACCCATCTTTCATATCTAATACAGCGAAATATTTCCCACCTAGTAAATTCAAAGAAAGTTCAGCAATAGTTGGTATAGGAAAGTGTTCTCGTTTTATCGAAGCATTCAAGTAGGTAGATTGAATCTGAACACAACTTCAAATCTTTGTTAGGTTCATCCACAATATCCAAGTAATTCTGTCGGTTTATCCCCTCTCCTTATCAAAACCCGAATCTCAAAATGGTCGAATTTATTTTTCAATCTAATCATGTAGAACTTGAGGAACTCGTCTACAAGACACAACACGTGGTATCGCATTATCTTTTGAAGTGATGTGATGTTCTGAATATTTTCCACAACCTTCAAAAACAACAGAATGGCTCCGGAGGAATTGAACTCAGTATATATAGACTGAAAACTTTGTCAAATTCAACTGTAGTCAACCTGGTGAACCGAAAAGGGGTGTTTGATTCATGGTATCAACAAGAACGAATGATATCAAAGCAGAATTATTCCGCGCTTGTTTGTAGGTTTGATCAAATTCCTTGTTGTTTTCTAATGGCTTCAGTTGATCCACAGATAATATGTTGACTTCCGCTCCCGAATCCAGCTTGAATAATTTTCTTCTATCACATATTTTCACCTCCTGAGTCCACACAGTAACGTTCCCAACATTACGTTCCGTGTACTTGATATTTCTTGAAATACATATACAGGGTGAGTCAAAAATGTGTACCGAGCTTTCTGGGGGTGATAGACCATTGAAAAATAAGTGTAGTTTGATGATTAAACTCATGGCTCAAAATGCATATTAAGGGAGATATATCCTTCCAAAGTTGATAAAATGAAAGCCACCCGATTGAAATTTTGTGCATGAATGTATGTTGTTGAAATACATTTTTTCGTCATACTTCCACATTTCTGATATTGTTATAAAGGGTGTTTTCAGAGGGCGAGTTATGATTTTTTGTAAAAAACTTTTTTCCCTGTATTATTTTCGGTGAAAAAACCTGGAGCATTCGATGGAGCGAAGAAAATTACATGAAAAAGGTACTCTTATTCAAATACAAAAAATTGAGCCGTTCGTGAGATATTTGAGTTTTTGTAGTTACATGATATCAGCAGATTGATTTTATTTATCGCGAGATTCATCGGCATAACGATATTTCAGCAGGCCATGAACAATTTTGTTTTTGATTTTGTCGATAATATCACCTCCCTGTGCCACGTTACTGAGCAATAAGTACATAGCATAAGTCTATCCCAACAAGGTTTGAATAAAAATAAGAGTTTGATAATGTTTTTGGTACTTTTAATTAATACATAATTTTGAATGGAAGAAAAAGGAAAAAAACAAATTGAAGTAGCTGTTCGAAATGTCCACCGTTTTCGGTTATACATAATCTGAGGCGTTTACGTAAATTATTCGTCAAACCGTTCATAGTTTGGTGATCATTTTTCAACAACGTAAATTCATTCACAATTTTTTGCTTCAGCTCCTCAACATTCCGAATTTCGCTTGAATAAACCCTAGATTTCATGTAACCCCAGATCGAAAAATCTAGTGGATTGAGGTCAGGCGAACGAGCGGGCCAGGAAATAGGAGCGTCTATGCCTCGTCCTATCCACCTATCAGGAAAATTATCATTAAGCCATTCACGTACAACTCTCACATAATGAGGTGGTGCTCCATCATGCATAAAGCAGATCTCCCTACGTATGTTGAGAGGAATGTCTTCTAATATCGTACCTAACTCATTTTCTAAGAAGTTGAGGTACATTGCACCATTCAGAGACCTCGGGAACATGTAGTATCCAACGAATTTGTCTCCTAAAGTCGCAGCCCAGACGTTCACTTTGAAATTATATTGAAAATGCGTTACTTTAACAACGTGTGGATTTTCGTCAGCCCAGAAATGAGTGTTGCGCGAATTGAAAACACCGTTTCTAGTAAAAGTTGCTTCGTCTGTGAACAATATTTTGTTTAAAAACTCAGGACAACTTCGAGTTCGTTCCAGCAACTCTTCGCAAAATCTCAATCTTATTTCATTGTCTCGTGGTAACAGTTCTTGTACCTGCAAATAATGATAAGGGTGTAGCTGTTGCTCTCTGAGAATCCTGGTTACATTCGCTTGTGTTGTGAATATTCGTCTTGCTAATTTCCTTGTACTTACTTCCGGATCCTGTTCCACAGTATTTAATACTTCTTCTTCAACTTCTACAGTTCTCGCACTTTTGGGTCGGCCACCATTTCTATTATTGGTTTTCAAACATCCTGTTTCACGCAGTCTTTGTACAATCCTCAAAATTGTTCTCGAATTTGGAACGCGTCTAGCGGGAAACATCTCTGCATATCGTCTCACAGCAGCATTTGCATTTCCGAAGCACTCGCCAAGCATTAGAAGCATATCAGTTTGTTCAGAGAACGAATAACCTGCCATATTTCTTGAAATCTCAGTTGATAATCGCAGTGATAAATGACACAGAAAAACCACACGAACAAATCGACTACAACAATGTTGACTCGAATGTTGATGACATGAACGTCAAAATTGAGAACAAAATTATTCATCATGGCCTGCTAAAATATTGTTACCGATGAATCTCGCGATGAATAAAATCAATCTGCTGATATCATGTAACTACAAAATTTCAAATATCTCACGAACGGCTCAATTTTTTGTATTTGAATAAGAGTACCTTTTTTATGTAATTTTCTTCGCTCCATCGAATGCTCCTGTTTTTCACCGAAAATAATACAGGGAAAAAAGTTTTCTACAAAAAAACATGACTCACCCTCTGAAAACACCCTTTATAACAATATCAGAAATGTGGAAGTGTGACGAAAAAATGTATTATGACAACATACATTCATGCACAAAATTTCAATCAGGTGGCTTTCATCGTTCAGAAGTTATGTGGAGAAATTATTTTAATTTGGAAGGATATATCTCTCTTAATATGCATTTTGGGCCATGAGTTTAATCATCAAACTACACTTATTTTTCAATGTTCTATCACCCCCAGAAAGCTCGGTACACATTTTTGACTCACCCTTTTTCATTTTCAGATTCAGTGTCATTTTTTGTCACCACAACTTCATCAATATATTTTTGCGTTTCATTCATATCTGTCTCACTCTTGCAAGCATTGGCAAAATGATTCCTTCCTCTACACTTCGCACATGTTTTTCCGAAAGCTGGGCACTTCCTGGACTCATGCGCGAAACCATCACAATACTCATAATTTTTCTTTTCTTGTAGAATACTTGCTCAGTTGATTTACTGCATTGATAGTATCATTTTCTTTTTGCAATGTTTCAGACTGAAGTTCACTTATTTCCTCCGATATGCAATAGTCAATTGCCTTTTCTGATGTCAAATTTGGTTCTCTCAGTAGATGTTCCTGAACCGATTTATATCTTATACTCCTATAATAATTGTATAATTGTATCTCTCACCATCGATTCTTGGTCTGTAGATTTGATAGCTCTACGTAATTCTGTTAGGAAATTATCAAACGGCTGACCTTTCTGTAATGCTGTTGAAAAGAAATTTTTCGAAGATAACGTTAAGGTGAACAATGAGCTTCAAATTTTGATTTCAGCAATTCCAGAGTTCTATCTTCCTGTGCAACATCATATGAGAAGGAATTATATAATCCTAGTCCTTGATCATCAATCAAATTTAGAAAAACTGCTATTTTCTTCTTTTCTGGCTTTGTATCCAAATCTGTAGCTTTCATAAACAATTCAAAGCGTTGAATGAACCTTCTCAAATTTTGTCTAACATTTCCATCTTCGAGAATCAGAGGTTCGGGTTTGTTGAATTCAATATTCATATTTCCTTTGGATTTCTACCGACCTGACACCTTGTATTACTTCCTTAGTAATTAAAATCAGAATAGTATAAAAATTATTCTCTCACTGACAACCACTCTGAAGTTATCATAAAGCATATATTCATACAGGGAGTATTTATTACTTGACAGAATTAGATACACGCATTTCATTGAGCAACAATTTTATCTACCGACTCAAGCCGCTAGAACATCTATACTAACTCTTCATTTTGTAACCAATTATTTCCAAGATGGCATTGGCATGATTGTCGAATGAGTGTGTTCGATCTACAATGATGCCTAAATATTCAACTTCATCTTTAACTCGTGTTTTATCATGAGCAATTTCAATTTTTCAACATTCATAAATTTGATGCAGGGAAAAGGTGATTTCTTATATCATCAATAACAGACTATAACTTTCGTTCTTCAACAACGTGAATATGGAAGTGAATATGGATGGTGAGAAAGTTGTTTGGAGGATTGTGAAATGGTTGAAATATTCTCAGGCGCCAGTTTTGAATGAATTTAAATATGGCTCTGATGAAGATGAGTCATTCGAGAAGCTTTTAATTGCAGAAAGACAAACATAATTCTGCCAGCAAAAAAAATCCTCTGACCTACGCCCATAAATAGGGAGAAAGACCTAGAGAAAACATTCAGAAATTGAAAAACATATTGAAAACATTTTTTGTTTCAATAAAACCGAATTTGGCACTAAAGCTTTCTAGCGAAACTTTCGTCATATGGTTGCCGCGCCAACTATGTCGTTTCTCATCGAGTTTCCTGGCATATTATAGATTACTCGTTCTGTTGATAGATGTGCTTGTGATGTGTCTTGAGTATTGGTATTGGTGGTTGTGGATGGTGACAGATGCGCTGCTGTAACAGAGCCAGCCTACGGACGCCTCTGTTAAGTTTCTATACTTTGTAACGATTTGAAATTCAATATTTATCGAACTCATATAAGAATTAGCAGGTCAGTCTCTCTGATATACTAGAACGTTAATAGATTTGAGAGACACTTAGTAGTCTAACTAAACATTCAGGAAATATACTGGCTAAATTATACGCGCAACAATGTAGGATATTATTGAATCACCGAATGAAGTAAGAAGCGAAATTTAGCGATTTTTAGGTTTTAACGCTATATTGGAAATCATTGTCAAATCAGGAAAATTTGGCTGAAGTGACCTTAAATTCGTTACAGAATGAGATGGATGAAGAAATAAGTAATTAGTCCAGCCAATAAGTCAATTCGAGTGAAAAAATAACCGATCAGAGTTATCGCTGGTAGAGGAAGCCTTGGTGGCTAGGGAGAGAGTTAGAGAGGGAGTTTTGCGAAGATTGAGAGTTTTTAGAGACTCGTGACCACGAGGGTTCAGTCGACACGACGGTGCCGTCGCGATGCCGAAGTCGCGAGGCGATAACGCGACCGCCGCGCAATATCTGCTTGTGTCTCGGGTCGTGTAAATCGGGTGTTAGTTGAATTTTAGCTCGCAATACTTGTGGTTTGAGGGAGTAAAAGTTTCAAGTGTTGATAAGATGATAAGTGAGTGTAGTAAAAATTCATCAATTTGAATCACCAGGGGACCTCCAATTCAGATCAGCAAAGGCTCAGGAGGGATCTTTTATAGGGGTATAGGGGTAAGAATAGAAATTTATTTATACTGAGCAACAGACAGAATGATTACTACTCACATATTGCACAGTTGTTTTGAGTTCCTCAACACAAAAAATATAACATTTTAAAATACAAATATGAAATAACAAAAATACAATAATACGATTAAAAATAGATTGATACAGTTTTAAACATTGAAGAGTGCAATGACCAGAGATAATCACACACATTTGAGCATTCGAAGGAGTTGTCTCTCCGTAAAAACAGTAAATACATCTAAATCACAGGTTTTCACCATTTCGTTGACGCTCACGAGACATTGTTGTAGAGGAGATAGACTGTTCGAGACATGGAATAGATTGTCTCTTCTTCTTAGTCTTATGTCTGGTACATTATAATCAATAGTTTGAAGAATTTCAGGTACTTTGAATGTTCTAAGAATGTTAAATACGAAAATTACTTCGGAGGCCTCACGGCGGTCTTTCAATGGTTGCATATTGAATTCTAGTAATTGGCTAAAATAGGATATGAATAAGGGCCAGACCTTGTGTTGTCTGAAAAAAAGGGTTCGTAATAATCGTTTTTGGATTTTTTTTATCATATTGGAATATGAAAAAGTCTTTGGATTCCAAATGACACATCCATATTCTAGTTTAGATCGAACAATGGAGAAAAGTATCAGACGAGTATCATGATTTAATTCACAGCTAGATCTTAAAACAAAGCTCAGTTTTCTAAAACATTCAGATACTAGGTATTCAATATGCACAGAAAAATTGAACACATCAGAGAATATGATACCGATATCTTTAATCTCATTAATTATCTGCAAATTGCTGTCATTAATAAAATAGTCATCGATAGTGGGTGGTTTCTTTCGTGCATTTAGCTTCGTTGATGGACAAGTCAGATACTGAAAAGTAATTCGAAAGATTATCGATATCATCTTGGAGCATGCCAAATTCTTCTTCGCTTTCGATTCTTCTGAAAAGATTGAGATCGTCGGCATATAGGAGAAATTGAGAATGCTTCATATACTCAAAAACGTCATTTATGAATAACACGAAGAGGAGAGGTCCCAAAATCTGTCCTTGTGGAACGCCTGAAGTAGCGGTGAATTCGAACGAGGATACGTTGTTGAACTGTACGAACTGTATTCTATTTGTCAAATAGCAGTGAAATAAATCAAGAGTATTGCTTGTGAAACCGAATGCTTTCAATTTCAAGACCAAAACCTCGTCTATCGAATGCCTTGGCCAAGTCAGTGTATATTACATCTATTTGGGAGCCATTTTTCATACCGTCTGTAACGAAGTTACTGAATGTACACAAATTGGTAGTGGTAGATTTATTACGAATAAAAGCATGCTGTTGGTCGATTATAACTGAGTCCACATGATTGTATACTAGATCATATATTACCCTTTCAAATATCTTCGACAGAGCTGGTAAGACTGTTATGGGTCTGTAGTTTTTTACATCGTTCTTATTGCCGCTTTTGTGAATGGGGGTGACTCTGCTGATTTTGAGAAGGCTTGGGAAACGATTTTCTCTCAGGGAAAGATTGAAAATCAAGATCAACGGTTGTTTTCAACGGTTGTTTCAATAAGTCACAGTAAGCTGGAATGCCATCAATTCCAATGGCCGCTTTGGGTTTCAGTGTCTTGATAGCATAATTTATACCTCTTGTTCACTCATATCGCCAATTTCTAAAGGTGGATTCATGCAACTCTCTTAATTTATCTTAATTTTATTTAATTAATGAAGATTCTCAAGAGAAAGATAAACTTGGTCGAACTTATTAAGATAAATTGAGCTAAGTTAAGTGCTTGTTTGAGAACGCGTGCTATTTCTGTATACTTCATCTTATTAAATTAAGTTGAGATAAATTAAGTGATGTTGCATGAATCCACCTTAAGCCATATTCAGAAAAAATGGGGGATTTACCAGCGCATCGCTATTTGTGACAGTTGATTTGAAGAAAGTAGCGGAAACATCTGCAATATCTCTGTCATTGATCAATTCATCATTATCATTAGTGAATTTGTTAGCAACAGTACAGTTTTTTCGACGTTCCTTGATATATGTCCAGAAATTTTTGGGATCACTTTGTAAGTTGCCCTCCATTTCTTTTATATAGTTTTCATAACACAGATTATGTAAATGTTTCACATCCATCCTGAGTTCCTTATATTTATCTTTATAGTATTCTTTTTTTTTTTCATCATTTTGAAATAATGTTCTTTCGATTTGATTTTATGGATGAGTTCTTTGGAAAACCAGGCGGGAAATCGATTTTTGATGAAACTGGTTTTTCTTCCCAAGCATTTTTCAAAAACGTTCTTCAGTAAATCGTAGAAACTATCTATACAATCGTCTGCATTGTCCATACATAACATATCTGACCAAGAACAATGCAATAGCATTCTAAGGTAGCGCTTCCATAGAAGGGGTATATTATGGACTTACCTTCTGACCCGTTCATAGCTTTGCGGATGATAAAACACTTCTACCGCCTTCTCCTCTATTGTCTCTATATCATCCAATGAGGCCGGAGGTGCAAAACAACTTATAACAGTTGGATTTTAAAATCATACTAAAATGATGTTCCATATCTACAACATATTGGAAGTCTGATATATTTGGCTACATCTACAAGAACATATATGTTTCGCACATATATGCGCATTCCGAACATGGAAGCATGCGAAAGGAATATGGTCAAGGGCGACATAGATCTTTCACAACTGATTTCATATTATATATATTCATATTATATATATTCATACCTATCTCATGAACTTAGGATGCAAACATACTGGAGAGGAAAGCGATAATGAGGCACGCGACGCGACAATAGGTGCTAGCACATAAATTATGAAAGATTCAAAGCATCCACCGATTGATCCACCAGAGTTTACATCAACAAAACCGTATTTAGGTCGCTCATGACCATGAAATCCGGTTGAATCAATTAGGCATTGCCTAGCTGTTCCACAGTGTCCCCAATGATGAGTAATAAATACGGTGTGCAAGAAAATCAAGAGGATATAATAAATTTCGCCGTTATCACTCACTGCCTTCAGCTATTCATCCTTCATTTATTCAGCCTTCATTTATTCAGTATTTTTTCCCACTGTATACTGGGAACTAATGAACTCATATTAACAGTTTCATTCTATTATGCACTCTTCATATAATCTCATTGTAGAATTCTAATGTCAAAGTATTACGGGGATATAAACTATAGATTGGACAATTATTCGATGAGAGAATCACGAAAAAAATATTGCTGCAATCTAATTGAATACTACATTACAGATGCTGCTGTTGGAAATCACAGACACTATTTTTATTTTTATATATTCTCATTCAGCAAGCACAAAATACATTTTGAGAACTTATTATTACCCGAACTAATATCCAAACTAACATATTCATGCAGATAACGCTCGTAATCTCCGACCCCAAAACCCTAATAAAAGCATTTTCAATAGAATCGGTCCATAATCACAAAACTCGATGGCTATCTTGGAATCGACATTCTTTTATTTTCATTTTCCACTTGCATATCGTCTGATTGTCATTATACACACATAATGCCCTAGGGTTTTATGAGCTATAACGCTCACTAATAATGCTCGCTGATATATTATGCATTTCTGACCGATTTCAATAAAATTTTGTTTATTCTTAAAACGGAATAAATGAACGAATTCATCACCTTTCCGCTATATTTGAATCAGGTACCGTTGATCATAGGAGTTTTGTTGTTGCTATTTTACTTGTTTATAATTAAAACTTTGTTGTCAAGCTGTGTTGGCATCAAAAACGTGTATTCTACCCCAAATACAATGGAGGATATTTTGAGAAAAGCTGAAAAAGTGAAAGAATCATCAATTCCCTCGAAAAGTAATGCCGTATACCAGAAAGAATACTATGACCCTAGAGGGAATTATAAAATCTATAATGCCCCATGGGAGTTATGACCCTCTTTACTTTACCCTTTTACTTATGTTGTCCTAGCGTAACTATGACAATAAAAGCTTTTATAATATTCCGGTCAGGAATAAGGATTATTTTGGATTGGAGTCGAAAGATTTCCGATCGGTTTTGAAAAACCTCCATGCAAAGGAAACGCGTTTTAAGTTTCAGAGTTTCATCTGAAATATTAGATGAATTCTCTCTGTGAGTTATTCGAGGAGGTGGTAGATTCATTTTTCTAGTTTTTGTGTGGAATTTTCTCTCCCTGATTCTGAAGAATTGAAATGAAAATTATAATGATTATTTCAATATATTTGTAGTAAGTACAGATATATGATCTGACCCAAAATGTCACTGGGATTGGAATTCAACCCTCAGATACCTCAAAGAGAAATTCTGTATTTATTTCTCTATTTGTTTTTGAAAAAATGTTTGAAGACAAATATATTTGATTTCTACTCATCTTGATGTAGAGGACGTTTCGGGAAATAATCGGCTCCTGTTTTCAACACAATAAATAAATGTTTATTTTCGTTAATTCCGTGATGTTCGTTTTTGTCACTGAAATGAGGAGAGTAAAATCCATACAAAAACTAGAGAAATTAGTAGATGAATTCTCTGTAGGTATTCATCCAGCTATATTTTTATTATACGTACTACCAATACAGGAAGGCGTTGATGTATGAGGGAGGTAATCGGTTTTGGTGTTGTCCGAATATAGGTAACTTTTGTTTTTCCATTGGAACCACATATTGATTTTTATCGTATTGAATTTAGGTGTCTCATTGAAACAACCTCAAATTGTCAAATCTCTATTCTGTTTTGTTCACATTATTTGTCTATTGACTTTATAGTTCATCAAGTTATACCTTCGGGAGTTTCTAGCTCCATAACAACGTCGCGTCCATCTTATTTCAAACAGTGACGATCTTGATAACAAATGTCAATATAGTACATATTTCGTGAATAATTTTTGCGCGAAAATGAAACCGACTATATTGAAATTCCAATTGTCATAGAATATAGTGACAGATAGATAGATAGGTAGGAGTTGTGACCTATAGTAGTGAATTTTTTTAATCGACTGCATCCCGATCGGGAACCTGTTTCGAAATCAACCGTATCAAAAACATTGCAGTGTTTTCAAGAAACTGTGGAGATATCAAAGATTGAAGAAATTTTTCCCGATGTTCTTTCTGTACCTTTCTTTGAAACAGAAGCTCAGAATAAGCAAATGAAGGCGATAGTGTTTCCCTGACCTTGAACTAGTGGACAAGGACATAGCGAGATAGTCAGGGATCTAGAAGACGTGAATAATCATCAAGATGGAAGATAATGTCCATTGTATTGTTCTACCATTTACTTTGATCGAAAACCAGTGTGAAAGAGTTTTCTGAACCGGTATATCTCCTTGACCCATACGGTCGATATGGCGAAGAAAGTTGAATACCATTAAGTGATCAACCGTCAAAGACAGAAGCAGAAGTGAAGAAAGTGCGCTCGTTGTGGATTTACCTCGTCACGAACAGTCTTGTGGTTAATGATTGTGAATGAAGATAAATAATATGGCTCGTTTTCTAAGAATTTTCTATAGTTCGCTACTAGTAATTGTATTATGTGGCCTTTTCGGAACAGGTGAGAATTTTGTTTTTATGTTGCCAATACTATGCATTTGAATTACAGACAATGATATTCAACTTTCCCAAGTGATATTACATATGTGGATATACTTTCTTGAAGAAATCTCCAATCATAGTGATAACTTCCATCTTTGATAATCCATCCATATTGCGACGAAATTTTCCTGTCAAGATAATTGAAACAATCTCTTTCGCTGAGACTTGATGACGCTGATTTCCGGATATTGTTAGCTTATTACATTATCGGCAAATGATATTCTTCTTCCAACATCTAATATTGTGAATTCATGCGATGAGTTTATGACTCGGTTTATGAACTTGCTCACATGATCAACTTGATCAAATTTTTACCTATTATTTCCATGATGACGTGCAGTTGTGTACAAAATATTAAATATAAACGGTTACACTTCCATGATGGAAAGTTTTTGAATATTAAGTGTAAAAATTTTAATTTGATATTTTGAATAGAACACAAATTGTGAAAATTCATGTTTTCTGAATCCCTACTACTATTCTAAAATATTTTCCGTTCTCTACGACAGAACACATCTATAAATTGGAATGGAATGCTAAGAAACAGAAATTTGGTATGAACTTATCTAGGTGATAACAGTCTTCAGACAAATCTGAGTTTTTCAAATACTTCACTTGTGAAGTGATTGAATTCGGTATTGTGAGTTTAAATAGCAAGAAATATATCAGCAATCATACAAAAAATCCAGAAATCGCTAGATTTCAATTCTCAAACACGCCTATTTTGAGGAGAACATTCTCGAAATTATTCTTGTCAAAATATTGACGTCATTCTTGATCATTTTAATAGGTAGCTGTATATTATCATTGACTATGAAACGCATAGTCGATGATATTATACATCTCTTGTGTGTTCATATATTCATATATATCATGTGTTCAGATTCATTTTAGATGCCAATTTTTCTTTGTTCAAGTTAAATGTGTTCTTACCAATTTATTTATTCTATCTACATGCATTTTTCATTCAATATGTAGATTTGGTTTGATTCGACTGTCACTTGTGCTGTGCCATTTCCTTGATGATTCTATTGTTTTATTAATTTTCATGTATTTTCGTTTTGAGTTCATTTATATTCTTATATTAAGAAGGTTAGCCAATGAGGATTTTGTATTCTTGGACAAAGAAGTATCTCTCTTTCTCTCTCTCTCTCTCTCTCTCTCTCCCTCTCTCTCTCCCTTCCTCTTGAAAGATCTATTTTGATTAGATCATTTTTAATGACTCAATAACAGTTCTCGAAAGCACGTTGCTTCAGCGATTTGTTATGAAATTATTGAGTATTTCTCGATGTTCGGAGGTAATTTGTAAGAAGAAATTCAATCTCCGGAATAAATGAACCAAATCTTGACATTAATTTTGAACTGCATATACACGGATTTACAACGTCATCAGAAATGAAACATTTGATGGTCTGATACAAAAAATTCGATGAAAGACCATGAGCTCTGTTATCGCTTAAATGTTATGAATGGCTGTACTCAGTCATTTGATTAAAAATGATTACTTTCACTGTATTGTGGTTTGGGTAAAAAATCTTTTCCACAAGCACGCAGAATTTCAATTATTCACGTTCCACAGGAGATGTTATAATTTTGAATTGATGAGCGAATTGTGAGAGATATACTACTAACTTATGCGATTATTTTTGAACACGAATATTTTGAGTGAACCAAAGTACAAAGTCTCATTTGTCAAAGTGATCACGACATTTCCCGTAAAATAGTAGCATCATTCATATGAAAAATGTATCAGGATAATGAACCGTAGAAGTTTCCTCTTCATATACAAGACATACTCAACATGTATCAAGTTGAATAGATCTAACCACCCTGCCATTTGAAAAAAATTTAGGAGGCTGTCTTAGAGATGATTGAAAGAGAAAAACAAATAAAAATATATCTACATAACGAGAATATTTCTATTCAATTCCATATTGTGTAAATATACAGGGTGTCCTTAAAAGGTCTTTACAAAAAGCTACCACATATTCTTCAGACCAAAACAATTCGATACAAGCAAACTTACCTCAGTAAAAAGTTGCTTAGTTTGGGCGCTAGACGGCTCTGAAGTTGAAATTTTCAAATCGATTTTGCTTCATAACTTTTGAACGGCTTATGAGATTTTTTTCAAATTTGGTACGTTGGCATAGACTCATCGGGCAATGAAACTCATATCATAATCATAATGAATATCATTCCATGGGCGTAGAACTTGATTTTTTCAGTAAATAAACATCTAAAACTCCTACGCCAATGGAAAAAAATTAGTTTCAATATGAAATCTAAATTATTCAACTCATTCACTACAAAAAAGGTACTCTTGACAAAAGTCGATTCCTCTCATGGTTTCGACAAAATTTTAATTTTAGTGATTTAGAGCATAATTAATAATAAACCGATTAACAGATATTTCATAAAAATTGTTCAAAATGTTCACCATTTTCACGTATACAAAGATTTATACGACGCAAAAAGTTGAGATGTACTTTTTGCATAGGTTATTTCTATTGAAAATAAGTAGCACTGTTTTTTTTTCTGAAGACTATTATTATCTGATCGAAAACAGTGATATTCACATTCTTGGTTTCCATAGTTTCATCTGTGTTGATTTGTCGAGTTTTATTGACGTTGATTGTTGATATCGGACTTTTCTGATTTATCATGGCCGTACAATACACCAATGAAGAATACACCGATATGTTATTGGTATTCGGATATTGTCAAGGAAATGGTCGAGAGAGTGTGAGGGTGTATTCGGTAAGGTTTCCAAATCGTCGCGTACCAAGCCACCCAACCTTTGCTGCAGTTGAGAGACGTCTTCGGGAGACCGGTCATTTTGCTCCTAGAACTGGTGATTATGGAAGACAGCGTTATGTAAGGATTCCCGAAGTCGAAATAAAAATTTTAGACCGTATTGAAGAAAATCCAGAATTGAGTACTAGACGGATAAGTAATGAACTAGAAGTTTCTAGGAATGCCGTTCATGAAGTACTAAGAGAACAATTATTATACCCAAACCACAAGACGCCAGTTCAAGATTTATTAATCCATGATTCACAAAGTCGTCTGATGTTTTGTAGGTTCATTAATTTGCAAAGAGAAATGAATCTGAACTTTGGAAAGAATATTTTGTTCACTGATGAAGCCTGTTTCACGAGAAGAGGAATAACTAATTTTCATAATGAACACGTTTATGCAATTGAAAATCCTCATTCCATTAAAATAAACCATTTTCAACACGAATTCAAAATCAACGTTTGGGCTGGAATAATAGGAAATTTTATAATTGGTCCTGTCATACTTCCACAAAGATTAACAGGAGACATGTATTTACAACATCTACGAAATACGTTGCCAAATTTGTTGGAAGATTTACCACTCCAACATCGGGTAGATATGTGGTTTATGCACGATGGAGCTCCACCACATTTTTCGGTGGATGTTGGGAATTTTTTAAACCAACAGTACCCAGACAGATGGATAGGTAGAGGTAATGATGCACCCGTGAATTGGCCACCACGTTCTCCAGACTTAACACCGATGGATTATTTTGTATGGGGTTATCTCAAGTCTACGGTTTACAAGACCCCTGTGAATACTGTAGAACAATTATGGCAACGTATCCAACAGGCGACGAATAATCTTACAGGCGATGAAGAAGTTATGCAAAGAGTACATTTCAACTTTTTGCGTCGTATAAATCTTTGTATACGTGAAAATGGTGAACATTTTGAACAATTTTTATGAAATATCTGTTAATCGTTTTATTATTAATTATGCTCTAAATCACTAAAATTAAAATTTTGTCGAAACCATGAGAGGAATCGACTTTTGTCAAGAGTACCTTTTTTGTAGTGAATGAGTTGAATAATTTAGATTTCATATTGAAACTGATTTTTTTCCATTGGCGTAGGAGTTTTAGATGTTTATTTACTGAAAAAATCAAGTTCTACGCCCATGGAATGATATTCATTATGATTATGATATGAGTTTCATTGCCCGATGAGTCTATGCCAACGTACCAAATTTGAAAAAAATCTCATGAGCCGTTCAAAAGTTATGAAGCAAAATCGATTTGAAAATTTCAACTTCAGAGCCGTTTAGCGCCCAAACTAAGCAACTTTTTACTGAGGTAAGTTTGCTTGTATCGAATTGTTTTGGTCCGAAGAATATGTGGTAGCTTTTTGTAAAGACCTTTTAAGGACACCCTGTATATACCAAAAAAAACACAACAGTTCAGGAAAGTCAAAATACGTATATTTCGGACTAAGTTGCCACCTTCAGTAGACCTGAGAAGTGAAAATGATACTGTTTGTTGCTAATTTATTCATGAGCAGATTTGAAAATGATATCAAGAATGAAGTCCAATTTTTCCCAAGAGTCTGGCTTCGATATGTTGACGGCATATTGTTGTTGACAAAGAATTGCAATTTAGATGAGTTCTTGACTACATTGTATTCTCGAATCAAATCGATCAAAGCCATCGTAGAATGATATTATTTTATGCATGAACAGGCTGCTATAAATACTGACCATCACTCCCGCTGGTAATTTCTGGAAAACATCTTGAAAGATACTGAGGGGTCGCTAATCATTTTTACTTCTCAGGTCCACTGAAAATGGCAACTTATTTGCCGAAATATGTATTTAGACTATTCTAAATATTGTTGAGATTTTTTGGGTATATATTCATTTTCTATTTGAGTCTTTAACCACAGTCTCCGAATTGTGAATTTAATGAAGTAAATAAGTAGATAGATAAAGGTATCAACTTCTCACTAATCCGAGTACCTAGATAGTGGAATTCGAGACATTTGGTTGGCGATTTTACTGTAATTTAATTTTTAACATAACATTCTTGTATCCTGTATCATCATAAAACACATACAGGGTGTTCATTTCAGGACTTCCCATCCTAATTTTCTCGAAATGTGTGCATGTTTCTGAAAAATTTGACTTCTGTTTTCTGAATCTGTAAAACCAAGATAAATCTTGATGAACGTTGTGTGAATATTTGTGTATAAATAAGTTTAACAAAAGGGATGAGAGAAACGATATAATTGTTAGGTAATGACATCGGGTATTAGGAACGGGCCTTGTACCTCATAACGCCCTAGTGCATAAGGAATGTGTTTATAGTAACCGTATACAAGGTGCCACAATCATCAATAATGCAAGTGAAAAATAAAATGAATAATTTTAGTTTCTGTCAGTGATCTTCTGAAAAAGAGTTGTTGAATTTTCATCATGAGCTAGATATTATCGAGATATTTCACGACGAATTCTTTCAGAGCTGAAGAACTCAGCAAACGAATATTCTCCGAGATCAGATATCGAAAATGAACTGAAAAATATTGGCGAGAAAAATCAGCTGGTAAATTATTTCGATGAGACTTATTTCAATGGAAAAACAGTAAGAAGACGAATCCTTTCTTTCCTGGCCTAATTTTTCCAAATAGTCCAAAATCAAGAAAGCATTCAGTATTTCAGTTCTTCAATAACTGTGTAATTCATTTGAAGCAGAATGTTCAGATGATGATGATGATGCTGAAATTCCAACATGAAATTCATTGAAAGACGCAAGAAAATGTCTCAGTGAACAAACCAATACCATAATGAAGTAATATTCTTGGCTTCGAGAGCAAGGATTGAAAATGAAGGTGAACTGTAATGAAAAATCGAACTCCAAAATTTACTTCATCCTATTGAAGATGATGCTCTACAGAAACAAGAAAAGCATGTGAATTTAATCAGCGAACTTGATGACATGAGAGATTTATAGAATTTATGTAAATTCAGAGGATCTAGAGAGGATTAGGATTCCCCTGCTAAAGATGTTCTTAACAAGGAATTGAAATTGAAAGAGTATTAACAACTCCTTTATATCCTCGAAATTCGCCTAGAGAACGAGGAGAAAAATCTTTTAAATTATGAAAGCAGACTGCTCTAGAGGAAACATGATGAATAGATTGCTAAACTAGAAGGAGATACGATAATAAACCATGCAGCATAGATTAATTACACTGCGGATTCATCTCAGTATGATAATATGAAGAATTTGAATGAATCGATCAGTAGAACCATATAGGTAATCAATGGAAATGAGGAAATGATTTGCGGGTCAATAGGAGTTCGACTTGTGGGGCCAGAAATACAGTCAAAATGCTTCTCATCATATCACGAAATCATGACATTTCAAATATTCTTGAAAAGAAATACGGACCTGGAGAGTTAATATTGAGTGAACTGAACAAGTATGTATGTCAATTAACACCAGTCAGTGGAAAGTCTTGAATCATTTATGGATAGTAGTAATGATGTGCGTAACACTTCCGTCGTTTTTGAAAGGAATATAAACTATTTAGATACAAGACCAATTTTAGCTCAGCGGAGACACAGGTGTATCATTAGACAGCTTTTCGAAATGGATTCAACAAAAACGTCTAATGAGGCTGCATCTTGAATAATTCACTTTATCAGTTAGATGTCATAACCAAATTATCAAAGATATCGATGAACGTCGAAGTAAAAAGACCAACAAGCCAGCAAAGAGGTGTTGAATTTGTGAGCAAAATGACCATTGAGTAGAAAAATGCGACCAGTTTTATGATGCCTTGACATCGATAGAAAATGGTTCGAAAAGTGCGAATGGTAAATGCAAAGCACGGAATGTTTTTGATGGTTATGTATATATATATATATATATATATCAATTTTCAATAAATGATAATATATTATTTCTGATAAGATAACTTCGAGAATTCGAGGCAACAATGAGTACGAATGGAGTCAATAATGAAATTTCACAAAGAGTCTCACCTGTTAAGATCAGTGGTCTAAATGGTGTTTTCAATATGGTGGATTCTAATGAATTGGCAGAAATTTCCATTTGTCCAATAAGAAGAGCCTCCGAATCATAGATAAAAGAAGATTCCAGCCTGTAGATAAGTCGACTTCATTATTTCAAGATAACCCATCCAAACTCCAAAAAATCCAAATATATCCAAAACAAATATTCATGGACGAAAAACGAATGATCCAGTTAGAAGTTGTATATGACAATGGAAAATATCGGTGGTTCTTTCAAAACATCATTTGGTGATGAACTTTTGGTTCTAAGTGAATCTGCAGCAAGGAATAGCAATAACTTGCCCTGCATTCCTACGAGTATCGTGGGGCTGAGATACAGTCATTTTATGTGAGGCATTAATCGTCCATAATAGAGATTGATAGATATACAATTTGATTTAAGTTAATCACTTCTGATTCTTTCTTTTTATCTGTTGACAGAACAGAACAAAAGGAAAACCTATTATCTTTTGTTGAATTTCGCGAAAGAAGGAAGGTGTTGGAATTTTTCTTGAAGGTTTGGAGGTTGTGAGCATCGGGGAAGACCTGATTAGGAAAAGAATTCCACAATTTTGCCGTTCTATTGATGAATGATGCTTGGTATAGCGATGTCCGACAGGACTCGAGCCTGACAGTGTAGGAGTGACCATCCTGAGCTTGTCTGGTTTGTCTACCATGAAACGCTCATTGTGGCATAATAGATGATATACCGTGGAAGTATCTATAATAAAGGCAGAGATCGCCGACCTTTCTACGATGATCTAGAGAGGTCAATGATTTAGTGAGTGTTGTGTCATCAACTAGGCGGATAGCTCTCTTCTGAATTGAATCTGAGAGCTTTAGCGTATGTTTGGGGGCTGAGCTCCAAAAATGTGAACATTACTCCAGGACAGGTCGAATTTGTGTTTTGTAGATCATAAGCAGTTGCTGGGATGTGAAGTATCTCTTCGCACGGAATAGAAAACCAAGTTTTTGTGAAGCAGTTTCCGCAGTGGACCTCACATATCGTTCCATGAGAGAGCGCTGATGGTAGTGTCATCCAGCTTGGATATCAATGACCTCATAGGAAAAGTCGTACCCGACATCATCACATTAGGCATTGTGTGGTCAGCCTTCCTGGTGAACATACAACCTCGAGTTTTTGTTGCATTGAATTGTACTAGATTTTCAGGTCCCCATCTCAGAATTCTTGTCAGATCCTCATTCAAAGCATCGACCTGTCTTTGTCTTGCACCTCTGGCCTCATTGGATGATATAGGGGCTCTAGAGGAGAAGGCGGAATGAAGTGTACTATTATCAGCAAAGTTATAAACTGGGCTGGAGGTCACATCCAACAAATCATTGACGTGGAGCAAGAAAAAAGTTGGTGCCTTGTGGAACACCAGCATTGATCGTCATTGTATCAGACGAGACCTCATCTGCCACCGCAAAGAGTGATCTATCTGTAGGGAATCTCGATAGTAAAAGACACAGTTAGGGCGGCAAACCATTTGTCGGAAGTTTCGCTAGGAGGCCTTGGTGCCAAACTCGGTCAAATGCTTTGGAGATATCCAATGCTAGAGCCAGAGACTCGATTGACACGCTTCCAGTTGACCTCTGGTGACGAAATTCATATTGTCGTTCACGATTCTTGAGCTCTCTAGATATCGGATGGGCTCGATATTGATTGCTTTCTTCATTTCTCCATTCGTACCAGTGTAGAGTAGAGTAGAGTTTATTTTTACGAAGAATTATTTTCAATAATGTATTCTGTATAACTTCCAAATTATGCAACGATATATTGAAGGTTCTACCCAATGCAACAATACAATAACGTAATACTGATTCAGCTAGGTCGTTGTATGCCGTTTTTTTATTCAAAATATTTGTTAAGTTGATAGAATTTATATATTTATCTTCGTAATCTTCCATATGGCAGATATGGTCGCAAAACAGATAAAAAAAAACCAGCGTAGATGTTGGTCTACTGTAATTCCCAAAACTTCTTAATAAACTACTGCTGAGCAAATTATTTATTATCTTCATACCGCACATGCTTTCGGCATTTTGGTATGTTCCTGCCCAAGTGTTTCCGATGAATGTAACTGCAGTATCGGCCGCATATGATATCAAGCTACCATTTAAATTAGGTATAGAACAATTGATTAATATACAATAAAAATGATGTAGTGCCTCACACTGTCCCCTGGAGTACGCCCATAGTTACTGGCAAAGGGTTACTCGGGGTTGTTTTAATTTAAACGATTTTTGCTTCCTCTTTGTTAGATATTCTTTCAATAATTGTAGCAGTTAGGTATAATATTCTGTATACTTTGTCAACGGTATCATTGAGTATAAGTGTATATAATCAAATGCAGATGCATTTTTCTAATGTAGGTATAGGTATAGTTTTTGTTGCTTCTTTCTTCTTTCTTATCGCCTGATTCAAAGATCGGATTTGTTATTGATTCCTTGAAAGCTGAAGGAACTTTTCCTTTTGTCAGAGTTTAATTCATGATATGATATAGAAAATGTATGAAAATCGCTATGTTTTTCTTTTATATAAAGAAGATTGAGAATTATTGAGAATTATATTGAGAATTATTGTTTTTCAACCCTGATATAGAAATTATTTCGTTTCTTGTTAACGGATGCAAAAATAAAGACAATAACACACACAATAACAGGTGGCTTAACAATTTTCATCTTCGTACCAATACCAGAAAAAATGATTGCAAAAGTGATTTGCAATGTCTTTGTCTGAACTCAATTCCTTTTTGAGCTCATCAACTATCATCAAGCCATTAGAGTTTCTATTTTGTATGACGTTTGTGATTTCATTAATATTCTCCCACATTCTTTTCACACGAATATTATATAGATTCTGCTAGTTTCCTTTCATAGTGAGTATGTTTTGTGATTCGCAATGAGTTGCATGAAAAGTTTATGTTATATTAATATTCGTTTTGGCTTCTACCGAATTATTTTCATTGAGTTACTGTTTCAGAAAATCTGTACGTGTAGTTGTATTTATCGCAACGCCGGCGTAAACGAGGGTTCCAACATAACATTTTTGATATTAAATGTTTTTTGACTTATGTGAGTGTATTCTTGGATGCATTCAGAGATTATATTGATGGAATAATTGTACAAAGTTTCTGGAACATCACTTTTATAGACTGCATCTTGATTCCAGACATTTCCTCAATTTGTAATTATTCAAATAATTGTAAGCAGTGGTTTTTGAAATGATATTATATTATCTTGAAGGCATGATAATTGATGATAAGAGGGTGTGAATATATAAGAGGTGATCTGCAATTCTCTCTGCATTTTTTCAACAGCAAATTTGAGAAATATGTGGATCGGAAGATAAATGTGTTATCATGGTAGGTTCATTTACGAACGGAAAGTATTCTAAGTTGGCCATAATACAAATATATCTATTGATTTTTACAACTGAAGTGTTTGAGATACGCAAATTTATATCACCAATAAATATTTTTTGTATATCAGACTCTGTAATTGTGAATATGTAATTCTCTATATCCGTTGAATATATATCAATATCAGTTTGCTGGCGGCCTATATGATGCCGTTAGGGAATATGAATTTTCGTTCACTGTAAATGACATACACAGTGAATTGAGTCATATAATAATTATGCCGTCGTTTTGATTGAATTTAGATACGTTATAAAAAATGTCAAAATCAGGCATAGAGGAATCCATGATGTAAATAAAGACTGGAGTTTCCACTCCCTATATCCATCCAATAGAAAAAGTTGTAGACTGTTGCCTACCTGATTAAATCGAACTTTGATATTTGACTAAGGCTGCCCAAGTTCGACACTAGATGACATCACCTCTGTCGATCTAGAAGGTTTTCTTGGAAACTGTTGAAAACATGATTCGAATTTGAAATTCAACTCGAATGCAAATATTGAACCGTTAGCTATCTGTCGCTGTCAGATATCCGCCATCCGACTTCACAGGATTGACGACCGTATCGCCAACTATACTCAAGCGGTGCGGCCTTAGTAAGGTTGTTTGACAGGTCCACATGTTTTGGAAAGGAACAATTGAAGAGTTACTTCACCATTCTATATCCACCTTGGAGAAATCACTTATGTCGTCTAGAACTCAAGTTTCGGACAGAATTATAATGTTGAGATTGTTTTCATTGAAAGATTCTATACATAATAAAAATTCATTTTTCCTTACACTTCTTATGTTGAAATGAAGGATTTTATTGAAACACTCATCAGAAAATTTGTGAATATTTTCGTTTATGTTTCCACACTCAATTTTTTCATTTTCCCTGGTAATTCATTCAAGAAATCTAACATTCCAAATGTCGAGAAAACAAATACAACAATGCTAGTGAAAGAGGATATATAGAAATTGAGATTATTAGTTCGGTAAAAAAAAATAGTGTACTCATGGAATAAGGCCTACGAAGATTCAATATAATTCTCCTAGTAAATATCATAATGAAAATAAACTGTTAGGGAAAAAAATGGCATGATTGTGAATTGATATTCAAATGAACTGTCCACAAGTATTTTTGATATTCTTAGAATTAACTAAGATCCGTCCCTTGAAACTCCACATTTCTCTTCCTGGAAGAGTGGATTTGGTAGTTTTCAATAGTAAACTTGTAATTTTCGTTGAATCTTCAGCAAAATATATCTTTTCTCTCATGGTTTTCATGCATTTTTGGATATATCATTCCACTGACGAGTTTAGCAATTTGTGAATAATAGGTCTAGGATTGCCATTCGCATCCATTCCGCGTCCGGTCCTACAACCGCTAATAGCCTCTTCTTTGAGTATTGTAGTTGTGGATTTGGCGTTGAGTAATTGAACAATTTTTGACTTCAAATCTTCATCGTTCTCTTTGGACATCTCGTATATGCAGGTGTTGTTCATTTTCCTTTGTTTCTGTTGAGAACTTGCAGAAGATTTGGGAGATGAAACTCCATTTCTCATCATCTCAAATCAAAATTTTCTATTCGTATACTAACCGAACCAATGAGGACATAAAAATGATGTAGTTCATTGAATTAGGATGCTATTCAATCTAAATTTATTCAACCATACTCAGTATTTTCCAGTCAGTTGCCAAGAGGAGAGGTCGCGAAAAGCCAAAGCAGATGAGAAGAAAATAGAGGATTTTGAGTGTCCAACGAGTACAGGAAATGGAAATTATGCCGATCCAGTTATGTGTAAACGATTCTATCAGGTGAGTGTGAAATTTGAAAGACAATCATTATCCAGTTTCACTCATTCTCATTCAAAAACTAATAGGCAAGTTTTGTTCGTAAAAATGGAAAGCTTGTTCGATTGAAGCAATGTTGAGATACCCCCATAAAAAAAATTAATGCAATATCTCATAGTAGATGTTAGTTACATTATGGCAAATTCAAAAATTTCTGCTCTTTTTATTCACCTTGTATTGAATTCCAAACAGTTGATATAACCAACGGAGTCATTCATTAGAGGAATATATCGGATATTTAGATCCAGATTTTTACCGTATTAACTTCTACAGGAAGATATCTAGGCGAACTAAAGTTGAAAAAACTTTTTTCATGATCCATAGTTTCTTCTGATTATAAGCAACAGTGATGGATTCAAACTTCTAACTTCCATTCCCTGAGCATTTCCATTAGGTTATCTCAAATTTATGTGATTATTCATTCCGTTTCCGAATAGACCATTTTTGGGACCAAATTTCCCCAAAAAGTCGTTTATGAAATTTCGACACCTTTAGCAAACAATAATAAGCCTTGAAAATATGAAAATTTCAGATCTGTCTACATTTTTGAAGGAAAATCGTTCAAAGGTACCATATGTAGATACTATTTTATCCACGAAAGTTTCAATCTCATACACGTTTCTGCAAGCACTGTGGTATCCATAATTCAAGTGAATAATGAGGTCATGTTCCACTGGTCTTCAAACTTAGGGAACTTAATGATAACTCTTTAACGGAACGAGATAGGTACGAAAAAAGTGAAGAGAACCGTTTTCGTGCAATTATATAATTTTGTCAAAAGGCTCAGGTGTACGAAGAAATAGTGAAAATATAAAGTTTGGAAATATTTTTACTTCTTTTTCATCCAGGTTTCTTCAATTCGTTTTCAGTTTGGAATATTATGGGAGTTACAAAAAAATCCAAGAAATGTCGAAATTGTCTTCCATGCTATATATGCTAAGGTTGAATAAACCTTCATCATTATTATTATTATCATCAATAATATTACAACTCAATCGAGAATGCGTTGGAATAATGTTCGTCAACTATTTGACCACTAATGACAATGTCATTGATGAGTTATCGACACAATCCAATCGAACATCGAATTGGCAAACAAGAGACTGGGTTCTGGTAGGCTCCATCCAGGTCATTCTTTCGAACTGATTAACCAAATAGTATATTTCTTGGCCATCACTACACTTGATATGAATTCAGTGCTCTTGAAAGTTCCAGCTGACTACTGGAACACGTTTATACAGGGTGTCCCAACGAAAACTTTCCACCCGGATTTACTGGGAAATGACAAATTATTTTCGGAAACGCTAAAACAGGTCGATTTCAATTTCTAGGGGGACACATGTTAGTAATGGATTTAGTCGAGCAATTCCATCCCCCGGGCGGGGGGGCTACCCCCTTGTGAATCATCATAGGGAATGTGGGTCGAGTGATGAGAGTCTCTTTATTCTCTATCCAAACGTGTATAATTTTTCCAGAATCGAATGAATGGTAATTGAAATTAGTGTTGTTGACAGGTTCAATGTAATTAGTCAATATCTCACCGGTTCTTATACAAATCCAATTTATTAACTATTTTAAGACTCAATGAGTGGACAGATAGACAATGGCAACATCCCATCCGGTCAGGGAACCCAGTCACCCCACGAAAAACGAAAACAAATTAGTCAAAACAAAGTAAGTTGCCAGGCTGGGACTAATAATTGCGAAGATCTTTCAACCAAGTATCAGGTTGATGTCGCTATTCGCGAATACAACAATACAAGCGGAAGATGCTCACCCCAATTGTGAGCGAAACGTCCAAAGGAACCTCCTCCACAGAGGTGAACCGAAATGTATTTACATCTTCTTGAGAATGCCATCGATCCCATGATAACAGATATTATCGAAAACGATGGAGATTATTCGGCAGACAACCTCCATTTTCAACAAGATGGAGCACCACCTCACTATGCAGTAGCGGTTAGAAACTTTCTGGATGAACGATTTACCAATCATTGGATAGGGCGACGAGGACCAATTGAGTGGCCAGCTAGATCACCGGACCTCAACCCGTTGGATTATTTTTTATGGGGGCATCTCAAAAGAAAAGTTTTTGCCACTTCGCCAGAGTCACTAGAGGATCTACGTGGTCGAATTGTAAACGAGTGCGGCAGCATAACTCCAGAAGTATTGGAAAATGTTCGTAATAGTTTCGAAAGTAGACTTTATCATTGTATGGAGGTAGGAGCGGCTCATTTCGAGCAATTAATAAATTGAATTTCGATAAGAACAGGTACGATATTGATTATTTGAATTAAACCTATCACCACACTAATCTCAAGTACCAGTCATTCGATTTTGAAAAAATGATAAACGTTTGGATAGAGAATGAAGAGAGCTTTCAGATGATGTATCACTCGACCCAAGTTCGCTATGATGATTCGCAATGGGGTAGCCGCCCCTGTCAGGGGGATGAATTTGCGTGACTAAATTCATCACTGACATGTGTCCCCCTAGATCAAAATCGACGTGTTTCAGCGTTTCCAAAAATAATTTGTCTTTTCCCAGTAAATCCGTATGGAAAGTTTTCGTTGGGACACCCTGTATAGTAATTGCAATGGAGAATCCTCACGAACCGAACGAAGATCTACACAAACTCATCCGTTAATTATTTTCTAGTGTTTACTTGAGCATGTA
Organism: Gastrophysa polygoni; assembly: GCA_963576655.1. NCBI lineage: Eukaryota > Metazoa > Arthropoda > Insecta > Coleoptera > Chrysomelidae > Gastrophysa > Gastrophysa polygoni. The sequence goes on along the minus strand of OY755084.1, from coordinate 31,180,703 downwards.
TAGTGATCAAGATAGACGACTATCCAAGTATCTCAAATTTTCTTTGTGTATACTTTTTGAAATTTCGATTAGTATCTTCAAACTTGGATCATGGTCTTATAATTCATCTTCGATAAGCAGATAACTATTGTATATAGGAGCCAGATAGAATATCATATCATTACTTTGTGACTAATGTAAATAGGTACCATCCAACTTTGTAATTTTTCGTAAGAAAGTGATTTTGTCAAAAAAACAAATGAATTTTATAGTTGCTACTACTCTTAGGAATGGATGAAAATATCATTGAAATAAATATGTAGATGGCATTATGATTTCAAAAGCAGTAATTTGTTTCAGTGCGTCGATGGTTATCCGTACGTGAATAGATGTCCTTCTGGATTGCATTTCGATGACATTTCAAAATATTGCACATTCAAAAATGAGGCAAGGTGTGGTCCAATAGCGTCAAGTAAGTCACTTTTGTGTTTTTATTTTTTCACTTCCAGCTTCAGAACAGCATGGTTTTGAAATGTTGGGCAAACTATTGGCATCTATCATTATTTTTTTTTCACTGCGAACTCGATAAATTACCTCCATTTGATCAACTACGTTAATGAGAAGTATGAGTCATCCCTAAAAACTGACAAAAAATGTCGCTCGGCTAACAAAAAAATTAGTTTCAACACTTGATATAATATTATCCATTCAGACTTTTGTAAAGGACATGAAAAAAATATGATCCGTAATGCCTTGTTACACATATACCTATTATGTTGCGGGAAATATGTCAACTAGGGAATTATATTCATAGTTCTTGGGAAAGTTCAAAACCAGATGTTGCTCAGACCAGAACCAGAGGAAATGCGTGAAATAAATTTCACTGGATACATTTCCTAGGCGTTGTACCTATATATTTCCAATCGGTTCAATGAGTGCCAATCGAAAATTTATTAGATATAATTGGTGAGAGCGGGGTGAGTGCGGTCAATAGAAGGGGCAGCACATATTGCGAAAGACAATTGATTAATTTGTTTATTTAGTATATACACCTTGGCATGCACGAACAAAGAATGATAAACTCGTGGTTCGAAAGATTAATTTCAAAACTATCTAATGTAATCTTCATAACGAAAATTTAATATCTGCTTCCTTTCTACACATTTTCACAATATACCTTATTGTACTCAAAATATCACATAAGTGTTATATATTTTTGAAAAGCGCAAAGCTTTCTTCTTTCAAATATTGAAAAATATACAGGGTGTTCTATTTAAAAAACATAACTTTGGGATATATCTAAATAACGAGAGCTCATTAAAAAATCTGACTACGCCACTGAATTCTACGTAAAAAAATGTGAAAGAAACACTTCTTACTTTTCCTATAAGTTGAGAGATAGCTGAGATACAGGGGGGGTCCCAAAATGCAATATTTTCGATTTCGCCCTGTATCTCAGGAACGAAGCAGGCTATGGAAATTTTGCTCACGGTTTCGTGAGTTTCACAAAAAAGTAGCCAACGTTCGCGAAAACCGCAAATCTGTATCTTCAAAAATAAGCTGGATATCCCGTAAGGACATCGAAAATGGGACAGCCTGTACACAATTCCTGAGTTTTATATATTTACACTATTATATACACTATTTTTCCGCACGTTCGAAAGGACTGTCAGAAAAAAAATTCTGCCAATGTTGAGATTCACATTCCACTGAAAAAATACTAGATGAATGTTCAATCCATTCAATTTGCTTAGAAATGAACAGTACTGACAGTAACTCACAGTGATTAGTAAGTCACACCAAACAATGTAACTTGCTAGTCACTGACTGATTGAGCTGCACCAATAATCAAATCAAATCGAAATTTATTCAATCTTCCATTGTCACAAATTATCTAATCCCCTACAGATATTACCTAAGCAAGAATGTTTGCATTGAAAATTTCTGCCCTGGAATGGTGATATTGAATTTTTGTTTTCTTAGTGTTGGGAGGAAGGAGTTGACTCTTTCTTTTATATATATATATATATGTTCATGTTTGAAGGGACTGAGCATAATAATTGTTTTATGTGGATAGTTAGTCTGCATATAATTTTGGTTCTTTATTAAGAGAGGCTGCTCTGAGAGTTTTCTTAATATATAAGGTATATCGAGCGATCGGTTATAGTGATAAATCGGGTTGAAATAGTTCTGATGGGATTTATAATTGTTTTCGTTATTTTATGCATATATAGCAAGCATTAGTGCATATGTAGTTTGTGGATATTGAAGGTGTCTAGTTCTTCAAAATGCTTCTCGGCAGAGAAACGTTTTTAGATTTTTTGAAATTCATGATAAATCACGAAGAATATATTTATTTTTCACTTGTCTATTACTGCTTTATAATACGTTTGCTGACAGACCCATAACGCCCTAGGGCGTTGTGGAGGGCATTATGAATCATAACGCCCGCCAATTGTTTTTTCTGTAGTTCAATAAATCAATTACTCAGAAAAGTTTTATTTATGACATTTACATTAAAAAGGAAATGGTTATTTTCTCTCAAATATAAATTACAATTTCCAAATGTTCCTGAGAAATTAGTACCAAGTTTGAAGTTCTGTGAGTTGACCGATGATGAACTCCTCAATTTGCATTCGGTTTCGTTCGAAACGTTGACATTTTCTTTTTCGGAAACGGAGTGGGCTATCATTGTAGCAATTTTGTTCTTTGAGGAGATACTTTCTTCAATATAGCTCTCCTCTACCGTACTTACTCTTCCATTTTCCATATAATTTTAGTGTTTCAAAGGAAGCACCACCTTGAACAAGAAGCGTTGAGGACGTTTGGCGTAGACAATGTCCGGTGTAAGCTTTCGGGTTTTCCAAATCAAGAAATTTCGCTATGATAGAAGGAACACTTCCTATAGTATTTTCACCTAAAGGTAACTCAATGCATTTATTATTTCTGTAGGTTGAAAAAACTACGTTGTTTACATCCTTTTGGTCGTAGTGGTATGTAATTTTTAACTTCGAGGCTCCTATTTCGCTTTCTTCAACAATGGTGAAACTTTTTGAGGTGCAGGTCCTGGTTTCTGGTATATCAGTAAAACGGCTCCTCTGTTTTCGATATCATCAATTGTCATCTTGACCATTTCATGACGTCTCAAGCCTCCAAATACGCCCATTACCAGAAAAGTATCATCTGGAGCTTTTTCTTATGAAAAGTAATTTTGCCCACCTTCCAACACCTTTTCTTTAACAATCAATGTTGATTTCAGCTGTGAGTATTTGGTCCATAGACTATTTGCACTATATTTTTCATACTGAAATAAATAAATACCTATAATTTTTTCTTATATGTATATATACATACACGACATATATACAAATACAGCAGGGTCAACAATAAATAGATGTAACAATATTTACGAAGTGTTACTGTGTTCAGCTGTAGGTACTGGCTTTATTTTGATTCAAAGGTGACCTATTTTCTTTCATATGTTAGGGCCGTTCATCTTTTGACAATGAAGTGTATTTTGATTTGAAGGTTGAAATTCAGGTTGATATAATTGTTAGAAATATATTTTTGTGTCCCTTGAGTGATCACAATTCTTGAAACAAAAAATTTCTACTCATTGAAAAGCGGGAGAGTTCTACTGATGGAAATCATGGATGATATTCGAAGCGCGATACCAGATATGTTCAAAATGGTGGTGGGAACGAAAACTTTGACGTTTTCCCATTCTGCATGCTTCAATTTTTGTTGGAATGACTGAAGGAAAAACTTGTTCTTTCTGATAGTGTCAAAATATAAAAAAAATAATTCTCTCTCTTTTCTTCTCCTTGACTTTTGTAAAAGTTACTATTTCTGTTTCAGCTCCTGGTCCTGTTACAGAAGAGCCGACAGATCTAGCAACACGATGTGATCTAGAAAAATGTCAACTTCCATATTGTTTCTGTTCCAAGGATGGAACACTGATCCCTGGAAATTTAGATCCAGAAGATGTGAGTGTAACTCAACTTCTCATAGTATGAGAACTAGAAAATGACTATTATTAATAATATCAATGAATAGGTACTATAAAATAAGAGTTATCCCATCATGGCCCAAAGAGATAGGATACCTACCTATAAAATAAACTCAATGAATTATAAAATTATTATAATTATTATTTATTATCATATCGTTTATCTATTGAGTTTTTTAAATGAAAATTAATAACCGGACCTTTCTGGCATCTCGGAATTTGATTTTCATGATGATAATATATTAACGGTTTGATGACAATCATCATGATATGTAGAATATAGGTTTTCTTCCCCCTGAAATCATATCAATTCATTCGATTACAGACACCACAGATGATATTATTAACCTTCGACGGTGCAGTTAATCTGAACAATTATGATCACTACAGAAAAGTATTGAACCACAAACGCAAAAATCCAAATGGATGTGAGATCAAAGGTACATTCTTCATCTCTCATGAGTATAGTAACTATCATATGATACAAGAACTGGCCAGCGAAGGACACGAGATAGGAACAGAAACCATTTCGTGAGTGACAATTTCGATTTTTTTTATAACAATTCAAACTATGGTGTAGAGTAGGTATTATTGGTGGATATTAAACAGAAAAAACGATTTTTCTCAAAATTAATGATTTTATTGATTCTTATTTGAACCCATTGTGGGTATGTCAAATTTTGAGAAATGTATAGGATTAGGGAATGATCTCAATTAGGTAGGTATGTCTGAATTACTTTTCAGAATGTGAATTAGATACAAGATATCATGTGCGAATTTATTGTGTATAACTTTGATGACCGATATTTCAGAAATAATTGATCGTACTCCGCTGGAATTTGCCAGCGATATATATTCACTGAGACTGTCTATGATGGTAAACTTGAATAAAAACAAAACATAACTGTACTTCATTTTTCTTGAGAACTTCTGTAAGATTCAAAAAGAGCAGGTCTATTGAGCTGACTGGAAAGAGAAAATCACAGGATTGATTATATCTCAAGTACTTCAGCCGAAATAGTTCCAATCTAAATTTCAGACAGATTCATTGCTTGACGAAAGCTTAGTTTCCCATTGATTTCAAAAAGTCATCACAAGAGATGTACTGAAGCGATGTAAAAAATGCATAATTGCTGGATAGAAGGACATTTCAAGCATTTACGTTGCAGTCAGTTTTACAACTGTTTAACATTTCACTATTAGTTAAGCTCAAATCATACTCATTGTTAAAGAGACTGATGCGTGCAACGGTGCAGAAAAATTCATCCTCTCAACTACTCTTCCTTATCAAACCTAAAAAATCGGATATCCATATTGGGATGTTCAGTCCATTTTTTTAATGGGCTTGTCGAATTGTGCAGTTGAAATTGAATAGCAGTTCATATGGCGTTTTGCAGGCTCTTCCTGAATGTGGCAGGATTTTTAGATAAAAACGATCGGTGAAAAATAAATTCTCCAATGTTGACTCCTGTATTTTTTGTCATAGTATTTTCTTTAATTTGTTGGCAAAGTTGTGGAATTCTTTGCCAAGTGAAGTATTTCCTAATGCTTACAACCTCAGAACTTTCAAGAAAAATTCCAACACCTTCCTTCTCTCCCAGAATTCCACCACTGGCTAACACGATGTTCCTCGAACATTATAGGTTTCCCTTTCGTGTTCTCCACAGATGAAGAATAAAAAAGGTAAACCTTCGATGTTAGAGGAATATCGTTTTAGCCAGCGGTGGAATTTTGGGAAAAAAGGAAGGTTCTGGAATTTTTCTTAGAGGTTGTGAGCATCGGGAGAAAGCTCACTAGGCAAATAATTCGCCGTTCTATTGATGAATGATGCTTGGTGAAGCGTTGTGTTCGACAGGTCTCGAGCCTGACAGTGTAGAGGTGACCAGCCTGAGCACTTGTTGGTCTACTATCTATGAAAAAAACGAGAGATCGCCCACCTTTCTACGACGTTCTATGGTCAATGATTTGGTCGAAAATTTCAGCAGATTCTCAAAAATCGGTCGTCAAAGTCATGAAATAAATTCACATTGAAACCATTTGGCTGTAGGAAAGTTCCATTTATGGGACTCTCCTCATGAATCAATCTGTATATTGATATTTCTTATACGAAGGAGCCTGATTATTGATTTCAAGATATGCTTCCTTTTTGGAACAACCTGTCTATAAAGTAGAATCATTCTTGCGGGGTATTGTTTAAATCATTCTTTGTATTGTCTTATTCTGTTTTCTCTTTTCCAAACTTCCAATCTAGAACTTAATCTTTCCGAAACGATTTTTGTTCTTGAAATGATGATTGAAACAGATTTGATTTCTCACCTATAAAGCGATGGCTATTTTTTTCGATATTTTTTTGCGTGCTCACGTACTTTGACAACGTTTTATTTTTCGAGATATTCCTGGAGAAAGTGTACCAATTCACTTTTATCTTTCGGACCGTTTTGGGTCATAACCAATTCGCGTTATATTTCTCACACAGTTCACTTTGTATACATTCATGTCACATTCAAGGAGTCAAAAAGAAGGAAAAACATCATCGAAGAAGTTGAATCCACGTTCTTTGGCATCTTGTAGGAAAGTGGATTCATCATTTTTCATATGGAGATCGCTGTCAAAAATCTGTGTCAGAACTACTAGTTCTGTGAGTCACCGCATTTCATATGAAAGCAGGTGAATTTACCTTCATCAAGGATGCTGAAGAAAATGAAGTCAACTACTTCCAGGATGTTTTCCTTCTTTTTGGCTTAATGAGTATATAAATGAAGGTATAAAAACTATCATGTGTGAGGAATGAAAGGCTGATCTGCTCTGATGTCTACTCAAAACGGGTCGAAGGAAGCTAGAAGGTGAATTATGAATTTGAAATAAAATTTCATTCGGGTTCCTTAAGTCAAAGTACGTAAGTACGAAAAAAAAAATCGAAAAGATAGCCATAACATGATAAGTGTAAAATTACCGCATTTTGTTCAGTTAGTCTAAATTATCTGAATATTTCAAGTCTTCAACATGGACTAGAAAATAAAGGATACGAAGAATGGGTCGGTGAAATGGTTGGCATGAGAGACATCTTGAAACACCTATCGAACATATCGAAGAGTGACATAGTTGGAATGAGAGCGCCGTTCCTAAAACCAGGAAGGAACACGCAATATAAGGTGAGCATTGTGAATACTCGGACATTTAGTAGCAATGTAATGTCAATTTTGTCAGGTCTTAGAAGAGTTTGGATACATTTTCGATAGCTCAATAGGAGTACCTGTACTTCCCATCCCAGTATGGCCTTACACGTTGGATTATAAGATTCCTCACGAGTGCAAATCTGGTACCTGCCCAACTAAATCATTTCCAGGTGAGTGATTAGAAAATTAAAAATTAACCGTTTCATTAAGGGATACTCAATCATCTGTACCATAATGTCACAGAGTCCATTCAGATCTCAGTATATTCAGAGATCATTTCTTTTATATCGACTATCGGTGACACGTCTCTCGAAGGATATTAATGGAAACTAGGAAATAATTCACAGTCCTTTTGAGTATTTGGTAATTGTGGATGGAATAATCTTAACTATTCTCAAGAAACAATGTACGTGTCTATACCAGGAGTGATTAATGAATAATATATTGAGACTCGAAAACGGAGCAAGTTTGGACACACGTTCATATGAAATTATTTCATTAAATATGACAAAGAATCCCCACCTGAAATTAATGACATCATTCGAGTTACAAAAGATAATTCGAATTCAACCCCCATAATTTGGATTTCGGAAACTACAGGACATACGACAATTTTCAAATTAGAGCAAAGTTGCGAAATTTGTACTCAACTAATTTTTTTTTTTTGAAATATTTTTTCATCATCCCAGTATTTATTATCATTATATTATGATATGCAATTCACCAGTTTCGACTCTGTGGCCTTCGACACCACGCAAAGTCGACCTGTAGGGTACCTGACCCCTCCAGCCTACAGCTGTAGGGTGAGGGATCACGGCCTTCTGCATTGCGCCAGCTGCCATATGGGCCTTATCGAGACCATTCCGCGAAAAGCCTGTGTTGTGTACCACCAAGATAACCTATTATCAGGACCACCATCAGTGTGACATTATGGTGTGGATAAAGCCTGCGAAGTTCGAAGAGAAAATATCGATATTCCGCTTTTCCTCATTTCAAAATGATTATCAGTTCGGCTGGTACCGAAAACTGGATCACAAACATCCCTTTGAATTGACTCAGGATGGAAAATGAGAAGTTCCAGTGAATTCGACACTTTTCATTCTCTACCACGGACTCAAGATACACTGGAACATGAGGCAGCACTGGAGTTTCGTCTTTACCGTACGAGTGCCTCAAATGATAATAAAGCACTGGCAATGCCGCATTATGCACATTTATACAGGGTGTTCCGTTGATCATGTTACAAACTTCTAGGGTATATGAAACACACGAAAATAAGAAAAAAAGTTCTTGTGAACATGGGTCCGGAAACGCTTCTTCAGGGAGCTAGGGCCCTTCGAAGATGACCTCCAAAAACTACTTTTCGTTTTATAGCTTCGGTACTACTGCAGCTATCGCAACCAATCTTGGAACATGAAATCTAGTTCGTAGGTTCATCAATTTGAGCCTTCCGGATTTTGTCACCTTTAACCAGGGGCGTACACACCAGGGGGGTATTTGGGTAAATTTGACCCTACTCCTCTTAGGCTTCAATTTCTTACCATTTTTATATCTGATTATGATTCTCCAATGCCTTTTACATAAAAAGTCCAATCAATAATAAATTAATGGTAAGAAATTGAAGCCTAAGAGGAGTAGGGTCAAATTTACCCAAATACCCCCCTGGTTTGTACGCCCCTGGTTGAAGGTGACAAAATCCGGAAGGCTCAAACTGATGAACCTACGAACTAGATTTCATGTCCCAAAATTGGTTGCGATAGCTGCAGTAGTACGGAAGCTATAAAACGAAAAGTAGTTTTTGAAGGTCATCTTCGAAGGGCCCTAGCTCCCTGAAGAAGCGTTTCCGGACCCATGTTCACATGAACTTTTTTTCTTATTTTCGTGTGTTTTACCTACCCTAGGAGTTTGTAACATGATCATCGGAACACCCTGTATAGGCCGAGACCTGCATTAACTGCGCATAATGACAGTAAATGCACCACAGTGTCTCGAACGCCCTATGGCATGCCATGCAATTCACATCAGGGACCTCTATATCCATAATTTGGCTGCGGTAGACGATAATAATAAACACTCTCTTTGGCATGATATTATACTCTCAGCTCTCTAGCATTACAATTCAGCTAACTATCATGGTCCTCGCATGATTATTTTCTGAGTTTCCTTGGAGCAGATCGGAGATCTCTTTTGAACCAGGAGAACTTTCGAAATGTGCTGAAGAGGTTTCGGAGATTATCATGCTGGGGATGGAAACTTACATATCCCATAACACCTAATCACCAACCATGGTATAATAAAAATTGTTCTACGGTTGGCGTTTTGAAGCAATAAGCAGGATACCGTCGTCAACGCAAGACCCATGCCCAGAAACAAGAGCTGAATATGTTGAAGCTAGATACATGCAATCAAACGATACATGTGTCTGAATAGGCAACACTAAGATGAATATGAAGAAAGTTCATCGAGTGTCCAAATGGTTCTCGTTCGTTTTGGACCTTTCCTAGGGCAATCGGGAGAAATTTCACTTCCATTTCATGCCGTCTCCTCACAAAGGATGTTAGTACATTGGCTTCAATGCCCCAAAAAAACCAACACCTTTGCTGAAAAGTTTTCATCTTGAAAGTTTGGAGCATCAGGAAAGATTTCAATAGATAAAGAATTCTATAACTTTGCCGTTCTGTTGACGAATGATGCTTGGCTAAGTTCGGCAGGTCTCGAGCCTGACAATGTAGGGGTGACCAGCCTCACGATTTATAGAAAGAAAAATGTGGACCAGCCTGAGCTGGAATAACAGGTATATTACATCACTAATGTGAAAGTGACATATTTTACGCGAGTTGATATTTAGCACGAGCCATGAGACAACGCAGCCGCAGCGAATGTGGAAATGAAACGTTTCAAAAGGGTATTTTTTAGACACTAAATTGGGAAACTTTTCACTAATTCGGAATCTGTCGTATCTCCTGTAGTTTCTGAGATTCCAATTGGTGAATGTTGAATTTGAATCACTCGTATAGTACTGTATACTACACTTTATTATTATTATTATTATTATTATTATCGATTCCGAGTAGTATAGCTGAAGCGTTTACAGGCCCACAGTCCATCAAGTTCTCTAGTTATTACTCGCAAGAGTCCTGTGATATCCATGAAGGCAAGAAATGTCAATGACCAGAGGAAGTCACTGAAGGCTCTCGCGTGTGTCACCGAAATTACCTGTGTCACTGAAGCTGTGAAGCTGATTCAGATTTGATCAGGCCAGATTCAGAGCTGCACCAAGTGCGTTATCAGATAATAACGTTAAGAGGATGAATTATCCAGCAAGAGGGCCATCGGCCCAAGGTATGGATGTCATACGATGAGCGTTATTATCTCATCGTTTTATTCAATAACGCTCGTGGTGCAGCTGTGTATCAGGTTTGGATCAATCGTTGATCAGCTTTGATCATGTCTCGAAAAGATCTTGATCAGCTCTTTATCCGGGTTCTACGGTAGCACAAGTAATTTTCGTGAGATAGATGAGAGCTTTCGATGGCTTATTCGGTCATTAACGACATTTATTTTCTCATAACTAGAGAACTTGATGGATTGGGTCTGTCAATGCTCCAGTTATACATCTAATCCATGGAAAATACGTTCTACTATGTTCTACGGCATATTATCCAGGTGTATGGGAAGTCCCTCTGAACAGCCACTACGTAGAAGGTTTCGAGGGAGGACATTGCCCATACCTGGACCAATGCGTCCTGCACAACCATGATTCCGACGACGTATTCGAATGGCTGCAGGAAGACTTCCTGCGGCATTACGACCAGAACAGGGCACCCTACATGATGCCCTTCCACACTAACTGGTTTTCCATTAAGGAACTCGAGAAAGGGCTGCATAAGTTCCTGAACTGGGCGGAAACACTGTGAGTAGCTTTTCATAACAATATATCGATTTTACCATGAAAATTAGTTATAGGTTCTAGATATACTGGCTAGAGATGTGTTGTGACAAGATTTTTCCGAAACTATGACACACTGTAACAGTTCCGGGCAAATCATAGTGGAGTCGTTGTCGCTTGTAAGCTATGTATGTTAAACAATTTTACGTCTTCAAAATTCATAAAGAATATTGAGAGAAAACTTATATGGGCAGTTGAGGCCCTTTGCCTTTGAAGAATTCATGTCTCATTTGGTCCAATGATGCAGAGCACTGTACTGGGTGTGCCGAATTTGAAAGATTTCCATAAAATTGGAAAAAAAAAATCAAAAAAATATTTATTCAAGGAAATCAACTTCGAAGGACTTCAACAGGCTCATTAGTGATTTTCAAAAAATCTTGTAGTAACTTCAAGGAATATTCTTTTGAATAGTATCACCACCTTGATTTTTTGCGCACAATTTCCGACAGCTTGATAGCCTGAATATTATCATTTAAATAGGCGATGCACCTATGAAGGATGTCCCGAGCAAAGTATGCAATACTCTACCAGCAGCTTCTATAGGAACAGAATTGGGAAGGAAACTTTATAAACTTAGGTCAGCAAATGGCAAATGAGAGTGCTACAGCCTCTCGTAGGCTCGCTTCCGAAACGGATAAAATAATGCAATGTCGTGTACTTGTCTTGCGTTTTATACTGAATCTGGAGATGTAAACAAAAGTGAATAAACCATTCAGGGGTATTCGAATAGGGCCGGCCCGAGATATGTCCAGCCCTGTCTTTGTGATAGTTTTTTGGTACATTGTCTGCAGAGTATGAAAATAATTGAAAATCTATTCTCACGGGCGACCCTATAAGAGACTGTTGCTCTCGTAGAGGCCATTCGCCGACCTATGTTTATATAAAGTAATCTTTCTATTTCTGATCCTAAAAGCCGCTGATAGAGAATTGCACACTTTTTTCAGGAGACCCTGTACACCCTGAGCAATTTGCATCCTGACAACGATGTACAGAAGACTGGTGCAGTCGCTGATAGTGTTTTGTTTCGCTAACAGCATTTTAAGCTATGATGGCATGAAAGTTATGAAACTCCCCAGAAGATGGCAACATTTCTGCAGATTTCTGTACAATTAGTTGGTTTTTTGGGATTGTAATTATGTAGTTCGATCATTGATTGAGAAGTAACCTAATTTACTACTTCTGAATCAACTTTTTCATAACACTGATTGTGCAATTATCAATAATACTGATTTCGTTTTCATTTTCGTGTCGTCATCTAACAACTGACAGTTGAGTGATTTTCCGTTATATAAATACAGAGAGTACCTGCACCACTGTTTCCTACATCGTTATCCTGACAAATGGAACGAATATTTCATCCTCATTTTTTTTAGCGATGACGTATGGTTCGTGACGACAACACAAGCCCTCACGTGGATTACCGATCCCAAACCTGCCAGTCAGCTCGATAAATACGAAGCCTGGGACTGTAAAAAGGTGGATAATCTGCCTCCCAAACCATGCAAACTGCCCAATAAGTGCGCTCTGAGCTTCAAGCGGCCTGAGTTGAATGTGACGGACACGAGGTACCTGGAGACCTGTAACGAATGCCCTCGTAAATATCCCTGGCTGGACGATGCCACCGGTTCCGGAGTCCTCGGCAAGGACAATTATGTTCCTGATAATGTTAGAAAATAATTGGGAATATACAAATGAGATGTATACCTCAAAAGTCGAGGCGAAACCTAGACAGTAAAGTTACTTCTAAATTGAGATTGCAGGTTTCCACAATTTTATTTCATGCATACATGTTCCTTTTTCAGTTACTTCATAAGAAAACCGATACACGGAGGTTTTCTCCGAATTCAATTGAGAAAGATCTTTGAAACATCTGAAAAAATTGAAGTATATTGAAAATATCAGTTTTTCGATTCCGACACTACTCTAGTATAAGGCTTGTACCCATTGATATTGACATCGAATGAAATATTCAAACTGGGTTTAAAATAGGATCTATTTTCGTGCTATTTTCACACAAGTTACCATGTTGAATACACTTGTTGAATATTGTTGAATGCACCTTATTTTTTTATTTTTTTGATTGCTGACTACTATATGTGAATCACATATAGTAGAGTCATTTGAAAAACATCGACGTATGATATACTTAATTATATATACACTGTTATCCATAAAGTCCGTAACATTAAGTATTGATTTTTTTTCGGGGATGTCCGACAGTCTAGAAATCGATTTTGACACATGTCATGTGAAAACTGGTAATTGGCGGGTAATTGAATAAAATGACAATGGATAGGCAAAAAGTAAGATTAGATGGAAAGATATTGAAAAAACTCATTTGAAAAAATTGTTTGGAATTCAAATTATATATTATCCCAGGAAATTGAAAATAACAATCATTTCCGAATATTTTTCGATCTCGTTACAGTTATCTGTTTTTTTTCCATCCTGAATAGATTGAGAGAAGTGAAACACTTGTAATGTTTTCTCCACTTCAGATTTGATCAGAAATTGAGAAAAAATAGTTTTTGCTAATACATCTGGAATAATTGCATGAATCGCTGTACCAAGTATCAAATTGAATTGTAAGCAACTTTTGAAAATATTTTTTTTCGATATCTCGCCACAGTAAACCCACTTGTCTATCACAGTATTTCTCATTTCAATGGTTTCTAAAACTAGGTCAAAACACATTTGAATCACCTTGATGTATCAGGATCTGTAAAAACATAATAAAGACCATATTCGAAAAAATTAAGTTGATGATGGATCCACGTATCCAAAATGCCAGAGAAAGAAAACAAGTTTATCCACGTTTTGCAGGCATGAATAGATTCATTTTTCAGCTTTTGATGGGATTTTCTCTCCTCGTTTCTAAAAAATAGAGTAGAAGTTATTAAGTGACAAAATTTGTCACTTTTCAGTGTCAAAATCGGAAACATCGAAAAAAGTTTACGAAGAGAAAAATATTTCAATTGTGTTGAGAACGGGAGCAGATTCGTTCCCGAAACGTCCACCAAGATAAGTAGAGGTTTTATTATTATCAAATATATTTGTATTTCCAAATTTTTTCAAAAACAAGGTGTCACTGACCAATAGAGAATTTCTCTTTTAGGTATCTAAAGGTTTAATTTCAAGCGCAGTGACATTTTGGGACAGATCCTAAATCTGTCCTTACTACAAATATATTGCGATAATTTTTAATAACTTCTACTCTATTTTTTAGAAACGAGAAGAGAAAATCCCATCAAAAGCTGAAAAATGAATGTACCACCTCCTCGAAGAACTTACAGACAGCATGAATAGATTGTAGATTATATAGGGGTCGGAAAGGCACTGCAGCCTCACGAGCACTTCGACCAATTAGATATTCTGTGCATGACCCTTAGTCTATTCGAGGCCAGGTATACCGAGACTTCTTGCAAAGTTTGTCAGTTTCCTGGGAGAAAAGTTCCTGATGTCGGAAGGCTCCAGGAAGACCCCTTCCAGGAACTTGAGTCTCTTGCAGAAAAGTGCTGGGCATTCGCATAGTACGTGTTCTGCAGTTTCAGCGAAATCTTCGCAATAACGGCACCTGTCACTTTCTGATTTGCCCATTGTTTTGAGATGATTTCTCAGAGGGCAGTGTCCAGTAAGGAGTCCCCCGATATTAGTTACAAGTCTTTTTTGTCCAACTCGAGAAGCTGTTTAGCTTTCCTTGGCGATAGGCTCACTAGCCTTTTTTCATTTGTCCTGGCACTCTATTCCAGTGAGATTTTAATTCATCGATTTCCCAGCGCCGAAACTCCTCTTTCAGTCCACAAAAGGGTTCTGGACCAGGAAATTGTGTGTTTGCCCCTTCCTTAGCAAGGCGGTCTGTTTCCTCATCGCCTCTAATAACTCTGTGACCTGGCACCCACATCAAAGTGGCCAGGTTGTTTACTGTCAGTTGTCTCAAGGATTGTTTGCAGCCCCAAGTGAGCTTAGACTCGCAAGTATATGACTTTAGAGCTTTCAATGTTGCTTGGCTATCAGAATAGATATAGAGATTTCTGTCCCCCGGGTGTCGCTTTCGAGACACTCCTGGGCACATATAGCATGTACTTCTGCTTGAAAGATGGTCGGGGTGTTACCAACGCCCACTCCAGTCCTTTTATCCATCTTTGTTCAGGTCCATTCTCTGTACAAATTTGGTAGTTGTTTATGACCACTTCAAACTGCATTTCGAAGTCGTACCTAACTGGCATGATATCTGTCGGCTTAGACATGGATTCTAGGGAAATGTGTTCCAGAATCTTCATATGTCCGATCAGGTTTCCTGCTTTCAAGTTTACTACTGTCTGAAGGCACTGATTGCTGCTTCTTTCATCGCACATAGGTGTAATGGTGGAAGATTCAGCATTACCTCTAAAGCGGCAGGGCATTTAAATGATGCCCCTGTGATACCCATACATATCCGTTGCACTTTCTGCAGTTTGGCTTGTGCCGTAGTTTGTTGTATCTTTGGCCATATTAATGCAGCATAGGTGACCATGGGTTTGATGATCGTTTGGTAGGACCAATAAATCATTTTTGGTTTTAGGCCCCATGTCTTACCAAAGATTCTGCGGCTTGTCCAGCTTGCCGCTATTGCCTTGGAAAGAATGTGACTTATTTGGCTATTCCATGTCAGTTTTTGGTCGATGATAACGCCCAAGTATTTGACCTGTTTGGAGAATTGTAAGCTCGATTCCATTCAGAGTTGGGGCTTTGAATTCGTACTTTCGCCTCCTGGTGAATGGAACCAGCACTGTTTTGCTAGGATTAACATTGAGTCCCTCCTTTGCACACCAGCTTTTGATTGTGTTTAGAGCTACTTGTATGCGGTTGGAGATTACTCCATCATGCCTGCCCCTAATGGTCACGACCAGGTCATCAGCGTAACCTTGAGTCGTGAAACCAGAATCGTGTAGCTCCACTATCAGGTTATCGACTACCTGTGAACACAGCAAAGGCGATAGGACTCCCCCTTGGGGGCAACCTTTTCCTGTTGTCATCCTGATCGTCTCCCCGCCAAGAGTCGCCACAATGATTCTGCTTCTCAGCATTGATTGTATCTACCTGATTAGTGAGGCGCTTATATTCCTTTCCTCTAGTGATCTGGTTATGGAGGCATGCGAGGTGTTGTCAAAAGCACCCTCCATGTCAATGAAGGCACATAAAGCCATTTCTTTTGCCACGTATGTCTTTTCAATACTTTCAATTAGGCATTGTAGAGCATTAATCATGGATTAATCTAATTGGTACGCTAACTGTTTTTTGTGAAGTGGCCTTAATGCAAGGAGTTCGCTTCTAATATAGCAGTCTCTCTCCATGTTTGCGGTATGTAGCCGAAGATGGACCTGGCTTTGAAAAGGCTCTCCAAGAAAGGCTGTATCGTTTCAAGTCCATGTTGCAGTATGGCGGGAAATATTCCGTCCTTTCCTGGAGACTTGAATGGTTTGAAGCTATCGATAGCCGATTTGATTCTTTGGGATGTGAAGATTTTGCCAGTTAGGCTTCTGCTGGATCTGTTGGGGTTGTAGGCAACCCCTACCAGGTGACCACTTTGCTGTTCATTTTACACGACCATTTTTAAACCATGAAAGTGCGTCTGCAGGAGAACACTTGAACTTTCCTTAGGGTTATCGGCGTATCCCCGGTTCGGTTTTTTCATCAGACCGATTCCGTTGGAGTGTTCTCTTGAAAGAACTTTTTGAATACGTTCAGTAATCATCTCACACATTTGTCTCCATGTTCTTCTTTTCGATTTTCTGAGTTCTTTATTGTATTCAGAAAGAGCTGTTTTATAGTCTTCCCAGTATCCCGGACTTTTAGCTCCATTAAAAAGTCTTCTGCCTCTTTTTCGAAGTTTTGCTAGTTCCTTATTCCACCAAGGCACGTCTCTGGTGGTTGCCTTCTGTTTTTCAGGGCAGCTGGATTCATATGCTTCTGTTATAACATTTTGAGATTCTCTCGAGGCTGTTTCAAGTGTCTCGATTGATTCGATGGATAATTGTTGGTCCTCCAGTTGCCTCCCAAGATGTTCTTTATAAACCTCCCAGTTGGTCAATTTTGGTACCCTATAGCCCTCGAGGCGTGTCTCTGATGTCTCCAAGTCGAACCTTATGTGCTGATGGTCCGACATTGATGAGTCATCAGAGACGTGCCAGTTATGAATTCCCCTATTCATAAAGTCGACGTTTGTGGCCGACAAATATTCTAGGAGGTACTCACCCCGTGTATTTGTGTCTGTGCTTCCCCATGTCAGGTGGTGGGCGTTCGCATCGCAGCATAGAATAAAGTGCCTGTATCCTTTCTTACACCATCTGATGAGGCTTTGGACTTCCTCTGTAGGAGGGTGTGTCATAGAGTCTCCTGGGAAGTAGGCTGAGGCGATAACCATCTGCCTCTTGCCTCCTTCAGGCATGAATAAGTCTCATTACTGTTTTGGACATTCTTTGAAACATATTTTCCTGTTTTTTTCCAAGTAATCACTTTCATTCCATCATAAAAGAGGATAATTCAATAATTTGAAAATAAGTCAGTTATGGTTAGAAAAATGAATGGAATTGGGACAGGTCAGATATTATGATCGTGAAAGGAATACTAGATAATGAGAACCAATTCAGTTTATACACAAAGATACAGCTTTGGGAAATTGAGTGAGGAGTTCTATTGTATCTTGAAACAGTTACATGTGTTGTATTTTTATGTAGAATTCAAATGAAAAAAACACAATATAGATGATATCTATGGAACAATTGAAATTGTCTGATATATATGAGAACCCATCCTAATGATGTCACACCTCAAATCCATCCACAACACCTTTAATAACTGGTTTTTCTGTCCTTGTATGCCAAACATACACTTTAGTACAATTTTCAGCTAACGGTTCCAATTCCTCCTTAGTTGTGAATAAACTCAGGAATTCGCTTTCTTGGCAGCCCTTTTCCATTTTGTAAGAAAAATTTGCTTCCTTGTTGGTCAATATAAGATCCAAGTTGATAGCGAATCCTGCCATGTCAATTGCAAATGGACGGTTTGGTTTCCAACCACTTCTATATCCTATAACTTTTCCTAAAATCATTAAACATTGTTAAGATACAATGATCGTATCTATCATTGATTCATATTTAGAAAATGATGGTTCATTTATATTGTTTGGCTCACAAAAGAAATATGGGACAAAAAGGAGAGGAAGTCATAGAACACAGCAGGCAGAATAGCATACAGTGTACTGAAAATATTAGACATATATAGAAATATTAATGAAGTGTTAAAATCAAATTCATTAATATATCATACTTATTCGTCACTTTAACGAAGTTTCATCTCAAATAACTGATATCCTCAATGACCATAATATTTAAATATGGTCCTGTCGTAGGTCTTTTGTAAATTTTCGATTTCGTTAAAAGGAATATAATGATAGAGATAATATTTATATATCAATATAAATATTTGAGAAAAATGGCTTGATGGAGACCCTGAAGACATGAAACATTGTATCGAAGATTTAGTACACTATTATAGCAAGTTTCAGATACAATAAAATTTTCATTTCTGATTTTTTCACACATATTTGAATAAGAATTATACTCAAGCCTGAAAACCTTCATATAGATAGTTTATTGGACTTCCAAAGTAGTATGATAAAATATTGAGTATTAAAAAAGTAGACACAAATACAAGAATATCATTATGCACCAGACTGCAGGGTAGAGAATAAAAGGCATCCAAAATCAAACAATCTTTCAGATGTTCTTTCAAAAATGTATGGGTTTTCTACATTTAGAGGGATTGCATTGTAGAGATTCACATCCTGAGAGTTTTTGCTAGATTTATGCAGCCTGTATTTGCTTTGCCTGATTAAGTGATAGCTCCTGGTGGGATAATCATGACAGTCAGAATTTGTTCCATATTCTCCTTCATTTTTATGTATCTCTGATAACAGTTGGTATATATAATCAAATTTTAGCCTCATGACTTTCAGATATGAAAAAAGCGACCTACATGAATCAACATAGCAACTATCCTTACTGCCTTTTTCGTGGTATAAATATGACAACTGCTTTTGCTCTATTGTACCATAAAATTGTTTCATAAGAAAGATGGGAGATGAAAAAATGCATAATATTCTGATAACAGTGAATAAACGCCAAAAATATTCTTCAATTTCCAGAGTAGAAATAAATATTTCTCAGCTGCTCAGACTACACTGACCAGTTCAGTGTCATCTAGGATGGCATCATCAGAAAAAACAATATATCCATACATAGAGGGACATGTGAGTGAGTAGTCATTGTCATTGAAAGTGAATTGACCTTGATAAATTATTTTAGAGCCCAAAACAGATCCATGTGGCACTTCATATTTGCCACATTGCATTACTGACTCAAGTGCTACACATTGCTGTCTATTTGATGGATGTGATGAAAAGAGATCAAGAGATACCCCTCTTATACCATATACTAAGAGTTTGACAAATGACAAGAATTGAATGAAATACATAACCAGAAGCCTTGGACAGGTCAAAAGGGCAGCTACAGAGTAGTCTCCTTTTTCAAAACCACTTATCATTCTGATGTCTACCACTTTTTCAAGATCATGTATTGTAGATGATGATTTTATGAATCCAAATTTATTTGAGTTTAATGAAGTACCTATTGAATGCAAGATTTCAAATTAATTCCAAAGATGTCACCAAAAATAGGACCAATTGATATCGAACAATAATTACCAATTTCATTTTCATTTGAATTTTCAGATATAGGAATAACTTATGCTACTTCTAATCTGGAATACTCTTTGCTCAATAGACCCTTGGAGGTTCTAAGAGATATAAGGCAGTTCCTTTTATCATTCCTGCATTCATGTTGTAAACATCAAATGAATTTCGAGTTTTTCATTTCATTGATTATTACAGTGGCCATCTCCGATATTCTGATGGGTTCCAAAAAAAACAACCTGAAAATTTGTGATTGTCGCTATCAACAAGCTAGAAAGAACTCAAATTCATCCCTGGTATTTCTTCCACTGATTCTTTAGTTGAAGCAATACTAACTTCAGCAAGATATGAATTGAATTTGAAATTAAACTTGGACAAGAGTCCCTTTTTTTAACTAATATAATGCTCTCCCAAATTGAACTTAAGCCCATTCAATCATCATCATATCTCTTATGGTTTGGAATAATAATAATAATAGAATATAGACATAGAAGAGATGACCTGTCTACCAACTCAACCTGTGAGGTAAGATAAAAATAGAAAATTAAATTCACCATTAACATATTCACTCACCAGTTTTGGAATCTAGAAGTGGTGTTTCAACATTCAAGCCTCCAACTAATCCAACTGGCCATGTGCCTACTCTTTTAACTTTACGAATCTGAAAAATGAGAATATTTTCATTCTCTTTTAAATCTCAAATAAGAATTGGTGGAAGTGAATCAGGCTTTATAATCCTAATAATCAGCCAACTGGAATTGGATTAATTTACATCTGAGTTTATATCTATATCAGTTACCTCAGAAAATAGATTCAGGTGATATGAATTGTCATCATCCATGAAATATACTATTCCTTTATGTCTTCCCACCACAAGATTGTCTCTGAGCCATGTGAGAGCAGCATTCCTTTGCTCCACACCTCTATGTCTTTTCCAGCTAGGTTCCTGAAAGGTTTATAAAACAATATGAATATAAGGATTGGAACATGATCCAGAGCAGATATTATGCACAAATATGATTTATCACCTTGGCTTTAAGTTTCTCAAATGGAGGTGTTTTTGCATTCAGGTGAGTTACTGTTAGCTCAGATTCTGCTAATAACTTGGCAACTAAATTTGTCTTTTCTTCTGAATCTTCAATAACAATCCAATGAATTTTTGGAACTAATCTAAGAGTCTGTGATATTCTGGTGAGTTCAGCCCTTTGTACCAGTCTGTAATATGTTGGAGTGATTGCATAAATAACTGGAAGGGACTCTAAATCGATATGTTTTGGCAAATTTTCCAGAAGCAAAAGTTGATGTTTTGAAAGATGAAGAAAATCTTTGTGTAATTGCAAAACATCGTTGAGGATTTTTAAGCTATCAACATCTGAAAATATTGTTTGTAACAAAACCAATGATTCAGTCACATATATTTAACGAGTATCTTACTCTCATTTGTTGATATAGAATTCCAAATTATTACTATAATCGCCAATAAAACAATAACTAGGAAATATTTTCGATATTTCATATTTTCAAGACCCCTTTTGCTATGATGATCCATAATGTATTTGTGTTGCAATGGTTTTTGGTTGAACCACCGACAACGACATAATTATATCACAGATTTCCACCTTGGGTAATCAGATAATCCATAGTATAATGAGACGAGTTAATCTAGCGAAGATGATTTTCAATGTCTTTGATTGAAATGAATCAACGAATTTTTGGTTTTGTTTACCTATGTGAAGATGGCAGCCAGGAGCACTGTAAAATACTTCTCTACGGTGCCAGGAGCCAGGAGTGAGCAGACTTCCGAACGCGCTGGTCAGTGGCGCGCGTCCCCTTTTTATGGAACAGTGTACAGTGGCTTTACAAGACAGTGGCGACAATACTTAAATGAGGGAGAGCGATAATACGTGTATTATTGGCCTCCTAATGGCGAGTGGGTGGAGCTAATGAGTGCGCCAATAATTGAATCGTATCTTCATTATCAGAAAGTCTTCTTTGGCAGAATTAAAACAGCCCACAGCTGCCCAATAATTCAATTTCAATACCATAAGATTATATCACAGTTTAGAAAATACTGTTAACAGTTCCTGCACTCCTCAGAATCACGTTTGAACTTCAACTTCAAGAACATCTCGGTTCAGCAAAAATTTTATGACGGTCATTACAAAACTGAGTTTGAGAAATCAGAATGTTTCAGAGTATTCATTTTCGGACTTTTAGACTTCACTTTCGGAGTAATATTTGTACAAGAAATGCAAGTAATCAAGTAAAATTCGTGGAAATGATGTCAAAAATGCATCAGTTAATCTTCGATTATTCACAAGAAGTTCACAATATATTATTCAATCGATAAATTCAGCTGTAGATCGTTTTGAGTTCCACAATCGCGAAGATATCGGCATTTTTTGTGCTCTTATATAATAAGCATATGGGATCAATCCAACGCTAAAACTTGTAGACAATTAATAAATCAATTATTATAAGCAGGTGTGCAATAGAAAATTCACATCAGGCGAAAAACTTACTTTTGAAAAATAATCATCCTGTATCTATCTATCTAACTAACTATCTATCCTGTATCTTATCTATCAATTGCTTTCTAATTCAATTTTCGAACAAATATAAACTGACGCTTGTTAACCGGAGCAATTGACGTGCTGTTTTTTCACGAAAGTTTGTTTTTGCTCGAAACTATTTTTCATAACACCATGCACGTATACAAATTTTGAATTGAAGCCTCCATGGATTTTTACGGTGTCTGATGATCTTTTTCATCGTTTTCAATTGGAGCCATAATGAACCCTCCTGCTGATAATCATTTTGTCGATTACTTTTGTATTACCTTTTGAAGAAATGGAATGGGTAACTGTGACCTAGTGATAAAGAGGGAATCGCGAACTTATGAAGGCGACTTCGACCTGCGTTAACAAAACAGTGTAAATGAAAAATATGAGAAAAATGTAAATGGAAAACTTTCGATAAGCTATGACTTTGTTGCAATGTTTTGGAATGTTTCTCCAATTGAAACTTTGTCTGAAGGACATCTTAAATATCTCAATCCTCCGCCCAGTCAACTTTTCCAATCTACCACTATACAACAATTTACAAAAATTCGAACATTCAAATGAGCAAAGCAAAGACTCGTATTTGGTACATTTGCTATAAGTACCTATAGCACGTTTCCTGCGCTCAGATTCGCCTGCTGGCAACCGAGAGTCTAGAACAATAACCGAAGGTCTAGACCAAGGTGGATAAAGGATGGTGAAATAACTCTCCAATTGTTTCTTTCCAAAACATGTAGACCTGTCAAACGACCTCACTAAGTATATATGGCGATACGATCGTCGATCCGGTGAAGTCAAATCCGCTTTTACTGATACTGATACTGACAGTGATGGATAGCTAACAGTTCAGTTTTTACATTTATGTTGAATTCCAAATCCACATCGTGTTTCTAGCATTTCCAAGATAACCTTCGAGATCGGCATAGGTGACGCCACCTAGTTTCGATCTTGGGAAGCCTTAGTAAGGTATTGAAATCCGACAAAATCAAGTAGGCGAAGGTCTACAACTTTTTCTAGTGGCTGGGTATAGGGAGTTGAGACACCAGTCTTTATTTACATCATGGTCTAGACGATCTGAGGTCTAGACGAAGAAAGGAGAAGGTAGCATGCGGAATCCGCGGAGAGTGCCGGAACCTTTTTGTTGTTCGAAGGCCGGAACTGTTATAGAATGTGCCAAAACTGTGATATGATATGAGTAATTTCATATTAAGAAAAAAACTTCCGAGATATCGAGGTAGATGTCACCCATGCATAAATTTTCGAAAAGAAACCTCATTAAATAAGTGATTCGTTAGAATGCATTGAATATAAAATAGAGGGAACTCAGCAGTAATGACAATGCAAAAAAGGAAAATTGACAATTGTGCCTTATTTGTAGAAAGTTCCAATCGAAATTCGCTGTATTGAACCACAGTTTAGAATATTACATTAAAATGTGAGTTACAGAATTGACATATTCTAGCATATATTCTTGAATGGCTTTCTGTAACGAAAGTTTAATGATATTTTCTGTGTTTTGGCTTCTATTAATGCAGAATACATATTCTCCCACCAAAACAGTTAGTGGCAGTTAGTGAATAGTCTTATGTATTTTGAGTGAATTCAGAATTGGATAGCTTGCAGGAATATAATATATTTGTGAATGATGAAAATCATGACTTATGGTTAGATTGTCAGAGTGAGCATATTATTAACATTGCTTTCAACTGGAGCTGATGAAAAAGACAAAACAAACAAGGTGTACGAAACGAAAAAGCATTCATTAATGAGGCTTTGAAAGTGCCGAAACAGAAAAAGGAATATGGCTTTTTAGATGAGGGAAGAATAGGATGAATTGTCGTGGAATAAAATAGATGGATAGGAAAAACTACGAAGGGGGAATCGTCAGATAATCGGTGAGGTTCAATCAGTGTGTAATGCCTCTAAATTCCTCAGGGGGTTGATTTGGATTGAGAAATATACCACTGAATTGGCTGATAAATGCCTAAAATCTACTGGATATTTCAAATCTCACAAGTGAATGACTAAGTTTTTTTAGTGCCTACTTCAAAACCGTAGAAACTAGACAGTAGTACTTCAGCGGGACAAGTGAGTGGGTACGTTTGGCTAAGTGAATTACTAAATTTCCAGCAGAATGAATATGTTTATTATCAAAGACAATATCTATGTGGCAATATATGTTGCTTCCCATACACAACCAATTTCTCAATGGATGAAATAGTACCAACAACTATGCAAAATGAGTCAATTGAAAATTCCTTTCTGAATTGAATATCATATCATTAATCAATAATTCGATTCAGAAAAATTATAACGGTGTATCAGAGGTAGTTGTCTTCAACATATGTTTGTATGAAACGGACTTGCCAGGATCGAAAAAACATATACAGGATGTTACAGAACTATGGGATCAAACTTCTAAGGGGTTATTCAGTACAACAGTAGAACACATTTGAGTAGTGGGTCCCATGTCCGGAAAAGTGTCACTACTGCACTACGACCCTAAAAAATGCGTTAAAATTTAGAAAGATGAATTGCCTAAATAGGATTCAATGCATTCAATTTTTGCCTTTTGTACATGATATCATCACAACAATTGTTCAAAATGTCTTCCTCCAACCTGAATACACCGATTTAATCGTGGCACATGATTTCGGCAGACTAGACTAAAAAATTGACCCTCTTTTTGACTGATTTCAAATGCTGCTGAAATTCGTCCAATCGAGTCTTGTTCTGTTTCTACTGGAGTTTCGTGAACCAAAGACTTTACATGTCCCCACAAGAAGAAATCTAGCGATGTTAAATCGGATGACCTAAGAGGCCAAGAAACTGCTCCACCTCTGGCAATCCAACGGTGCCCAAACCACTGATTTTTTCCTGTGTAAATGATGGAAATATTTCCAAAACAGTGCTTCTGATACGACGCGATAATATTAGATTTACTTTTTAATCCATTAGATCATTAGATTCAATATTGAATCCAAATAATCAGTGCCGGATTAACCGTAAGGCAGAGTAGGCCTAGGGGCCCCGCATCGACTAGGGGCCCGTGCACGCACTAAGAAAAAATTATATCATCCAATGAAAATTTAATTTGAAACTTCATGCCTTCAGAACCATCTTGTATCGAGTAGTAGAACTAATAATATTAATGTAGCGGATGTTTGCCAGAATACACCCATTGTTTCTCCATGTTGGTAATCGTTAATTCGGAAAGCAGCCGGCGGGCGGTCAGCTGAGTACTAGACTTTATTCATGTTGGGGGAATCCCTGATTCGTTGCCTAGGGGTCCGGACAGGGTTAATCCGGCCCTGCAAATAATTGAGAACTGTTCTGATTGTTGTGTTGATGTGAAATTTCAAATTTTCAAATTTTTGGCAGACAGATATCGGGAGCAGACCTGTCATGTCCATGATGTAAATATAGACTGGTGTCCCAACTAAGTTGGGACAACTTCCTATACCCTGCCACTGTTGAATTTTAACACCTTACTAAGGCTTCCCAAGATCGAAACTAGATGGCGTCACCAATGCTGATCTTGATGATTATCTTGGAAACTCCGGAAAATACGATCTGAATTTGAAATTCAACAAGAAAGTGAGATTTGAACCATAACCTATCCATTACTACAGATATCCGTCGATATCTATCAAAGCGGATTTGACTTTACAGGATCGACGACTGTATCGCCATCTATATCAGAGTTGGTTCACCATCCTATATTCACATTGGACATGTCGAAAGTCGAGACATAAAACCTATAGCGGTGCCATTTTACCAAAGAGAAAATTAACGAATAATACTATCAGAACGATGCTGACGAAACTCACATGTACCTCAGTTTCCCAGTAATCGCCAAAAGCTATAGAGAAAATGAATAGGGAGTTATTCGACGTATCGCCGGCCAATTATCTAAAATTGAACGCAACAAAATACAGTATTGATTCTTGGACCAAAATCTAAGAGAGATCTGATATCACAAAGTTGCAATTTTCTGATCAATGGTGAAGCTCTACCAATTTGTGAAGTAGTTAAAAATCTTGGTTTATTGATCGAAATGAGGTATCCCAAACATGTCAATTATCTATGTAAAACCAGTAACGGATCCTTAGGAACACTATATCCCCATGAAGAAGAGCATTCTCAGTCGCGACATGAAACTACTAATTTGTGATAGTTTGATGATTTCAAAATGTGCGACTGCATGCATGGCCCGGCATTATTAGATCGAGATCAAATTGGAATACAGAGAATTCAGAACTCTTGTCTACGATTTGCAGTCGGAAAAAGGAAGTTTTCGGAATGAGGAAGTTTGTTCATTGTTCTCAAAATCACCAAAAAACTCAATTTTCCTTCATTGCGCACACTCCATCTCTTAACTTTCGTTCATTAGACTATGGGAACCAACAATCCGCCTTACTTGAGGAATAAATTAATCCGTTCCGAAATTATCAAGCAAATACCGACAAGAAACCGACATGTTCTGGTTGTTCCTCATCACTCCTCAGCTACTTTCAAGCGTTTTCATACAGTGCTGCAAAAATGTATAGCAAAAATGTATAACTCGCTTCCACCAGGTTTCAGACTTTAAACTGACTGGAAAATTATCTTTCACGACTCCATATTTTCTTAGGTAACGTTACAGCATGTCCGTAATTAGTGATTTTGAGAGTGATATATCAAATAATCTCATCAATATATATCTACATCAATGTAGGTCGTACCTACATTAAATAGGGTTGGGATAAAGTATGGAACCGAGTAAATATCTTTTGAACGAAAAGAACGATATTTATGAAAATTTGCAGGTGATTGCAATGGAACAAAATTCATCTGATGTACATTTTTTTGTTAATAATATACTTCCGGTGTAACCGGAAATGCCATCAACTTCTTTAATTCGAATGGGACACAGATTTTGAAAGAGCTTGTTATTTTGAATTCATACATACTGAGTTTAGTGGAAAAAAAATTGTAAAAGCGAGGAATATAGCACTTTAATCAACTTCCTTTGATTCAGATAAACTAATTGATGTTGTATGTATGCACAGTAATGAATAAACGAGTACTGTTCAGTACGTCTTTTGTTCTGCCAGTGTCAAATTCTAATTGACGGAAATAAATT
This sequence comes from Gastrophysa polygoni, assembly GCA_963576655.1. Classification (NCBI taxonomy): domain Eukaryota; kingdom Metazoa; phylum Arthropoda; class Insecta; order Coleoptera; family Chrysomelidae; genus Gastrophysa; species Gastrophysa polygoni. The sequence goes on along the minus strand of OY755084.1, from coordinate 31,153,173 downwards.
TCACCTCACTAAGGCCGCACCGCTTGATTATTGATGGCGATACGATCTTCAATCCTGTGGCGACACTGAATCAGAGATGAATGTATGTTGTAAACACCTCTCTCCAACGGGTCCAATGAAAACAAGAGCATTTCGTATATTATTGCAAACATCCTACCTTTGCGGAGCCGGATTTTCTGCGGTGGCAGCTTTGAAGGCAAAATATAGGTCTCGACTGAGTATAGACAAAGAATTGGTTATTTTTGTATTCTTTGAGAAACTTAGCTGTGCGAGGCAGATAATTAATTAGGCTATAAGCGATATTTGATTCAGTACTGATGAGTTTGTACTGTACCTACGTACTTTTTTGAAGTACGTACTTTTTTTTGTAATGTCAGAGTGAATATCATCTTGGTTTTCTTTCTGTCTCTCATATTTTTTCTTATTAGTGATCATCGTTCTTTTCTTTCATTTTGGGCCGCACCTCACAGGTAGAGAAACGCTGTTTTGAGTGCTTCCATTTGTCTTTCTAGATTCTTTTGTGTATTTTCATTTTCTATCCGAAATATGTGCTTCCTCATTAGATATATCAGCATCGTGGTGGTCCCATTTTTCGATTCTCTCCTTTCATCCTACCATATGAATCCTATCCAGGAGTATTCTTCCCAACGATAAATTGCCTACGTTGCATTTGTTACAATTTTCTTCTATTGCAAGTTTGGTAAAGCTGTCTGTAGTTGTCACTGTTTTCAGTTCTGCGACCCTTAATCCTTAATTCAGTCGAATAATAGTGCGCTCTTCTGGAAAACTAGTGATTCCTTCATTATCCTGGTGGAGCGATTTGGTGTAATTTTTCAAAATTGCATTGAATAGGAATGCGTGCACCAATATCAATATCAAGTCTGAGATATACAGAATCTTGTATTTTTTTATGCAGAATTAGCCCCTGAAGTTTGTCACACATATCCACTAACACCCTGTATATGAGGTGTATCGAAAAGATACCAACAAACTTTATTTATTATTTACTTACTTTATTCTTATTTATAAAAACATATGTCCGCAAATGAGCCGTTTGTGCTTGGAGATATACAGGCGATTTCCACCAAAACTAACTTGCTAGTACCTAGAACTCGACCACAGCTTGATAAAATGATCCAAGACGAAATGTGATGTTTTTTTCCCATTAGAAATTGTCGAAAAAATATTACCAGATCTATAGCTATGAGCACCTCAGAGCAAGCTATAACCAAAAACTGATATCCAGGAAGGTCAGGAAAGTAGCTTTTCGAGCATAGGATCTAGCTGTCAGAATTATTATTTATTGCTCAATATCCTACAGAAAATCCTAAACACAAGAAACATGATTTTATATTCTGTCTGACGAATATATTTGATAAATATAAAAATTTCTACGATATATTATTACTTACCTACTATTTTCTTTGTTTCTTTTTTTCTCTTCTACTGATGATCAATTCAATATCACTGAAATTGTAAAATGATCTCTTTCTATTTTTATTTTATTTTTTTTTATTCCATTTATTTTATAAACTGAAAATGTTAAGAGATTAAGAGTAGCTTTAGCTAATCTTCGCCTTTTCAGGGCAGATGTATGTACATTTGTTGAATAAAGTCGTATTATTATTATTATTGATATTATTATTATTATTATTATATAGCGGACGTTTCGGGAACGAATCTGCTCTCGTTTACAACAAAATGAATAAATAATGTTTATCTTCATTGAGTTCGTGATAACGATGTAGAAAACACTGGTGCAATCACTGATGGTGTTTGGTTTCGTCAAAAACGCTAACGCCATTTTCCGCTATGATGACCTAATAGTTATGAAACTCCCCAGGAGACATTTTTACAGATTTAGTCCATCCATTCATTATATTCCTTCCAACAGGCACATTATTGTATCATTTGTCAGTTTCATTTTTCCAGTGTCGATTTGGTTTTAAGAACAGTCGTGGTGAGGTAATATTGTCGCCTCGTTTTGATATCAGTTTATGAAAAAGACGTACAGGGCACCTTGGTCTCTCACTATTGGTAACCAACCATTTACTACTTGCACAGCTATTAGAACCACCTTCGCACGTTTTACTAAATACCAGATTCAATGCGATTTGTTGGAGTGTCATCGTTATTTATCTCGAAAAAAAAAATCCAGCAGACAAGTAACTGCCTCTCCTCCTCGCCACGCTAATTCTACATCAGCAATATGGTGAAATTTACGCATAAGACCTTCAGGGGTATCTTCATCCCATAGCAATATCATTTTGTTAATTTCAGACAAGTTTAACGAAACTGAACTGGCCTTACGTTTACATGGATCTGCTTGTAGTTTCTTCCTGATTGCATCGCGGACATCTCGGGCTGGTTTAAACACTATATTGTTAAACGGGTCAAAATCATTATAGTACTTTTCTTGCAATAGTTTGCACGAACAGTTCCACATTGTGTTCACCGTTGCTTCTTTGAATTCGGTCCCGTTTTCCTTTCTCATTGACGGCCCAATCTTTCAGTATCAACGCCAATTCTTCTAAGCTTCTATGTGATACCATTAAGGATTTAGGTGTTTATTTTGATCAGCAATTCACATTCAATCAACTCATAAATGTTATTGTAAGCATCATATGGCTTCATTATAAGAAACTGTGAGAATTTCAATAATATATCAGCATTAACCTCTCTATATTTCAGTCTTGTCAGAACTGAACTGGAATACGGGTCCATAATATGGAATCCTATATACACTCAATACTCTTCTAATATTGATATGGTCCAAAAGAAATTCTTGAAACTCATAAGCTTCAAAATCAACGGAATCTATCCTTCAAGAGGCTGTGATTATCAGGATTTGCTGCAAAGATTTGACTTTGTATCATTGGAAACACGAAGAAATCAGACTTCTTCTATACTTGCATGAATTATTCAATGGTAAAATTGACTGTCCCGCGTTACTGTCGCAAGTTGATATTTTTGTTCTAAGAATAACAACTAGACACAACACTACTTTCTCATGCAAAAGAGCCCAAACAAACTTAATGTTCAAGGCGCCAATAAATTTTATTTGCAGTAATGCAAACAAACTTTCCAGTGTCTGTGACTTCTTTTCGCGCAGTCTTTATGGACTTAAGAATAAATCTCGTGCGCATCTCTGAATCTTCATTCAATTTTGTTTACTTTTTTTCACTTCTATCCTTCTTTATATTATTTATCTAAGTGTTCACATAAGGTTTGTGACTGAAATTTCATTCATAATTAGAAATTAATGCTACTGAATCTTGTATTGTGATTTGTAAAATTACTCTGTAAATGAGAAACAGTTGGGCAATAAACGCTATTATTATTATGTTCATTTAACTCATATCCTCGTTCGCAGCAAAATTCCATGAATATTCCCCAAATATATTTGTGACAGTAGATTGTATTTCTGGGATTTTTTTCTTTGATTAGCGCATTTATACTTTGAACATTCTCATTTCCAAAACGTGACATTTTGAAATTCATTTGGATGAAAATGTCAAACTCGATAATTGCACTGAATGCAATTATCAGTCTAATGTTGACATGATTGGGTGACATTATTCCACATGACACATGACGAGATTTGAATGGTTGTTGAAACAGTCGAAAAATATCGAAAATACTGATTCTTTTTTTTTCATTTTTGTGTCGCCATCTAACTGAGTGATTTTCCGCTATAACGAATGAAATGCTGCTATCAAGTTAGCTGTACGTTCTGGTTGAACAAATTAGATAGGAAAATAGGCAGAATAGCTCCACCAGTGTTCTGTACATCTTTTTCGTGATGTTCGTCTTTGCCAATAAAAAGTGACAGTTGTCAGATAGAAATATTTTTGGATACCAAGTGTTCTTTTTCTCCTTGAATAATCTTGAATTTGCCATTTTCATATTCAGTTTTGAGAAGTGAATACCAAGTTCTATCTTCCTCAACTGAACAAGAGGCGATATCATTGTCTCAGTTCAGAAGAATGCGAGCAGATTCTTCGATTTTATTTTTTTGGCTGTTATCTTCTTTTCCTATGACATTCATATCATTCCAATCGGCCATATGCTGCCCATGTTCAGCTAATTTTGACTCGTCAATATACCTTTTCTTTCAATTATACTTATTTTCCTTCATCCACACTGATGAAGGTCTGCTAGTTTCACCTGTATAGTATTTTCCAGAAATACATGGTGTACTGTGAATACAATTTTTCCATGATTGTTCTTGGTTTTGTATGAGTTAGAATTGATCTCACTGTATTATCTTATTGATCATATATCTGTTGTAACTACAAATATATTGAGATCATTATTATAATTTCTATTTTTATTTTTTAGAAACGAGGAGAGGAAATCCCACTAAAACCAGAAGAATACTTCCATACTTTCAATACTTCTACTGATTGAACTCCACTAGGTCAGTGTAGAATCCAGCTGACAACAAATTATCTATCTATAATCTTGCTGCATCCCACAGGAGATTCTATACGAAAATAAAATACGATTTTATATATTTTTTCGATTATCAATACTTTAACCTAAACTCATCGAACTCCACTAGGTCAGGGAGGTAGTTTTTCTAGTGTAGAATACAGCTGATGAAGAATACTTCCTTGGTAAATCCCACAGATAATTCTACACACGAAAGAACATGATTTTATATTTGAATTAATTGTATGGTCAATCTATACTTGAACATATCAGATTTATCAAGGTCAAGAAATCGAAAAAAACTCTTTATAGTAGCCATTCTGAGGCTTTACTCATTTCATCAGTGTTGCCAATAGTCCGTTATTATATTCAGCACTAGTCCACCATTTTTAGTGAAAATATGCAATAATAGAGAAATAATATAGAATATACGTTTGATAAGGCATATGGTCACGCTAATCCTCTTGGACCACTCCTCGTACTCGTGCGCCATTATCCTACAGATATCTTTGAGTTTCAAATTCTATGGTATCAAACAAATGTTTGATTTTACCAATTGGAATTATTTTGTCATGATTTTATCAGATATACATCAATTATTTAATCTCTCTGAAGGCATAGAAGTCTAGTTATGTTTCAATTTGTATCATTGCATGTTTGGTAGAACTGATCAGTTTTACCGTTTTTAGTTTTGATACCCTAGTCAAAGAGTGGTGCCCGACTGGAATTAGTGACTCCTTCATTATCCAGATGAAGCGATTTGATTTAATTTTTCAACATTGCATTCAATAGGAACGCAAGCACTATTCTTATTTCAACATATTCATGATTCAGCTCCTTCATATCCATATTAATTCTCCTGACGAGCAAGTGATTTATAATACATATTTTTTTCAATTCAAAATTCACACAGTCGAAGGTTCATATTTTAATAAAGCTATTTACAAAATTATGAGTTGAATTCAAATTACAATTGGAACTAACATTCAAGCAGAATCTAATAACTTATTTAGAGAGGTAGGAGTCCAAACAGAGTTGTTATGAGCATAGAATATAACGTTTCTGTCGATGTAACACTGCACGCCATTCGAACCTATTCGATACACTTGCTTGGCCTCGTAATACTTGTTAGGAATGGGCACGAAGATGATACCGCGTTCCTCGCATTTCTTCGTCACGAGATCTTTGAATCCTTGTGGTATCTTGGAGGCTGTTTTCACAACTTCAGCAAGGGTCTGGAATGGAAAAAAGTTACAGAATTTGCACGTTACCAACCATTGTTGAAGCAATCAAATCAAATTTATTCAGCAGCAACAGTTATTAGAGTCTCAAAAGCTAAGGAAAAAAATGAAAATATACAAGGCAAGATATCGAAGAAGACAGATATTGATAGTGAACAATTTGGAATTTCGGTAAATATAATGGTGATTACAATTTTTTCTATCTAGCATTGGACTCCTTTCGAGGTGGAATAAAAATACACCTGGACGTCTAGCGCCTGCTTTGTGCTGTTTTTCACTCCACTCTTGAATGAAGTATATAGACCCGTGGAATAACATATACATATGACTCTTTTGGTAGGAAGTGAAGGTAAGAATGAACATTATAGATGAACATTGAAAACAAACTTGGCTTACTTTAAAACTCCCGATTGCGGATTGTGTTTTGGGTCAAAAAAAAACGATAAAAAAGTAGGCCTCTGAAGTTGAAATTTTGGCTTTATATCATAGCAGAACATTAGTTTAGCAATCACAACCAACACAATATTATCTAAATTAATAATAATACTATTCATACATTAGCAATGTATAGTTATAATACAGGGTGTAAGTGAATGAGTGTGACAAACTTCAGGGGATGATTCTGTATGAAAAAATAATGATAGTTTGCTTCATAACTTTTGTCCGAGAATGCACCGTTTTCCGAGATACGGGATGTTAGAGTTTTTCTGACTATGAACTGACTATTTATCATTTGGTCTGAAACTGGTCAAGATATGCGAATGAACTTTGGTGGGTTTTATGTGGTAGTTATTGAGTATTTTTGACATGCAATTGATAATTTTATGTATATCAACAATGGTACTCCACTGAGATATTTCACACTGAAAATCAATTTTGAATTCCTCATTCAACTTCTGAAAAATCTCACCTGTCTATTTTTCGTACGAAGCGCCATTTATTTGCAGCACATCTAAATTATTTTGCTATATACAGGATGACTCAAAAACGTGTGGCGTATCAGAGTTACACTTATTTTATGGAACACCCTGTATTTTATGACATTTTCAGATTCCTCCTGAAAAGCTAACTTCATCGGTCTATCACACTTGGGGTCTAGCGGAAACAATTACAGCAATATAGGATGAAACAGGTACAGGGTGATGCAGAATTGTGAATTCTTCACCATCCTGTATGTATTTCATTTAAACGTCAGTAGATAGTGAATCAAAAGTTAAGATAGAGACATGAAAGTCGTTTTGACCAATAATGAATAGTTTTGAGAAAAAAAAATCCTAAACTTTAGAAATCTCGATTTTTCATGCCTCATATCTCTGATATCTTCCAGAGAGAATCTGAATATTTTATAATATACATGGTGTTCCGTAAGAAAAAGTATAACTTTGATTCGCCACGCGTTTTTGAGTCATCCTGTGCAACGAAAAATAATTTAGAAATGTGCTGCTCTTGAGCCTAGACCATCTCTGAAATTTTTATTCATCTATCTCAAACAATAAAGCCTTGAGATCATTACACAATTGAGGCCATTACCCGTATGCTCGCTGATGATGAACGTGAAATTCTTAATTGATGTCAAAAAATGCGCAATAACTATCTCTTGGAACGCCTAAATTGCATAACTGGTTTCAGAGCTATAAATAAATAGCCAATTCTTAAAGAGAATCTTTAACACCCGGAAAACGGAATGAAAAAAAGAAAAAGAAGAATCTCATGCAGAATTACCTCCTGAAGTTGGTCACACATATTCACTAACACCCTGTATATAGGGTGTCTCGAAAAGATACCGAAAAAATTTATGGGGTGATAGGAGACATCAAAACAAGCATTTTTGTTTATAAAAACATATGTCCGCAAATGAGCCGTTTGGGCTGTAGAGCAAGAAACTATTTGAATCATAGGCGAATAATTAAGATTTTTTAGTCGGTTTTTTATTTAGGTGATGCAAAAACATGTGCCCAACGCTGGATTGGAAGAGGAAGTTCCGTGATCCCGTTTCTTGATCTTAACTCTCTAGATTTTTTTCTTTGGGGTAATCTGAAAAGTTCAGTCTACAAATCACCTGTTCATAATGAGGAACATCTGTTAGCAAGGATAATGGTCAGTTGTACCCATGTACAAGCTATTCCCGGAATATTCCAAAGGATTCGCGAGTCAATTACCCGACAGTGCAATCTTTATATTTGTCATTGTTTCAATACAACTGATACGATTATCAATAATACTGATCTAACATGAAATAATTTTCGCTTCAATAAATAACCTGTCGATATCAAGTAGGCTGTACGTTAAGAGTTTCAGTGAAATGAATTATATCGTGGTGACGAGTGACATTCCTATTTCATCTGAAATTTTTTTGCGTTTTTCTATGCATACGAATTTGGTGTCTGTGAATTTTTTGGAATTGGTGGAGAATGAGGAAGGATTTTGATTTTCCTATGAAAAGGAAATCGCTCATTTTCATCTTGTCACAATTTTTGATGAAAACGATGATTTTTTCAGGGGAATGAAAAGGGATAGATAACAATTGTTTCGCCGCGAAAGTTTGAATTGAAATCACGTGGATATAGAGATATACGAAACAACAACAGAACTTCAACAATAGTAAGAAAGTAGGTAGATTTTTTCATTCCCTGATGTTTGATATAAAAAAAAAACGAAAGCATAATTTGAAAAATAAACGTGAAGTTTCGACAGAGCATCCAGAATCGTCAAGATTCTGGATAAAAAATTGATTTCCACGAAATGAAATAGTTCATGAAATATAAAATCTTGTATGCACCTTTTGCGGTATTAAATAATAACGCGCATATGACGATACCCATCACTTGAATAATGTAATTTTCTTGACAACGGTAGAATAATCAATCTTTTTGAAGAATTTAAAGAATTCATTTGTATTTGCCTTTCCTCACGATGAGATCAAACCAAAATACTGTTCTTTTCTTGATGAGTACCCCTTGTCTAGGATTTATATTTATATCTTCCATTCGTTCAGATTGCATTATTCATAATAAAACTCACTTACTCAATGTTCGTCAAAATACTAGATGTTTATCCCTTTAGCTACGCACTGGTCCGAGCACATTATAGACGTGACAATAGTATGACTTGAGAGAATGGTGCACAGAAATTTTCTTTCTTTCAAGAAGTGACGTAATAACACAATGGTTTTCTTTCAGTATTCAGGTTTGTTTTGAATAATCATAAACTTACCTCAACTCTTGGAGGAGGTGCTGGAGTTGGTACTCCATTTTCTTCCATATTCTTCAGGTAGGATATGGATTCCTTTGCACCAGGTTGCTGGCCAATATTGACAGCTCTATTCATCATTTCCAAAGCTTTGTGGAAGTTTTCTGAAACAAATAAGTCAATTGGATTGAAATTTAAAATTCGATTAGATTACAAATAGTCAGTAGTAGAGACGAAAATATTCAATTTTTTTTTTAAATTTATCATCGAGTTTTTCCTGTAAGGAAACAATAAAAACTTTGTCAAATCAACAGAACCACTTTCTGGGCACTTTCATCGAGCCAAACTGCACTAAAAATACCTTTTATCGTCGGTTGGCTCAATAATTCATCAGATAACATTCTTTTCCACCCTGAATACCATTCGGTCACTTGAGTATAGTTGGGATTGTGGTTCAGCCACAATGCAAGCGTTTGCAGCCATCTGGGGAAGAAAAATTTGTCCAGGATGAGGGTCATGTTGCCCACTGAGAGCATATCATTCCAATCCATTACCCAGTTCCAAGGATCTGAAAAAATAACTTCCAATTATATTGTATGTCTCTAGAAGGTGGCGAATTCAAAATTTACAATTGTACAATTGTTTACTATAAAAAATACATACAATACAAATACAAAAAAAATACCATATACAGTTTTATGAATTGGTCACGTGTTACAGATATCACGATAGGAGGTTAATTTGATAAACAAAGGAAGATAGTATATAAGAATAATATCACACATAACACATAGATCGTACGATATACGATAATACTTTACCGCACGAAGGATTAACAAAGAGATATTGCAAAGCGTATAATACATAAATAGATACAAAAAAATTTAGAATCTCCATTATAACATATTTGAAACAAGAATGCTACTATTGTTTCAACTGTTGCTGGCAATAAAACATTGTTTTAAACATTTTATCATGTTCCGAAATAATCATACCTCGATCGGATCATGATAAATCAAGGAACAACCTGTTACCTAAATGTTGTTGGTGTGGGTTGATTGCTAGTGACTGCATGCAAATCTGAAGTTTCGGTACGATGTGCTTGAGAAGGAACGCCACAAAAGCTCCCTTGGAGAGGGCCTGTTGCCAAGGCCGCAGCATCAGTTTCGCAGAGCGGTCAGAAGGATGCCAGTTGGCAAGTGCCGTTCCTAGTTTCTCCTGGATTACCGGGTATATTGTAGATTGTAATCGCGTATCTGAAAATACAAATACAAGAATAAATAAATAAAAGAAAATAAAATGCATTCAGTGAGATCATCAAAGATGATATTGAATAAATTAATGGTACAATAAAGAAGTAACACCAATAATATAAAGGAAAAACATTGCAATATACACTGTATCTAAGATATGGAGGACTAGTATGAGCATCTCGGAAACTGAAATATATACAGATTTGTTAAAAGTTAAAAGTGAGAAGTTGCGCGAGTGAACGACCAACAGAAAGTTTTTGATATGATTTCCGGTTAGTAAGTAATCAAAAAAAGAACTGAATTTCCGGATTTCCAATTTATTTTTTTCTGGCGTCAACAATGGAGTTGAGGCAAAATTTAACCCATCTCCACTACAACTTTCAACGTTGATTGATTTCAAATCTAATTTGAAGAAATCGGGGTCGTATTTGAAAAAAGTAGCTTGATGATGGTTGCTCAAAGACAAAACATTGGATCACATAACCGATAACGCAATACCAATGAACATTAGAAGAAGTTTCTCTGTTTCGGCACTTCAACAGACTCATTAACGCACTATTTTTCATTTAATAATGAGCTCCATTGATACACGATTCTTAGATATTTTTGTTTTGGAAATTTCGACGATTGGCATGCCTGCCTGTATGAGTTCAAACAAAGAATATATACCTACACTATACCGTAAGGTATATATACTGTGGTTCGAAAGTACCCGATTTTGATCGAGATCTGTGTTGAAACAAATAAGAAAGAGGAAGAAGACGCGAGCAACATGAAACCTAAGAATGGTCCTAATATGTTGATTCAAGTTGTTTATATTTATTTAGGCTGCAAACAATAATTATAGCAATAATCCTCAACAACTTTTCAATGGAAGTACTATCGAAGGAATAGGAATGGTATATAGTTACTGTTTTCACAGTTGAGATTAACAACCTACAAACAACAAAGCAATAATAGGTAGGTCCGAGGTAGGTTATGTCATTTTTCGAAAGGAATGTTCTCAAACCATGAGATACCATCATCATAACATTTTTAGTAACCATATGTACTTCCTTTTCGGAGCACCAAGACATGAATTTCGTATATTCCGTTTCATACACGTTTTTGATTTCGCAGGTATATCATTTGCTGCACGATATGCCAGTTCCCGCAATTCAGGCGGTGTCCCTTGAAATTCATCTGATGACATTCAATTCACTGATAGGAAATACACCGATAGGTTTATTTCATATCTAGAGCAGCTTTTGAATTCATGAAAAATTCCCCTATATCATGTCAAATTTTAGTCAACTGTCAGAAAGGAATCATTTCTGCCAACAACGATGTACAGAACACTGGTGGAGCTATTCTGCCTATTTGCCTATCTAATTTCTTCAACCAGAACTCTTACGTACAGCTAACTTGATAACAGCATTTTATTCGTTATATCGGAAAATCACCCAAATGTCAGTTGTTAGATGGCGACACAAAAATGAAAACGAAATAAGAATTATTGATAATTGCACAATCAGTGTTGAAAAAAATGTTGATTCAGAAGTAGTAATTTAGGTTACTTCTCAATTTTAGATCGAACTACTTAATTACAATCTCAAAACGTCAACTATTTGTACAGATATCTGTAAAAGTGTCACCATTTTCTGGAGAGTTTCATAACTATTATGCCATTATGGCGGAAAATGGCGTTAGCGTTTTTGACTAAACAAAACACCATCAGTGACTGCACAAGTGTTTTGCCAACCTAATTATTTTGCTGAGGTTTCCCTACGTAGTAATTGATTTCCATTAAGAAAATGTGTATTCAAAATCAACACAACCATATAATACAGCCCAAACGGAGAAAATAGTATGAGACATTCGTTACAGAAGGCCATTCCTGCACTCGTCCGTTCGGAAATGAGCTGCGTAGCAGCGACTTCGGAATCGGACTTCGGACTCAGAATTTCGGACTCGTGTTAGAATATGTTGCCTTCCGCAACTTACGTTTTAATGTACTATTCCACGAAGATGTTTCTTTACTTCAGTTATAACTTGATGGATATTAAAAAGAAATACATGAATTTGAAATCCAGTTTTTTGAAAATAACTCGAAAATGAACAATCATATCCGAAATTTTATTATATTATATTCTATTTTATTATTATATTTTGTTGGCAATAGAATCGCGAAACTTTTCTCCTATTCAGCCATATCAGTATCTATTATATATCTGTATAAGAAGTTTGCTTCCAGAATAGATGATGTATGTGGTAAGCTGTGCGTCATTTTGAAGAAACAATAATAAGTTTACCATTGGCTCATATAGTCAATGAATCATTCATTTCAGGGCAGCACCCATTGGTTCTCAAGGTTTCCAAATCGATACCAATTTTCAAAAATAAGGGATCAATAGTTGATGTTACAAAATACTGTAATGTTAATTTGCAGAGTGAAAAAGCAAAATCATTGGACATGGCACATAATATTCGTTTCAACAAATTTTTACGTCACCAAAAAATATCATTTAATTGTCAAAACGGTTTCAGATAAAATAAATCAACATCAACTGTAGTAGGAGATTTCTGTTTGGACTAGAGCATTCAATACAGTTGGCCATAATCTTTTATTGGACAAACTATATCGGATTGGTGTACGAGGAGTCGCAAATGAATGGGTTGCATAATATCTCAGAGAAAAGCAAACAATTTTAGTATCAGGAGAAAATAGATGAACAGAGAAAAAATTGAATACTGATGTCCCTCAATTCTCAATCTTAGGATCTGTTCTCTTCAAAATTTTTATCAATGATATGGTGTACTAAGGTCCTAATTGTCATGTATGCTGATCACACTTATTTTCTCATATCAGAAAATAATTTAAAAAATGCTATTACCTGACATAACCTATCAAGAAGATTCTTTATTTACAACAAGAAATATAAATCATGATATGAATTTTTTAATGAGATTGAATCATAAATCGGAAAACTCCATTTTATTTCTGGGTGTCAAAATAAAATGTCATGGAAACATATTAATGAATAAATTTAGTACAATTTGCTTCATTATCAGGCAACTCAAGGGCACAATATCGTTAGACACACTTAAATTAGCTTATTGCATTGAGCTACGGATTGATTTTCTGGAGAAATTCAGTACACATGAAAAAAATTCTTCATTATACAAAAGAAAATAATGGGATGTATAGCTGGTGTTGCTCGAGAAACCTCCTGCAGAAACATATTCAACTCTCAATTCTCGTGTTTGAGCTTATCTAATTTCTTCTGGTGCTTGAAAGTTGGAGTTGAAAAGAAACCAAGACATGCTCAAGAAGTGAGAATTTTCAATTTTGCCCTATATCTCAAAGACATAGGGGGCTGTGAAAATTCTGTTCACGGTACTGTTCGTTACACGAAGAAAAGGAGGAATTAATGTAAAAACCGCAATTCTGTATCTCCATTGCCTAACGGTGGATAGAGGAGGTCAAGGTGAGTTCATATCATAGACTTATTATCCTGAGGAGACGGAACTATTTACATTCAAAGAAGATCAGACATTGCCAATATCTGGTCCACTGTAGGATACTAGTGAGACCGATTGGAAAGTGTCGTTGCCATATTTCCAGTTTGAGAACGAGATTCGCAATAATTATTGACACGTTCATATCATTTTTTCATCGTATTGCAAGTAATACAGTCTCAATGGAACATTTTTCTGAACGGTATTTTATATATCATGAAAACCTGAAATGTACACGTTGGAATTACCGAATATTCATTTTGTGAACTATTACATTGTAGCATCATAGGATTTGTTACACACAAAGCGACATCGGCGCGTCCAGGCCACGCCTATTGTATGAATGATTTTTACTACGAAACTACGATCTGCCCATTTCTCGTTGCGGTGTTGTAGACGAGTGATCTTGTGTTTTGAAGTGTTGTTTTTAGTGACTTTGAATAAATATTGTGGAATTCAGAGTGAATTTTTGGACAATATGGTTCGTCACTGCCAAGTGTGCAAAAAACTTAACAATTTCAGCCCTGATGTTTCTTTTCACAAGTAAGTTGGAGTACCTAACCTCCAAATTTGTTTATTATTCCAGTGGCGTGAATATATGATGTTTAGGTACTGTTTATTCATGCTTGTTAATGATTTAGGTTATTCATGTTTTCATGGCATAGACTTTCTTGTTCATTGCATCAAAAATTCTAAGCAACTTAGTATACCTATTTCTGTATTACTTCAGGTTTCCCGCTGATAGTGAAGAAAGAAAAATTTGGGCAACTCTTCTTGGCTGGCAGGAGAATCGTCTGAGCAAATATCTTTATGTATATTCTGATCATTTCGATTCAAGTGATGTCATAACAATGAAAAGTGGTACCAAATACTTATTGAGGCCAGATGCAAATCCAACACCTTTTTTCCAGTAATGAATCGAAATGTGTCATCATTATCCGAATAAATTTGTTGTATTATATGAATATTAAAAGTGTGAAAGCTGTGTTTCTTGTTTTTATCAAAACAGAAAAATTTATTGTGTACAAATTATAAGGAAATTCAATTTTATACAACTGTCTGAATGCATATGATACTGCACTCATTTCAGTTGAACATAATATCAGGAATTACAGGTACTGACAAGAATTTGGTTATATATTTCCAATGATGTATCATTTTTCAGAATGTTGATTGACATATACAGAGAGAAATTACATGTTTTCATTGAGAGTACATTCGTAGCTTGTTCATAATATAACGCAATTTGTTTGTCTTCCTAACTAACAAACACGTCGCTTCGACTCCGTACAGAACAATATTCAATAATATAGTTATAGATAAAATATATTTCCAAGTTATGGAACCATTAGAACGGTACGCCACTGACTGAAATCAGGGAAACAAGACACATAAACATAACAGCGTTGCCAACAAGTTGGTGAAGACGAAGAGGTTCGATCGGTAGTCTTTCTCATACACGTGCAGTTCATTTTCAATCATTGCTTCAAAACAAAAGCAGGATAATAAGTCTATGGTTCATATATATGTGAAAAAATATATTTTGCCCATTTATTACAGTAATTCGGGGCGAAACGATGAACGATATTATCGGCTGGAATTCACCAGCAACTTACCCCTATTGACGAATTCGCCCTTCTCTATTATTTTTAGAGAGGAGGACAGAAAATCCCATGAAGTCGGAAGAAATAATATGAAATTCAATTCATAACATTTATCAAGTATTACTCACCTAGTAGTGGAATCCATGGATGTATCCACAGATGTATTGGTACAGTATCAATCAGTGGGTTCCAAGCATCAACTTCTTGAAGTATTTTAGGTATTATTATTTGATCAAATATATTTTCCACGATCCAAGGAGGGATGATGGGTTTCCAAATTTCTAGCACACTAATCATAGGGTCGCAATCTCTCGGATTCCATGAACTGTAAAACAGAAACAGAAAATCATTTCAGCTTCATAATTATAGTATTGTGTGAATATTAAATATTCGTCATTTGCTGTCTATTTTCGTTTCATCTATTTCATTCATTTCATGTACTTCTTCACTGGATCAATTTGAAAAAAAATTCAATTGAAAAACTCAGATACACACAGGAAGTTTACTTATGCAGAATTACATAAAATAATCATCTGGAACCGGACTTATTGAGATTCGATTGCAACCACGAAAACGAATTTAGGGCAGATGTTGAGCTCATGAACTATCTATATCTTTCCTTGCATTGAATATATCTCGAAAACCCAAATTTTTTATATTTTTTTTTTATTTTCCTGGCCTCATCATACCATACTCATCCCAAAACTAACACCACTTCTTCATAGCCATGGTGGCCAAAGACTTAGCTGACACAGCTACTATGAAAAAATGATGGGCCCAAATTGCTGCCTTGTGGGACACCCGACGTCGACAGAAAAGGAGGAAATTAATCCAACTCATTGAGACCTGTTCTTCAAGTATGATATCAAACACATACGGAGGCTTCATCGAAGCCCAAATGGTACAACTTTTTGAGTAGAACATCATGATCCACCGTGTCAAATGCCTTCACAAAGTCTGTATATATCACGTCAACTTGTTTATGTTCATCCATAGCTAAGTGAGATTGGTAACTAGGGATCTCCGAAGAATGAACCCATGTTGGCAGTCGATAATTTTATTCCTTATTTGATTGAATATTTTACTGTATATATAATTCGTTCAAAAACTTTAGCTAGTGTCGACAGTATATATATTGATCGTATGAGCCTGACTTGTATATTAGGGTTACTAGTGATTTTTTTCCATAACGTGGGGAATTTATTGTTTTGTACTGGTAATTTTGTCACCATTTGATTTTTTTGACCCTACATGGATCCACTTGCTGTGAAAAAACGTTCTGTGCGTTTGGGGGATAGGAGGTTATGAAAAAAATATATTGTTTCATTCATTTTGGAATCCATGAATTACGATATGGAATACGGTTAATACCAATCTGTACCAAATTTTCATACCAGGTAGCTTGCTCGAGACGATTGTCCCAGAATAACTCTAAAACAAATGAAAACTTGACACGCTCGAAAAAAATGCTAAAAATGTAACTTCAATTCCTCTGAAGATATTTTTGAAATGTATTTGATAACTGTTATTTCTTCTCTACATATGATAATGATGATTAATAAGTCTTTATTCATCATTGAAGAACAATACAATGCAACAAGTTGAAATATCGTGAATGATAAAGATGAGAAGGAGGAGTTCAGCTACCAAAGCTTTTTTTAAACTCAACCTCAAAGCCATCCACGTGTAAGAAAAAATTTGAGATCTGATATTTATGATCTCATTTAACAAGGTAGTAAAAAAAATGGGGGAAACATCGAAACGTAAAGAAGTACAATAAACCCTCATCAACATGATGATACTTGAACAAGATATGATCGAATGAAAAAAACATGAATGCACCTCAACTTTAGTATTCTAGAGGAAAATTTCTAGAGATGTATTCCTCATCTGTCAATTCATTCCCCTTCCCTAGATAACTACCCATCCAAAAATGTCAAATCGTAAAAGGGTTCATGCCATAGGTCATTTTCAAGTTCGAAGTATATGAAATTTATGAATAATATTTGAACAAAATATGAATAAGAAAACACTGATGCACGTCAAATTTTGCACCACATTCTCGAAAATTTGAATGGTATCAACCTGATGATAAAACTGTATCTTATTTGTAGATTTTGACTGACAATTCATGCAACAAGCAGAACGCAGCTTCATTTTTTTTTCATCTTTGTGAGCAACAAAATGATCAATTGATCGTTCTTGGGTGTTTCAATAAAATTTGCCCATTCAACCAAATTGTATGAACGACACTGTAAAACGAATAATTGAATAGCAGTTAAATATTCTGTACATGAAGAATAACTATTTGCGATTCGAATTCTTCAGGAAAACATCAAATTTACTAAATGTCTACATATCCGGCGAGTTAACACTAGTATAACAATAACAATGGAAGCAACAACTGAATTTGATTCCAATGAAATGCTGAAGAGGAGTACTGATTTTTCATCACCGATATCTCTTTATATCAAATCGGGTTTGCTAGTATAAAAGCGAACTCAGCATTTCATGCCATCTACTTCATTCTTATCTGGTGACCTGTATCGTAACTGGATAAAAGATGACTGCAATATACTCCCAAATTAATCAAAAAATAGAAACTAACGAACTCACGAGAATATGTTTGTAGCAATTGATACACGAAACAAAAAATATACATAAAAATAGGATTACAAAAAACCGGATGCATAAAAACTGAAAACGAAATGGATGTTTAATTGAGTATTTTTCAATTTTATTTACAAGTACCTTCTGTTGTTACCAAATTGCTCAAAATTCATGAACAGAATGAAAGCAGCGGCTTTCAGATAATCATGAGATGAATGTCAGAATTTTTAATTCAACTATATTGTTGTTTTATGGATTTCCATTGATACCTAATATATAAAATGTCGGTGAAGGCATGATGTTGTGTTGAATGAAAAGGGGTTTACAAAGAACTTGAGTTCGGAAGGACTGTTACTGTCTTCATTTGGATGGTCTTCACTTGCCTAGAGAATTATGTCATTGCATGAGTTTGAATGAAAGAGCGAAAAATACACCATATCTTGAGAACTTGTCAATTTATTCAACTGACGGTGGAAAAATAGTGAACTGCCTAACTTTTCTTTCAAACGTTGATGCATTTCAATTGACTTTATTATTTTTTTTATTTATTCAACGGGACAAGCCAGTACAGGACATCATTAACAATAACTTCAATAAGAATGATAAAAAATGGTTGCACTTCAGAAGGGAGAACTCAAAGAGAAAGCCAAAATTTTGAATAACTGTTTAAGAGACAACATGCAGGATGAGATAAGTTAGGAACTTGGGCAGTGAGAGGCTGAAGAAATCTAATTGATCGTATGCATTTCCGAGTCTTTGAATTCGGGATAGACAGCTATTGAAACCATAGTTTGGGCGATGAAACGGGTTGTAAAATGATTGGTGAAGTCTATTGGTGCGTAAAGGTACTCGGACATTTATCTTAGATGATTATCAAACTTTATTCCAAGTAATTTCACAATTTTATTTTCGAAAAGCGATTCAGTCATTTTTTGTAATGATGTTTATTGGTTGAAAAACAAATTTCAGCTTTATTATTTCCATGAAGAAGGGTTTCATTACCCCAGAATGTGAAGGTTGTGTCATCGGCGAATACAACCAGTTCAACAGGGAGAGACATGTCATTAACATAAATATTGAATAAAACAGGACCCAGGATAAAGATCGCGAGGAAATTGAAGGACCCCGTAGCTAAAACAAACTAAATCTGATGACTTACCTAACACATGATCTCACAACAGGCATCCAAGTATGCCAAATGAGACTATCATACGGCTGTATTCCCGATTTATTACCTTCTAGATTCCCACGGTGTCGAGTCCTCTTGTCCAGGATGTCCATCCACTGAGCGAACACGTCGACATACTGATCGGGATGGGCCAGCGCGTTCCAACTGGCCAAGGCCGACGTCAAAAGAGGACCGATCAGACCCGGCGCCAGTTCGGCTAGTTCATAAACCACGTATTCCTCTTCGTATAGAGCCTACAAATGAGTCAACTTTCAATGTCCCACACACCACAATGTTTTCGTCACACGAAGTTTGTGATGATCATTACAAAAAAATATCGTTTTCTTACAGTCACATTCAGTTATTTTGTGACATCTGTATCTCACTTTGAGAAAAATAGTGTGACGAAAAAAAAAAACATCTTTGAGTGGAATAGAAAATTTCGAGATCCAACAGGTGCTGCATCAAAATGCTGAATGAATAGTAATTTCATGGTGATGACAAAAACAATCAAATCTACTGTTTTCTTCTTTTGTCCAGAACTAATTGCCGAAAGTCTCGATTTGGGTTCTGCTAGCTCAACAGAAACTCAGTTGTCTCTTTTCAATAACTTTGAACTGAATAATTTTTTGTGAAATTTCAGGAATATTTAGGTAATATTTGGAAGAATTTTGCTGGTAGGTTGATGACACCTTGGTATATACTCACGAGTTGACAGAAAAATTGCATTTCATGAGGAAAATATATGACAGAAAGAACATCCCCCACCTTCAAAAACATATTTTCTTCTTTGATGACACCTTGGTATATACCGAGATGAGAGCAAAATTGTATTTTGGAAGCAGAAATTTTTCGAGGTCGTTTTTCCCAAAACTAAGAATTTTGAATATTGTTCTCAACGTGCGATATGTTAATTTTTGATACATTTATAGGGTTGTTGGTGAAAGAAGTCCAGGGAAGAAAGACGGGCATGACACATTGGCGTACAGTGTACGGTTAGGAAATATATTGAGTCAATGATGATAAATATATTATTCTGAATATAAGTCGTCTAGATGCAAAACCCGATAAGTCTACTCAAACAGGAAGTTAGACAATGCAGAAAAACGTGTAAAACTTATATTGTTTTTTTTTTTGACGAATTATTTTTTTGCGATTGGACATTGAAAAATAGCAGGAAATAAAATACTTATTTCCGGAAATCTCCCATCCCTACAAATCCTAAAAACTCCAATGGCTTGATGGACATGTCTGTTCTTGCAATAAAAATTAGGTCAATTAGGGAATAAAAAAAACATATTTATCGTAAAATCTGGTTTCATTCGTTAACAAACATTAAAAACAGTATAACCTCAAATTGCAAAGTATATGTTTTCTTCTCCACACTTGTTTTCCTCATCTGAAGAACACAAGCTTTCCTTCTTTTTCCCACTCTTTTCCAAAATGTTCTGATAAAAGCTTCTTGATGCTTCGTCTTGTCTTTTTTGATGGGTACACCAATATCTAATTGTTTAAGGCACATCAAGGAGACTTTTTTTTCTATTTTGCATAAACTCTTGGGTTGACTTACGGAATTTTCATAGAATGCTTCGCCTTCCACTAGAACTGTGGTTCCGTCTTTAGAAAATATTATTCTCTTTGATTGTTGAAACTTAAAATGCCAATATCCAGGTTGTTTTAGATTTTTTTGAGATTCACTCCTCCAGTCTTTGATGTTTACTTGACTTCCAATTTTGAAAACAGTAGCAAATTCCTAAATTATATTTACGTACTCTTCAGGATGGATAACTTCCGTTTGTTTTTTGTATATCCGCTCAATTTGACCGAATACCCGGTCAGGTGGGATGTAGGACTGACCAACAACTGGGAATATTAGCTCCACTTTTTCAACGTTTGAAGTTGCTTCATAATGTAGCCAACATGACTGGTCTGGAAGTTTTGGAAGGAAGTTTTGTTGACAGTCAAAGGAGAATGTAGCTAAGTCTTCGCTTTCTTCTTGAAGCAGCTGATAAAAACAATTAGCCCGGACTTTGTGTCATCGTTGTAGCGATATTAAGTCTTTTTTGTATCGTGGTTTTCATTTCTCATTTGAGCTTTATACTGTAAGCAGGTAGAGCATAGGTCAGTTTTCGGTGTACCAAAACCCAGGTTGAAATTTTTATTGACATATTCTCTATAAAAACATTCTTTCACCTTCAATCTTTCGTCGAGACCTACAGTATCGTTAAAAAATCGCCAAAGTTCAACAATGTTTAGTTCGACAGGTAAATAAATTCTGTTTCTGGAAGAAAAGTTCCACCAACTTCATAATCCTATCTCTTTTGATGTTTAGGATCTCTGCATACTGGAACTACCAAGCCATCAGATCTTTTATCAATTCAATCAACTGACAAAATATGGCCTACGTGTTGAAGTCACGTAGTACTATTATACTCAGCCACCATTAGTTCAATGGATGTGTCGGGTTTTGCAGTGTCTTGTCGGCTTTTGCATCTAGGCGACTGATATAATATACATAACACAAGATGATTCAAAATTCGATGTGAACATTTCAAGGACGTATTGTTGGGATCAAAATAAGACCTTTTCTTCAAATGAGCATGTGTCTTAAAATGCACCTGCTCCGAGCTTTTACCAGTTAGGTCGAAAACGATTATCTAAAATCGTGACTATGATAGAAAATCAAATCTTCTGAAAATTGGCATATCCTTTTTCTTCAGGCTCTCTATTTCATTGCTTCCAAAAATTAAAATAACCCAGTTTTGGGAGAGTTGGAGGATGGTTAACACTGTTATTGGCCCAAATATTCAGGCTCTTGCATTTTTTTCACCGTTTGCTTGAAAATCGTAATCAACGAAAAGGGGGTACTTTCGCGATAACAAACTAACAAAACATTAATTAATTAAACAATTATCAATCTCATAAAAAATGTTGAAAAGTCCTCCCCTTGCTGCGATACAAACTTTTATTCTACTTTGCACAGAACTTCAAACACGTTCTAAAATCCCTGAAGTATCTCTTATGTATTGGACAATAATGCGTTGACGGAACCTAACTTACAGTCGCTGTAGCTCGGAATGAGTGCATTTTAGGACACATGTTTATTTGAAGGAAAAGTCATAGAATTTTTTAATCAATAAGGAAAAGAATTAAAGGATATAAAATAAGTTTGAATTTCGTGGACCAGTGTAATAGAACTAACTTAGAGAAGAAATGAACTTAGGTCGTGAAAAGGTTTGTTGACGAGGAAGAGAGCGTTAAAATTGAAGAAAATAATCGATTTTCCTAACATAATGATTTCTACCATCATTACAAGTCATACATAAATATGTTTTACTGTATACAGGGTGCCACCCCCCCCCCCCCCCCCTCCCATAAAATTAGTTATCTCTGTTTTTGTCACACGAGCTTTGTGATGATTTTTGCTCGTTATGGTGTACCCTCATTGAAAATAGTTATTTGTGTAACTAGTGGAAAAAGTGTATATTTGCTTAAAGTCGATCATAATTTGAAATTTCTCTGGCAAATGCAAAAATAGAATAATGGATTTGGGAATATTTAGTGTGTGCTTAGATCCATGTATGTAATATTGCATAGCTTACCTGTAAATCTTTGAATATAGCAGCAATTTGTCCAAGTGAGTATTCTTGAGAAGGATCCATGAGTTTGTTCACTATATTTATAACTTGTTGCAGATTATCTAATCCAGCATCCTCCTCTCTTAAAACTTCCTTCAATGACTTTTCTTCTTGTTCAAGTGCCACAATTTTATCCTCATTATGTCTGATATTTCGATCTATCCTTATGATATCCTATGAATTATAAAACACTGTAAAGTACAGAATAACTTCTTCAGTTTATGAAAAAACAATTCAAAGGAATCCTCAGACAGGTCGAATTTTATTCTCGACCATCTTATTCTGATTATGACGACATCGATATATTTTTTGAATGGATCATACTGTGATCTTTCTCATTCTTAGGATTACACGGGGAATTCATCTAAGAATCCACAACTTTTTGTGATCTTTTGATAAGACAAGCCAAGACAACACGGAAGGAACATAGAGTTACATCGTGTTAGTCAGCGGTGGAATTTTGGGAGAGAAGGAAATAATTCCATAACTATGCCTTTCTATTGACGGCCGCACCGCTTGAGTATAAATGGCGATACGATCTTCGATCCAGTAAATTCAAATCCGCTTTTATTGATGATGACGAATATTTGACAATGATGGGAAGTAACAGTTCAATTTTGCATTCATGTTGAATTTCAAATTCAAATCGTGACTTCCAGAATTTCCAAGATAACCATAGAGATCAGCAGAGGTGACGCCATCTAGTTTGAATCTTTGGATGCCTTAGTAAGGTATTATAATTCGATATTATCAAGTAGGCAGAAGTCTACAACTTATTCTAGTGACTAGGGATAGGGAGACACCATTACATCATGGGTCCCGGTAACATAAAAATTAAGCTAGTATCTATGTCTCATGTCCATTCTGTGAACATACGAAATAGGAGTACTATTACAATACCACATCATTCGACAATTCTCTTTCAGAAACGATATACCTACAACGGCAATCTGATGGATAACATCCTATGTAAGCAATAGGTCACAAATAGTTTCGGTTCTTGGTTGGAAATCTTCACCATCTTATGTAACATCTGGCATTCCTCAAGGCTCCCATTTGGTACCATTATTATTCTCAATCTACATCAACGACATATACCAGTGCTTTATTATTATTATTAACAATGAAGTTATTACTAAACGAAATAATGTGAAAGATCTGGGTATAATTTTTGACTTCAAATTGTCTTTCAATTCACACATTGATTAGATAGCTGGAAAATGTAACAAGTTATTGGGATATATTTTTCGTATATGCCGAGTCTTCAGATCTGCGAAAGCTCTCAAATCAATACACTACGGGCTAATTTGGTTTCGCTGAATTCGTCTGAATTACTCTGGCATTTTCCTAATAGAAAATATAAAATTTTCCGCATCCTTAGGTTAAACTCCCTAAATATTTCAATTCAATAGTTAACCAGTTGATTATTTTGCTATACGTTTCATGAATTTATATTGTATTATATTTGTTTCCTGTTATAAATATGTACACCTTGTTTCTTGGGAATGATTGAGATTATTATTATTATTATTATTGATTTGTCACAAGGCTCACAAGGCTGTGATATAGTTACTCTTAAGCTATAAGATTGACTGAAAACAAGATTGTAAAATTGTAGCGCACAGTTGAATGCAAAATTTCAATTATTTATTTATTCACTGACATGACAATTTACAATTCAAGAACCAATTACTTCAACTGCCCTTCTAATTGACTCATTTTGGCCATAGTTTGTGCTATGATGAGGAACCATAACTGTTCTGGAATTCTTGCTATCCTGGGATCGAAATTTAGATTGACATTAAGATTTCAATGCACATGAGGAATTTATTTTGAAAAATCTAGATTCGCTGATATCCGTTTTATGAAATGGGCACGATATCATACAATTATATTGAATAACACATCGAACGGGAAGTTTGAAGGAGAAATTCATATGAAGATCTTTGAATGAAGCCTGGTAATTTTAATGATTTGCAAACAATATTATCAATGTGTGACTTAAATGTAACATTGGAGTCAAATAGTATGTGAAGATATCAAACACTATCAGCCACTTCAATTCAATTCAATTCAAAATATGCTTTATTGCCGTAAGTACATACACACTTGTTGACAAAGCTTGTAATATAATAAATATAATTCAAATATGCATACATAAGTAAGTGATAAAACAGATAATACAATTTTTTTTACTACAAAACCAACAGAAATTGTAAAAAATAGGTTGATATAAAGCCATCGTTGAAATATTTAAAACACTAATAGGTTCAGGTCAAAATTGAGTAGAGGATTGAAACTTTGAGAGCATCAAAAGATTTTTTACTACAAAACAATCAGAAATTGTAAAAATGAGCTTGTATAAAGCCATCGTTGGGATAATTAAAACACTAATAGGTTCAGGTCGAATTCGAGTAGGGGATTAAAACCATTAAAGAGCTTCAAAAGTAAATGTAAGGAAGGAGGATGATTTCTTTTTTTCATTTTTCATTTTAGAATTTCTGTAAAAAGTATTCACCCAGGTTATATAAAGGATTGGCGATAAGTAATGCTTTCACCTTAGTACGGAACTTATGAACAGACAAGATATTTTTTATTGCATTTGGCAAATGATTGTATAGTTTTATTCCATTATAAATAATTGAGTTCTTGATCAGTGTGGAATGGGGTATTATCAATTTGACCTGGCCACTCTGCCTTGTATTGTAGTTTGTCGAGACTACCTGGAAGGTATTTATGTTTTTGTGAATGAGAGAGACTGTTTCTAAAATGTATATACAAACTACCGTTAATATATTGCATTCTTCAAATAATTCTCTACAGGAGGATCTAGCTGTTGCCCCACACATATATCTCAGAGCCCTTTTCTCTTTTCTGCAGGACAAAACTCCTCTGGAATAACTGGTCACTGCACGCCCCCCAGAATGCTATACCATATCTTAGGTGTGTTTCAAGAAGAGCAAAGTATGCTGTTCTGGCTGATGCAAATCCTAATTCGGTGGCGATGGTTCTGATAGCATAGCATCCAGAAGCAAGTTTTTTACAAATGGCCGTTACGTGGTTATTAAAAAGTAGTTTATTATCTATAAACAGTCCTAGAAACCTGGTTGATAACTTATTTTCTATTACCTTATTGCCGATATCTAGGTTTGGAACGCTGCAGTGGAAGGTCAGGATATTGGTTTTTTTTTATATTAAGAGATAGGAGGTTTGATTCACACCAGTTTTTAATGACTCCAATATCCTGCAATATATTAGAGTGTGAGATAGTTTCGTTCTTTTCTTGCCAGAGAATAGTGGTGTCATCAGCAAATAATGTAATTTCACCTCTGATGTCTAGAAAAGCCATGTCATTCACATAAAGTAGGAACAGGAGAGGTCCAAGGACTGATCCTTGTGGGACACCATGTTTTATATGCGAGGACTTCGAGACACTGTTTGTTTTGACTGCTTGATAACGATCTGATAGGTAACTCTTGAACCACTGGTGTTCAATCTTTGTGAATCCATAGTATTGCAGCTTCCGCAGCAGTATTCCGTGATTTACACAATCGAAAGCTTTGGAGAAATCACAGAAAACCGCTGCAGCAGCTGCTCCTTTATTGAGACCTGAGTATAACGAATCCATAAATGAAAAAAGGGCATCATTTGTGCTCTTACTCGACTGAAATCCAAATTGCCGTTCTGACAGTATTTTATTATCTCTCAAATAGTCCATCATTCTGACCTTAACCAGTATCTCAATTACTTTGGCTAGCGTAGGTATAAGCGCTATGGGACGGTAGTTATTCGGATCTGATGAATCTCCACTTTTATAGATAGGGATAACTAACGACTGTTTCAGGAAGCTAGGAAATTTACCACATCTGAGTGAGTCATTTATTAGGGTTGCGAGTGATGATAATGCTGTATCTGGGAGATTTAGGAGAACATTTGCTGATATATCATCGATTCCTGATGAATTTTTCTTTTTTATGTTAAAAATAACTGATTTTAACTCAAGAACGTTGGTGTCTGTGAAATGAAATTCCCCGTTCGACTCAACAGAGTGCATGAGCTCAAGAGGATCATGAATCGCCTTCATATTACTCGTTAATAGCTCAGCCAGGGTGCAATAATGATTATTGAGTGTATCAGGATTTAATGAGGTTGATGTGTGATCATTTGAATTACCTCTGAGATCATTCATTACTCTCCAGGTTTTTTTAACAGGGTTATCCGAATTTTCGATTCTTGATCTATAATACATTTCTTTGGCCATTTTCAATATTTTTCGGTAGACAGTCCTATATTTAGAAAAATAATCATGTAACCATTTTTCGGCTGTGAATTTTTTTATAGAATGCAGTGATCTTAGATTATTGGCAGACACTTTAATACCTGATGTTAGCCATGCTTTTTTCTTTTTATGTTTAATTTTTGTATGGGAAATTATTGAATAGTGAGAATTGGTCACCTTTATCGTGAGCTGTGTTAAACCAATCGGTTTGTGTACAGTAGTTGTGGAACTTCTCGAAATTTTTCCTACTATATAGTCTGCCGTAATGAAAAGTGCTATTTTTAATTCTTTTTTTTTATGCGATATGGTGATGCAACAAATTTACATTTTTTTCTTGGTAAGAGTATTGCACTGGATATATAATTTTCGATAATGTGACTTGATAACATTTATTTATATTCAGATGAAGCATGTTTACATCATACCAACGGGAAAAATTGCTCAAATATATTTGGAATAATGAAGCATCCTAGACATTGATGATGATCCTATGGAGTTTGAAGTCGTCTGCAAATATTAAATGGAAGCTGTGTTGTATTACTTCTGATATGTCATGCATGAATGACAAGAAGAGTCATAGACCTGAGATATAGATCCTTGGGGAACCGTAGATATGACAGATATTAATGATAACACAGAACCAGCATATTCGACACACTGAGTCCTCGCCCTCAAATAAGATTCGATCAAGTTCTGAAAGTTACTGTCAATGCCTAACGCAGAAAGTTTTCCAATTCCATTCGTCTAGACTGCCTATCTCTCGTGTCTCGTGGTTTAGCTCCGTAAATAAGTCGATTTTGTGGTGGACAAAAAGGTAATTAAAAACTCGAAACTTGCACAACCTGATGCCTGCAGAATACTGGTTCAACCCATATAATGCACAACAAAACTAAAGTTTGATTTTGTGCTGCAAATGTGCATTTAGAAACAATATAATTTCGTGTCGTAGGAATATAAAAACGTCTCTGCCTATCAGTAGCATTTTTTGTGAGATAGAAGTTTTTATCTGAACAAGAGCTACAAAGGACAGGGCCGGCCTTATTGAATTTGTGACAACATGAAATGTTTATCATGCTCCAGACCTCCTGACAAAATAAACATATTTCAATGTGACAAATGCAAGAATCAACATTGTGTAGAATGCTTTGCTCTCACTGCTTCTGAAGTCAAAGTGATGCAACTGAAGACTAATCGAGTATTAATTCTGGTTTGTAAAAAATGTGCAGATGAATCCACGCTAAATTTAAATGCCAAAATGAAATCCATGGAGACTCTAATTCTAGAAGAACTCAAAAAAATAAATAAAACTGTGGAAACACAGAATGAAAAAATTAAACTACAGGGTGAAATAATAAATAAACTGGTGCAAGAAACAACAAAAAAGTACGAAAATTCGAAAACTTATGCAGCAGCTGCATCTAGGAGTACAGAAACTTTAGTGATCAAACCCAAAGAGAAACAAGACAGCAATCTAACAAAAAAATGATTTGAAAGACGCAATTGATTCTAAAAAATCAGCAATGGCGATCGAAAATATCAGGAAAGGAAAAGAGGGAACAGTTATCATATACTGTAGTAATAGAAAGAAAGAAATCTTTAATACAAATACGAAGGCGAAAATAAAACAAAAAGTGGAAACTGAACTTGGAAATAAATACAGCATCAAGGACGGGGTACAAAAAAATCCAAAAATAATTATACGTGGGGTGGAAGAAGAACTTATTGATGGGGAAGATGAGTGAGTCTATCATTGAATGTTTGGTGGAACAAAATGATTTAGACATCTCAGATACATCAGTCATACAAGTAGTGTCTAAATATAAACAAAAAGATAAAAAAAAAACAAGGGAAACATAATTCTTACCCTGAATGTTGAACTGAAGGATAAAATCTGTCAAATGGGAAAACTAAACATTGGATGGCGAAGGTGTATGACCCATGAGTATTTCTCAATAATGAGATGTTATCAATGTGCAAGATTTGGACATAAAGCAAAACAAATGTGCAGGGCCTCACAAGACGAACGAATGTGTCAGTGAAACTTTGAAATGTATCAACTGTGAAGAAACAAAGAAAAGACAGAAAATCACTGCAATCCAACCATTCTGCTGCTGATCCAGAGTGTCCATGTCTCAAGAGAATTTTGGGGTTGGAAGCTAATAAAACTAAGCATTCCTAGCAATCACCAATCGTGGACGCTCCAGATATGACTGGGGTTGAATTATCTCTGTATCATCAAAATGTACAAGGTATTTCAAACTGTATAAATAACATTGCAGTGATAGCTAATGAATTGAAAGTGAATCTTATTGCGGTCACCGAACACTGGCAATCTTCAAGTAGTATAGGGTCATACCAACTAGAGAATTTCAACTTGGTGTCATCGTTCTGTCGATCTGCAGAAAGTGCTCATGGTGGTGTTGCTCTTTATGCTCATAACTCTCAATCTATCAATTCTATTAGTGAGGAATATGTTTTTGAATGCTCTGCAGTGGAATTTAGGATCAATAACACTTATTATGTTATATGTGTCGTGTATAAACCTACGGCAACTAATTTAACTTGCTTCGTAGACAAATTGGACAAATTATTGGAAATAGCCACTGAACATAATAAATCAGTAATAGTTGCTGGAGATTTCAACATTGACATGTTACAAACTGCAAAAAACTTGCAAAATAGAGATATTATGAATAACCTTCTGAATTGTTATAATATGAGCAGAAATTCACGAACCAACAAGAGTCACCAAACATAGCTCAACCTGTTTAGACAATATTCTCGTTTCAAATCTATTGATATGTCACTCTAAAGTACTTAATACAAACATATCAGATCACCATGGTCAACATATATGTATAAATATAGAGAGTAGAAACTCTCAAGAAACTTATGAGTATAGAAGATTTTTTGAAACAGAAAATTATAAACGTTTATTTACACTTCTCGGAAATGAAACTTGATTCACAGTTTATGATGCCCGATCGGTTGATAAAATGTACAATAGTTTCATTTTTCCCCTTCAGGATTTTTTAATATCGCATTTCCGTTAAAAAGGGTCAAAGTAACCAAAAACTCAAAACCAAAATGGATGACACAGAATATTTTAGATGCAAAAAATACTTTAAACCTCTGCTCAGAACTTTATCAGCACAACCAAATATCAAAACAAGTTTTCACTGACCAGAAACTATCATATTCCAATCTACTTCTGAATGAGAAAAAAAAATACTATGGTGAGAAGATTTCAAAGTCAGATAATAAAGCCAAAACTGTCTGGAGTATTGTTGATACTGAAACGGGCAAGAAAAAAGAATCTAAATCAAGTTTCAATAACTTTACCAAAACAGGCAAGTAATCTTTTTAATCAATATTTCACGACAGTGGCAGCTCAAATGGTAGGAGATGGCCCAAAAAATATTGATGTACATCAAAGAAATATAAGAGAAAATCAGAACTCTATTTATTTGTCAGAAGTCACACAAGAAGAAATTTTAGAGATTATATCTTGCATGAAAAACAAGTACTCTTCAGGTGATGATAATATAAGTAATGTCTTGCTAAAAAAAATGGAAAATTCATAGTGGAGCCGTTAACCTATATTCTTAATGAATCATTTGGATTTGGTGTATTTTCCTCTAGATTGAAAGCTGCAATTGTCAAACCCCTTTTAAAAAAAGTGGACCCTCACCTAATTGAAAACCATCGTCCGATAAGCATGCTTTCTAGTTTTTCAAAACTCTTTGAAATTGTAATGTGCAGACGAATAATCCCGTTTTTGAAACTGAACAATATAATTGCTAGTTGTCAACACGGTTTTCAGGCAGGTGAATCCACCACAACGGCTATATTTTGTTTTACTGAAAAAGTACTCAGTTTTTCAGACCAGGGTTTGATCGTGCATGGTATTTTTCTGGACCTCTCAAAGGCTTTTGACTGTGTCAATCATGAACTGCTTTTGAGCAAAATGGAAAAAATGGGTATTCGCGGCTTAGGCAAATAAATGGTTCAAATCATATCTTACTGGTAGAACACAAAAGGTTATTATACAAAATGGTCCCACTGAGCACTTCTCAGATGATGCAGCAATAAACTTAGGAGTACCCCAAGGCAGTGTACTTGGTCCAATCCTGTTCATACTGTATGTCAATGATATGCCAAACCTGGTAAATGATCCTCAAATTTTATTAACAAACTGCCGACGATACAAATGTACTAATAGCAGAAAAGCAATATGAGGATTAATGTGAAAAAACTATAGGTATTACAAAAAACATTGCTCACTGGTTCGAAGGCAATGCCCTTTTATTGAACACAAAAAAACAAATGCTGTCTTATTTACACAGTCGAAATATCAGAGATTTTCCCTCCCATATCCTCATAAATGATACAGAAATAACATATAATGCTAGCACGAAGTTCCTCGGAATCACCATTGATCAACATATGAATTGGATAAATCATGTACAACTGTTATGTGGCAAACTGAATAGATCCTGTTACTCCCTCAGAGAACTAAGGAAAGTTGTTGATAGCAATACTCTACTAACAGCATACTTTGGTCATTTCTACTCATTAATGAGCTATGGAATATTATTTTGGGGGGGTTCACATTATCAAGAGGTTTTTACTGTACAAAAGAGAGCAACAAGAATATTATGTGGCCTAAAAATTGGTGACTCTTGTAGGGGGCATTTCAGAAACTTAAATCTATTAACATTACCTGCAGTGTACGTACTCGAATGTCTTAATTTTGTCTATAAAAACAAGCACTTGTTCAATAATTATCTTAATGGGAATACCTATACAACTAGAAATAAATACATGTTTTGTTACCCTCCCCATACAACCTCTCTAATGGAATGAGGCTGTCTCTATAAGTGTCTCGAATTATATAATTTGTTACCAAATAACATAAAGGAAATAAAAACTTTTTTTAGTTTTGAGAAAGTAATTAAGAAACTATTAGTCACAGCAGAGCCCTATCGATTGGAAGATATGAATCAAATGACATTCGCTTAGTTGACATTTTTTTTAATGTAGTGAAAATTACCTGCCACAATGTATTTTTTCAAAAAAAAACTCTTTCAGAATATGGCATGGTTCCGTGGGTTTTATCGGGTTTTCCTGCGGATGTAAAGCAAATGCACCATGATTCATTCAGCACAAGAAAAGTCGCACCGGTGCGCATTGGCCACATCATACATATTCTGAAATGTTTTTAAATGTTTTTATTTATTTTATTTTTTTCAATGTTGCTTCCTATACCCTGTGATTTTTCTTAATGGATTAAGTCCTTTTGAAATTTGACCTGTACCACACACAATTATTATAGTTCTCTGTAATAACATGCTGTTATTGGTACTCAATAAATTCTATTCTATTCTATTCTAATGAAAATGTTGATAGCTAATCGGAATCGATTGGTAGATGTACCTGAGTCGAGGCCATGTTGGTTTTCATTGATAACGATCCCAGTATCATGAGTGAAATTCATAGTAATCAAATATTCGACCAATTTGGGGTTTCCAGATTGCTTCAGATTCACGGGACGATATTTCTTCATATCATTTCTAGCTCCAGATTTATAAATTGGAGGCGAGAAATTTGTTACCAAAATTGATGAAATATTCCTGATGAAAATTGTTCAAAGCGGCAGAGTAAATACACAATTTTCAATGAGAGGTAGATCCAGTAGAAAGTTTTCCTGGGGTTAGCATTTGTCGATCAATTACTTCTATCATTTCAATGTAATAATTGCAAGAATTCAAACATTTTCTGTTTTCATATTTACGAATTTGGGCGACATTCTCATCAGTGTAGCCAAAAAATACTATGCAAGAGACATTTTTTGACATTCAATAATTCATCACATTTCTCTCATCACAAAAATATGCCACACATGCCATTTCTTTCTAATAGTTCAGTCTAAATCGATATAAATATAATTAAAATGTTGTGTGGGATTTTCTCTCCCTTTTTTTCACTAAGACAAGTGAAAGCTTTGTTTCTATTGAAAATATATTAAAAAAAAAATGAATGTACCACCTCCTCGAATAACTTACAGACAGTATTTATCAAGATATCATCTTTGATATTCTGTTTCTAATAGTGAGAAAGTTTCCTTTATACGAATTCTCAGAAGATTTGGTATTGAAATAAATATTGGAATGTTTGAAATTATTTTTATTTTCAAAATATTGCAATTATTCAATTTTGACTGTGACGTGTGGGGTGTGAACATAAGTGACCATGAGAAGTATTTGCGGAGGAAGAATTTAATTTAAAAAAACTCAAAGAGTGTGAAATTGATTCTAATACTAATACTATAGTCGATAATTGACAACATCACGTAAATTAATATAAATCAAAAGTATATCGTAAGTGCAGTTGTTGTTGATTTACCATTCTACAGTTTTCGGTATTCGGAGGTAGTGACTGATGTTCCAAAACAGACAACCATATATTTTGTTTCATCATCGGCTAGAGATTTCATGAGGTTAGCTGTATATTTTAATGAAATAAATAGATTTCACTTCAATTGCTAATTTCTCAAAATCCTAGTTTTAGCAATAAAAGCAATCACGTTGTAACGACAATAATTGGATATATGCGCTGCGTGACGTCGTAGTTCACCCATTACGTCACAGAGATGATGGACGCGTCAAATTTACTATTTTGTTATTTTTTCCGAAACGCAGTTCGATCGTATGAGGAAAATGAAAAATACGTGTCCAATCATTTTTCATGGAAACCGATTGTGTACCCAGAAATTTCCCACAAGTCGGCGTGTTCCAGTGATCTGAAGTATGTAGAGTATTGAATGAATAGTGGAAAGTTACAGGAAAATCCAAGAATAGTTCTTCACTTACCTGTTCACAAATATCTACTAATAGATCCAAATTATGCTGCATCTCTGGTAAGGCAAAATTTGAACATTTCTTATGCACAACATCTTCATAGTGTTCAACCCCAGGCGGTGCTTTGAGCCCGCTCAAAGCGTGATAGCCGCTAAGAATTCTCTGTTGAGGTCCTGTCATGTCAATTACCTTGACTTTACTAAGTTCGCTGAAATAAGCAAAATTCCAGCTGTTAAAGAGAGTAAAATCATTCTATTTCCGAAAATGAGGCGAATTTCCTTTCGATTATTTGCTAAATAGGAAGACACCCGAATAATTATTAGCAGAACCAACATTATTTGCGTTAGCCCACGGTCTCAATGATATGAATTGGGAGGATGATCTACCGCAGAATCTGGGGGACGTCGCAGATTGCAGAACGTTGATATTAACACACCGGGAAATTTGACATTCAACTATTTTGGTATGTCACAAGAACACCGCCATTGGACCGTTGTCCAAAGTGAACCACTTATACTTTTTGAAATCCTAATGACATCAGCGCCACCTGCATATTCGGATGTAGGCACCACATTCCACTCAAGTCGTTCAACCAATACGATCATTTTATTGATTCTTTCTCGATTCTTCATTCATTAGAATTTGCATATATTACATTTCATTCAACACTCTGAGTGAATTGTGAATGTAAGGTGAGAAAGTACCGATTCTGTTGCGTTAGTAAAGCGGGACTTTATTGACTTTATCTTCAAGGCAGATATAAATTTGTGATAGCGTATTATAATACTCAATACAATTTAGGATAAGATAAAGATACTTTCAGCCTAACATTGGTTAAATAAGAGTTATTTGTATTACAAGTGCAAAAAATTTGGTGACATACACATGTTTGATGAAATTGACAAATCATTTTTCATCCATCCACAAATTTGAACAAATGGCTAGTCGTTACTATAGTTCATTGTGTCAAACAATGTTGACACAATCAATGTTAACCTTTGTTACGCGAAACAGGAGAGAGGTGCAATAGCATCCTCGTATGTGAGATAGAAAGTCCTAAAGAGTGTGCTAGGCTCTAAAGAACCACATCCAAACGTATGCGCCAAATGCTGACCACAAAAACTGCTGAAACGGAATTGCCCCTGATGTCTCGTAGTAAACGGACCATTCGGAATACTGACCGAGGACGGTGTCACTTGTTTTGCGAAAGGCAAATTCGAAGAAACTCTCTACGACATTATTGAAAGTAAGCTAGAGACTACTAGAAGATGGTGTCTCTCGGTGGGGATGAGAATTAACTCAACCAAAACCATAGCGGTTTCTTTTACTAGGAGAACAAAGACTCAACACCTATGAACGATTCGCCTAGACGGAGTGGATTCAGAGTATGAGCAAGAAGAGAATTATCTAGGGATCACCGTAGACTCAAAACTTATCTGGAACCGCAGTCTTTGGACCTCGCACCAACCCATGAGCCGGTTCTCCAGCAAATTTCAAGCGGAAATACATGCTAGAGAAAGGTGCGTTCACTTGAATATTGACAGGAGATAGCGGAACAAGGATATCATCATCCTATCCGATAGCCAAGCAGCCATCAAAGCGTTGAGCTCTTTTAACATTAACTCGAAGATGGTATGGAAATGCCTAAGCAAGCTGGATGATCTGGGCAGTAACAACAAAGAAATCCTCCTCTGGGTGCCAGGACATACTGGAATGGAGAGGAATGAACAAGCAGATACTCTGGCACGAAAAGGAGTATCAACGCCACTGATCAGGCCAGAACCATTCTACGGCCATAGAACCTTCTATTTTCAAGAACTCAACAAAGCCGAGAAAGCACTGAGAGTAACACAATGGCAAAGTCTTCCAGGACAGCGGCAGGCTAAAGATCTCCTCGGTAATTTCAACCGAGCAAGATCAAAGACAGTGATTAACCTCAGCAAAAAAGGGTTTCATATAACGGCAATAACGGGATTTTTAACGGAGCACTGTAGAATCAAGGAACATCTCAGAAGACTAGGTTTAGAGGAGGAGGGCACCTGCAGATTCTGTGGCGAAAGTCCAGAAACACCTCTTCATATCCTGATGGAGTCTGATACTGTACATCATAAAAGATGGAACATACAGTGAGTTTTCCAAGTCCGGATCATTCATAGTAGGCCATCTTTTAGAGTGTCAGTAGAGGTAATTTGCTGGTGAATTTCAGCCGATAACATCGAGACGTTCCTGAAATATCGTTCATCGAAGTTTCGCCCCGAATTCAAGTAATACCTTGTATTTTCGTAACGAATAGGCAATATATATTTTCTTACATATATATCAAATCACCTTAGGGTATGGCTGGTTAGTCACGACTCACCGTGTATAGGAGATTCGACAAAGATGACCTTGAAATGGTTCTTCTTCAAGAACTATGGCTACATTGAGGGAATGTAGTTGGTCTAAAGCCCAACCGTATGCGGAAGGTAATAAGAAACATTCTACAGAATTTGAATGCCATATGACATCTGAAGCATACCATTTAATAAGTCTGATGTGGTTCTTGCCCAAATGCTAGAGAGGCTTGTAGGTAGATACATACAATACGTAGTACTACTAAGCACGCCCACTCAACGAACACCAATAGCACTTGGCGACCTCAAGAGGCAAGTCGCAAAGAGAGAGGTGCTACAACATTTGTGGACATTTATTGTCTCATGGCGAAACATCACTGAGATCACACAAGGGATGCCCACATGATGAAGTGTTATAGCAGTTATACTACTTCAAAATATTCGGGTTATTCATTGATAACTTTATGCATACTTTCAAGTTCGACAGCGAAGCGGGAACATTATTCTGTTATGATTTGTAAATATGCAGGAAGTTTGAAGTACAAATTGTATTTGATGTGATGATTTTTTTTGAGTAAACAATAATGATTATTGATAAAATTGAAATTTGACGGCGCGGTTTGTCTGTATATAGAATTGGTTACTATACCTTCTACACATAAACCATCACTGTAGAATAATTCGAGAAATAATAACCAGGAATGATTTCAACCCCTAATCAATTTTCAATGCAAATACAAGACAGAACTGAATTACCCTCATGGACAAAAATTATCGAATATTTTGAAGTATCAATATCCTTTTGAAAATATAAATTTTCAGTCAGTGAGAAACTTTGTACTAGTAAGAATGACATATTTCACAATTCTACCTTTTCGAAATGTTTGGAACAGTAGATTGACCCTTCCAAAGATGCTGTGCAATATGTTTTTGTTATATGCATCATTATGTGGAGTTACAATTTGTACCACTTCAACATACTGCAGTGGTTTCAAAATAAAGAAGGTGCTAATGCAAATCACTGTCACTTGCTTGAATTCACCACAAACACATAACATGAAACAAATGTCAAATTGACAAAGCAAACCATATTTGTACTGTATTGGACTAGTTTAAATTGTTTTTGAATACCAGTGATATTGAAAAATATTCGATAATTTCGTCCATGAGTTTATGACATTTGGACTAATGGTTTCCATTAAAGGGCACAATACTAAGCATTCAAGAAACATTCCCAGTAGATTTTTGACATTATTGTTCAGAATTTTTTCTATTCATGGGGGATTTGGTGTGGTCATCAATCAGCTCTGAGAAATCACTTCCATCTATCTTCTTGCAAAAGTGTGTATGAGTGGTATGTCAGTAAAATAGGATTGAAGTATCTTTTTGTTAACAATATACTGTCATATTTGGAAGAATACTGGAAACCTTGGGATATTTTGCAACAAACGGAAAAAAGCATGCTGAAGCACATGATGAAGATGCATGTAAATATCTAGTGAATCGAGAGAATTTAGTGCATTTTGCAACAATACAATCATAAATATTATGATATAGTAGGACTTTGATAGTCTAATTAACAAAATATTTTTTGTTTTTACCTTGCATTTTCCAAATTTCTAAAAGCTCCAGGACGTTTACCTTTTTCGATAACGTCATCTACACTGCGATAGTAATATCTGGACTTCTTATTGAGTGATTCAGTTTTCTTCCACTTAGATTCTCTGTTGGTGGCATTGTCTTCATCATCAAATTCAGATTTGAATAATTGTTCCTGTAAATTATTAATACACAGTTGGATGGCAGGTAACTGGGTGATTCGGTTATTCCCAAGTGATGACAATTATCTCAAGTGGTATAACAAGTGCATTGATAATTATCGAACAGAAGGAATTTTCGAAAATCATCAATAACATGATCATTTCATGAATAAAATCGAAACCATTTTGATTTTTTGTATTTTTATACATGCCGCATTGTAGTTCGCGCAAGATGACTAGTTATGCATTTTGTATGCAACCAACAATACCTTGCAGAAGACACCTCTGACCAACAATGTAGGGACCGCTGGTGCCGCTACTTTGTGTATTTGCCTATCCAATTTCTTCAACCAAAACTCAAACGTACAGCCAACAGCATTTTATTATATAGCGAAAAATCACTCATGTTTCAATCAATCAATCAATCAAAAATATGCTTTGATGTCTAAGAAAAAGTACTTATTGACAAAGCGTTAAAACTAAACTATTACATATAAATGAGTTACATAATGAGTAAATAGATGTTAAATACTATAATTATAAATATTGGTTTAAAAAAAAGAAGGTAATAAATATAAGAGAATTTATAAAATCACATCACATCACAATATATAATGCTACAAACACATTAAAATAATAAAACTTTCTAAATGGTTACAATTTATATCACCATGTGTCACTATAATATTCTTGTAGGCAATAGTATGCTTTCGTACACAATATTTCTTCAACTGCCTTCCGGAATTTTGTCAAGTCAGACATTTGCTTCAAATTAATTGGCAAATGATTGAACATTTTTTTACTTTCAAACATCAATGATTTTTTTGTTGAAGAATCGGCAGAGGTATGTTGTTGTTTTGACGTGTCTCGTATGTTCTAGATGGCGACACAAAAATGACAACAAAAGCAGTATATAATATCACAATCAGTGTTATGAAAACGTTAATTTAGAAGTAGTAATTTCCTTTACTTCTCAATTAATGATCAAACTACATAATTACAATCTCACAACATCAACTATGTGTACAGAAATCTGCAAAAATGTCGTCATCTTCTGGAGAGATTCATAACCATTATGCCACCACCGGAAAATGCTGTTAGCGAAACAAAACACCATCAGTGACTGTAAATCGTTATCTGACCTGATGACATTTGTAATAATGACTACGTCCATGATGTAATGTCCTCAGATATGTAAAGAGATTCCACAGCACAGTGGCGATTCTAAGAATGCTATATGATAATCCAGAATTCATGGAAAATTTGTGAGGTTGTTAGTGAGGTTGTTAGGTAGGTAGTGATAGTTGATAGTGTGTGATCATCATGGTACTGGCTGACGTTTGGTGTAATTTCATTTCTTAATCAGGGAAATGGATACATTATGACAGTTTGCATCTCGTGAGTCATTTTTTTAATCAAACTACCCAACCAATGAGGAAGCAAAACACAAAAACGAATACACAGCATATAGGTGTCT
The DNA here is from genome assembly GCA_963576655.1 of Gastrophysa polygoni. Taxonomy (NCBI): domain Eukaryota; kingdom Metazoa; phylum Arthropoda; class Insecta; order Coleoptera; family Chrysomelidae; genus Gastrophysa; species Gastrophysa polygoni. Next base: position 31,113,829 of record OY755084.1, on the reverse strand, counting down.
ATATCAGCCAATCAGGAACCTGAATACAAAATCAAAAATATGGTGTTTTCCTTCATCAACACTCTGCCAACCAATCAAAAACGTGTATCTAAGCATGAGTGGAATAATCAGTAAGATTGAAGGGAATTGTAATTGTAATTGTTATTCATTCCATATTCATATACGGTAAAATGAGACTGAGTAAAGTCAGTCCAATCGGGGTAAGACTAAGAAAACCCATCAATATGTAGTTCAGGATGTTGGAACAAATCAAACTGTTTCAAAGATTGAAAAAACTCGAACAATCTTTCAATTGCTTCTGACCTTGTTTGAGGAGATAACTGTAGATGAATGACTACCTACATGATGAATGAAGAAAGTCACAAAGAATGACATTCAATGTCAAGCGCCCAAGGAAAAGTGAAAAAAAGTATCATTTTTGGTTGAGTCAGAAATTAAAAAAAAATACTGAAATATGTAATTCCACTGTTCCTATGAGGTCGTCAATATCCATGCTGGGTGTCACCACCAACAGTGCTCTCTCATGGGACGATCATGTGAGGTCCATTGCGAAAACTGCTTCACAAAAACTTGGTTTTCTTTTCCGTGCGAAGAGATACTTCACATCCCAGCAACTGCTTATGATCTACAAAGCACAAATTCGACCTGTCCTGGAGTACTGTTCACATGTTTGGAGCTCAGCCCTCAAACCTCTCTAGATCATCGTAGAAAGGTCGGCGATCTTTGCCTTTTTTATAGGTACTTTCACGGTCGGTGCTCAACGGAAATATCATCTATTATGCCACCACGCGCGATTCCTAGTAGACAAACCAGACGAGCTCAAGCTGGTCACCCCTACACTGTCAGGCTCGAGATCTGTCGAACATCGCTATACCAAGCATCATTCATCAATAGAACGGCAAAGTTATGGAATTCTTTGCCTAGTGAAGTCTTTCCTGATGCTTACAACCTCCAAACATTCAAGAAAAATTCCAACACCTTCCTTCTTTTCCAAAATTCCACCGCTGGCTAACACGATGTTCCTCGAACATCATAGGTTTCCCTTTCGTGTTGTCCACAGATAAAAAAAAATAACCTAATACAAGGATACGATTTAGAAATGAGATAACTGAGTAATTAAGCCTACTTTTTCACAGTATATAAGATTTGATTGAACCATAAGTAAGGTCAGAATAACCAAGTTGATAGAACTTTCGGTCAAACTGATATCTTTTTTTATCTGTGGACAACACGAAAGGGAAACCTATAATGTTCGAGGAACATCGTTTTAGCCAGCGGTGGAATCTTGAAAGTTTGGAGGTTGTAAGCATCAGGAAAGACTTCACTAGGCAAAGAATTCCACAACTTTGCCGTTCTATTGATGAATGATGCTTGGTATAGCGATGTTCGACAGGTCTCGAGCCTGACAGTGTAGGGGTGACCAGCCTCAGCTCGCCTGGTTCGTCTACTAGGAATCGCACGTGGTGGCATAATAGATGATATTTCCATTGAGCATCGACCGTGGAAGTATCTATAAAAAAGGCAGAGATCGCCGACTTTTCTACGAAGATCTAGAGAGGTCAATGATTTGGTGAGTATTGTATAATCGACTAGGCGAATAGCTCTCTTCTGAATTAAATCTAAGAGCTTCAGCATATGTTTGGGGACTGAGCTCCAAACATGTGAGCAGTACTCCAGGACAATTTGTGATTTGTAGATCAAAAGCAGCTGCTGGAATGTGAAGTATCTCTTCGCACGGAATAGGAAACCAAGTTTTTGTGAGGCAGTTTTTGCAATGTATTATCATCCTTTGTGTCTCCAAAATTAACGGGAACCATTTGGGAAGTCTATGAGCTTTGATCTTATCTTTGTATTGTATGCCTCTTTAGACTCATCTATCGTTCGATTGCATGTATTCCTAGCTTCGACATATTCAGCTCTAGTTTGCGGGCATGGGTTTCTGCGCCAACGACGGTACGCTGCTTGCTTCAGAGCGACGACCCTAGAACAGGTTCTATTGAACCATGGTTCACCGGTGGTTCGTGATTTGGTGCTATGTGGTATGTAAGTTTCCATTCCCAGCATGATTTCCGAAATCTCTCCAGCATATTGCGTAGGATCTCCCGATTCAAAATACATTCTCCTCCAAGGAAACTCAGAAAAAAATATGCGAAGGTCATCCCAGTCGGCTGAACTGTAATGCCAAACAGTGCGTGGGGGTGTTGGACCGGTTCGCGGAGTGATGTAAGGACATATCGTGGAGATGAGTGCGTGTTCTGAGTTCCCTAGTGGTGCACGGACCCTCACTTCATACCGTTCCGGATTGTTAGCGTGGAACAGGTCGAGCGTATTGGCATAATGATTGCTGGTATCAGGGATCCGAGTGGGTTCATTTATCAGTTGTTCAAGACCCTAGGTGATACCGAAAGCCTCAGCCAGACGTCCTGCGTATTCTGTTTTGTTCAAGAATTTGAGCCAGGTGGAGTTGTGGACATTGAAATCCCCCATGATGATGATTGCAGCTGCTGGGTGATTCTGTTGGATGAAAGAGTTTCAGAGAAAGGAATTCGAAGAGGTCACCAGGAGTTGGTTCATTTGGTGATAGATAAAAGCACCAGATGAACTCTGTCTGTTTGTGGTTATCGATCTTGAGCCACATTACATCGAATTCTTTTGGTTTTCCAGTTCCTCCTCACGATGGCATGAGATGGTGAACCCCCTCGAACAATTCTCGCCCGGAAATCCGAATGGAGAGGTATTTGACTTCCAGAGTGCTACCAAGTGTACTATCAAATAAGACATAAGTACAAAAGACGAAAACTGATGACGGTGTCTCAGTGTCAATTTTTATGAGTGACACGATGGTGAAAACCGCATATCGATATCAATGGTCGTTGATGATTTACAGCGTTGCATTAACGAAAAGTTGCTGTAACTTTTTCCTGTAAAAAATTCTTCGATTCTATCAATACAAGCTCAATTTTATTCTTATAATTATAGCATAATGTGATGGTGCACCATCCAATTGGTATCAACAGAAAAATCTCTAATTCAGAGTCAATTTGTCAAAAAAATCACTTACTGTTGAATTTTAGCAAAGGAGTTATCACAATCAAATTCATTCATCAATACTGTACAACAGTTCTTTTCTTTGTCAAATATAAAATTTAAAATCACCCAAAATACACTTGTAATGAGCATTTCGCGAGAAATTGTGTGAAAATTTAATGGTCGTTCCATAAAAAAAATTTCCATTTAAAATGGCAAAAAACACCCTGTTACATACAGGAATACTATTGAGGGCTCCTGATAGGATACTTTCATTAACGTGTATACCGACTTCTTATGTTTGAAATTTTTGATCTCTATTTCGTTACAATTTCAATTCATTCAAAAATAATAAATATCATGAATTCATATGTGGAAATGATAAGTTTGTTAGTACATTTTTATAAGTATGCCTCTGGGTGAGTTAACACCTGTCTGTGAAATAATATATTATATATATTATGAGTAGAGAAAAAAAATATGTTTCATTATGTTACAATATAAAAATGAAATGAATAATAGAATAGTGATTATAAATAGAGTAATAATTATAATAAGGAATGGATCAGTAAGACAGTTGATTTATATTGAATTATTCAAGCAATCTTTTCACAGCATTTTATGTAAGTTTTTGTATTCGGTTATAACTTTAATGTAATGTAGGATGTCATTTATTTATGATGCAAGAGTTGTTACAAACCTTAGGTTCCCATTATATTTTCTGAATGGTATTACCATACTGGGTGGCCAATGAAAACGAAACAAGGCCGATTTGACATAGTTATCGTTCTCAGAAAAAAAAAACGCTCCAACCGGTCGATTCAATGCAGTAGTTCTCGAGAAAACACGTTTATGAAAATAATCAGCTAGTGATGGAAAGTAACGCTTATTTTCCATTTCATCACTATTTCTCATTTTGTAGTTAGAACGATGTTCATCTAAGAAGTGCCATATGTGTTTTTTTTTATCCTGTGCTATCCAACATTACATAAAGAATCATTTATTTTAATGTCATTTCCTTGATCTCCCAGTAGAATGCATACCTTGTTTCGTTTTCATCGGGCCACCCTGTATGTTTGTTTGTGTATTGATGTAATAGCTAGTTTATTACATCAATGTTTGTGTACTGTCTAGTTTGGTCACCATGGTTCACTAAGTGTTTGTTTGAATTTGAAACAGAAGATGCAGTTACCGAGACAATTTATGGAATATGGTCTATCTTTGCATAATATTATTCTTGGTATAAAGTTTTTTACTACATTGACTTGAGCTCTCCTCATACTATGATTCGATAACTTATGAGAAATTCGACTAGGGACTAGATTAGCAAAATAAGTTTTTTTTGTCAGGATTTTGCGTATTATATAAAATTTATGAAGCTATCGTCTCATTTTGTTAGTCAAGTGATATCTTCATATTTCATGGAATCAGTTTCTTTTATGATGAGATCATTCATTGTGACATAATTGAATTGTGGTCTCTTTGAATCTGTCATTTGTCTGTCTTTTATACAGACATTAAAGTAATTGAGGAGGGCAGAACTGATGTTTGAATATATAGTTCGGGGCACAAATATGTGTCTATGATACAGCAGCCAGAGGATTCATCGATTTTCTATATTTAAACCAGAAACTGATCGAACTTCACTAAGTCAAGGAGGTAACTTTTCAACTGTAGAATCCAGCTGAGGAATAATTGTTTTTTGCTAAAATCCTCAGAAGATTCTACACACGAAAAACATGATTTTTATGTATATTTCTTCGATTTTCGATACTTAAACCAAAAACTGAATGAACTCCAATGGGTCAGGGAAGTAGCTTTTCAACTCCAGAATCCAGCTGAGGAAGAATTGTTTCTTGCTAAATCTCCCAGAAGATTTTACACACGAAAAACATGATTTTTATATATATTTCTTCGATTTTCGATACTTAAACCAGAAACTGAACGAACTCCAATAGGTCGAGGAAGTAGCTTTCCAACTCCAGAATCCAGCTGAGAAAGAATTGTTTCTTGCTAAATCCCTCAGAAGATTCTACACACGAAAAACATGATTTTTATATATATTTTTTTCGATTTTCGATACTTAAACCAAAAACTGAACGGACTCCAATAGGTCGAGGAAGTAGCTTCTCAACTCCAGAATCCAGCTGAGAAAGAATTGTTTCTTGCTAAATTCCTCAGAAGATTCTACACACAAAAAACATGATTTTTATATATATGCGTATAAAATTTATGAAGCTATCGTCTCATTTTGTTAGTCAAGTGATATCTTCATATTTCATGGAATCAGTTTCTTTTATGATGAGATCATTCATTGTGACATAATTGAATTGTGGTCTCTTTGAATCTGTCATTGAAAAGGCAATATACAATGTTTCATCAAGTTGGTTTGTTATTGTCCAGCCAACATTTTACCATTTAAAAGTAGAACTGAATCATCTGCATAAGAGATTGAAATGCCATTTATGTTCAGATTCAGCAGTGAGTCATATGTGATGAAAAGAAGCATTGTTCCCTGGGTGATACCTATCTTAGTTTCAAAAAGATCACTTCAGACATTTCTGATTTCAGTTATTTGCTATTTATTAATCTCAGACCATACGGCTTAATTGTATTGACAAGTTGTTCATGAGATACAGCATCGGAAGCCTTTGCAAAATCTAAGAAAAAAGCAATTGTTTTCTCATTATTGCAATCAACATCGAGCTCATCCGATATCTAGAGAGCTCAAGAATCGTGAACGACCGGCAATATGGCTTTCGTCAACAGAGGTCAACTGGAGATCTAATTGCCTATGTGACACATGAGTGGCAGGTGTCAATAGAGAAACATGGGGAGTCTCTGGCTGTAGCATTGGATATCTCCAAAGCATTTGACCGAGTTTGGCACCAAGGCCTCCTAGCGAAACTTCCGTCATATGGTTTGCCGCCCCAACTGTGTCTTTTACTATCGAGTTTTCTTGCAGATAGATCACTCTACGTGGTGGTCGACGGGGTCTCGTCTGATACAATAACGATCAATGTTGGTGTTCCACAAGGCTCTGTCTTGGCACCAACTTTGTTCTTGCTCCACATCAATGATTTGTTGAATGTGACCTCCAGCCCAGTTCATAGCTATGCGGATGATAGTACACTTCATTACGCCTTTTCCTCTAGAGCCCCTATATCATCCAATGAGGCCAGAGGTGCAAGGCGAAGACAGGTTGATGCTTTAAATGAAGACCTGACAAGAATTCTGAAATGGGGATCTGAGAATCTAGTACAGTTCAATGCAACTAAGACTCAAGCTTGTATGTTCACCAAGAAGGCTGATCACACATTGCCCAATTTGATGATGTCGGGTACCACTGTTCCTATGAGGTCGTCAATATGTCACCACCAACAGTGCTCTCTCATGGGACGATCATGTGAGGTCCATTGCAAAAACTGCTTCACAAAAACTCGGTTTTCTTTTCTGTGCGAAGAGATACTTCACATCCCAGCAACTGCTTATGATCTACAAAGCACAAATTCGACCTGTCCTGGAGTACTGTTCACATGTTTGGAGCTCAGCCCCCAAACATACGCTTAAGCTCTTAGATTCAATTCAGAAGAGAGATATTCGCCTATTCGATGACACAACACTCACCAAATCATTGACCTCTCTAGATCATCGTAGAAAGGTCGGCGATCTTTGTCTTTTTTATAGGTACTTTCACGGTCGGTGCTCAACGGAAATATCATGCCACCACGCGCGATTCCTAGTAGACAAACCAGACGAGCTCATGCTGGTCACCCCTACACTGTCAGGCTCGAGACCTGTCGACCATCGCTATACCAAGCATCATTCATCAATAGAACGGCAAAGTTGTGGAATTCTTTGCCTAGTGAAGTCTTTCCTGATGCTTACAACCTCCAAACATTCAAGAAAAATTGCAACACCTTCCTTCTTTCCCAAAATTCCACCGCTGGCTAGCACGATGTTCCTCGAACATCATAGGTTTCCCTTTTGTGTTGTCCACAGATAAAAAAAAAATTATTGTCAAAACTTTTTTAATATCATTTACGAGTTCGAATTCAAAATAGTATGTACTTATACTTTTCATGAATGCAAATTGATTGCTATTAAGTTCTAGTACATTTACTGCAGTAATCTTGATAATCTATTTTTTGGACATTTTTCAAAAATGTGTGAGAAGGTAATTATTACACTGATAGGTGTATGAATATGTGTTACAAGGGATATTTTGAATCAGGATGGTACTTTTCCTGTTAAAATTTGGTTTATAATGTGAACTAAGGGATCCAATATGAATTTGTGGCACTGTTATTCTTTAGTGCACTAATATGTATTATTATTTCTTACTTGGGAATAGGATTTGATGCCATAGAATTCATTGAAGGGGGGTATTTGATTGTAATTTCAATTTCATTTTTGGAGCCATATTCAAACCAGCATTCACATAATAATCACCACAGAAATTTGCTATGTCCGTATCATTGTGGAATTAGTCTTTGTTTTCATTTGAAATTATTGATTTCTAGTCCTATTTTCATTCTCATTTTCTGCATCAAAGATTATTTCGAAAATTTTTAGTAAAATTATCATTCATGTGGTTTATATAAGTTGTTTTTTTTTGCATGCAGTATTTTTCTGATGAGATGATTACTGTGTTTAATACTCTTGGAGTAAATTGAAATCATTTTTATTTTTTATCAACAGCCATTTCAATTTGTCTCTATGCTTCATAGACTCTATTATATCTTGTGTAATCCAAGGTTTCAGTTTCCTGTTTTTTATGTGTAACATTTCTTGTGAAGGTACAAACACTCATATTCAATTGATTCATATTCATATTCATTAATTGATTGATATTCAAAATTCAGTATTGAAAATATTCCAGGAAAATCAGTTACATTGCATAATAGCTACAACCAGAATTTCAGGCAGATATCTCTTTTAGTTTTCTATGAACCTCTAATGAATCAGTTAGATTAATCAACCAGTATAAGCTAGCTGATATAATTTTTTGTGTGCTGGTCAAGAAATTTTCATATGCAGTTGTTGAACATAGCTTTTATGATTTTTATTTGAGAAATTAAAGCCTTCTTCAAGTGTGATGATACACCTCAGAATATCAGACCATATTGTGAAACTAATTGTAGCAAACCAAACCACATCGAATTCCTTATCAGAGCATGAATTCAACTTGTTAGATATTACTTTTTTTATATGAGTTCTTTCCATACCTCAAAAAGTATACCATTCAATTTTGTGCATCTCCATGAATAATTTGAACTATACACTTGAGTGTTACCAAAATTATTATGAATACATTCAATTATCAATATATTGTCAGTATGTCAATGAGTGAAATAACCTAATTATACCTTCAGTTTGGGAATACTAGCAGGTTTTTCTGGCCCGTAAGCTCCTATAGCCCCCCTACCCTTCCTCAACTGGGCTTCAACAGGTGCAGATATGCCCTGCAAGTCTTTTCCCAAACCTTTCCCAGGTTGAAAACCCATCTGAAGTAGTAGTTTGGCCCCTATACCCTTAGTGTGTTTCTCCCAATTGCCAACACCTTTGTTGATCAAGGATGGGTTCAACACATTTTTTTTTCGAAGGCCTGCTATTTCTCCTGTAGTTTCAGTCACTGTGGCTTGTTGAGACTCTCGGAATCTACTTTTAACAAACTCTGAAAGGTAAATTTTTTTTAGATAATTGATATTTATTCAGGCAAAATCTGAGAATTGCAATACTTTTGCATTTTTTATGTGAGTTGAGGTGGAAATCTCTCAATACCTGCTTTTGGTGCATCATCTTCAGATTCATCTGTACTGTTGGCAATTTTGAATGAAGTTGTTGGCTCATCACTTGATTCACCTCCTTCCTTGATATCTTCAATATCATCTTTTTTTTTCTTTCCACTCTGCTGAATACCACCAGCTACAAATCCAATGGGAGCTGTGTAACTTTTAGGTTGTTTTCGTGATTTGAAAGAAGATTTTCCATCATCATCATCACTATCATCTGCCCATATACCTACGGTAACAAAAAGTAATTATTCACATTACCTAGAAAAGAAAGGGTTTCAATATTACCATAAATTTGATGATGTTTGCTTTGCTTCTTGTGGTGTCTATGAATGTTGAACTCATTATCCAGATCATAATCCGTTATTTCAAACTTTTCCATTTCATCATCTGACATGTTTAGAATTTCCCCAGTTCCAAAATCGAGTATACAAAATACAATCCAAACAATACAAAATATAACAATACAACGAGCAATACGACCGTAGGGTGACAATACTGACAGAAAGCACAAATTTCTTCAGTTCAGAACACCAAACACAGTTCAGCGAAGACGACAGAGTCACAGATCCTAAATATACGGAGACAGAGATCAACTGCCATCGGCCAACTGCTTAACCACAGTTGAAGAGTATATATCAGTATATATATCAGTATCAGTTATAGTATCATGAGTATATATAGTACTATGCTAGGAACATTCCTTATTATTCTTTAGTAACTTCACCGAACATATATGACCTATGTGAAGATGGCAGCCAGGAGTGAGCGGCCAAATTTCCGAATACTTCCGAATACGCTCGTCAGTGGCGCGCACTAGTTTCCCCCCTTTTAGGGTAACGTGATGCTTTTATTTCAATTGGAATGTTCCAGATTAGGCACAAGAATCGATTGCAGATTGATTTTGACTCGACTGAAAAATTATTAAGGAAGCTGTCGTCAATCGAAGAAGGATATACATTGATTTGAACCCATTTGTGGTATCGCAATCATGAAATGCACGACATATACTTTTATACAGACATTAAAGTAATTGAGGAGGGCAGAACTGATGTTTGAATATATAGTTCGGGGCACAAATATGTGTCTATGATACAGCAGCCAGAGGATTAATCGATTTCATCGATTTTCTATATTTAAACCAGAAACTGATCGAACTTCACTAAGTCAAGGAGGTAACTTTTCAACTGTAGAATCCAGCTGAGGAATAATTGTTTCTTGCTAAAATCCTCAGAAGATTCTACACACGAAAAACATGATTTTTATGTATATTTCTTCGATTTTCGATACTTAAACCAAAAACTGAATGAACTCCAATGGGTCAGGGAAGTAGCTTTTCAACTCCAGAATCCAGCTGAGGAAGAATTGTTTCTTGCTAAATCTCCCAGAAGATTCTACACACGAAAAACATGATTTTTATATATATTTCTTCGATTTTCGATACTTAAACCAGAAACTGAACGAACTCCAATAGGTCGAGGAAGTAGCTTTCCAACTCCAGAATCCAGCTGAGAAAGAATTGTTTCTTGCTAAATCCCTCAGAAGATTCTACACACGAAAAACATGATTTTTATATATATTTTTTTCGATTTTCGATACTTAAACCAAAAACTGAACGGACTCCAATAGGTCGAGGAAGTAGCTTCTCAACTCCAGAATCCAGCTGAGAAAGAATTGTTTCTTGCTAAATTCCTCAGAAGATTCTACACACGAAAAACATGATTTTTATATATATTTCTTCGATTTTCGATACTTAAACCAAAGACTGAACGAACTCCAATAGGTCGAGGAAGTAGCTTTCCAACTCCAGAATCCAGCTGAGAAAGAATTGTTCCTTGCTAAATCCCTCAGAAGATTCTACACACGAAAAACATGATTTTTATATATATTTTTTTCGATTTTCGATACTTAAACCAAAAACTGAACGAACTCGAATAGGTCGAGGAAGTAGCTTCTCAACTCCAGAATCCAGCTGAGAAAGAATTGTTTCTTGCTAAATTCCTCAGAAGATTCTACACACGAAAAACATGATTTTTATATATTTTTCTTCGATTTTCGATACTTAAACCAAAGACTAAACCAACTCCAATAGATCGAGGAAGTAGCTTTTCAACTCCAGAATCCAGCTGAGAAATAATTGTTTCTTGCTAAATTCCTCAGAAGATTCTACACACGAAAAACATGATTTTTATATATATTTTTTATATAACCAAAAACTGAACGAACTCCAATAGGTCAGGGAAGTAGCTTCTCAACCTCAGAATCCAGCTGAGAAAGAATTGTTCCTTGTTAAATCTCCCACAAGATTCTACACACGAAAAACATGATTTTTATATATATTTCTTCGATTTTCGATACTTAAACCAAAAACTGAACGAACTCCAATAGGTCAGGGAAGTAGCTTCCCAACCCCAGAATCCAGCTGAGAAAGAATTGTTTCTTGCTAAATCCCTCAGGAGATTCATATATCAATGCTAAGCGTCTCTTATTTGACCATTCCTTCATCTCTACTGGTATACGATATACCAGTGGTGAGAGAGGTAAAAATAACGTCCTATATACCTATGAATTGTATTGCGAATAAAAATATCCCAGAGAAATTAGAGATTCACATTCACGAGACCACGAATTCACGGAGTAAATATACAAATAGGTATATTTTTTTTCTTTGTCTCGGCGGCACCTTTGACCGAAGCGGTGTCGATCTTCAGGTCGATGATTGATGACATTCCGGGAGGACACAATAGGGGTGCTTATATGTTGGGTGACGATAGGGCAAGGATAGGAAAGAATTGTTTCTTGGAGATGATTTCATTATTCTTTCCTCGATTTTGTTTTAAATCTCAAAGTATAGGAGTAATTTCATAATTATCATATCAGAAAATGATAATAAAGTCATATTTCTCAAAATAAAAACTAGTCTTTTTCAGTTGAATTTCGCTTCTTTCTCTCATAGGCATTAGCATCATGGTTGAACCAGTTTTAGCGAGCTGATTCCTCTCTGATTTCCTCTGTTTCTCTAGGGTGTGTCATCACCATGTCTGGAAATCAATAAACAGTAAGGACAATATGATAAAGCTACAGTTCCAGAGAGGACAGAACTTACAGGTTCTAATTTGATCCTCCTGAATGAATCAAACATACAAACAATATAATAACGATAGTAGTACAAATATGAAACTATAGTATATATTTTCTTAAGGGAATAGAATTACATCACATTCTAGAAAATTACAATCACATATTGGTAAAATTTACTCATTCCATATGTATGTATTGATTATGTACCTGAATACATCAAATTCATCAAAAAAAATTAATTGAGAACACATTCTGATATTACATAATATTTTTAGATAGATGAGATAATATATTTCGATATTATAGTTTTGAAACAATCAATTTATTCAATCAAAATTGAATCAATTTGTGTTCGAAATTCCACGAAATTGGTATCATTGAATTCAGAAAATTATGCGCATATCAAAGGTGTTCCATTTGAATATCGAGAATCAGTAACTAATTCCAGTGAAATCGAAAGCGTCCAAACGTGACGTTTATCAACTATATAGGGAATTTCAAATGTCAATCATTTACCTCTAAAACGACCCTCCTATTATCTTTTATCTAAGAGGTATAATGTCATCGAAATTTTTATATATATATATATATATATATATATATATATATATATATATATATATATATGACTGTATATTGAATTATATGTGTAGATGTATGGATACACTGTATACTACCCGCGCTAAGTTGAAATAGGTACATAAGGTAAATATGAAATCAACATCACAAAGTGTGACAAGAGAACTTACGTAGTTGTGTGGCTCTATACTCTCCATCAGATATTCGTTTTCCTCTGCTTCTTTTTCTTTCATCTCTCCTTTCCTGCATCATTTGACTCTGTGTAAGGAATATCTCCAGTCTTTTTCTATAGCATTCTCCAAAATATCTGCAATGATATTGAATTTCAATACTTACATATACTCATTCATGAATCACGGAATACACTTTCACAGTATTCAAATGGCAAATTTCCACACCCACCCAAGAGGTATTGCCTTGTCTGAGCTGATTTAATTTTTCATCAGTTTTTCATTTTTATTTCACTAAGAAAATGGAACTGATAAGAATCAACAACCAACTTGGACATGGGAGCGTTACATTTTTTTATAAGTGGGTAGTTCGCCAGTAGCCCTATCATCCCACACCAATATGCTATACTGCTACTCAATACCTCACCTCTGCAAAAGGCCTCCTCTCTTCCCTCACACAGCTCTTCAGACGCATATCGCATGGAAACCGCCTATCCTAATTTGACAAGAAATTTACCGCTTTACAGATGCTTACCGCATGGAAACCGCATATCCCAATTTGACAAAAAATTTACCGCTCTACAGACGCATACTGCATGGAAACCGCATATCCTAATCAGACAGAAATGAGATCCATCACCTCATCTCTGCAAAAGGCCTCCTCTCTCCCCTCACAGCCTTACCCTTCCTCCAGAAATTTACCGCTCGACCAACGAATACCGCATAGAAACCGCATATCCTAATTAAACAGAAATTTACCGCTCGACCAACGCATACCACATAGAAACCGCAAATCCTAATCAGACAGAAATTTTCCGCTCGACCAACGCATACCGCATAGAAACCGCATATCCTAATCATTTTACCTCGCTCACCACTAGTATATCGTATACCAGTAGAGATGAAGGAATGGTCAAATAAGAGACGCTTAGCATTGATATATGAATCTCCTGAGGGATTCAGCAAGAAACAATTCTTTCTCAGCTGGATTCTGGAGTTGAAAAGCTACTTCCTCGACCTATTGGAGTTCGTTCAGTTTTTGGTTTAAGTATCGAAAATCGAAAAAATATATATAAAAATCATGTTTTTCGTGTGTAGAATCTTCTGAGGGATTTAGCAAGAAACAATTATTTCTCAGCTGGATTCTGGAGTTGAAAAGCTAATTCCTCGACCTATTGGAGTTCGTTCAGTTTTTGGTTTAAGTATCGAAAATCGAAGAAATATATATAAAAATCATATTTTTCGTGTGTAGAATCTCCTGGGGGATTTAGCAAGAAACAATTCTTTCTCAGCTGGATTCTGGAGTTGAGAAGCTACTTCCTCGACCTATTGGAGTTCGTTCAGTTTTTGGTTTAAGTATCGAAAATCGAAGAAATATATATAAAAATCATGTTTTTCGTGTGTAGAATCTTCTGATTTAGAAAGGAACAATTCTTCCTCAGCTGGATTCTGGAGTTGGAAAGCTACTTCCCTGACATATTGGAGTTCGTTCAGTGTTTGGTTTAAGTATCGAAAATCGAAGAAATATATATAAAAATCATGTTTTTCGTGTGTACAATCTTCTGGGGGATTCAGCAAGAAACAATTCTTCCTCAGCTGGATTCTGGAGTTGGAAAGCTACTTCCTCGACCTATTGGAGTTCGTTCAGTTTTTGGTTTAAGTATCGAAAATCGAAGAAATATATATAAAAATCATGTTTTTCGTGTGTAGAATCTCCTGAGGAATTTAGCAAGAAACAATTCTGTCTCAGCTGGATTCTGGAGTTGGAAAGCTAGTTTCTCGACCTATTGGAGTTCGTTCAGTTTTTGGTTTAAGTATCGAAAATCGAAGAAATATATATAAAAATCATGTTTTTCGTGTGTAGAATCTCCTGAGATATTTAGCAAGAAACAATTCTGTCTCAGCTGGATTCTGGAGTTGGAAAGCTAGTTTCTCGACCTATTGGAGTTCGTTCAGTTCTTGGTTTAAGTATCGAAAATCGAAGAAATATATATAAAAATCATGTTTTTCGTGTGTAGAATCTTCTGAGGAATTTAGCAAGAAACAATTATTTCTCAGCTGGATTCTACAGTTGAAAAGCTACCTCCCTGACCTAGTGAAGTTCGATCAGTTTCTGGTTTAAATATAGAAAATCGATGAAAGTTTTTTTTGAGTGTATAATTCTTTGTGGGATCTATTAGGGGATCCTCCTCTGGCTGCTGTATCATAGACACATATTTGTGCCCCACACTATATATTCAAACATCAGTTCTGCCCTCCTCAATTACTTTAATGTCTGTATAAAAGTATATGTCGTGCATTCCATGATTGCGATACCACAAATGGGTTCAAATCAATGTATATCCTTCTTCGATTGAAGACAGCTTCCTCAATAATTTCTCAGTCGAGTCAAAATCGATCTGTAATCGATTCTTGTGCCTAATCTGAAACATTCCAATTGAAATAAAAGCATCACGTTACCCTAAAAGGGGGGAAGTTAGCGCACGCCACTGACGAGCGCATTCGGAAGTATTCGGAAATTTGGCCGCTCACTCCTGGCTGCCATCTTCACATAGGTACATATATGTACGATGAAAAATAAATCATAATAATGGTTTATAGTATATATATATTCTTTGTCACAGATATCTTCGATAATATGTTCGGTTAAATTACTAAGGAGAAGGTTACCTGCCTGGCTGAATGTTCGACCACAGAAGAGGGGTTCGACACTGGACAAGAGACCAAGAAACAAACATGAAGAAGAATGTTGCCTCTTTTTGCTTTCTTTCTAGAAGTTGGGTTATGGTTGATTGCTCAAAACTGAAATATTATAGCACAGAAGGCATAGAGAAAACAACAATTTCTTTGTAGTCTGTGACAGAAGGATAGTTTCATCCATTTGAATTACCTGTGATGCACATTTCGTGCGTTTTTTTTACTAGGCCTAGGTCATTGTCGATGCTGATAGTAACAGAAAATTAGATTTCTGGTGGTTGTTATTTAACTGTTGTCCGTCCAAATTCAAACAGCGGCAAATTCGGTGATACCAAACATTGGGAATCTAAAAATATGTAAGAACACTGTGTGGTTGTCTATGGTGCCAAAGGTTCAAACAACAGGACTCAAAAAAGTTGCCGAAAGAATCAATATCCATTTCAGTTGAACAGTTTACTAACTTTGTAGTTGTTCCCTACATCGTGAGTATATTAACAATGTATTTCATGGCCCTATATCAATATTTTTACTTTCAGCTCATTCAAATCACATGTTACTAAAATAGTTTTTTGTACTTATTCACATAGTGTGTTAAGACTGCATAACATTATCATTATGAAATATAAAAGCATGCAAACTTGTTAGTGTAATATATTATTATTAATAATTATTATTTTATGAACACAGTTATATTCCAGGGTTTTATCTTTTATAATTATAAAAAGAAGAAATAGTAATGTTCATTTTAATTAAATTTTCATCATATAATGAATCCATTTTCAAGAGCATTTTCACTAAAAAATAATTTCGATTCAAAATTCATCAGTGATTCAAAATAAAACAACCTAACAATCCAAAACAATTGTCAGTTTTGAAGATCTGATGGAAATTCAACTTCCTGCGTGATTATTGAAAGACATATTGGCGCATGCGAAATATCCTCGGAAATAGCTGTCTTCACTAGGTATATAATGATTTTAATGTATAGTTGAAAGTTGGACAACTTTCAACTCTTTACTTTTGGTAATGATAATATAATCAAAATGTAATTGTAATGAACATTGCATGAACCAGCCTTGAAGGCATGGTTAAAAATTAAAATGAAAATCAATAAAATTGAGTGAATAAATAAATAAATGCACATACATGTAAATATCCTAACATTCAACAAATATTGATTGATAAATGATAATATAATGTAATGATAAATCTGATGATGATGTATGTTTTATGAACCCACCTTTAGAGGAGATCCTTAATTTAACGATATTGCTCATATCACATCAATATCTCTTAGCATATCAATTTGGCTTGTTATTCATGATTCAACAATTGATGTATGTAGACAAGTTCAGTATATTTTGTTCCTTCGGTTTTCTTTCCATACCACAATCAAATTTTTATCTGTCTTAGAACTATCCTATTGAAATTGTAACTCATTTTGAGTTTGTGACTACTCTGATGTTTATTCTCATTCCCAGCAAGGCAAATTCATCTGTGGATTATGATAGATATTGAACATACAGAGCATCCCAAGCAATACAATTATTTGGAAAGGACTATCAAAATGGTCTGGAGTTTTCATTTATTTTTTGAGTAGGTATATCAAGTCCTTAGAATTGAGAAGAAATAATTGACCAAAGTAATTTTCTCTGTGAAGGAAAGCTTGTTACTATAAATCAATTCAATACAAATCACTAAAGGCACACTAGTAAACAATATGATTATTCATTTTGAATTCAATAGAGTATAACAAATCAAGAGGGGAAAATTATCAGAAAAAAAAAACAATTTATCAAGTCAGATTTCAGGAGAAATTATTGGAAACGTATGATACATATATAAGATATATAAGAGGTCATGTTATATTGATAAAATTGATAGCAATGGGAATCTTAGCTCAATTCAGGAGTTGCGAACAGTCTTATATACTCACACATAAATAGAATCTACACAAAGTCTGTCTGTTCAGCGACTGCTCTTATATTAACTCATATGATTTTTTTTTGATATTATATAGATTTCCGAGCATTGATGACTTCACCTATATAAGACTCAAGCAGTTATTTTCAATCAGTGGTTTCAGAAAATCTTGTTATAGCTCTGTACAACTTTATTCCTTATCAATATTTGATTTCTGTGATGAAAAGAATCAATGTTCTGAGCTGTAAAAACATATACTGTATATTTGAGTTGAATTGAATCAGGCATGACATGTAATGCTTTCATTACAACTTCACAGCTCAGTTTTTGCAGGAATGAATATCAATTTCAATTCTTAAAAAAAATGGACAAAGTGGGCACCAACAAAATATTCTGTGATGTATGTAGTGTCCCTCTACAAAACAAGGCATCACTGCAGCAGCATAATTCTGGAAAGAAACATTTGGATTTGGTCAGAGCAAAGCAAAAGCAAATGAGATTGGAAACAGAGCATGGTAATTATGTGAAAGATGCAATGATATATTAGTATTAGTTTTATTTAAAGTATAATCCACACCATATATCATGTCCTTTCCTCTGTCTTTCCATACTTCTGTTCTCATTCTTGTACCTGGTCATTTGAACACATGAAGAATAAACCATATCAGAGAAATACAGGGTGTTTGAAAAAGACATGGAAATATTGAAGGGGGTGATTGCCCAGGACATTTTATCAAATCCTTCAAATACTCTGTTTTTTGGAAATTGTTTTGCCTGCTTATATAGAGTCAGCAGCAAAAAAAAATATAAAGGAGATCAGCGATTTGCAAAAATGAAGATATTGGATGAGTTTGCAATCATGGTGTCAATTTCCATTCATTACTTCATCTTTTGAGTGATATTGCTTTATTTATATTGAGCTAGAGGAATTCGTATATTTTCGTTTCTTAATACAAATCTTGAAATAGTTTCATGTTATGGAGTGATAAAATTGAAAAATACACTTTTTAGAATTTGTTTCACTAGCTTGTAGCTAGAGGATTTTTTCATTGTAACCAATAGCAATAAATTCGGCAATAGGATAATTAGTTAATCATGTATTAATTTCAAATTATGGCCGAAAAAATATGGAATTTCCCAAGATGGTTCTGCTACATTTATGGAAGTGAGTGAAAGGTATATTCTATTTGATTATGAGATATTCTTATTCAGTTTAGATTCACTCATTCTAAATTGAACTACAGCGAACCAAAGTGCTTGTTTAGAGGCAGTTCCATATAAATAAAGACCCAATCTGTTCAATTCTTGAAGAATAGCCGAGATCAGTGAAAAAAAAAAACACTGACGTCAGCACTTGTTTTCATGTGAAGGAAAATTTCAAGAAAATCAATGGCTTATGTAAGGACAATAAAGTACCTACCTATGATAGAAATGATGCAGGAAACATAGAAGAATTTATCTTGATTTCAATACAAAAACATTATACAGGGTGTCCTTAAAAGGTCTTTACAAAAAGCTACCACATATTCTTCAGACCAAAACAATTCGATACAAGCAAACTTACCTCAGTAAAAAGTTGCTTAGTTTGGGCGCTAGACGGCTCTGAAGTTGAAATTTTCAAATCGATTTTGCTTCATAACTTTTGAACGGCTCATGAGATTTTTTTCAAATTTGGTACGTTGGCATAGACTCATCGGGCAATGAAACTCATATCATAATCATAATGAATATCATTCCATGGGCGTAGAACTTGATTTTTTCAGTAAATAAACATCTAAAACTCCTACGCCAATGGAAAAAAATTAGTTTCAATATGAAATCTAAATTATTCAACTCATTCACTACAAAAAAGGTACTCTTGACAAAAGTCGATTCCTCTCATGGTTTCGACAAAATTTTAATTTTAGTGATTCAGAGCATAATTAATAATAAAACGATTAACAGATATTTCATAAAAATTGTTCAAAATGTTCACCATTTTCACGTATACAAAGATTTATACGACGCAAAAAGTTGAGATGTACTTTTTGCATAGGTTATTTCTATTGAAAATAAGTAGCACTGGTTTTTTTTCTGAAGACTATTATTATCTGCTCGAAAACAGTGATATTCACATTCTTGGTTTCCATAGTTTCATCTGTGTTGATTTGTCGAGTTTTATTGACGTTGATTGTTGATATCGGACTTTTCTGATTTATCATGGCCGTACAATACACCAATGAAGAATACACCGATATGTTATTGGTATTCGGATATTGTCAAGGAAATGGTCGAGAGAGTGTGAGGGTGTATTCGGCAAGGTTTCCAAATCGTCGCGTACCAAGCCACCCAACCTTTGCTGCAGTTGAGAGACGTCTTCGGGAGACCGGTCATTTTGCTCCTAGAACTGGTGATTATGGAAGACAGCGTTATGTAAGGATTCCCGAAGTCGAAGTAGAAATTTTAGACCGTATTGAAGAAAATCCAGAATTGAGTACTAGACGGATAAGTAATGAACTAGAAGTTTCTAGGAATGCCGTTCATGAAGTACTAAGAGAACAATTATTATACCCATACCACAAGACGCCAGTTCAAGATTTATCAATCCATGATTCACAAAGTCGTCTGATGTTTTGTAGGTTCATTAATTTGCAAAGAGAAATGAATCTGAACTTTGGAAAGGATATTTTGTTCACTGATGAAGCCTGTTTCACGAGAAGAGGAATAACTAATTTTCATAATGAACACGTTTATGCAATTGAAAATCCTCATTCCATTAAAATGAACCATTTTCAACACGAATTCAAAATCAACGTTTGGGCTGGAATAATAGGAAATTTTATAATTGGTCCTGTCATACTTCCACAAAGATTAACAGGAGACATGTATTTACAACATCTACGAAATACGTTGCCAAATTTGTTGGAAGATTTACCACTCCAACATCGGGTAGATATGTGGTTTATGCACGATGGAGCTCCACCACATTTTTCGGTGGATGTTAGGAATTTTTTAAACCAACAGTACCCAGACAGATGGATAGGTAGAGGTAATGATGCACCCGTGAATTGGCCACCACGTTCTCCAGACTTAACACCGATGGATTATTTTGTATGGGGTTATCTCAAGTCTACGGTTTACAAGACCCCTGTGAATACTGTAGAACAATTATGGCAACGTATCCAACAGGCGACGAATAATCTTACAGGCGATGAAGAAGTTATGCAAAGAGTACATTTCAACTTTTTGCGTCGTATAAATCTTTGTATACGTGAAAATAGTGAACATTTTGAACAATTTTTATGAAATATCTGTTAATCGTTTTATTATTAATTATGCTCTAAATCACTAAAATTAAAATTTTGTCGAAACCATGAGAGGAATCGACTTTTGTCAAGAGTACCTTTTTTGTAGTGAATGAGTTGAATAATTTAGATTTCATATTGAAACTAATTTTTTTCCATTGGCGTAGGAGTTTTAGATGTTTATTTACTGAAAAAATCAAGTTCTACGCCCATGGAATGATATTCATTATGATTATGATATGAGTTTCATTGCCCGATGAGTCTATGCCAACGTACCAAATTTGGAAAAAATCTCATGAGCCGTTCAAAAGTTATGAAGCAAAATCGATTTGAAAATTTCAACTTCAGAGCCGTCTAGCGCCCAAACTAAGCAACTTTTTACTGAGGTAAGTTTGCTTGTATCGAATTGTTTTGGTCTGAAGAATATGTGGTAGCTTTTTGTAAAGACCTTTTAAGGACACCCTGTATTGTGTTAAGATGAGTTGAGGTTCAAAAACAAAGAAAATACGATCGGATGATTATAATGGGATCTCAACGAATTGTTGAATTGTAACAGGATGACCTGTGAAAACTAGAAGAAAAAAAAGGAAAATTTAACAGGTTAATAATTCACTTCTTGCCAGTGCTGTTCGTAATATGGATGGACATATAACAGCATACCTTTTCCAAACATAGTTCAGAGAACAGCTGGTACTCCCAATTTTTTTTTTTCATACATATTCTGCCAAACTGGTCAATCTGATTATTAGCTTTCAGTCCAGATAATCCCAGCTTGCCGTACACATAATCTCAAAAGGTCGTCATCCTCGGTTCATTGCGATTGCACTGTTCCTCGATCCAGTTATCAGTTTGAAATGGTCACTGGATATTCAGTGACTGAAACAAATTTGGAATTAAAATTTTCCAATATTAATAATTGTATTCTAACACTTTATGTGGATCTGACAATCTAGTAGAGTTCAACGCAACACAAACTCAAGCATGTATCTTCACCAGGAGAGCAGATCACACAATGCCCAGTATGATTATGTTTAGTAGGTACTACTATTCCTATGAATAATACCATGTTCAGTATCAGCGACTGCGCTCTTTCAAGAGATCACCATTGTGAGAACTACTTCAAAAAATTGTCTTCCTGTTCCATACAAAGAGGTATTTACACTTCACAAACAAGAGAACTTGACACCCCAGCAAAAAATAACAAAAGCAAAAATTCGACTTGTCTTGGAGAGTTCATGTGTTTGGAGGTGAGCCAAATTTATGCTGTAGTAATTACAGTCTATTCAAGAGAGATTCTTATAGTTGCTGATACTACATTCACGAATTCACTGACCACGAACATCCTAGAAATGTGGATGATATCTCCTCTTTTTATAGATATTTCCAAGATCGGTGCTCTACGAAAATCTCCTTATTATTCCATCACAAGCGATTTTAGTTAGACAAACTACTGAACGAGCTAAGGAAGGTTCACCTACATTGTCAGGCTGGAGATCTGTCTTAACTTCGCTCTGCCATGAATGATCCATCAATAGAATGGCAAATTTGTGGAATTGCCTAGTGGAGTCATTTCTGATGCTCTCCAAACTTGAGGAAAATGCCAATACATTCCTTTTGTCACTACATTTCAACGCTGACTCACACGAAGTTTCGAGAATATTATAGGTGTTCCATTTGGTGTTCATACTAAGTAATAATAAGAAACCTTGTATCACGTTGCCTACGATGTAATATGCGAAAATTGCCATATACCACATCCTAAGAATTGAACAAAGATAAGGAAAGCTGATTACCGAGCAGTTTTGGTTTTTGTTGGGAAATTATTGTACATTGTAAAGAAGTCTAAAGCCTTTTGGAAAGGTACTACGAGAATTGAGATAGGACATATCAATGCTAACGTACGGATATTTGACATCTGTTGGCGACAGAGGTTTATCAGGGAATTGATAATATTTCAGTTTGGTAATAAGAAGTTCATGACAATAACAAATAATAATTGATAATATAACGGAGACAAAATATCTGATCAATAGTAACATATCATCACCTACTGCTTTGGACTTTATTTTAAAAACTCGACCAGTTGATACCGCGGGACTAGGCTGGATGGAAAAGTGAGCCCTTTGATGTATTCATCGAGAAATTTCCATTTAATCACCTATGCTGATCTTGATGGTTGATCTTGGAAACTCTAGAGAATACGATTTGAATATGGCATTCAACACGAATGCACGATTTGAACCATTATCTATTCATTACTGTCGGATATCCGCCATCATCAGTAAAAGCGGATTTCACATGACACGATTTAGATCGTATCACCATCTATACTCAACTGGTGCGGCCTTAGATCTACAGATTACATGTTTTGGAAAGATACAATCGAATAGTTGGTTCACCATCCTACCTTGATTCAGATCATATCGGAATCACAATAAATCAAAAAGTGATGGAATCAACGATGCCATGGCAACTCAGTCAATTGTTCGAAATAGTTATAAATAGGCTACTAGCCATATTTACTGTCAATTTATGTAATCACTTCTTGGCTCGTCATTTAATCATTTGTGATTCTGAAATGAATTCCAGTGACGAAGAAAGTGTAATGTCAAAAATTTATTTGATGCGACTGCTGGCACACACTTGCATGCCATGTAGTTCAATTTTGATGAGAGAAACTACCAAACTTCACACAAACAATTTTTACAAAGAACATCTACCACTAACGTCTCTAGCGTACTTCCATTTGTCGGTGGGTATAATTATCGATGAGGAATTAATGAATTTTAATAACCATCTGAAAATTGTCCTAGTGAAAACAATGATTTGTGGCTGATCGTAAGATAGTTTGGGTTGGTGATGTATAATTATCAAACGATATTTACTGCTCGTTTATCCTCGTTTCTAAGTAACAAATCAGAAACGAGAAGAGAATATCGAAAAAAAAATCTAGAAAATTGAATATGTCACCTTCTCAATTAACTAACAGACGATATTCAATTAATTCGATTCTGTGATCGAGGCCATTGCCCTTCCAGCACGTTTATTTCGAAAGTTCGAGAGAAAGTATTTCTAAAGGAATTACTAAATGATGGCTTTTTCTGAATCATCAGAATTTCTTGTTAGCTTTTTTCGATAATATAAAATTTCATGGATTTCAAAAATTCATACATGTGTTTCATTTCATTCACCCGTTTTGGGAATGTAAACGTTCAAATTTTTTGGGAAATGTAAAGTTCTGTTCTAGAACATTGGTAAGCCATGCTCACGAAGCAATGGGAATGACATGACCTGGCGGAACTTTTTTCCATTCACCTATTGAATGTTCATAATTCATATTTTTATAACTTTTCCGCTCCTCACGAAGGATATTCGAAAAGTTACCAAAAAATTATTTAATGAAAACCTCATGATGAAAACTGCATGATAACAAAAACGGTGCCAGGTCCTGTCATTCACCATTGCCTCTTGAGCATGGCGTAATTTTCACATGGCACATTAATTTATATTTCTTTGAATATTTGAACTTTTATATTATGAAAACGAATGAATGAAATAAACCACATGTATATGGTTTTGGAATAAAATATGACGATGTCTCTTGGGAAGATTATGCGAGAATTGCTTTACAAAAACTTGGCCTTCTGTTCTGTGCGAAGAAGTACTTTACACCCCAGCAACTCCTCATGATCTACAAAGCTCAAATTCGACCTGACCTGGAATACTGTACACATCTTTGGAGTTCAGCCCCCAAACATACTCTGAAGCTCTTAGACTATGCAAAATAGAGCTACGAATCACGAATCTATTGACCTCTCTAGAACATCGCAGAAAGGTGGGCGATCTCTCTTTTTCATTTATAGATGGTCGGTGCTCAACGGAAATCTCGTCTCTCATGCCACCACGAGTGGTTTCAAGTAGACAAACTAGACGAGTTCAAGCTGGTTATCCATACATATTCAGGCTCGAAACATGCCGAACTTCTCATTATCAAGCAGCATTCATCAATAGAACGGCAAAGTTATGGAATTCTTTGCCTAGTGAGGTCTTTCTTGATGCTTAGGAGCTCCAAAACCTCAGAAAAATTCCAATACCTTCCTTCTCTCCCATCATTCAACCGTTGACTAGCACAATGTTCTTCGAAAATCAAAGGATTTCCTTTCGCGTTGGCAAAAAATAAAAAAGTTGAAATAATTAGCTTTTTGTATAACATAATATACAGGGTCAAGATATGACATTTGCCTAAATAATTTCGATATTTTGACTAAAAATTCTGATGATTCAGAAAAAAAAAATGTAAAACTTTTGCACTCACTTTTTTCTGATAACTTCTGAAATAACTCGTGCAGTTGGGGTACAAAAATATACGGAAAATCCCTGTACCCAATCCCCAAGATCACATAGAAATGACAAGTAGTGTCGAATCGAAAATATCCTCTCGCTAGAAGTTAGACTTGAATCATTGTTTCAATTATTATTGTATTTTGAGATCTTATGATTTTCTTACAGGAAAAGCAAGTAAGGCACACGCAGAATCAAATATCGATGATTTTCTTCACCATATCAGGAATATACCAGTACTGGAAAACCAAGTCACTAGTTTGATATACTTTTTGCAAGGTGACATTTTGAGATTCAAGGTATATGACAGTATCTGTCAGGATTTATCCGCAACTCTGATGTATAATTTCCCAAGTTGTCGAATTTTTCCGTTCGGTTCCACGGTTACTGGTCTCAGTTTCGGAAGCAGCGATTTAGATATGTATGTGGCTGGCATCAGATATAGAAAAGAAAAATGCGTATCCATTTTATATAAAATCAAATCAATTTTGATAAACTCTCAGTTATTTACTAAAACTATAGTCATCGCTCATGCTAAAATACCGATCCTGAAGTGTATGCATGCAGCATCTGGAATAAACTGTGATATCAACATAAGAAATATGTTGGGTGTATGTAACAGCGAAATGATTAAGTATTACTTGAGCCTCGACGTGAAGATAAGAAGAATTATGTTTATCATCAAATATTGGGCGAAAACTCACAAAATAACTGGACAGAACCACCTGTTCACCAACTACTCTTTGAGTCTGATGTTGATATTTTTTCTACAAGTGTCTCGATATGAAGTGCCTTCAGTTTTCTCACTTCAAGATTTCAATTGTAGGTATATCGAAGATGGATGGAATGGAGGCTTCTCGAGAATTAATTTCTTTAGTAGAGACTTGAGGAACGTGTCTTTAGTGAAATTACTGTCAGAGTTTTTCATGTTCTATTCAGACTTTGAATACGGATTGAACGTTATTTGTCCATATTTAGGAGTGGCTTTGAAGAAAACTGTTTTCGAAGATCCTAATTTGCTGCATGAAAATGTATTTTCGTTGTACAAAAAGTATATTAAAATCAAAGGAAATATCCCCTTGAAAGTACAAACATCGGTTTGCGTTCAGGATCCTTTTGAACACTCCCGGAATACAACTCCAGCCGTGTCCGATTCCACATTGAACATTTTCGTGAATTTATGTCGTCTTGGAAAGAATATATGTGAAGAAGGAGAATCTAGGCTCATATTTAGGTTAGTGACCGAATCACCGCCGAGTCCCCATATGAACTTTGCCACAAATTTCGATTCCATACAGTTTTCTGTACCGATGAATGTGAATACACGATACTTGGAAGGGAAACTTGAGAAAGAAATATCAGACAGAAAGACTGCTATTGAAGAGGCGTGGTTCGGATCTGTCAATCAGTTTTTGTTGATTGTATTGAGGGATTTTTTGAAAATTGATGTTGAGGATACTACTGATGATTCGACAAAAAGAAAGATAAAGAAAGTGGAAGGACATACTGATGTCCACGATAAAAGTGAGATTATTTGGTCGTATACGTGTGCCGCCAAATTGAATTTGTGGCAGAATAGAAAAGCAACTTCGAAGAATATCAACAATGACAGTATATCAGGTATAATTGATAAAGAAGTTGAAGTTACGAAGCGTTTGATGGATTTGTATAAGGATTCCATTCCAGCTAGAAAAATAATGGAATTCGAGATATCTTTAGTGGCAAAATACAATCCTGTACAAATATGCATCAGTGTGAGGAGAATAACATCTTACAAAAAGACATTCAAAGTATTCAGTATTTTTTTTGCCAATCACTTCAGAAATTGGTTCGAAACGTACGAGAAAGAGATGAATACCTGAAAATTCTCATATTCAGATTTGGTTTGTCTAATATTCTTGAAGTTTTAGTATAATCCTCAAAAGCTCATTTAATCATTGGCTACAAGTTAGCTACAACCAGGTTTTATTATCAATATTTATGAAAGTAGTTGAGTATAGTGTTCCATATCTTCACGGAGGGTGCGAGATTTACTCTATTCAGCCAACGTTTTTTTTTCGGTTGACAGCCAAATGAAGGTGTGATCTTAACTACCAAATATCCAAATAATCGTACGTATCATAGGGTAGGAGATTTCAGTGTGATATTAATGTGAAGAAAACTAATGTGAAAGGTGATGATTGAATATCAATGGAATCCTGCCATTAATCCTGCTGGAAATCAAAGATAAAAGGCTGTGATAATGCTAAAATTGTAGAATTAAAACCTACCATCTCCAGATTACAGATCCAACCATCGTAAAAAAAGCGTCCGATGCGGTTTGTGGTAAGAGGTAAAAAATAGAAATATATTTTCTTTCGCGTGAAATGTTAATTGACTTTTTCAAGTTTCCATTTGTGAAATCTGGCGTATCAGAAAATTGATATAAATTCTTGAAATCCGTTGATACATTTTTATTTTATGTATGGGCAAAATTAATTCCAACTAGAACTCAGAAACGGCGACTAGTAACTTCATAATTTGCATCGACATGTTTCTCCTACCTCGATTGATCTTAGAAAATGCTGCATGAATATCTGAAGTGAAGCCGATGCGCTAATGTTCTACAAAGCGATTGGTTTTTTGAAATTGATGATTTATTAAAAAATACATTAAAAATACAACATAATGCTTTATATTTCTTTCTTCGATCGCCTGTCTTGAGGAATCATTTGTTTATAATTCAACATGTTAAAGAGTGAATTGTTTGAATTTTAAATCAGCCTTGGTGACTAATTTATACAATTGCTCATAATTTGGATCCTACATCCAATGGTTGAAGCACTGTTTTATAATATGTGTATATTAATACATACAATGTACTACTTGAAAGTATAACTTTTTACGATGATTCCATTTGAGAATATGCCAAGACATCATTTTTCACTCACTCAAAATTCAAAAACTGTACTCCAAAATATCCCTAGACACACGATAATAGGATAATCTTAATTGGTGTCATTTTGATCTATAATCGTTCGTCTCGTATCAATTATTGACCTGTCGTTGTTCTGAGAGGCTGAATCTTTCAATTATTATTTGTATTGTTAGCTACTAGCCGGTTCACTTCAAAATAATTCGCACGAAAGTAAATAAATATATATATTTTTTGATGATAAGTGGATCTGTGATCTAGCTGTGATCTAGATATGGTAGGTATGGTAGCTTTCCACCTTCGACTGCCCACTAAGCTTCATTTCTAATCGTCTTTCGAAGCGTTTGGCACTTTGAAAAAAAAATACTGAACGCATTTTGCTCAATAACTAATGAAAAAATAGTTTTGGCCTATGAGTGCATTGCACCTATTTTCAACGCATTTGCTCGGATGCACCTATGCACTCAGAATAGAAGAATCGAATGCCAGGGTTCTCGGTTGTTATTGAAGATGGAGCCGTGCGGTTTTCATGTTATTGTCCTACTTTTTTTTTAAAACTGAAGATGGTCTGATCCGATTTTGCATAACTGCTGCCGTTCATAAGATACACGGATAAAATACAATAAAGATTCAATTTTTCAGAAATGCTAAAAAACACCTAATCATTACATCATGTTGAATTTTTGCTAATCGGCCACAGATTTCCCATATAAAAGAGGTTCAAATTGAAGAATTCACATTTATGATTTTTCCATAAGGAAGTGAGAAGAAGAATAACCTAACAAGAAACACAAAAAGTAGGTACCTAATGTATTTCGTGTTGGTGATTAGTGTTCGTATTCTTCTTCTCCTCAATAATTGACCTCTTTTATATTTAATATCTGTCACCAACTAGCAAAAATTCATCATAATGTAAAGATTTAGGATAATTTTGAAAATCAAGATATAGAAAGGGCCAAGAAAGTATGCATTTTCAAATCGCCCGGTACCATAGTCTCATATAAAAATACAAATACAAAATTCGATTAGGCCATCTTGAGTTTCAATAATATATATATATATATATATATATATATATATATATATATATATATATATATAATATATTTCCATATAGTATGAACATCGCAAGGGTCTATCTTCAATAACAACCGAGAAACCTGGCGGTCTCAATCAAAATGGGATACGTGAAAGTGAATTACATGAAGTGAATCAAAAACAGGCATGGTCGAACATCATTTTGGTGGAACATCTATGAAAACATTACTTGGCGCAACAGGTACCTATGTAAGAAATAGGTGTATGAACACGTAATTTGTAGGCTGTAACGGTTATAATTATTATCACAATAGAAGCAATAATGTATGGTGAGCTATATTTGTGTAGGGCACCTTGTTCAAATCCTTCCAGTTATACCATTTCATTCCACTGTTTGAAATGTTTTTGGTTACAGTTTGGCTAATAAAAGCTGTATTCTGTATGTATTATGTACTGATTGTCCTTATATATTTCTGTATACGAATTTCTGAGACTAGAATAGGACTATTGAACCAAACTCACATCCATACTGAAATGCTGTCTAGCTGTTACATGTCGTGGCAATTTGAATTATTACAAAATTTTCTTCAATTTTTCTCGAAATTTAATAGATATATTATACAGTCTGTCCAAGATAAGGTTGCACAGCATGGGGATCTCGGAAACGGTAGGAGATACGTAGTCTGTTAAGTGGGGAAAAAGTTGCGCATTCGGAGGCTCATACAAACAGCCTTCGAAAATTTCCAAAATTGTTTTTAGTTTTTCAGTTATATCGAAAAAAGTGAATTTATGGAATATCTATTTTATTTTTTCCCCGTTATTATTAGAGATACAGAAAAACTGAAAATACTTTTTCATAGCAACTTTTGATGACGTTCAACGAGGTGATACCGATTTTTCTATGCGACGTTTCGTATTCGTAGAACCATCATCAACTTTTGTTTTTTTATTCACGGTCCTGATAATTCTTTCACAAATTCTGAAAGCTTTTTTTATTCTGAATTCAACCATGTATTATACAAGGTGGTTTGAATGTGTTTCGAACTATTTTTAGCGATCATCAGTGTATTTTCGAAATTCCAAAGAAAAAATGCCATCAGTTCCACTTATTTCTGATCATTTAGTCTCAAACATTGATGGACTAGTTATTCAATAATGAAAAGTGAAAAAAACATATTTCACCAAATTATTCAATGCAGCGCTTCAAATTGTTTATGAATTCTTACACGAATTACTTTAATAACTTAACTTTGACAATACTACCAACAGAAACATTCATAACAAATGTTCAAAATGATAACCATTATTCTCTAAACAAAGATATCCTTTTCTCACAGTTGCTTCTAAGACATTACTAAGCATTTCTGGGGTAATACTATTGAATGCTTCGATGACACTGTTCCTTAGTTCTTCTTCATTATCAAAGTTATTTGCATAAACATAGTTTTTGATGTATCCCCAAAGAAAAAAATCCAGCGGTGTCAAATCAGGCGACCGCGCCGGCCAAGAGGCTGTAGAATAAGTACCAATCCATTTTTCGGGAAATTGTCTGGATAAAAACGCACGAACTTCTCTGGAATTATGTGCCGGAGCGCCATCTTGTTGAAACCACATATTAAAGCCGAAACGGTGTTGGTGTCTCGCTGTTTTGTATAAATGTTCATTTTCTCGTGACCAATAATGTGTATTTTTTCTATTGAAGATACCGTTATTAGTGACCATGCTTTCATCAGACCAGATGATTTTTCGAGGGAAATCTTCAAAATTTTGACATTTCCTGGTATACCACTCACAGAATGTCCTGCGCCTTTCGTCATCGCCTGGTCTCAGCGCTTGACATATTCTGAATTTGTATGGATGGAACTTTTGTTTCCGCAAAATAAAATGGGTTGTTGATTTCGTGATCCCAGTTGTTCGTTGGATTCCTCTAATTGATATCGTCGGATTCTCAGTAACTGCAAGTAATACAGTGTTCACCTTATCTTCATCACATAGTTTCTGACGAGAACGAATAGGTTTTTTGAATGAACCATGTTCTTTCAAATTTGCCACTAACCTTCTAAACATTGTTTTTTCAGGTTGTCTTCTTTCTGGGTAACTATTGAGATACAAACGTTCCGCTTCAACGCAATCCCGTTGTCACAGAATGTCGCATGTCAGCATATCGTATTTTTCTCCATTTGTGAAGTTTTCCATTATCAAACATCTAATTAGAATATGTAGTGACACGACTAATTATGACAGATTCCGAAAACTCGAAACAATTTTCAACACCTACTTTACTTAGTACAGCTTGGCAAATCTAGCTGTGCCTCTGAATATTATCTTTTATCTTCTTCGCACAGCAACCATCACCGTTTCTCGCTCGCACTTTCTCGAGCATCTCAGAGGCACAGCTAGATTTTCCAAGCTGTACATAGCATAATGTCGTCGTATTCTTCATTGATTGATTTGATGAAATGAATTATTTCATGATTGCAATTGGAAAAACTATTGAAACATCGAAAATTCAATTTTTGCAGAATAGTGAGTGATTATGAAGAAACTATACTCCAGTTAAAAACATTGAGAAAGAATTGTATTCGTATTTTTCCGAAGGAGCCTGTCATAATTAGATTTTTCGAACTAATTATCTTTATAAGCCTATCAATTGGAACTAGTTGATGAGGTATTAGTGTGTAAACTAATTTTCCTTCAAAATAAGTGGGAATGATGACATTTTTCCTTTGGAATTTCGAAAAAAACTGATGATGGCTAAAAATAGTTTGAAACACATTCAAACCACCTTGTATAATACATGGTTGAATTCAGAATAAAAAAAGCTTTCAGAATCTGTTAAAGAATTATCAGGACCGTATCTGAAAAACAAAAGTTGATGATGGTTCTACGAATACGAAACGTCGCATAGAAAAATCGGTATCACCTCGTTGAACGTCATCAAAAGTTGCTATGAAAAAGTATTTTCAGTTTTTCTTCATCTCTAATAATAACGGAGAAAAAAAATAAAATAGATATTCCAAAAATTTACTTTTTTCGATATAACTGAAAAACTAAAAACAATTTTGGAAATTTTCGAAGGCTGTTGGTATGAGCCTCCGAATGCGCAACTTTTTCCCCATTTAACAGACTACGTATCTCCTACCGTTTCCGAGATCCCCATGCTGTGCAACCTTATCTTGGACAGACTGTATATTCGGTATATTTATATCGATTTTTTTACGTTCGCTGAAGAAATTAATATTTCGACTTTTTTGTTGAACTTCCTTTTCGGTAAGTTTACACTGCTTTTAAGAAGTGTGGAACGATCTATTATATCACGAGTTGAATATTTCCGGAGGTAAAGCTCGGACATTTCGTTTTTTCATGATTTCACTCCCACCAGCAGTGCTCATACTCAACATTTGATTGATTTGGTGGATTGATTGAATTATTCAGTACGAGTATAAGTAGACAAGGTTTGACACTGTATATTTATTGATATTTTCATTTTTATGTCACTTCCAAAATTCACTTTCCTCCATTGAAAATGATAATTTATTGTCATTATTATACTGGAATGACTTTTATTCGTGAAGAAGGGTGGGTATTCAGTTTTCTATCATTGAATCGACTACTCATTCAATGGAAGCAAAATGACATAATTTTCGACATCTTATTCATAATACAGATCAGATTAGGAAATTCTTAGTATTATGGTACAGATTTCGGGATAAACCCCTGTCTTTTGTATGATATGGGAAATTCTAGATTGATTTCTTTCGACTTAATTTTTCGAACATACCTACCTGAACCGCTTGATTCGTATATTGAGAGGGACTTCATATCTATGGTGATTATTTCTTGCATTTTTGGGTTTTGTGTTGATTCGTTGAAATGAAAATGTTTGTCATTTTCATTGATCGATAATATTTACATCGAACAAATCACAAGAACTAAATATGAATGGAAATTATGATCGAATACCAATTTTTTGGACCGTTAGTTTCACGAAGGAGAAAGTTCGACGGAATAACAATTCCAGGTATATGAAATATTATTCAAACATCGTAGGAGATGCAGAGGTGATATATGTTTATTGGGATAGGTTTGAGCCTCACAGTAATTCCACCACACATTTATTCATCATTGACTTGGAGTCATGCATACAGGACAGGATTAATTAACGGTATTAAGCAGCAAGGAATAAGTTCCACAACTAGAGCTGTTTATTAGGAGGCATGTATGCGTTCTCAAATAATTTCTCTGTACATATGACGAATCTTTTTTTTTATCGAATGTTAACTTGGTGTATACAATATATTCAATGCATTATTCGTCGATGTCACATGGATTCATACAAAAAAATCGAATTTGTAAATTGTAAAGTGCACACATGAAGTAAAAATATTCCGACCTGATGGAGGGTATTTTATGAAAACGGAAGAGGCATTTTTTTTTTCGTTTTTTGACCATGATATAAATATTCATGATTCCTGTTGCTACTCGAGACAGACTGTCCTAATGCTTTTCCTTTTTTGTGAAAACACTTTTGTCCATTGATATTTTGAAAAGTGAAATATATTTTCATGTTTTGTGAATATATTCCTGATCTTTTTCCTCGAAAATGATTTGATTTTATTTTGATGATATAATTGCTAAAAACTGTGCTCTTTTTCTACATATGGATCTGTTAATGTATTATGTACTAAAAAAATTCTAGTACTGTATGTTGAGAATTGAATACCTTTTTTGTAGTTCATAAATGATGACTGTTTTTTTTTTCAATAAAACATATTTTATCAAGTTCATCTTTAATTTCGAAGTCTCGAAGTCTGTCATGAATGAAATAGTATTTTATAATGAATCAATGGCCCTGCTCCTCCAGTTCAATCAGATGTTTTTAATTGTAGTGTTCTGTGAGTACTGAAACAGTTGAAGGGGATGTTTGTTGCCTCCCTGCAATGCTCCACACTCCACCGATGCTACGAAAACCATCCTCAATTTTTCCTTGGACCCTGGTTGACCTGTAATACTGAAGGTATTCTTTTGGACGTATCATTTAAGGTTCCCAATCAACCTATTAGCAGTGACAGAAGTTGTGGAAAGTTTGAAATCGGAATAGCCTTTTGAATGATGGAATAGTTTTGAAAGGAAATGGAAATGTTTTAAATGCATACTCAATACTATACAGGGTGGCTCACGGTCGATGGTACCTTAGACGTTTTTGGAGGACGGGACATGAGATCATTCTGAAAATTTGGCTACTCAAGTAGTAGCTCTTGGTCTATCGATTTAAAATATTTTCAGTAATGCAGCATTGCCGCTTACAACACAAAGTAACAGCATCTTTGTTATGTATTTCAAATTCTTGAACTCGTTATTCCTTTCTGATTGTTTCTGCTTCATATTTTCCTATACCTATCTCTAACGGTTTTTGAGATTGATCATTTCCCATATTTTTTATTCCAAAACATAACTCGAATTGTATGTTTATTTCTGCGGAATTTGTATTCTTAGGAAGTTATAATTATGTGTTTTGTTCATCAGGATCATGTATATTGATTCTGCATAGAGAAGTTTGTTCTGTGCGTTTTTTTTCAATGGAACATCCTATATATTATAAAATATCCTAAAAGCTGACTTCCCTTCGAAATGATACAATGATGTTCCTACACCCAAATAGCAAGGATTCCGAGATAGGATCAATTTTCTTGAAAAATTGATTCATTTTTCTCATATTCATTTAAGGTGGCTATTAAATATGATGATGGTACATGAAATTATGAAAATTTGATAATTAGTGCACTATCAATAATATCTTTGTGTATTTCCCAACGGAAGTGACTCGAAAAGTACCGAAATGGAGGGAATTTCCGATCTGTTTTCAATTTTGATCCCTAATTAATGAAATTATTTCGTAATCGTACAAACTTCCATTTTTTCATTAGTTGTAAATCAGCGTACGTTTCATTGAGTTCTCAGCGCGTTCTCGCTATAATTTTTTGAGTCGCTTTCGTTGAGAAACATGCAAAGTTATTATTGATAGTGAAATTTTCATAATGTCATGTACCATCATGACACATTCACACAATCACAAGTGGAAAGCCTCAATTGAATGAAAACAAATGGTGTAGTTTCAGTTTCTCTGGGAAGCAAAACAATCGTTTTATTATTCACAATTATTCTCAATTTGTTGTGTGTTCTGAAAAACGTCATGAACAGTTATTCCTTCGATAACAGTTGTTAATAATATGAATATTCAATTCATAAGGTTTTCTTCGTCTTGATATTGATTTCATAATCTTGTCAAGATTCAATTATTTAATTCGAACGTAACGATCACTCCACTTTTGAGGGTGGAAAAATAATCCAAACTCTCGCAACGGAAATTCCAGGAGCTTGCATAATGCATTCCACCAACTACCAATATGTGATGTTAAACATCACGACACTGATATCAGTTTCGTAATGAGATACTTTACCGGCGGTGGAGTGAACAAGATTTTCTACGTCACTTCAAATTTCACTTTTTTGATAGAAAAAAAAGGAACTATCCAGGGATAAGGCAGGTACTGATGTTTGAAATGCCTCATTTGCCGCAATGAATCTATACTTTCATGGTAAAAACTCGATACATTTGGGATAAACCTGATTGAAAGCTGTTAATATTCAGCAAGACTGGTAATGACAAAATTCTTTTATAATCTTTCGAGAAGTATACATCGCTGTCATGTACCTATTCTGATTACAATAAAATACAACATACAATTTCAATATAATACAAAAAATAGGCATCTATTTTGTCAGTTAGAAATATTTAACAATATTTTTCAGTGGTATATTTGAATTACACTCATTTGGTTTCTCGCCGGTATCGGCTTTGTAACCGCATATACAACGTTTACTCCCATATCCATCCGGTAAACAAATATGCCCTGACGGACATTCATTGTGATAGTAGCCGCACACATTCGTTAATGATGGACAAGCATTCGCTACTGCAACCAAGCCGAACAGTTTATTTCCAGTTCCTCCCACAGGAACTGGAAGTGGCGCGAGCCTTTTGAGGGTGTATTTGTCTACCCGCTCGACCTTTTTCCTGAAATTGAGTAAGAAAAATTAATGAGATGATTACAAAATAGTGGAGCTAGGCTGACTTTGTTATTAGTTCGTTACTTACGATATCCAATCGGACCATAATATCTCTTTGTCCGTAGTTGTTATTCCAAATGGATAAGTACAGTTTACCGCTATGGTCTGTTTTGCCTTGGTGTCGATATGGATGCACTCGATTTTTTTTGTGCCAGCATCCGCATAACAGAGCTGCTCAGTTTCGTAGTCGATGGTTAGTGAATTTGGCAAAGAGACGTCTGGACCTACAAATGACAGATGATGATGAGCATATTTTTCATGTTAATTAGAAGTATTGTAACAATTTTCCAGTTCCATAATCCTCGGTACATGGATTAATAATGAAAAACAAAATCAGTAGTCGAATGGAATAAATACATCTTTTTCTATGACCAGAAGAGTAGGTTGTTGAATACCAACAAGAAAGTGTAAAGTTGATTATACAATAAGGGTATGATATGGGTTGAACAAGTTTGAATTTGGGGGGGAGGTGGGGGGCAAAATCAATATATGACATTTAGGGAAGGAACAGAATAATTTATTCATTGATATAAACATCACTATGAAACGAAACACATATTAACCTATTATAGTTGATATAAAACGAGGAACACACCAAATCCATACCTGAATTCTCTCGCAAATGTGATAATTTGATGGGCGTCTCAAACATTTCTTCTCGCCATGAAATTTTAAGAAAGTAAGAAATTCTTTCGGTAACATAGTAATTTTACATAGTCGTGATTCAGTTGCGAAGGAAAACATAAGTAATTCACATGGAAATTGTCTTCTCACTTAAACCGTATGTAAGGACAAGCTTTCTTCGATTGTTTCTCGTTCGTAATCAACAACTTCACTAGCGGTCATAGAATAAAACTGCAACATCTGCCCAAACTGACAGTATCTCCATTACCTTCGAGAAATACAGCTCGACCCGTGCCATCGGCATTGGCCCACTCGATTTTCGGATTCATTCTGTTCCAGTCCGTCCAGAAGATCTTGCCGCGCTGTGGGTGCACCGCCATCCCTCTGGGGTTCACCAAACCGGTATCGAAGAGCGTAGACCGCAGATGCGAGTCCAAATTAGCTACCTCCACGGTGTCCAAGGTGGAGTCGGTCCAATAGATGTTGCGGGACACCCAATCTATGGCCAATCCTTCTGGAGAGCCGATTCCTGAGAATGAATGAATGAATATGAGTTCAAATAGGTAATTATGTCCACTCTCTATAGTTTGTGAGTTGTTAGCTTCATAAATATTTGTAGGAATATTCAGGAATGCTTTCTAGAGTTCATGATTTTATTTCATTTGAATTTAGCGCCATATAAAAAAAAGGAACTATGCAAATCAACTGAAATGGGACAAATGTGCATGCTCGACTATATTGCTTTGTGCTTTCGCTACTCGCTTTCGTGTACGCGCTTCGCTATAAAGTGCGATACTCAATAAGTGACGTAAGACTTTGCGCCGGTCAAAGTGAACGCACGTGTACTCTTACTTGCTTATGGAATCCACTTCCGAGACAGTTTCACGATTTCTCAATTTTTCACATGTCCAGGAAACTATTCTCCAAGAGCCAGTTAGTGCTATTTCAACGCTTGGCAGTATAAACCATTATAGTTCACTCATTTCACGAACATAATGTGAGTTCGAATAATCAGGATGCAAAGTGCTAGATCAATGACGGCAAAATATCTAGTGCTCTTGCTCGTTATACATGACTGCTCATTCAGTTGAAATAAGAGGAGGAATCTATGTAAAAATACTAACTGGTGGTGAGAGGTGACCACATAACCTCTAGATTTATCGATGCCATGAAAGAGATGATTTCGGTGATTTCGAAGTCATTTCGAGGAGAAAACGACTGAGTCAAGTGACAGAGTATTGACAGTGACACAGTATACAATACCCTAATTATGCAAACATAAGCGTCAAATGAAAACAAAAACGAAAAAACTCGATTGACAGAGGTATGCTGCGCCCTTAGTGAGTATGACACTGAACTGAGATATTGGACAGTCATGTATATAGCTCTCCATAGAAGACGGAAATGTTCATGAAAAAGGCCTACAGTTTCGAAAGTCGATTTGGGCCTCTGTTTTGCAGGACCATTGAAGCCAACCCTCGCCCAATCAAAAGGTTCGAAAACGAAGATAATATTGGAACAGAAATAACAGAATTCAAAGAAGACATCTCGAATTCGCTCGAAGATACGCCCGTCGTTTCAGCGAGTACGGCAAACTTCCCAAAGAAATAAAAGATCAGAGAGGAAAGCAGGGCTAGAAGATTAGCCCAGAGGACGTTAACCGTTTGGTCAGAAAAGTAAAAGAAACTGTCATATCACAGGTGGAACAGATTCATACTGGGTCTAGATCCCAATGAAACTGGTCTGTGGTACCTGGAAAAAGGGAATAGAGCCACAATGTCCACCATAAACGGGGAAAGAGGCATTGTTTATATATTCAGGCGAAAGGCGGAAGCAATTGCTGACAGTCTCAAACAATCACCCAGACGAAGATCATGAAGACATTTGAAGCGGCTGGATGAGGATGCTGGATGAGATTGCACCAATTTCCCCTGAAGAAATACGAGTTATCCTCATACAGCTAGCCTTAAATCTATCACTAGGTTGTGATGGGATGCCTAACAGGGCGCTGAAGAAGCTCAACAGAAATGCAGTGGTAACCATAATTAACATCATCAACGGAATGTTGCGAATTCAATATTTCCTGGAGAAGTGGAAAAATGCCGAGATCAGATGGCACGTTTCCCCAGACCTGAAGAACCATCAGCCTCCTAACGTCAGTCAGCAAGGTCGCCGAACGCAATAGCACCGAAGCCCTGAAGAACGTCATAATGGATGAACAATTCTGATTCAGAGAGGAGCACTCGACGGTCGAATATGCAACCCAAGGACTGAATAGACAGGCCAAGGGTACTATTTTTCTTTCTGGATGTCTCCTAAGCCTTTTATAGAGTATTGCACTCATGTACAAAATGATAATACTAGGACACCCAGAATCCATAGTAAAATTCAATGAGTCCTTCATTCGAGGATGCAAGCTCAGATTGGAGGTTGGTCATGGGACAAACGATATGACGCTCTGAAAGCCTCTCAGGCTTCAGCGTATTAGTAGCAGAAAGCGCGATCGTAAAGATCGAAAAGCTCTGCTCCCATATTCGAGTCCACCGCGCGAAAAGGTTTCGAAAAAAATATGACATGAGGACCACTCCAAGAGTAGTGGGGGTCAGATGGCAAGCATTTCATCCATCCATCCAGCTCGATGGATGTAATTCTTCAAAGATGAGATTCACGAAAGGAAGAGAACGGGGGATTCATGTATCAATAGATTCCTCTCATTTAGCCGTCATTGGCCAGATATTTAAGGTTCATTGAAAAGACGTCCGAAAAAAGCGAGTTTTTATGGAAGATGGAACAGAAGAACAGACCGGCGTACAAATATAAAGCTTTTTGTGGATCAGGGTGAAACACAATAATGCCAATGTTATCAACTCGGGAGCGCTACCTTGAGATCTCGCTACAACGTTCATTGACAGAATAACTATTCATTTTTCAGCTTTTAATGGGATTTTCTCTCCTCGTTTCTAAAAAATAGAGTAGATGTTATTAAAAATTATTGCAATATATTTGTAGTAAGGACAGATTCAGGATCTGTCCCAAAATGTCACTGCGCTTGAAATTAAACCTTTAGATACCTAAAAGAGAAATTCTCTATTGGTCAGTGACACCTTGTTTTTGAAAAAATTTGGAAATACAAATATATTTAATAAGAATAAAACCTCTACTTATCTTGGTGGACGTTTTGGGAACGAATCTGCTCCCGTTCTCAACACAATTGAAATATTTTTCTCTTCGTAAACTTTTTTCAATGTTTCCGATTTTGACACTATCAAATATATTTGTATTTCCAAATTTTTTCAAAAACAAGGTGTCACTGACCAATAGAGAATTTCTCTTTTAGGTATCCAAAGGTTCAATTTCAAGCGCAGTGACATTTTGGGACAGATCCTAAATATGTCCTTACTACAAATATATTGCAATAATTTTTAATAACTTCTACTCTATTTTTTAGAAACGAGGAGAGAAGATCCTATTAAAAGCTGAAAAATGAATATACCACCTCCTCGAAGAACTTACAGACAGTATTTAGAATAACTATTGTTGTCACGAATTCTGGAAGAAACGTTTAGAACGCAGGCAGAAAATTTGCACGAAAAATGTTTTCATATCTTGAATTATTTAGACATTTTGATAGTAATGAAATGCATATTAGGAAACTGGAAGGGGAATAAAAGAATAAGCAAGTCGAAGCAGATACATTATTCGAGCACTACTTCTGTTTGCTTTCGGATTAGCAAATCCCCGTTTCATAAAAGTTGATAGCCACAATCATCTATCTGAAGTTTCGGCATGTTTTCTGAACACCTGTTCACCTGTATTGGATGCAGGAACCTATATATTTTCTGCTTAGAACAATAGGCTAATAGAAAGCTACATAGAAAATGAGGCACTACACGCAATCTCGCTCAGTGAAAGCCATATGAACGCCAATATGCATGAATCATTCTGTCGAACATCGCTATACCAAGCATCATCCATCAATAGAACGGCAAAGTTGTGGAATTCTTTGCCTAGTGAAGTCTTTCCTGATGCTTACAACCTCCAAACATTCAAGAAAAATTCCAACACCTTCCTTCTTTCCCAAAATTCCACCGCTGGCTAACACGATGTTCCTGGAACATCATAGGTTTCCCTTTCGTGTTGTCCACAGATAAAAAAAAAATCCACTGACCTCAACAAGCACACTACAAGTTCCTAAAGGACAAACATTTGTAAGTGGGTGCTTCCAATAACGGATCCACATGATAATCTTGAATAAACGTTTCAGCAAGAAAATGAAAGCTAGTGGATGCATGTCAACTCAATAAATTTTTTTGATTATTGCTCTTCATTTCTTGGTTCGTATGAGTCAAAATCGATCTCAATGTATTTCCAGTGTCTTTAATACTGTTCTTACTCACTTGTCATGTTTGATTTTTTCATATATTCTGGGAATGTATAGGATTGAATTTGTTATCAGTGTTGGTTGTCTTTGTTGTTGTTGTGTATTTCCTCTGTTTTCTTTTATCAATAAAATATTTTGGATACGCGTTGAGTTGCAGAACATCTTTTATATCGGTATTGAATTTTGCTGGTCGGGTGATATTAAGTTGGATCTGTCATGAAGTGATTCGATTATTCTTTCTTTCATACTGGTATGATGAATTGATTGAAAGTTCAGGTATCTGTCGGTATGTGTATTTTTGCGATATATACTTGTTATCAAAATGTTGTATGATTGTTTGATGACGTCGGAAAATGGTATCAAATTCGATTTCTGAAGTGAATTTGATTGTGGGTTCGATATTTTTACATAATTTGGAGAATTATCTAGTTCTATACGGTTATGTGGACAAATAATGAAAATGTATTTTTTTACAATATTTCTTCAACATTTTCCATGAATAATTTCTCAGAATAGAAGATAATAGCGAACTCATGGCCACACCAAAACTATGTTAATAAAAACCATCATCCAATTGAGAGTAACTTGTTTTGAGACATCGTTGCATCTGAAATTCCTTCTACACTCAGTTTAGTTCTTTCCTCTGAATTAAATCGTGATGAATTTTCACATGGAGATCCTATTGAACTCACGATTGGTCTCAATAGATTG
This sequence comes from Gastrophysa polygoni, assembly GCA_963576655.1. NCBI lineage: Eukaryota > Metazoa > Arthropoda > Insecta > Coleoptera > Chrysomelidae > Gastrophysa > Gastrophysa polygoni. The sequence goes on along the minus strand of OY755084.1, from coordinate 31,072,133 downwards.
TTTGGTTTATGTATTTTAGGTCCATAAAAATGTAGGGGTTTCCTGTGATATCTAGAAATATGTTTTCTTTCTATAAGTGTCAGTTGATGTTCGTGTTTTTTCATTAAGGTAATCGATCATCAGAATCGATTTCTGAAGTGAATTCGATTGTGGGTTCAGATAATTCAGAAAATAGATATATCTATCATCTAGTATCTTGTTATTCATTACAAACCTCTTTGTATGAAGTCGGCCTTTCCGCTACCGTTATAGAACGCACTTCTTATAGCTCTACCATTGATATCGCTCCAATAGACCTTGCCTTCCAGACAGTCGATATCAAGTCCCACTGCCGTCTGATAGGGCTTCACTTGCACCGGCCTCTTCAACTTAGATTTCGAGTTTTCCAGCGGTATTCTCAAGGTGGCCATGCCTTGGTTGAGGAGCAGGAAGTTACCCTCTTGACGGTAGATTTCCCTACAGAGTCTACCATCGCCCATGAAACCCGCATTGCATTTGCATATGAAGTTTCGATTAGCATCTGGAATCATAAATGTGTATGAGTAATTTTGGCCAGGTATTTATAATGCTTATAGTTTCATTTCACTTCATTTGTAAGTTCGTGAATGTGGGCAGGATAAATTCAATCTAGGACCTACCTCACAAGCCTTCGAAGCTCTTATATTGCAATAGTATAGTCCAAAAAAATCAATGGAAATTAAAGAGAAAACATTTGTGTATTGAACACAAAATTCAAATATTCGAACTTTGCCTGAACATTTCTTGTGACCGGGGTATTATTGCCTTATTTGTTTTTGTCTCTTTATACTAATCGAACTCGAATAATCCGAGAACAGTACACACCTGAAACGACCAATAGAAAAGAAGTCATGCCATTGGCATCACTGTGGTTTAAAGTCAAGCTAGTAATTCAGTTTGTTCCATGTATATACTATATATTTCGTGAAGATGCGAGTTCAGAAGAATAGGTTGAGGAGTTGAGAGATGGAATGAATGGTTTCTGAATTCATCACAAGAAACATAAAGAGATTGTGGTGACTGTAATAACGCACAAATAATTTTCAAACAGTCGGCGGAAAACATATATGTTCAAATCATCTCTAACTGCAAATTTATAATACCTGTTAGACACGCTGCGTTCGAATCGCACATGCTGGGATCAATATGACAATTTTTTTCTGCATAGCATTGATAACCATCGCCAAAGAATCCTTCGTCGCACCCACACTGGTAGCCGAGCTCTTCCTCCACGTACCTTCGAAAATATTAATCGATGAACACTCCAAACCGAACTTCAGAACTCAAAAGACTTATATATGTTTTTGGGCGATCATTCGAATAATTCAAGATATTTTCACTTGTAAGGTTGTTTACAGTCATGCCTGATTAATATAATAGTTTTTTTCACTATTCACCTGAGAAATCACCATTATTCAAGAAATTCCTCTTATGAGAAGTAACACTTTTTTGACCTAGGACCCAGGTAAATAATGACCTGTCAATGGCGTCGATGACATGTAGTATATACACACGTAGATACTGATACCTATACAACCTATGAAACATACTTCGTTAACCGAAACGTGAAAGAAATATAGATAAGACTTCACGAAATTCACTACAGTCAAAAGTGATTTCTGCAATTATGAAAAAATGTTTTGAATTAGGAATAATTTTATCAGTTCTGAAAATTTCACAAATCATACATGCTGTCACTGTCATGTGCTAATTATTGATGGGCGATACGATACGATACGATTTATTACGTATCAGTTCGACGGTAGCGGTAGGTAGTAGCATTATTTGCGATGTTCATAGAGTTGGGATATTTCAAATTATTTCAATGAACTCAGTATTTTTGATGTACTCTTGAGATATCTATTAGTAACCGATTTTCTGATTTCGATCCCTCATACCTACGTGTTCAAACGCATCTGTAGTCTATGTTTATATTTTAGTAATATACTGAATGGAATTTCTCCTTCAGTGGAAATGAAAATCGGATTCACTTAAATATGCTGATATTTCATGATATTTCATTATATATACCTCGGGTGAAACTGCTATTATATAGGCTGATTCACTGAAACTTGACGAGTTAGGTATGGGTATGATATACATATATGAAAAGCAAATTTCAGCAACTTCCTGATTATTTTCAATGATATTGAAAAAAAGGCTGAAGTACGTGAAGCCCTCAAGTATCACCAAATCAAATTTCGATATCATAGTGTTTCTCAACTCAGAGATATCAGCATTTTCAGAGATCATGATTTCTGAAGAAATAATTGAAACAGGGGAATATCAAGAAAAGTTTTTGGGAAATTATTTGAGATTCTAAAAATAATAGTATATACAGAGTGTCCCATTTGGAATATCAAAGTTGCTACTGATTTCTAATAGAAGAGGCATCACTGCATCGTCGGAAATATTTAGGTAGGGTAGAGAATGTACGAATAGGTTCTACACCAAATTTCCACACTGATCCGTTGTCTAGTTCACCAGAAACGTCAAATGTGCCATACACCGTGAATCAGCCTGTATATCTTGCACATTATATAATATATACAGAAATGCGTGCTGTATAAAAGCTCACTTCTCACCCTAGGCATATAATATACTATTTCGGTGTGATCGAAAACAAAATCAAGTTGAAGTTCATGCTTATTATACAGGGCGTCCCTTCGGGAATTGCATAGATCAATAGATGGAAAACTATAAGTAGGGCGAATTTGAAAATTCAGTGGCATACTACTATTGATAAGGGCAATCCGGTTGGAATATTTTCAAGATGCTGGCATGCCTGGTTTTATCGGAAGTTAATATCAACTTGCATGTTTCAAATGGGACACCCCATATTTCATTCCAAATTCAGATTCTGCTAAGAATTGTTCATTCCGTCATTATTTCGAAAATTACAAATTTCTGGAATAGACAATCTTTCACAAAGGTACCCTCATTTTCAATACTGAATGATATGGAATTATAAAAATAGGCGGCTTCTATTGAAACAATTACTTTCAACGATTTTTCCAAAGTTATTTTCAATGTTAGTTTCTGATCTGTATTTCTGTATTTATTTATTATTACAGTACACCGAAAGCAAGTTGATTACAACTTCCGGTTAAACCGGAAATGCCATCATCTTTGAAATATTCGCCCTACTCATAGTCCTCCATGTATTGATCGATGCAGTTTCCTGCGGAACACCCTGTACAATGAATTCCAATTTCATATTATCTATCCCAGGACATCATGTGATGTAATAAGTGTCAACCCTGTCAACCAGCGAAATACTACTAAGTCGCAGGGAGTACCCAAATAATATCACATTGTGAATCTACTTTGATTTAAACAAAAGTCCTGAAAACTCTGGTTTATGGTACACAATATACAATAAAAGGTGAGAATACGAATTTTCACTCTCTGATAATTCCTATACCATTTCAGATTGAGAAATTCAAACCCCTGAAAGTAAGAACCTATCTACCTACATTATAGGTATCATAATTATGCACTAAGCACTAATTGTGATATCTTGACAACTTATTAGCGAAGGGTGATGATGCTGACACTAAGCACTCGCCAATAAGAATACCAGTGTATTCTTTTCTGTCAACATTGCGAAGTTGCATTTCTACATTGGTACCTCCCTACAACTTCCGTGCAACCGAAACCGGTTAGCTGGGTAATGGGTGAGATGATCTGAAGCGTTCAGAATGCCATTGTGATTCGACATTTTCGGTGCCGCAATGCTCAGAAGATATCGTTAATAAGTTGCAAGGATATAAAAATAATATCAATTTCAGTTACCATTCATAGCAAACATGAAACTTCACAGTATGGTAATTGTTTGAAAGACAATGAAACACATGTACTGGAAGAAATTGATGTTTTTTTCCACTTGTGTCGGAGTTTCACATTTCAAAACTCATGGTGATTCCATCCCAATATTTCACAGTTAATACAGTGGTGTACAACTCATACAGTTTCAATTTCCTCTATTATATCATATTATTATGCTGTTGATACTTGAGGAGGCTATAATAATCTCAGTATTATAAGAAACAACCAAATTTCCATGAAGTACCTATATCATCCTATGAGGTAGGACCTTTGATGAGGTTTTCAATTCGAATTGTGAATTTTTGCTCACATTTTATACATAGATCGACCCAAGCCTTGAATTTTCATAATGAAATGAAATTTTTTTGATTCTCCATATATTTCTAACGGAAATCAAATATGCTACTCAGATGAGTTCAATAAGTATCTACGAGTATTTACCTATACCTATCACATAATGCACTCAACACACTCAGAATATATGAATATGTGAATTGGATACAGTTGACTACAGAATCAATCTTGTTTCCATCCACCAAAGAATTTTCCCATTCAATGATTCTGATGTCACTTCACATGTTTTCGAACTCTATTCATATATGTATCCAAGTAGCACACATGTACTACCTCATAATTCTAGTAGTGATTCGCGAATGATGTGAAGAGATGAATTTGAATATTGGGCAATATTTCATTTTTGGCAAATTTTGAATGAGTCTGGCTCATCAATATTTTTGCAAATCAATATTCCAAAAACGATTAGTCATTGGAAGGTACAGTTATTCTAACGTTAGGTCAGTGATTCCTCCAAAAAGTACCTCATACGAGGATTATATAAATCGAGATCATGTATCGAATAAAACTTCCTGAAAAATCTGTCATAGTCTGTGCTTCTAATTTGAAGTTGTATAGCAGCAGCTTATCATTGTAGATTATATTACACAAAGCGGAGTTGATAGTACAACTCTGAAAAATATTCAAGATGATCTGCGATGTGATATTTTTCAGTACCCCCTGTGACTTACTGATATTTCGCTGGTTGACTGGTTAGCTGGCATTATTTGATGATTTGTAATCATACCTGCAGGTGGCGTGCTGTCCACAATTGTTCAACGTATCGCAGCCGACGACTTTTTCTCTACATTCGGTGATGCCGTCTCCCACGAAGTCTTCTTTACAGGAACAGTAGAATATATTGTACTCTTCGTCAAACAGACAGGCAGCATGCTCTACGCATGTGCCTCCACCGCAGGAACCGTTTGCAGCAACGCACTGGTTTTGGGTGTCCCTAACATAACCTGAATAAGAAATATTTCAGTTGGTTTTATTCTGAACACTTTGTTCCGGAGTCGACTCGATATTAGTCATTACATTCGATGGTCTGAATAGTATCGTTCATGCATTGTTAATTTTCCGTATTTTCCATGAGAAAAAAACACATTTTTATTGTGTAAGTATTGTGTTTAGAGAACATTCGATTCTCTGTTTGAAATGTCAATAGGTATAACATAAAAATCATCTCACCTTCCTTACAAACACATTCATACTGTTGTGCACTCGTCAGTAAACATTCTTCCCCTGGAGAGCAATCTTCAGTTGAAGAACATGATCCTGGAATTGAAAAAATGATTTGAAATGGTCGTATATATGTCGTAGTATCACAGAGTGAAAACACATTGGAAGTTTTAATCAAGCACGAAACCGATTTTATTCTTTCTTTCATCTGTGGACGAAACGAAAGGGAAACCTATAATGTTCGAGGAACATTGTGTTGGCCAGCGGTGGAATTTTGGGAGAGAAGGAAGGTGTTGGAATTTTTCTAGAAAGTTTGGAGGTTGTAAGCATCAGGAACTATTTCACTAGGCAAAGAATCCACAACTTTATTATATATTATAATAGATCAGGCCAAGGCAGATTGTTCATGTTGAAACGCCAGAGAGAATTTTGAAAAATCCGAAACCGTTTAAGAAAACGGGCAATATAAGGTGGTGATTATTCATTCCACTGTCTTTATGAAACAACAATTAGGCTGGGAATATTAGCTCTGAAAATGAGTTTCGTGGGAAGGTTTTGATCCAGTTCCGATTTTCACACTCTATTTGGTTTTTCGTTCGATGAACAGGAATCTGAGGTTTGCTGACAAAAATTCTACACCAAACTATTTCTGCTCTTTTTGCCGAATATTTGACACATTTCCGGATTTTTGCCTATATATTATCTCCAAAAGTATGCGTCTTGTCGCATACACAATTAAAGTTAACAGAATTCACAACACTTTTGATCCTCAAAGTTATTTTGTACGATCAATTATTTCGTTGCTAGAGCGAGTCGAATGGTCGAAAAATGTGCCAAAATTTCGACAAAAAATGTGAAAAAAGTAGCTGCGGGCTAAATATCGATCAGCAAACTTCAGATTCGTTGTCAGCGACTCAAAAAACATGAATGATGAGAAAATCAAAACTGGATTGAAACTTTCCTATGAGAATGGCAATATAAATGATTAATATCAAAATTGATTTCTCTATAAAAGAAATATGAAAGATATAGAATAATTGTGTTCAATTGAGTATAGACAGAAATGGGCTCGCTCTATTCACCTTCTTCATATGTTTCATAGTTTTACTTTGAATTTTTTTCGAGCATTTGAAAAAATAGAGCTCACTGATAGCTGCCGCTAGAAACTACTTCTCAAAGAGATAAACCTAGATGCAATCAGATGCCTGTTCTTGCAGTTCAACATATAGTTTGTCTTACAGAAAGAAAAGATATATCGACGAGTCGAAATTAGCTAAATTTCAAGCGTAGTGAAATTTTGGGGCAGGTCATAAATCTGTCCTTACTCGAAAAAGTAGAGAAAAATTCCTTGTTGGAAAAAGGGAAGAAAATCCCATAAATCTGTAAAAATGAGGTATTAAATGTTGTAGATATTTAATTTCCAGAGTAAACTTCTTATTGTGATATTTTTCGCATTTTTTCACGCAGTCACTTTCAATCAGGCATCAAATACTTGGGAAAGCGTGAAAAAGCTTGAAAACATAGTCAAGTATCCGACCAGAATAAGAATGAGCACGAAAAAAAAAACATAGAATATTCATCGAAAACGTTCATATATGGTGAACCGTAAAAGCCAGTCTCGAATCTTCTGACCAACTGAGTTCATACGAACGCATAGTATGATTATATAGGTTTCCTACGACTGGTGCAGTCACTGATGGTATTTTGTTCCGCCAAAAACACTAAAGGCATTTTCCGCTATAATGGCATGTAAGATATGAAACTCCCCAGAAGATGTCGATATTTTTGCAGATTTCTGTACACATAGTTGATGTTTCGAGATTTCAATTATGTAGTTCAATCATTAAATGAGGAGTTACCTAAATTACTACTTCTGAATCAATATTTTTAAAACACTCATTGTGTTATTATCAATAATACTGATTTTGTTGTCATTTTTGTGTCGCCATCTAACAACCAACATATGAGTAATTTTCCGCTATAACGAATAAAATGCTGTGATCAAGTTAGCTGTACGTTAGAGTTTTGGTTGAAGAAATTAGATTGGCAGAGTAGCTACACCAGTGTTTCCTACATCGTTATAAGAATTTAACGATAATATGAAAGCGCTGGATGGCCAAGTTGTTGTGTATTTTAATGCGACTTTTGATCGACTTTTTTGTCGACTAACAATACTGCTTTCGTAAGCCCACTTTGATTCGATGAACAATTCTGCGGCAAACAATACCGCGATCGTTAGTCGTCTCGAATTCGACTAACAGTCACCCTAAAAGAAACGCACCTCGGTTATGTTAGCTCCCGGCCCGCCAGCTCCAAGTGGCACTTTTCCACTACCGGTCAATCTGTGTTTTCGCATTGGTCGTTCGTTTCGTACCACGCTCATTACTACTTCCTCTACTCATCGACAACATCGACAACGATTAATAATAATGATCTTTGTGTTTTGTTCCAAGTGGAGAACAGAAGTGAAGATATTGAAGAATACACCATTACTCCAAGGGGCCAGCACGAAGGTTGAAAGATAGTGTTCGATTTCACGTTATTCGTTTGGATTTCCTGATTTTTTCCACCACATGGAATAACCGGCCATGAGGAACAATCAATACACAAAGATTATTATAATTATTGTTCATCTTATCCGTGTATATCATCGATGAGTAGGGGAAGTAGTAATGACCGTTGTACGAAACGAAGACCAATGCGAAAACAAAAATTTACCAGTGGTGAAGAAGTTCCGCTTGGATCTTGCCGGCCGGGATCTAACATGATCGAGGTAAAAGAAGCGCATCACCTTGGCCGTTCATTGCTCACGTATTGAAGAACCAAGGTGATGCGTTTATTTCAGAGCAACTGTTAGTCGAATTCAAGTGTAGTGGACTAACAATTGGCGATTTCAACTACCGAAGAGGGTGCTACGAGACGTAAAAAAATATGGCGGATAGTGAGTAATCTCTGTTCGGCGTAGTTATTGTGTGTATGTTTTAGTTGTTTTCGGACGTTGAACAAGTGATATCTTGGATTTTCGTGTGTGTTTTGGACAATTGTTGATAGTGTGTTGAAGAACTATCATATTGTGAGGTAATGTAACGCTTTGAAATGTCTAATAAAATGAACAAAATGAAGGGAGTGAATTCGAAAAAGCATTTGTCCATGCTTTTCTTCGACCAACTTTCTTAAGTATACCATAATCATTCTCGACATGGACTTCTTGGAAACGCATGGAAATGTCCTATATTTATTTTACCTAGAAGAACAGTTTCAAACACAACAGTTAGAGTTATGCAATGTCTTCCTAGTTGTGCCAGTATTTCGACTCGGTTCTCCACTCATTATAATTTTGAGTATCTCAACCCTGAAACTATATGGGCTTAAAAAAGTACTCAAAGCATAAAATCATTCCTGTGAATACCTTTCGAGTTTGGGTTATCCCAAAAATTATTCACTTACAGTCCTACTTTTGAAGTTCGCTCGACACACAAATCTACAAATACGATGAGAACACAACATAATCCATCAATAATCTCTGATATCGCACGAGCACGCCGAAATAACGATGATTCATTGATAAAACGCACACGTATCCATTATTGATTACTCACTAAGTAGGTTCACAATTTAGCCACCAGAGGTCGTCCAGACTTTTGGATTAGCGAATACTGCGATCGATAGTCGACGTCAAGACAACTAACAATACCGCGATCGTCATTCGTCTTAAAGTCGATTAACAATCACGGTTTTCGCGTCTAACAATACCGCAGCAAACGATACCGTAACTAGCGATACGTGACTGTTAGTCGGCTTCAAAATGACTACCAATGGTGTTATTGTTGTTAGCAAAAACCGCGATAGTTAGTCGATTTAAGGCTACTAACAATCGCGGTATTGTTAGTCTCAAAATCCGCGATTGTTAGTAGTCTCAAGGTCGGCTAACAGTCGCAATACCGTTATTGACCTGTGAAGGCGAGTAATAGTCGCAGCATCCTCGTAGAATTGTTAGTCGACTTAAAGTCGACTAACGATAGCAGTCTTGTTAGTCCAATCAAAGTCGACTAACGGTCACCTCAAAAAAAAACATAACTCATTGGCTCCGTTTGATAGAGCAAATGAGTGGTAAAATTGTAATGGCACTCACCAGTCATACTGCAAGTGTATCCATCACCCTGAAATCCTCGATTGCACATGCATACGGACTTTCCTAGCGACTCATCGTATAAACACGTAGCGTGAGGATCGCAATTGTCCAGGATCGTGCAGGACTGGACTTCTTGGTCGCAGGAGAAACCGTTTCCGATGAAGCCATCGTTGCATACACACTCGTAGGCGTGTATATGGTCAGAATACTGGCAAGAGGCTGCTGGATGACAGTTGTTGAGGGTTTCGCAAGTTTCTGTGGAATCAAAATTACCAATAATACAAGGAAAATAGTAATAATAATATGAGTTATTATTAAATAATAGACGTAGAGTTCAATGTAGTCCTAGATTCGTTAACACCTTTAATGTGAACTGAATATTGAACAAACTCAAAAATGGTAAAAATTCAAATTCAAAAACTATGACAAGTAATGTCAGAATTATATCTTTTTCTATCTCCGTAAAAATATGAAGTCATGACAATTATGATATCGCCGTCTTGTCCAAATTCCAAAGATCGCTGGCGCGGAGAGCTATACAGGGCGAATCTTCATTACTTCTGCTTTCTTGGTTTTTCAACATCCTCCCCCGCCGGAATAATTTCCAAAGGAAACAATAGTTGAACTGGCCGTTTCAGTATGCTTCCGCTGCCAGTTTTGACTTCGCAGGCTCTTATGCGACCGTCTCTTCCTAGGAATACTTCGGTAATTCTGACTAGCTTCCACAGCAATCTTGGTAAATTCTGGTCGTGAAGTAAAACAATATCGCCGACTCTCAAATATGCAGTTTTCGCATAGACATTGTTATGGGCTGACCGCAACTGCTGCAAATAGTCTGAGCTCCAACGTTTCCAAAATCGCATCATGATTTTTTGTCTAGCTTTCCATTGTTTCAGGATAACGTTTCTGCTGATATTGCTTGTATCCATACTGAATCCATTTTCAGCATTTCCTGATAAAAAATGAGATGGCGTCAAAGTCAGTAAATTTTGTGGATCATCATCTATGTAAGTTAGAGGCCTTGAGTTAACTGAGGCCTCAACTTCGGTTAAAATGGTTTGCATTTCATCATAATTCAATGTCGCTCTTCCTATAGTTAATTTGAGAGCTTCTTTAACGGTTCGGACCATCCTTTCCCAAAATCCTCCCCACCATGGGGCTCGTTCAACACTGAATCTCCATTCAATTTTTTGATTACGAGCCATATTCTGAATGTCATCAGAAGTCAAAATTGTTGACAATTCCTTGAGTTCGATGGCCGTTCGCTTGAACGTTTTAGCATTATCAGAATATATTATTTTGGGAACACCTCTTCTAGATATGAATCGGCGTAAACCCCGTATGCAACTTTCGGTCGTTAAGTCTAGCACTAATTCCAAATGAACAGCTCGGACGACTGCACAGGTAATGAGCATAATATAGACCTTTTGTCTCACCTTACTGTCTGTTAATATATATAAAGGACCAGCAAAGTCTATGCCACAAACATTGAAAGGGGTAGATGTCATTATGCGACTTTTTGGCAAAGGTGCATAGAGTTCATTTGCTGCTTTACCTCTCAGCCGTCTGCATGTCACACAATGACTCAAAATATTTTTCACTCGTTGTCTTGCCTTTAGAACCCAATATCGGGTCCTGACATTCGATAATGTTGCATTCACTCCTCCATGACACATGTGAATATGAGAGTTCCAAATAATTTTCTCTGTGAGTACAGATTTTCTAGGCAGAATTATTGGGTGTTTAGATTCGTAAGGCAGTGTAGACTCTTGTAGACGTCCTCCCAAGCGTAATATCTCGTCATCATCGAGAAATGGTGATAAAGTTAGAATATGCGAGTTGAAATTTATCGCCGATTTCTTCTGTAAATTTTCGATTTCTTTAGGAAACGCCTCCTTCTGAGTAAGTTTCACCCAGTAATTTTCCGCTTTCTTCATTTCATCAATTGTTAGGGAACCAGAAATTATACCCCTCTTCGTCAGATTGTTCACGAATCTCATAACGTATGCAGTTATACGTAAAATTTTTCCATAGCTGCTTCTATCTCCCATGTTGAATATAGGAGCTATATTAGTAACATGCAATTGTTCAACTTCTATGAGAAAAGATGAATAGGTTTCTGATGGAATGATAAGGTCGTCTTCCACAGGCCAACTATCTTCGTTATTTTTCAACCATTTTGGCCCGTATCTCCATATATCTGATTCTAATAAATTTTTAGCAGATATTCCTCTTGTCAAAAGATCTGCAGGATTTTCTTCTCCAGGACAATGTCTCCACATACCTTTTGATAAGCTGTGGATTTCATTCACTCTGTTGGATACGTATGGTTTCAATTTTGACTGTTTACCTCTGATCCAATGTAACGTTATTTTAGAATCCGACCAAAGAAAATTTCGTTTTATGTTCAGATCTAAATTATCTAATATATAACATTGGAGTCGGGCAGCACATAATGCTGCGGTCAATTCTAATTTTGGCAGAGTGAGTTGCTTTTCATTCTTATCATTGATAGGGGCTACTCGATTTTTAGCCAATAGCATGTTACATTCTATATTTCCGCAATCATTTTCGTTTCTCAAGAACCCAACTGCACCATAAGCTTGTGGACTAGCGTCTGCAAAAATGTGAAGTTCGACGTTAGTATCAAATTTCGGAACGATACATCTTGATACAGAGAAATCTTTCATCAGTTTGATTTCAGAACACCATTTCAACCATTTGTTAGCTATTTCGGTCGGCAATATTTCATCCCAGTCCTTTTTTAATCGCCAAATTTCTTGCAGAATTAATTTTGCCTTTACAACAAATGGTCCATAAATTCCCAAAGGATCGTATATTCGTGCGATAGTGTGGAGAACAAATCGTTTGGTTACAATTCCTGTGTTAATTTCGTTCAATAAATTACTGAAATCAGTACTGAGTTCATCGGTAGTTAGTCTCCATTGAACACCCAAAACCTTTTTCAAAGCTGAATTATTGCTTTCGGCAAATTCAGAATGCCTTTTCAATGAAATATCATTCGAACACCATTTTCTTAAATTCATGTTTGCAGTAGCCAATATTTGCTTAGACTGAGAGTATATTTTTTCAGCCTGCATTGATGACTCTACTGCAATTACTAAATCATCAACATAAAAGGATCTTGACATGAGTGCACTAACTTCACTGTACTTCTCAGTTTGGTTTAACAAATGTTTTTTAATAGTTACTGCCAATAGAAAAGGACTACAAGTAACTCCAAAAGTTACACGTTTCATACGATATCTTGCAAGGTCTGGCAATTTTGTGACATCAAATATTGGTTCCCTGTACCAAAAAAAACTGTGCGAATCACGATCCTTCTCAGCTAACGACACCTGCAAGAAAGCCTTCTCTATATCTGCAATAAGTCCTACACGACCGATTCTGAAATTGATAAGTATACGTAACAGATGTGGCACAAGATTTTCGCCAGGTAACAACAAATCGTTTAGTGAAGGTAGTCCAGGTGAATGCGCAGACGCATCAAATACTATTCTGAGTTTTGTAGTGTCTTTATCATCGCGATAGACTGGCTTATGAGGCATATAGAATACTTTAGTATCGTTAGTCTCCTTATCCAGGGCTAGTTCCGCAAAATCATTTTCAATATTTCCGCGCATTGTTTCATCGTATTCTATCAACTTAGAGTCTCTGATAAGTCTCAGCGTTAAACTTTTGACTCGTGTTATAGCGCCGTTGAAATAAGAATCCATTTTTCGGCACTTGAAGTTCCACGGAAGTGACACTTCGTACCTGCCATTTTTTAAACAAACATTGTTTTTCATGAATTCATCAGTGAAATTACTGATTGTTGACTTTTCTTCTTGAATGCCGATAGATTCTAAACTCCAAAATTCTTGTAGATTAATTTCACTTTCCGTAACCTGCACGTGCCAAGCAGCTGCGATATTCATATTTACGGAATATGCATAGTCACCATTTACCCCTAGTAATGTCCAGCCTAATTTAGTGTTAATCGCTACTAAATTATCGGAAAGTCTTTTCTGCTCACTAGTCACCACCTTCCAATAGTTATCGGCTCCGATGAGTAACGTTATACCACCGAGTAACTCTTGGCCTACTGGGACGGAATCTGCTAGAGTGAATTTCTCAGAAAAGTCTTGTATCATTAAATCACTAATGGAAGGCATACTTAGAGTATCAAAACATATTTCTGGGACTTCAATTGCATTGATATCTATGGTTTCCCTACCATGATGTGCTTTCAGTGTAATAGATACTCGTTTACATAGCTTTGCTGGAGATTTTTTGCTGCTGCCGAACGGAACAATAGCAACTTTGTGAATCCCAATAATAGGTAAATCTAATCTCCTGGATACAGATTCTTTGATAAAAGTCATTTGGCTACCCCCATCAAGTACCATACGAAAATAATTCGGTCGCACGTCCGTTTCAATATATGCACAAGCAGTTTGTATAAATACGTTATTTATCTGGCTATTAACCATCAGACTTGTTGATGGTCGACTAGATTGATCCGTGATATTATTTGCGATAGGAATTTGTGCACTCTGTACATTTTGTGAGGATTTATTGAAGTCTGGGTCACACATTATCGTCGCATGCCTTCTCTTACATTTTGAGCAGCTTACTTTTACTCTACAAAAGCGTGAATTGTGGCCTGTTCTTGAACATCGAAAACAACGAGAGTTTGTTTTTAAAATGTCTTTCCGTTGCTGCAAATTCATATTATTGTTACAGCTAGTAGAAAAATGATTTTTTGATTTACAAAATATGCAGTTATCTAGTGCCGACGTAGTCAATAAACCTGCGGCTGTACAAGTTTTTTCATATCTTGGTATTGCTCCATTTTTCTTATCGTGTATTCGTGTGTCTTTCGAATTATCTCTTATGTTTTCTCCTACAGCAGTTTGAGCTTTTTGCAATGAATCAATTTCTAATTTTATAAACCGCAGAAGCTTAGCAATCTGTTTGTCATAAGAAGCTTCATCACCGTTATTCACAGACATATTGTCATCAGCGATATCTGACATATTTTCAAGAGATTCCTTGTTGTTGACTGAAAGCTTGTTGAATTCAATCCGCAGAATATATGGTAATGATTTTAGCAAAATTGACTTAACCATAATTCCATATTGATTTGCAGAAACTCCTAATGATTGCAATGACCGAGTTATAGTTGAAGTAGTATTATAGAGCTTTCGAAGAGACTGTGCATCATTTCTATTTCGTACTGGTGACAGTGCCAGTAATTGTTGAATATAATTATCAACTATAATCTCGTTATTGCCAAATTCTTCCTTCAGCATATCAATTGCATCTTGATAACTCATTTGACTCGAAGTTAAACCTTTAATGGTCATGGCTGCTTGTCCCGTTAGTAAAGTTTTCAAATAACTGAATTTTCCAGAGTCGTTCAATTCATCATTATTATGGATATGAGTGCTATATTGTTCCCAAAAAGCTGGCCAAGCGTGGACATCGCCATTAAATTTCAAAAGATCTAGCTTAGGTAATCTCACCGACTTCCTGGAATCCTTCTGTCCCTCGTTACCCTGATTTGTTCTAGGAGAGGTTTCATCTCGATTTAGATCTCTTTGGAATGCTGCAACGGGTTCCCGACACAGCTCGGCCATCGTGTGTTCTAATCTTGCAATGCAAGCTACCGCCAAATCTTCGTACTCCAACATTCTATCACATTCTTCCTCCAATTTATCAGGATCGATTGTTGCCATTACTTTTTCGTTTACTGAACGCAACTGATCTTTCATAGCGTTAATGCGAGCGATTAATATTTTGATCTCCGTTATCCCATACTGCTCATGTTCTAATAAATCATTGGCGTTGTTCATCAATTTGGTTAATTGGGCTCGAGCAGTTTTTCTCAGCGTTATTTCCATTTATAGTCTGTTCCCTTCCGTTATCGTACAAATTCACCATATAAAGGTCCCTGGTTTCGGCACCAAATATTAAATAATAGACGTAGAGTTCAATGTAGTCCTAGATTCGTTAACACCTTTAATGTGAACTGAATATTGAACAAACTCAAAAATGGTAAAAATTCAAATTCAAAAACTATGACAAGTAATGTCAGAATTATATCTTTTTCTATCTCCGTAAAAATATGAAGTCATGACAATTATGATATCGCCGTCTTGTCCAAATTCCAAAGATCGCTGGCGCGGAGAGCTATACAGGGCGAATCTTCATTACTTCTGCTTTCTTGGTTTTTCAACAGTTATTCCTATTCAACCTTGCATTCATTTTTTCCTGTTCGATTTTCTGGCAGCTTCAATTCCAGTGTTGATTGATGAAATGATTGCACAAGCAGCCACCGATAGAATAACCAGCAGAGGTTGAAGAAAACGGGGTTTGTAACGATTTATTTGACACGAAAGGTTTCGGTGGTGTAACATACGCATATTTGAAAAAAATGATAAGCTTTTCATGACGGTGGGTTTTTGGGGTCTACCATGCACTTGAACGGAGTTCTGAGGGTGTGAATTCGGAGTTTCAGCAAATTTCAGCAAATTCTACATTTGCTTATGATGTGGGAGAAAACGTAGAGATAGGAGCTTGGTGGAATATAGATGAATTCGTGAGTTTCTAAGAACTCCTTGACAAAGGTGGATTTAGGGGATGAAAAATGGAAGGAAGGTATAATTGTCGGAAAGTTATGTGGTAGTTGAACTATTTATGAGTGGATTATGATTTCTTGAGGATCTGGTCACAGTAGAAGAAGCGATGCCTTAGCTAGAATTTCTCGACCAACACATATCTCAACTCCAGTCGCTTTTTCTTAAATACTCCGAAAAACAATTGTTCCCATAGGTCAGTTGATGAAAGACTTTTTTTTGAACTTTTTTTGAAATCAACCACACCCAATATATTTTCATGCCATATTTTATTTTACCTTCAAGACCTAGGTCTCCTCCTGATTTCAAGAATATATGGTTTGATAGTCATAGTTTTTTGACATATTGAACATTCATGCAGTTCGAAGCTGAGTGAAGTTTGTTGTTATAATTTCAAAATTAGTTACACGGACCGAAGAAAAGTTTGAAATATTTGATTTTTATGTGAAAAACAATGAGGATGAAAAATTCGCGGAAGGAGAATGTATAGCATGCAAATCGCCCAGCTTCCAGTAAAGACACAATTCCGAATATAGTTGAGATTTCCTGAGATTCTATGCATTCAACACCGTTGGACACATTCATAGACTTATTATAATAAGTCTATGGACACATTCATTCGGGGAGTTTCGAAAGATATCATCGATAATATCTCCAATACTAATAACGAACAATTTTTATAGCCATGAGCCAAGCGCCATGAGTTTTTATGCAGCTGCGAAATTTATCTACTTTTTTTCCATTATTTTAAGAACAGATCAATAATTCCAAATATTCGGCTTCTGTGTGTTGATACTAATAGACGTTATCATGAACAACAAAACAAAGTCTACTACTTCTCTATCAGTCAACAAGCTTTGAAATGATGCATATTTAAAACATATGCAATGTTCAATACGTTAAAAACTATGCCAGGTTCACCCTACAATATTTCTAACATAAGATCTGAAAATATATAGGGTATTCCATGAAAAAAAGTGACATAATATGAGAACGATGGTTAATTTTTCGGCCTTTACGGTCGCTCTTTCTGCTACTGATGCGGTCAGCCTGAGGGGCTTTTAGAGCGTCTTGTCTTTGTGTGTGGGGCGAATAGTTTCGGAACAAGCAACAACTGTGAGGGAGTTGTAGTCTGTGTGTTCGAACACGTCTCCACCTCTAACCGGACGAACATGTGATCTCCCCAATAGATGTTCATGTGTAGCGGTTCCAATTGAGTCAGGAGTTATAAGCTATGGAAAGCAATCCTAACTCTTGATTTCATATTTCCCACTGTCGTAACTGGGGAGAAGTGAACCATATTTCAAATGGAACCCCACACGAAATAGTCCAATGGATTATCCTCATATGAAATATCAAAAATATAGACTGATGCATTTCACTCGATTGATATTGTTCAAGATTATAGTATATAAACGAACCTTCATTTGGATTTTCTGTTGTGGTTATTATGGGAGCAGGAATGCTATCTTCAGAGATACAATATCTTGTTCCAATTTCAATCTTGTATCCTGAAGGACACCAGCAGTTGTCAGCTGAACATGTTTGAGTTACTCTTTGATCTGAAAAAAATTAATTCATCACCAGTAGAATGATATGTTTCTGAATCATTTGAAATACACGTGGAAAAATTACTTGATTTCATCGTTAAAAACGTGAAATCAACTAACCTGCAGATTCTGTTACTCCACTGCTAGGCACTGAAGTAGTAGTGATGGTACTCAGATCTATTTCCCTACATGTATAACCATCTCCACTGAAGCCAGGTAGACAAGAACAAAAGTAGTTATTGGTTTCTGGGTCAATAGCACAGTAACCAAATGGAGAACAGTTGTTACCCACGTGACAGCTATGGTCACGGAGTGGAACGCAGTTTTGTCCATTTCCTGAGAATGAATATATATGATATATGTAGATCGATTTGTGAGCACAACACCCTATTGTTCTTGATAAGTTCAATCAAACTAGGATGTGATCTCCCATATTGATATTTGTGAATGATGTCTTTATGATTTCATCGGATTGTTCCTGTCTTTGATCATTGTTTAGAATTGAATTTTGTTTATATCATAATATGAAGGTAATATAAATGTCTTGACTTTTTTCCAAATTCAATTTGGATGGTTTTGGGTTCAACTACTTTTGTCTTCTCATAGAGATGGAGATAATGAAAGTTCGCATTCGTCTATTTTGTATCTCTCCATTGATCAGGTACTCCATATGTTATGAAATATATATAGATCCGAATGACGATATATATCACTGTCCCGAGCCATGGTGAAAGAATTGACAATAGCTTTAGTTTTAGTGAACTGGTAGGTGAATATATTCTCAGTTCTGTGTTCAAATTGATATTCAACATTTAGCTTCCTAATTCGAATTTATTTAGTGGTTAATGAAACACGGCGAGTCAAATTGAGAATTCGAAGAAAACGCTGTCTCAATTTCTTGAACATGAAGACATCTATGATGACCTGAAACAATAGCCGTATCTCTAGTATACCTACGTGTAATTCAGTTCTTCAAGCAGATCTACACACTTTTTCAGAGATGATACATCTTCTTCTCCAGATGGATAAATTGAGAACAAAAATCACTGCTGATCCTTCAATTTTCCAAACTATCTTCAAAGTATCTTTGGAAAGGAACGAATCCTTGTGATTGACGAATGTTCATAATAGTATAATAGGCACATGAATTCGAAGAAGAATGTCATATTTTCAATTGATAAGATACTATATAAACATTATTACTATGTTAATCATATATCTATATTCATTTCATTATTACATGCACATGATTTCTTCAAAAATGACTTCGCAACAACAATTTTTTTTTTGTGGAACATGAAAAATTCATGAAGGTAGTCAAAAACATAATTATTCAGAAGAGTTTCACTAACATCCTATCAATATTGTATTTCTCTCCTAAAATTAATTGACAGTGACTTATTAACACATTATTAACACATTATTATTGTGCTTGCACATCAAAAAATAAACCTTGCCCTTCATTCCCACATTCATGAATTCTAATTATAATATAATTTTGTTTTTTTTTCTTCGGATATAATAAAGACGGTTATTATTATTATACCAGGCCTTGCAAGGTATGATCATCATTGACCCGATTTCCGTCGATTTCCTACCGTGAGATATTGCCAGTTATCTCACCATGCCTTGAGAGATAGAGTAGGCTATCTACATAGCCTTTCATATACCTAACTTCGCATTCCTGAACTGGAACTTGAAAACTCATTCGCTGAGTACAAACAGAAAACACGCTTTCTGCACTTACAATATACTGTCTTCACGAAATTATTTGGTGCCATATCTACGCTCGGCTATTGCCATTCCTCTTCACGTATTACCGTTAGACTCGTCAGTGGGTATCCTGATATCCTGAAACCGATCCTTTACCAACGGAATTATACTAATTTGACAGTTTGAACTGTCATGTTTGTTCAGCACTTTCGTATTTACCAGTGAATGAAAATATAAAAGACGTGTTGATGGGCCGGATCACAAACCAAACCATGCTCTAAGATTAAAAATTTGTTCCAATAGCTGAATGAGAACCAAATCTAATAATTATCATTTCTGAAAATGAATCAATAGGTTCCATGTTTAAAAATGGTTTTGCCGTTCAAAATTGCACGCACTGCATATGTTCCTAAATCCTGCAGGTACGATAGTTTCTATGATGCTCTGTCGAAAATAATCAACTAATGTTGGCCTTGATTGCAATCATGTTTTCTTACCTGCGAAGCCTTCTTGACATCTACAGGTAGCAACTCCATTGCTTTCTAGACATTCTGCATTCTCTAAACACGTGACGTTCTGGCAAGATTTCGCAGTATCGCAAACATGACCATTTCCTTCAAACCCGGGATTACATTGACAAGTATAACTACCTTGAAAAATAAAAGAAATTTGTACATAGTAAACCAAAAAGAGGAATAAAAAAATCTGCTTGGTGGACAAATAGAATCAAAAACCATATGAAAGAGGGAGAAAAGAAATGGAACATATATATGAGCGAAATAGGAGAATCATTAAGAATACAATTAGATGACATCAGAGAAGGAAAGCAGCAAGTGGACAGGATTCGGAGAAGTATTAGAGCGACCAAATACGAGCGAATCCAGTTAGAACATCACTGGGAATACTACAAATAACTGACCAATTGAACAATTTGCATTTTGCAGACTGCCTTACTTCATCTGGGAATATTTATCTTCATTCTTTTTACTTTTTCTCTATCAATAGAATCATTATTATTTTTATTATTATTGTTATAGTCCCAATATTCAAAAAAAAAAGACAAGTGAGATTTGCAATTACCTCAGAAGAATCACAGTGCTGAGCAGTGCGATGAAGATTTACGAACAAATTATTACGGACAGAAAAATAAAACCTATAATATAGAATACGTTGGAAGAGTCACTGAGTAGATTCAGGAGAGAAAGAGTATACAAGATCACACACTCAGCATCGAACAAATTACAACAAAGAAGAGAAGTGTATTTTTTGGATTTATAGATTCAGAAATGTAGTACCAATTCACAAATTATGGAATATACTAGCTGAAAGAGGAATTGACGATACAATCATGAATATAATATAAAGAATATCGAAATAATAACAGCGCTATATGTGGAATAATACTTCGAGCATGCTAAAAACTAAATCATGAAATGTTCACATGGCTGTCTATTGAATCTTATATCGAAATGAGTTATCTGTATGTATTCACAAATGAATAAAAATTTACTAATGGACCATTGGAGCTATTTTACCCCACCTTATACAAGCAATACATACCAATGATGTTGATACACTCAGCATTGTAATCACATTCATGCTGACCGGTATGGCATTCGTTGACATCAGTACATATCGTTTGATTGCCGTTGAAAAAATTCTGGTAGCCAGGGTTGCAAATGCAGCGGAAACTATCGTTTTCTACCACACAAGCGCTATTTTCTGTACACTGTGATCTACCTTTTTCGCATGGATCAAAGTCTGAAATAAATGTATGATATAGGTATTCCAAATGGAGGTACATGCAGCTATATGTTACTGGTTATGGTGATAAATATCTAGATAGTATGATATCGACATAAGAAAACACGACAAACTTGGAGCACAAAATGACAGTGAAGCAGTGACGGGTTGAGTCTATTATACGGATCCCAATATTAATCAGGCTGTTATATGTCCAGAGCATCTTACTTTTAGTATCCCTATGGATGCCGTTACGTTCGTAGGTGTGACAATATAATAGCTCAGAAAACTTCTTCCTGAAGGAACATGAAAGGTTAGTGTGCGTCAGCAAAATTGAAGCACTCTAGAAGTCTCTATTTTTTTCTGTATATTCAGGAAATTGGCTCAATTTGAAATTCCTTGATATATTGATCGAGTTTCAGTACTACGAAATGAATCGGAATTCATTGATACAAAACCTATGAAAATAAAAAACCATCATCCTCCTTTCTTTTTTGGTAATAACAAGAGGTCTGATCAAAAAAACAATAGCTCAGAAACTAATTTTGTTCGTTATTGCACAGTTAATCTGATATACTGATAGAAATATTTGAATATACATATCTGCAATTTTTGTGGAAATTATTCGAAGGCTTACAAAAACTTCGTTATCGTGAAGTATGTCGCAAATTATGGATATTCCTTTAGTCTTGTCTGGATTCCATCTATGTTGTTCTCAGGATGAAATGATTATTTTAAGAATAGTGGAAATGATTTATGTACGCCCCTGGAATTTTCGTTGTGGCATGGATTGGAAATCGGAAATCGCTCAACGGTAAAGAGCGAGAGATTCTCATTTTGTGCTCGTAGGTGGAAGAAATCAAACGACTGTTTCCCCAGTGAATCCAGTCAATTCACGAATAGTATCGTACATGAATAAGAAAGAAATCTCAAAATGGCTGTCATATCGATGGAAAAAGCCCAAATTATTATGATCGCCAGATAATTAAAATTATAAAAAATATCATAACGGCATATATCTGACGTTTGATTGGAAACTCAGTAATACCAATGTTTAGAAAATACAAGTTTTTGCATCGAGAAAGCTAGTCCGATACGCATTTGGGTGCGATACTGACTTTATTTTAAACTCAAAACAAAAAAAAATATTCGAACAACTCCGATTCTCACTTCCCAATATCTGGATATTCCCAACATATACAGGGTGTCCCATAAACATACCGACAAACTTCAAGGGATGGTAGAGGACATCAAAATAAACATTTTTGCTCCATAAACATAAGTCCGGAAACTCTTTGTTTTCGAGATACAGGGTGTTAAATTATATCTAAAAATAGTATCGGTTTTGAAATTGGTATCTGTGGAATTTTATTGTGAAAACAATGTTTGTTCCCAACATCAAACGTAGTTGAATCGAAAAATGTAAACAAAAGTCAGTGGTGTTCAACCAAACTGAGAGTTAATTTAGTTATTTTTATTTTATTTAAAACATTTTATTGCTTTAGCACCCTTTATTTGTCGGTATGTTTTGGATACTCTTTCCAAGATATTAAAAATCACGAATATTTTCCAATTAAATACAAAACAAAAAATGATTGAAAGTCAATAATAATAATTAATGATTAGTAAAAAAAAATTATTGAAAGTTTTATTAGTTTTTAAATATTTCAATAAACGCATTGGTAAGCTGTAAGGTATAATTTTGAAGCATTTAATTTTTTTTATAGATGTAAGAGATATGGTTTTGATTTTTTTTCTTCAAAACGTAGATACGGAAAAATTTCAAGGGACAAAAAAGTTGCATTTTTTGTTGTACATAAAAAAAATTATCATAATTACAAAAAATCTACTGGGCGATATTTTTTTTGTGCAAAAACTATCCGACATAGACCGTGGGCACGCCCCTGAAATTATTGGGCAAATTCTAATAGCTCCAAAAGGAACCTTATAAATGTATCAATAATCTGTAAAAATTTCATCGAATTCGACCAAATATTTTTTACGATAATAATAAAAAATCGATTTTTTTAAAAAAAATTAAACACCCTGTATCTCGAAAACGAAGAGTTTCCAGACTCATGTTTATCGAGCAAAAATGTTTATTTTGATGTCCTCTACCATCCCTTAGAGTTTGTCGGTATGTTTATGGGACACCCTGTATAGTTTTTCTAATAGTTCTAGAATATTTATTTCTTTCCATCATTTAATTATAATCGATTTGGACGTCTCTGTCTGACTCATCGATAGACTATAGAACTATCTCCCCTTCTTAGCGCGACTCCCTTCTCATTTAGGAATAGTATATTGTTCAACTAGCACGGAATGATAGTCATCTCACTCGATGCCCATGCTGCAATACTTATACTTTCTCAACGACTATAATATGTATTCAATTTCTGAGATGCTCCACTAAATCATGCAAGTGATGTTTTCTGAATTTGATGCCCTGGCCTTGTCCCTTTGTCAATCAGTGGGGGATTTAGATATTTTCACCTTCGTTGCTCATCGTCGTGTTTGTTTGACACCTTTGACATAATCTAATTGAACAGAATTGAACCTACTGAACTTGTCATCAGTAGTATTTATTGCTTGAAATTTGAAATTCCAAGGGAGATGTGATATATTGTATATGAATAATAAAAGGATGACCTCATTGTTTCATCAGAAATGTCTGATGAAACCTCCAGAAAAAACATTAATGAGATGGAAATATTTATGCACCAGGTATGCCTTATAGGAACGATAACGTCAAGAGGCGGGTGAATGATTCAGTCAGAGATTCTCCAGCTCGATGGGTTTCATCAACCGATAACGATCGTGCTGCATACAAGATTCTAGTTATCACTAAAAACTTGATTCATTTTTTCGGATGAGCAAGCTGACGCATGATTTGGTCGGTTTCTATGAGATTTGACTTCATTTAGTTGTCTATATGGCATTGACAGTTGTCGATAGTCTGACTAAACAATGAATTTGTTTGATTCAGTATAGTATATCAGAACGTCAGTAATATATGAAATTCGGAAATGTGCTTTCTGCGAATAGCAACGAATTTCCGAACGGACGAGTGCTTCGGTAACGAGTCTAAAGAGTATAAGGAGCCTTCTGTAACGAACGTTCCATACCTACTACTTCCTTTCTGTTTTGACTCCCGCATCAATATAAATGAATATTTTGTCCGCCAAAACAATTAGTGACAGTTATGGAATTGTGACTCTTGATATGGAGCGGATGATTCTGTCATTTGTGTTCCAAGTTTGAAATTCGGTATCTAGGTGGAATATATTTCTGAATGGAAATCATGAACTGGTCATTTCCATCAAAGGCGATTGACTATCATCTCATTATATTCAATTGGAGCTGATAATAACGACGAACCAAAAATTGTGTATTGATTGAGCTCATTAATAGGCTATTGAAGTACCAAAACAGAGAAAAATGAGTTGAATCTTGATCAAATCTGAACAGAATAGATGAGAGAAACAATGTTGTTGTCAGGTAATATCTTCAGACAGCGATATAAATGCATATAATGTAGCTCATGACACCCTAGGGCAGTGTGAGTGTGTTTATATATAGTATCAGTATCCGAACAAAATACAGGTGAAAATAAAAATGAAAATTATGTGTGTTTTACCTCCTAATGGTATGATTTTGTTACTCAATCCAAATCGTATTATTTGTTCTCTACTCTCATAACTGATGAAGTTCTTGCCGACTCGCAATTTCCAAGTTTCCCCAACGGACTGGTTGCTGTATTTACAGTAATCGAACTCGAATGTTTGCTCTACGCTGTAGACCATAATAACCTCATCACCATTTGCGTCATTGTATCGGAATTCTCTTTGAGATGTCATTTGTACAACACCAGGGTTGGTCAGAGTATATTGTTCTTGGTATTCGTTGAAAACAACCTGGAAATAAAAATTGGAGCGGATGAGCTAATTGAGCTCAACGATGATAATGCTGGAAATGATGTAACAATTCAGGCAATTCATTTCCATATCTATCAGAGCAAATCGCTTTCAATGTCACTAACATTATCTTAGAAAGCACTGATAATGGGACAACTGGAAATTTATTGTCTTGTGAATTGTGTTGTATCACATGGGCTACATGACTGTGAACAGTTGTAACTATGCCGTTCGCAAGGATCGTTTTGAAAGTTCTTCACTGAGAATCATAAAGCTCTCTTTACTTTTCATTGTTCATAGTGCATGGTTTTGTCTAATAACTTCGCTACTTTGTAAAAGAGTTTAAGTTTCAGTTCAATTTCAATAAATAATCATTCAATACCCGAATAGCAATTGCGTTTTGCTTGAGTTCTGACTTCTCGAATACCAAGATACATACGTGTTATTGAAAAAAAAACAAATCGATTTTTGTACCTCTATGTATTTTACGCCTTCGCCAATTTTGAAAATATCGTGGCTCATGGAGATGTACATCGATTTGAATGAATGGTTTCAATGAATGTCAAATTATTTACACTGAAATCCAATGTGATGGTACGCTGTGAAATTTTGAATTTTGTACATCACAATTTGAACTCAAAAGATCTGTTAATATCTCCATATTTTTATTTCTTAACATTCTGTATACTCTGGAAATCGTTTATAATAAAATTTCTGAACAAATGAACCATTGCTTGCACTCTCAAAGAAAAAAGAGAAAAATTCTCATCAGACATAAATAGTTTATTCATCAATAAAAGTAGGAAGCATGCATTTTTCCTGTCAAGAAGTTGAAGTGATGAGTTTTCATTCAGGCATGTTTCAATAGATTTGTATCAAAAAGTGATAATGCATCATTGATGGATAAGAAACAAGTTGAATACCGTAGTATTACCAATACTTGTTTACATATTACTACTACATACATACACATACTAGTTACATAGTATACCAAAGTATACCTAGTCAGTCAAGAATATTGCACATATCTTATAATAATCCAATAAAATGCAAATATTGCAGTGGAAATTATTATATTGTTACGACCTCAGCTTCATGGTGGACCGCAAAATTTTTCCGTTTTGATTTCGACAGCTCTCTATTCAGGTCGTTTCATGGAAACATTAGTAAATCGGAAATTCAATATGAATGATGTTGATTTCAGTTACAGCAGAAGTTGAAGGCATATCAACAGACTAAATTCTGGCTCTGAATTTTCTCTTGAATATTTTAATGAATACCTATTATGTTACAATTATCGCCAACGAGCGTGCCAACACAAGAACATGCATTTTATTGAGATAACTGACATAATCTGAGGAATAGAATCATCACACTTACTCTGGAATCATCTGGTAGATTGGGTATTTCTCCTTGGATGTCTGCTTCCAGACGTAACTGATCGAAAACATCCAGACCCAAATACTTTTGTTTTATACGAACAGTTTGACTTGTGTTGTAGAAATTTATGGTGGCGGTATGATTGAAAACTCCCCCTGTGAGTTGGTATCTGGAATATTTGGAGATAAAATTGAATAGAGAGATTTTAACAATTGTTGTATTCATGTATTTCATTTGAATATGTACTGGAACAGAAGAAAGATGATACTTCAGAATAATATGGAACCAGTGAAAATATAATATAATTTATCTCAGAGTGTAGTATTGCATGATTTTACAATGGTCTCAGTGACTTAATTTCGACCTACCCATTCAATGCTTCTCTCACAGGCTTGGCGAATATGTAACCAATAACACCGCCAATAATTTGCAGGGATTGGACATCAAACCCAATGGATTCTGGAATTTTCGAAACTGCCGTATACGCTCTTCCATCTGTCATCACTACATACGATTGGAGATCAAGGCCGGCTAGGTTTTCTCCATTGATCTTCCCATTAACTTTTCCATTAACTCGTAAAGGCCCATCTGAAGAAAGATACATCATTACTAGAATACTCTACCAACAGTTGCACTGTTTTATAAAGAGACGTATCAGATTTGAACTACCACAAGAATGAAGAAGTGATCCGAAGTCGCGTAGACAATACCATTCTAGGAATTCAACCAATCTGATGAAGAAAGTAGGATAATTTAGAATATCATCAATCAACATGAACTTCAATGTACACAAAATTCCTGAGTATGCTATTGGAGAAGTCATTGTTTATGAATCTCTCCTGTTAAATATGAGGAAGGAAAGTTTTGTCTCCTCGCTGTCATTAGTTGAACTCGTTATACAGGGTGTCCCGAAAAGATATCGACAAATTTCAACGGGTGATAGGGAACATCGAAACAAGCATGTTTGTTTATGTGAACGTATGTCCGCAAATGGGCCGTTTGGGCTGAAGAGCAAAAAACTATTCAAATCATACACAAATAAATGTAGTTGTTTTTTCTACTACAATTTCGATGTAGTTGACCACGAGCTGCAAAAACATTTCCTCGTCATGAACATTTCGAAAATCCCTACTTTGTGACCCAAGGATCCACTCCAAAGGATTCGCGAGTCAATAATCTGTTGGTACAATCTTCGCATTGAAGACAAAACGGCTCATTCGCGGACATATGTTGAAATTAGTCGGTATCTTTTCGAGATACCCATAATAAATTTTGATGTGTTTGAGTAATACTTGATGGGCAAAATATTCTCATAATGTTTCTGACATAATATAACTAGCCAATATATATCATATCGTTGAGCCCTGAACAACGTCATGACTTGTAGCTGCGAATGGAAGTGAAGTGGTCTGGGTCAATCCTTTTTCTCTAGTCAACTATAGACTGTAGGGCAAACGAAGACGTAAGATAATGTACCGAGAGTTGCTTGACCGAATGGTTACAAGTGCGGTCGCTAAACTTATTTTTGGAATTTGGAAGCGGGGGGGTCCAGTCTGGTCGGATTGTGAAAGAAAGAAATTTTGAAATCAGCTTGTGTCACGCTCTGCAGTAATCTAATGTATCAATGAATATGGGCAGATCTCTGCTGCTGATGAAGTGGATTTGACTTTACAGGATCGACGATCAAGAGGTGCGACCTTAGTGAGGTTGTTCAACAGATCTACATGTTTTGGATTGAAACAATTGGAAGTTGTTTTTCAATCCTTTATTAATATTGGAAGGAACGAATGAAACGTTCGATGGTGGAGGGATTATTGGCGTTTTCTAGATGTTTACTCAAATCTCTGGCATATTTTCCAACCAGAATGAGGTTTTTCCAATGTTAATGCTACATGTGATGAAACGATCCAGAAAAAAGTGATTCAATGTTGCTTGATTTCGATTTGGAGAATAGCAACTGGTTTAAACAGGCATTGTTCTTATTCCCGTTAGTGAATCTAGCAAATCCTGAATGCCAATATAGTAAAATCCGTCAATTCAGACCATCAGATGATCCTTGATTCTCAAGTTTCCATCATTATCAAAACTACTTATTCTCATCAAAGTTCTGGGTTCGGTGGTGCACGTCCTCAAAAGCGCATATTCACGGATGCATTGCGACATCGTTTATGAAGGAACATATGAAGATTCCATATATTCCAATTCATCCTACTCAATGCTAGTAATGAAAGATCTCTGAGTATTTAACATCTCTACAGCATCCAAGTATCACCTAACGTCACCGAATTCCGATGCCATAGGTCTCTCTAAGATCGCATTTTAAGAGGTCAAGATTTTTTGGGAAAAAAATAAATCAATTTTCCATTCGACAACGGTTACGGATAGATATAGGGCATTATATAATATTGTATATTCGAGGTGTTCCATTTGAAATGACAAAGTTGATACTGCTTTCTTATAGAAGCGGCAACAACACATCTTCTGAAATATTTTCAAGTGAACAATAGAAAAAATTGCCATCCACTGTGAATCAGCCTGTACTGTATACTTAGTATCTCAGTGTTCAATATTGTAATTGATCCATATTTCCTTGATATATTTTTTTCATCTTATTGCTTGATACTGTGATTTTTTTGGATTGTTCATTGTTCCATTATTGACTATTTGTATATTTCTTCTGACAACAGACGACAACCTCAAAAGTAATCTACAATTCTGGGAGCTTATATATTATGATTATGCTTATAATTGAACATTGCATACCAAATTTGGTTCCAATGTGAATGTGCAATGAAAACCTGAAACGATAAAGAAATCAAGGTTAACGTGAATTCTCACCTTTTTTTATACAATGTTTTCCATTTCCATAGTATTTTGGATGACATTCACAACAGAAGCCTTCATCGTAGTCAATGCACTGGGCTTCCACATGGCAGAAAGTTGGAGCATCAACACATGAATCTGGCGGTCCATTTGATTTTTTGTCTGAAAAATACATGAAATTGAATGAGCTTCTCATCATATCTCCGTAAACGTAGAGAAGTATTCATTTAATACGTGTTAGGTTTACAAGAAGAGAGCGATATAGACATTGTTCAATCCATTCCATTCGCAAAGAATACTATTTTTTCGACTGGAATTACTTATTTCCAAATATTTCATCCATACAGTTCGTACAGTTTTTTTTTTTCATATTGGTAATGATTAATATGAAGCTCAAATTACCTAATTAACGGATGGGAAATTATTTCTATTCAGCTAATAGGAATTGCCTGCTTATCCATTGAATAGATTGTGATAAAATTAGAAAAATCATACAAATGGGATGTTTTCATCGTCAGGATAGTTGATTAGATAATATTTCATTTCGACTTTATTGTCACCGGAGTTCAAAGTCGTTATTGAATACACGTCTATTACATTTATTGAGACTTATAACGTTTTGCGATAATCTTTTGAGATGATAATGATGATTTGACATTCATAACTAACTACAGGGTGGACCAATATTTTGGCTAAGTGAGATAGCTGCTGTTATTTGAGATCGGAGAAAAAATACAGAAGTTGTGGGTTCACGAGATTCATGTTTTGAATTATTGTCTTTATAAAATTATGAAATTTCTTGAATGGAATAAACTGTCTACAGGGTGTCCCATAAACATACCGACAAACTCTAAGGGATGGTAGAGGACATCAAAATGAACATTTTTGCTTGTTAAACATAAGTCCGGAAACTCTTCGTTTTCGAGATACAGGGTGTTTAATTTTTTTTAGCACCCTTTATTTGTCAATATCTGTTTGACCACCCTGTACGATAAGAATTCATGTGGAATTCATGGTTTCTCTATATTTCCATAAACAATGATATAATGTCTCCATTACAAGCTACAAGAATAAGTGTAAAACATTCAAGGGGTTGATTCTTCATCGAAAAAAGATATGATCTTCCATATGAAGAAACTTCATTGAAGCATCCCATGTTAAGATACAGCACCTTGAAGGGGGTATATGGAATTTGTTTAAAAATTTTCTTCACACTAAGGAAGTTACAGTTTTGTAATCAACCAGACATTTTCTACTACCAAAAAAGGGGTGGAAAACGCAACCCCTTGAAATTATTTCCGATGTAACTTTTTGTGTTATTATTTGTTTACCATTCAAAAATCTATTTCCGATAGATTCTAAACAAAAAATACCTCAAGACATATCTTCAGGTTTTCGCAAATGTTTAAGGAACCTCTACATTGAGGCATGTGAAATGTTTTTATTTTTGGGTTTATTTAATGTCACACAGCAATTTGACATATCCGGAGAACCATATTTTTTTCACGTAGTTTCAACATTTTCTGACATACGTTGATAGAAAATTTTCACTTCAGAATGAGGTGAGGTATCGGTATCCGATGTTTGTCGGCCTCATTCTGACTCACCCTGTTACGTGAGGTTAACTGGACCGCAGCCTACTTAACCTCATATTTTATGGAATTCGTCAAATTCATTTTTTGTTCCAGATACCATCATGCTGCGTGAACGAATTAAATCAACAACAAATAGATCACCTGGAACTCTGAGGTGAGCCGAAAATTGTATTATTAGAGGGGAACTATCTATTCGAAAAGCTGCTTCTGTTGCTTATTCAATGCCCAATACACAATATAATACAAGAAGAAACTTCATTGAAAGAGTGCATTCAACAAGCAGTCAACATCTTAACTATTCGCTTAGTCAAAATAAAAGCACTAAACATTTATACCGTGAACTGAACAATCTGCTTATTTACTCCAAAAGCCTCAGCACTGATCTTCCTTCTAAGTTGGCAGACGTTGATGAAATCAACAAACATTTAGTAAATCAATCTCAATCTGCTCCACCTCCAGACGAAGAACTGATTGATCTTCTCGAAAGCACTCGCGCTATGAACGTTACAAATTTTAATTTCAATATTGTAGACGAAAATACTATACATGAAGCACTGCTGTCCTTGAAATCGAATGCAATTGGTGTCGACGGTATAAGTCTCAATATGTTACTTCATTGTTGTCCTCTAATAATTCCTCATATCACTCATATTATGAACTTTTCAATAGAGAAGGGAATTTTTCCTCAACAATGGAAGACTACCACTACTACCACTGCCAAAAATAAAAACTCCAACAGAACTTTCACAGCTTCGCCCCATCAGCATTTTATGTTCTCTTTCTAAAGTTTATGAAAAAGTGATTCTCGCACAAGTCAAGTTGCATTTGAATAAAAATGATCTACTTCCTGATAATCAATCAGGATTCCGACAAAAACATAGCTGTACGACAGCCTTGTTAACTGTGGTTGATGATATCATATCTGCTACTGACGAAAATAAGCTCACGACACTCGTACTTCTAGACTACTCTAAAGCCTTTGATAGAATAAATCATCGTATTATGTTGGCGAAAATTCACAACATAGGTTTCGGAAAAACGGCATTATCCTTGATAGAAAGTTACTTGATGAATCGGGCACAAATCGTTAAGTACAAACATAAGATGTCGAGAGAACTCAGCATCACCTCTGGTGTACCTCAAGAATCCATCTTAGGGCCATTGTTATTTACAATATATACATCTTCTTTTGGGGATATCTTAAGTCAATGTACTAGTCATTTTTATGCAGATGACACTCAGATCTACATGTCTTTTGACGAATCAAGTATTAACCTATCAGGTCATCAGTTCTGAATTGAAATCCCTTTCCGAAATTTCCACCAAATATTGTCTCTCTCTCAACCCAACTAAGTCTCAAGTGATGTTATTCGGTCCTAAAGTCTTGAGAGATAGGTGTAATCATAAGCTAAAAATACAAATCGATAATAATATCATACCCACAACAACAACTGCTAAAAATCTTGGACTCCTACTTGATACTGATTTGAAGTTTGATATGCACGTTAACAGTATATTCAAAAAAGCTTTTGGCAGCCTCAAACTTATTTATGCAAACAAGAACATTCTCAATATGAAAACTAAAGCTATTTTATGTGAAGCACTTGTATTATCACACCTTAATTTCGCCGATGTTGTCTACGGGCCCTGCTTAACTAAAGAAAATGAAAATCGCTTACAAAAGATCCAGAATTTTTGTCTTACATTCATTTTCAATATGAAAAGAAGGTCACATACTTCACACAAACTCACCGAAGTGAAGTGGTTGAGAATTAAACAGCGAAGATTCTTGCATGGTAGTTGTTTATTCAACAATGTCATCAAATTCAAAACACCCATATACTTATACCGAAAACTGAAGCTTCGTTCTGATGCACATAGCATCAACATCCGCCATAAAGATAATCTGACTATTCCAAAACACAAAACGTCCCTCTTTAAAAGTTCATTCTCTTATGTCATTTGCAGGGTCATGAATACTCTACCTAGGATATTGAAATGTCTCGATGCAGTTCAATTTAAAAAAAAATTAAGAGTCTGTTACTCGAAAATGAGCTAGCATTCGATTTTAAGATATAGAACTGAAGATAAAAACTATTTGAAAATTTCCTTTTGGGCTTTTGGTCTTTGAATTGGTTATTGTCCTCAGTTTTTCAGCTCAGATTGAATAATGGTAATCAATCTGCAGTGCTTACTGCAAATTGTAATTATTAGTTGATAGGATTACTTGGTAATAGCTTACCTCAAGGCCATATGGAAGATCAGGGTCATAATAGAATCTTTGATTGTATCATGAAACTGAATATGGTCTTTTTCAATAAGTATAGACAGCATACTATATTATCGAGTGTATTATTTTCATTTAGTGTATTATGTCACTCACTTATTGAATAAATTCATTTATTATTATTATTATTATTAACATTCATCATGGGTTAACAGTCAATGAAGCCCGGCGTGAATAATAAACCAGGATCATAGGAAAATCTTATGGATAGATTGACAAAAATTTGCTCATGTTGTACAACATTTGATACAACAAATGTTGAAGCATTTTTAAAAAATCAACGATTTTATTTAACGCTCAGAAGTTTTGCTCGTAGATATCAAAAATTCGGATGGCACTACAGTTTATGGGCCACCTACAGTACAAATAGTCAAAGACAAATAGATCGAGTGACATCAACTGACATAAGTCATGTATTGGTGGCAGTGGGAAACCTGATTTTTCCCGTATTGATCGATTTTGATTTCATGACAAATTCTGATCAGCAAAAAACATAAAACTTTCTTCTTCCATATGTTCTGATGACTCCCGAAATATCAATGTACAATTGTGATTTTTTTTAATGACCTTGCAACATTGAGAAAATCAGTATTGGAGTAGTTGGCAACCTCATAGGATTGTTTAATTATTTGATTGTTTCATTGGATCTGGAATATTTATGTTATTTCTTGATTTGAAAATATCAATTATATTATTCCATGTCGATTTTATTCACTAGACAATTCACTAGACACAAAAATGCATGCCTATGGATTTTTTTTTTGGTTTGTTTCAATGTCCTGCCATACTGAAATGAATTTCAGTACATCGTAATTTGTAGTGAATTTTTTGATAATGAAAGAAAAGCTCATTTCTGCAAGAGATTTTTCACCACCTACATAAGAGTTTCTGAAAAAATAGTTATAAAGATGGATTACAAAGTCTGAGGTGTTGTAAACAAGTATTTATAATTATTTGTATCTATATCAATGAATAATTTTATTATTAGTATGTCTAAAACTACTTCTGACAATGTAAAAATCAAATTCTGTTTGTACTAGCAATTTTTTGGCTGAATAAGCATATATATATATATATATATATAAACTAACTAGAACTTCATATTGCACTCACCAAAATTGGCATCGGGTTCAACTATTTCCAGCTTATCAACTCTGTAGATGAATTGCCCTTCTAGTCCCATATTCGACCACCTAGAGATAATATATTATGAACATACGTATTTCTACAAATCGTTCATAATTGAAGCTACTTGTTCAATTTTCTTTGTTTTTATGCGTGAGCAATCTTGATAAGGCATGTCTCTGAATTCATCTTCTGTCCATTATGATGGAATTTGCAATACCTCATCACATGTAACACCGAAAAAGTCACTAGAAATTGGACAATAGATATAGTTCTCCTGATCAGAATAAAAAAGTCGTGAGAATGTAGATGGATAGAAATGATCTGACTAGCTCGTCAAGAATTAAAGAGCATCTGAATCACTCACCTTTCGAGATGTGAGAATGTAGATGGATAGAAATGATCTGACTAGCTCGTCAAGAATTAAAGAGCATCTGAATCACTCACCTTTCGAGATTCCTAACTTGTTCAGTTCCAGATCCAGGCAGAGAGAAAACTTTTCCATCTGGAGAAATTATGGCGGCCTGACCCCTAGCGTCTGGCAACCCAGATTCATCGCCGGTACCCTGTATCCATTGAATACCATTTTCTGGATATATGAACTCGACGTATGTTTCCAATCCATCGGTTGATATGATGACTTGATAAGTATTGACTTTATCGGAACCTCTGTTATGATATCCAACACCTGCAATTTGGTATCAATCGCATCATAGAGTCAAAACTTGTGCTGAATGATGTTAAACCCGATTCAAATCTTGAAAGTAGTGATGGTCTTGATATTAGTGATTCGTACCCAAGAAGAGTAATGACAGGTTTTTATTGACGATATGGTGACCGTTGACACACTATCACTACTGTGGAATATTGAGGAAAATCGAATGATACTTCTTATCATTTGAGATCACTTTGGATGATCATTCAAAAATACAGAGTATCTGAAAAAATTCTGTAGTATCTGAGTATCTGAAATATTTTTTTATGAGAATTCTTTCTCAATTATGATTATATTCAGTCATTACTTACAGTTCCATATGATTGTAATCCAATGAGTATTGGCTGAGAATTATTCTTATTGAGGAAAAAATTCTCATTTTAAAAAATACTTACATAGGTACCTTCTAATATTTTTTTCGGACATGTTTACGAATGGAGAAAGCCGGTTGAAATTCATTCAAAGTGATCCTCAATGATAGAATGGTCAATAAAATTTGGGACCATAAAAATACTCGTAGTTGGCCACGATCACACCTCAAAAATAAAATCACCCTCTTGTCAGATAAGTATTTCAAATACCTACCCACCAAATCCTTCCCAGTTCTTCAAAATCGATCGAATAGTACGATGTTACAGGGGTGGTAAGGCCTCAACGTGAACACACTATAACACATTATATATACAATAATATTGTACTATATCATGTCTACTATTCCTTGAGGAAAGTCATGCTCTGTGAATAACAAGAATCAAGCTGAATGCCATGTGTATGTATATTGTAGTACACTGTGTCCAAAAGATAAGGATGCACAGCATGGGGAAAATAAGCAGAACAATGTGTGATCTTCGGTGTCAAACATTGACTGACTAGTAAGGTAATAATGAAAAGTGAAAAAACGAATTATCCTACCTATTATTTGAATCAATCTGCCAACCCACAAAACGTAGCATGTCAACATATCATGTTTTCTTTAATCGTGAAATCTCCAATTATTCATAATACAAACGGAATAGAGAGAAGACAGATCTGACATGATCTGATATGACAGATCCCAAAACATCATACTTCTACCACTACACAAACTATTACTCTACAAACTACTCCAAACGTCTACTTCTTAGCAGCAAAATTTTCTCTTACCTGTTCCTAATAATATAATAACTGGTGAACCAGTCATTACCGATTATTGAAATACACTATTGTATTTTCAGCATTCTATGGAGTATGACCTAATGATTTATGATCATCGTAGAAATGAAGGCAAACAATCTTCCAGATAAGAGTTTGTTGGTGAAAACAGAGTTCACTGGTTGATATAGGTAGGTACCTACTTACTCACCCTGCCATGTTACTATCAATAACGTGGTTGCTTGAAAATCAGCAAAATTCAAAAATGCCTCGTGCACATTTTCCGTAGCTCTCTGAAGTAATGCCGGACTGTCTGTTTGATAATAGGAGATGTTGCCTGCAGCTCTTATATCGACGTTCGAATAAAATGGCGCTATGATGGGATAATCCAAAGGAAACTCGATGTTGATGAACTGCGGGATTTCTGTTTGGAATGATAAGAATCCATTGGAGTTGACCTGAAATGAAATGCGTGTGTAGTTCAGGAAAGAATATGCTGAATTCCTTATTCTACATCTTGGCAACTCTGAGATACATGAAGAGAATGAGAGTTTTGCACGAATAATGGTTATGAAGGATTCTTCTTTATAGGTACTCGAGACAGGTGCGACAATCGTTCTCGATTTCAGTATTTCGACGAAGGTTTATTCGATTTGCTCGGCTGAAATAGTGGAAAAG
This sequence comes from Gastrophysa polygoni, assembly GCA_963576655.1. Taxonomy (NCBI): domain Eukaryota; kingdom Metazoa; phylum Arthropoda; class Insecta; order Coleoptera; family Chrysomelidae; genus Gastrophysa; species Gastrophysa polygoni. The sequence continues at coordinate 31,035,345 of OY755084.1, read as the reverse complement.
ATCATAACGTGAAAAAGATACTCTAACTATCCTGAAGTACATTTAACATCTGTCTACAGCGATTGTGACAATTTTTTTTTGATGTACCATGTTAAAAAGCTGTCTCAACGTACTGTGCTCAGTGCTCGTGAACGTATTCGGAGCATTTTTGTGCTCGTAAGCACTGCTCTCTATTGCTCAGTGCATCGAGCATTCCGAGAGAAGACTTATTGAAAGAAAGTTGTTGTATTGTCGACGTTTTGTGAATCATCTATTTGAACTCCAAACAGCCTTGGAGTCGGTTTTTTTCATTTCCAGTGCAACTAATGCTGAAGCCTGGAGAGATTATTCTACGTTGAAATAACGAAGAGCTTTATGCAACCGACGCTGAGAGTATTTCTCACTCATCAAATTGGTCATTACAACTATTCTAAATAGCACAGTATCTCAAGAATATATATATGAGAATTTTGGAACTGCTTTGTGCTTGGTCTTGCTAGGTTGAATTACTTTTCGAAATAGAGCAATATTGCAATAGCAATATTGAAGAGTGCTCACTATTATAAGAACCATGCTGAGTGCCATTTCTGTGAATAGGTTTCTATGTGTTCACTAGTAATTCATCAAATGTAAAAAAGTACCTTTGTAGAAAAATCCAATTCCATATAATGTTCTATTTGGCTATAGGTGCATAGTTTTTGGCTAAGTGATGGAACATCTGGATATTATATGGATATTATGATACAGTTTCATAAGACGCTGTTTAGGCATACGTGGTTATTATAAGTAGAAAATTATCTCAGTGCGTACATCAGCAGATATACACTGATAAGCTCATATCACCCATGGCGAAAACGATACCAGTGAAGAAAAATTCAGAATACCTGATAATGGGAAGAGAGAAATTGAGTAAATGAGCACACAAACAAGTTGTCCGAGAAAATCTTGGAAATCTCTCGGATCCAGATGGAGAACCTGAAGAAATATGACGAGTTCCAAAATTTTTCTTCTTATAGGCCCCTCTTTACGGAGACATCCTATATGATGAGAAATATCCTGTATAGTAAAGGACAAAGAAAATAAATTTCGGTAGCTTGAACCTCATATTGAAAAAAGTTCTCCTCTTCATTGTTGATGAAATGAACAGTTTTCAAGGAAGAGAATTTATTGGTAGTCATTTTCATTGAAAGTAAAACATTAATTTGTTTATCATTATTTTTCTCGAAAATGGACAATGAACAGGATTACCTTTTTTCTTTAATTGAATGTTCAAGCTGGCCGAATTTATTTCTTCTTAGGCCTTCATCGCAGAGGGTGTCGAAAAATTTATAAGATGAATCTTAGTCCAGCACTGATAAACTAAGAGAGCTGAATATGTTTCAAGGACACTATTCTGAGGGGTTCTGACTAGTGTCTCTCATATCAGATTTTCATTGACTTATATTGATTACTTCAAAAGTTATTCACGGAAGAACGATTTCCAGCGGCGTCCTTTGGGGGCTCATATCTATGTAAAGAAGGCCTGAAGAAAAACAGTATAAGAATATACAATCTCATTTTTCCAAGTTCTATCTGAATCCGAGAGATTTCCCATATTTTCACGGACACCCATACAAGAAGGGCAACCGTTGATTAATAACATCCATATGGGCCTCTCATTCAAGAACTTACTGGATGATTTGAAATGAAATATGGACGGGTAATTGCCCAGTCTGGTATTCTTATATGACGTACATGTTAATGATAATCATTGCTTGTCGCAAATACTCTAACATATAACAGTGATTATCGATCCATTGATAAACTCATACAATGAAAGTTCATTGAACTATTTATGAATATTTTCTAATTATTGCTCTCGATCAGGCTATTTCAGAATACTGATTATTTATCGAATACTCATTTCCGGATGTTCATAGTCGATGAATTTATATTTATCTCCAAATAGTTATGTATAGCCTCAAAATTGTACATTATTGGTAGGGATGAGTAGAGTAGCTTGATAGATAGATAGATCTTTATCTCCAACAGGTATTCACCCAATTACATGAAAAGCAGTGAAAATTGTTGAAATATCAAAAATACACTCAAATCATATCATATTATCCATATAACAATTATTCAGTTTGTGTTGTATCGGAAGTGGAAGAGATATGTTCATGAGAGCTGTTATTTAAGTCACACAGATCACAAATCACATTACAATTCCCACACATAAGAGGTACATGTGGTTTAGGAAACACAATAGAATGTCATTTGGTATCGTATATTTTTGCACAGCTTCAATTTGGTGCTTGTGGCAATCATAAATTGGATAATTGATCAATGCCCCATATTTAAGTATGGACCCCACATACGCGTAGAAGAGTGTGAGAATTGCAACAATGCTATTGAAATCCTTAGTGTTTCTCATTGTGAAACCCAACATTCAATTAGCTGAAGAGTGTGAAGTGAACTTTCGAAAGTAATTCCGAGATCTTCCATCTCATTGATCCTATCGATGATGTTATCATTTATTTCATAGGGAAACTCAACGGTTTTCTGTTTTTTAGTGGACGATAATACATGATATTTCCATATATTCAGTTTTGAATGATTTTTTGAGCACCAATCAAATACTGAATAGATTGGGGTCTGGAAATTTTGACAATCTTCAAAGCCAATGATGACTTTGAATATCTCCAGGCCTGCAGGTCAGCATAGAGTAGCTCAGAGTAGTTCATATTCTTAGCGAGATCATCAATGAATAGTAGGAATAGAAGTGGTCCTAGATTTGATCCTTGAAGCACTCCAGAACTAGGGCTGTATACTGGTGACTAATAGCTTTCGTATTCTACAAATGTTTCCTATCAAATAAATAGCTGGAGAATAGTTCTATCACGTTTTCGGAGAAGCCGAATGATGATAATCGCTGGCGAAGTTTATAAAAATCAATTCGGTCAAGATCTTTCTGCAACGACTATTGTTGAGTCGACTGGCAAAAAAGCTTTCAGAAGATTTCACTACTTGATTTCATTCATTCAACTACTCGACTCATTATGAGTTAAGTTTCTGTTTGAAGTGTGATGTTCGTACTGTCATTGCCGGTGTAAGGTAATTTTTCGCCTAGTGCTATGACAGGCTGTCTATTACGAAAGTTATAAGTCGAAATCCGTGCGGGATTGAAGAGACTGATTTTCAGTATTATACCTATATATACTATTCATATCGATACTAGGATTATTCACATGACCGAAACCAAACACGTTAGTCTCTAATGAATTGGTGAACAACCGTGGGTTCCGCGATGATGTTTTCATGATGCTGTCAAAGTTATGAGCGAATGCACTTAAAATACACTTGATTACATGTTTACATGTTTACATTGTATTTCTCCGCAACACAACAGTCGTCACAATGAAACTCTTAAGGAGATCTTATTCATCTGATTCTGTAATAACTTACTGAAAATTAACATCCATCAAACCAAATTTATAGGTAGTGATTGGCAAAGTGAAACGAGTAGATCTATTGTAGAGGAAGATGAGTGAGTACCATGTATATTGTAGACAGTAGGCTCGGTAGCGAGCATTATCTATTCGTCGGCCGGTCAAAGCAAGGTTCATATCATATTATATTATCATATACGTCATATTATGTATACTTTACTCATAGCAAGGAGCGTACAGCGTCACTTCTATACCTACCCATTCATAGTGGGCTCTGAAAGAACTATAATATATTCATAAATAAGAATTCGTATATCTCTGATAAGATGGTATACAGGGTGTCCTGACCACGGAATCAATGGAAGACGCCATGCTATATGTAGGTACATACGGTTTGCAACTTAATAAATATGAAATCTGAACATTATTGACAAAGAAGAGGGGCTGCTTGAAAGTGCTTAGGTTTCACTAAAACACACACTATATATATGGTCTTTTGCAACTCAGAAGGATTGAACTAACTATGTGTCAATAGAAAAACACGCGTTCTGAAGTGATCAAACATTCGAGAAAAACATATGAGTCCTCTGTTGAATGACCCTAATGTAAATGAAAATTCCCGCACAGCACACTGAACAGCAACAAAAGTATTTGGCGCCTTATCGATGTTCGGCTATTCTCAATCCTCTTCATGTGTTACCTCCAGACTCTTGTTGAACTAGGAATGACTTGTCTTATCCAATTGATACCACGAACCAGGTTTCGATAGATAGGTATACCTACGATTTCCTTTGGTTGGGAGCTTTGTTCACAGTATCTTTTCAAATATACCGGGTGACAAAGGAGACATGTAGCAGTATGTAGATTTCCTTATACAGGGTAATTCAAAAGTACTTTGACAAACTGCAGTAGGTGATTCTGAATTTCATTTGTTCAAATAGAATTATGTCCGGAAACCCTTGAAGTTTCCAAGATACAGTGTGTTGAAGTTTTATTTTCATTTTCATTTTCTCACTAACTTCCGGAATCATGACTTCAATTGAACGAAAGTTTGTATTGATAGGTTTTTTGAGGTGTTTAATTCAAACCTGATCTTGTTATTGCTCTCACTCGTAGGGAGCGCCACCTTCAAGCCTTCATCTATATTGAAGATTCTTAATTTTTTCAAGCATACTTGTACCACATTTTTCAATCGAAAATTCGATTCCTCTATCATATTCACTTGAAGAGGTACCTAGGTTAGGAGTCGCTGTAAGCAACTATTTTCGAGATATTCGAACTCGAAAGTTTCAAGTTAGTTTTTGATAATCGATGCCTGTTGAAGTTACCAACAATATTTTGCATTTTCACAACATTGCTTGAGAAATGATTTTGACGTATGAATGAGTAGTTTTGGTAATTACTCATTTGCAATTTCAAAAGATATTGACAAGAAAACAAAGAAAATGAATATAAAAATCAAAACACTCTTTCATGGGAACGAACCGTTTCCGGACATATATTCATGTGGACAATTCATAATAGAATATTGTGAGGAATTACCTCCTGAAGTTCGCACTTTCAAATCAAATCAAAAACTATGTGAAGGAAGAATATTTGAAATGCACCGGAATTACGTAATCAATGATAGCCCGTTCCTTGAAACTAATGACAATTTTTCACAACCACATGTTTGCTCGTAAGTATAAGTCTAATTTTCTCCCAGTGTCACCCTCAAAATTCTTTAATTAATCATGTATCATTGATCGATATTTGTTTCTGTTGAATAACATTTTGTTGGAATACACCAAGTTTGCTGTGACCAGAATTCGAGGGTAGCACGATGCTTGGTAGGTTTTGAAATCTAGAGCATGAGTAGGTCAATATGATTGAAACTCTTGCCATACCTAGAATTATCCCATCAGATTTTGAGAGATTTTTGTAGAGAATCTATCATTATTGCCTTGTCTTTCATTTTTGCCATGTAGTCATTACATGATCATAAAATGATCATTTCAAAAGTCGACTAGTTTATTTTCTGTTTCATTCGGTATACAAGAAATGTCTCGTGTTTGACAGTTTAATGATATCCGATTCCATCGACGAATGAATAGTATCTTATTAACTTCTACTTGGATTTCAACAAACATCGAGTTCTCATCAACGGAACGGAAAGTGGAGAATATTAAGCGCTATCTAGTACCTACGGGCTGCTGAATGTCTCCTCTGTCACCCGGTATAGGTATCTGGAAGTGAAAGATAATGAACCGGCATTCTATCACTTCTATCCTGCAAAACCGTATTCAGGGAAATAGTTTTACAGAAAAGTTGGCGTGAAAAAAATCTCACTGATACTTACGAAAACCGTTTCATAAACAACACCGAAAAATACAATTTGCTCCCTCAGTTCGATTTCATCGCTGGCGATGTCGTCTTCTCTAGGAAGGAAGACTGCCTCTGGAACATTGTGATCATAAAGGAGGGCGCTTGGTATCGCCTTGACGTCCAGGAACAAAAGAAAAAAGACACGAAAAAATGCCGAATTCATTTCACCGATCACTCCATTCACACAGGCCTACACGATATAACTATGTTCAAGAAGCTTATCTTCAGAAGAATGTATATCTTATGGTTCATGAGTTCATATAAATGTAGTCAATATAATTATGTTGCCACATTGCCTTATCAAATGACTAATTACATTCAATATGTATGTCCCCAGATAAATAAATGAAAAGTTGATAACACTTCAACGCTGTGTATAGAAAATCATCTTTGTTCTGCATCTCTTCGTCTCTCGTATCCCTTGATCTTTATCACTAAACAAAATGATGAAGATCATGTTGATGCATAATTCTACCCATGGATGTTTCAGATCCTTGAAATTTCTCGTCGAAACTAAAATATCTATTCGATTGGAATCTTCTGGAAGATTATGTCGATTTCAATCTCAGATCGATATTTTCATCATCACATCAGTGGCGGGCTATAAGTAGACATGAAAAAATGAACTTTTAAGCGAAATAACAATATTTGTATTTGCACGAGACTACCCAGTTTATTATCCGTTATTATGAAAATGTTGATTGAATTCACGTCATACGATGTATGACGTTGTGATCATATTATTACTCCAAATCACACAACAAATAGATTCAAACTGAAAATTGCAGTATAGTATTGTCCCATACATGATGTAAATATAGACTGGTATCCCAACTCCCTATACCCAGCCACTAGAAATAATTCAAGACTTTCTCCCACTGGCATATGTTGAATTTGAATACCTCACTAAAATTTCTCAAGATTTAAACTAGATGGCGTCACATGCACATCTCGATGAATATTTTGGCAACTCTGAAAATCACGATTTGAATTCAAAATTCAACACGAATGCAAGATTTGTATCATCAGCTAACCATTACTGTCAATTGACTTCACCGGATCAACGATCGTATTGCCATCTCTAGACATGCGGTGCGGCATTAGTAAGGTTGTTCGACAGATCTACATGTTTCGGAAAGGAAAAAAATGGAAGAGTTGGTTCATTTTTCCTCAATCACCTTGGTCCAATGGAAATAAAGAGAGCTTCCGTCATGTAATACAGACGTTGATGTGGTGAGTACAGCGGGAAGCAAACTTGTGGAATGAATAAAATTAATGGAAATAATGTAGAAATCGATATCAGGTCCAGCAATATCTTCAATTTCCACAACGTATTCAGTTTTAGTGAATTTTCTAATTCTTAGTCTTTCTCTCTCTTCGTATTTTTCATTAAAAGTGATGCTCTTCGATTCCTTTCCCTGATTCATTTCCCGATTCATTTTCAAACATAACTGCGAACTCGCGAACATACAACGCAACACTCCGTTAATAATGATGTTACGGAGGTGAAAAATCATAGTTCTTAGAATGAAATTGTGTACAAAAACATTTCTCTAAGTTTATGCCGTTTTCTCTATATTATATACTATAAATAATTGAAGTGATTAAATCACCATTATTTACGCGTCCTCTGAATGGCACATACTTAATTAACACCCTGCATAAGAATTTATACAGCATATTCTGGACAATGTGAATTTTTGTGCACTAAAACATTAAAACGCCTGTTAGTAGGGTGCACAAGGGTTATTACAGAAGTTATCAAAAGATATGAATGAATTTACATCTACAAGAAAAGTGTCACCAGATCTTTTCATTCCCAAGTGCCTCTTGAGCATTGCTGACATGGCATGGAAATGATTCAGTATACATTAATTCCAAAATATTTGAACGGTGCAATTACTCAAACTGGAAAATGAGAGGGAGTATATGAGATATGAGATAATATACATGCTCACAACCTCCAAAGTTTCAAGAAAAATTCCAACACCTTTCTCTCCCAAAATTCCTTTTCGTGTTGTCCACAGATTAAAAAAAAAATCAAAATATGACATTTGCCGGAATGATTTTACATTTTTGGCAAGAAAATCTGATGATTCTGAAAAAAATATATGGAACTTTTATGCTCATCATTTTTTTTACAACGATTGGAATAACCCCTGCAGGTAGGGTGCGAAAATATACGGGAAAATGCAAGTATTGTGATGGGCACTAATATACCGTCTTTCTATTCAGAATCGTCTGCATTGAAAGAGTGCAGGTTTTTCGAAAATATGACTTACTCCAGATCAGAATCGAACTAGATTTCGTAGGGGGCAATTGGTCACTTTCGCTTATGACATCTGTAATATCTACAGTGCTTCAGCCCCGTTGTTTGAATCATCATATTTCAATAATCAAATATAAAATATAACACCATGAAGACTATTCATTCCACATTTTGTAGAACAATTGACAATTTATGTTGCTTTATGGAGATGTCATACACGACTTGACTTCATAATTCATCATAATCATCGTCATAATTGAAGACTCAACTCAAGATTGGAATAAAAGTTAAATAGATAGGTGTTCATGTAGTTAACTTAACTTAATTCAAGAATGTACCTATCCGCATTGTGAAATGAAATATTTATAATCAAAAATTCCTCAGGGTGCTTATCAATGGTAGGTATATCAGTTTTGAGTTGTGAACCCCAATTTTCTCATATTCTTATGTAAAATATAATGTTGCTGAATACTGTCTGTGAAAGATTTCCGAGGAGGTGGTACATTCATTTTTCAGCTCCTTGTGGGATTTTCTCTCTTCGTTTCTGAAAAATGAAGTAGAAGTTATTAATAATTATCTCAGTAAGGACAGATTTTGTGATCTGCCCCAAAATGTCACTGCGCTTGAAAGTGAACCTTTAGATACCTAAAAGAGAAATTCTCTATTTGTCAGTGACACCTTGTTTTTGAAAAATTCGGAAATACAAATATATTCAATAAGAATAAAACTTCTACTTATCTTACTGGAAGTTTCGGGAACGAATTTGCTCCCGTTCACAACACAATTAAAACTTTTCTTCGTGAGATTTTCTCAATGTGCAGGTAGTTTTGACACTGAAAAGTGACGATTTGGCAAACGGAGAAATTCTGGTAACAAAATGTTTTTATTAATTGATATTGAATTTTCTATTTTCATATTCAATTTTCAAAGGGTGCCAATCTTTGATTAAAGAGTCCGCTTGCATTCTCCTGAACGGAGACAATAAAATTGCTACTTGTTCAGTTGATATAATGAATAATGAAATATATTATTGTATTGAATATATTACAAATATTTTTCTCACCGTGATTTTCCGAAACTCAATAAAAATTGGACTTAATACTTTTTTCCCAGTGGACGTAATGACTAATTTCCCCAATGAGAATATTTTTAAAATCTTTAACGCGCACTTTCGTCGTTTGAGGGTTACTAAACCTCCTGCACCATGCTTCAGAAATGAAATTCAGATATCCAAGAACGTTCTTCAATGATCTGATATAATATAATATATATATTAATATATATGAATATAATGTATAATAAAATAGTAAAGGAGTTCTTGATGTGAAAAATACGTATCAAGTAATGAATCTTGACAAACTCACGAAATTATTTGTAGAAGTAATATGGGATGATTTATTGAACAGTTAGGATGCAAATTCATGTACACGTACAAATACCTCTATTGATAAAATCAAAACAATAATTTTCAACGCAACACTCATCAGAGCAAAACCGATATAAACAGCATTCTCATCACAGAAAATGTGGAACAAACAAATAAATAGATGATAGCAAATGAGTTCAACAACTACCGACTTTATTAATATTGGAAAAAACTAGCTCAAACAATTAGGGGAAGGGTGAACTTCTAAGACATCAGAAAGCAAGATAGAGCAAAAAACTCATCACTACAAATCCTTTGAATGAGTTGATTTTAGACATCCAAAGTCCTAAAAATGGAGTGAGAGAGGGAGATGGCGGATTATGTTCAAACGTAATAAAAAAGTACAAACATACGATAATACAACCACTTTCTCACATCATGAATATAATTTCAAGTACAGGAACCTTTCCTGAGGTACTGAAAACAGTTGTTCCTCTACATAAACAAGGAAATAAAAAATTCTACTGATAAGTATAGATCGAGAGCATTGAAAAGTGCTTTAGAAGTTCCTTAAAAAAAACATCTATTGCATAAAATCCGATATGCCTCCAGAGAGAATTTCAGTACTGAAAATGCACTATGCAGAATAACGGAAGCCATCTTAAACACTTTAGATCAGGGTTGAAATGTGATTGGTATTTTCTCAGACTTGAGGAATGCATTCGATACGGTGGCGCACGAAATATTACTTGCTAGACTTGACAAAATTGGGATAAAAGGGATTCCAAACAATCTCATCACCTCCTATTCAGACAGAAAACAAAGAACTGTGTGCCACAAGGTATGGTGCTTTCTACACACTTCATTATATATATAAGGAATATTATCAGTGATTGAAGGAGGAAGATGCTTCGCAGATGATACAGAGATGATAATAATAGGAGAGGACTGGGATATAAAAAAGAACAGAGCAGAAATTGCACTGAATAAGAACTGGTTGGATAAAAGTTTACTGTCTTCAAATGTAGAAAAAACAACATTTTTTGTTGACATGAGAGCAAATGTGACTTGACTCCAAATTGCACGTGTGATAATGCTATTGAAGAGTAGAAAGTATCTAGGAAATATCATTGATGAAAACTTTACGTGAAAAAAAAACGAAAGAAATCAGAAAATTGATTTTCAAATCTCCATGAACTCAGGAACATATTGTCTAATTAATCTTATATCAACTATGGAACAGTTGTATGGGGTAGGCCAGGGCTAACATTATTGAAGAAACTTCAAATTGCTCAAAAATGGATAATAAAAGTAATGATGGGTGAAAAAAAAAACAGATTTGGTATATGAAGTGAGTTTTCAATTCCTAGTCAACTTCAATAAAGAGCAATTATTATAGGTTCATGCTGAAAGCACATTACTATAAGGAAAAATTTACACATGGCTTGAACAGTTGATATAGATAAAACTTGGCATCCACTTCTCAAAACAGAATATGAAAATGGCGAATTCAATATCGATTAATAAAAACACCTTGTAACCAGAAGATAAAATATTCGAATTGTGTTGAGAACGGGAACATATTCTTTCCCGGAACGTCCACTAAGATAAGTTCAATTTTGTTTTCATCTGAAATATATTTGTATTTCCAATTTTTTTCAAGAACAAAGTGTTACTGGCGAAAAGAGGTATCTTAAGGTTCAATTTCGAGCGCAGTGACATTTTGGGGCAGATCACAAATCTGTCCTCACTACAAATATACAGGGTGGCCCAATGAAAACGAACATCGTTCTGACTACAGAATGAGGAATAGTGGAAGGGAAAAAAGGGTCACTTTCCATCACTAGCCGATTATTTTCATAAACGTGTTTCCTCTAGAACTACTGCATTGAATTCCAAGAACATACGTTGAAGCTCTCAAATTCTATTCAGGAAAGAGCTCTTCGTCTAGTCGGCGATACAACAATCACGAAATCATTGATCTCTCTAGAACATCGTAGCCAGTTGAACGATCTCCTTCTCTCTTTCTTGAATAGATCTCCCTCTTTTGAAGAGAGAGGGAAGAGCTGTATCACCGACTAGGCGAATAGCTCTCTCCTGAATTGAATCTGAGAGCTACAACGTGTGTCAGCGCTTTGTGGATCGTGAGCAGTTGCTGGGGTGTGGAAGAATCTCTTCGTATGGACCAGGAAGCCAATGAAACATGAGAGAGCGCTATTGGCGGTGCTGCTGAGCATGGATATTGACGACTTCATAGGAAAAGTGGTACCTGATATCATCATATCGAGCATTGTGTGATCTGCCTTGAAGTAAAGATACAAGGTTGAGTTTTTCATTAAACTCCACCATTTTGATTCACATATTTCTGACTCCGATATTTGTTTATACTTTTTGGTAAATTTCGAATGTCCCATGGTCATACAAAAGTTATTCAAAGGATATTCCGACATGAATTGGACATGTCCATAGGGTATCTGGTGTTCTATGGGGTTTTCGAAATGAAAAAAAAAACAAGAATAGTGTTCACCACAAGTGTTGAACCCAGCTCCGACATGTCTGATCTGATTATGATCATATCATGTTTGAGAGCCTGCTCGTTGCGCTAAGCTGGGGGATTTATTTGGAATTTCAATTAATTTGTCCATGAAGTATCCAGGTTCCAAGTAAACTTCTGAATCGTTTGGTTGTTTTTTCTTCAATGTAACTTCAGTAGCTACATTTTGACAGCGCAAAAAAATATGAATGGAAGATTTCTTCGAATGGATTGGGTGGTCGAGTGTCACATCATTCGAAACGTCGTTCGATTCTCTTTTCCAGAATTTCAGACAAAAATATTCATGCAAAGTTAGGTTATTCATAGCAGAACCTCTTCGACTAGATGGCTAATGGCTATTAACAAGGTCGGTATCCACGAAAGTTCTACACTCGCCGAAATGACGGATGGATGCCATCTTGATGGAAAATCACTCACATCGTCACTATCATGCAACTTTTTTTAAAAATATCATCTGTCTGCCATTTCGATGGGTGGAGAACTTTCGTAGATACCAGATAATAGTTTGCGAGTTTAATAGAAATTGTTTATAGCCATCTAGTCGAAAGGATCATGCTATCAACCGTCATTTTATCTTGGAAAAATATTTTTGGCTAAAATTTCGGTATTGTATAGATAATTGAAATATGTTTCAATGAGCTGAATCACTCGACCCCCCATTCCATTCAGAAAAATCTTTCAAATAGGCGCCTAGAGTTTCTAGATTCAATACAATCCAACTGACCAAACATTGCTGTCCTCACAATGTAATGAAAGTAAATACTTTTCTGTAGATTTGTATGAGAGCAATTGTTCAGGTGATACTCAAGACTAACAGAAATGAGGAATCACCTTATTATTTCACCTACAGTTTCAGGTAAGGTTTTATAGTCTTATAGTCTCAAAGATATATTTAGATACAATGTACAGAGTTTATCACGTAACACGTTGGTTAGAAGTTTTCGATGCTCCCTTTCGAATGAATATTTGAATATTTGGTACGGCATATGAGTCAACATGAACAATCGATATGAAATATCACCAGGGCGTGGCGTAGCTTTTCGGCTTAAACCGGAAGTAGACACACCCTATAGCTTATTACATCTTTGAAATCTTCATATCATTTTGAAAAAATCGTATAATATGTCGAATTATTACGATTTCTATAGAGAATAGAATTTCAGAAAATATATCTTGTTGCATATAAGGTTAGTGTATTATATGGATTGCAAGTTTCGGTGAACCCATTGTTTCATATCAGACATATATTCACCATAGAGCATTTCTCATTTGTGGAGGTTATTCTAGGAGAACAGACATGTTACATCAATTTCAGAAATTGAAAACACAATCATTAGTTGATGAAAGTGCTAAGTACTGCAAGTTCCCATACAAAACTAAACAAGAAGTGATATTATTGTCCCCGTTTAGAAGAATGCAAGAAGATTTTTTGATTCTTCTTTTTTGGTTGTTTGATCTCCTTTTCCTATGATCTTCAGTAAAGATCTATTCAGCTAATTTCGACTTGTCGATATATAGATAGATATAATTTATTTTGCCGAAGTGATTATAGTTTAGTAATATAGCAATAATCAGGAACAGAGACAAGAACGAAAATTGTAAAAACCACAACACATTCATAACATATTTATAAATACTAGGTGGTATGGAAAACAAGTAATGACAAACTACTTACTGAAAATACTCGGACAAAGAGTAGAAGCACATTTTCTTTATATTGTACTTATGTTTCTACAAACTTATTCTTGGATGATTGCTCTTTTTGCATTTCTTGGTTCTGAATGAGTAAGAATTGATCTCATTGTATTTTTAATTATGTACCTACTTAGCCCCCAAGCTAATTTTGGCCTGTCCCCAGACGGATAAATCAAGATGTGTCAAGTCGGGAGATCTAGGAAGCCATACAAATGGTTTACTTTTGCTGATTCAGCTTACGAGGAATGTATCTGAATATACAGGGTGGTCCATCGAAAACGTACCGCAAGGCATTACAGGCTGGGAAAGAACTTTTCGATAAAACCCAAAAACAGGTCGAGGTTGTTTGTTAGGGGGACACATTTTGACGTAACAAGCATAGTAAAACCTTCAACCCCCTGAGTGGGGGTGTCACCCCAACATTTTTTTCAAATGGGAAGGGGGGTCAAGCGATACCTCTTCAGAAGGGGCTGGTCATTCCCTATACAGTGCTGCTTAGACTTTTCAAATCGATCTACCCTTTCAAAAAATATGGAGCGTTGGAACTCCAAACATCATGTACGACGAAAAATACGCGTAACACAACCCGAGTTGTCTAATTTACTTTTTCTACGACCACAAATACAGGGGAAATCAAAAAAATTGCGCTGTATCGGTAAAATTTTATCACTATTTGTCAGAAAACTCCATTGTTGATGAGAGTTGTTGATTTGTAGAAAACCCACACTGATATCATCAACTCTCGGAATTTTAAAAAGCTATACAAGGGATAAAAAATAGAAATTTCGATCATTCGAGGAGTACCATTGTTTTTGACATTATTAGTAAAGTTTTCCGCAATGCATTATCTTTCATCGGGATTGAAATTTTCTTCACAAATGACGAATAATAGTTATTTGTTTTACTAGGCATAATAGCACAATATTCAATGCCGCGGCTGGTGTTTCATAGCCGAGCGTAGCGGGGCTATGAAACCAGCCAAGGCATTAAATCTGCTTTTCTGCCGTGTGAAACATTTTACTTTTTCTTCAAATTTGTTCCAATTCCTCGCAAAATCTACTTTTTGCGTTTCATTATCAATATCCGAATAACTAAAGGTAACTGGGCCCTGCGTTACTATGTTTACCGCTGATGACGTTTGTTGAATATGTTTTACTGTTTACTTTTTCATTGCCAATTTTGAAAAGTTGTCATGTTAGAAATGGATGTACTGCAAAGTGAGGATGAATTCATGCAATTAACACCACCTGAGATAAGAGACCAGGCGCGAGATGTGGAATTTAACCTTTTACCGGAAAAATCAAGAACTGTATATGAACTCTCATACAGCAGATTCATGGAATATAGACAGAAGAAAAATATAGAATCTTTCGCTGAAAATGTGCTAATTGTCTATTTTTCCGATCTTTCAAAGAAAATGAAGCCTTCAACGTTATGGTCTACCTATTCGATGTTGAAAGCTACCCTGAACATAAAAAATAACATTGACTCGGCAAAATACCTGATTTTACGGGCTTTTTTGAAAAGCCAGTCAGACGGTTTCCATGCAAAAAAAATCCGAGTTTTTCAAAGAGAAGAAATCGAGAAATTTTTATCAGATGCCCCAGATGGACTGTATTTGTGTACGAAGGTAGGAATATATTGAAAATGATCTATTATGGATTGAAGAACTGATTTTAAATTTATATTTTATGTTGTACTTATTGTTGCAGTCGCTGGAACTTGTAGATGTGATGAGCTTTTGCAAATGAAAACAGATGATATGAATGATATGGGCGACAAATTGCTAATCATGCTACCAAATACTAAGACCAAAAGATCAAGATATTTTGTAGTAACGGAATATTTAAGCGTTTACAGAAAATATGCAGCCTCCAGACCCTCGAATTTAAATAATCGGCGTGTCTTCTATAAGTATGCGAACGGTGAAGCACATCATCAATTCATTGGCATTCACAAATTCGGTAAAATGCCACAAGAAATTGCTACTTTTCTGGGACTATCCCATGCGAAAGAGTATACCGGGCACTGCTTTCGCAGAACTTCGGCCACGTTGCTGGTGCATTCTGGTGGGGACATAACAATGTTGAAGCAACATGGAGGATGGAAGTCTTCCGCTGTCGAGGAGGGCTATATTGAGGACTCGCTAGCCAATAAGTCGAACATTCGCAATAAAATGTTTTCTGGCGTTTCCGGAGCATCAAGTGTGGATACTAAAGTTGTTAATTTTACTGGAAAGGAGGGAAGTGGACAGAGTTCAATTGTATTGAATAATTGTTCACAATTCACCATAAATATATCTAATAAATAGAAATATCGTGTTGAAATTTGTAGTTTTGATGCAATAAAACCAGTTTATTCTCATCAGCATCATTTTGAGTTCTCCTAATGACATTGTCAATTTTAATAACCGATTTGATTCAAATTATTACTTGGAAGGTTGCCTAGCAACGAACTTCTTCTGCCTAGGCAGTAAAATTGGACTTTTTCTGCCGAGGTATTAAAAGAACAACTTCTGAGCCTGCCAAGTGTCATTAAAAGGCCGCTTTTGATGTCATTTGGAGAAAAAATATATTATGTTCATATGATCAAACATTTTGACTTACTGTATATCTTTTGAAGGTGGGTGTGTATGTAGGTGGGTGTATAGATATCGTATTGTACTGAAAACTGGATATAAGTCAGTAAGTGGCAATTTTCGGAGAACACCATTTTATGTGATTATTCATCAGCACTGAACAATTATTATTCATTTCATTCATTCATTTTTCCAATCATTCAACATAAATAATTCTGATAGAACCAATTCAATGAAAAAAGTAAACCTTTTTCATTCATTTCGGAGCATTGTCAGTGGTGAAAATTGAAAACATAAATTGTGCCGCGCTTGTGATTCGAACCTGCAACGGTTTGGCCGTCACATTATGAGGTCGATCGCTAACACTCTGCGCCACCAAGCAATTCATATTGAATGAACCTCATTAGGTTTTAAATAGGTACACGACTCACTATTGGCTTACATATAATTATCATTGACATAATGATACAAATAGGTGAAATACAGAATAAAAACTATAACTCAAACTATTATAGCTAGGTTCATACACAGACTTTATCGATATTATGGTAGGAATGTGATATGTATAGCTGGTGGTAGATCAATATCATGTTAAAAGGGATCGATATACGAAAACATTTTCCTGAGAGATAGAAATAGCAAGAAAGCGTGAAAAGGTTGTGAAAAGAAATTAGGGCGATCATAATATCATAAGTGATTCTCGACACAATTACAATTGACAAGTGACAATTAACTGGACAGATAAACACTCTTGTTTTTCAAAACTGAGCAAATGTTAGGGGAAGGTATAAAAAAAGCACAATAATTTCGAGAACAGTACTGGTGTTTATTTGACTTAATGGAATCCAAAAGAGCTTTCTTCTCACCCCCGATAGACGTTTGGAGTACCCTGTTTAATAAATTGTATCAAGTAGGTACATCCTTCTCCTAACTCATTGAAAATGTATCAGGAAATTTCAGAATTGATTATTCCTACCTGGAGGAGGTTTCAATCCTTCAATCCGCAAAGGTACGAATCCTAATCCTACTTGTTTATTATCAATGCAGTCATCCCTTAGTGAAGGGATTATGATTTAAATGCGGTCATCGCCTATAAAAGGGCCATGCTGGGCTTATCATGTACTCAGTAGCATACTGTTCTCCAATCGATACGATGTCTTGTTCCAAATCGAGTGATGAGCGTAGGGCTTTCAACGATTATGCAATGGCTCTGTTGCGGGCGAGTAAGTCGGATTTGTCGGAGCATCAGGTGGTAGTTTTAGCGGCGAAGCTGACATCGGAAGCTCAGAAGATTTTCCAACCGAAAAATGAGAATCCTGATGAAGCAACTGGAAGAAGTAATGGAGTGAAGAGGAAGATTTCTTATAACAATACTTTACCAGCCAAGAGATGGAAATCTAATGGCAACGGTACTTACTACTCCAAATATGATCATTACTGCAATAATTATGATTATAATAAGTACCACTACTTCAAGAAGGAGTGACTGCGTTTCTATGCCAACAACCATGAATTTTTCGAGATTTCTATGGTGTTCCGACGATACGACATGAACCTGACTGAATGGATTAGGCCTACTGGGGAAACCATTTAAAAAAAAACGCGCCTAGCATTCTACCTCTGGGGTGGTGTGGAAAAGAATGCATAATAATTGTTATTATCATCCATACTCTTTTCTGATGATATAAATAGTAATGAATGATCCGAAAGAATATTCTCAAATCCCTAAGAAATTTCATGGAGTCATGATGATAAATAAAGAAACTATAATTATCAACTAAATTTTGGAGAATTCATTCAATAATGAGGACCATAATAACAAATCATGAATTTTTCAACTTCAATTTCGTTATTTTTTCACTGACCTACATACATCTTCCTGTAGAAGTTATAGATATGGAATTTGAATAATGAATAAATGAAATTTTTGTCAATTATATGATCTTTTCAGATTGTGGCATACAGGGTGGATCGAAGAAGCAGAAATTTTGAGATTCGTTATTGAATAACTTACACTCTATGTGAGATATGGTGGGTCAAATTTTGATTTGGGATATTATGCCAGTATCAAAAGTGCTGCCCATTTTTTCGAAAATAAATTTGCCTGATAGTCTTATCCGGAATTTCGACCCCTTCAACGGAAGCATTGAACCTTGAAAATGGCATTGAAAATCCTAGACTACATCAGCAGTCTAGGACTCGAATGATAGATAGTCATAAATAGTGGTTATATTAGAAAAAAAAGATGTACTTCAGCATCATAACGATGGTTAGAATATGAAGTTTTTATTTCGAAGAACACTGCAAATTAATCTACATCTGTATACGTATGACTCTCAGATATATCTTAGTTCTTATGAAAAAAAAATATCACGAGGCTGCCGACTTATCTATCAATAAGAATTTGTCAAAAATTCTTGGTCTATGGATTGACAATGAAATGCAATATCCAAAACATAGAAACATTCTGAGTAGGTAACGTCTCCTAATTTGTGAATGTGTGATAATGTCTGAAATATGGTATCTACTGTCACTGTTGTAGTGCCTCAATATAACCCATTTTTATTGCCCCATTATAAATGATAATAGAGTCAATCATCTTCCGGATGTATCCAGAGAGAATTTCTTTGTTGAAATATATTTAATTTAGTGGTCTTCAATAGCTACTACCATTTAACTATCTGTCTGTAAGTTCTTCGAGGAGGTGGTACATTCATTTTTCAGCTTTTCATGGGATTTTCTCTCCTCGTTTCTAAAAAATAGAGTAGAAGTTATTAAAAATTATTTCAATATATTTGTAGTAAGGACAGATTTGGGATCTGCCCCAAAATGTCACTGCGATGAAATTAAACCTTTAGAAACCTTAAAGAGAAATCTTCTATTGGTCAGTGACACCTCGTTTTTGAAAAAAAATTGGAAATACAAATATATTTAATAAGAATAAAACCTCTACTTATCTTGGTGGACGTTTCGGGAACGAATCTGCTCCCGTTCTCAACTCAATTAAAATATTTTTCTCTTCGTGAAATTTTTCAATGTTGAAAATCTTCGTAAAATTTCTCGATGTTGAAAAATTGAATTGAAAAATGAAATTGAATTTTACGAAGATTTTCAACATTGAAAAATTTCACGAAGAGAAAAATATTTTAATTGTGTTGAGAACGGGAGCAGATTCGTTCCTAAAACGTCCACCAAGATAAGTAGAGGTTTTATTCTTATTAGATATATTTGTATTTCCAAAATTTTTTCAAAAACAAGGTGCCACTGACCAATAGAGAGTTTCTCTTTTAGGTATCTAAAGGTTTAATTTCAAGCGCAGTGACATTTTGGGGCAGATCCCAAATCTGTCCTTACTACAAATATATTGAAATAATTTTTAATAACTTTTACTCTATTTTTTGAAAACGAGGAGAGGAAATCTCATGAAAAGCTAGAAAATGAACATTCAACTATCGTGCGAATATACTGGGTGACCCAAATGTAAACGAAACAAGGCCGATTTGACGTAGTTATCGTTCTCAGAAAGTGGTCAAGTGATACGAAGGTAATCGAAATCTCTTAACAACACTTTCTTGTTTTTGGAATCCAATGCAGTAGTCATCGAGAAAACACGTTTATAATAATAATAGGCTAGTGATGGAAAGTAACGCTTCATGTCAGTTCCTCGATTTCTAAATGAAATGCACTCATCGTTTCTTTGTAATTGAGCAACCCTGATTATGAAACACCTACGGCATTGAACACGGAAACAACTGATAAAACTACTTCAATAATTCAAAATAGATCCTAACGGGACTGTTCTGGTGAAATATCCTGATGTGAATACTGATGATTTCGATTTCACGGATTGAATATTGCCCTTTAATATTCATTTGCCGTGTTTTTCATAATTCACCATTCACCTGGTTCCTGATATCCATCCAAAGTAATTTATTTTCAGTAAGGAATTCTTCTGGCTATCACCAGGGTAATAACACAACCTTCATGGTGAGATATTGTTAGCTAAAAAATAGGTTGATGAAATTTTGCAATATTTTTATATTTCAGTATCACTCGAGATTATAACACTAACAAAGTAGTAGGTAGTCATGGTGGCACATTTAAATCACGCATATTTCACCATATCTGATAATTGAAACAACATTTGAAAAGGACCTATATCTATTTTCCGTTAGATTTTTCACTCCTCAAATACTGCAACACTTTCCTCTTCAGATGTTCTGGTGGCCCCAAAGAATATGGAGGATCTGGTTTTGTTTTCACATAAAACGATCCTCTAGCCCTAGAATTGAAAAAAATTAAGATATATTATTCAATTAATTGTAACACCGTGTCATATGTGGCACCAAATAGATGAGGTGTACACTCCTAACGAGTTTCCAACTGAAACCAACTTTGCAATCATGATTTCATATGAAATTCATCAACTCGCATGCTTCATTCTGGAACTCAAAACACTCTAAATATTAACACTTCAAAGTCACGGATATTGGAGATGTAATATATCAGCTTCCAGTACATCATTTCGCCAAAATATTCAAATTCTCAATATGAATCAGTAATTATCAAAATGATCCTCACAACAATATATATCATTTCTTTGATATAAATTCAACTGTCACTGCCGTTCAACATTTTGTAGTAACATATCAAAAATCTCTGTTGACTGTTAACGAATAAATTAGCGTATACAGGCATGAAACATCGCTCAATCGTATTTTTGAAAATAAATGAAGGTTTCATTTTGTTGAGAGTCGAGACCAGGAATCCTAATGTCAGGTCTTCGTCATCATCGTTTTTTATATGTACTCGTGCAGGAGAATTGTTGCTTCTGTCAGAAACTATGAATGTGACAGAGATACTAGAGTGGATATGGACGTCGTATTTAATGATGCACTTTACTGCATTTCAGTCACTGTGTTTTCTGTTAATATTGAAATCGCGAATATCAATAATTATTATTAAGACGTAGGAAGTACTTGAAGATAAACTGTTCGTGCGAGGAAGCTAGTTTGGGTGAGTATTATCGAATGATGAAATATTATTTTGTCAAACATGCCTCACCGATACAAGTTGTCAGAGTGCGAATCGTGGATCAGCCATTGATATGAGGAAAGAATAGTCAATCGAGAAAGAATATTTGAAATTAGGAAAGATTATTTAATGGGTTCTTGTCGAGTACTGATAAAAATGATCTGCATGAATATTGGAAGAAAATCTAGTTTGTAATGGATCTAGATGCGAAGTTTGAGAATGTATGCATGTTTGTTAAGGCGAATATGTTATTTCCATAAGAAAACTGTCTACAATATTCGTGATAGACCAATTCAAACGAAGTTCAATATGAGGCGCAAAGTTTTGGTTCTGGTAGGTAGAAAGGCCGTTGAAAAGATTGTCGTTCATTTGTATGTTGTGTGTTATTTTGTCCTCATCTTGTACAGAATTATCCCAAAGGAGGGCATTGTTCCTAACTCCAGTTCTGAATTCAACCAGATCAGTGCGCTATCTTTGCATACGAAATGGCGATGATGCACGCAATAATTTCCTGCCCTCCTGATGAGTCTTGATTAGAGAGGTTTGAATTCTCATTTATGTAATTCATTCCTGTGATATTTTCATCTCTAACAATGTGAGGTATACATAACCTACGTTATCAATCCGCCCTCAGGAAAACTTCATTTTATAATTTCTGATCGTTGAATTTTCTTATAGACTCATACCTGGTCGTTGAATGGAGATGGACATATATATGTCCGAAGATTTTTCACCATTCACCTATAATTTTCACTATTGAATATTGTGGAGATGACTGAGTTCTCCTACTCTGATATCGCTTATACCATATTGAGATGAAATGAGAAGATTTTTTAGTGTGTATGACATAACATCACGATTGCTGAGTCGAGCGATCCTTCGTACGACCCTTGATAGCCCAAAAGTATATATGGATTTTGGGAATTGTGGCGAAAGTATATCATCGATATTATTGACATGGTAAATTTCTTCCTTTTTTGTGTACGGGGCGAACTTGAGATGGTGTCCATAAGTCTGGTGGTTCAATCTTCTTCTTCAATTCAGTGGAATTAACCATCGGTAATAATGCATCAATCATTATGGGATGGAGAATGGTATTAATGATTCAGTCGTGAAAATTTCATCAAAATATGGGACACACTATAATGAAGATGGAGGTTGTTGAAGCAATTCTGGTATGTGTGCACAGTTCCTGCTCGGAAATATCTACCTCATCGAGTTTTTCTTATTTCTGTTCTCATGAGTTCCTCTATGAACTTACTTATGACTGATGTGTTCTCCCATGAGAACATATTCATGGTCCTGTGGACTACACCAACCCAACATGAAACTCAATAAGCTTGGACACGGATATGCCCAAAACCCAGTTTTGGTAACTATAGATTCTATAAAATAAGGCGTAACTTTCGTATGGTCACATGCCAAAGTATCTGCAAAAAAGAAGAATAAATCAATTTCAACTATCGCCTACCATGAAGCATATATACAGGGTACTTCGAATAAAAATTAACACACGATCTGTAGAACTTGGTAGTTCCAACTCAACTCTCGTTGATATATGTCTTCCATTACTGATACAGGACGACTTTCTTGATGATCGAATCCTTACTGTTGAACTTCTTTTATAATCTCTTATTCGTACTTACGGGGATAGATTGGCCAACTTTATAATCTCAGCCATGATACTATAATACTAATAGGTACTTGTTATGTAGATAGTGAATTATCATTCATATCTCCGTTATTCCACCCAAGAAGAAATGCAGAAGTTGAATGTAACGATGAGGCCTTTCCGACACAAATTCCATTTTTTCCTTGACAACGAGATGAGTGTGGAAAACTACTTTTAACTTGTTTCAGCTTGAATATTTTTAGTGTTCTGTTACAACTGGAAGTGACAGTAGTGATGAAAAGAGGACGTCGAAATTTGAAAAAATGAAGTTGTGGTTTGTCACGCTTTCAAAGTTTACGATGTGAAATTTCTGATAACGGCCTCAGAAAGGCCTCATCGCGACATCCAGTGGCACTTTTTTCCAGTGGAAAATATCGAAAATATAAAGGGGTCATTCTCGTAATATAACCCGGTAATTGAATTACCCATTGATGATGAATATAAATCGGAAAATCAAACAATTTCTTGCTCCTGAAAGAGCAGAATACATCTAGAAAATATCTGAGATGTTGACCTCTATACAGTGAGGACAGTGAGTCCGTCGTCCTCCCGTAACTTCTTTATTTTACATATCACAAGAAAAAATCATTCATGATTTGTAGGGTTCATGAATAGGACACCTTGTGTATCATTGCATCATGAAATTACACATTGAACTCTGAACAAGTTCTATGAATGGATTTATATTAAAAAAATTAATATTTTTGTTATTATGAACCCTTTTGTAAATTATTATTTTGTAAATTATCATGCATTGAACATTTTTTCGTAATAATGTGAACTAAAGAAGTTATGAAGGTGGGCGACGGACTTTTGGACCTCACTGTATCATGTTTTTACAATGTTCGTCACAAAAATAATCAGATCGTTACGAGATTGAATTATAGAAATTTCACACTGACATTCATTCACAATATTATCCCATATTTGAAGGGAATAAAAAGGCATACGAATGTAGACAACTGTCAAATTTAATTTCAATGAGTTCTTACGTTGCGGAATTTTCATAATTCATCACGTAAAACTCAAAATTTATCGTTTTCAGTCATCTCAAATTCACAAAACCTTTAACATTCAGAAGTGAAATGGCATTTGTGACAATAAAAAGTACACAGTTCGATTGACATTTTGTGTCCTTTCAAAATGGGTGAAGATATTTTGGAAATCTGATAATACAGGGTGTTTTTTCGAAGACCCAGAAAGTCGCTTGGGTAGAAGTAACAGAACGTTTGAGCCAAATATCAAAATAATATATAAGGTGGTTCATAAGTTAGGACCCCACAAAGAAATGAGCGAAATTGATAAAACACAATATCTTGATTAGACAACTTGTACGACTGCACAAATATGGTATGTTCAGAAACAATTTGGTGATCTCTATCCACCGTCGACTCATTTCACTCTGTACGAGAATGCCTGTTTCTATAAAAAAGTATTTTTGCATCATTAGAAATGTTTCAGCGATTGGAGTAGGATTGTACTAAGCGCAATAATTCATGTAAATATATTTCCATGTATGACTTACTAAATATTGTATCACTGCTACATCCTGGTTGACTAGAACCACCATTTATGTAGAAATCCGCGTGGCCTGTTGGGCCCCACTGCCCCAGGATGCCTGCTCCAGTATGGAGGACGTCCACGAAATGAGCATCGGAAGAATCGAGGTCCCTCGAACTATTTTGCCCCTGATAGAAGAATATCGTTGGATCCAAGCCTGCATGAGGTGAATAACAAAAAATGATCAGCCAGGTAACAGTGAAATTTCTATACGACATTTCTATACGAAATAGTAGTAGCATTCATTTAGCGTCGGAATCTTCGTCAGGTTTCTTCCAACCTTTGGAAATACCGCCAACGTACGGCCACGAGCAGAATGTCATGAGCAAAAGAGTGAATTCGTTCAATGATGATGATGATATAGTCCAGCAATCATTTGTTCACTGTATGAAAATGAAAATGAGAAAATGGATACATCTACTGTAATGAAACAAGACTCATTTTCATCAGTTGGATTCAGAAGGCATATATTCATAGTATATTATGGAAATCATCAATGTAACAAGATAATGGATTGGTATTCTGATATTCTGGTATTCTGAAATACCCTTCAACATGGGAAGACGAGGTAGGTATAAAAAAATTCCAACAGCATTTTTCATGAACTGAGATGTTGAGTAACGTTAGAAGACCTTTCTATACCAGAATAGCATGTTGCCAAGACGTTCGCGGCGAATATTTCGAACATCTCTTACATTGAAATGGATGTTTTTTTTTGTTTTCTTCACATCATTTGTGGGATAAAATGATTTTCTCCTTTTAATGTTAATTTTTATAATATATCTGAAAACACTTAATATTTCCGAAACAGTTGAAGATAGGTATGGGACATTGTACATGTATTATGTCTAGAATTTTCTGAAGGATCCAAAAAACTAATGATATACAGGGGGTTGTATTTAAAATAGGAAACTTGGAATTGGCCACTGTCACATGACACACCCTATATAATTTTTTATTGAAAAAATTCGCATCTAAAAATATAAATCGACGAGTCCAAGCGTTTTTCCCAACACGCTCTCATTTATTTGTTATCGAAATCATTCCATTTTGGGCTGTTCCACACTGTATACACTAAATACTCAAGGGTAGGATCGAATATGCGTTCGGTATCGACAGGTTCCGATACAATTAGGATCGCTCCTACATGAGTCGAGTTAACAGAGTAAAAAGGCACAGAGCAGACAGAATCAGAATGAAGTCCGAACACAGAGCTTTTTTGTGTCATTTGACAGAGTGGGATCATTAGAAATACGAAATCTCAAATCAAGATGAAATAGGTGAAATTTCGAACATTGTGGAATGATGGTCGATCCTGATTGTGTCATTGGTACCTACACTAATCAATGAAATTGAAGAACTTGAAATTAGTGAACTACAATTTTGATGAAAAGGAAATTTGATTGTTTTCAGTTTTAACATCATTGCTCTTTCTGCTCTTTGCTCATTCGCTTTTCTCTTCTGCATACTTCTGCGAACATTTGTAATCTTCCTCTGCATAGTTTTGGGCTTCAGGTATAGTTTGTCCTTCATCTTCTTCATTAAATAGCGTTCGGAACCATAATTTTCTCAACTCAACTCAATCTCAACTCTCGATAATAACGTGACTACAATCGACATTCGATTACTCTCATCTGCGATGTGCGACACCGAACTCAGCAAATAGCTCGAATGAAGAGGACTAAAGGAATCTCGCTGGAAAACTCCTTCCTAGAATGTGTATGCGGTTTTACATATCTATATCAGCGATATGTTTGCATTCTCGATACTTCCTCAACCCGGTTCAACCCTCTCTTGTAACATGATTTTGTTTCAATCGTCAAATCGATTAGGAATCATTATTTTTGTTGATA
Organism: Gastrophysa polygoni; assembly: GCA_963576655.1. Taxonomy (NCBI): domain Eukaryota; kingdom Metazoa; phylum Arthropoda; class Insecta; order Coleoptera; family Chrysomelidae; genus Gastrophysa; species Gastrophysa polygoni. Next base: position 31,008,993 of record OY755084.1, on the reverse strand, counting down.
ATTATATTATTGATGATGAAAGTTTGTTGAATCAATATAGAAAATTCTCCTAATGATCGTATATATCAGGTCATGTGCAATGGCAGAACCAAGGAATGAGATACTTTCACTTGCAATCATAATTTGCGATAGCAAAATGACACCTACGACATATTATGTGCCTACTTATCAAGTGCTTGGAAAGTCGCAGTGGAATTGAAATAGATTTGCATAATATATCACAATGTATACCTACAATCAGGATACCAGTGTGGCACAACTGGTAATTAACCTATCATTATTGGAAATATCACTTAGGAATACACAGGATGTTGTGAATCCGAACTTAGAGTTAACAATGGAGATATCTTTCGAGATGTTTTGGATGTTTTCTGAGACATATGTAGATCAAGGGATGTCACACTGACGATAGATACAATTTCAGGACAAGATGCAAATTATCCTTGGAAACATCTGTTTTCTGAGGTTGGTGAACGGAATCGAAAAGAACATCTCCTTTGGATTCTATTATTTTATTTCTGCACTCTGAAATATCCTGACTAGAAGATCACGAGGTTCGGGCAGACAAATTATTAAAGTACTCCCAATCATAAATTCAATCGTATATAATTCCCCCTCTCTGACAATCTACAAAGAAACCTTTTTTTCCTATACATACATAATATATACAGCATTATGTAACTATCAGAGGTGTACATCTTGTTCTGCGTTAATCTAATCTCTATAGTAATGATAATGCAACAATGTGTAGGCTATTTGCTCATCTGTCTCAATGATTTGAGAATGATATCCGTCATACGATTTTTTTCTTTGATGAATGTCGGCTGAAAAGGGGAATCACTTCATATCCATATATCAAGAATATCACAAATTTTATTTCCAATTTTTTGTTATATTCTCATATCCTTGAATTCTCAGTTCATTGTTTCACTATTAGTTGTAATTGATACTCTTGATATTTTGGAAAATTCCGTTCTTATCATCTTACCTTTCATTTTTTGTTATTAATATTTTTCATTTCGACTTGTATCAAGAAATCGGTGATGTTTGGTAAAGACTGAATGAATCAACAATTGTTTCCATTTGTCAAAAGAGTATCAATCCAGTTGAAATTGTATGCCACCTTCAATTTCTTTGGTGATAATGATACTGTAGCTGCTTGGCTTCCCTCATACAGTGAGCACGTAAAGGTTGTAACAAATTTGTTAAAAGCTTGATATGCCCATTGGTGAAAACAGCTCAGGCGCGTCAATTTTTCTTTTTCAGTTGCGCATGTCTTGGTCTACTCATATTTTTGATGACGTCATCACTGTTCGAGTGACATCATTATCATTTTTTTTTCAAATGGCAATACCCTATTTTGATAATACCTTCGAAAAAAACCGATCTTTCCGTGTATGGATGTTATATTTTTTCTTATGTTACATAAGAACATTTCCAGAAAACGGAGACAACTATTTGGATTTAATGCAACATCACATCATTTTCGTATTTGCGGCTCTGTACTCCCATCATCAAAATCCTCAGCTACCGGACAATTCACTATGGTACCAGCAAAATAGAGCGACACCGAATTACGAACGACATGTACGTGAATACCTCGATAATATGTTTCCCAATAGATGGATTGGCAGACGAGGATTTTTAGAGTGGCCAGCTAGATCACCTGATCTAACCCCACTAGGTTTTTTTGTGGGGATACCTCAGGTCAAAAGGTCACGTTAACAGACCCAATACTATCGATGAACTGAATGAGAGAATTAGGACCGAAATTAATTTAATTAACGCTGCTATCCTCACTTATGTTTTGCAAGAGTTCCAACATCACCTTGCATATTGTCAGGAAGCAAATGGCTCACAATTTGAGCACTTATTTCAATAGTTTGCAGGTTCATTTAGTCCTGTTGTCATTTTTATAAATTACATTATTATGAATGAGATCTCTTCTATTTCTCGAACACAAGGTTGTGTAACATTAGAAAAAATATAACATCCATAGACCGAAAAATGCGTTCTTTTTGAAGGTATTATCAAATATTATTGCCGTTTGAGAGAAATGATAATGACGTCATAGCTCGAACAGTAGTGACGTCATCAAAAATATGAGTACACCAACAAGACATGCGCAACTGAAAAAGAAAATTGACGTGTCTAAGCTTTTTTCTCCCAATTGGCATAACAAGCTTTCAATGAATTTGTTCCAACCTCTACGTGCTCACTGTATATTCAGGATGAGAAATTTATTTCTTCGGAAAGATTCAAGACAAACAGAAAATTCACAGATTGAATTTTATGAAACATTAAGTTTTTACAATATTCTCGTCAAGTTTTCTGAAACTCACCTGTGATCCTTCCTAGTTTTCCGTCAGTCACCGGGTGCAGATAATTCGCCACTAGACCCCCTATATGAGCCCCCACACTGTATCCAATTATGTGTAGGTAGTCAGCTTTCACCCCTCTGGGGTGGTGAGTTAAATAATGAACCAGCTGGGCTATGCATTTAGCACAGAACCTAGGGGCCCATGCCATTTGCTGGAATAAAAGAAACTTCAACATGAACAGCATCATTCATAATTTGACGATCTGCAAAATTTATTCAAGCAATAAACACTGTGTCCAAGATGAGGATATATATAGCATTGGTATCACGAAAACGGTGAGAGACAATGATTCGGTTGAATTCGCGCACCCAGAGGGCCATTCCAAGAGTCTTCAATTTTCAAAAGCTTTCAGAATTTGTCGAATTTGAAAAAATTGAGTCGATGGTTTTGCGAATACGAATCATATCAGAAGTTGCTATTATTATTTTGATCTCCAGAAATAACGGTGGAAAATATGAAATTTGTTTTTCAAAATATCACTCCTTTCAATAAAACTGAAAAAATAATGACGATTTTCGAAGAATGTTGGAATGACAATACATGAATGTGCGATTTTTTCCCATTTGACAGAATCTGCATTTCCCATCGTTTCCGAGATACCCATGCAGTACATCTTCATCTTTTCTACGAGCGTAAGCAAAGTACTACGTACTTTTCCGCAGGCATTTTGGTGCGCAAAGTAACACTTTTCCGCACTGAGAATAAGAAATCTGAATGATACAGGGAAAATTTATATGTACCCATTGCAGTAGCTGTAGACTATTCCATGCAATGTGAGAATCCGTTGTTGTCCTCTTGTCACTATTTTTACCATAGTTTGATTCACCTTCTGAATGTTTATCTAGATTTTTGTATTTCAGCTTGAAACATGAATCAGAAATCTTGAGTACTGAGATAAATAATTACCTGTAAAATATTTGTCGAATGTCAATAATTGTTGTTAATTATTGTTGTTGTACATATTATTAACGGACAATTGATTTTATTTTATAATTTTTGATTGTTTTCTTGTTGTTATTGTCATACAGTTTTTTTCATATATGTTCAATGAAACATTACTGAGTGAATTATATATTTTTTTATTCTCATTGATATATCATATGGATGTCATGAATAATTTGATATTTCATTATCATTTTTCATTGTTATTCGATTTCTTGTTATATACTCCTTCATTTCATTTTCAATCGGAAATTATTGGGTGAATTATATATTTTGTTCGTCTTTGTGTTACTGACATGAAGCTCGTAAGAAAAATTCCGTTCCTAACACGTTCCTTCTCCGTTCGCAGAAACTTATACGAACTCCGCTACGCGAAAAAGTAACACTTTGCGCACTTGTAATAACTTTTTTCAAAATGACAATTTTCTACAAACGTCAAGAAATGGCAAGGTTCGCGCATTGATAACAATGTGACCCTTCTTTCCATTTTCCTACGTTCCGACGACACCGTGTGCAAAATAGTGTGTGAAATTGCCGTAACTTGATCCCGAAATTTTAGTTTGAAATTTCATTTGATATTCGAATTTCATTCCGCGCACTAGATACTAGATAAGTTCGTTAAAGTGTTACGTGCGCACGTGTTAGGAACAAAATTTTTTGTACGAGCTTCATTTCGATTTACAAAAAAATAAAAACTATGGAACAAAAAAACGAATAACAATAAAAAATAATAGAAAATTAAATTATTCATTGTTGATATCTATAACAAAAGAACATTTATTAACATTTCACATATTGATTGTAGGTTCAGTCAGTTCATTTATATCATAGGTGATTCATTACCAGTACTCAAAATATACTAGTCTTCTTTTTTCTTCTGTTGAGCTGAAATGCGTCACTTCGAAAGGTGGAATATACTATAGAGACATGATAGCAACTACAATGATATATATAAATTTCCCCTACCAATGGGATTTTTGAGTAGCTCTTTTTTCCGCACCGAATGTAACTCCACGCACTAAAATGCTTGCAGAAAAGTAATAATTTGAGTAAGCTCGTAGGAAAAATGATTTTTGGATTCAGGATTACACTAACAACAAATATTCTATTGCGGTATGCTGTACGGTTTGAATTTTTCTCCTGATGAGAAATAAGTTGTAACTACCGACGTGATTATTTGATACAGTAGAAAGAGCCAACTAAATACGCTTCCAAAAATCGAATCATGAATTAAGCTTCTTCAATATTCTCAAGAAAATATCCGCTACCACCGAAACTGAAAGATCAGAGCGCTTCAGTATGACACTAAGTGTTATCAGCATCCTGCCGATTTCTTCTTGTGTGAGTGTCTCATCACAGTCCTATCTTTAGAGAGTCAATTCCATCTTGCTAGATAAAATCCCTGAACAGATTCTTAGGTACGGTTCACTTTGAGTTGGAGAACATGAAAACTGTTGAACAAATGATAAATAAAGGTTGTCTTTCCTCCTATCGGTCAACGAAGCGAGTAGAAAATTTCTGAGATTCCAGTTTTTAGGCACGCTGTTTGAATTTAAGTGCCTACCATTTGGACTGAGTTCATCTTCATCAAGATGTTACTAAAATAGTGATAACAGGGCAAAGGTTCTTGGAAAATCTGAAACGCTGCGTACAGGAGACTCTGAATCATCATATATCCGTCACGAAGCATATCAGAGGTGACTTAGATGCCCTGTTTATCACCTGTAGAAGGCCTCATCGTCAGGCATCAACACAAACACTATCGAGATGGAGCAAGACTGTACTAGACGGAGTGGTATCGATACCTCGATTTTCAGTGATCATAGCACAAGACATGCGTCCACATCCGCCGTGCTTCGCTCCGGGATTAGGTGATATTGAAACAATTAGGAGTACCGCGGGTTGGACTAGTAGATCAAATGTTTTCGCAAATTTCTACAATGAACCACTAGTAGATTGATCCAGATATGCTAGTGTATTCTTCGCAAGAACTGATAATGTCACAGTAATAGATAAAAATTATATTAGTAAATAGGAATCAAATGTGTAGCCACATTGTATATTTTTAAGAAATTCTCAACCTGTTCCAATTGGGGTGAAGGTTGATGGAATTCTGCCCTCACATTGTTATATTTTTATGGAATTGAATTATTTCTGTAAACTCATATTGGAAATGAATTAAATGAATATTGTATAGTTAAATGTATACAAACAAAAAAAAACAAAAAATTGATGAAGCTTTGAACATCTACATGTTGGTCTACGAGGACGTGGTTGTAAAGTATGATTGTAGATTAATCGACTTGCCTGTAGGGAAGATCAATCTTGATTATACGAGGAACCACGTCCGAATAGACCAACCCACCCTTTCTTTCTACTCATTTTCCATATTTCTTTTTTTTTGCGTTCTTGGCACTGTCAAACGTAATGAGTAATTACTATCAGGTGATAGATGAGTTCGGGCCAAGACAGGTTTTATGACAGCTTCAAAATAGTGATTCGTGTTCCACCAGAGGCGTAACTACATGTTGGTCTACTCAAACGTGGTTCCTCGTATAATTCAGATTGATCTTCCTCACAGATAAGTCGATTGATCTACAATCATGGTGAGAATATAATATATGTATAGCTGATGGTAGGTTAACCAATTAATCTCACTGTCAGATCAGTGTCATGATACAAAAGGTACTCATACACAAAGACATTTTTGTGAAAGATGTTAATGGTAAGAAAGCGTGAAAAAGTTGCAAGCAGAAATTACAACGATCATAGTAACAAAAGCGATTCACGACATACCAATCGCGCGAGTATCGACACAAGAGGAGGAAACTTCAATGTCTTCATCGAAGTCTCCTTGTATGTGCACCTATATTGGATGATGATCTAAAGGACGAAATGATAAACGAATCTTTGGCAACGGTGCTGTCGCTCATATTAAATAACACTTTTTCTCGTTTTTTGTTCGTAATCACCAACTTACTCTAGCCTTCCAGTAAATTGAATTATCGAAGTATACATATAATTCGTAAATCGCATCATCCGGGAAGTATGTGATTCATTTCAAAACTCAGAGGACACATCGAAGAAAATTACCATCAGAGGTAACTTCAAAAGCACACCATCAGAAAATCACAAGATGTAATAAAACGGATGGGTGTTTCACGTTGTTACGACTTACCTGAAGGCAGGTATACTATTTATTCTTGACGAACCCAAAGAAAAGCTCTCAGTGCTGAGAAAATTCAACTTGTACAAATTTTGGCAGACACTCAGCAACAACAAACTATTGTATTACTATCAACTATAGTATCACCATAAAATTATTGCAGGATGATGAAGTGTGAGTTGAAGGTACACACTCATGTTGACTCTGGTACTTTGTAGTTAGAGCACGTCATGGAAATGCCGTGGCTAGAGAAATGTGAAAAAAGAGCGCTCTGACTCTTCATCAGCCTTGGTGGTATCCGGTGGCCTCAGTTCTTGAGGACATGATATTCAAGAGAGAGAAATTCAATTTCAAAGCTTTCCAGGCATCAGTTCGTCTCACCTAACCTTCAAACACGGTTCCTTGACAAGGGTTCCATAATCAACGATGATTATATTATAATTCCCCCTGTAGAAGTATGCATCTCTCATGTCGGTACTGGGGGCATACATCCTGCCGCCTCCAAAACCGTGTATCACTATTTTAGTCGGATAGCCTCTGTTGAACTGGCTGTTGTACAGGGACTCTTCTTTGGTGACGTCTAAAAGCTCTGGATTGTCTTGTGTTCGCCTGAAAGGATAAACTATAGAATTTTCAAGTTTTCAGTGGGAAAACTTCCGAGCACTACCATTCGGCCAATATTTAATGACTTGCTGATTTGATCAATGTGTTGAACGAGCTGCAGTCTCGGTTGCAGCCAATTACCAACTACCTAGAGGCAAACGTTATCAATTCATTACAATAGAGGTGTGCAGATTCATCGAATTTTCAACTGAAATCACCTTTTCAATGATATTCTCATACAAGAACATCATGTAACACCCTAACCAAAAACCCATTCAAACTGGTGACGTAAATATCATGCTGTTATCGTTCCTCTTGTACCTATTACCACTACACTCATATCAAAGCTTCGTGACATTTATAGCCAGCCGTGTCCATTCAAGAGTAATTTTTATCTCTGTCAGAAACTATGATGAGTCTGATATACAAATAAAGTCAAAACATAGGTCGTGATGAATGAGGAACTTTCGCATTAATTTCGAGTGGTTAATCTATGTTCACCTCTGTTCGGAGGTGGCAGCCGAATGACATGGAGACTGACGTCACTATATCTGTTCGTATCCTGCTACCATGAATTTCAATAACTATTTGATCGTAGGAAGTAAACATGCTCATTGGTGGAGTAGTTTCAATTTGCATGTAATTAGATTGTAAGGGTCGCCATCTTGGATTTCAGGTGCGAAAAAATATCATTTCAAGAAATCCGTTCCTTCATGGGTTCTATGTGTAACGGGCAGCGGTGAGATGGATTTTTCTTCCCAGAACTAGTCAAACTTTTCTGTTCCATCGCGAGGAGTGGGTCATCGTTTCATTGGAAGCAATTAACAGCAACATTAGAGTTGGTGAAGAAACAATATGTATCAACTCACTCATGTTGTTTCTGAAAATGTTTTTTTTTCTTTTTTTGACGCACAGAAGGAAATCCCATAATGTTCAAGGTACATCCTGTTAGTCAGTGGCGGAATTTTGTGAGAGGAGAAAGAGGTATTGGAATTTCTTTGAAGGGAGAAGAATAACGAATTCGAAGATATGATGAAATACAGGGTGTTCCATTGGAAAAAAAATATAACTTTGTGTCGTATTTCTGAAACCATACGCCAAAAAATTCATTTGTAAACTCTTCAATGAGCGTATAATGTAATAGTATTCTCGAAGATGGAAATCCTGAACCGAGCCGTTGCGAGTTTCGGAATCATCCAAGAGAATGATAGCCATTATACGCGAGTAGAATACTATACTTCCTCTACGATTGCCTCAAAGATTTTGCGAAAATATGAAGGAAGTCATGTATATCAGTCATAAATGACGATACATATATCATTTATGAACGTTGATTCCGAATTCCAGTGGATATCCATTCAGGATATTTCGGATATCCATTGATATTCTATTGACGTCCAGTGGGTGGCCTAAGGCCACCAACCTTGATGTCCTCATGGCGTAAGAAAGTGAAAAAATCCTGTTATCACGGGAAATTGATCCTGCGACCTTTCCCCCTGTTAAAGATTTATATACCAATCAGTATTCGGGATGTTTGATGATGTTTCTCATTTCAGTGGCAAGTTCATAGTTTTCAGAAAATATGAAACAGAGAAATATACTGGCCGATACCCAACCAGTGTTGCACCAATGCAAATTTCAGTCTCAAGCTATATTCGACGTAGGTATGTTTCATATCATGTAACTTTCATGAAAAATTCTTCATTATAAATTTCATAATGAAATCCTAGATTAATTCGAATCAACGAAAAATTGCCTGAACAACGTAATTTTGGATGTGTGAGGAATCAATGATGGTACTCCAATCCTAGTTCAAAAGAACGCTGATCAAACCCCTATTCTATGTTCTATCTCTTTTCCAGTGAATATACCTTATAAGATGTGAATTTGAAGTGCTACCTTTTTGATTTATATTTCTGACTTTTTGATATTATTCCAAGGGTAATATTCCAAGGACATCCAAAAGTACAACTTTTGCCGAAAAATATTTATGGAAAATTCCTTCAATTGGATTGGGTGGTCGAGTGTTATGTCGTTTGATTCTCTAAATCTCCAACTATTTTTTGGTGTCAACGAAAGTTTGGCGTCATCTCGAAAAAAGAAATTATATCGTCACTATCATGCAATTTTTATCTTTTTCAAGATGGCGTCTGTTTGGATGAATGAATAACAAATGATAGTTTGAGAGTTCAATAGAAATTGTTTATAGCCATCTAGTTGAAGGGATCCTACTATGAAGAATATAATATTATCAACCGTCATTTTGATTTGGATCGATATTTTCGTCTTGAATTTTGGTATCGTATGGAAAGATGTTTCGAATGAGCTGAATCAGTCAACCCCCCACCATTCCATTTGGAAAAAATCTTCCAAAACGGCATCTATAGGTGCTCGATTCGATCCATTAAACTACATATTTTTCTCATAGAAAATGGACCAAAGTTCCATGATTATATTCATTGTTCAGCTTTTTGTGGGATTTACTCTCATCGTGTAGGAGTTATAAAAATCCCACAGAAAGCTGTAAAAATGAATGTACCACCTTTCGAAGAATTCAAAGACAGTATTCCCATGATTATAATTTGAAGAAATGAATAATTCATTTGTATGTGGAACTATTGTCGAAGTAGAAATAAATGCAACGAGTTGTGACAGTATCTATATTGATCTTGTCAAACATTGTTATTCTCACAATGTACTCACATTATGCTTTAAACGGATAATACTCCTCCGTAGATGTGTATGAGAGCGATTGTTCAGGTTGTACCTAAGACCAACAGGAATGAATGATCTGAGAGGCCTCAGTATTTCACATACAATTTCACATACAATAGAGCTATTATAGTCCAATAATGTAATATCATATTAGATTACCTATATAATCGTATAGGTATTGAATATACAGGGTTCATCACGTATCCCGTTGGTTTCTCGAAATTACCATTCAAATGAAATTTTGAAAATTTGGAACGTCATAATATATAAGTCAACATAAACAATTGATATGAAATATCGCCAAGAGCGTAGCACTACCGATTCGACATGAACTTGACACAAACGTCCTTTTTATAAATGTAACACGCTGTGTTCTATTACATTTCTCAAATCTATGACTGAATTTCAAGAAAAATCGCATGAGATTAAAATTGTCTACAGTTTTCCGGTTTTACAATTCTTGTGGAAAATTTCCAGTTTGCACCAGTATCTTTTGAAACTTTTAAAACAAATCATAAACTTGCCGTCAAAAATATCTCATGTAGAGGTTTTCGAAATCTACGAGAGAATTTTTTTTTTCAAATTAAATAACTGACTACTGAATTCTACTTCAACTGATACGGGGTTTGCTATACCTTATACCAAAGGTTTTCGTGTCATAAGTGTTTCTTCATGAGAATGTTATGAGAATTTGAGTTGTATGATTGGTTGATTGTAGTACAGAGTAAATAGCTCAGAGAAGATAACGCTGGATCAGAAAATACTTGAATGATTAGTGATCAAATATGAATATTCGGCTGCAAACCTCCTGAATTTCCTGAATGAAAATAATTCAATGATTCATTTTCCAAATATAGAATCACAATCACAAATTTTCGAAATAGCAAACGATTACTTCACTCATCATGGAAGCATGTGACAGAAGCTAGGTCTACTTGTGGCAATGAATTCAAAAAATATCGTTATACTGTCTGTAGTGTAATCGAGAAGGTGGTTTATTCATTTTCATACATTTTTGGGATTTTCTCTTCTCGATTCTAAAAAGCGAATGGAAATAATAATGAATATTTTGATATATTCGTGGCGAAGACAGATTTATGATCTGCTTCAAAATGTCACTGCTTGGAATTTAACTTTCCATAAAAGATGAATTCTTAGTTCCAGTGATACCTTGTCATTCGAAAAATTTGGATTACAAATGATTCTACTTATCTTAGTGGTAAACATTTCGGGAGTGGTCGTTTTCCTAATGAAATTATGTAATTCAATGAATAGCAAACCGCAGGTTTTTCATTTAGCTCTTGTATATTTCTGAAAGTGGATGAGCATTATCTGTATATATCGTGTATAAATATAAAATGTTTATATGGTCATCAGATTTTTTTCCTGTTTCCTGTTGAACCAAGTGGCTGTCGCTAGAGTTAATGCATATTGGGGCACGTTTTAGTAATTTTCCATCACGTTTCTCAATACTTCAGGAGATACATTTGCCATCTCTACTTCAATATTCCCTTTCAGGGCTGCCAAGAACGTTGGCTTGTTCACAAAAATGCAAGACTTCAAATAACCACATAGAAAAAAAGTCCAAAAGGTGAAAATGCACTACTTGTTCTCCCAAAAACCACTGACTCATTGTTGCTCGAAATTATTTTGCGTCCTTGAGGTGTATGAATCTCCATGACTTTTTGCCGTGTATTTTTTATCTGTCTACTTCACTCATTTCATAGTTTCGATGACAAATGGCGCCATTTGCGAATTCAATAGGGTGATTACTTTTGCGCTACATGTTACAAATTCATTGAAAAAATCACTAATGTTAAAAATGTGAAAAAATATAATGTTAAATTCTCTACAATGGCTTTCTGTAAGACAAAGACTAATATATCTCACCATGATATTTATATATAAAATAATAAATGATATTGCTCCATCCTATTTCCGAGAGTAAGTAAGTAAGTAAGTAGGTAAGTTTAATATAGGTATCCTAATATACAATATATAAAAATAAATGTTACAATATAAATGTTACATCTTAACAATGATAACATTGAAGTAAATTATTCTCTAAGCAAGAATATGCAATGATATTGGAAAAAAAGAAAATAAATGAAAATTATATTATTTTACATATCTTATAGTCCTAAACAAATAAAATGGTGTAAATATGGTAAATAAACATTAAACTGATTTAAATATATTTTGATTTCAGGTAATCTATAAGTAATTTTTTGAAATGTATTATAGAACTGCTACTTGTAATGTCTTTTGGAAGCTTGTTATATTCTATGAGACCACGGTGAAATAGTGAATTCATTGATCTTGTGTAATTTGTTCTTGTCACATAAAAATTCATGTTACCTCTTGTAGGGTAATCATGAATTTCATTTTGATAAATGATAAATTGATTAAAGTAGGTTGGTAGTTTTCCTGATATTATTTTGAAAATAAAAATCATAGAATAATAAAACACTCTGTCCTTAACTGATAGCCAATCAAGAATCTGCAGCATATATATTATGGGAGTGTATCTGTTACATTTCAACAATATTCTCATTCCTCTATTTTGCAGTTTCTGCAATGATGAGATACAGTTTGAATTGAGAAGAAATAATAAGGAAGGACAGTAATCAAAGTGAGGTTTGATTATCGTATTATAAACCGTTAAGGAGGTTTGAAATGACATATATCTGCTGATTCGTGTGAAAAAAAAATAATTTTTTTGCAATTTTTTTGTTAATATTTTGAAAGTGTTTTTTTAGGTTTAGTGTGTTGTCTATCATAAATCCAAGATATTTAAATTCTTCTACCAATTCAATTGTTTCACCATAGATTTCAATTTTTATCAAGTTTTTATCCAACAAATTGTTTTTATGCTGAGTGGTTATAATCATTGATTTTGTTTTCTTTATGTTGAGTTTCAGTTTATTAATTGTGAGAAATTCTGAGATTTTGCCAAGTGTTCTATTCATTTTTTGGATAGCATTTGGTAGATCAACATCACTTGCTGTTAGTAGGGTGTCATCAGCGAAAAGATTAATAAATTCACATTCCTGAATATAATTGATATTATTATTATTCAAGTATAAAATGAACAACAGTGGTCCCAGTACACTCCCTTGCGGAACACCGGTATTGATGACTTTATTAGTTGAAAATGAATTATTTATTTTGGTACATTGCGACCTATTTTCCAAATAGCTTTTGAACCAGCTGTAAGGACCATCGGTTAATCCATAATATTGAAGTTTCAAGAGTAAAATAGAAATATCTATGGTTTCAAAGGCTCTCTTGAAATCCAGGAATACTGCTACTACATATTTGTTTGAATCAATATCTATTTTCCATTTTGACAATGTTACTTGTAGGGCAGTTTCACAGGAATAACTAGATCGGAAACCAGATTGATATTCCATTAGGAGTTTATTTTCATTAATATAGTCTAAAAGCTGACTGTAAACGGTTAGTTCAAGTACTTTTTCCAAGCATGGTAATGTATCAATTGGTCGAAAATTAATAGCTTCACTATTATTTGCAATTTTGGGTACTGGGACAACTGTGCTATTCTTAAGTTGTTGCGGGAAAACTCCGGTTTCCAGAGAGGTATTGACAAAGTTCAAAATAACAGGACCAATAACATCAAACACATTTTTTAAAACTTTGTTGTTGATAATATCCGAATTGCATTTATTGTCTAAGTTACTTATTATGATTTTCAATTCTTTTAAAGTCAGTGATTCAAATGATGAGAATTTGCATTGAATTCTGGGTAAATTGGTATAAGACCATGGGAGAGAAGGTGGAATTCCATCTCTAATCGATACTATACTTTCAATGAAAAATGAATTGAACATTCCAGCTTTATCGTGATCCGTTACAGCTTTTGTTGTTATTTGACCTGTTTCAAAAATTATTTGATTTGGGATAGAGGGATTTTTTGGTTTTATTAGAGTTCTTAGTGTTTCCCACATTTTTTTTGGGTTGTGTGAACAATTGTCAATTTTTGTTTTATAATACTCATTTTTTTTTATTTTGAGAAGATTAACAACATCATTTCTACATCTCTTATAATTGATCCAGTTCATTTGTTTAAGGTTCACATCATCACCATTTCTAAATGCTTTATAAGCCCTGTCCCTCAATTTGCTTAGTTTAACAACTTCATGGTCATACCAAGGCAATTGATTTCCCTTAATTTTATATGAGATTAATGGAGAAATGATATTTACTAGCCTCCCAATATTTTCCAAAATGTTGTCGTAAATCACATCAACATCTATTGAATTTAAATTCCAATTGCAAAGTATCAATTGATTATTTAGTAAATCTAGATTGCTTGTACTAAAATTTCTATATGTTCTGATGGAATCATCATTAGATATGGATGTATTTCTGATAGAGACTGAAATAATACTATGGTCAGTTATTTTTGGTGTTTTATGTACCTTATAAGAACAGCTCTGTTACTTAAAACATAATCGATCAATGAGCTGCTAATGTTAGTTACTCGGGTGGGTTCATTAACTAGTTGATCAACCCCATTGATGGTTATGAAATTTTTAAACTGTTGAACGTTATTGTCATCTAAGTTGAAGAAGTTCAAATTAAAGTCCCCCACCAGAATACATCGATTTTTCTCATTGAAAAAATTTTCTGCCCAAGTTTCAAAGTGTTCAAAGAAGTTACTGAGATTAGAACTAGGTGAACGATATAGGCATCCTAAAAATAGATTTTCGCCCTGAATTTTTAGTCTGATTACTAAGCACCAATAAACTTTATCTATACAAATGTTTTTATAAATTTTGAAGACATACTCATTTCTCAAATATATCACGACACCTCCAGTATATCTGTTAGATGAATCACATCTCACAATTTTGTATCCATCAATCTCAAGTTCAAAATCTTCCATGTCACAGGTTGTACGTGTTTCACTAAGTAAAAGAATAGACGGTTGATAGCATATGATGTCATGGATCAGTTGGTCGTGGTTGGCCATCAAACTTTGGATATTGGCATATATGATGTCACTATTGAAGGATATATCAGGATATTCAGTAATTAGTTTTTTTCCTCTCTAGGAGATACATCTACTATTGTAGGTATATTATTTATATAACGAATTCTTTTGTTATGTATTCCTTGGGAAGTGAGTTCAGTAAGTTTAGCTTTGACCGAAAGATAATAGTCTCTTTGTAATTGAGTTTGATCCCCAAAAATTATGATTCCAGTAGCCTTAATCATATTTTTTTTTCTAAGAATTTTCAAGGCATCCTCGCTGTTCTCAAGAACAACTTTAATTGGTCTGTTTCTATCATTTACTAATTTACCAATTCGGAATGTTTACTTGATCGTTACTTCTTCAGAAAGGTCACCGAGTATTTTCCTTACACATTTCCGTATCATCACTTATTCTATTTTGAAGACTGTTTTGACTTGACTCTTGAATGTTACATATTATAATGTTTGATGCTCTACTCTGTCTTTCCTGTATCTCTTGGACAATAGTATTTAGATTCCCAACCATATTCTCTTCTTTAGCTTTCAATAGCATTTCCTGTAACTTTTTATTTTCATCCATTAACTTTTTGTTGATTTCTAGTACCTCATTTGAATTTCCAACGATTCCGGGCACTTTTTTGAAATTTTCCTTGCAACTGGTACAGAAGTAAAGCAGACTACGTTTTTGAATTATAATAGCTCTTAATTCAGAGGGAGCAAGGTCAGCACATTTTCCATGAATCATTTCCGCACAGCAATCACAGGTAATTATCTTTTCATTATCATATTTGGTTATTTCAGAATCACACCTAGCACACACCATTCCAGACATGTTCTGTAGATATGTCCTAATTCCGGCCCTGGTCTAATTATTTGTAAATGGATTTGCTTCAGTTACCTTGCTTTTTTTGGCTTGGAGATACGGTTTTTTTTGCTGGTGTCAACAAAAAGTGTGGTTTCCACTCGTGAATTCTGATAATTATGCTAGTCAAATGCAATTTTTGGCACTTTGCATATGAGAATCACCATTCATTTTCTTATACACTTGTTCCCCATACTTTCATGGTTGTTCAGTGAAAAAATTAAAATATTTGATCGTCTTTATCTAGAGTAAACACTGAGTGAATGAGGAGCACATTAAAGTCTATCTATCTATCATTGGATATCTCATATCATAATCATATCATACATAACATTCAATCCTGAGGTACATCAATACAACACAAGAAGTAATACAAATATATTTATTAGAAGAACAAACTCAACTCAAAACTCAATGAATTCATTGTTTTTCAAGGGTTCTAATGACTTCAACAAATTTCCAAATGAAATCAAATGTAGTCCAACTGTAGCAAATTTCAGAAAGAAAATAAGTGACCATGCCATAAATAATTATATTAGATAAAATATTAAATATTGTCCCGATCAGTATTTCATTCCTTAGTTAGAAGCCAGTTGATGTAACTTTTTATTGATAAAATTGTAATGGTATATTATTATATTTTGATGATTTATTCAATCTTGGATATGTTATTATTTGAAATTGATCAATCTTTTGTTGATATTAGGGTGAACCTATTTGAATAAACTTCTCCTTCTTCTAGATTTCTCATGTCCAAACGAGGACAGAGAATCTCGAAATTTAGAAAAATTAGAAATCAAATATTCGAAAAATTAGATGTTCCCAAGGATCAGTAACATTATTCTTTGAACAAAAAGTCCATTGAAACCCAATAGAGGAATAGATATCCTAGATATACGCAACAGCCATGATTTATACCAATATACCAATGTCATCGGTAGTTTAAGTTGTGAAATACATGAAATACATACACGAAGTATCGACTAATATAGACTTTCGACATCAGATCATCCGGGGAAAGTATAAATATAGACAATGGTGGAAGTCAACCAAATTCTATTGCATTCAAATTACACTAATAAGTACTTTCAGTCTGAGCAGTTTCGAGAATCACAATTGTCAATCGTAGGTTTACAGGGTGTTTCAAATCTGTAGGTGAGCATGGGTATCTCAGTAATCATGAGATATACAGGGTGTCCTTAAAAGGTCTTTACAAAAAGCTACCACATATTCTTCAGACCAAAACAATTCGATACAAGCAAACTTACCTCAGTAAAAAGTTGCTTAGTTTGGGCGCTAGACGGCTCTGAAGTTGAAATTTTCAAATCGATTTTGCTTCATAACTTTTGAACGGCTCATGAGATTTTTTTCAAATTTGGTACGTTGGCATAGACTCATCGGGCAATGAAACTCATATCATAATCATAATGAATATCATTCCATGGGCGTAGAACTTGATTTTTTCAGTAAATAAACATCTAAAACACCTACGCCAATGGAAAAAAATTAGTTTCAATATGAAATCTAAATTATTCAACTCATTCACTACAAAAAAGGTACTCTTGACAAAAGTCGATTCCTCTCATGGTTTCGACAAAATTTTAATTTTAGTGATTTAGAGCATAATTAATAATAAAACGATTAACAGATATTTCATGAAAATTGTTCAAAATGTTCACCATTTTCACGTATACAAAGATTTATACGACGCAAAAAGTGTTGAAATGTACTTTTTGCATAGGTTATTTCTATTGAAAATAAGTAGCACTGGTTTTTTTTTCTGAAGACTATTATTATCTGCTCGAAAACAGTGATATTCACATTCTTGGTTTCCATAGTTTCATCTGTGTTGATTTGTCGAGTTTTATTGACGTTGATTGTTGATATCGGACTTTTCTGATTTATCATGGCCGTACAATACACCAATGAAGAATACACCGATATGTTATTGGTATTCGGATATTGTCAAGGAAATGGTCGAGAGAGTGTGAGGGTGTATTCGGCAAGGTTTCCAAATCGTCGCGTACCAAGCCACCCAACCTTTGCTGCAGTTGAGAGACGTCTTCGGGAGACCGGTCATTTTGCTCCTAGAACTGGTGATTATGGAAGACAGCGTTATGTAAGGATTCCCGAAGTCGAAGTAGAAATTTTAGACCGTATTGAAGAAAATCCAGAATTGAGTACTAGACGGATAAGTAATGAACTAGAAGTTTCTAGGAATGCCGTTCATGAAGTACTAAGAGAACAATTATTATACCCATACCACAAGACGCCAGTTCAAGATTTATTAATCCATGATTCACAAAGTCGTCTGATGTTTTGTAGGTTCATTAATTTGCAAAGAGAAATGAATCTGAACTTTGGAAAGAATATTTTGTTCACTGATGAAGCCTGTTTCACGAGAAGAGGAATAACTAATTTTCATAATGAACACGTTTATGCAATTGAAAATCCTCATTCCATTAAAATAAACCATTTTCAACACGAATTCAAAATCAACGTTTGGGCTGGAATAATAGGAAATTTTATAATTGGTCCTGTCATACTTCCACAAAGATTAACAGGAGACATGTATTTACAACATCTACGAAATACGTTGCCAAATTTGTTGGAAGATTTACCACTCCAACATCGGGTAGATATGTGGTTTATGCACGATGGAGTTCCACCACATTTTTCGGTGGATGTTAGGAATTTTTTAAACCAACAGTACCCAGACAGATGGATAGGTAGAGGTAATGATGCACCCGTGAATTGGCCACCACGTTCTCCAGACTTAACACCGATGGATTATTTTGTATGGGGTTATCTCAAGTCTACGGTTTACAAGACCCCTGTGAATACTGTAGAACAATTATGGCAACGTATCCAACAGGCGACGAATAATCTTACAGGCGATGAAGAAGTTATGCAAAGAGTACATTTCAACTTTTTGCGTCGTATAAATCTTTGTATACGTGAAAATGGTGAACATTTTGAACAATTTTTATGAAATATCTGTTAATCGTTTTATTATTAATTATGCTCTAAATCACTAAAATTAAAATTTTGTCGAAACCATGAAAGGAATTGACTTTTGTCAAGAGTACCTTTTTTGTAGTGAATGAGTTGAATAATTTAGATTTCATATTGAAACTAATTTTTTTCCATTGGCGTATGAGTTTTAGATGTTTATTTACTGAAAAAATCAAGTTCTACGCCCATGGAATGATATTCATTATGATTATGATATGAGTTTCATTGCCCGATGAGTCTTTGCCAACGTACCAAATTTGAAAAAAATCTCATGAGCCGTTCAAAAGTTATGAAGCAAAATCGATTTGAAAATTTCAACTTCAGAGCCGTCTAGCGCCCAAACTAAGCAACTTTTTACTGAGGTAAGTTTGCTTGTATCGAATTGTTTTGGTCTGAAGAATATGTGGTAGCTTTTTGTAAAGACCTTTTAAGGACACCCTGTATAAGGTGAGTTAAATCTGGACAAAGTTCTGATATTTCGTGCTCAACAAAGTGCTGCTTCGAAGGTCGAAAAATCATATGTCTGATATCTGGAACTTTTGTGAAATCGTTCAGAAAGATGAGTGTGTACGTGTTGCGTTCCTGAAAGTTGAACTTTCCCTTGACATTTTCGTTTTCGAAGATATGACAAGAGGGTTAATACAAAAGTTGGATGAAATAACTTGAATTTCGATTAGAAGATATTTTCTGACACACAGGATCTTTCAATTTTCAGAAATGAACATCAACTTCTATTTTCCAGATGAAACACTATAGTTATGTTCATTTTTCGACAGCTTTTCTCATAATTAGTGATGAAACTAACAAATTGCATATTTGGATCGGAAATCATTAGGTTATTGATGATCAAATTTCTGATCGAAAAACCGCTTCATGGATCTTCAATTCATATTACATTATGTAGTTGAACATAAAGAGCAATATCTAGGCATCTTCATGGAGCTGAAACAATATATTGACATGATTCCACTCCTCCAAACCCACTTCTTTCACATCACCTTATGTGATAAGAAATGGTGATCCATTAGTCAACTCTCATAGTCAATAACTCAATCATATTCCATCGAAATATGCCGATTGTTGGTATCAATAGAAACAGAAGAACAGCTCTCTGAGCAAATCAAAATCTATGGAAAAATTCACGCATGAGTGAAGAAACAGCGGATTCCTAATATGATACTCCCATTTCGTGGAAAAGCAATGATTGAATAACATTAATTTCTGAATATCTCTTCTAGAGAACTAACGAAAAAATTGAAACTATTTCTGTTTTGACGGAAACTTCTGGAAGTATTCCTATTTTTTCTCAACTTGAAGCAGCATTATATTGACCACAAAATGGCGCAACTTTGCCCCGATTTGATCGACCTTGTGTCTCTCACGGTTACTGAGATCCCCATGCTTAGCCACGAATATGTATGTATAGTTTTATATATGAAAGTGCAAGTATTTACCATGATATTTCTAGGTCAATCGATTATGGTAATTTGGTAGACCTCACACAAGACGAAGAAATCGTCGACGGATAACACATCATCAGGATGTTGGCCAATATTCCAAGGAACCATGAAGAAAGCAACATGTTTATTTACAGAACCCTCAAACATAAAATGTGAACATAAAATATTCAATGAACGCCCTCTACATTTTTGAGAATAAAAGTGCTACATAGCAAACCTACACAGATAATTGTTCTTTTCGAATATAGTTTATAGAAAAGTACCTTACACAGATACCTAGATTGGAGCACTCGAAACATGTTTCCCCAGGGAATGAAAATATTGTATCGAATATCGGAATGGCTTTAGATATAGGTGTGAGGAAAATCTGGAACAAAACTAGATATTGAATCAACGTAGATGCAGATGATGGAATGAAATTCACAAGGAAAGAAAAGGAGCTATTACGTTCTGATAAAAGTTACCAATCAAAGTTACCAATTTCTGAAGTGCTGTATCTCGAGAACTATTAAGCCTTCATACCTGCAGTTGTGTACTTTAGTGGCAAGTCCAGGTCATAGATGATATAGGTATAAATGTTTCCAATTGCTATACATTCATCAGAATAATAAATAAACAAACAGAACAAAAATTATGAGAAATTCAATGTTTTTTGGGAATATCTCAAAACGCAATAGACAATTTCATTGAATAACTCCAGATTCGGATTGAGCACACCAGAGAACATGAGGAAAGATAAGAAACTTGACGAATTGATTTCTTCAACGTGAAGTTGCCATTTTCCTGATTATAACCTGGCGAGACTGGCATTATGCAATATTATAATGATGGAGAAGAGAAAAATGTCAATATAAATGAATCAAAATATGTTACATGGAAATGTGACGAAATCTGAATTAACAAGATAACAAAATCATCAACTCTCCCAGTGATGCATATTCATTCATCCATGTTACTCGTATCGGGCGTCCTTCAATAATGAGTAGCTATCTGCAGTTAGTGAATAATTGGAAATACCTAGCTTTCTTCTCCGTCTCTGGTTGTTTTTGTTTGTTCTGTACAAATTCTGAAATGAGTATCTTCCCAAAGAGCTAGCTAAATAGATATATTTCATTCAACCACTTCACATGAATGATATGTTTGAAGCATGTCAAGATGCAATACAAGATACATTATACATGTCGAGATGAAAAAATACATTGAAGAACGAAAGAGATTGAAATGGCAAAACCATATCGTTAAAGTTACGTTGTGTCGAATCAAGCAGTCATTACATTTTGTGAGCTGTGAGAGTTACATAATCATATACAATATTTTAAAAGTTTCAAATACCTACAATATACTGAAACTTAAAAATTTGGAAAGCAAGACAAGTGAGTACACGAGGCTTGTATCAATATACAGGGTAACTCACGGTCGATGGTACGTTAGACGTTCATGCAACGCAGGATTTTTCTGAAAATTTCGCATCTTACATTTTATCACCTGTTTTATCGATCTAAAATATTTTCGAAATTGCGACGTTGCCGTTTCTATCAAAGAGTCCTAGCAACTTAATTTTTTTAAATGGCACACCCTGTATATTAACAAATTTTTAGGATTGCCTTTTCATTACAATTCTCTTTTGTTGATGAATCCCTATACCTACCTCTATCGGTTTTCAAGATAAACGATAATTTGTGTTAAATATGATCCAAAACATATCCCTTATTGAACTTATGTAAATCAGGGCTCTCGAATCATAAAGAGTTGATATTTTAGTGGTAGTTTGGACAGGCTTGATGTATTCAATTTACACCGAGAAGTCGCCTCCATATCATACAGGGCGTGCTGAAATTATTATTATATCCGTTGTTCATACAAGTGGTCGAAAGTAAGTTAATTTTTTCAAATGGTACCCACTGTTTTCTACTCAATGAATTGGAAGACGAATAAAAATGCTACAAGATGACATAGCATGTCCCTATACCTAAATCATCAAGTTTTCTTAATAAAGCCGCTTTTTGTGAGAAATATAATTTTATGAAAAAGTTAATTTTAGATAGCCATGGAAATATCAAACTCATGACAGTTCGGTGACATCAATGAGTGATTCAGTAATTGTTATTGACAGTGTTTCAAAAAATCTCCCAGAATGAATGCGAATATCGATTATTCAAACGAAGTTCTTATGAAGTTATTCATTGTAATGAAAAGGCAATTCTAAAAATTTGTTAAAAAAATGAAGTTGCTAGGACTTTTTGATAGAAACGGCAACGTCGCAATTTTGAAAATATTTGAGATCGATAGAACAGGTGATAAAATGTAAGATGCGAAATTTTCAGAAAAATCCTGCGTTGCGTTCTTTGAACAGGACAACTAGGAGCTCAATCAGCAGGGTGGCTCTACCCTTTATGATCATGCTGTTTAGATAATGTATGCAGTTCATAAGTTCAGCATCTACCTCTCAGACCATATTATAGAGGTATTCATTGGATTTTTCGAGAAATATGACCAACTCTTTCTAGAATACTTGCTAACCTCAATGCCCTGTGAGTTATACAAGAAGAAGAAGGTAATCAGAATTCTTGGCAGACAAAAATTTAAAATACTCGGATCCAACGAATCCTTATCTTGGATCTCACGCTAGATGCTGATACATCTACTCGATTTGTTTGATTTCTGTCTACAGTTAATGAATCGCACTCAGAAGTAAACCGATTCTATACATATAGTCAGAGATACAAAGTGTCGCGAACAATGCAATTTCTGTATGATTTACCCTCCAAAAATATTACGCCAGTAGTATGATTCTCTTCAACGTAGCTCTATACAATCGATTTCACATTTTCTACATTATTTGTTTACAAGGTGGATCCGTAGTTCACATCCAGTTTCCTCAAATGGGACACCCTGTATATTTTCCTTGCTGAATCCATCGCTCATTACCTATACTCCAGATAATGATAGCACTGTAGAAATTCCCATACGTAACACCACCATCCACTTTCAATATATTGCTTATAACATTGTGAGGATTGGTACATTTCAAGTTTCTTCATGAAAAATAACTAAATAATTATTTGATTGAAAGAAATATATCATGTTTGTGAAACGAACCAAAAAGTGAAAGATAATTTCTTCCAGATTATGCTATTCAGTCCGTTTTGAGAAAAAGAGATACTATTTTGTCAACAGTAAAAACACAAGAGCTTTTTTTTCATCGGATAAATTTCTTTTCGTAACGAAATAATTTTGCCAATCAGTAATTTTACCAGAAAAACTGACACTGAAACTGACATCATCACTCGACCTTCGGTCTCGCGATTTTGTCAAATGTCAGTTTTTCGAACAAAATTACTGATGGAAAAATTTTGAGTTAAAAAGAAATGTATCCTTAAAAGAAAAGCTCGAGTGTTTTTTGGCAAGATAAATTAACGACTCATGTTGTAATGGTTTAGTATCAATTATCAACAATGCTCAAATAACTGACAGGGCAGAGTGACGTAAGCATACTAGATGTGGACACTTAAGAGGACCAGGCGTTTTTATCGGTGATAAAAAATTATGCACCTTTTTATCGCTGTCAAAATGACAAAACAGTCGTCTTTAAATGACACATTTTATACAGGAGTTAATTTATCATTTAAAAAAAATGATTTTTCACCATGATTCTTGGGAAAATACAGTTTCTTTCAATATAGATTTCGAGTTCCTAATCAAAATGCAATACCTAACAAATTAGATGGAAAAATGGAAATATATTTCTGAAGTGATTATATCTCATGTATAGGTAGGTATTAGATATGTATGATAGATTTCACTCGGACATTTATCATATGAGTGATAAAAATCGGAATCCTCAAATATAGTGTTCTGACTAATTTGCTCGAATGAGACAGCACAATTTTCAATCGAGTTTTCCATCATTTTTGACATAGTAGGTACGTTGAGTCATCTGGAATTATTTTCAAAATGGATTAATTTTCGGAGCTTGAAATGTTATCATCGAGATCTTCACTTCCAGATTCTCATCCAAGATTGTCTCGATTGACCTTTAGGTATCTATCCATGATTGAAATCACACTCTTGTAACTGACCATACTGGCGATAGTGAAACAATATGTTTGTCTGAGATGAGGTTATTGTATGCGGAACCTCTTACTCAATTTGTTACCTTGACTTGAATACGAGGTACGGCTCACATAAACAGATAGTAGTTTTCTGAGAATTGATGTTCATTGTGGGTTGAAATTCTTGAATCGTTTCGAGTTTGAGTCACAAGGTTCTCAAAAATACATGATGTATGTTGAAACGAGATAGTAGATCGAATTCGCAAAGACAAAAATTGTAAGTAGACCCTCCGATCTGAAAATCATGCATGTCATGCATGATTTTGGTCATGCGGCTATTCAGAACGCATTACAAATGACAAATCCGACAGAAAATAGTTAGCACACCGTAAGCACAGGTTCGAAGGAGTGATAAGGGAACGTCAACATTTTTTCAGAGAATGTTTCCGTACGTTAGGAATTTGGATCGTTTTTGTCACCAGAATTGAACAAATATATTGAACAGTATTTTGCAACATCCATAAGATATATGTTTGTACCATATGGTTTGGGCACACTTTATAGCTTATAGAAGTTTGGTTTATCAACCATCTTTCAAAGAACCACTTGTCCGCCTGATATCAGTATTATCCGCTATCTTGCTGGTAATAATATTTAGTGCCTTCAAAAACGTGATCTGAATCGCCGCGAGTTTATTGTCTATGTGTGTATGAACAGTGTTTGGGTAACTATTGACATCATGGACGTATTAACATGTTTATACGTCCATGATTGTCATCGAATATGTTCGTTATATATTCCAATGCCATTGATGATCCTGCCTCTCAGCATACAGCCAATAAAAGAAGTTCATGGAAATTAACTCTCCGATAAACACTCAGTACTGATCGCTATCCATACAATAACGGATTTCCTATGGACATCAAAATCATGTCCAATTGATGTCGGAATATCCTTGAACTACTCTTGGTTAACCATGGGATATCCATAAGATATCCTGTTTCCAACATTTTCTCAGCACATATCCGACATTAGGGGTTAATATCTCAATTTTCTGTTGATTCAAATAAATCTAAGGAATCCATTAGATGATTTATCATGACGAATTGATCATCTTTGAAATATTTCTCAACACATCAACAGGTCTACTTCTAAAATAGCTGAAGACTGAAATTTGCATTGGTGCAACATTATTTTTTAATGTGACACTGTTGCTAGCTTACTACTGAGATGAGAAGCATCATCAGACCCTGAATACTTAAGGATATAATTTCTCCAACAAGTGAGATAGCCTGAGCAGTAAAGGCATCAGTTTGATGATTGAGAGGTCGCGAGGTCAATTCACCAGAATTGATTTCAAAAAGTAGCAACCCTATGTTGAGTTGCAAGTATTAATGTATCGAGAAAGTGTAGTCATCGCCTGAATTTGTGAACGGAACAACTTTGGTGAAAGAACTATTATACTAAAATGATTTTGTGAAATATGAAAGATGTGATAGGTAACAACATCCTCAAAGAATGTCGTTTCACTCAAGATAATGCAATAAAAATTGCCGAGAATAGGTTAAATGATTCCTAATATGCAATACAAACTCAAGTTAACCAACACACGAAATCCAATAACTTGAAACTGTACTCACATCGAGTCGTTGAAGTAGTGAAAATTCACTAGTACATCAGCATCATTTCACGTTGTACAATCATATCATGAGTCGATATTTTATGATAATCATGATTTTGTGAGAGGATATTGTTTCAGTATATGCTATAGTATCAACAATGACTTCTCACCATTTTCAAGATAATTTTTCACTTGAATCATCATGTTCCTAATCAAAAGAAAGGGGTTGCTATTTTTTGCAGCACGCATTCTTTTCTGAACAATTCTCGTTGCCTCCTCAAACTGACTTCGAAATCATTGGCCTCACCTCTGCCCTGTCTTCGATAAATCTAGGCTATATTGAAAAAAAATTTAACCATTGTCAAGAGAGGTCACCGCTTACCTACCACCGGTTACTATTTTCATATAGATAGAGATGAAGTTATACTGATACCCCTTCAGCTCATTCAATTCATTCTCAACTGAATGGGTAGTCATTTATAACGACACCGAACATAACCTATTCGGAGTAAGTATACTAGATATTATCCGTCATTGGCTCCACTTTATGCCAGCAGGGACTGTCTATAGATGATACAGAAGATAAACGGAAGAGAAAGAAAATAATCGTATCAATGCAATGGCACCAGGCCATACTCACGAGTAACAAAATGAGAGAAACTGCATGCGTTGTCAGCGTTTTGATTGGCTGATGCCATTAGGATGCAAATTTCCCATGAGCTTGAATTGATTTCACATCGAACTCGTGATTAATTATTCGAGTATAACGATTTTTTTCCTATATTCTTGTACTTCATAAGTCATTTTATCACCTATAGAGTTGATTCCTTTCAGAAATCTCGTAATATGCATGGTAGTCTTGTTTGAAGCCACTGTAGCAAAAACTACTATCAAGAGACACGAAAGCGACTCCTGGGGAGATCCCAGGCGGCTTGCTAATCATCCCGGAGTTTACCATTGCGAAGAATTACATTACATTATTTCCATTGAGTTGAAAACGGAAGCAGATTCGTTTCCGAAACTTTCACTGAGATAAGTAGTAGTTTTGATATTTCACTAACAAATAGAGAATTTCTCTTTTAGGTTGAAATTCAAGCGCAGTGATATTTTGGGGCAGATCACAAAATCTGTCCTCACTAGAAATACCTATATTGAAATAATTAATGGAATAACTATTTCCATTTTCAGAAACGAGAAGAGAAGATCACAGAATATTTGAAAAAATAAATAATGGATATACATTGTTACGAACTACTCAGGTTTATATGCAAAAATTGAAAAATAGAAAAAATTGAGAAAAAAATCATGATAATGTCATAAGTCTACACACGGGCATATCGGGCACTTGAACTATCAATTTATTTCATTATCTTCTGGTATTCCTAAGTATTTCCTCTCATCTCATTTTTGTTGTCGAAATCAAAATAGAATAAATCAGGAAAACTCACCTTGTGTACAGAAAAAATTGTATTTGCTTGTGGGGACATCTGTAAGGTTTGGGAATGCATGACGACGTATTAAATGCGTCTGTGAAAGTCTCTGGTTTCTTTCTTCCTTTGGATCTCTGTGCATAAACTCCTGGAAAATAATTTGATTGATCGAACCGGTACTGCGAATAGATAAAAAATGGACCAATATTGGACATATTGATGAAGAAATCTTCACAGATTTTCATACTGAGAATACCTATTTGTTAACCCTTTAGTTCGATAAGAAAATTAGGTTTGTCTTAAACTTTTAGAAGAATGGCATGGCAAGAAGTAATATACCTGTATCAGATATTATTTTCCAATTCATGAGAAAATAGGGTGTCTGGAAGTTATGCAAAAAATGGCAGGGGGTGATTCTATCGAAGGAATATTTCATAAGTTCCTGTGACTTTTTCTCAAAAACTCACTAAATGTCACTAATAACTAATTAGTTATGTGCCTTCAAACCTCGAAAAAATCCAATGAGCCTAAAAATCAATATTATCTCTTATTACCGGTCATCATCGATTTCAAAGCCTATACAACCCACGCTGCTTTGCTGTACTTGAGAATTATGAGAAACTACAGAGAAGATATTATGGAAAAAGTTATAGAATATCCTTGTCTTTGAGGAATTCATGTCTAATTTGGACCAAGGATGCAAATAAGGAACATCAGTAAGAAGATTTCCAGATTCGAAGAAAATTCGTAGAGTAAAAAAAAGTAATGAATGATTATTGATTTCGAGAAATGTTTCACCTTCAAAGGCCTATAACTTCCTTATTAGTGAGTTTTCGAAAAAATGTTATGGAACCTTTTGGCAACCTAATATGTATAATATGTATAGTATCTCATATCATATACAGCATTTGAAATCATTCAAAACGAGGATCAACTTTTTAGTCAAGTCCACCGAAATCATGTGCGACGTTTAAATCGGTGTATTCAGATTGGAGGGAGACATTTCGAACAATTGTTTTGATGTTATCATGTACAAAAAGCAAAAATTAAATGCATCAAATCCTATTCGGGCAATTCATCGTTTCTCTAAATTTTAACGCGTCTTTCAGGTCCGGACATGGGACCCACTATTCAAATGTTTTCTAATGTTGCACTGAAGTTTGATCCCATAGTTCTGTTACACTCTGTATATATGCTCATACGTACTATATGTATGTTTATACGTACATATGTACACGTATATACACGCATGCTCAAAAACAAGGAGATTTATTGAGAATAAATTCATGTGACCCACAAAGGAAATCCTGTGCGTGGGTATACAAGAAATAATTTACAATAATTATCACGGAGGTCTTACTGCTATATCTGAACGAATTCAAAATATGTATTATTTTACACAACTTCAATTATATGTTATTCATATGGATTACATTCCTGAAACTAGATACTGAAATTCAACTCATAAAACTACAACAATTATAACATATGATCATCATCTAGAAATATTGGTGAATGTGTTCAATTGTTTTTCAGATCGACGATTTTTTTTATTTCTTGGCGTGATTTGTTTAATAACCATTTTTTGAGCTTAGCCTTGGCCATCATGAGGGAGTTAAGTTGTTCAAAATAATTTGGAATTCCACTATATATTTTTGGAGCAAGGTATAGGTGGCCTCTTTGCCCTATTGTCTTCAACATTCGTGATATGAAAACAGTCTGGTTCCTATACCACCTATATTTTGATATTCATGATCTATCATAATGGACTTTGTAAGATTTTTACGCTGATACAAAGCGAGAGATTGGACGAATATCTAATATCGAGAACATTTGTTTATCTGTACAGGTAATCGCTTGGGTACCTATAATTTTTCCCAAGTATTATTTTCATTTTCATTAGATCCATTTCTGCATGGTTTCCAATTTTGACTCATACAAAACTGAAAAATGAAGAACAATCATCAAAAAATTGTATTTCCAGTATACCATGTATTTGTGGAAAATATTATACCGGTGAAACCAGCAGGCCTCTATCAGTAAGGATGAAAGAGCATAAGAACAATATAAAGAGAAGATATACTGACAAGTCAAAATTAGCTGAGCATATCCTTACTGAAAATGGACAACATATGGCCGATTGGGGTAATATTGAGATCATAGGAAAAGAAGACAACAACCAAAAACGGAAAATCAAAGAGTCTGCTTGCATTCTCCTGAACGGAGACAATAATATTGCTTCTTGTTCAGTTGATATAGATAGAACTTGGCATCCACTTCTGAAACTTGAATATGAAAATGGAAAATTCGATATCAATTAATGAAAACACCTTGTAACCAGAATTCCTCCATCTGCCAAATTGTCACTTTTCAGTGTCAAAATCGAAAACATCGAGAAAAAATTTTACAAAGAGAGAAAAAAAAATATTTCAATTGTGTTGAGAACGGGAGCAGATTCGTTCCCGAAACGTCCACCAAGATAAGTAGAGATTTTATCCTTATTAAATATATTTGTATTTCCAATTTTTTTCAAAAACAAGGTGTCACTGACCAATAGAGAATAGGTATCTGAAGGTTTAATTTCAAGCGCAGTGACATTTTGGGACAGATCCTAAATCTGTCCTTACTACAAATATATTGCAATAATTTTTAATAACTTCTACTCTATTTTTTAGAAACGAGGAGAGAAAATCCCATTAAAAGCTGAAAAATGAATGTTTCAGATAGAAGTTTGTTACGCCACGGCAAGCAATTATTCCATACAGTAAATGAGTTTAAATCAGAGCAAAGTACATAGTTATCAAATAATTTTTTCGAGAAACTTTTTCATGTATTTGAATTGGCTTAGATAGTACCTAAATTTATTGATTAGATTTCCTAAGTGGATATTCCATTTTATATTAGAGTCGAGATTATATTTTCCCCAAAATTTGACTGATGAGCTTTATGTAATTGATGTAATGATATCAAATCAGTGACATTAAAAACATCAATATCAATTATAATTCCATTATCAATTCTCCATCCAAATGTGCGATGGCGATTTCGATTGAATTCTTCACAAATACCAATGCGGCAATTCATGAATAGTAAATAGAAAATAGTAGTAGAATACTAACGATTAGTACTACGGTACCAAAATGGTTCCATTGAAAAGATGTGTTATGTTACAAAAACCATTCAGATGGAATCAATTCAAGGATGGTGGAGTATTAAATAGCAGCAAACCCCTACTAGTGATACATCATTAGAAAGCATCATGAAAAGAACGGTAGGTACCTGGTGAACCAAAGGAATATGGTATAAAAAGACAATATTCCAAAATCGATTGCGATCGATTCCTTCATTCGTTCGGTTGCGTGTCAGGAGTATTCAGGATTGAGTACCCAAAACCCCAGACTGTATTAGTGAGACCAGTTTGGATAGTCACCTGATAATACAGGGTGACACAAGAGACATGCAGCAGTGAGTGTATCTTATTTGAAGAGATCAAAATTTCAACTCCACAGGAGTTGATTAATCACTGATAGATCATTCACTGAACCTAACGATTTTTTCATTCAACCACTTATTTGAGCGGAAATAAGCATTTTTTTCGAATGTAACTTTGTATATTTCTATAGCGTCTATTATTACTTATTTGCTCTGAACTCCTCTATTCAACCACTGATATCCGTTTCTTGGTTGACTCTGTTGAGTTGCATTTCATTGAGATACACCAAGTTGGCTGTGACCACAATTCGAAAATAAAGCGATTCTTAGTAGGCTTTGAAATTCAAAAAGCATCAAATGAATATAATCAGTCGGGGAGGTGGTATATCCATTTCAATAGATCTTCCAGGATTTCCTCTCCTTGTTTCTGAACGAAAAAATAAAAATAGAAAGGATAGATTCATGATTAGCCCCAAAATGTCAGTGCGCTTAAAGTACAACCTTCAGATGCCTTGAAGAGGAATGTCAGTAACACCTTGTTGAAAAAAGGGTCAAAGTAATCAAGATCTCTACTTATCTCAATGCAGTAGAACTTTCGGGAACGAATTTTCAACACAACGAAGATAATATCTTCCCTCGCAATATTTCGTGTCCGTCGTTTTTGACACTGAACAGTGACAAGTTGTCAGACAGAATAAAGTTATTTTGGTTACCAGGTGTTTCTTCATTAATCAATCTTGAATGTACCATTTTCATATTCACTTTCGAGAAGTCCAATCTGAATTAACTGAACAAGAACCGATATCATTGTCTACGTTGAGGAAAATGCAAGCAAATTCTTCGTTTTTTTTCTTTTTTGGGCGTTATCTTCTTCACCTATGATTCTAATCGGCCATATATTGTCAATCTCCACTAAGGATATGATATATATGATTTTAACTTGTCGAACTACCTCTTCTCCATATGTTTCATACGTTTTTATATATGTATTCATGTTTTTTCATCCTCACCGTTCAAGTTTCTGCTAGTTTCTCCTGTCTCTTCATTTTTTGGTTTTCTATGAGTTAGAATTGATCTCACTGTATTTTCAATTTTGAATACTGTTTATCTATTCATCCATCCAACCCCTGAACTTATTCTTCGGCCCGTCCCCAGGCGACAAAATAAAGAGGTGCCAATGTGAGTGTGCAAATTTGAGAAGAAAAAACTGTAAAAACACGATTATTTCGAGAACAGTGAAACATTGTACTGAGGTATTACTCTTAATTAATTACTACCTATTGATAATTACTATTGTACTCTAACCTCCGGTAGATCTTTGAAGCACCCTATTATGTATTTAGTTGGTATTGGCATTTATTCTTCTCCTTACTCATTGAAAATGTATTAGGAAATCTCAGAATTGATTATTCCTACCTGGAGGAGGTTTCAATCCTTCAATCCGCAAAGGTACGAATCCTAAATGACTTAAATCCTACTTGTTCATTATCAATGCAGTCATCCCTTAGTGAAGGGATTATGATTTAAATGCGGTCATCGCCTATAAAAGGGCCATGCTGGGCTTATCATGTACTCAGTAGCATACTGTTCTCCAATCGATACGATGTCTAGTTCCAAATCGAGTGATGAGCGTAGGGCTTTCAACGATTATGCAATGGATCTGTTGCGGGCAAGTAAGTCGGATTTGTCGGAGCATCAGGTGGTAGTTTTAGCGGCGAAGCTGACATCGGAAGCTCAGAAGATTTTCCAACCGAAAAATGAGAATCCTGATGAAGCAACTGGAAGAAGTTATGGAGTGAAGAGGAAGATTTCTTATAACAATACTTTACCAGCCAAGAGATGGAAATCTAATGGCAACGGTACTTACTACTCCAAATATGATCATTACTGCAATAATTATGATTATAATAAGTACCACTACTTCAAGAAGGAGTGACTGCGTTTCTATGCCAACAACCATGAATTTTTCGAGATTTCTATGGTGTTCCGACGATACGACATGAACCTGACTGAATGGATTAGGCCTACTGGGGAAACCATTTAAAAAAAAACGCGCCTAGCATTCTACCTCTGGGGTGGTGTGGAAAAGAATGCATATTAATTGTTATTATCATCCATACTCTTTTCTGATGATATAAATAGTAATGAATGATCCGAAAGAATATTCTCAATACCCTGAGAAATTTCATGAAGTCATGATGATGAATAAAGAAACTATAATTATTTTCATTGATAGATTATCAACTGAGTTTTGGAGAATTTATTCAATCCATCTGATTAGAAATCGGCGTTTGTCCACATCAAGCGATAGTTTCAAGCAGGTTTATTTCCTTGCGTCAAGAAAACGATAAGGACCATAATAACAAATTATGAATTTCTCAACTTCAATTTCATTATTTTTTGACTGACCTACATACATCTTCCTGTCGAAGTTATAGATATAGAATTTGAATAATGAATAAATGATAATTTTGTCAATTATATGATCTTTTCAGATTTTAGCATACAGGGTGAATCGAAGAAGCAGAAATTTTGAAATTCGTTGTTGAATAACACACACCCTATATATGTGAGATATGGTGGGTCAAATTTTGTATACAGTCTGGCAGCTAGCTAAACTTCTCAGAGTATTGAGAATATTCCTTCGAATCATCCACTACTATTTGTATTCGGTATTTGTATTCATAATAGCAATTATTTCAACTTTAGCTGTATTGCTTTTTAGAATCTCCTATATCTGAGTATTTTATGTGTGCCTCCATTAAATGACCACTTCACCAGTTGAATTTACTCTTTAGATTTCAACACAGGGTGAATAAAAAAAGCTGAAATGTTTGAATTTGCTATCGAATAATTAACCCCGTATACGAGCTATTGCGTTCAAATTGAGGATGGAGGTATTTTAGCTGAGCTGGAATCAGGCTGATATTTGTTTAAAAAAAAGTTGCCTGACAGTCGAAATTTCCACCACTCCAACAAACAATAGTATAGGCATTGAAAATGCCTCTTCTACGCCTAAATTAAAAAAGCTGCCCATTTTTTTTTTTTTTCGAAAATATTATTTGATAGTCTTTATCCGAAAATTTGATCACTTCAACCTATGATGGCCTTGAAAATTATGCATAGCGTAAAGTCCGGAAATATAACTAGTGCATGAAATACACATTAACGAGTTATGTACACTTTTTTTCATACGACCATAAATATTCAGATTATGTGCATCATCAGTAGGTTTGTTTCTAGTTAGTTTCGCTCATTGTCGACAGCTACCACGCAATCCAAAATATAGCATGAGAATATTTCATGAGAATTCATGAGAATAAATCTGTGTGCAGATGAATTGATTCAATCTTGGCCATCTTCGAATATTTCAGCTGTCATCTTCGTTAACCAACTCCACTCAACTTTGTTATATCTAGGGCTGAGCAAATTTATCGATATTATTACAAACGGGGTATGAATATACAGGGGGTTACCAAGTTTGAGCTCTATATCCTTCAGAGAATGAAGGATGGTCAATAATGTAACCAAGCACAACAAATACGTTGTTCACTCATCTTCGAATCAACATAAAGAATTGAAACGAATGCTCAACTGAAACTCTATAAACAAAATAATGAAGAACGCACATGTAACAAAAGCAGGTCGAAATAGTGGCGCGGTCTTCGATAACTGCTCATTTAGATGAGATATCCACATGCGATCGATAGATATCCTTCGTAGGTATATTTAAAAATCATTTAAGATCATACACAGGTTTTGTTCACAAACAGAGTGCAACACCAAACTTACATTCTTTCAAATGGGACACCTCTTTATATAATGATATTTTCAAAGAGACCTCCTCATGCTGATTACAACGACTAATCACAGTGAGGGTGTATCTTTAACTGTTCTCGCTCTACCGTTGAGTGAAGAAAAAGTACCTCTATTCTAAGCCGCATAGCTTCCATACGGTCAGAGATAGTGGAGCGCGGTTTTCTCCAAGATATTTCTATAGATCTCTAGAATGATTATTTCCTTGAATCGAAGTCGATTCATTTTTCTTTATACCGGATGTTCCGTGAAATGTTCAATATCCCGTTTTTTCTTCAATGGAACAATAACTTCTATATTTTAACAGCGATTGATGAGCTTTCATCTAATATCAACTCATAGTGCCTTATAAATCAGAGTTGAAGAAGTTATAGCGTTCGAACTTCAATTCAAAGGAATTTCTAGGATTCCGAGTACGATTCTAATATTACCAACGAATCAAGTTACAAATATTCATCTTTGGTAACAGCCATTGAACATGTGCTTCTTGAATAATATACCATTACAGATATTGAATACATGCCTTGAGAATATTTTTGACAATGGTATTCATACATGTTAATAAAATAATCAGAAGTTGTAATCAGTGATACAATATTGTATTGATCTTCACTGACTGATTCATTGAGAAAAAAATCTACATAACAATGAAGATATAATTGGAAGAAGTTAGTACAGTTACTAGATTTCCATAGAATATGTTCTATGCATATCATATTCTCGAGGTGATATCTGTATTGGTATTCTCATATATTTTATGAAAGTAAAGGTAAATTCTACTTTAGAAGGAGCTAATAAATACCTGTGAATAAATAATGAGTATTTATTTTCATCTACTCGGAACATTAGTAAAACGATGTCACTGATAGTGTTTTGTTTCGTCAAAAACGCTAACGTCATTTTCCGCTATGATGGCATTTAAGTTATGAATCTCTACAGAAAATGACGACATTTTTGCAGATTTCAGTACACATAGTTGATGTTTTGAGATTTTAATTATGTAGTTTGATCATCAATTCAGAAGTAACCTAAAGTTACTACTTCTGAATCAACGTTTTCATAACACTGATTGTGCAATTATCGATAAAACTGATTTCGTTGTCATTTTTGTGCCGCCATCTAACAACTAACATACGCTATATTGAATGAAATGCTGTTATCAAATTGGCTCTACGTAGAGTTTTGGTTGAAGAAATTGAATAGGCAAATACACAAAGAAGCTGCACCATCGTTTACTTCATCGTTAATGGTGACATCAAATTCTAGCATTTCTATTGAGTTGAAGTTCGAAACGCTGTAACTTTTTCATATCCAATTTTGAAGTAGTATCAGTTGGCATCTAATTGAAGATCATTGAATATGACATCAATCACTGTGAAAACATACATGGTGTTCCATATAGAAAAAACGAGATATCGAACATCTCACGAGAATCGAGACATCCGTTATAATAAAAAATTATTCGACTTCGATTCATGAGAATGAGCATTTCAGAAGTCCACGGAGATGTAACGGGAAAAACCACGCTCCAAAAGCTATGCGGCTTCGAACAGGGGTACAGAACAGTTGATTCACCGTAATCATCATGAAAAGGTCTCTTTGGAAATATCATTACATACAGAGTGTTTAATTTAGGAAAATGTAGGTTTGGTGTAGCACTCTGTACGTGAACACTCTGGATGAACCGAGATTATTTCAAAATATACCTATGAGGGGTATTTAGATATCTCGATGAGCAGTTACCAACCTAAAATATTTCAGACAATGCGGCATAGCCACTTCTCCTAGAAAATAGTTGCAACTATGATATTTCGAATGGAACAACCTGTATACTATATCATTCTTATCAGTATGTCTATCACATCATCAACAACTCCATTCAATATTTCTCTACCGTTTTCGAGATGACAAATATATTTTTTTCTGAGAACATGACCTGAAAAAATTGCTAATACTTTTAGATTCTCAGATACAGACAGAAAAAGCCAAAATTCCGTATTCCATGCACGGTTTTGAGAACATAAAAATATTTGGCGCACTTGAGAAAATTGGTAATACCCGATTTTTGTTCCCTATAACTTTTCCAACAACTATGACCGTTTTCAAGATAAAAATTGTTCGGAAATTGTTCAATTCAATTTTCATATTTAATTTTCTGAAATAATAGGTATGTGTTCAGATTTTGCACTGAGAGATACTCATTTCCTTGCGACAATCAGGTTATATCGTGCTGTGAGGAATACTTTATCATGACATTGTATTATGCATCACTGATGTAAGAAAATTGAGATCAAGAGATGAATACAAATTATTGAACAAAGTCGACCTCATATCGATAGTAGAATTTGGAGATGACAAAAAATACAGGGTGTTTCATTTGAGAAGATCGACTCATTTCCTTAAATGAACATAATATCCGTGAATATTCACCATCCTGTATGTGGTACCTGAAATTTGACCTTTGTGTTGAATAAGAATGCCACAAGGTATAAGCTAACCCCATATCAAGATTGTGACATTGTTGGTATCTAAGAGTCCAAAATATGAGCATTTTTATCAGGTATCTTGAAAGCGGTCTTAGAAAGGTATATAGGGCAATGAATAATGAGGTGGAGTTGTTGGGATGGTGATAATATATATACGGAGGTTCAATTTCAAGTGTTAATGTATCACCTAATTCCACACCAAATTTCGAATTGTTTCTTTATGAGAATCCAAAATCAACAACAATCAGATTATTTTTTTTTTCTCGAAAACGGACAAGGTGATAGAGGAAACAAAAATGATAAGATAAAGGATGTTCCATTTGAAATATCGAACTCACTACTTACATTCTGAATGAAGTGGCACTGCCGCATTACCAAAAATTTAGTTCATTTATTTATTTAGTGAAATAGGCGATACAACAGATAGACGCAGCTACCCAATAATAGAATTGCAAAAATTGCAAATAGTTGGTATCAACTAAAAAACAAAACAATGCAAAGTTTAGCACTAAAACCATATCATACATGATTATAAGAGTATCTAATGATCTAAGTGAACATAAAAGGAAAATAATAACAGTTATAGTAGAATAGGCTACAAAATCTAATGAAATGAATTCATTCAATACATCATAAAAATAGAGAAGCGAAAAGAAAAAAGCATGAATAATTATACAACGCGTTCTCCAATCACCAGTTTGAGTGTAGATTATGCTAAAAGCATTCATGAAATGAATTAATACATTCAAGAATATCATCATAACAGATCAGAAATCAATTATAAAGCGCGTTTTTCAATTTTCTTTTTAAAACATTCAGATCGGTTGAAAACATATCGAAGCCATAATCACTATTTAAGCCATTGTAGAATTTCATACATCTGTATAGTCACCGAACATAATGTTCGGTGGTATAGTGGAGAGTTAGAAATAAAATTTGTGGTTATAATTATAAAGCGCGTTTTTCAATTTTCTTTTAAAAACATTCAGATCGGTTGAGAACATATCGAAGCCATAATCACTATTTAAGCCATTGTAGAATTTCATACATCTGTATAGTCACCGAACATAATGTTCGGTGGTATAGTGGAGAGTTAGAAATAAAATTTGTGGTTATCCTACCAGGTACCAATAGTAACCGTTATGTTGGGTGCAATTCAAGATGAAAAAACTGACACAGTATGGTGAATCGATAATGTCATTGAATAGGTACTCCATAGACAAAACAGATAACGAAGAAGTTATTAATATTATAATATATAAAATAATCATGAAACGCTCCGTATAGGCCGGACCAATCTTTACTCACCGGTGAACGTGATAAGTAATAAATAACAACAAATGTACACTGCACTTTCTCGTCTGACTATATGGAAAACGCCATACCGGCCGTTATTCATAATGCGGTTTCTCTAGAAACCCTTGAATTCTCGATTGATTCAGTGAAAGTTAAATGAGCGGTATATTCCGATACGGCTGCGACGAACTATCATCTGATGCATGAAAACCACTGTACGTTTACTTTTTTAGCTTGTCCCACATGTGTAAGAGGTGGATGTATCGGACTTTTACTCTTATGAAGTAACCATTTGTTTCAGTCTAGTCTTCGGATACAGTAGCTGGAGCGCGAATACGAATATCGTTGCCAAAACAGAAATAATGATTCTTGAACCAGCACTTACCGACAGAAGAGAATAGATTACTTCTTTCGAAGGATGTATTACTTCCTTCACTTTATGTTACATTGATTCTTCAATAGGTTTTCACCTACTCAATCCATACAGATCATTTCATTAAATTGTATTCACAATATACCATGAGTTTGTGGAAAATACTATACGGGTAAACTATATAGCAGTTCACTCCATCAGTAAGGATGGAAGAACATGAGAACACTATGGAGGAAATATACTGGGTGGCCCGATGGAAACGAAACAAGGCCGATTTGACCTAGTTATCGATCTAAGAAAAAAAAAACGATCGAACCGGTCGATTTTTATTTTGAGGGGAAATATTTTGCGCATGTTTTCAACTTTCTCACTTCAAACCCCTCGAAGGGGTCAAGTCATACATCATTTTCAAGGTGATCCAACCAACGCTCCCTTGTTTTTTCAATGCAGTAGTTTTCGAGAAAACACGGTAATGAAAATAATCGGCTAGTGATGGAAAGTAACGCTTTTTTCCCTCTCATCACTATTTCTCATTTCGTAGTTAGAACGATATGTTCATCTGAGGAGTGCCTTATGTGTTCTTTCAAATCGTGTGCTATCCAACATTACATAAAGAATCATTTATTTCAATGTCAATTACTTGATCTCTCATCAGTAAAATGCATACCTTCTTCCGTTTTCATTGGGCTACCCTGAATATCGACAAGTCAAATTCAGCTGAACATATCCTTACTGAAAATAGCCAACACATATATGGGTCGATCAGAGTGATAACAAGATCATAGGAAAAGAACATAACAACCAAAGAAGAAAAATCGAAGCTGCTTGGATTCTTGTGAACGGGAATGATAATATATTGCGCCTTGTTCAGTTGGTATAGGTAGAACTTCGCATTCTCTTCTCAAAACTGAATATGTTAGGAATACCAGGAATACTAATGACTACTTGTCATTGTTTATGTTGAGAACGAAGCGTAAAGATTGCGAAAGAATACATTTTCATTGTGTTGGAACGAGAGCAGATTCGTTCCCGAAACGTCCACTAACAGTAACATTTTGGAGACATTTGCAGATAATAAATCTGGTTTGCCACAAATATAGTGAAATAATTATTATAATTTTTATCTTCATATTTATTCTTGGATACGAGAGAAAATATCGAAAATCTAGAAAAATGAAAGAACAACATTTTCATAATATCCCTATGTACTCTGAAAGATGCGAGTTGGGTTTAAAGGGAGTTACTTACTTTTAAAGTTCCAATGTTAGTATATACCAGAATTTCAACGTCTCTGTGGATATATACAATCATACTTAGATATTCGATAATTCTTCGAGTGCATTGATCTCATTAAACCTTGGATAATTTTCAACAGTGGCGTGCCCGAGGAAGGGTTTCAGGGTTAAACCACACAAAGTCCGAATAAAGATTACTCCACATTTCTGAATATACTGACTGGATTATTGTATTTATCATGATTTGAAATAATGTGTTTATTGTAATTTGAAATGAAATTTTGATTTTTGATTAGTTCGCTGATTTCACGATAAAAATTTTCCACGGAAAAAACTATTTCAAATGTGACAGATTATTCTTCAGCAGCACAGAATAGAGAGCTCATTCCGAAGTGGCAATTCTGATACAAAATTACATACATTGATATTTCGGCTGTTCTTTTGTTTTTCCTTATTTCATTATTTCCTGAACCACCCCTGTAGTTAGTCAAACAAAACAATAAAAAATATTCAAATAGTCATTCTCGATATTACGCCAGATTAACGCACGGCAATTGATTTTCATATATTTCGAGAATTCAGTTTATTTTTATGTTGCTAGTTGTGCACCTAAAATTCAGGTGTTTTCGAAATGTTTTTTTCAATAATACTATTTATCGAACTGATATCTTCCCAAAGAAGAATCATGGGCGCGCCACTGATTTTCAACATGTCGAAAACGAATATATATAACTTCCGGATTCCGAATTGGGCTGTAATTATCAGGTATTGATAGCACATATGATGTATATATAGACTATAGAGTATAGAACGCTTGCATTGATTTATGATATTATTTAGCAGCATAATATTATGCCGTGATTATAATTCATCTGTATTTGAAAATAGTTATATGCAGAAAGTTGGCATTGTATATTATCATTTTGAAATTCAACTTGTGCCTTTAGTTTAGCTTGAAAAAAAATGGCCCACTCGTACGGGGTCACGTGTGGCTTGCGCTACTTGTACAAAGTTGTATGCTTTCATGAATAATCTTTTGAAATTGACTCATTTGAGGCGGACGTTGATCTAAGCTAAATTTCTGATTGGAGCATTTCTTTAATAGAACATTTGAAATGCATCCGTGATAAAAGTTCAACATGTTTTGGTCAGCTAGGATCACTCCTTCCTTGTATTAAGAAATGATTGCCAGGTTGATATTATGCACAATTCGTCCAATATTATAAAAAACATTCATAAAATGATTTTTTTCCAGAACCTATACAGTGTGTGCGATTTTAAACCTCTTAATTCAACACTCTTAATTTGAAACCCATTGACCGATTTAAAAAAAAACACATCTGTATTATAGTACTTTACGAGCTTTCTTCGAAAACGTTGACAAATCTGATTTACTCATCTGATCTGATCTGATTTTTCTTGTATGCTGAAGGGGTCGAAATTCAAAAAAGACGGCCATCATTGTTCAAAAATCGACAGCCTCTTGAACTCTGGGCACAACTGAAATACCCTCAATTGGCAAATTTTTGCTTTTTTAATTCATCCTATATTGAAATCTAGGGAGTTTATATAACCGGTGGAATGGTCTTTTAATGAAGGAATACATCAAATACTCAGATCCAAAGCTTCATCTTGAAAACTTCTACAGGAAAATATGGAAGGTGAATATTTTTCCAAAACCTGCTATTTA
Source organism: Gastrophysa polygoni (assembly GCA_963576655.1). Classification (NCBI taxonomy): domain Eukaryota; kingdom Metazoa; phylum Arthropoda; class Insecta; order Coleoptera; family Chrysomelidae; genus Gastrophysa; species Gastrophysa polygoni. The sequence goes on along the minus strand of OY755084.1, from coordinate 30,967,420 downwards.
CAACCTGACTGTTTGAAGTGATAATGTAGTAATTTTGGTGAAATGGAATGAACATCGCAAAAATTTGAGACGCTCAAAGAATGAAGAATTTCTTTTTGAATCAATTACTACTACATGTTTTCGAAAAAAAAAGTTTCTTATATTCTTCGAAATTTTGAAGTAGGCCTTGAAAATATGAATGTACCACAAATGTCCAAATTTTCGGAGAGAGCTTGTTGAGAACTAAGTAATAGATTTTTTGTTTTTGAAAATCGTTCGACGAGTTTCAAATCAAAGAGGGTGTTCCGGTTGACTTGACATGTCAGTTTCAAGAAAAAATATTGATGTTATAGTTTATTTTTTCATCTGTGGACAACACGAAAGGAAAACATGATGATTGGAATAATTTCCAACAATTGCTCTCGCCCCCTTTCATAATGAATATATTTTTCCAGAATCTGTACGATCAACAGATCAGTAGATATAGCCGGTGTCCACCCTTAACTGTACACTTGGTAGGTACAATAATTCCGCAGTAATGATCTCAGCTCTCCTACATCGGAACTCATATTTGTTAATTTGTAGCTCCTCTTCCATCCTCTTCCTGGATATAAATAAAGATTCGATCATAAAAAACAATATTGTATATTGACCATAATAAATACGACATTAAAATTACAATCATCATTTTTTATGTTTGTCCAGTATTTTCAACAATTCATCAGCTTCATCGCTAGATTTCACCCTCAACAATACAGGAACAGGAGGTGGGTTGAAATCGGGCGTTGGCAAACAAACGAGCATAACATCTTTATTACCTAACCGTTTGGTAGGAATATTTTTAGATAGAATAAAATTACACAGCAAGTTTCCTAAACTGGTATCAGCCCTAACTATGAGTTGAACCTGTTCCCTGTTTTCTATCGGTTTGAGATACAAATTTCCAACACCGCGATCGCCAAATTTTTCGTCTTTTTTCACAAAAACTTTGCACCTTATTGTGTATATATAATCATTTTCAGCAACAGGAGTGAACTCGTTTTTTGGAGGTTCATAATCTTCATCCTCATCTTTTTTCTGGGCTTCACTTGGAGTTGGTCTTGACACATTTGCAAAACTGAAGGGAGCGGAACTAGAGAAACCAGGACCACTGCTGAAATTGTTTGCACTGAAGGAAAACATAGATGATGTGCTGGACGTTGTTATTGGAACAGAATCAGAAGTATTCTTCGATCCAATAGGGTTTGTTGAACCGAATGTCACTGAACTGATAGCTGGACCCGTTGAAGCTGTGACTGTATTGAATGTGTTCTTCGTGCCAAATGAGAATGATCTAGATGTTGTTGAAGTTGTTGTAGTTGAGCTGCCTAAAAATTGAAATTGCATTGAATGTATGTTGCAAATATCAACATTCTACAAAGATATCTTAATCAGTATGGTCAATCCTTCGAAGCGCACCAGTCATTAATCACGCAATATCGTGCGGGTCAGGAAGCGTAGATTAAATGTTTAGCTCAATGATATATTTGGAAATATATGGCCAGGGTTGCGTATCAGATAGGTGTTCAGAATTATTTAGCAATTTTTAAACCTTTACGACAGGTTTTGGGGCTGAGTAACAATTATAATAAGGCATTAGATAACAGCAAGGAATGAGACATAATAATTATTATATTCAATCAATATACCTGTATTCCTATATTTGTGTTCATCGAAATAACTGAAGCCGTTTTGCTATGTTTAAACGTATAAGCATGCCGATATTATGTTTATATCGGAATTTCTAAAGCAAAAATATGTATCGGAAGTATGTGAATATATACAGGGTCCGGCAATTTGGCGAACATTTTAGAAATAATTCGATTATTCCAGTTGAAATCGAACCTGTATTTTATTGGTCTGTTATAAGCGCCTGTAGGATGTGCAACAGATTTTATGGAGCATTATCCCTATAACTGAGCTGCATTGTTTTCTCAAAGAACTCGTTTTCCATATTTTCGTAATTTCATTTCAAATGAGGCACCGACAAAACTAGGTCTCTTATTAGAACTATTCAATTTTGATATGACAGACCTTAGTAATACTTTCATTTGAAGAACGATAGCGAACCTGATGATTCAGCATGAAATTGATATTTCGTAGATAAGAAAGAATAAAACTGACGTGAAGATCATCTAATTGAGGTTGCGGCCAAAATAAACAAGTTTTTAAGGAAAACAATACCACTTAGTCATAGGGAATGCGTCATAAAATGAGTTGCACTACCACAAGCGCTTCCAATAGACCGATAATATACAGGGCGTTATACGTTCAGAGGAAACGGAACATCCTGTATGAGGAAACTCATTTTTATTTTGTTGTTATTCACAAATCAGACAACTGGTAAAGAAATAATTCATCTAACTGTTTCAAAGACATATCACGCCACTGTTGCCGGACCTTGTATATCACTCCTTATTAAAAAATAATGCTCTTTAGAAACGATATGCAATTTCGAACCAATGAAGTATCACATAAAAATATATCACATTTGTAAAAAGAACAAAATTTCAACACTTTTTTGTATCACAACTTTTCATATGAGCGAAAAGATTAATGAATAAATCAAACCAGAACTGAATAATGAGTCAGTACTTGAATCCGTCTAACGATATAAAAAATTACTGATATATTCTCTGTGTAATATGTATGGATACTTTGTACTTGAATTAGGTGCTTCATGAAAATAATTGACATCTCATTTTTTGAGTTTGATTATGAATACGAGAATATTTCATTGTGATTCTCTATTTACCAGGCATAAGAGACAGTGATCCATCAAGTGTTTCACTGACGTAAATCAATTGCAATTCAATATTACCCCATTGCCCTTTTTGCAGCTTTTATAGTCTTGATTTTCACTATCACCAAAATATAGCAGTGAACACAAGCATGGTCAAAGTAGAGTAATATGATCGGGTATATGGTTAGTCTAGCGTATTTCGAAATTTTGATTTTCAATTTATATAAAAAGTGTATTTTAGTTGCAATTATCCCCAGGATGTAGAATATTTGCAGATTAGCAGTAATTCGAAAATGGAAACTCTCCCAATATGAACTTAATCAATTTCAATATCTAATGATTCATTTCGTTCTTGTAGTTGCCCGATATGATGTTCGCTACCTATTGACATGAATTTTGTTTTATTTAGCCGTTATCACGAAAGAATTCATAGATACTCCGCAGATATTCATGTTAACACTTGATTTTAGTTTGTGTCCCAGAACAATACAATAAAAGACGAAAAATACAATGCAATACAACATTTTTCTTCAAGACCCTATGTGCCATTTAAACTCTTACCGAAATGGCGTCAGCATGTTTCTTCAAATTTCTTCCTTTTATATGCTATAAAAGAAACCTATTTTTTTCAGATCAAAAAAATATTGGATATCATCTTATCAATATAATAGAATTTGAGTTCATCTATTGAGAAAAATAGTAGACACTTTAAAGATAAATCCCTATATGCCTTTTGATTTTTTCACCAACTTGGCGTCACGTCAGAAACAAATATAGAATTGCTGTCGACAAATTAAAAAATTTTGCGAAGAGAAAAATATTTTAATTGCGTTGAGAACGGGAGCAGATTCGTTAACGAAACGTCCACCAAGATAAGTAGAGGTTATATTCTTATTAAATATATTTGTATTTCCAAATTTTTCAAAAACAAGGTGTCAATGACAAATAGAGAATTTCTCTTTTAGGTATCTAAAGGTTCAATTTCAAGCGCAGTGACATTTTGGTGCAGATCCCAAAATCTGTCCTTACTACAAATATATTGCAATAATTTTTAATAACTTCTACTCTATTTTTTAGAAACGAGGAGAGAAGATCCCATTAAAAGCTGAAAAATGAATATACCACCTCCTCGAAGAACTTACAGACAGTATTTAACAAATAGGTATGGGCCTAACATCAATCATCAGTTTCGGAATCTTGAAAATTTATACATAAAACTGTCTCACACCGAAAACAGTTTAACTTTTCTTTGTAAATGTCGTGACAATGGAGTGATACCAAGAGGGTTACGTTTGAAAGCACCATTTTATAGTAAGAAATGTGAATGGATAGTTCTGAAAGCAAGTAAGGCATTGGTAAGAGAAAGAATAAATTTCCACAAATACAACAAGGTAAGAACAAGAAATATCATCTCACAGTTAGAACAAACTTTATACAACGTTTTACACGAAGATGATTCAACACATATATTCTTTTTTGTGAACAACTCATACAAAAAAGAGAATCATGATGATGATAATGAATAACAAATTCTGAAAAATTAATACTGTCAAAAGGTATGAATTTTTCAATAACTCCGAATCATATTCCAAAATTAGATTTGATAACAGCTATTGAACAAACTGCACAAAGACTTCCTGATGAATTTTCTAATGAATATAGAATCAGAAATGAAATAATTATTGAGAAAAAACATGAAATAACACCAAACATCACAAGAGAAGAGAAAAACACACTTATTAATCTTAAACATGATGATACAATCAAAATACTTCCAGCTGATAAAGGCAACGCTACAGTCATTATGAACAAAAATGAATATGATGATAAAATAATACAAATTTTAAATTAAGGCAATTACACAAAATTGAATAGAGATCCAACAGCAAACATAGAGAGAAAGATACGAAACATAATGAAAAAACACGAAAAATGAACTTACACCAACAGATAGGAAACACATATCCAAATACCATAGCAAACCCCCACATTTTAATGGACTTCCAAAAATACATAAACAAACAAAGCAAACAATCCATTAAGACCAATCGTGAGTTCGATAGGATCTCCTTGTCAAAATTTATCGCGATTTCTTTTAGGTATAATAAAACCTTTATCAGGAAATAGTGAAAGTTTCATTAGAAATACTCCTCATTTCTTGGAGAAACTAAATAATATCCATCTCGATACAGATGATATTTTAGTAAGTTTCGATGTAGTGAGTTTATTTACTAATGTTCCTATAGAAAAAACTTTACAAATAGTGAAAAAGAAACTGGAAGATGATGAAAAACTCATTGAAAGAACTAAGCTGAGTGTAGAAGGTATTTTAGAATTTTTGGAACTATGTCTCAAAACAACTTACTTTCAATTAGATCATGATTTTTATCAACAAATTTTTGGTATGGCCATGGGTTCACCATCATCTCCTATTCTAAGTAATATATTCATGGAAGATTTTGAAGAAAATATTGTGAAAAAATTCAGTAAACAACCAAAGACTTGGTGGAGATATGTGGATGATATTTTCATTATTTGGCCACATAACCGTATGGAACTAGATAATTTTCTAAATTATATAAACAATATCGAACCCACAATCAAATTCACTTTAGAAATCGAATGTAATAATCAATTATCATTTTTAGATGTCCTCATTAAAAAATCAGATAACATTTTGATAACAAGTGTATATCGTAAAAATACACACACCGACAGATACCTCAATTTTCAATCAAATCATCATACAAGTATAAAGGAAGGAATAATCAAATCACTTCATGATAGAGCCAAATCCATATCATCGAACCACCAAATTTTCAATACCGAAATGAACCATATAAAAGATGTTCTACAACTCAACACTTATCCGAAACATTTCATTGATAAAACAATACACCAAATTGAGAACAGACAGAATATACAACAAACACAAAGACAACCAACACTGATAACAAATGTAATCCCATACATTCCCGGAATATCAGAAAAAATTAAACGTGTTGGTGACAAGTTTCGAGTGAAAACAGTGTTCAAGACAGAAAATACAATGAGATCGATTTTGACTCATACAAAACCGAAAAATGAAGAACATATTTGTATTTATATATTTTATATTATATTTTTTTTTATATTATATTTCATATTATATTTTTATATATTTGTATAATATTTGTATTTCCAAAATTTTTTCAAAAACAAGGTGTCACTGACCAATAGAGAATTTCTCTTTTAGGTATCTAAAGGTTTAATTTCGAGCGCAGTGACATTTTGGGACAGATCCTAAATCTGTCGTTACTACAAATATATTGCAATAATTTTTAATAACTTCTACTCTATTTTTTAGAAACGAGGAGAGAAACCCCCACAAAAATCTGAAAAATGAATGTACCACCTCTTCGAAAAACTTACAGACAGTAGTTTTTTTCAATCAAAAAATCTTGAATATTACGAGTATTCATTTTTATTGTATATAACAAATCGATGATTTCTGACTAAATGGATCAGGCCTGCTGAGGAAACCATCAAAAACGTGCTCAGCATCTCATCTCTGAGATAGAAAATGAATTTCAAGATTCAGAAAAGAAGTCAATTTGAACGATATAAATACACAATTCTAGTGTATATTTTAATTTAGAACAGAATGTATCATTGATAAATGTCGAAATTTGACGTTACACTCTAGCTTTATGTAACAAGATGGAATTATTTACTTCATTCCGCTATTTTACGATGTTTGTTATAGTTTTATATTTATATTTACATTTACATTCACATTTTTACTTTATTTTTTCGTTTATTTGTAAAGATCCCCTAGACGGATCTCCTTTCTTTTCTTTATGAATAAAGTCGATTTATTATTATTATTATCATATTATTATTATATATGATACGTGATAATCATTATTGTATTGTATGTATCTTCGAAATCATGGAAGTAAACTTGAATAAATTCAATTATGATTGTATAAAAATCATATGAGAAAAATAATAATCATCATAGTTATGAATTTGACAAAAACTCATATGATTTCATTTTGAGGTGATTAAGCTAGTCATAGGTGATGTTATAGAGAGCAATACCAATACAAAATGGCTAGGTATCCAAATAGATTTCAGAATGAAATCTACAAGTGAACAACTGGAATTGATCATATATTTTACTAAGAATTTGAAAAAAGTATTATGATATCTGAAACTAGGTGGAAACACATTCAAACCACTATGTATGAAACATGGGCGTATTCAGAATTTCAAGAGCTTTCAGAAAGGGTGGAAACATGAACAGGAAAATTTTCAGTAAAGAAAATAAAATAGATTTTTCAAAGATTCACTTTTTTCGATTCATCTGAAAAACTATAATCAAAAAAAAATCAAAGACTGTTGGAATGGCCTGCGCAATGCGACATTTTCTATCCATTCGACCGAAATATTAACTAGACTAAAGAAGCCAGCAAAGCCACACACGAACTTGAACACCAGAAAGGTTGCATAATTTTGGGCTCATTTCAGGCTGATTTTTGACCCTTTTCCTGAATTTTTTGCTCATTTCCATCATGGAAAAATCTGTGACTTTGTTAGCTTCGGTCGAACTCAGCAGTGTCCATTTCGAAAAATGAAAATTTTTTTTTAGATTCGACTAAATGAATTTGTGGACATAATTTTAGGCAAATTTATTAACCCATTCCCATAATGATTCTAATACATCTCTCTCACGATAAAATGTGTGGCTTTGCTAGATTCGACCGAACTCAGCGATATCTTTAAAAAAAACAAATTTTTTCGTGATTCGAAACAGTGAAACTATTGTTCTAATTTCAGGCTAATTATTAATCATACATATTCAGGTGAAAATCCGTAAAAACGCAAGGGTTGGGAAATATTCCCAAAGCCGATTATGTCCTAGTCTCAAAATCATATTATTTGACGTTTGGATATGACAAAGTGATAGATCTGTATATTGGCTTGATGACCATCTTATTTTGGAATTTTTGGCTGTTCGTTTTATGAAAAAAAGAGCCTATGGCTTTGCTAACTTCGGCAGAGTCATTTTTTGAAGAACAATATTTTTCGATGATTGGATTTCTTCCCAAATACTTCCTAAGGGAGATACAACTAATATCGAAGTTCTCAAGTTCAACATCAAAATTAAAGTGAGTAATATCAGACAGACGTCGACAGACGTATACGGAAAACGGGATATCCGATTATTCTGAATATTTTGCTACTAGAGTAATCGCTCATGATCTAACGACTAGAAATATTTTCAGCGAATGCCGCTTATATCGAAAAGTAACATCAACTTACCGCTAGATACAAATATGTTGAAAAGTAATTTTTTGAAACGGAACACTCTGTTTATTATCAAATGAACTGAAAGACAATCATAATTCCTTTCGAATGAATTATGTTCCTAAACCTAAATATTTTGATCCTGGAGATGAAACAAAGTTTCTGTAAGAATTGGAATTTGGCATATTTATCGCAGATAGAATGTCATGGCCATGATTTTCTTACTGATGATATTATCATGATCATGACAATAACATATTTAACAATTAGTGTGTTGATAATGATGAATTTGAGCTCATTTTATTTTATTAAAAAAGCTCGAAAATATGCCAAATATTGATTCTTACAGAAACTTGGTTTCATCTCCGGAACCTTATTATTCTGGTTCGGTAGGTTTTATGACTCCATTCTATTTGAAATATACTTTGCTTTAAATTTTTATCTAGCGATAAATCAAGAATTTCTGTTATTACTTGTTTTATTACTCAAGTTTTCGATACATGTTTTTAATTAATGAATGATCTGTGCAGAAACAACAAAGTGACAGGGTGGGTGCCAGGACATACTGGAGTGAAGGGGAATGAACAAGCAGACACTCTGGCACGAAAAGGAGCATCGACGCTACTGATCAGGTCAGAAGCATCCTGCGGTCTTGGAAACTTTTCAAGAAGAACCCAAAAAAGCGGAAGAAGCAATGAGAGTAACACAATGATAAAGACTTCCAGGACTGCAGCAGGCTGAAGATCTCAACCAATTTGAACTGATCAAAGACACTGATAATCATCAGCAAAACGGGATTCCTAAAGGGGCACTGTAGACTGCACTGCAGAATCTGTGGCGAAAGTTCAGAAACACCTCATCATATCCTGATGGATGCTGTACATCACAAAAGATGAAACATACTAAAATCACACCAGCTGACTGTGGAAGAAATACTACGAATAGACCCCCTCCAAATAGTGAAATTCTCAAGGGAATTGAATTTTGAGGAGCTGCTATAAACGAGAAGACCTTGAAACAAGCAGAAGATGAGGTACCATAGATCTAATCAGGTCGCAGCACATCGACACCATCCACAACTACCAATACCAATTCTATATGATGTTTGTACTCATCTTGATTCGAGCTTATTGATATTTTTACTACGATACGATTTTTTTACTCTTCAAGAATAAAACACTTTTTGACTTTGACTGACTTTTAGCGACCTTGTTTGATGTAGTTCAAACTGCTCTATATGAAACAAGCCAGCAATTTCAAGTTTCTATGAATCCAGATACTCACCCCAGTGATAAACCTAAAATAAAAACTTGAAAACCATTAGAGATGGGTGGGATATAGGGAAAAATCAGATGAAAAGATTCAGAAAGTAATTACGAATCCAACGAAGATAATGAGTGAAAACACTACATCACTGAAAATATTCCAAATCTTTTCATGGTTCTGTTTCTTGTAGAATTTGATGAATGTTCTCTTTTCAGAAAGTTGAAATGAAATGAAACAAGAAAGAAACCATACTATCATCCGATAGTTAGAGTTCATGTATCATCTAGATTTTCACTACAGGATACCCCAAACTCAATGGCGTATTGTAAGTATTTAGATAATGAGTCCAGTTATAGGACGCTGGGATCTAGCTTTTGGAGAATATTTTCACGAGTGCACTGTTGCAAAATGTAATGTTACTAAGAGAAACTTTGAAATTGCAAATGAAACATCCTTGGGGATATCCTATATTTCCTATGTGGGTTGAGCATATTTGCTATATCATATCTTAAAGCTGTCTCTCAGCTCAAAAACAGCATCATCATATGATTCATATCATCATTATAATAATAATAAATAATGAATATATTTATTTAGCTCTAGTTAATTGGTACATTGTAATTTACACTAATATGTATCATCCTTATCTTCTGACCTGCAGCTGTTCTCACTCTTTGCAGTACAAAATTCTGTCTTCCCTTGTGTTATATTCATGCAACCCTTCAAATGTTTGCAAAATATTTTGTAAATATTTTGGTGTTAGGCCTGTCCTGATTTTATGAATGAAAACCAATGCATTGAACTCTAATAAGTCTTCAAGATTTATCCAAATTAACCTAGCTAGCATAAACTCAGTGCTTGTATTCTATTGCAATATATTATTGATCTCATAACTCTATTTTGTAATTTTTGCGACCTATTTATATCCCCTTGGCTTGTAATATATGAAATAGTACTGCAGTAATTGAAGTGATCTTTCTAAGAACCCCTATTTTTTACCATTTTTTTTGCATATGTAATCGAGACATTAAATTCTAGATCACTGACAATCATTACACCTAAGTATTTAATTTTGTTAACCATCTCAATAACATCATAACTCAATTTGATTTGTAAACTGATTGATATTATGTATACATTGATATATTATTCATTTCATTCCATTATTGTAAATTCATATTTTTATATTTGGATATCTATATTTATATTAAAGTGTATTAGTTCAAATGTATAATATGTATATAACTAATGAATTATATCTTGATTAAATATATATATATATATAAAAATTATGAATTGCAATATTTTTCTGGCCAGTACTGACCAAAATTCACAATTTTCAAAGTGGCTTTCTGAAACTTAGATATCTTGTGAAGTTTGACTCATATTGAATTCATTTTTTTTTTCAGGGTGTGAGGATAGGTGCATCAATCTCTGGTACAAATAAACTGAAAAAAGTCAATTTTTTTTAATTTTTAAATGGATTGTATTTTCTGTCATCTATGAATTGATTTCCTTCCCAGTAATATAATAATTTTTCTATGCCTACCGGTTTTTCGATCATAAGATTTGATATATCATAAAAATGAAATCTGTTCAAATTTGATTGTAGGAGGCCGTGACTCCGATCATGACTGATCTGTCAGCCACAAATAATTATTGACCCAACCATGACAAATTTATTCTGGTTTGTAGTGATATAACATGTGGAACATGTCAGTGGCTGACTATGGAATTGGAAAAAAAGTCATTGAAATGATTGGTATTTGAATTATTCGAAACTTCCTACATCAATTTTCAGACTTTCATGTTCCTCTCATCAACTTTCTAAATGTACTCAATATTATTTTATTACATTAACTTCCCTTCCTTAATTTTCTGGCAGATTTGAGTCATGGAATGCTGCAATAAAATTTGAAATTTCAAAGTTTTAGTACCTAACACTGGATCTAGCCACAGTACAATTATTTTTGCCTGCTAGATCCCAGAATCCCAATCATAATCAAAATTTCAATAATATATTTATCTCTTCATGTTCTGAGAAGATTAGAGAAAAGGAAAATGAAAATGTTAATTTGAAAAATGATTTGATGAAAATATCCAAAAAATGAAAATTGCAAATGAAAAGAAAGGTGATCTTACTGGAAAATACAATTATATACATATAACCTTTAACTTTCTTTGTAGGATTCAGATTTGGTTATGTGATATTCATAGTAAAACTATCTTAATTTAATATTTGGGAATACTGTTCATAATCACTCATGATTTTTTGACTACTCACCAAAAGGAAACAGTGGGGTATTCTTTTGATTATTATGTATATTTGTAGAAGGTTGCATTGCTTCAGAAACTGTCACAGTATTGAAACCAAATTTTGGGATTGGTTTAACTGTATTAGCTTTTTCAGTAGTAGTATTTGGATCCGTTTCTAATGATTTGAACTTGAATCCTTCCATTGTGACAGCAGATTTAGCTGTTTCAATATTATTATCTGCAATGAAAACAGAATCTTTTTCTGACCCCAGTTCATTGAAATACTGTTCATAATCTGTGAATATTGGCTTGAGGTTGATGAGGGGATTGGTATCTACATGCTCTTTGATCCATTTCGCAACACTTTCATTGAGCCCCTTCAACTTGGAATAGTAATCATTGGATCTGTTCTTCTTTGAATTTTCCACTGTAGAATTTTTGACAAATGGAACATTCTCAGTAATTTTCATTTTGCTGTCTTGTTTATAGATTCCATTAGTTTTGGCTTCTGAACTTGGTTTATTCAGATTCGACAGAAATGAGAAAGCATCAGATGATGGCGTGTTGGAAAACATATTCAACCCAGTGAAAGCGCTTTTATTTGGATTGCCATCACTATCCTGAAAAAAAAATAGACATACAAAAGGCCTAATTCCGGATTGGACATACATACATTCAATGAAGAAATAGGATTTCTTCTTTTTGCTGTTCTTATAACTCTTCTCTTGAGCGAATCTTCAGAGGCACGCTGAAAAGTTGCGGGTTCTTCTCTTTCTTCCTGTTCATCATCTAGCTGATTTGGATTCAACTCAGTAGTTGCTCTTCGTTTACTAGCCATATATGAGTTGAGTTACTTCCGCCTGGATTTGAAGACAAAGCCGTTGATTGCTAATGATTTATATAAGAAATAAATGAAATCTGCTAAAACGCGAAATACCAGTAACGTTCAACTTGTGGTTTATAACCATAACCTCCAATTCACTCGAAATTTATTTTTCTTCAACAGGGTTTCATCGAAGAGTATACATATACCATATTCTATCACGTTTTTTCGGGGTTTTATCAGGGATTTTGATTTAACCAGGGTTTTTCAATTTAACACGGTAGCGTCATTTGTGAACATTAAAACGCCGCGACAAATGAAGGGTGATGGCTGAAAGAGTGCCACTGTTACCAACGTTATGGATGGTAAAATATAAATATTCAGGAGCCTTATTCATGGAATGATTTTTATGTATACTCTTCGCCTCATTTGATATTGCAGACTCATTGTAGACACTTCTCCACAAATATTTCGTGTGAATATATATACATACATATCATGTATATCAGTTCATGGTGATCGAAAGGTTGGGTCATATATATGGTCTGAGGTGGTTATAAAAAACCACCTCAATATGGTCTATGGTTGCATGTTGCCAACAGATAAAAAAAAGTACTGGTTCTGGTTCGTTATAGTAATGATAATAATAATAAAGAATGTCTTTATTCCAAGTATAGTAATATACAATACCACAAGTATAACGTGGTATAACTGAGTGAGGCGAAGTCTAGCCAAGGCTACTCTACTAAACCTCAGTTATCACACAGAATACTGATTAGTTGGTGTTCTGTGATTATTCGCAACCCTTTTGGATCAAATAACCTAGAGGTAAAATGCCAGATATTTAACAGGGATGCGCTTCATCCATAGTGAGGTGGTTATAAGACCTTATAACCACCTCAATCCATAGACACAGCATCCATAGATTTAGATAGGTCTTCATCATGAGTCTATGGTAATTACTGACTGATGACATTCAGATGCATTCTTCCGATATGATATTCCCAAACAGTACTGGCCAGTGCTGAGTTGTTCCGAAATTACTGATTTCTGCTGGCATCATTTTTCCGCGTTCTGTAAATTCACCCTGTGCGAGGCTATGAATTCACTGGAGGCTACTGCCAGCAAATGCTCGTGTGGGCGCCAGTATCCCCTCTACTTCATGAAAAAGTGAGGTTATTTTGTGCGTTTTGTTGTTTTTTTCGAGGTTTCGCTATATATACTTTATATAAACCTCCGAACAACAAACCCAATGTTCAATGTTCGAAGATATAAACCATTGAAAAAGTATCTGAAACGTTGAAAATTTTTCGGGTAACTTTAGGGGAATTTGAAATCACCGTTGATGTAGAAACGGCGGAAAGCATACAGACGGGTTTCTTTTTTAATGAAATCCGATTTGGATACTAGTGAAACATGAAATCTATTTGAATTCAGATACAGGTTATGCTGACAATTATTTGAGTATGCTAAGGAAACAGTTTCCTGCAGTTAATTTCGAAGGTGTTGAATCAAGAATGGAAGAAGTCAACAAGAGTTATTTCACTGCCAGTCCACACCAACAACACTTGATGTTGAGGCCGAGGCAGTTATAGATCCTACCAACTCAAAAAAAAGTAATTTTGTATAGAAGTAGAAATATACATAATTAATGGGTTAATCATGATTTCTTTCAGAAAGCTTCAAGTGGAGCCATAAGATCATGCTTCTAGATACATATAAGGAGTACATGGAAACATTTAAAAATGGTAATCATAAAGTTGTCTGGCAGAAGATTGCCTCAGAAATGAAAGAGCAAGGTTACCAGTTGACCTGGCAGCAGTGTCAGTTAAAAATGTATACACTAAAAAGACGATACAAGAGTATCAAGGATGATGAGAAGTCTACAGGCTCATCTCCTATTACATGGGAGTACTATTCTGTAAGTTGATAATAATGCTTTGTTACTAATTCTGTGATTAATTCATTTTTGTCATTCATATAATAGATGAAATATTTGGGAAAAAAAAGTGGGCCAAACCACTTGATGGGGCACTTTCATCCACATCTGGAATGCCAGCAACACCATCTCAAATGGATGTTCCAAAACCAGGTTTGATTTTAAAAATATATGAAGGCTACAGATTATTAGTGATTAGATCTACAGAACAAAAATTAGTTATTCAATAATTGAATAATTATCCTACTTGGAACAAAGAATAGTCATATCAAATCAGATAACTCACCCAGAAACTTCCCTACTAAATATAATTTTAGGATGTTCTAAAAGTACTCCAAAGAAAAAAGTTGAAGAGAAAATTGTTGCATTGATAAGAGAGTTTCGTGAAGATAAGCAACAAATAAAAGAGGATAGAAAAACAGAGATGGAGGAAAAATCACAAAGAAGGGAGGAAATGGAAGCAAGACGAGAAGAAAGGCATAGAGAGAAAATGGAACAGCGTGACAAACTTATCAAATTGTTGAAAACTCACCTAAAAGAGGACAAGTCAGAATAAAATTAATTTTGTTTCATTCATGATACACTTATTACCTACTTATATCATAGTGAAATAAAACGAAGGTATTGTCTGTTATGTTTGTCACATAGTTATGATTAAAATAAAATTAACTGTTCTCACAAAGGATCATTTGATTTGCAACTAAAAATTGATAAGAAAAAGTAATTACACATGAAGTAAATATTCACTTCATAGTTCACCTGGCCAGATGTCTTGGGTTATTTGAACTCTCTTGTTTCTTCCAGCTGCTGTCTGTAAATCATTGTGATGTATATTTTGTTCATCATTCCTTTCACCTGCATTATGTCCTAAATTATTCAAGTCAAGATCTATGAAATCATCTCTCATCTGACAAATATTGTGTATAACACAACAAGCCATTATGAACTTTGGAATGAATTGGATATCAGTCAGTGGACAACAATATAGTAAGCTCTGAAACCTATTTTTCAAAAATCCAAATGTTCTTTCAATGATGCTGATGAAAGTTGGTGATTAAAATAAACTTGCTGTGGGGTTAAATGTCCATTATCCTTGTAGGGAACCATAATATGTTGATGAATAGTATAGGCACTATCTCCTAGGAGATGAGAATTCTCTGGAAAATACCTCTCTGGATTTGATAAGAAGTCATTTACTTCAGAAAGTCTGAATATTCTTTGATCATGCAATGATCCACAATTACCCACATATATATGAGTAAATCGCGAACGGTGGTCACAAACACCCTAAAATAAAATAATATTTGAAACCCCACAGCCTTTGCAAGGTAATAATTTCACCTGTAACTGTATAGAAAACTTGTGATGTCTATTCATGAATGAATCTCCATCTTCAGAAGGTTTCCTTATTTCGATGTGACACCCATCTATCACACCGATAATTTTGCTGATTGGCCCTTTCATTCTGAACCCATTCCAGATTGAATTCACTTCTTCACCTTCTGGCCACTTAATAATCTTTGGAGCCAATTTACAAATAGCAGTCACCACCCTTCTAATTGTACGAAAAGCTGTGGCTTTACCAACATTGAATTTTTCACAGACTGATCTACAATATCCAGATTGATACCTTATTGGAATAATCTCAACACATCAGTCATTCATATTATGATTTCACCTATATGAATCAGGTGTTGCCATGTACCAGAGGGCAATGAGCACCTGGTGATCTAAAGGATATTCAGGTCTACCAGCTGAATCTACTTCTTCATGTAGCTCATTTTTCAACATTGTAACTAAATGATGAAATGTATCAGGTAAAACACTGAAAATGAAATTAATAGTATACCTATATATTAGATATATTCTACCTTCATAGGTATAAATATTAGGACAGATATAAATAACTTTATGCAATGATATCACCTTGCCGAGTTGCTAATCACAATACTAACCGGAAATGAGATTTAAACAAATTAGGTGAATAATTTTCAACTGCACCTAAGTAATTTTGTATCCTTGGAAGAGGGATAATCTGTCCTCGCATATTGTGAAAATATAAATAAATCCCTGCTATACAAATCACAAAATCGAAATCTGCTACTACTACTATAACTAGATTCCTCAGATGAAGAATCAAATTAGTCGTCTACCACAGCAATTATAAAATTTTCCATGTTTCCTTCAATATTCACCAAACTGCAAATCTCAGTAAAAGATCACAACTCGGAAACAGTTTGAACTGTATTTATATTTTTATATTGCCGCCATAATGAAATTGCCGCCAAACAATGTCATTCCTACGTTATTTTCCTTCGACAGTAGTTTACTGCACCTGAATTCTTTCCGTAATTAATATCGGAAAGCGCTAGTAGTTTGATTTGACTTGTAGAAGAAATTTGAGATAATCAATACATCGGCAAAGAGTATAATGTCTGGACAATTATTCAATGACATCGGTTTCCCGTAAGAGTTCATTATTGGGAGGTGGGAAAACACTTCCTTGGCTATATTCTCTCTTTCTGATTGAGGTGGTTATAAGATAGCCATCTCATTTCTGATGCAGGGCGAGGAATATGAATAGTGGATAACCTATATCTGGTACGGTGCAGTCATTTTCAAGTCATTTCAATCTCAATACCAGAGACATTTCAGTCGTCATATAATAATTTGTAGTCCATCAGATGACATCACTGCGTTGCTTCTTGGCATCATTGTCCCGATAGTTCCGCGAGACCGTGAACATCATTATCGGCTAAATATAGAAAAAAAATCTAGTGAGCTGTATGTGCTGATCTGATCTGTCACTCAGTTGATTGTATGATCACAGAAGATCTCTTTGGTATGATCACCCAATAGCTTTACACTGTACTGGCCCAAATTATTCTCACTCGTTTCTCGAGAATTTTCGAAATTTGTGATATGTAACAACAATCAAGTAGTCAAAAAGCTGTCATGTGAACTCGAAAGCGTGTCTCGTATCGTGTTTTCGCTTGTAAAATTCATTTTCCTTTACAATCCATCCCATTATTCTAATATTCCATAGACTTATTATCCTGAGGATAATAAGTCTATGTAATATTCCTTCCGATTATAGATTTGTGTTGTGTTCTTTTTTGTTGAAGTTCGATTCTGATCAATCGATATCGAGAGGAGTGTACAATCAGAGAATAATTGAATACTGTCTGCATCAGGTTTTCCTCGGGGAGGTGGTACATTTATTTTTCAGCTTTTGTGGGCTTTTCTCTCCTCGTTTCTAGAAAAGAAAATAGAGGTTATTGGAAATTATTTCAATATATTCGTAGTGAGGACAGATTTTGTGATCTGCCCCAAAATGTCAACGCGCTTGGACTCGAACCTTCAGATACTCAAAAGAGGAATTCTCTATTCGTCAGTGAAACCTCATTATTTTTGAAGAATTTGGAAATACAAAATATATTCAATAATGTTGAATTTTCTATTATCTTGATAGACGTTTCTGGAACGAAACTCAACACAATTATAAAACTAACAATTCGACAGGGACGGAGGAATTCTGTTTGCGAGGTGTTTTTATTAATTGATATTGAATTCTCCATTTTCATATTCAATTTTCAGAAGTGGGTGCCAATAAGTTCTATCTATATCAACTTAACAAGAAGCAATATTATTATTTCCGTTCAGGAGAATGCAGGCAGACTCTTTGAATTTCTGTTCTTGGTTGTTGTCTTCTTCTCGATCAGCTCAATATCACTACAATTGGGCATATGTTGTCCATTTTCATATTTCACATGGGTCGCCCTGAGCTTGATGTGATCGAAAACGATGACGTCATTCATGACGTATTTATCACTTCGATACCGACCGTGGTCATCAGGGAAAAACGACTTCAAGGAGCTTTTTGAGTGTTACAAGCACCTAGAAGAACGCGTCCTTTGAGGGTGTTCTGTCGAAGAGAATATATATATTTACTATAGTTCTGTGCCTTCGTACACTGTACAGATCACAGAACTCAAACGCATAGATTACGAAAGTTAAACAGAGTAGAACGAAAATAGTGTTGTCTGAAAGTGTTTCTACGGATTGACGGTCATATTGCCAAATTGACACCGTAGTTCTGTGACATGGTTCATGGTAACGACGGTTTTTGCATCTCAGCTCCAGTCAATCTAAACCAATACGTCATTCATGGCACATGCTTTCTGCATCACGTTTTGTATAAGGTCGCCGATTGCCCACCCGCATGGTACACGGTCGTTACATGAGGAAAGACGGCCACTTTTCTGTGCGCCAGCCGTTGTTTCTATGAACCATGGTTCTGTGGTACAAACTCTCAAAATTATTAGCGTGATGTTGGTAAAGGATAATCGTTAATAAATTTCGTCAAAATATGTCAACGACAAGTAACGTCAACCGTCTCGTTAAGTTGGCAGCCTTACGTTGCGTAAAAATATATGACATTCTTTAAATTTGAATTGTCTTCATTAGTTCATAGCGAAAAAGAGTTGGTGAGTCGAAAATTATTGTTATAATTCATTCTGAGTTATCTTCTCAACTAATTACAAAGAAAAGTATACCATAATATCGTATCAATTTCAAATTAAATGAGTTCCCACTTGGCTATGCGCATCGCGCTTCGAATCCCCGTCAATATGGCGGATCTACTTGAAAGAAACTTATTTACAATATAGGATAAATTATTTTCATTGAATTGGATATGTAAGCCAAGACATAGGTCATATGTGAGTTCTATAAGGAGAACACTTCGGAGTTACATCAATTTGTAAGTAATACTTTTCCATCCTTTGATAATTCGTGATTCTTTTCAAATTGTTTGTTTGAGTTTGAATTTGAAAAGAGTGCTAGGCTGAATTCAAAATACTTCCTATTTTTGAATACATGAAGGTGTATAATGATATGCCATGATATTAACGAATATTAAAGTCGCTGATTTCTTGAAATTCTGTGTGTGAACAATATACTATATGATGAGGTGATATTGATAATTTTCATAATTTTCAGATGAGTTTGTTGAAATGACGAACGAAAGTGTAGCCATCAAGCAGGAAGTACAAGATGATGACATGGAAATTGATGAGGACTTGCCCACCTTGGGACCTGCAGCTTTGGGACTCCAGAGAGTTGGAACACAACCTCCACCAAAACCAACTCCAACCCAACCAACTCAAGTGTTAAATGCCAGAGGGATGCCTGCAAGAATAAGGAAAAAGAATAGACTGTTTTTTGATGATGACATTGTGAATACACCTCATCACAGAGTATCTAGTGCAAAGAAACATAAACCTAGTCCTGCTAAAAAACAAACACCAGTGAAAATCAAGGTGGAGAAAAATGATTTTTTGAAAGTCACCCCAAAAAAGACTCCAGTCAAATCAAAGAATTGTCATCCTGCTACTTCTCCACCTCCTTTGAATTCTCCAGATAGAAAAATAGGCCAAAAAATTGGTCTGAGGCTCAGGAACCTTTTGAAATTACCTAAAGCCCACAAATGGGTTTGCTATGAATGGTTTTATAGTAACATTGATAGATGTCTCTTTGATGGTGAAAATGATTTTCAAATTTGCCTCAGAGAATCTTTTCCGGAACTGAAAACTCGTGAATTGAGTAGAGTAGAGTGGACAAAAATACGCCGTATGATGGGTAAGCCTCGCAGGTGCTCACAAGCCTTCTTCAATGAAGAGAGGCTGGAATTGGAGAAAAAACGTAAGAAACTACGTGCACTACAACAGAGGAAAGCCTCTGACCTGAATAGTTTCAAAGATTTGCCAACTGAGATACCAATGCAACTGGTTATTGGAACTAAAGTAACAGCAAGGCTGAGGAAACCACAAGATGGCCTTTTCACAGGAAGCATTGATGCTGTAGATACATCAAACAATACTTATCGTATCACGTTCGAGAGATATGGCCTAGGGACACATTCTGTACCTGATTATGAAGTTCTTTCAAATGAACCTCCTGAAACTATATCATTGACTAGTTTTCAATCCAAGTTTCGACCAAGAGTTAGCCCCACTTTTATGCCCTCAATCAAGAGTCCAATTTTGAATAATCTGAAGCTAAGGAAGGACCCCCTTTTGTCAGGATCAATGTTAAATAAACCCTCGCTTTTACAAAATTCAGAGGATGGGAAAATAGGTGGTTTCCCAACCAAATTGTTGGAAAAGATGGTTCTAGTGACTAAAATACTGAATGTGAAAAAATCCAAGATCAACTCCTTGAAATCAATGAATTTGGAGGCTGAAAAACTTATCTCATTTGATGAAGAAATCCCTGAAGATTTTGAGAGGAAATATGCCAGCATTCTAATAGACTTGGAAAAATTGAATTCTGACCTACAAAATTATTTGGATGAGATGCAGATCTATTGCCAACAAATTGCACCTGAACCAAGTGTAGCAGCGATGCTTGCACCATCTCATCTGAGGGAGAAGTGCAGAGAAGAAGCTGCTGATATTGTGGAAAGACACAACTCTGTCATTGCTACTGAAGTGAGTTCATCACAGAATCCTTCCATTATAGATTTGATTACTGATCTGACTGCACTTCTGCTTCAAGTGAAGAGCATGTCAGATTCAAATCAAAATGCTTATGAACTACAAGTGCTGCAAGGAACAATGGAGCAAATCAAGAGGAAGCTGAGTACAAGGAATCAGCTAGTGTTCCAAGCAAATGTGGAGGTGCATTTGAAGCACATTGAAGTAGGCTTGAATCATTTGAATATAGATAAATTGGATAGGATCATTGGATAGAATGTGATTTTGACTCACACTTTTAGAAAGACCAATTGTAGAATTCATAAGTATATGATTCTGATATAGAAGCTGAATTAATCAATTATCCATGGTAATGGTGGAATTTGTATATTATTCAGAGATAAAAGTGAGCTCTATACAACTAATTTATTAACTTGAAATTATATATAGGTAATTCATAGCTTCATCCACATTATAAGATTCTCTACTTTCATCTCAGAGTTGTATGTTAGTATAACTCTAATGATCACCCCACTATCAATATAATTCAAACGTTGCTATTAAATATCAGAATATTGAAAAAATGCTGCAATATATGCATCTCTTTTATTTTATGTATTGTGTTGAAGAAGGGAATAATTGTTCACTGGTCAGCTATTGTTTCAAAAGTTTCCAATTCCCTTATTGAATGCACTCAAATTTTGTATACCAAACTTCAATCCCACAGGGGATATTTCACGAATTTTCATGCCATGCACACCAGAATTTCTACTAATTTTAATGCTCATTTGAACTTGTTCAGTAAAATTCTCAAATAAAAATATCTATACATATTAATGCCATTATGTTCCTGGTGACATCTTCTGAACTCTGAAAATTGAAATCTCTGAAGAAATTTTCAACAAATTGATTTCAATGATAATGATATATCCTATGTTTTTCTTCTCAATTCTATTTGTTAATATGGTATATCTCATAGCTCTCTTGAATGAAAGATGAAATTTTTGAAATATTAAAACTTGAAAATGATTCGGAAAAAATATTTTATTTAGTGATAATTGAATGTAATAAAGGTGCAATTCCAGATAATGTGGACATAAAAATATTTTCCAAACGGATCAGTCACGAAATTTAAGAATATTGGTTTCACTTAGAATTATGGTTTAGAGGGAGCATTTTTGTAGTAATTTTGCTTCTGTACCCCATCAAAAATCAATCTGAATATAATTAATTGTTGAATTGGATTATCAGATCATTAGTGTGATCTATGCATTCAATATTTGTATATAGTAATATTGTGTGATATTATCATTTTCCTCCACAAATATACTCTCACAATTGAAATACTTTGTATCATACTGAGGATTTTGTTGTTGTTCAGGCTCACTTTAAAGTAAGGTTCTGCTCAAGGGTGATGTTGAAATACATTCTTAGAATTAAGGAAGAAGTATTTGTGTGTCAGAAAATATCATATTCATAGTCACTGAAAATAATGAAATTATTGAGAAACTAGTTGAACTTTGCAAAAAATGAAACATGTATCTGTACAACTGCATCAACACAAATTCTAACATGGATTCTTTGCAAAACTCAATTAGGTCAATTATTCCAATTACGTTGAATTTGGATAAGCATAGAATAGTTGAGAATTGTCGTTTTATCCATTTGACTATTTGATTGACAAGTGATTAGCAATGCATAAATCAAGTCACCAAAATGTCAATACCATTTGGAGATTACCAAATTTCGATATAAATAAATGTTAGCAAAATTATCTCCCTATGCATCTGGTGATTGAATTATCTCTTGGTTATTGGTGAGTATATACAATCAAATGGCCGTAATTAGAAGAATAACTTTGTTGTATACTTATATGAATGAAGGAAACTTCTCCTTCAATAATTAGAGGGGTTCACTCCTTATGTGGGAAAAATCATGTGTATATATTCCTGTTCAATTTTGTATATATTACAAGCAAAGCTCGGATGGTAGGCAATCCAGAGGTTTCGCTCAAAGTCCGAATCTACCAAGAAAACATCTTTGACCCCCAACCAATTGACTCACCATTCCTAAGATGGCCTGAACTCCTGGCTTTGCTCGTGACACATTTTATTTATTAAAAGATTGATTTTATTTCACATGAACATAGTACATACAATGATGTGCAATATTATGGATTTACTATGAGAGTTCTTATCAAATATTGTTTTAAATTTGATTCTTTTAGACCTGCTATACTGCTCATACGCTCACATTCATCCATCTCTAAATCTTTTTTAGTTTATACATTTTTTTTTATATATTTTATAAATATAAAACGTTTTGTGTTTGTATATATTATAATTTCCTCTTAATAAATGTATATATGTTATACACTATAGTATCATGCACTTTCCTCTTCATTTTATATTCATTTCCTCTTGCATCAATAGAATATTACGCATGACGTGGAGAGACTTACTCCCACCAGTGCATCATTGAATTTATTCATTCATTCATTTATTCATTTCACTGGATCACCCAATTCACAATGATCAATGAAGATAAATAATACAAAATGAAGATTTACCTAATCTACAACTAGTACTACACACTTTAAATTTCAATAAGAACATTTAACAATATTTAAATACAAAGATTGATTTTGGAAATACCAGAATACAAAAATAGATTATCCAAGGCATTAAACACACATCTTTCGAGACCTTCCTAATAATATAAGCATTCATACAAAACAAATCAAGGCTCTGAGAAAACTTGTTGAAAAATATTTTTATTCTATTGAGAGGGGAGTGATATGCATAGTTGGTTGTATGGAATGAAACATTAAATATTTCAGGAGTGCGAGTGTTATACACTGGGATTTTCAGTGCAATACTCTCAAGTAGTTTGGGGCAGTTGATCTTGCCTGAGATTAATTCCTGTAGGAATAATATATCAGTGACGCATTTTTTGTGAGAAAGTGATTGGATATTTATCTTTTTTTCTACCCCGGCATATACATAATCTTCTCTAAAGTTCCAATTTATGTGCACAACATCTCAAGAATTCTTATTAAACTTTCTCAATTTGCCGAACATATAACAATAATAGTGTGGGAACCATACTCTTGAGCCATATTCTAAAATAGATCTAACATGAGAGCAATGAAGTATTTTCAGAGTGTTTTCAGAGCTGAAGTCTTTGCATACCCTGAAAATGTACCCCAAAATTTTGTATGCTTTGGTTGTAATTTCATCAATAAGTTGATCAAAAGTGAGTTTGGTGTCAATTTCTATTCCCAAGTCCTTGATTTTATGACACGTGATAGTTGGTTACCGTGGATTTCATATGGAAAGTTGATAGGAGTTTTAATTCTCAAAAAAGAGATAGCAAAACACTTTTTCACATTGAGATCCATCTTATTGAGTCGACACCAATGTTCTGAATTATCCACATCCTCTTGTAAAACATTAGCATCTGACAGAGAGTCTATAGAGCGGAATAATTTTAAGTCATCAGCAAATAACAAAAAATGGAAGAGATATGTCATTGATGAACGAATTGAAAAGCAATGGTCCAGAATGTGGCCCTCTTGTAGTACTCCGGAGGAGTTTTTATTATTTTTTTTATTATTTCTTCCCTATTACGTACCTACTCTTTAATATACATACATACAATACAAAAAATGTATTCATCTTTCAGATTTACTGACGTGTGTCATATTCGCGATAGTATAGCTTTATTTCTTCGTTTGCAGTATTTATATTGTGAATTTTTATGATCATCTAATATTGAATTCCATGTATAACTTTAATAACCATCCATTCCACTAGTTGCAAAAGAGAAATTTCTGTTAAATGTTTTGGACGATTGAGCATAAACTGCGTTTCGAGCATAAGCTATGCTTTCCAGATTTTTGAGTAGCGATTGTCGGCAAGCATAACTACAGATCTGTGGCATGACTTTCTCTATTCTTCTGATAGATACTAGGGTTTGGAGACATTCAATCTCAGACTATGCATGTAGTTTACGTTTTTAAAACCTAAAAAGATAAGGCCCATTCATCTAAATCAACAAATTTGTGCCAGACTTTCTGAAAACGAGTAATAGAAAATGAATGATAAAAATAAACAGAAAATGTTTAAAAAAAATTGTAGAACAACAGGTGTCGTGCGCTCGGTCGTGCGAGCCCGGAATCTACGCCATTGGTTCCTACTTGTTGTAGCTGGAATATTCTTATTGCCTGCTCATTTTGGAAGCAACAAATACATAAAATATCAGAATCATTTGTCCACTGTGTGAAGAGATAAGCGGGTGAGTCAATAGTTTAGGAAGATAGCAGCTCATCTAGTCCAGATAGAAGAATGAAAATATTATACGAAGTGTAGGTTCACGAGGTCAATTTGGAAATCATTTTCTTTTGCACAGGATATTCCGGGAATAAATTGTGTGATGATTTTGCTTTCTGATTTCTTTCTTTTTGAGAATCCATCGCAATGTTGCCAAAGTTATATCAATTCTCATCAAATTGCAGACATCTTCGAAAAAAATTGCGAGATCTTTACCTAAGGGAAGTCTCGAAAATTTTGGTAGTTTGATGGTTAGTACCATACTCACTAGTTTACAGCCACCTTACGTACCAAGTTTGCTTATGGGGAAATTCTATGAACGCCAAAACTACTCGTTGAACAAAAGCGTATAATTAGACTCATATTCGATATTCCATTTGGTAGTACTTGCAGGCAGGTCTTTAAGGACAACTGCATCCTACCATTACCATGTATCTACATTTTAAAAACTCTATTGCATATCAAGCACAATCTAAGTAGATTATCTAAAAATTCTGACTGCCATGGTTACTTCACAAAAATGCCAATGACCTCATGATATCAAAACATAGCTTGTCCAAGTTTGAAGAATCTGCAAACTATACAGGAATCAAGCTTTATAACCATCTACCTCAAGTAATCAGAGATATGCCAATAGGTAAATTTAAAAAGGTCCTGAAACAATGGCTTACTAGCGGGGGGATACTATAGCATCGATGAGTATTATGCATCGAGCTTACTATGAACTGTTGTTGATCTTAACATTGTAACTGATATCTAATATAAAGGAACTAATAGTAGCAACTGTGGCTTTCGTATTGAGATTTTGTTAACTGATACATATTTTAGACCTATATCTGTATTTTTTTTCATATGTATTCTATAGTTATTTTTTTGACGTGTATATCCACCTATGGTGGTTGCTGTGGCAGTACGAATAAATTCTATTCATCTCATGAAAATTTTCAATCTCATTTTTTTTTCAAATGGTACAACTTATATTTCTTCATATATTTAGACTGGGGTATTTGATAGCTTAATTCATTTCCTCTATGAGTTTAATAGCCGAATAGAATACTTTTAGAGATAACTGAAGGTTTCTCTAATCTCATAATCATAATGGTGATAACATTGATTTGTTTTCAATCGCTTTGGATATAAACATTGCGTTATCAAATTGACATTTCGACGTTCGACATCAATTGTATTCTCAGTTGATTGAATAATTATTGTATGAATATACATTTTTTATAATGATGCATTATCATCCTCATTATTCAAATAGTGAATATGTATAAAATATACGAATTACAGGAACGTACCCATAAAACTTTTAGCAAATGAAGGTAAAATATATGTTTCATCCAATTCTGAGGTCTGCAGGTTGATGGAAATCTATTATATCTGATCATGGTAAAGTCCCAATGAATTTTCGAAAACAATGATTTGAGAATGCAAAATTATCACAGAATTCATTCCCAGAAAAATATATATATAAAATAAGTTACTGTTGGTTTTTCGTTACTTTGAATGCCTAGAATGAATCTGTTAGTATTTCAGAATGTCTTGATGAAATAATGTGCAATGGAACATTCATTTCAGGGCTAGTTTGAGTAGGTTCTGGAAGTTTTGTGACATCAACCTGCCAGTAAAATCACGAGTTATCAATAATCGTTACTTATTATTGGGCATTATTATCAGCACCACACACAGAGTGTTCCTACCTCCTACACTGACATTCTTACAGTAGGTAACAATTACCTAATAAACATGTTTGTTAAGTGTTCGAAAAAATCAAAATATTTATTTTACTCGAGTCCTTATACCTACTAAGTATGCAACTTCCAATACGAACTCAGTAGTTTCGAATTGCCTAACCATGAGGAGATCTCTAGATATTGATAGAAAGACGATGCCCCGAAAAACAAAAGGCGTGTGTGATATTATTCAAGCAGATGGCGCTGGGTGGGTCAGCTAGTATCTAGGGGTGAAACCCTCATATCGATATCGGTTTTGGTATCGATATTCCTTATTATCTTTCGACAACACCAAAGGTGAACTCATAATGTTCGAGGCGTGTCAACCAGAAGTGGAATGTTGAGAAAGAAGGAAGGTATTGGCATTTTTCTTGAATGTTTCAAGAAAGACTTCACTTGGCAAAGTATTTCACAACTTCTGTTCTATTGATGAGTGATGCTTGGTCGAGCGAAGTTTGTCTGAGCTCGTCTGCTTTCTCTACTATGAATCGGTCGTGAAGGCATTATATAAAAGATGGATAGATCGCCCAACTCTCTACGATCTCCTGAAGAGGGGAATTAATTTCTTGAGTGCATTATCACCGACTGAGCGAATAGCTTAGAGAGAATTACTAAGAAGAGATCTGACTGAAATCAATGATGAGTGAAAGAGCATCAGCGTTCAGCGTATGTTTGGGAGCCAAACTCCAAACATGTGAACAGTACTTCAGGACATGTCAAATCTGCTCTTTGTATCAATTGATTAATAATTAACGAACTCAAATGATATAAGGAAGCGAGTTAGGTCCAAGATCTCTCGGGATTCGGAATTTAGTTTTCTGACGAATTTTCAGTTTAGAAAACTTCATTGCTTCCATGGCTGCTGGAGAGTA
The DNA here is from genome assembly GCA_963576655.1 of Gastrophysa polygoni. Taxonomy (NCBI): domain Eukaryota; kingdom Metazoa; phylum Arthropoda; class Insecta; order Coleoptera; family Chrysomelidae; genus Gastrophysa; species Gastrophysa polygoni. The sequence goes on along the minus strand of OY755084.1, from coordinate 30,939,668 downwards.
GTATATACCAGTGAAGACGATGATGGTATATCTGAGTGCATTTTTTGCAACTCTCTCATCTCTGCGAATCTTAGTAACCATTCACAGTAATTACGGAAGATACATAGGGCTACTTCTATGAATAGTGAGACGAAATTCAGGAAAAAACCTATCTTGCTTCCTAACCATGATGAACTATTACTGGCGCACGCATTTCTAGTCATTGCAATGTTACAAAATAAATCCAAATCTCTTCACCTGGTTGATGAAGGAGTCACTAGTTTTCATGAAGAGGGTACCACACTATAGCATATGAAAAGCAATGATGGCTGTAGAATTATGGTGGCATCTTCAGGGAAACTCGTGGTTCTTACATTATTTGAAGTGAAGAGGATTGGTTGGAACAAAAGCGCATCAGTGCATTCACCATTCGTATCATCATGCTCCTGATATAATTTCCAGGAAATGTCGGTACCCCACTTGGTTAGTGGGTGAACCCTTGGTATTGCTCTTGCTTCTTCGCGAATTTCAGGATTCTACCTCGATTATTATGGAAGATACAGGGGTATCAGAAGTGAGACACAATGTATAGAAATCAATTTTCATTCGTTAATCTCGGAAAAAATCCGAAATGGCGAGGTGATTTCGGAAAAAAAGCGAAAAGAAAGAACCTAGAGTCGAAAAATGGAAAAAATCGAAATTGGTAATCTTGGTCACTTCGTAAACATCTCTGGAAAACTGAAAAATAACTCGACCGATTCGAATACTTTTTTACGAGTGTTGTTCGTATCAATACTGAGGTGATTTTGAAACGAATAAATCGAATAAATCGAACAGACAAAAATTGAAGATATTGAGATTTTCTCATTTTGTATTCGAAATAAATTGAATTTCTGATACTTTTGGAGGTGTTCGTGGCAGAATTATCATTTGACAGCTGCGCACACATAATTGTTTTTCATACCGTGCGCTTCTTTGCAACTTATCACATTTGAAATAGCTTTTTCGTGAAGAAGTTGGTGTGTGTCAAAAAATAAATTTGATTGCAGCGAATTTAATGACATCTCACAAATATTCTTTTCGATTTCGTTTCAACAAAAAATAGTACAGGGTCTTTGATGGATAACCCTGTATATTGGTACGCAAAATGTCATGAAATGAGTTCATACCTGGTCACGTCCAAAGTGCTGAAGAATTCACTTTGCATATTAAACAGTGGAATACAATATACTCTATTATATATATACTATATATACTATATATACTATATATACTATATATACCATATATATGTATATATATATTGTATATACGATACGAACATGTCGAACGAAGCAGACGTTACTGTGCTCGTTAAGGAGCTCAATAAATTAAAGAAAGATGAATTGATAGAACTTATAATAAAACAGCAGTTACCGACTAATATTAACAGTGAATTATTGACAAACTTTGTGACAAATATCTTTAGTGCTAAAGTGAATGAAAAGAGAAGTGACCCGACCCATTCCAGTCCAGATGCGGTATGTGGAAAAGTTATATGCACTAAGAGCAGAAGTGATTTGGAAATTCTTAGGAAACTAACATTTCACCTTGAGAAGAGAACACAGGAGCAGGAAGATCTCATACTATTATTGAAAGAAAAATGCAATTTTATTCGTGATAATGCCAGTATCAACGCCAACGAAATCCAGCCATCTATTGAGAAACTCACAAACCATACTCCAATTCTCGTAAACAATACAGATGTACCTAGACCCGAATATTCAAATCGCCCAAAAACCCATGCTGAAGCGGTAAAAACTCAGTCCACAGAAAAACCGAGTCAAGATAATCGACCTCTCCAAGCAAGAAATCCCTATCCGCAAAAAACATCAACAAAAAATCAGCGTATTGGAAATAGAAATAAACCGATTATCGGAACAAGACAAAATACAAACTTGCACACTGTTCCTAAACTTGGATATCTTCACGTGTACCGGTGCGGACCAAACGTTACTTGCGAAGAAATGCTGAAAACTCTTAGCGAAACTGCCCCAGACATCGATTTTTCATGCGAAATTCTGAAAAAAACAGATACTACCACGTCCTTCAAATTATCCCTGCCTATCGATCGTTGCATGGATATTTATAATCCAAATATATGGCCTGCTGGCGCAGCCGTCAGAAGATTTACTTTTCCAAGAAACTATTCCCAGGACACTTTTTTAGACACGACGAAATCTCATGTAGAGAAGAAATAAACAAAAATTCTGTTTTAAACAATTCTGTGAGTATATTTCATTTAAACATACAATGCCTCGCCAATAAGGTAGATGAGTTAACCTTTTTCTTAAATGATGAGAAATTTCCAATAGTATGCTTGTCAGAACACTTCTTATCAAATCAAATATTACCGTGTGTCAATATACATTCGTACACCCTAGCTAGTTTTTTCTGTAGAAACGTGCATAAACATGGTGGGGTAGCAATCTTTATAAAAGAGGAAGTATCCTTCAAAACTGTCGATGTAATTCGATTTTGCGATGAAATTAATGCTGAATTTTGTGCTATTGAACTGGTTCATATGAAAACTGTTGTTGTTACAGTATATCGATCATGTTTAGGCGAGGTCTCAATTTTCATGACGAAATTTGAAGAAATTTTAAATTTTCTAGCAGTCAAATACAAAAAACTCATAATATTAGGTGACTTTAATATACATTTTGAAAGAAATTCCACGACTTTGAGTGATTTTGTCTGTCTAACATCATCTTTCGAACTAGATATCACTATTTCAGAGTTCACACGGCCTACTGGCTGCATTGATAATGTCTTAACCAATTTAAATCCTGACACCTACGATACTCGAATTCTTGATCCAAATTTGTCGGACCACTTTGGCCAAGTCATTTCGATCAAGGGAAATAGCAGCTCACGTTCTAAACCAATAAAAAAGAGAATAATTACTATAAAAGGAATAGAAGAAGTAAAAAACTCTCTGACTGGAATTGACTGGGATACCATATTTGACAACCCAGCCGCCGACATACACTCTTCCTCTGCATACTTAGTAAATACACTTCAAAATCTAATTCACATACATCTCCCGTTGAAAACTATATCTGCGAATAAAGCTCCGTTGAACTTTTTCGACGACAATCTTCGAGAAATGAGAAAATCTCTTGCTGCCATAAAACAAGTGTATGACGTCACAAAAAACGAAAATGACCATAAGGCATACAAAACATTTAAAAAAAACTACCGATCCGCAATTACAAGGGCAAAAAAAGTTGCATTCAATTCATTCATTAATAACTCGTCTAACAAACCTAGAGACTCTTGGAGAATAATTAACTACCAACGGAAGTCCACTTCACCCAAAATAGAAAGCACCATAACTTGTGATAGATTTGTTGATTACTTTGCAACTGCAGCGGAAAATGTTATCAGAGATTTGCCTGCTGCTGACTGTGATCCTGAAGACTTTTTGAGATACGTTTCGCCCCCAAATGTAACCTTTTTTCTTGAACCTGTGACTGTAATTGACATCAGGGAAGCGATAATGTCTTTAAAAAATACGAAAAGTTTCGATATATACGATATCAACTCAGTTATCCTGAAGGAGATTATCGATTTTGTTATTCGGCCAATAACAACTCTGATAAATATATGCTTCAAAACCGGTATATTTCCAGATTGTTTAAAAACGGCCAAAGTTATCCCAGTTTTCAAAAAAGGCGATCCTAATAATCCTGTCAACTATAGACCGATATCTCTGATCCCTATTATTGGAAAAGTGATTGAAATTATATTGAAAAAACGTTTGACCAGCTTCTTCGAAAATTATTCTCTTATTCATAAATTTCAATTTGGGTTCAGAAAAAACCTGGGAACACTCGATGCTATATATACGGTTGTAAAAAACATTGTTGACGGTTTTGAGGAAGGAATTTATACATCAATTACACTTGTAGATCTCAGTAAAGCGTTCGATTGTGTTTCTCACAATCTTCTACTGAAAAAACTAGAACATTATGGCATCAGAGGTCCACCCCTCCAACTAATAGAATCTTATCTCTCAGGACGAACTCAATGTGTCTCTGATAACCAGAAGCTATCTGACTTACGTGAAATCAAATACGGCGTGCCCCAAGGGTCGGTCCTTGGACCACTTCTCTTTATCATTTATATTAATGACCTTTTTTACTACCTATTTCCTAGCACTATTGTCATGTATGCTGATGATGCGACTTTAATTAACAAAAACTCAGACTTACGCACCCTTAAATACATGGAAGATGAGGTGGAGCATATTGCAGATCACTGGTACAGAAATAATCTCCTTTGCTTGAACAGAAATAAAACACAAAAATTGAACTTCTTCGTCAATCACACATTATCGGAAGGTGGCACTGCTAATCTCTTAGGAATTACTTTGGACGATAATCTGAACTGGTCCGCACATATAGATGAACTATGCAAAAAAATCTCCAAATATGTTTTCGTTTTACGTCAACTGAAAAAGTTTGCAAACGTAGATACACTACTGAGTGCCTTCCATGGTCTCATACAATCCCATTTGAATTATGGTGCCATTCTTTGGGGCAATTCTCCAAACTCAAAAAAAGTCTTCATTATTCAAAAGAGGGCTATAAGAGTCATAGCTAATGCAGGATATAGGGATCACTGTCGGCCGCTGTTTGCCAAATATGGAATAATGCCCGTACCTTCTGTATATATATACCAGTCGCTGCTACATATACATAAAAACAAAAATATCTATTCAACTAATGCAGAGTATCATAGCCATAATACAAGAAATAAAAACATGATAAGAGAACCTAGACTCCGTCTTAGTAAATCAGCCAGAAATTCAGCTGACATTAAGCTGTATAATAAATTACCTGAAAAAACTAGAAGCCTAAATTATAGACAGTATAAAGCAGAAGTAAATAAAATATGCTCCCACCACTGTTTCTACTCAGTTGATGAATTTATGACCTGTAATATATAAATTTTGTTTTTTTTTTTTTTTTTTTTTTCTCTCTCATTAATTTATGACAAATACTCACAGATTTGTCATTATTTTTCCATCTTAGAATGTTGCCCATTTTGACAACTGCTATATAACTACCTACTTATAATTTTATTGTTTTAATCCGTATGTAACTTTTGTCTTATTTAGTGATACGTGTTTATTTATATATATACACGTAATGTACCCATGACCTGCTACAAATGTAATGTTTTTATATAATGTAGTTAATAAATATCTATCTATCTATCTATCTATCTATATACCATATATATATATATCTTTGTGATCGCAGAAGAACGCAGGTACGCAGATTTAAATATTTGAATTTGTGATATTGTAATGTATTGTAACGTATCGCTTTCAGGAGACACCCTGTATAAAAACTGATCCACATTTAATTAAATATTGAGAAAATACAGCGGTGAGCCTGTTCGATGAAAAACCTTGTAGGTATGTAAGTATTTACAGTACAGGTAATCAAAATTGTATGAAGTGTTGAATACTGTCTGTTAGTTTTTCAAGGAGGTGGTACATTCATTTTTCAGTGTCAAAACCAACTGCACGTTGAAAAATTTCACGAAGAGAAGTGTTTCAATTGTGTTGAGAACGGGAGCAGATTCGTTCCCGAAACGTCCACCAAGATAAGTAGAAGTTTTAATGGTGATAACAATATTTGCGCTTCCAAATTTTTCAAAAACAAGGTGTCACTGACGAATAGGGAATTTCTCTTTTAGGTATCTAAAGGTTTGATTTCAAGCGCAGTGACATTTTGGGACTGATCACAAAATCTGTTCTTATTACAAATGTATTGAAATAATTTTTAATAACTTCTACTTAATTTTTCAGAAACGAGAAGAGAAGATCCTAAAAAAAGCTGGAAAATGAATGCATGAATTGTGTCATGCCCACAGTGCTAACAAACTCACTCCTCACAATTTATTACGAAATTTTTGGATTTACAGTACAATCAGTATTATCTGCCCCCCCCTCCAAGTACCACTTTGGATTCCTTCGATATAATGAAATTACTCACACCATGATACTGGACTGGAGGTCGCTTTTCTACACGGAGAAGTGAAAGTGCTCAATCGTTTAGTCATGCATAAGTCACAATGCTAGTGAAACCTTCTGCACGTGAAATGTGTCTATCCATATTGTTTCTATAATGGACGTCAACATCATTTTATTCATTACTGCATGCTGTGTTTTCTTGAGTAGCGGTAAGTGAATATTTCTCAGGAACTTCCTTTCGATGATCAGTGGTCTACGCGATCATTGAACTCTCTGCGATTCGTTATTAAAAACACGTTCATATATATGTCAGGGTTTGTCGAACTGGGTGTCCTATGGGACGCATTTGGAAACTATTGAAGATACAACTTTCTGAAATTCCGTGATAATAGGTGAGCAGATATGTTCTATCTTTCTGACATAATTTCAAGATTGCAACGTTGCTGGTTGTACCTATTTTGTACGTACCTTTGTTTCCAATGGCATTTCTCAAATTCGAGTCCTAGTTTTTTCAGAGTTTCTTTAACCTAGGTATATTTCTGATGATTTCTGCATTTTCACACTTCAAGATATTCAGTTCAATTTGGAAATACCTAGTAGGTATATAACTCTACATATCATAAGAAAGAAACAAGCTCTCTTCATTTATATTAGATGATAACAATCTTCGTAGATGTTGAGTTCCTAATCTCGGAGTACTCATTGATACTTATTTTCTCAACTGTCTGAGATCCGGAGATCTCAGTATCTGAGAAGTCCGTTTCGAAAACACCTTCTGTTGTTTTTTAGATATATATTTCCATAAATCACGATATTCTCTTAAATATTGATGATAATACTGGTTGCCAATGATTGCAACCAAAGTGTTTTCCTGACTGCTTCAAAAAGAGTTTCATACTCAGCTTCAGTACATGAATCGGCCAATGTTGTCTGTCTTTTTCACTCCCACATATCACACATCGTTCAGAATATATTATTTCGCCTAGGAATTCAATACTAGCTAGTTTCATAGTCTTCAGTTCAGTCTTCAGTTGACACATTGATAGTCATACATGTCAATTCATCCGAAATTGGTTTCATCCTACATCCTACAAAAACGACGCAATTCAATGCAATAAACTCGAAATTTCTCGTTTTTGGTCATTTGAATTCTGAAAACATTAATGTACCTACATTTAGAAATGAACAGTCAGAAGTGAACAGTTCGACTCAACTTTTGGTGCTCGTTCCAAAAATGTATGCCGATTTTGGAAACTCGATAATACAGTTTTTTTTCGAGGACCCAAAAATATGTGAAATTTTTGGTTTATTCGTTGATGCTAGCGGGTAAAGAATTTCACATAGTAATTTACATTCATAGAAATTGATTGCTGGTTCTACCGATTCGAATAATTTTTTTGTTCCCCTCAACTCAGGTGGATATAGGATATTGAAACAACTCTTCAATTGTTTCTTTCCAAAACATGTAGATCTGTCAAACAACCTTACTAAGGCTGCACCACTTGAGAGTAGATGGCGATTTGATCATCGATTCTGTCAAGTCGAAACCGCTTCGAATGATGATATTTGAAAGTGATGGATAGCTGATGGTTCAATTTTTGCATTGATGTTGAATTTGAAGCGTGTTTTCTAGAGTTTCCTAGATAATGATCGAGATCAGAGGTAGCGCCATTTAGTTTCGATTTCGAGAAATAGTAGTCACAGGTATTAGAATTCGAAATAATCAACTTTCTTCAGTGACTGCGTAGAGGGAGTTGAAACACCATTCTCTTCACACCATGGCCTCCACATTGGGGTGGTTCAAGGAAAGATTGAATTAGGACATAATCAAAGGAGCAGCCGAAAAATCGAAAAAATCAAAATTGGTTATTTTGTGTGGGGTTTGCCACTTTGGAAGCAGCTCGCTATCCTGTTCTGCTGGAGACAGCTCGGATTACTTTCAATAGATGGCGTTCATGGCGAACCTATCGTTTGACATTCATAACTATTATCATTCATTCCATGAGGTTGTGTGGAATCTATAACATTTGAAGTTGTTTTTTCCGTACAAGAAGGTGATGGATTTCGAGAATTGATTTATTATAAACCAAATTCAATAACATTTCGTGGAAATTGAAGGCTCAGTCATAACCACAAGGCAATATTATCGATCTCAATGATTGGATGGAATCAAATCAATTTCGGGGAGTGGGAAATTCACCAGGTGGAAAGAGAGTTTGAGCAGCCGTAGAACCGGACGTTGGTCTGAAGGCAAATCTTGATTCAGCTTTAAAACATCCTTCCAAATCTCATCATCCACGCTGTGATTCTTAGTAGTGATCACTGGATTTCTTCGGCTGAGCCAAACTATCGTCTATCCTTCTTCGGAGTATCAAGGGCTCACCCTAGACTGAGAACTTCTCTGGAAACGACACGTAGAAAAAAATCACCAGTGAGGCAAAATCATCACTATCGGTGTGCAGAAACATCGCTGAAAATACGTGGGGCTGCAACCCATCAATACTGCGATGGATGTACACCATATTAGTGAGACCGATGTGTGGCAAAGAAGAACTGAGGTCGTCACTACCAAAATATCATATTAGAGGAAGTGTAATGACTCGCATGCATAACAAGCAATGATACCAACTCCAACAGGAGCATTAGAAGTCATTTTGAAACTCACATCTCTCTATATCACAGTGGAGAGAGCTATATGGGGACCACATCTCAGGTTAGCGAAGATCGGAATCGAAGGGAACCAGCACAGTGCTTACCCCACACAGACGATGCTAACCTTGACTGACGAAATTATCAGGAAGTACAGCTTTGAGAAGAATTTCCGAATGGACCAAGTAACAAGAAATAATGGAACATATAAAATCCATTCAAGCGCTATGAAAAACACAATTTCTTGGTGAACAGATGGGTTCCTGAGGGAAATGGTGCAGGAGTCCAGCCCTGGTGTTCCAGCATTTTCCGTTCAGTTCAAAATCGACAGAAAATAGGAAAAAGGAGCCAGAACCATTCTACCGTCTTGGAAACTCCCACTTTCAAGCAGAACTCAACAAAGCGGAGGAAGCACTGAGAGTAACACAATAGCAGAACCATCCAGGACTGCGGCAGTCTCCTCGGCAATTTCAACCGAGCAAGATCAAAAGCAACCTCAGCAGAAGAAGAAGCAATAACGGGATTTACAACTAGGGATTGTACACTCAAATAACATTTCAGGAGATCATAACAGCTGACTATGGAAGAAATACCACGAATAGATCCCCCTCAAAATTGTGAAATTACTGAGGGAATTGAACTTTGAGGAGCTGCTATAACCGAGCAAATCCTGGAATGAGCAGAAGAAGATGGGACACCATACATCTGATCAGGTCGCAACGCATATATCTGTCACCTTCCACAACCACCAATAGCAATACCGATTCATCCTCGAAGCATCTCTTGGATTCCTCCAATACGCCGGGACTCAAATTGACATATTCTACCATCATTTCTTCTAATCCAATACAGAACCATCGTGGTCTCTTCACAGGCGATTTTCATGTGATATGAATTCCTAATTTCTAATAGAACAGCTGAAGTTCGAAATGTGATATTGATTCCGACTGAGTTATGCCACTCCTTGCCTTGGCTATCAATGAAAGTCTTATGTCTACGTTTGTCTCGATGATTGTAGTCGAATTCAAAATCAAGTAAAAAAATTCATCTCCTTTGGTCTCGTAGATTTGTTCATCTACTTGAGGTCCGAATTAAGGTTCGAATATCATGAGCTGTGTTCGAATGTCAGATTTGAGACTCGCTCAAATGATTCACCAGAACTCAGGTACAGATCCTTGCAAAAATCATGTCCATCTTCTATGTTTGAAGTGACTCTTCCCTATCTACATCTGTCAGAAGGAAACGCTCTGTTTTCTGATCTTGAGGGATTTTGAGCACCCGGTGAAACATTTCTCTGGTGACGCTTCCTTTGACAAAATTCCACCAAAACTCTCACTGGTGGCTGCTGAAACAGAAAATAGATGATGATAAAAACTTACATCAGCGTCAAACATGAGGCTCAGCTTGTTTGGCTTCTTGGTATACAGAGTGTTCCATTAGGAAACGTATATATACTTCAAGTATGGATGAGAGTCACTGAGGTGGTTTCAAATTTGCCATAGTCAATGGGTCTTCAACCTCTCATAACCGATATACGGGATGTTTTTATCGAGTTCCCCAAATATATTGATTGTCTCTCAACTTTCCATACACAACAATGCACCAACCATACACAGTATTCCGAACTGGTCTTTTATGAAAATGTAACGTCAATGGGATATATATTCCTTATATGCCGAGACTTTAGATCAGTGAAAGCTCTCAAATCAATAAGCGCTTATTTATGGTAGGCTGAACTTTGGGTCAGCTATTTGGTCGCCAAGGTATGGCCTCCATATAACAAGACTTGAAATAATTCGGAACAAATTTGTTAGATACTTGAATTTCAAAAGGAACTGGAAATCACCAACTTTCTGACACTTGTGATTTACTTGAACGATACAATTTTCTTACTCTTGATAATAGAAGAAAGCATAATGATCTCCATATATTGAACAAATTAGTTGATGGTTTGATTGACTCCCCAGATCTTCCGTCCTCGATCCCGTTTTCCTTTCCCGCGAGACCTACTAGAAATAGACAATTATTTTATCTCTTTTCTCTAATTCGTGTCAAAATTCGCCACTCACTCCATTCTGATATTGATTTTTCCTCTTGTGAATTTTTGAATTTTCGGAAACAAATTAGGAACATATCTCTCTGATTGATAATCTATTTGTATTGTACATGTTATACTATAACTTTTTATACAATATCGAAGTAAACGCTTATGTATTCAGTGGATACTGTTGTGGACTGGAGTCTGTTTGTATTCTGAAGCTGATAATAAACCAATGAAGATGTAGTTGAGGGCTGTATCAAAAATCGAATACACTGTGATCATCAATTACCTAACTTTCAAATGGACCGATTTTTTCTCTATTTTTCTTCACACACCAATAGTACCTACTCCAGGAACTACATTTTGACTTTATCTCTCAAGTCACTGCACGATACTAGAATCTGAGATGACAATATTCATCCAAAACAAAATGGTGGTTGATAATGTTGACTGAATGGCAATCAACGAGCTCTAGTGAACTATCCAACAATTTTTTTGCACTTACGGAAGTTTTCTACCCATCGAAGTGATAGATGGACGACATTCAAAAAAAAATTAACTGAAAATCAGTACAACTGAAATTGAAGGAAATATTACTATGATCCACAATATTTTTCTGAAAATATAAACAATAGTAACAGGAGAATTCTCCATTATCTCAGCATTTTCGTAAAGCCATCTGTAAGTTTTTTACAAATTTATTCCATTTTGCCAAAATTACTTCATTACTTCATTACCACATGAAACAGTCAGCCAGTGAATTTTCTAGCAGACTTTGGAAATTATTTATCTGTCATTCTCTTCGTGTTATATTTCGAATATTCTTTCCATTGGGATACTTCTGTTGATATTTTTGGATAAGAAGAAAATGTCTGTGAGTTGATAGAGGAGGTAGTGTATTTTTTATTTAGTGTATTTATGTTCATGGGATATTCTAGGAAAGAGAATCCCAAAAAGATCTAGAAAAATTAATCATATTATTCATGATTTTTGCAACTTGAGTTTTAGGCACTGATTTCCGGTTGACCGTTCCTGAAGAAGTTTTCATGATGAAACTTCGGATCTGAGTATTCGATCTATCGCTTCATTGAATGACCACTCAACTGTTTATACTAACTCAGATTTCAATACAAGGTGAATAAAAGGTTAATCAGAAGAGCAATTTTCTTAGGATTCGATATCAAATATCACCCTGTATGAGATATTGCCTTGAAAATTCTAAAGAAGGTATTTCAGCTGTACCCACCGGAATCGAATAGACTTTCCATATTTTTGAAACTTGAAGGCTGACGGGTGAATCATTTGGACCCTATCTCACTTTTCTGGCGATCATCATGTTTTTATTGTATCAGCCTATCTTGATCCTTAGAGGCAGAGAGGATTCCAGTTCCACAGTTCTCAGAGCAATGTACAGGGTGGGCCAAATTGGACACTGTCAATGGGAAAGTCCTATTTTTAAACTAGATGGTACAAATTGCTTGCTGTCTCTGCATTCTCCTCAGTGTGTTTCGAACTGACTCTCATACCTCTTTCTTCATAATTCTCGAAGGTCATTGCAAAGCGTGGAAATTTAACAACAATCAAGAATTGAGGAATGTCTCTACCAGCTCCTTTCCTGCTCGAATTATAATTTGACAGCTACCAGTACAGATTTGCTTTTTGTTTTATTGCCGCGTCTTCCAAAGCCTATTTCAAAGTGTCGTTTCGAAGTAAAAACCTAAACAGCTTTGCATTCCGAAGATCGAGTGTGCTTTATTATTGGAATGGTGATTTCAATCTCGATTGACATATGCAGAAATATACATTTGAACAAAACGTTCCTGTCAATAACTATTGATATATAATTTCTAAAAATAAATTACTCTAACTATTGAAATCTACGTAAAAAAAGTGCTCTGGACATGTTTTCATAGAATCAAAGAATGTTTTACAGAAAAAAAGGAAAAGCAACTTTTCGAAAATGCACATTTCCGAAAAACAGGCTGTAAATCATAAATATATCGATTTGTGGTTTTCACTATCGTGTTTCTCATGAAAATTGACACTTAGACACTGTCATCAGTTTTTGCTCATCTTTAGAAATAGGACTTTCCCTTCAAAAGTGTCCAATTTGGCCCACCCTGTACATACAGAAGACTAGTGCAGTCACAGATGTTTCGTTTTGCCAAAAACACTAACTGCATTATGTGCTATAATGGCATTCAAGTTATGTACATATGGTTGATGTTTTGATATTGTTATAAAGATGTAGTTCGATCTCAATTGAGGAGTAACCTGAATTACTACTGATTTTGTTGTCATTCTTGTGTCACCATCTAACAACTAACATATGAGTGATTTTCCGCTATAACGAATAAAATACGGTTATTAAAGTTGTCTGTACGTAAGAGTTTAGGTTGAAGAAATTAGAAAGGCAAATCGACAGAGTAGCTGCAATAGTGTTCTCTACATCGTTGTTCCCAGGTTTCTCATCATGCACCATCCGTATTTTGATGTGTTCCAGATATTGTCACGTCTAGGCGGTGGAAATTTTCATGCAAAGCGATTGCAGTTTCTATTCAATTCCAAGCCGGTCTGGTCCACCAATGTTAGACTTGAGGCCTCATCACATAATGCCAATGTCAGTATGACAGAATTCATTCCACACATTTTCTCATTCACTATCCCGTGTTCAGTCCTGCCAATTGTAGCCGCATCATTTAGTTTCCCATGTATATACAGGGTGTTCCGTTGATCATGTTACAAACTTCTAGGGTAGATGAAACACACGAAAATAAGAAAAAAAGTTCATGTGTACATGGGTCCGGAAACGCTTCTTCAGGGAGCTAGGGCCCTTCGAAGATGACCTCCAAAAACTACTTTTCGTTTTATAGCTTCGGTACTGTTAATGACTTTTCGTTATTTCACTGATATTGTTTATGATATAGCTAGCAGCAATCATTTATATCACCCGGTATGAGAGACGGAGTGACAGAAATTATCATTGTCAGATTGATTCTGTCAAAATAAAATTTGAGCTCATCAACGATTGAAGTTATATCGTTATTTCTTCAGAATAAAAGAATTCAGTTTATAAATACAGTCCACTCTATCGAAGTCAAGTATTTTCATGGTCCATCTCAACGGGTTTATTGAAGGCTTCTTCAATAAACCCGGGTAGATGAAACACACGAAAATAAGAAAAAAAGTTCATGTGAACATGGGTCCGGAAACGCTTCTTCAGGGAGCTAGGGCCCTTCGAAGATGACCTCCAAAAACTACTTTTCGTTTTATAGCTTCGGTACTGTTAATGACTGTTCGTTATTTTACTGATATTGTTTATGATATAGCTAGCAGCAATCATTTATATCACCCGGTATGAGAGACGGAGTGACAGAAATTATCATTGTCAGATTGATTCTGTCAAAATAAAATTTGAGCTCATCAACGATTGAAGTTATATCGTTATTTCTTCAGAATAAAAGAATTCAGTTTATAAATACAGTCCACTCTATCGAAGTCAAGTATTTTCATGGTCCATCTCAACGGGTTTATTGAAGAAGCAACTATCGAATAACTTCAAGTGATCAGCGGTTACGATTATTCTGCAAGTCAACCATTCCTACAAGGAACGATCAGCCACAAAGCAGCCGAACAGTGAAGAGCAGGTAGACAGTGAGATCCTAACCCATTTCCCATTTCCATCCCTTTTCCAATTTCTAACCTATTTCCATTTATTTATCGTAGCTTTGCATTTGTTTTGTCTGGCAACTTAATTTTCAGATTAGGTAGTGTTGCGTTGCGATTTGAACTATATATACCTACATATTATATTGTTGAAAACTCACTCAAAATGGCAGAACTGATTTCGATTCTTAAAAGAAAACGAGGTTCAATCAAATACAAGGCAACAATTTTCATTAAATTCCTAAACACATTGCAAGGTGAACTACAAGCAAAAAACACGATTGATGAACGTGTTGTGTGTGAATTCAAAGATCGTTATGAGAAATTTCGATTGCTTTTCGCCGAATTTGAAGAAATTCAAATCGAAATAGAATGCATGTGCGATGAAAACGACGTACAAAATCAGTTTTCAGAACGCGACGAGTTTACTTCATTACGTGCTTCAAATTTAGCGGAAGCTGCAATTATTTTGAAAGATTCAACTAGAACAATACCCAATTCGTCTTCTCTCAAAGAAGTTAATTCGTCCAATTCAAAGAATGTGCTTTTCGATAATGTGAAATTACCAGATATAAAATTAACCAAGTTCAATGGAAAATTTGATAACTGGTTGGAATTCAAAGACACATATGAATCGCTCATACACAGCAGCACCTCTATGAACGATATTCAAAAATTCCACTATTTGAGAGCATCTCTTGAAAGTGATGCACTCAAGATTATCCAATCTTTGGAGTTTTCTTCCAAAAATTATATTGTTGCTTGGGAATTGATTTGTAACAGATTCAACAATGCTCGTCTATTGATTAACAACCACATCAAAGCTCTTTTCGAATTTGAGCCTTTGACTAAAGAAAGCTCCAGTGGATTGAGAAATATAATTGATTCAATTTCAAAACATTTACTAGCCTTGGAAACAATGAAACAACCTGTTTGTCATTGGGACACACTGATCATTTTCATAATTACATCAAAACTTTATAAGGCCACGGCTAGGGAATGGGAAAAACAAAAGAATTCTCAGAACTTTCCAACGCTCGATGATTTAAAAATGTTTATCAAAAATAAGGCTGATTTTCTGGAATCAATTGAAACTAATCATTGTTCTAAAACAATAGATCAGAAGGAAATCACAAAAGGTTTCAAACAAATGTCATTGCTATCATCTAACCCAAAATGCAATCTTTGCAGACAAGGGCATTTGATTTATAGATGCAATCAATTTTTGAAGTTATCGGTACCTGAGAGGATTCAAAAGGTTAAGGATCTAAAGTTGTGTAGTAATTGTTTGTGCATTGAACATACTACTACAGAATGCAAGTCTAGTAAATGCAAACTGTGCAATGACAAACACAATTCTCTGCTTCACAAAGACAAACCAATGGCATCTGGAGTCAGTTTGACAAGCCATATAGGTAATCAATTTGTGTTGTTATCAACTGCTTCATTGTACGTTACTGATTCGATGGGTCGTCCTCATATAACCAAAGCAATTCTAGACAGCGGATCTCAGTCACATTTCATTTCTGAGTCCTTATGTAAGCAGCTAAAGCTTAACAGATTGATAGCAATTTATCAATTATTTGCATCAATAACATATCATCAACATTGAATTCAAAATGTAATGTCAAAATAAATTCATTGAATAGTGAATTTTCCTCAATGATTTCTTGTTTTGTTCTACCAGCCATTACTGATGATTTGCCCTTATCAAATATTGACATAAGCTCTTGGAATATACCACAAGAAATTGATTCAGCAAATTCACAATTCAATATACCAGGAAAGGTCGATTTGCTGATAGGTGCCGGATTATTTTGGAACATTCTGTTACAACAGAAAATTAGTTTAGGTGAAAATCTACCAGTACTACAAAATACATATTTTGGTTGGATAGTTTCGAAGACAATTATCGAGCACACTTCAAGAATTCATTGTAATTTTTCACTCTCCGATCTCTATGAGCAATTAGAAATGTTTTGGAAACTAGAAGAAACTAGATTACCAAATGTTTCTTCATTTTCATCAGATGATGAACTTTGTGAAAACCATTTCACTTCCAATGTATATAGAGATACAGATGGCAGATTTGTGGTCAGGTTTCCTTTGAAATACCCCAGCTTTCATTTGGGTAATTCTATGACTACAGCGATTGAAAGATTTTTCATTTTAGAAAAGAAACTTGAAGCCAATTTCGAATTGGAAAAACAATACCATGATTTCATTAGGGAATATATCGACTTAGGCCATATGTCATTTCTGAAATCAGCTGCCCAATCAGAGATTTCCTATTTCTTACCTCAACATTCAGTTGTCCGAGCTGATAGCTTGACAACAAAATTAAGAGTATTATTTGATGGGTCGAGCCTTTCAGATTCTGGTTGGTCCTTGAACGATCTTCAGTATACAGGTCCAACCATCTAAAATGATATCATGTCTATTCTTCTGAGATTTCGTCAATACAACTTTGTTGTATCTGCAGATATTACAAAGATGTACAGGCAAATTTTGATTAAACCTGAAGATAGATATCTCCAACAAATTGTTTGGAGGAATCGGATACAAGATGATCTGTCTATTTATCAACTCAACACCGTCACTTATGGAACGAAATCTGCTCCATACCTTTCAATTAGATGCTTGAAACAGTTGGCAAATGATAATGCAAAGGAATTTCCAATTTCTTCAAAAATAATATCAAGAGATTCCTATGTCGATGATCTTCTTACTGGGTTCGAATCTGAACAAGAAGCAATTCACTTTTGCACAGAAATTTCCCAAATTTTAATGTCTGCTAAGTTTCCTTTAAGAAAATGGATGTCTAATAGCAGTCATATATTGAATGAACTTCACGATTCGAGTGAGCCGCTCTGTGTCATCATATTAGGTAATGATGAACAGTCAAAAACACTAGGTATAAGGTGGTTTAGTAAAACAGATTTACTTACTTACCATATCAGTGAAATCTCAGTTTCAAAATCAACAAAACGAACAATTTTATCTGAAGTAGCGAAAATATTCGACCCTTTAGGTTGTGTAAGTCCATGTGTAATTATTGCAAAAATCATTATTCAGAAATTGTGGTCCTCCAGAATAGGATGGAACGATCCTATACCAGTAGAGTTGGAAAATGAATGGAGTCGTTTCAGAAATGAATTATCATATCTCAATGATATCGAATTTCACAGACATGTCATTTGTCCTAATTTTATCAAAATTGAGGCTCATGGTTTTTGTGATGCATCACAAACGGCCTACGCTGCTTGCATATATTTAAGAAGCATCGATACTGATGGCAAGATATATGTCAATCTACTTTGCGCGAAAACCAAGGTTGCTCCTCTGAAGGGTCAATTAACTATTCCCAAACTAGAGTTATGTAGTGCACTTATGTTAGCAAAACTTTTCAAAAAAAATAAAGACTCTTTGACTATTGATTTACATCATTATCATTTGTGGTCCGATTCTAAAGTAGCATTATGTTGGATTCAGACTCAACCAACCCGATTACTTACTTTCATTCAGATCGAGTTAGTGAAATCCAGTCTCTAACAGTTTCTGAAGCATGGAACTATATCAATACGAAAGAAAATCCAGCAGATTTAGCCTCTAGGGGAGTTTTTCCAAAGAAATTTCTTTCAAATCAATTGTGGTGGAATGGTCCAATGTGGCTCTCTTTGTATGAAAATGAATGGCCTAATGTTCCAGTACCGATTTCATCTGATCAAGTTAACGGATTCAAAAAACAAGTTTTCATATCTACCATAAGTTACGAGAATTTATCTTTACATAAGTTTTCCACTTTGGATAGATTGCAACATACATTAGCTTACTGTTTGCGTTTCATATCTAACTGCAGATATCCACGAGGAATCCGCACTGTAGGTCCGCTAACAGTGGAAGAATTAGAAAACAATATGAATAAACTGAATTCCAAGCACAGACTGATACGCCTCTGTCCATTTTTGGATTCTGATGGATTGTTACGAGTAGGAGGACGATTAAAGGATTCTTTATTAAATTTTGCAGAAAAACATCCTTTACTATTGTCAAAGAATCATATTTTAACCAAGTTAATATTTGAGCAAATGCATAAGAAGTTGTTACACCCTGGTCCTCAAATGTTACTAGCAACAGTGCGTCAAAAATATTGGGCCAAAGCAGGTATGAGTATTGCAAAAAAGGTTACGTACAATTGCATAAGATGTTTTAGATTTCGACCTAAGATCAACAACCCAATAATGGCACACTTGCCGAAAGAAAGAGTTGCATGCATGCCTCCCTTTTATGTTTCTGGGGTTGACTACGCAGGTCCGTTTACTTTGAGGGACATAAAAGGAAGGGGATTCAAATCCATAAAAGGTTATCTGTGTCTTTTCATTTGTTTCTCTAGCAAAGCAGTTCACCTAGAACTGGTATCAGATTTAACTACAGAAAATTTCATTGCTGCACTAAGACGATTCACCTCACGACGTGGTAAACCTAGTCATATATATTCAGACAATGCTTCAAATTTCTTAGGGGCATCGAAAGAACTGACCATTTTGAGTGACTTTCTTAGCAATTCCAAAAAGCACATATTCGAAGCTTGTGCTAGTGAAAGTATCACTTGGCATTTCATTCCCCCAAATTCTCCTCATTTTGGAGGACTCTGGGAGTCAGGCGTGAAAAGTGCAAAATTTCACCTTTCAGACCCAAATGATCTCCAAACCCTGAGTCCAGCTCATTTCCTGATTGGAAGACCATTAGTCACTGTACCAGATCCAAATATACTGGATATACCGATGAATAAATTGTCCCGATTCCAATTACTTCAGCAGTTGCAGCAGAACTTTTGGCGTAGGTGGTCACGTGATTATTTGTCACATTTACAACAAAGATATAAATGGTCTAAAACTTCCAAACCACTTGAGAAAGGAACACTTGTGCTGATCAAACAAGACAATTTACCTCCCAGAAAATGGCTGTTAGGCAGAGTCATCGAAGTGCATCCTGGAGATGATGGTGTTGTTCGAGTTGCATCCCTCAAAACTCACAATGGGACCCTGAGACGAGCAGTGGCCAGATTGTGTCCACTACCAGATATTGTGAATTGTGCTTATGAAGAATGAAAGACTCACCTGATTTTATTTTTATTTGATGTTTTGAAAATTCATTCAATAGTTCAAGGCGGGAGTATGTTAATGACTTTTCGTTATTTTACTGATATTGTTTATGATATAGCTAGCAGCAATCATTTATATCACCCGGTATGAGAGACGGAGTGACAGAAATTATCATTGTCAGATTGATTCTGTCAAAATAAAATTCGAGCTCATCAACGATTGAAGTTATATCGTTATTTCTTCAGAATAAAAGAATTCAGTTTATAAATACAGTCCACTCTATCGAAGTCAAGTATTTTCAGGTACTACTGCAGCTATCGCAACCAATTTCGGGACATGAAATCTAGTTTGTAGGTTCATCAATTTGAGCCTTCCCTAATTTTGTCACCTTTAACCAGGGGCGTACAAAACAGGGGGGTATTTGGGCAAATTTGACCCTACTCCTCTTAGGCTTCAATTTCTTACCATTTTTATATCTGATTATGATTCTCCAATGCCTTTTACATAGAAAAGGTACTCTTGTAAAAATCGCTATCTGTCACCGTTTCCTCCGAAAATGGCTAAATCCAATCAATAATAAATTATTGGTCTTAAACCAATTATTACGTTGAAATATGAAAATGAGGTTCAGTACAGATAGTGAGCATTATTAGTTAGTCAAATCTTCTTCTTCAATGAAAATAAATTAGATTAGAGAAATTTATTGCCTTTTCGAAATTGGGGGTATAAAAAGTAAAACGAAACTGTACTGAACCTCATTTTCATATTTCAACGTAATAATTGGTTTGAGACCAATAATTTATTATTGATTGGATTTAGCCATTTTCGTACAAGAGTACCTTTTTATGTAAAAGGCATTGGAGAATCATAATCAGATATAAAAATGAAGAAAATGAAGCCTAAGAGGAGTAGGGTCAAATTTGCCCAAATACCCCCCTGGTTTGTACGCCCCTGGTTAAAGGTGACAACATCCGGAAGGCTCAAATTGATGAACCTACGAACTAGATTTCATGTCCCAAAATTGGTTGCGATAGCTGCAGATGTACCGAAGCTATAAAACGAAAAGAAGTTTTTGAAGGTCATCTTCGAAATGCCCTAGCTCCCTGAAGAAGCGTTTCCGGACCCATGTTCACATGAACTTTTTTTCTTATTTTCGTGTGTTTTATCTACCTTAGAAGTTTGTAACATGATCACCGGAACACATATATACAGGGTGTCCTTAAAAGGTCTTTACAAAAAGCTACCACATATTCTTCAGACCAAAACAATTCGATACAAGCAAACTTACCTCAGTAAAAAGTTGCTTAGTTTGGGCGCTAGACGGCTCTGAAGTTGAAATTTTCAAATCGATTTTGCTTCATAACTTTTGAACGGCTCATGAGATTTTTTTCAAATTTGGTACGTTGGCATAGACTCATCGGGCAATGGAACTCATATCATAATCATAATGAATATCATTCCATGGGCGTAGAACTTGATTTTTTCAGTAAATAAACATCTAAAACTCCTACGCCAATGGAAAAAAATTAGTTTCAATATGAAATCTAAATTATTCAACTCATTCACTACAAAAAAGGTACTCTTGACAAAAGTCGATTCCTCTCATGGTTTCGACAAAATTTTAATTTTAGTGATTTAGAGCATAATTAATAATAAAATGATTAACAGATATTTCATAAAAATTGTTCAAAATGTTCACCATTCTCACGTATACAAAGATTTATACGACGCAAAAAGTTGAGATGTACTTTTTGCATAGGTTATTTCTATTGGAAATAAGTAGCACTGGTTTTTTTTTTCTGAAGACTATTATTATCTGCTCGAAAACAGTGATATTCACATTCTTGGTTTCCATAGTTTCATCTGTGTTGATTTGTCGAGTTTTATTGACGTTGATTGTTGATATCGGACTTTTCTGATTTATCATGGCCGTACAATACACCAATGAAGAATACACCGATATGTTATTGGTATTCGGATATTGTCAAGGAAATGGTCGAGAGAGTGTGAGGGTGTATTCGGCAAGGTTTCCAAATCGTCGCGTACCAAGCCACCCAACCTTTGCTGCAGTTGAGAGACGTCTTCGGGAGACCGGTCATTTTGCTCCTAGAACTGGTGATTATGGAAGACAGCGTTATGTAAGGATTCCCGAAGTCGAAGTAGAAATTTTAGACCGTATTGAAGAAAATCCAGAATTGAGTACTAGACGGATAAGTAATGAACTAGAAGTTTCTAGGAATGCCGTTCATGAAGTACTAAGAGAACAATTATTATACCCATACCACAAGACGCCAGTTCAAGATTTATTAATCCATGATTCACAAAGTCGTCTGATGTTTTGTAGGTTCATTAATTTGCAAATTGAAATGAATCTGAACTTTGGAAAGAATATTTTGTTCACTGATGAAGCCTGTTTCACGAGAAGAGGAATAACTAATTTTCATAATGAACACGTTTATGCAATTGAAAATCCTCATTCCATTAAAATAAACCATTTTCAACACGAATTCAAAATCAAAATTTTATAATTGGTCCTGTCATACTTCCACAAAGATCAACAGGAGACATGTATTTACAACATCTACGAAATACGTTGCCAAATTTGTTGGAAGATTTACCACTCCACCATCGGGTAGATATGTGGTTTATGCACGATGGAGCTCCACCACATTTTTCGGTGGATGTTAGGAATTTTTTAAACCAACAGTACCCAGACAGATGGATAGGTAGAGGTAATGATGCACCCGTGAATTGGCCACCACGTTCTCCAGACTTAACACCGATGGATTATTTTGTATGGGGTTATCTCAAGTCTACGGTTTACAAGACCCCTGTGAATACTGTAGAACAATTATGGCAACGTATCCAACAGGCGACGAATAATCTTACAGGCGATGAAGAAGTTATGCAAAGAGTACATTTCAACTTTTTGCGTCGTATAAATCTTTGTATACGTGAAAATGGTGAACATTTTGAACAATTTTTATGAAATATCTGTTAATCGTTTCATTATTAATTATGCTCTAAATCACTGAAATTAAAATTTTGTCGAAACCATGAGAGGAATCGACTTTTGTCAAGAGTACCTTTTTTGTAGTGAATGAGTTGAATAATTTAGATTTCATATTGAAACTAATTTTTTTCCATTGGCGTAGGAGTTTTAGATGTTTATTTACTGAAAAAATCAAGTTCTACGCCCATGGAATGATATTCATTATGATTATGATATGAGTTTCATTGCCCGATGAGTCTATGCCAACGTACCAAATTTGAAAAAAATCTCATGAGCCGTTCAAAAGTTATGAAGCAAAATCGATTTGAAAATTTCAACTTCAGAGCCGTCTAGCGCCCAAACTAAGCAACTTTTTACTGAGGTAAGTTTGCTTGTATCGAATTGTTTTGGTCTGAAGAATATGTGGTAGCTTTTTGTAAAGACCTTTTAAGGACACCCTGTATATATATATATATATCATAAATTAGTATGGATAAATACAGAAAATTTCGAAATTACGCAGAATTATATAAGCTCAACGAAGACAGAAAGACTTAATCGCAGAGATAGAACAATGAAAGATGTCTCGCTGATTGTTTGAGAGATTATTGTATACTGTAGAGAGGGGCGAACTTACATCTTCTGAAATGTTTCAGGTGCTTCAGATAAGAATGTAACAAGATCACGACTACAGAGGTGTTTCATGTGCAGGTCTCGTGGCGAACTTGGAAGTTGTAAGGATAACTTCAATCCAAACGTAACTTCAGTTGAGAAGAAATTGGAAATTGGTATAGAAGCTGTACCGTGTGCATCAGGATGGTGCGGTAAAATCGTGGAGAGTGAAGAATCCTCAAAAGAAGGTATTCGTCTGTTGTACCTAATCAGTTGAATAAATATGTCTCACGAATTTGATAATAATATTATTACATGATTTATTGTCAATTCAACAAGGTTTTGTTGAATTATTAGGTATAATCATTCCTTTATCGATTGTTACATTATACCTGTTCTAATGGAATGTCCTGTCCCAGCTATTTTATTTATGAAATTTTGAAATTGTCATGATCCTTGAAATACACGATATTTCCTGTGTATCAAACGTTAGATGTATTTGGAGGAATATATGATTCTGTAAATTCGTGAACGTGATCAAAGTTTTGCCGCTTGTATCAATGTAAGTACCAACTTTTTCAACTCAATTCTTGAAATTCTCATAAGATTTCGAATAACTCTCCTTAATAATTCCTATCGACTATCTGTGACCTTTTACGAAATTGTACATTATTTTGAACATTATTTCAGTAAGTAATCTGAGAAATAACGATTTTTTCGAAATGCATCATATTCACAAAATGTTGCACCTTATTCCATAGCTGCAGAGTACCATAAAATAATCTGTTTATGAATCCTTTTTAAGTTCGGTTGGAAACAAAAATTCATTCCGAAGACTCATGAAGATCATTAGAACTCAGTTTTTCGAAGAATTTCTCTTTCAATATATCATGTACTTATTAGGAAAACTGTGACCTTTTTAGGGTTACTGTAACACCCGACTCATTTATGAATGTGTAATCACTTTTTGTTCCGCTACCTACAGGCAGTGGCGGCTCGTAATCCTTC
This sequence comes from Gastrophysa polygoni, assembly GCA_963576655.1. NCBI lineage: Eukaryota > Metazoa > Arthropoda > Insecta > Coleoptera > Chrysomelidae > Gastrophysa > Gastrophysa polygoni. The sequence goes on along the minus strand of OY755084.1, from coordinate 30,915,588 downwards.
CAACAAAGGAGACTGATTCAGAAAAAATGTGAAAGAGATGAACTTCCACTGAGCCAATTACTTTACCAATTTGTGGCACAGCCACATGATCAGCATAACTAACTATTGCCCAGAACGAACCGAAAGGGAGGTGTATAGTCGTATCCTAACGGAATAATATCCTGATTCATAACCTGATTCGAAAAACCAAGAAACAAACTTTTCGATCGATCGGTCCGTTCGTTTTGAACTTCATCTTCGGAGCAATCTGACAGTCGAAGCTGCCGCCCTCCCCCTCTCCGCGTGCTGCTTATATGCGAATTTCATTCGTTCAGAGGCTAGTCTCCTAAGGATGTTGCCAAGTTGCGAATTTGGATTATATCTTGAATACCTCCAAGTGGCAGGATTGTTGTCAGAATTCTCAATTACTGTATGTATCTATGATCTCAGTCTATTATAAAACCAATGAAACAGACGAATGTTAGCGATTCCTGTGTATATTTCATATAAGTATATACAGGGTGTCCTTAAAAGGTCTTTACAAAAAGCTACCACATATTCTTCAGACCAAAACAATTCGATACAAGCAAACTTACCTCAGTAAAAAGTTGCTTAGTTTGGGCGCTAGACGGCTCTGAAGTTGAAATTTTCAAATCGATTTTGCTTCATAACTTTTGAACGGCTCATGAGATTTTCTTCAAATTTGGTACGTTGGCATAGACTCATCGGGCAATGAAACTCATATCATAATCATAATGAATATCATCCCATGGGCGTAGAACTTGATTTTTTCAGTAAATAAACATCTAAAACTTCTACGCCAATGGAAAAAAATTAGTTTCAATATGAAATCTAAATTATTCAACTCATTCACTACAAAAAAGGTACTCTTGACAAAAGTCGATTCCTCTCATGGTTTCGAAAAAATTTTAATTTTAGTGATTTAGAGCATAATTAATAATAAAACGATTAACAGATATTTCATAAAAATTGTTCAAAATGTTCACCATTTTCACGTATACAAAGATTTATACGACGCAAAAAGTTGAGATTTACTTTTTGCATAGGTTATTTCTATTGAAAATAAGTAGCACTGGTTTTTTTTTCTGAAGACTATTATTATCTGCTCGAAAACAGTGATATTCACATTCTTGGTTTCCATAGTTTCATCTGTGTTGATTTGTCGAGTTTTATTGACGTTGATTGTTGATATCGGACTTTTCTGATTTATCATGGCCGTACAATACACCAATGAAGAATACACCGATATGTTATTGGTATTCGGATATTGTCAAGGAAATGGTCGAGAGAGTGTAAGGGTGTATTCGGCAAGGTTTCCAAATCGTCGCGTACCAAGCCACCCAATCTTTGCTGCAGTTGAGAGACGTCTTCGGGAGACCGGTCATTTTGCTCCTAGAACTGGTGATTATGGAAGACAGCGTTATGTAAGGATTCCCGAAGTCGAAGTAGAAATTTTAGACCGTATTGAAGAAAATCCAGAATTGAGTACTAGACGGATAAGTAATGAACTAGAAGTTTCTAGGAATGCCGTTCATGAAGTACTAAGAGAACAATTATTATACCCATACCACAAGGCGCCAGTTCAAGATTTATTAATCCATGATTCACAAAGTCGTCTGATGTTTTGTAGGTTCATTAATTTGCAAAGAGAAATGAATCTGAACTTTGGAAAGAATATTTTGTTCACTGATGAAGCCTGTTTCACGAGAAGAGGAATAACTAATTTTCATAATGAACACGTTTATGCAATTGAAAATCCTCATTCCATTAAAATAAACCATTTTCAACACGAATTCAAAATCAACGTTTGGGCTGGAATAATAGGAAATTTTATAATTGGTCCTGTCATACTTCCACAAAGATTAACAGGAGACATGTATTTACAACATCTACGAAATACGTTGCCAAATTTGTTGGAAGATTTACCACTCCAACATCGGGTAGATATGTGGTTTATGCACGATGGAGCTCCACCACATAACCAACAGTACCCAGACAGATGGATAGGTAGAGGTAATGATGCACCCGTGAATTGGCCACCACGTTCTCCAGACTTAACACCGATGGATTATTTTGTATGGGGTTATCTCAAGTCTACGGTTTACAAGACCCCTGTGAATACTGTAGAACAATTATGGCAACGTATCCAACAGGCGACGAATAATCTTACAGGCGATGAAGAAGTTATGCAAAGAGTACATTTCAACTTTTTGCGTCGTATAAATCTTTGTATACGTGAAAATGGTGAACATTTTGAACAATTTTTATGAAATATCTGTTAATCGTTTTATTATTAATTATGCTCTAAATCACTTAAATTAAAATTTTGTCGAAACCATGAGAGGAATCGACTTTTGTCAAGAGTACCTTTTTTGTAGTGAATGAGTTGAATAATTTAGATTTCATATTGAAACTAATTTTTTTCCATTGGCGTAGGAGTTTTAGATGTTTATTTACTGAAAAAATCAAGTTCTACGCCCATGGAATGATATTCATTATGATTATGATATGAGTTTCATTGCCCGATGAGTCTATGCCAACGTACCAAATTTGAAAAAAATCTCATGAGCCGTTCAAAAGTTATGAAGCAAAATCGATTTGAAAATTTCAACTTCAGAGCCGTCTAGCGCCCAAACTAAGCAACTTTTCACTGAGGTAAGTTTGCTTGTATCGAATTGTTTTGGTCTGAAGAATATGTGGTAGCTTTCTGTAAAGACCTTTTAAGGACACCCTGTATAACTATTCGTTGTATGAAAATAATCGAGGACACACCTAATATACACTAGGTAATCGTTGGAACACATTCAGGAAATATTCAGAAGTTGCAATTTATACAATAGCAATTGCTTCGAGATGAGATGCTGCAGTTTTCGACGATTTCCACGATCTAAGCCGAAAATCTGTGATTCACACCAGAATCAGATTATAATTGGGGACGGTGAGAAGATTCAGGATGATAAAAATGTCATACAATATGTTGATTTATCACATAGAGAACGTGTAAATAGTAACGAATATTATTGACGTAAGTTGGAGACGCAACCTGCTAAACATACTTGTCTTGGCTCTATCGCAAGAGAGATTAGTCTCAGAAAGCATCATTTTTCGTGTATGAGCTTCAGTGATACACGATTTTCGGTTTATTGTTTTCATCAGCCCCAACTGAATAGAAGCACATCACAGTAACTTCGCCAATGATGGTAATGAACAATTTATTATATTCCATCTAGATATTGAATTTCGGAGGAATTAAAATTTGAAACAACGTGGTCTATTTTTTGTTACTGGTTTCATAAAATTCTCTCTTGTCGTGCGATAAGGACGATATAGTATCATTCTTCTGAGGATTTCATCACTGGTAGCTGATGAAAATACCAAAAGAAAAAATCGATCTCGTTGTAAGACTTGTGAAAATTGTGGAACAGCACTCTTATTGTTTATATCATCATCAGTTAGCAGAATATAGCACACGGGACTCTGTAGCTATAATTTTTGTTCCATAATCTAATTATTAGAAACTGTGGTCAAATTTCTAACTCGTTCTTCATCTTCCTCGTTTCCTCTTTGAACAATCTGATGTTCCTGATATTCTGTGAAACCTGATGGCTCTTGATTATCTCCATCTGTTTTACGGATACAATTGAGAAGAATACAAGCTGTTTTATTATGATGTTAATTGTTTCTACAATGTGCACTGAATGAAAAACTGGTTTCATAGAAACACGTTTCACGAAGTCACCTAATAGTGTGTGTCACCTAATAATACATACGAAAATACGTAGCCAAAGCCGCCAATATGTCTAATATTAACTATATGCAAACAACAGTTGTTTTCTGCATGCGATAGGAAAGCCGAAACAAATGAACGTAAGAGCTATTGCAACGGAGATATGCGTAAGCGCGGAATTGACGCTTGTCGGATATCGCTTCTTATTTTAGACCGGCGCATGCGCATATATGAGCTACGAACCGCTATCATCTGTTTCCTGGCTTCCGTTTTCATGTCGTTATTTTCCATATTATGAAACCACCAAGCTCTCACTAACAATAGCTTTGTTCGCGGATCTCATTTTGAACTGATTTCGAACCAGTTCAGAACTAATTCAGGATTGTCGTAAAGCGCATGCCTAGTTATCAACTGGTTCAGGATTATATTTTACCGCGAACGATTTCAGAACTGAAGAACTTAGAACTGTCAGATAAGTCTTCTAACATAACCGTGTTTTTGTGTGTTTTGACCGCTGAAAAATGAGTGATACTGAAGCAGGTTGATATCAAACAGTTAATTTTATGTATTCGATTCATTTTTGAACTGAATACATTTTGAACTATAAATAATTAGATATTATCACCTCATCACACACTAGGTGATAGGATCGTTGTGATAGATTAATTTGTTCAATCAGAAAACAGCTGACGACGATATCGACCGATATTGCGCATCAGCAACAGAATCGAACTCCAAAAATCCTAGAACCGCTAGGACCGATTCCGAATCAATCCGGAATCGATTCGTTGTCATCCGCGAACACAGAACTGTTACTAAAAATTCAGAATTTTATTAACCGCGAACGCCGCTTTCAAGACTGCGCATGCGAACAGTCCCTGAACTGGTTCGGAATCGCATCAGCGAACAAAGCTAATGTGTACAAAAATAATTTTTTGATAGAGAACGATTAACGATTTGCCACAATCAGTTCCACAACTATGAAAGGAGAATAGTCAGACCAGTTGGCCTATTGACAGGCCACTGCAAGCTCAACTGGCGTATGAATCTGATGGCTCTGGCAAAATGAGAGATATAAAGATTGTGCCAGGAAAAAGAGAGAACTGCAACGCATGTATTGTGCCGATGCGTTGGCCTAGTAAGTGAGCGGTTCCAAAAACTTGGAGAGATACCAAGGGCGGAAAGCTACTTTCAGAGGTCCCCACAAATTGTTCGAATGTTGTTGAATCAATTGTAGAATGAGTTCGACTTGATCAGTCCATCAACAAATGACGAAATCTAAATATTTATAGTGATTCAAGATTCACCTTTCACCTGAGTAATTCATTCTTTTGTGATCATTTTTCATTATGTTTCCAGAATACGGAGTGGCAACACAGCGTTTCTGTTTTCAACGGGGCCCTTCGGACAGTGAAGATAGATGCGCTTACACCAAATGGAACTACAAGCGAGTACTGATGTGTTTTTGCAAGGGTGACTTGTGCAACTCCTCAGAGAGAGTCGGAACAAATCATTTTCTCTTATTTCTAGTATTCGCAATATCTTTCCTGAGACTGATAGACTTACAACAAATAACGATGAACTATGTTTATGAATAAATTGAATTTCACGCACTACTGACTTAATCAACTGAAAATATCTAAGAGTTTCATGGTTATTCCAAGAGACTGGGAATTCTAAGATTCTAGAATTCTTTTAGAGACTACTTTCACGTGAAAACTGGCATTGGTGTCTTCAACTTACTTCAACGGAATCTTTTGAAACGATTCTACGAAACCAGAATCAGCCGTGATAAAGTCGATAGTTCACGATTTCCTTGTAACAGTCAATATACCATCGGCTGAAATTGACATTGATATTTTTCTTATAATTTCTGGGTATTGCGAACTTAGCCTACAGAAATCAATAGAGAATAATTTGCATGTTTGAATCCAAGGTGCTTAGCCATTCATCTCAGTGTATCTAACCGCTCTTGCATGATGTTTCGGATTTGGTTCTTGTTCGGGATGTGGCCATCGACAGTGAAGTCGTGAGAACGTGAAATTTCTCAGAAACTCCATGATGAAGTTGTTTCATAAAAGCGAATACACATGTCATACTGTTTCGATTTTCTAGGCCTAACATAGGTACCTACTACAAGGTGTTTAGATTGGAAGTGGGTTATCTTGGTTCTGTTATTACCTAGAAAACCCAATTCATATTTGGTGCTCCAGGACGAGCAACTGTCGAGAGTAGGTACCCATTAACTTGGAATTGTGATCATTTTTGATAGAATCAAAATTGTTTTCTAATTTTTTTTGTAGCGGTCTCAAGATGGCATTATTGAAACTTGTATCCTGAGTGAGATCCGTATTCAACAAGGAATTGCAGTTTCTACTTTCTCCAGCCCTGCTCAAGTTTTGTCTTCTGAGGTCTTGATTCTCAATTTTCAAGAAAATGAAACTTTACGTACACTGAAAAAAATATTGTTCTATTGTGAATCATGAAAGAAACTGAGAACATGTTCCGAAATACAATTCGATGGTATGACACTTTATGATGGAAATTTTATGATTTGAATCATATACGAGATATGGTTGGTGTAAAATATAATAATTGGAATTTTGACATTTCATGATATTAGTTATCCCACTGTCTTCAGTTTCATCAACTCTTGGCATTTCCATCTTTCTCCATGTATAGTATTGACGATTTCACACAGGTGGTCATCCTGACAGCTTTTGTTACAGTTGCTATTTTCTACTCCACTGTCTCTGCGATGGAATCTGGAAAAAGCATCAACGTATCGGTTAGTAACCTGGAGGCCGATGATACACTTTGAGTGGAAAGGGCATATTTACAGGGTGCGAAAGTGAATTTCAGGCCATGAGACAGGATTCTCAAAAAATATCTTTCTGGCTTGCCATTTATTTCCGCCTGGAAGGCTTCAATCAAGGCGGATATATAATGGTGGAACAACTCTTCAATTGCTTCTTTCTGAAACATGTAGACCTGTCAAACAACCTCACCAAGGGTGCACTACTAATGCCGCACCACTTGAGTGTAGGTGGCGAAGCAATTGTCGATGGTGTGAAGTCAAATCCGCATTTACTGATAATGATAGATATGTGAGAGTGATGGTTAGCTAACGGTTCCAGTTTTGCATTCGTGTTGAATTTTAACTTCAAATCTTGTTTCCCATAGTTTCCAAGATAACCTTCGGAAGGAGGAATTCACGTATTTCCAAATGCATCTTCAACAAACATTCTATCTTTCGAAATTATAGTATGAGATAGCCTATAATTTACTCAAAATCGCATCACCCTGATCAACTGTTATTTGCCGAAACTCTTTTGATCTCACTCTCTATGATTATTGAAAAATATTCAAATCCAAAAAATTCGTATTTGTGATGGAAAAGATACTTTCAACACAGTGTTTTCATGATAGTAATATGATCCCAGCGAAGTTATAGAGGATCCAATTTCATGGTCTGTTGTTTTAGTTTCAATTGTTATTCTCTTCAGAATGAATCACAATTGTGAATGAAATTTTATCTGAAATATGTATTCTAGAACGGATGTATATATATATATATATATATATATATATATATATATATATATATATATATATATATATATACATATATATATATATATATATATATATATATATATATATATATACATATATATATATATATATATATATATATATATGTATATATATATATATATATATATATATATATATATATATATATATATATATATATATATATATATACAATAATATTTGACAAAATGAAAAAGTGTAAAAATATTTACCCCCTTCATATATATATATATATATATATATATATATATATATATATATATATATATATATATATATATATATATATATATATATGAAGGGGGTAAATATTTTTACACTTTTTCATTTTGTCAAATATTATTGTCTTCTCCGATCTTTGATCGCATTAATACTTGACAGTTTCTCCATGGTGACGGTATTTCGGAAGAAATTATGAATGTTGAGTAAATAAAGTAAGTATTCGATACACAAGACATGTTATTCTTGAAGGACCTATATATCCAATAATATTGGCAATCCTTTATCTGCATTATGATGATTCAGAAGGATGTGATTGATGTATTAGAACTATCATGAATTTGTGAAAGAGTCCTGTATTACTTGTGGTATTGGTTGATGAGTGTGCTATTCTTTGCCATTCTCGTAACCAGATCATCCATGTCACTCGGATCCAAACTCTTCAAATCATAAGCATTCCTCATGGTGTAAAGGGAATACCATTCCACGCTCTTTTCCAAGTTCGCCTTCGTGAGGTTGAATGTCCAAGTTTCTGTATCCAGTACATCCTACAATATTATCATGATAAAAAATTTTTCAATTTAATATTGGTACCCTATTCTTCATTCTCTTCGATGATTAGCATGCATCTGATATCTGATTATGATGAATTTTTCGAGTATAGTCGATGTCAACACCTACTTACAAAATTCTTCGAGTCAATCGTGTACAATTTATAGTTCGGATTTGCTCTATCTGCAACCACTGAGGCTCCATTCCAAGCTACGTTTGTAGGTTTCGTTATGTCCTTGTTTCCATAGTAGATGTAGAACTCGTCTGTATGCGAATGACCATAAAACTGGCCTGTTATCGTATTGGCGAATCTGGCAAACATAATATGAGATCACTTGAAACCGATATAATATAATGATGTGGCGAAGTGATTGCTTCTTCATTATTCAAGATAGAAAACACGAAATACTATATTTTTCAATGTGAAATGTCTAGCTGTCATTGATGAGGGTTCATGAAAATAATCTCTTACAAAAATCTTCAGATCCAATTCGAGATACTTGAAAGCATCAAATATTGGGAACCTTCACTGTCAGAAACCCCAAAATTGATATGAAAACTCAGCAAAGGCAAAAACATAATTCTCATTTCCATGAGAATTCGAGAATATCGGGTGTAAGATTGAAAACATATCTGCAACTTTCATTTGATACAGACTGTAAATGCAGTAAATATGTCCTCCGTTGATTCATAAGTTTTTTTGAAGTTTTGATGATTTATTTCTCTTGAATCATGAAGCAGCTATTACACTTTGCTACCAGTTTCGGAAGAACTTTTTTTACCTTTCGATGATTTTATTATATTCACGTGCCCAAGATTTCAAACAGCTGTTCGTCGGGATATGTGACAGAATATGAACGGACTCCTTTTTTCGTTCAGACTCTTTCAGAATTTCGACCAACCATTTCAATTGTCCATATGGATCGTTATCCTCATAGAGTAGCCACCTATAAAAAAAGTCAATACAAAGGAATTCACCTTTCTACATGTTATAGAATCAAGTGGAAAATTGTGATACCTTATACCCGATACCTAATACTACCATTCCTAATATCAATTATGATAACAATAATTATGCAATAACAATATTGTGGCAAAATCTATTCTACTATTTGAGAAAGCAGAAACTCATTTTGACATGAGATGTAGGTTTACGAGAGGCATATTTTGATATTGTCAACATTGTATAGTGTACTTGGCATATCAAACTCATGTATTCTTTGATGGAACAACGTGTATCTCTCGACATAGGTGAATTTTCACTTGTAGATTTGTCTCATTGTTTTCGAAAATACGATACGACGTTGCTTTGAGCTAAAATGTAGGCTTCTTTCTAGAAAAAAACCACTACATCTCATTCTGACATTAGATCATATCATGAAACTTTCATGCCCTGTTCAGAATGTGCAGGGTGGTATAATAATACTTCAAAGTTGTCGAATTTCACCTCAATTACATCACACTATTCGGCATACTGGGTGGCGCAATGAAAAAGAAACAAGGCCGATTTGACATAGTTATCGTCCTCAGGAAAAAAACCTCGTACCGGTCGATTTTATTTCGAGGAGAAAATATTCTATGCATATTCTCAACTTTTTTACTTCAAACCCCACGGAGGGGTGAGCTCCAACCCTTGAATCGCAAATAGGATAAGGGGTCGTGTGATACATCATTTTGAAGCTAATCGAAATCTCTTACCAACGATTCCTCGTTCTTGGAATTCAATGCAGTAGTTCTCGAGAAAACACGTTCATGAAAATATCGGCTGGTGATGGAAAGTAACGCTTTTTTTCCTTCCATCACTTTTTCTCATTTGGTGGTAGCGTCTGTGAGAAGTGTTATGTGTTTTTTTTTTCAATCCTGTCCTATCCAACATTACATAAAGAATCATTTATTTTATTGTCAGTTCCTTGATCTCTCATTGAAGTGCATACCTTATTTCGTTTTCATTGGGCCACCCTTATATTTCAATAGGCTTCCTACTGATATGGGTTCTGTCGCATGTATATTGGCATTGAAATAAGGATGTTAGAGCAACGAACCCGCAAGAATTGAGAGTTTTGCTCATTTTTGAACACTCTATATGATCAAATGCATATGAAGGACCTCGCACCTCAATCGGTAAATTCGCTCGCATTTTTGATAATTTTTAGTACTCGTGATGGTGATCAAATGTCGCCGTTGCACCAGTGCTCTAAATCAATAGTGGCCCCAACAATTCTACTCATTTAACCATATTTTTTGTTTGTATTCGCTAAAGTACCCATATTCGTCCAAGTCCTTACCAATTTTCAGTAGAGCAAACGTTACTATTGAGTACGATTACTCTGAAACCTGGTTTTGCTTGGACTGTATAAAATCCTCCTCTCAGAATAGTCTCTTTCACTTCTTCAACTGGTAACCAGTTACTCCATTTCTTCAGAACCAACTGGTACAACCACTGTGTCGATACATTTTCTGCGATGTCTCCTGCTGCATACCTGAAAGAGAGTAGCCCTATACGATAATTTTGTTTAGAATCTTAACATGAGCGCATGAGCTACTATTTTGCTATATTCATTTCAACTCTCGGTCACACTATTATCACACAAATCAGTATTGTACGAATTGATCCAATATGACAGACAAAGGATTCAAAGAAAATTCAGAAGTCACATAGGTAACTTCAAGAAAATCGACTTGATGATAGACTAATGGATTAATAGATCTACATTTGAACTGGGATCCTGATAAACAATGGAATATCATCATTACATCGAAAGTACAACAATAATTTCAAAAAATCATTGGTCAATAATATCCCTTCTGGACGAATGAGTAGTGTTTTGTATTATATTTCCATTTTCATTTCATTTTTAAATTTATTCTTACATTCTGAGTTGTTAGTCAAACTTCGTATTGAATAAATGAAATATCATGAATCACAAAATATATAGAGGAATACAAATATAAATATTGCAAGTATGAAAATATGGAAACATGAAAAACATTTACAAGATGATGTTGAAGGTAGGTACTCATGGAATTATAAGAACCGAAGAGACTATAAGAATGATAACTGCGGTGTCATTGAATTTTTATACAGGGTTGGTATAAAGTATGGAACCAAGTGAATATCTTTCAAACTGAAAGAACGATATTTATGAAGATTTGCAGGTAAGTGCAAAGGAACGAAATGCATCTGATGTACATTTTTCGATAATAATATACTTCCGGTTTAACCAGAAATGCCATCAACTTCTTCAATTCAAATGGGACAGATTATATATTTTCACAGATTTTGAAAGAGCTTGTTATTTTGAATTCATCAATACTGAGTTCAGTGTGAAAATAATTGTGGAAACGAGAAATATAGCACTACAATGAACCTCCTATTGGTTTTTCGCATTAGAACAAATGAAATAAAATTTCAATGATAATCGGTTATGGTGATTGTGAAATTTATTTCCTTCAATTAGAGTTCGACACTTGGAGAACAAAAGAGTACTCGTTTATTCATTACTATGCATACAAACAAGATGACAGACGGAAGATTCGTAGAGGAGTCAGGAGTTACATATAGTTACAATTACAATTATAAGAAATTTCACTTTTTCATTGTAATTTATTACGACACATCACCTCATTACATTACATACATAACATATATGTATTGTTCGATTTGAAGCTAGATGGCAGACGAAGGAGTCATAAGAAAGTCAGAAGTCACAAGGGCAATTTCGAGGAATTTATTGGTGCAGCTACTCTGTCTATTTGCATCTGTCTATCTAATTCCTTCAATCAAAACTCTCACGTACAGCTGAATTGATAACAGCATTTCATTCGTTATGGCGGAAAATCACTCATAGTTTGTTAGTATTTTGGTTGCGACACAAAAATGACAACAAAATCAGTATTATTGATAACTGTACGAATGGAGTTAAAAAACGTTGATTCAGAAGTAGTAATCTAGGATATTCCTCGAATACATGGTCGAACTACATGATTACAATCTCAAAACATCAACTATGTCTACAGAAATATGCAAATATCGGCATCTTCTGGTGAGCTTTATAATTTATAAGTCATTATAGCGGAAAATGCCGTGAGTGTTTTGGGCTAAACAAAACTCCATCAGTGACTGCACCAGTTTTCTGTACGTTGATACAACCTGAACATGCAGACCTTTCAAACAATCTTACTGGCCGCACCGCTCGAGTATAGATGGCGATACGATCGTCGATCCTGTACAGTCAGATTCGCTTTGGCTAATATCGACGGGTATCTGATAGTAATGGATAGCTGATGTTTCAAATCTTGCATTCGTGTTGAATTCCATACTCAAAACGTATTTTCCAGAGTTTCCAAGATGAACATCGAGATCAGCATAGGTTACGCCATATAGTTTCGATCTTGGGAAGCCAAATTCAACATAATCGAGTGTGCGAAAGTCTATATCTTTTTCTGGTGGCTGCGTATAGGGAATTTGGGACACCAGTCTATATTTATATCGAGGATACAACTTATTGAAATAAAAACATGTTTGCAGTCCACACTAGGTAGAAGCACAGCTCACCTATCCGAGATAGGTAATCTGTGGTAGAAGTGAAACCTTCATAAAACTAATACACTAGGTTACATGCGTACAATGCTTGGTAGACAAGAGTCACAGTTTATAGAAAGAATGGTTGTCGGATCATGGCTCTAGCCGATCAAAAAAAATGACGTCAATCTTGGGCAATTCTCTATTCGGATTCTTTTTCGTTGACACATTACTCGCTTCTCATTAATGTCACCGAACTGTCATGAGTTTGATATTTCTATGGCTATCTAAAATTAACTTTTTCATAAAACTATATTTTTCACAAAAAGCGGCTTCATTAAGAAAACTTGATGATTTAGGTATAGGGACATGCTATGTCATCTCGTAGCATTTTCATTCGTCTTTCAATTTATTGACTGAAAAACAGTGGGTACCATATGAAAAAATGAACTTTTGACCACTTGTATGAACAACGGATATAATAATAATTCCAGCACGCCCTGTATGATATGGAGGCGACTTCTCGGTGTAAATTGAATACATCAAGTCTTTCCAAACCACCACTAAAATATCAACTCTTTATGATTCGAGAGCCCTGATTTACATATAAGTTCAATTAGGGAAATGTTTTGGATCATATTCAACACAAATTATTTTTTATCTTGAAAACCGATAGAAATAGGTATAGGGATTCATCAACAAAAGAGTATTGTAATAAAAAGGCAATTCTAAAAATTTGTTAATATACGGGGTGTTCCCTTTAAAAAAATGAAGTTGCTAGGACTTTATGATAGAAACGGCAACGTCGCAATTTCGAAAATATTCTAGATCGATAGAACAGGTGATAAAATGAAAGATGCGAAATTTTCAGAAAAAACCTGCGTTGCCTTCTCCATATACGTCTAACGTACCATCGACCGTGAGTTACCCTGTATATTCCTCTATGAGTTTATTAACATCAAGCCTTACATAAATATAAGTTAATGTCATTCCTTCTCCTTTTATTTCCTAGCAATCAAAGTAAAGAAATATAAAGTAAATAACGTTCACCGTCCGCTGAAGAATATGAGAACAATACCAAAATAAAAGCGATTTGAGGTTAGGTCGCTTTCCGACTAAGATTGACGTCACTTTTGGAAACCATGCCCATTTTTCGAAAAGATGTGATAACCGTTCTTTCTATTTGAAGTTCTACATAATACATAATAATACAGATCTATATTTAAAAAAAAAAGTAAGAAACAAAAATTGAAGAAAAAAGATATTTTGATACTGACCTCATTGAGGTACTTAAAAAAAATAACTTATAAGAGTAACTGTATAACCTTGATATCAATACAATTTTAGGATTCGCCTATTTACTAGTGCACCTAAGTGAATGAACACTTGTATTGTGCATTTGAACAGATTTTGTAGCTACAAATAATTATTGCTGAGCCAAAGTTGATGGATGAAACTCCAATAAATTCCAGTGATATAACTACTACTGTATATATATGTATAATTATAGGTGAACTAATTACTGATCAATATTGTTTTCCAGAATTCTTATGAATTTGGGATAGTGGTTACATATATATTTTCTCGACTTACATGAAAATAATCTAACATTTTTCAGTTCTCTAATATCAGATGGTAAGAGGTTGAACGTTTTTGGCAAAATATAGGTTAAAAATCTTTGACTGATATTTTTTTTACATAGAGCGATTCTTAGGTGGTTATTACATGCATTTCTTGTTGATTTTACACTATCATTCTGGAAGTGACTTTTGTGATTGAAGGCGTATTTACAAACATTGAGAAAATAAAGGGATCTTATATTGAGTATTTCATTGGAGTACAGTTGTGTGGTGGGGAAGCGTCTTTTCTTCCTGTGACTAATTTTCAGAATGTAATTTTGAATAACATTCAACTTTTGTAGGGAATTTTTGTAGAGTCCCCCCCAAACTAGTATACCATATTGATTCTGCTAGTGATTTATATATGATTAGTAGCAGTTTCTTCGGGAGAAATTCTCTCAGCTGATAAAATTTATATATTAATTTCCTTACTTTCTTTGATAGATAATCAATGTGATTCTCCCATTTTAGATATTGGTCCATCATTACACCCAAGTACTTTATTTCATGTTTCTCTTTGATTTCTTCCTCTATTCCTTCAACTTTAATGCAATCGAAGTCGGGTCTATTTACATTAGTAATAGAAAAGGCTAGGTAGTGAGTTTTACTTGCATTCAGAGAAAGTTGATACGTATTTAGCCATTGTTTTACTGCTCTCATTCCATTTTTTGTTTTATTTTTCACGTCGGACCAGGTAGTACTACTGAATATCAAAACAGTGTCGTCTGCATAAGATATGATTTTGGCATTAACTGTTAATTGCAGTAAAGAGTTAATATAGGCCAGAAATAGTATGGGACCCAGGACAGTACCTTGAGGTACACCAATTTGTACAGTTCTTGGGTTGCTTAAGGAGCCTTTTATTTTTACTTGTTGTTGTCTTTCTGCCAGGTAATTCTGAAAGCCATTCAAAACTGTACCCCGAATTCCATATTGATGCAGTACACTGATGAGTTTTTTATGGTTAACCGTATCAAAGGCTTTTGCCAGATCTAAAAATACTGCAATGGTTTTTCTATTTTCTTCCAAGTTTTCTGTGATTTCTTTCACTACTGTGTACATTGCGTCTGTAGTTGACTTCCCCTTTTGAAAACCAAATTGACATTTGTGTAGTATTTTATTTGTATTGAAAAAGTTCACTAACCGCTCTTTTAAACATTTTTCGAAAATTTTAGCGAAGTTGTTGATCACACTAATGGGTCTATAGTTAGAAATGTCAGATTTTTTATTAGCTTTGTGAATAGGTGTTATTATTGATGATTCAAACTGTCTGGGCACTATACCTGTTTCGAAGATGAGATTCATGATGTGTACTAGAGGTGTTGAGATGCTTTCACGCGTAGACTTGATGGTTTCAACTGTAATTCCATCCTTTCCCGGCGAACTATTACTTTTGAGTGAGAATATGTGGTTTTTTATCTCATTCTCAGAGACTGGGTGGAGAAACATTGAATTAGGATTGAAATAACTTTGTTCGGTGAAATTTGTAGGAGCCTCTATATTATTTAACATATCTATTCCTATATTTATGAAATAATTGTTGCAGTAGTTGGCTAGCTGTTCGTCATCCCCAAAAGTGTTACCATCAGTATCAACAATATTAAAATTTTCCGTATTTGTTTTGTTTTCGTTTGTGGCGTAAGTGATTATTTTGTGAATTTTTCTCATGTCATTTCTGTTATTTTGTATCTGATTCGCATAGTAAGTATTCTTACTTTTTTTAAGTAAATTATTCAATTTATTCCTATAAGTTTTGTATTCTACTTCGAGTGCTGGGGAGTATTGGTTTAATAATTTCATTTTGAGTTTGTCTCTATGTCTGATTGACTTTATAAGACCTATAGTTATCCAAGGTTTCAATTTACCACTTTTTTTATAAGGTATTGTTGATTTGGATTGATCGAGGTAGTTATTGAATTTTTCTTGGAATATATCTGTAGCCATTTGGGGGTTGTTTGAATTTAAAACTGCTGTCCATGTTTCATTGCTGATGATGGCTTTGAGTTTTTTCAGGTCAATTTTGTTATATGAGTAAGCAGTTTTTTTATTATCTATATACCGGTTACTTTTTGAGGTTATGTCAATCATTACTGGAAAATGATCTGTTATGTTGCAGTTTAGAATATAAGATTGAAAATTATATTTATTATTTATTTCGTTTTGTTTTTCAAGAAATATATGGTCTATACATGTAGCAGTTCCTGTTGTGACTCGTGTTGGTTTATTTATGTGTGGCTCGAAACCATGTTTGGCAAGCATACCTAGATATTTGTTGGTGTTTACATTATTTTCATCTAATATATCAACATTAATGTCTCCGGTAAATAATTCAATGTTATTATTTTGTTGTGTTCTAAATACGCATCAACCTGCCCAATGAATGTGACAAGGTTGCTTGGGTTCGGTCTATAAAGAGCAATAATACGTAATTTCAAATGATTGATTGTGAGATTCATTATACATAATGTTACGCCGCATGTAGATAATTTAACGTTTGATACACTATAGTCAATATCAGATTTAATTTGTATTAAAATACCATCATTTCTGTTGAAATCACCACCATTATGTATCAGTGTATAATGAGGGATATTCAAGTTTTTTACTGAAACATTCTGAAAACATTCACTAAGAATAAAAATATCGCTTTCGATTTCATAGGTTTCAATTGTTGCTAAAAATTCATCGAAATTTCTGTTTGCACTTCTTATATTGAATTGCATAACACTCAAGATTTTTTGGGTTTTGGGCACTTGATTGGGATCAATGAAGAGTCCACTTTTATCTTTTGTTCTGTTTTATTTCTCAAAAGCATGATCTTGTATTTCAAAGTTGGACATTCCTGATCCGTCGTGTGGTGGCTTGTATCGTGAGTAGTTTTGTAGGTTTTATTGGGTTCAACACAATTGTTGCAACATTTAGTCTGTTTTGGGCATTCTTTTTCTTCGTGTTCGCTGCTACATAAAGGACAAACTAGTTTATCTATAAACCGAGGACAAGATGATAGGAAACGTTGTACAACTGTATTCTATCTCATTCTCACGCAGGCAAAATCCCATAGATCGATTTTTCAGTGTTGCTTTTGTGTGTCATCGAGTCGCAAACCATTCCCAACGATTCTAAAGAAGTTTTCTCTCAATCACGAAAAATATTTTCACAAGAAACGAATTCTTCATTCTTGTTGTTACTAAGAATCTCAATTTCATATTTGTATATATGAAATTAGCATACCAGCCGGCCATCTGTTATGTTTGGTATGTTTCATTCATTTCATATAGCTTTCATTTTCACTACTTTCCATATTCGATTACTTACGCATTCGTAGGATGAGCTTCATGGTTTCCTAGAATCGGGAAAACAGGCACTTTGAAATAATCCGAGAACATATCGAATATTTTTTCAATCGCTGCGGTATTGTTCTCGATGCTTGTAGACCAAACTCGGTGGGCAACCATATCACCAGTGAAATAGACGAAGTCGAAGTCCTAGAAAAATAAAATCATCGTGTTTTTCTTCTGTAATACACTATTATTTCACCAATTTCAAAATCATTTTCAGCATTCTCAAAACTATTGGATTTATTTTTCTTTTCATTTCTCTCAATTCGAGTAACAACTGGCGGAATTACAGATTGCAGCGTTTTTTTTTTATGAGGCAGCCTGTACACTATGTCTAAGATTAGCATACATGGGGATCTCGGAAACGGTTATAGATACACATCCGGTCAAATGAGTAGGTAAACATTACAACAGCCTTTGGACATTCTCAAAATCATTCATCGTTTTTTCATCTCATCACCACCCATTCACCATTCCTAAGGTTACTATACATGATGATTTACCTACCTATAGAAACCATAAAAGTGGCTATGACAAAGTGCGGCACTCAATGTGTCTGAGGATCTGGGAAGCGGGTTACCTCAGTAAATGAACAAACTCAGTTTTCGTACTTTTGAAAGGGGCCGTCACTTATATTTGATTATGAGAAAATCTAGAAATCAAACAGTATGAAAGAACTACCATAACATTTCACTCTGGATCTTTCGATTATAATTTGAAAATCATTTGTTGAAAAAGGTATATATTCATGTAACATAACGGGTGTCCCAGATCTTATAGGCCAGCAGGTATTTCAGATATTTCCAGAAGAGAAAGAAATTGAAAAAGAAAACGTGTCGTAGGAGACCATGAGTTCGTTCATACATCATAGCAAAATCCACCCCCTGGCAAAGAACCCTCGAGAAACCGCCCCTAACTTTTGTTTTTCGAATTGCACACCCATGTTTGTTTTGGTTCAACTCACAGCCCGTTTCATTACTCATTCAATGATGTATCATGATGTAGGTAGAATGGCATGCAGAGTTATGGCAAATGAAAATACGAATGAAATAATAATTCATAAGGTCATCTGTATTTCGAAAACATACAATATACCACAGAAATTGTTCAAAATGTTGGCCAGCACTTGCCACACATGCATCAAGTCGCCGAATCAGCGCACGAGTACAGGAAGCGCTAATCATTTCCGGAATAACGGTATTACAAGCCTCAGAAATTTTTTTGGATTCAATCTTCAATATTTATTGTTCGAGTTTTAAAGACAACTCGTTTCAAATATCCCTATTGGAAGAAGTCCAGTGGCGTGAGATCTGGAGAACGTGCTGGCCATTGAACAGGTCCACTATTTCCAATCTACCCACTAACGAATTCAATTTCCTCGATTAATTATCTTCCTAATTCCATATCATGATGTATCGTTGAATTGAGATAATTAAAAAATTCCCAATTGTGATATTGGGGTTGAATCAGCTACAGTTATCTATTAATCATTCGTTTTCATCCGTCATAGGGAAATGAAAAGAACTATTTAATTTTTCATGTAGCTATAATATGAAATACCAGTCGTTGTATATTCTGGTAGAATTCGTGTGAATTTTTTGTTTGGATTTTTGGCAGCGTAGCAAAAGTTATCCTCATAGGACATTGAGATAGTGCCAAATAGTTATTACAATTACGTCACCAGTTTTTTTTTTCAGTTGTAATCAATCAAACAATCAACTCAAACAATCAATACAAAGCACGTTCAATCAACTTTCAGAACGAATGATGCCGTTACATGATATTTCCATAAGGAAAAATTAATTAAACTCAAAATTTCCGAGTTATAAATTGGAATTTCACGTCCCTCCTAGGGCTTCGTAGTTTTAGCTGCATGTTCGAAGTGTGTACAACCTCATGAATCTCGAACGAAACATATAGACCATTCATATGAGATTGGAATAGAAGACCGAAATGTTAGTAGTTTTATATTCCGATAAGAACTCACATGTGATTTGTTTGCTTGCGTCAGTGTCTCTTCAATCAGCCTCAAAGGAGAATCGGCCTTGTGATAGGAACCCCAGTAACCACAATCATCAGCACTACCAGTGGCATCATTCGGTTGGTCACTTTGGCAGCAAAGTGGCTCATCACAAGAAGTTTTCTTATTTTCGTCGTAGTTTGGATCGTAGTGCATATCAGTGAGATGCAGTACTTTGAAGGATTCAGATCTATCCGACTGTGAATTCGAAATTCGATTTTGTATACCGATATAGTTTATACAACGCTCTAACTAATATATAGTGAAACAAATGTCTAGCATACTATCTACTCTGCTCTATCGCATTCTCAAAAAGATATGTCAAAAGGAATGGAATGAATTACATAAGTTTTTCATGAGGCCAGTTGTATTTCAATATCAGCCGATAAGTGATGATAGTATAAAGGACATCGTTTAGGAAATTATCTCTATCAAAGAGATGAGAACTGATTTTTTCCAATCGAAGGAAAGCAAGAGAGCACACAAAATTTCCAATTAGAAAATAGGCATGCCGATCAACTCAAGAGCTTGGAACCCTCTCTTACTCTCTTGGTTCAGAGAATTGAATAACCAAATTCGTATTGAATGTTGGTGAGAATGGATACATTCGAAAATATTCCGATTCAACTGGAAGTGATACAATTTGAAGGTTTCGATCATGGACGTATATCTTGTTTATACGTCCATGGTTTCGATGTACATTTCATTCATAAGGATATGTTATTTGGTCTGATTTTCATGAATCTTGTAGTGAAGGGCGTCAAAGATTTTTCATTGATTACTCCTTGACACTCATTCAGTACCTTGTTGATGAATGATGGATGATGTATTTACCACAGTTTTCTCGATAGTACTTCCATCAGGTATTTTTATCGTCCAGTCAAAATTATTGCCTGCGTCGCATTCAATATTCTGTAAAAAGAGTCCACAGATCTTTTTACCATCGACATCTGTTTTCTTGTCCACAATGTAATTAAATATCGCCTGAAAAAATATCAAGACAAAAATCAGTTCTTATGAAATGGTTTCCATACTGTATTGTAATGAAATATCATTTCTGGATTTTTTATCTGAATGTGTATGTACTCATCGCAGGGAAATCTGATCTGGTGATGGCTAGTAATATCGTGGGTCAATAGTGCTGTTACTTCACATTCTGAGGAATTTGAAGATTGCAATTAGCTAGTCAGGAAACTGTGTATCTTCGGAATTGAACGATCTGCGAGATGAGTTTGACATCTATCGTCGAGTAGCAAAATTAACTACATTGATGTTTCAAAAAACTATGTATACGCAGTAATGAAGCAATCTGAGTCGATCCGAACATAAATAACAATCGACATACAATATCGAGCTCGACAAAATTCTTGGCAACGCATGCAACAAACTCAAGGAAAGTTTATTTGCCTTCCCCACACTGAAAAATCTCTTCACGAAGTATCACTCCGTGATCTACTCAACCATATCATTCAACATAATCAGGAATGGACTAGTGTCCTTATTCTCCAAAAACGATATACAATATAAAACCTTCTGACTCGTGCCATTGGGAAGTTTTCAAACGAGAGTGTTTTGTTGGATTTCATTGAATTCTTGTACAAGATTATATTGGCATATGGCGGATTCAAAAATGTTATCGCCATCGTTGCCACGTTTTCAGTTCTTCCAAAATTCTTGTCAAATTCATCATTTTGAATGACAAACCCTGTTTAGTTTCATGGGATGTGATAGAGAATGTTCCACTAAATTCATTGATATATATTTGTTATCTTCATTTTCAATAACGACATAGATATCTCAAAAGATGCGAATGAAGTAAGCAATATATTTGTTTCACATACAATTCTCTGTATGAAATAATAGTAACAAGATGTGATAACCAAAATTGAATCGATACAAAACAGTAGAACGTGAAAAAAACTCATTTTATCAAATAATGTTCGAACTGAGCACCGTTCACTTCTTGACAGTAGGCTATTCTGTTTGTAAAATTGTAAAAACGAGGAATAACTCACTGATTATTATTATCTCAGAATAATGAGGAACAAAATTACTTCAAATGTTCAAAATGCTCGCCGTTCACTTGCTGACAATATGCCATCCTATCAACAAATTTTTGAGTCACTCTTTCCAAGACTTCTCCACGTATTAGTTCACATTCATCAATAATTCTTCACCTCAATTCCTGTAAGTTTGTTGGTCGTCTGACGTAAACACATGATTGTAGATGACCCTGAAGAAAAAAAAATCCAACGGAGAACTATACTCTATGAATCCTGTATGTCCAATCCATCGATTCGGAAAATTCGCATGCAGAAA
The DNA here is from genome assembly GCA_963576655.1 of Gastrophysa polygoni. NCBI lineage: Eukaryota > Metazoa > Arthropoda > Insecta > Coleoptera > Chrysomelidae > Gastrophysa > Gastrophysa polygoni. The sequence goes on along the minus strand of OY755084.1, from coordinate 30,893,675 downwards.
ACTTCTAACCCGTCTATCATAGTGTGTAGGTGCTCCATCTCGTTGAAACCAAACAGGAATGATTTCATTATTTAGTAGATCCAAATACTTGTCACCACTCAAGTTTCCGGCGATGAAAAATGGGCCTATAAACCTATTTTCGACAATTCTCATGGAAACATTTAACTTCTGTGGGTATGTGCATGAATCCAATGAGGATTATCATTTGGAAAAAAAAACTCAAAGGAGCTTGATCAAACTGCTATATTCCTCGTTTATACAATTTTTTCCACACACACTTAACTCAGTATGTATGAATTCAAAATAGCAAGCTCTTTCAATACTGGTGAGAATATATAGGGTGTCTCATTTGAATTGAAGAAGTTGATGGCATTTCCGGTTGAACCGGAAGTATATTGACGAAAAAATGTACATCAGATGCATTTTGTTCCATGGCACTCACCTGCAAATTTTCACAAATATCGTTCTTTTCGTTCGAAAGATATATACTTGGTTACATACTTTATTCCAACCCTGTATATCTACTTCGAGAAAATTGTATTGAATTTTGAACTTTTGAGAACTGTCTGATAGCTACCAGGTGTAGTAGGATATAATGACTTGCAATATCCATACTCTGCATGGTTACAAATGGTCTACTAAAAGACATACAGAACAAAAAAGCTACAGAAGAATCTGAATGAATTCAAAAGAATCATCTCCCACTTTGTAATTTCCTACTATTGATGTCTTCTATATGTGCTAGCACTCTTGTAAGCTATCCACGTTTTTCCAACCGAAAAAATAAGTATAGTAATATTATTCTTACCACTTGCGGTTGAACCACTCCTTGACAAACCCTGTCTCGATATTTCACATATGTTGAGCAGAAATAGTCAATTTCGGCAAATATTTGCAAATCCGTCATTCCTCCACGTCTTTCTTTTATCAACGAATCGAATCCCAGGTGACACATGGTGCACGTTTGATTCACGTCCAACGTTAGTCCTCCAGCAAGCGATTCAGTCAACGGGACTATATTGTTAACTATTCTATCCCAAATAATTGTTTTCCTCCCAGGATATACATCTACGGACATGCATTATATCGTTGAACATTATCATATGCTTTTCATATTGAGAGATTGAGTTTGACTGTGGCCTCATTGAAATATCGAATTATTTAACTATCACTCATTATTATTATTATTTCCATCATTATCATCACCAATATAAGACATTAGAAATATGAGAAAAGAATATATATGACTCAAACTTCTTTCAACTTCTGATTTGACCGGAATGGTATCAACTCGATGATAATATTGATAACGATGAATCAATAATAATTCATTATCAAGATGCAGTACAGAATATGTATGAATACTATGGAAAATAATATCGAATAGTGATGATATCTCATAATGATAATAAAATACGACATGAGGATGTCGCATTCGAGGATTGAACACTAATTAATCAATGATACCTTCCATATATCGTACAACTTTGAGTATGGTATGGATAACGGCTGATAAGTACTTATACAGGGTGTCTCATAAACATACCGACAAACTCTAAGGGATGGTAGAGTACATCAAAATAAACATTTTTGCTCGATAAACATAAGTCCGGAAACTCTTCGTTTTCGAGATACAGGGTGTTTAATTTTTTTCATAAATTTTTTATTAATATTGTTAGAACGATTTGGTCGAATTCGATGAAATTTTTACAGATTATTGATACATTTATAAGGTATCTTTTGGAGCTATTAGAATTTGCCCAATAATTTCAGGGGCGTGCCCACGAGCTATGTCGGATAGTTTTTGCACAAAAAAAGTATCGCCCAGTAAATTTTTTGTGATTATGATATTTTTTTTAAATGAACAACTAAAAATGCAATTTCTTTGTTCTTTGAAATTTTTCCGTATCTAGCTTCGTTTTGAAAAAAAAAATGAAAACCATATCTCTTACATCTATGAAAAAAAATTGAATGCTTCAAAATTATACCTTACATTTTACCAATGTGTTCATTGAGATATTGAAAAACTAATAAAACTTCCAATTACTTTTTCTCACAAATCATTAATTATTATTGATGACTTTCAATCATTTTTTGTTTTGTATTTAATTGGAGAATATTCGTGATTTTTGAAATCTCAGGAAGAGTTTCCAAAACATAAATGAAAAATCAATTTTTTGATCTCGATAACGAAGAGTTTCCGGACTTATGTTTTTCAAGCAAAAATGTTTATTTTGATGTCCTCTAACATTCCTTAGAGTTTGTCGGTATGTTTATGGGACACCCTGTATATAATATGTATATCATGTGTAATATACTTATCAGTGAGTGAGCACTTGGGCATCAATATTGTCAAATTGAAAAAATAAGATGATCCAACAGGATGCATCATTTGAATGGATAGTAAGTAAATTATTATGCATATATGCTTGCATTACCTACTGATCATACAAGTAATCGAGAATTCAAACAAAATATTGAATTATGAATTTTAATTATTCTCGAGATTGATCACTTGATCAGGTCATGTTCATAGTTCCAAAGATTCAGACGTCAAATTTCTGTCTTTCTCAATAATGGAATGACTATATTTATTATATTGAATTATATTATATTATATTATATTATATTATATTATATTATATTATATTATATTATATTATATTATATTATATTATATTATATTATATCACAGATCAAGGCATTCACTTCATTGTAAAAAATATCAGCAAATAGTTTCTTATTCTTATAATCTTGAGGTCACATTTGCCTATAATGTTTGCAGGTTACTTCAATGTGATACCATCACCACCACAAACAGTAGTTGCATAGGTCAGATGACTTCATCAATAGCGATGTTCCATGAGGATATGTCTTGGCACAAACTTCCCCATAGCTTTGAACCATACCTTCACGGATGATAGAACCCTTTCTCCTCTAGAGCCCTCCTTTTTGATCTAATGAGGTCGTGAGTGCAAAACAGATACATTTCGACACTATAACTGATGATCTCGCTATAGTTCCCGAATAGGAATCTGAAAATCTCAATGCGACAATGATTCAAGCTTGTATTTTCGCCAGGAAGGTAGATCGCACACTGTTCCTATGAACTTTCTTGTTCCGTGCAAAAAGGTACTTCTGTCCCCAGCAGACGTATCTGACTGTTCAAATGTTCTGAGTTCAGCACCCTGATAAAGGCTGAACTTGGATTTTATCCAGAAAAAGCATTCGGTAGCAGGGGTTGGCATTGTTTGCTGGAAGTATATCCATGTGAATCACCTGCGAACGTCTTCGACTATGATTTTTATAAACATATTTTCTGGAATTTTTTGAGAGAATCAGTGGATTCAGTATTCGAGGTGCTCAGAAATCGACGCTGATCGTTGCAGCCCACTGCGATCGTAGGCGTACTAATATTATCACAAATTAAGGAATATTATCAAAAATTAATTCATCAGTGGCAGGAACAAGAAATAGATGACAATTTGAACATGAGAGGGCGTTGAAGCTAAGTTGGAATTGAGAATTGAGAGAGGTGAGATCTGGACACAAATACACTCACAACATGCAATGATAACACCTCCTTCCAAGGACTCCTCCAGAAAAGTTACGTCTCGGTGAATATCATCATGCTGCTGTAACTTTGATTCTTGGATAATTGAAAATTCGCCTAGTCGGTATTATCACACTCACGAATTCATTGACCTCTCTAGAACATCGTAGGAAAATTCTCTTCCTCTATTGGGTCATCAGGAGCGATTCCAGTCGAGCTATTCAGACTGGTCACCCCTATATATTGTCAGGCTTGAGACTTGTCGATCATTACCAAGCATCATTGTGGGATTATTTGCCAAGTGAAGTATTTTACGACCTCCATTTTTCCTCGAACATTCCTCGAACGGATTTCCTTTCGTGTTGTCAAAAAAAGAAGGAAAATACAGTTTTGGTCTTTTCTGAGTTGGGATTTTGTTCCAAATTTTTCAAATGGGGTAACAGATAGCAAAGCCTGTATGAGCATTTTTTCCACTTCTGGATAATGATGTACGGAAGACTGGTGCAATAACTGATGGTGTTTTGTTTCGCCAACAACAGCATTTTCCACTTTGATGGCATTCATTTTTGTAGATTCCTGTACACATAGATGATCTTTTGAGATCGTTCTTGATCGAAACAATCCTGCGATCTTTCTCGACTTGGCCAAGGGTTTCAACATAGTTTCACAGAATATTTCACTTGAACGTCTCAGTAAACTTCGCATTCGTGATAGAGCACCAAAACTTTCAGAAAATTATCTACACAACAGAACACAGCAGGTAAAATTGAGAAGTACTATAGTGACAACTGAACATCACTGTTGGTTTTCCCTAAGGAACAGTGCTGGGAACATTGTTTTTGGGTATTATAGCGACATTGCTTATTTAAAGAACATTCATGGCCTTTTATTTCCATATGCCGTTGAAACATCTATTGTTTCTGGAATCGATTCATTGGAAAAGGTTGGGAAACATAAAAAACGCCGAAGCGGGTGGATGAAGGTCCCCAAGGTCGTTCTGAATATACGTTGTATAATCGAGAGAAACACCTTGTATTTTCGAATTCCAAAAATCCGTTCACATTTTTGGCAAGAGCACAAAAAGCTGAAACGAGCTGTGTTATTTTCATCCTCCAGCATGCCATTTCACTATAGAACTTCTGAAAGTATATTGAAGGGTTTCTGAATTAAGATGACTGAAAACGAAATATTCTGACTTGTCCGTATCGAATTATAAAGATTTTGCATGTAACAACTCATTGGAATTTCATTTTATAGTTCTTGCCCGCATTCATATGCTTGTGGAACACATATTTCCAAACGCCCCACATTCATGTATCTCAATATCATCATTGTCTTGAAATTGAATATTTCGGTTTTAGCCATCTGAATTCAAGAAATCATGACTGCAAATTCACACATTTCAGTAGAGAAATGGCATGCGGGAGATGGAAAGTACACAGTTCAACACAGCTTTTTGTGCTGCTACCAAATATATGTATGAGCGGATTCTAGAAACACTTTCTTTGAGGAATCAAAAATGTGATGAATTCTCATCAACTCATACTTTGATTTCCCTCCTGACTGCGAAAGGTAGAAGCAGTGAAACGGCTGCCTCGAATATTGAAAGAATATACCAAGTGGTTCTTGAGTTTGAGCCCCACGAAGAAACTAGAAGAATTAATATAAGACCGCTATATTCCGCTTATAAAACCCATGCTCATGAAACCCAATGAATATGCTCCATTGTGACCTCTATCCACCGTTGACATTTTTCGTTCCTCGATGAGACACCTAATTTGTTGCGATTCTTTCTAACGATTTGTATATCTAATTACATCAAAATAATCCACAAGCATACGAATGCAGACAACAAAATGAAATGGAATTTCAATGAGTTGTTACATGCGAAATCCTCATGATTCAATGCGGAAAACTCGGAATATTTTGTTTTCAGTCATCTAAATTCACGAAACATTCCATGCACATTCAGGAGTTCGGTAGTGAAATGGCATGCGGAAGAACGTATCCTTCGGAAATGTCATCAGTGTTATAGCGAAATTGTGATTATTTGTTTTTTGTATTGAAATGAGAATATATTTCTTCAATTTGTTGAGAACGTGACATTGATTGAATTGAAAGCAAGAAATGTTTATCGTAGAATTTCCTCCATCGCCCCATGAAAATTTCCGTTTGATCAGAAAGTTCCGGGATCGTTCATGTATAATTCAGTTTCCGAGCGCGTCTCTGCATATCTGAGGAGATATTTCACAGCCAACAGTAGAGAAGTTAGGCGTGCTATCAAGACACTATCCATCGGAAATTATTATTATGGATGATTTTTTTCATGATAATTGGTATAAGACCGTTTGAGAGTGTTCTTAATCCCACGGTAGTTTTAGATTTCTCGTAAAAAATTCTATTGTTTCTCAAATTTTAACCCCTCAAAAAATACTCAGTGGGCATTGGATTCTTCGGAAAAAAATATCATATTCAATGGTCAGAGCTCTGCAATCAAAAATATGTTCGTTGACATCAAAATCAATATTCACGGAAGAAAAGATGATATCCGACTTCTCACTGATTGAACTGGTGTATATGCTCACATCCTGAACACTGTATACAATTTTCCACTGTCCTTGACATCCTGATGATACCTAACATATTTTCCAAGTCACCGTCACCGATCATCTATAACATTTTTTCCACTGCATTTTACACTTTGATTCATAAATCAATATTTCTTTTTGTAGCTTTTATGTTTGTAATTCCCTATTGGAATTCATGAACGTATTCATATTGATTCGATGTTACTGGATAAACTGAGTATCACAACCAAGAGTTACTGGAAGAAACTAAAGATAGAAAGAAGTGGAGCAACAATGAGATGATGATATGCCCCTTCACATGATTTGTCGATATTATCATCTAATGTATCATCAACACCATCAAAAAACTCACCATCTGCCCCTGAATATGTTTGTGCGACAATGAAAAATAATAGAAAACCAACCAAACCCTTCATTCTCACAATTTCACGCTTGAAAGAGTTCAACAAATAATGTGTGGTACTGAAACCATCAGAATGATAAAGAAATTACATGATCCTGAAATTTAACAGAACTCGCAATCGCAGTCTCGAGTGGTTGTTGAGATAATTTTGAGAATGCAATGTGTGAATAAATCGATATCATTTCATGTCTTATCAGTGTGATTCAACCTGGTTTAGGAAATACAGATATAAAAACAAATTATTCGAATAATGTAGCGCATCATATTTCCAATAGAATTTCCACATGTAAATTCGATAGGAACTTGTGAGGTGTTTGACTTTATTATGATGTTTGACAGAGTTCTGGAACAATATCTCTCATTTCATCCTATATTTCAACCACATCATATAACATCTCGAAATAATAAAACTTCTACGATGCCTGTATCTATAACCACGTCTACAACCGTATCCTGGTGACCTCTTCAAAATATGTTTTCATGAAACATGAATTCATCATCATGGGGGAGTTCAATGTCCACAACTCCACACCTGTCTCAAATCATCTAACGAAACGGCTGGCTGAGACTATCGCTATCAACTATGATCTTGAGCCTGATATCCTGATATCAACAATCATTATGCCAACACGTTCGACCCATTCCTCCTAACAATCTTGAACCCGAATGGTATGAAGAAAGTCCTTGCACCTCTAGGAAACTCAGACCATCATTCACTTATCTCTACAATATCTCCTTACATCAGTCCGCGAACCATTCCAACACCTCCACGCACTGTTTGGAATCACAATTCAGCCGACTGGGGTGTTTTTCAATGAGTTTCTGGATGATAATGTGTTCTGCATCATAAGATCCTAACCAACGTACTGAAGAGTTGTCGAAGATCATCATGCTGGAAATATTAACTGATATGCCCCATACCACCATATCACTGATGGTGAACCATGTTACAATGAAACCAGTTCTGCATGGGGTCGACATTTCGGAGCAAGTATCACACTGTCTTTGGCGCAGGAATCCATTCACGTGAATCAGAGCTGAATTTTTTGAAGCTATGAATACATTCAATGAAATCCCCAAATACAAAATAAATATATAACCCTTAATCACAACAATATTTAGAAAAGTCTAAATACGTATTTCGGCAACTAAGTTGCCATCCTCAGTAGACCTGAAAAGTGAGAATGATTAGCGACCCCTTGGTATCTTTCAAGATATTCTCCAGAAATTACCATCGACAGTGATTATTGGTATTCAAGACAGCCTATTTATACATGGAATCATATCATGGTTCATTGAACTGTTATAATTCAGCGAACCGTAACAATTCATTGATAGTCGCGTCAGCAAATCGAATAATAGAGTGTATGGAATAGGACCTGGGTCTTGGTTCGTTGATTATTGGTTCTTTCCAAGATGAATGAAAATACTCTCCAAACTATTCCATTCACGATTGTTCGTTACATATTAGAGAAGTTTAGAATTATCTGAAGTTATTGGATTATTGGACTAGTCTCAAGAATATGTTGTGCAACACTCGATCTGTCGAACCGATTCTATCTGAAATGAGCAATATGTTCTTCGAATCTTGTTCCTATGTTTAGGAGAGTTTGTCCAATATATTTTATGTCACATTCATTGCAATGTATTTCATATATCCCTGATTCACATTGACTTTGTCTCTAGGGTTACCCAATTTTTTGTCGTAAGAGCTACATTCAGCACTATCGTTTCGGAAATACCATTCAAATTCCTTGTGACTCTAGAGTAAAAAGGAATTTATACAAATTTCTAACTGGGTAAAGTGAATATCAGAGTGGTGGTTTCACGAATACCGATTTTATGTTTTGTTTTTCTAACCAAATTGTCTACTTCATATATATTCATTTCGTATTTGAGTATCTAACCACAGTCTTCGAACTGTGACTTTAATTCAATCAAATGATTGGCATTCAAAAACAAGATAAGAACGAAGCTCAACGAGTGCCCAAATGGTTTCCGTTCGTTTTGTGCATTTGCCAAGGCAATTGGGATACTGGTTAACCCACAAGAAATCATCCTCCGCCTCCAAAATGTCCGTAGAGAACTCTAATTTCCTTATATCACCGCTGCCATCGATAACCATATGCTAAAAATGGTTCTCCGTCAACGCACAATCACACATTCTGCTATGTTATTTTGCTGTGTTATTTTTAGGTTTTTGCATCATTGGATGAAAATAGGAGATATTCGATTTTTGCTTTCATTTTCTCAAGCTAAAACACAGAGAACAAGACATTTTTAACTTAAATGTTCTCAGGGCACTTTCATGCAAGGAATCTACACTCTCATTCTTCAGTATTGAAAATATTGGATTGTATTTTGGTATTTCTGGGAAATATTTTGCTTATTGATTGCAACGATGTATCACACGATTCGATATGCTCATCAAAATTATGAGAAAATCTTACGTTGCTTCTTACGTTCATGTGTTCTGGAAAGAACGACTGAAAGTACATCTCAGTCGTAATTTGGACATTTCGATGCGATGCGTGAAACCTGAAGCACATCAAGCTTTTCTGCACTTGGAAACGGCAATCTCGTAGATGAACTTAGAAGAATTCAGAAGTTCTGCTAGTGGATACTTGATAATATCGATCATATCAAAGATGCAAAAATCCAATTCGGCTCTCATAAAAAAAAAAACAAGTGTTATGTATCAAGAACACCTGATGACGATGACAAATCCATTATGATTGTGACGTAATTTTTTGTAGAAGTGTTCTAGTTGAAATCGTCTAGTTCTGTTGATTTCCGCTTGAAAATATGGAAAACAATATCTCATATTCACGATTTCCCAAATATTTCGGAAACTAAAAATGACACATCCAATTATGTTTTTCAATCAATCCAATCAAGTTTATGGTTGACGATAATTTGAAAATTCCAGGCATCAAGCCTGAAATGGCTGAAATATTCGACTCATATTTCATTGAGAGTATTCTGGAACTGATATTTGATATTCTAGCATCATTATTATCATCATTATCATGGAAAAACACTGACTCGCCTGACATGAATTTCATATGTTTGACCTTGGAAAAACTGAATCTCAGAGAAGTAAAACTGATCATCAGGGGTTCGGATGACAAATGCAACTCTGAACAACAAAATATGTATTTCAAAAATACATCTTCAAAAACTGGTAAAGAACCACGACTTATGAAAAGAAGTAATATTGTCCCAGTACCGATAATCAATGTTCATGATTCCAGTACCTATCGTCCTATCATACATCACCACCATTGAAAAAAAATATAAGAAGTTGCAGTTCATGAGCAGATTGGGAAGTACATTGGAGATTAAAATTTGCTGATGGATTACCAATTAGATTCCAGAAGCAATCATTCTTGTGAGACCGCCTTGCTACTAACAATATCTAAGAGGGAGTTATTGAGAGATGGGAATGATATGGTTGCAGTGTTTTTGGACTTTGAACGAGCCTTCGATACAATCGATATGTTCCTACTAATTACCTGAAAGGTCGGCTCAAGTATCCACATTGAATAATGAAATCTGCAGGAGAAGGAATATAGCCACCGGCATTTCAAATGTCAGTATCCTGGGACCCTTGCCGTTCATTCTTTATTCAAATGACAATTTTGTTCAGGAGTGTGAGTTCATTAATTTGTTTGCAGGAGATGTTCTCATAGCTATCAAAAGTATGAACCTGATGAGATAAAATGAACAAATATTTGGAAACTACCACTGAATGTTTCAATATCAATGAGCCTGTTTTGATTTGTCTAAAAACCAATGCCATGGTAATAATTCCAAAATGGAGCCAAATCAACGTAACTAACATTAATGAATCGATATATAGGTTAGATTAGGTTAGACAAGTGAGTGGGTCTACACAGCCCTCCACTTCGACCGTAATGGTCTTTACACCGACCGAAATTAAATTGTGGTCGAAACCACGAGAGTGATCGAATTTTATCTAGAGTACCTTTCTTGCAGTAGATGAGTCGCGCAATCCATATTCCATACTCAAATTGATTTTTTATGAAGCTATGCGAACGTAACAAATTTGAGTGAAATCTCATGGGCCGTTTGAATGTTATAAAGCAAAAACGATTTGAAAATTGTAATTCCAGAGCCGTCTAGCGCCCAAACTGAGCCACTTCGTAGTGAGGTAAGTTTGCTTGTGTCGAGCTGTTTTCGCCTGGAGGTTTTTGTAGAGACCTTTTCGGTACATCCTGTATGAAATATTTTCAAAATATCAAAATATTGTTACGAACGAATCTTAGTTGGATTGATAGCTTATGTGATTATACTAGCATTATTTCCAGGTAAAACTTCATCGCATTCATCAATCACTGCGAGCGTGCGATTCCACAATATTTCCACACTAGTGCGTTTGACTTACTTCCTGGACTACTTTCTGAATAACAAAACATTGTGGTATCCGCTGTTTTCATAGATGATCGTAGGAAAATGCAGTTCGTAGTTTCTGCGAGTGCGAGTCTGCAAAAATGCGCGCGCTCTCCGATGGCACGCGGGGACCGTCCATCGCGACGGAGGGCGTCGGGAGTTCAGTGAGCGGCGTCTTCTCCTGGCGACGCGACGCTTTTCCTTCGCGGCGAATCGACGTGCTAACGCGGAGATCCGACAATAATTGACAACGATCCGGTGCCAGACAGGTCGGTGATTCTTCTTTCAGTGTGTCCCAGAATGTGCCGGAACTCTGTATGAGTAACTTCTGTTAGCAATACTTGGTCCAAGAAATGTCAAATGATAATAATAATAATCTGTATTCTAATAGGAAATCCTTATTTACAAACAGCAAAGTAAAAGTTCAGAAGAAGAGGAAACATAAATTGATGAGTATTTAACACAATACAACATGAAATTCAGTTTGCATGACAGAAATAACAATACACATACAATCAGCCAGTACCGTGATAATCATACACTATAAATATCTATCAACTTCACGATTGTCGACAATTTTCACATAATATTAGCGTTCATAGAATCACTATTACATATCTGAAGACATCATCATGGACATGATCGAAACCACAAATTGTGACCCAATATGAAATTTCATTAGGTAAGTGGTGCATTCCACAAGGTATTGATGGTTGCATACAAGTTGCATAACTAACCATCTTGAGCGGCGGACTACAATGCGGGATGTAAAAAAATACCTGGTTGAAATTTGAATTCAATCGGCTGTGTCATAGTTCGAGGAAAACAATTGTCAATTCGGAAATTGAAGTCATTGATCATTCATGAAATGATCTGAACAAATACAACTCATATTATCGATGATTAGAGATGATTCCTCTTTTTTTCGAAACAGATCATGTTGCTTTGGGAAACCGCATCTGCACTATGATAAGTCTCTCGAAATGTAATTTTTCTTTTGATAATCATCAATAGACTTTGGTATTTCACATACGAAAATAATACCTGCTTCCGGTCTAATGATTGTGAATTTGATGATTGAATGTTATGAATTCGTTGAAGTGAGTAGGGAAATAAGAATTTACTATTTGATGAATGAATATCATATAAAATTATTCAAACCTTTTTTTATGATTTTGGAGTTTATAGATTCTAGGAAAGAAATAAAGAGTCTTTTCACGATTTCTTCTTTTATGTAAACAACATGAGATTCAAAATTCAGTGTGCTGCCTTCAATCTCAACAAGATATACAATTTACGTTTCTATTCCTATCCTGTGTCCATGAATTTCTGGATGTTTATCCTGCATATTCAATCAATCATATCAGTTGATGGGAGAGTGAAAACTGATGGGTATATGATATTTTCTACTTCTGTAACACAAAATTGATCTTTTTCAACTGATGAAATAATGGAGAACATTTTATGTCTTCATTTTTGATTCCGTTCCTGATGAGAAAATGAGGTCGATGAGATTTCAGTTATATACAATGGACCATATCTCTTATGGAGTGTGTTTCATTAGATTTTGTCAAACATGTCATACAAAATCATGATGATGAGCAGCGAAAGTGATTTAGAACTAATTCCTCCTGGAATAACTTTGCAATCAGGCCTTCTGAAAACCTGCCTTCTACTGCAAGAAAAAATAATCTGGAGAAGAAGGAGAAAACAATCATTCCATTGCAGTGCCCTGATGCTCCAAACGTTACGTCCAATCACTGTAACGATGTAACTTGTGAATTATTGAATTTTCATTCTGAAACTTCTAGAAGGCTTGGGATATTGGTGCTCAGTTACTCAATATGTTATTCAAACTCTGATAATAAATGGAGAACTCAGTTATTATTCCAAGTTTCAGTCAATGTCCTTTTTCATACACGAAATACACCCAATCGATTTCGAAAGTTCTTCAAAGTTTCGCTTGTTGTCGACAGCTACCACTTAACACAAAATACAGCAGTCAGGAAAGAGAAAACCAGAGCGGAGACCCGCTGGATAGTTTGATAAACAATATCTATAGGTATTCCAGGTATATCCAGGTAAAGTATCAATACATTCATGCAGCGACACATATTCAGGAAACTTCTTGTATTTCATCATTAGGAATCAATATCATTTGTTTCCTTTTGCTATTACGACACAATAATCGGTCCAAGAATAGTCTAAATATGTTAACCAGTCAGGAAAGTGAAAGCCAAGACGTGCATTTATATGATGTATCGCACTACTTTGTTCGACTCTGCTAAGCCAATATTCTGAAAGTCCATTTTATTTGAATATCACTATACTATAGGCTTGTATGAGAACTGATGAAAGGACAAATATCTATCAAACTACTCGTATTTGATCATTATGAATCAATATCATCCTTGTACGTGAGACACATTGATATTTTTTGACATAAAGCCATTATGCTGTCTCATAGCATGAAATATACACTAAGTATACAGTAGTAGAAACATATGTTGAATGGAATAGATATGTCTAGAGTTTTATGTTTCCGAAATGAAATTAGTGAAAAAAATAGGATTGATATTTCATATGATATATTTGAGCTTAGATACAGCTGCCTGGAGAGGGCGCCTAGAAACAGCTATTTATTTTTGTCTTCAGAACAAAAAATCAAATTCAACTGAGATTTCCTGCGATTGAGAGAGGGCACTCAACGAATATTTTTGTGGTATTCTCTCATGGTTGAAGAAGCTGAATTATTGTTTCAAGCAAGGTGTAAATAGAATGGTTATTGTTTCTTTCTAAAATATGTAGACCTGTCAAACAACCTCACCAAGGCCGCATCGCTTGAGTATAGATGGCGATACGATCGTTGATCCTATGAAGTCGAATCTGCTTTCACTGATAATGACGGACAGAATAACAGGACTAACCCAAAAATAGTATCCATAAAATTAATCGTGAGGGGAATTTAGATGAGGAGTCAGAAAAAATATCTATGGATATGGCATTCGACAGAGTATTATAAGACATATTTAATCTATTCAGTGGGTTGTTCAAGAAATAATTAGTTTGAGATTGCTCACAGCAGAAAAGATGTTGATGTCTAGTGAAATAAGTAGGTGCATTCATGAAGACAAGGTCGAAGATTGCAGGTAAATCTACCAGATCATTTATCATTTTATGTAAGAACTTCATATCTGATATCTTTCAAAGACCTTTCAAAGGTACAGGGTACAGTAGAAAACATTTATTATAAACGTTATCAATGAATTTGTTCTGTATCACTTCAAGTTTTTTGTTGAAAATTTCATAACCTAGATTTCATATTACGGAACCAAAACTGAGGACACTGTTGATACATGACATGTACAGAGTACAGAGTGTGAATGCCACCATTCTATAAACTTTTTTACCTTCACTCCAGCTACAGTTTTCACAGTTTGAGAGGATATATACATTTTACTGCGGCAATTTGTATGTGAATGAGTATTCAATTTAATCATCCTCTTTATATTTTCTATTTTCGACATCGATTTGAATGAATTTGGTTCATCACGTGATTGAAATATGAAGTTTGAAATATGATAACGTATCAAGATATCGACAACTGTGCAGTTTCCAGATATTTTGGGTACTATGAATATGAAAGATTAACCTTTTGGTTCAAGATCCATAATCATTGGAGGTGAAAAATCAACAGACTTCCAATAACTGGGTAAACCTACTTCCGGGGCAACTGTAATTCTCCAACTGGAATACTTCTTTGATGACTTCAATATAATAATAGCCTGCCAATCATAATATCGTGTATTCTTCGTTTATCGTGGTAATCTAATTTCAGTGGTGAACTTATCAATTTTTGTTTGCGATACGATGTTTATCAATTATATGATCCTGTAGGCAGGACTGATAAGAGATAACCATTAATCTTGATTGGGTACAAATGTTTTTCATTGTCAGTTTATGAGAGTTTGTGATCACCAGGGTTAATTTATTTATGTATTGACAGGGTTGCGCTATACAGGCTGATTCACGAGGATGGCACATTGGACGTTTTTAGTAAATCAGACCAGGTATCACTTCGAAAAATTGATGGAAAGCATATCCAGACATTCTCCACCCAACTAAAATATTTTGAACAATGCGGTGTTGCCGCTTCAATCAGAAAGCAGTACCAACTTTGATATTTCAAATGGAAACAACCTGTACACGATATCAATTCAGAAATCTTCATCAATTATCTAACAAGTCCTATCTATATTTTCCTACACCTATCTGTAACCGTTTGGAAAAAATGTGATATATCGGGGTTTTCCACACTACAATACAGGATTGTTGAAAATATACGGATTTTTCTATTGCTCAAAGACTAGACTGGAATAGTTCAATATCCCAAATGAAACACTCTATTTATTTTCATTGATTTAGACAATGTAATATACGTATACGTACGATATTTAGTTTCGGACTGTATGAGCATTTTCTGAAATTTCCTCTTGAAATGGTATCCAAATTCGGTTTCATGTAGACCATGATTACTATTGAACAGTAACGATTTGTCATTTTCATGATGATGATCGATATTTTTGACACTTCAAAAACGACGTATGGAGATTATCCAAACGGAGTTCTTATGAATGAGTGTAATGAAAGTATCAGCAGGGCATTGAGGAAGTTCAATGAAATGTATTCGGATGTAATGACAATGTGAATCTCAAGAAATTATACGAATAATATACATATATGATTATACGAATTCAGAACAATTTCTATGCCTTTGGATCGAGTTTGGATGATGTACGACGGAGAATTAGCGCCACAGTGATCTATTCATTTTTTATCGGAAAAATCTGGAAATTATGAGTTTTTTTCTCGAAGTTCTAGGATTTCTTCCCAAAATTTTGATCTCTATGATTACAAAATTATGTAGGTATGCATTCAATTACATAGTGGTTGTGCTTTACGAAAGTTGTGACCGACCCCACCTAGCAGACCTATTTATGTGTTGATATGGAGGATACAATGAACTAATGAAGATATATTTCTTCCTTGGTTTGATTTACCATGAAATATTACAGTATTTGCAGTTAGTACATAAGAACCACATCAGCAGAAGAACATTACAAAGACGATTGAAATCCTTGGGATTGTAAGAAGGACATTTTATACGAATGATGATGAGCTTCTTTCTCTTTCACAATGGAGAAATTGACAATTTAGAATTTTCTTGGTTGCACCAATTCATAGTGTACATCCACTTCACACTTCTGATATCTACGCCTATATCCACTTTCAACTCAATAGGTGAGAATACAATGTTGTAAGTAACTCAATACACGCGTCCAATATATATGTGGAATTATTTCGATGGAAAGTCTGAAGATTTTGAGAGAAATCTCGAAATTTCAAAAAGAAATTCCAAATTCTGAGATCCTGATGAAAAATTAATGAGCTCGAATACGCCGTCGTGATGTTGTGTGATACTTCAAAATACTGTGTATCGTTTATCGTCGCTGATCCGCCCTGACACACAATGTAGTAAAGAAACTGTGAATTGGCTGAAATGTGGGATGTCCGTGAATATCACCTAACTGTGAACTGAATTTCGATACCATATCACCCCTGGAGTCAAAGATATCAGCATTTTCAATTAGTGATCATGATTTACGGCAAACAAATTGAAATTCATGTTCATCTTGGTGAGGATTACAGTTGAGTTTAGGAAAATTAAATAGTAGTTGTTGATGAATCTGTGCAGATTTTATGAGCTGTTATACATGAAATTATCAACTTTCAGTTCAAGCAAACGAAATATCCGCATTTTTAAACCACCCTGTATTGGAGTGATCGAGCTGAGACTGAAGTATGGGGAGCTCAGCAATTATAGATGTCATGATTTCCGAAGAGAAAATATAATTTTCATTTCATTAAACTCTCGAGAACATTGGATAATTTCGTCGATTTCTTCAATTACAAGTGATAATATCACTTTGATACAGAATTAAAGAAGCTGCAAATGATCCTTTCTCAATATGAAAATATCTAAGCTCTTAGACAACGTTGTATAGGTTCGTGAATCATCGTATGTGATTCATTCGCATTCGGCGTCGCTTTCCGCCAAAATCGTTCGTGTGAATTCGTTACCACCATTGGTAGGGCGCTGGCTTATAATATCAGCTGGACCATGGTGACTGGAAGAGATCTGTTGGTTTCAATACTACACCTCTTCCAGTTATAGTTTGAAAAGTGTTACGAAAAGTATCAATTGTGTTTCAAATCATTATTATTATCAATTCCGAAATTGTCAGTGTCAATTTTTGTTCAAGATTATCTATTACAGATATTTCAAAGTGCGTCAATTGTATTCGAAAATAGTTGATTCAATTCCAAAAATATCATATGTAAGTAAGTATTCAAAAAAATATCAATTCAACTTCAAAATCCTCCATTTCAATAACACCATTGTTCATTTTCATTCCAAGAGCGATCTGAATTACACCTCAGTCACATATAATACTTAGTACCTTCCAAACCTTTGTCAACATTCCTTCTACTATTAGATATACATGAGACTTCATTATTTGAAATTGATATAAAAAAGACCAATTTAGAAATTGATTGAGTTTTTGGAATTTATTTGATTATTCAATGATGAAATTGATATTTTCTTAAATTCAAATGACTATTCCGAAATACAAATGACTCACTTTGGAATTCAATGACTAATTTTGAAGTCAAAGCGATGGCTTTATGGAATCGAACTCCGAACTACAGTTTTTGTTTTCGAACAACAGTTTGGGAAGATGTGTAGTCTACTATGCTTACTATATTAAAAAAAAAATCATAAGCAATTTTTTATCGCTTCTCAGCATAACAATCATGTACCCTCTTTTGTTGCAGTTCAGAAATTGAAGTTCAAATCAACCCAAAGTGCCGTCCAGACTTTCCATTCAATTCGGTCAGCGAGTGAGTGAAAATCTGTGTATAGAAAATATCCCAGAGCCGAAATTCTGAGAATAAAGGACTATAGTACCGTTTATCCATTGCTGTGAGAGTTTTACCGGCTGTTATCCCTGGATCGAATACGGAGAAAATCTCGGGCTATTGCCGCCAAGCGCGGCAAAAAAGTCAAGGTAAGTTGTCGAAAACAACTGTGTTTCATTTAGCGAAAATCTGAATATTTTTGCATCAAATAAAATAGTTGAATGGAGAGAATAGTTGATGAAATTCGAAGTACGAGTTGTCAGTTGTATTTACAGATATTATTTCTGTACTTGAATAATTTGTTAGAGAAAATATTTGAATACTGCTTTTGGGTTGATCGAGGAGGTGGTATATTAATTCATTTCCACTACTTACCTGAGGATGATGAAGAAATTGTACCTAGGTTAATAAATACCGTGAAAAGCGTCGATAATTTGTAGTATATAAACGGAGATACCGATACATATGCAACCAATGAAACATTCATTATTAGCCGAAACGAATATAGACCGCACTGCAAGATTCAGTACAGCCAAAAATAAATCGATTCCTGCAATCATAAAAAAAAATGTTTTGAATTATGAATAATTATCAATTGAATGTCACAAATTATACGTGAGGTGAGCTGTCATTGTCGAGTAATATTTAGAGATGGGCATCAACTGAGGAAATACCTATATTCGAAGATTGAGTTCCACGGTAGCGGTAGCATTTGCGATGTTTATGAGGTTTGGATATTTTTTCTCCAGATAACATCGAGAGTGGCTTTTTTATGAGACTTGAGAAGAATGAGAGGTGTATTTTTACTGCCAAGTCAGAAAATGTGGACTCTTTCTGCCTAGATAGGAGAAGTTTGTTGCTATGCAACGTTCCAAGTAATATTTCAAGCAAATTGGTAATGAAGATTGACAATGACATTAGGTAAACACAAAATGATGAGTTTCGAATGAAAAAGTTACACAAAATCGGTTTCATTACTTTACAACTACAACAGGGTACTTTCACTCATCAGAAATATTTATGGTAAATCATGAACAATAACTTCCCTTCTTTTTCATAAAATTGGCAATATCAGTATCAACACTACTTGAAACTCCGGAAACGCCTGGAAATATTTTATTACCGATTTTCGACTTATTGGCTAGCGGGTCCTCGATATAGCACTCCGCGACCGCGTAAAACTTACATCCCCTACGCTGCTTCAACATTGTTATATCTCTACCAGAATGCATCAGCAACTCAGCCAAAGTTCTGCGAAAACAGTGCCCATTATACTCTTTCGCATAGGTTGCTTCCAGAAAAGTAGCAATTTCTTCTGGCAATTGACCGAACTTGTGATTGCCAACGAATGGTTGATGTGCTTTACCGTTCGTATACTTACGAAGAATCGCCGATTATTGAAATTCGAGGATCTGGAATTTGCATACTTCTTGTGAATGCTTGAATATTCCGTCACTACAAAAGATCTCGATCCTTCAGTCTCAGTATTTGGTAGCATAATTAGCAATCTGTCGCCCATACCATTTAAATCATCCGTTTTCATTTGCAAAAGCTCATCACATCTTCAAGCTCCAGTGACTGCAATAATAAGTGCAACCTGAAATACAAATAGAAAAATAGTTCTTCAATCCATCATAGATAATTTTCAGTATATTCCCAACTTCGTGCTTGAATATATTTCATCTGGAGCATCTGATTAGAATTTCTCAGTTTGTTCTCTTCGAAAAACTCGGGATTTTTTGCGTGGAAACCATCTGACTGTCTTCCCAAAAAAGCTCGTATCTTGAGAGATTTTGCCAAATCAATATTATTCTCAATGTGAAAAAGTTTCATGAAAGTTGCTTGCTATATAATAACTCACATATAATATATAATATATAATATATATAATATAATATATATAATATAATATACTATTTTAGATTTTTTGGACGATGAAAATAAAAATTGAAATGTATAAATAGATATTATCCATTTGCCATCATGCTTCTCGAAGAATCTGAAAAAAAGCGATAATAATAATACTCGTGCGTTTCTTTCGTTACATGAAACCTCGAATAAAACCAATGCCTTCTCTGAGAATTGATCAAGGGCGGATTAACCTCTTAGCCATGAGAGTTCATTCAGGGTGGTAAGACCTCAGCCGAATTCAATATTACACATGAGTAATTTCTCACATATATCACATGAGTAGACGATTGGTACGAGCCGTGTAGTGGCAAGTGAGGAAACTCAATGTGTTCGAGAAATGCACTTCGCAAACGAGATTCGTACACTATTTTTCCTACAATCAATAATATTCGAATTATGTGCATTATCATTCTAAGATTCGAAGCTGCTATCAATGCAACTCAAAGGAGGGTGATATAGTCGATAATATTCGAAACATGGTCAGTCTGGGACCTGGCGCATTTAGGCCACCTCTTCGGACCTACTGAGAATCCACTACTCATGGAATGGAAAATCAGTCATGGTGAAGGTCAATTTCACGAGCTACCATCATCCTTGGTCAAATCTTTTTCATATCCTCTGGGTTCAAGATACAACCCCTAAGATTCATATCCTCTGCTGATACCTTTGCCGGACATTCAGTGAGGATGTGAGTGGAAGTATATTCGTCCTTCAGGCATCATATGTTGTTGAGATGTTTATTCAAGTGACAGCGCCCTGTCAGGAGGCTACCATTGATTGCACTTCTTTCCCTCTCAAATCCAGGATGGCAGTTATCTGTCTCAGTGACGGATTTCCTATGTGGTGTCTGGACTACCTCATTTCTGGAGAATCTGTTCAGATCTCTTGAAATCCCTTCATCAGGATTCCCGCCATTTTGGAATTGCTCCAGGATCAAGTGGCCCCCGAGATTGGCTCAGGTTCTCATGAGCGACCAGGAATCCATAGGAGACATACCTTATTTGTCGCTGAAAGCCTTTTGTGAGCTGTTTATGCACTCTTACACCAGAGATCGCTCAGTGCGTATGGTAAGAATAGCGTATCTCATTATCGGAAATAAGATTCCAGTGAGATCGACATTTACTCACTACTATGAAACTAGAGAGAAACTATCTGAATCATACACATGAATTAGAGTTGAGCTGCCAGAACATTCCTTCATCATGAACATTCAGAAAATTCCTACCTTGGTAACGTCCTATAATTCATTATTTGTGATCGATTGCAGTCATATCAACTCAGTTGTTTATTGATTTACGAATTTGCATTGAAAATGGCAGATGATTCCACATTTGAAGAACTTGTCTGGCTTACGGTACAGCTCTGTGCAATGGATAATAAGTAGCTCGCTTGTATGAAGTGAGATCCGGATCGTAGGCAAACTCATCATACAACCTTTTCTCTTACCCATACCCGTATCATACAGTGAAATGGGACTGGAACACTAGGACATCCTGGTGGAGCTGCACCATATGAGAGCCTCTAGGATGACGGTACAACAAGTCCTTCAGAAACAATTTTTTCACCCTTTTCATTTACAATGCGTACAAGCTTCAAATCCTGGAAATCATCCATACTGATTGGCATTTTGCCAATGGTTTTCGGGTCACAACGAACCTGATTTTTCGAGAATATTATTTTCGGTTGAAGCATGTTTTGGCATTATGGAAATCCGCACGCTGTGGCCTCTAGAAGATATCGACAATAATTTTTCTGCAAACATGTGGGTTGGTTTTCTTGGAGAGAAGAAACTGCTTCACTTGCTGCCTTATCGTTTGAGCGCAGATATTCATCTCCATATTTTGGAAAATATTTCGCCTCTTCTATTGCAAAATATCCCCTCGATCCTCAGAAATCACATGTGGCTTCAGCATGAGGAGGCATTTTGGTGTGAACGTGCAGCGGTATTAAGATCAGCGATTTCTGAAACGCTAGATTGGAAGAGGAGAACTCGTGGCCAGGCCCACGCGTTCTCCTGATCTCAATCCTCTGAATTTTTTCTTTGAGATTATCTGAATAGTTCAGTCTGCGAAACACCTGTTCGGGATGAGAAAAATCTGTTAGTATGGATAATGGCGAGCTGTACCCATGTAGGAGCTATTCCTGGAATATTCCGAAGGATTTGCGAGTCAATGACCCGATCTCTGCATTGAAGTGAATGGTCAACATTTTGAACAATTATTGTGAACCATAATCCATTTGTCGATGAAGCAGAATTGATAAATGAACAGTGATTTAATGATTGCGCAGTATAATAAGTACCAGTTCTCCTCTCTACAGCTCAAAAGACTTATTTGCGGACATATGTTTAGGTAGCCAAAAATGTTCATTTTGATGTTTCCTATTACCCCTGGAAGTTTGGTGTCGGTACTTTCCCGGGACACGCTGGACAGAATTACAGGAATTCCCTCAGGATCTCTTGATTTTTCTAATTGAATGGCGTAGTTCAGGAAATACGGTTTACACTCGTTCAAGAGCGTACTAACTGTAACAATTCCTTGGATTCTCAATTGCGGGAGCTGGAACTAGTTCTCAACCATGTGATCTTCTCAATCACTAAAATTTTTGTGAAGATAAATTGTTCCCAATATACTGCATGTAACAATTCGTCAACACTGGCAACAAGTCTACTCAAGGCGTGTATAGGAATGGAGAGCAAAAGTTCGTCATCCTTCATCAACAGTTCACATCCCAGTAGTTTGAGACAAAAGATTGATGAAACCTAGAAAGACATTGATGAATACTAATTTGTAGTGTGCTTGACATCTAAAATGTGTGCTCAAATGCGCTTCATATAGTTTCGAACATATTCCCCTGCAGTTTGCATGAACTGCGCAATCTTCTAGGAATCTCCTTGATAATACTCTTCTCATAAAGTAGAAATATACTGACAATACTATGTAACGTTTCAACTTTTTCTAACTTGAAATGTTTTCATCCCGGTAGCATTATAGTCTGGAGAGCATGGTGGTCGGGATTACCTTGAGTTGTGTAATTGAAAAACATAAGTTTTGATACCAAGATATCAAAAAACGATATCAAAGCTTAACCTGGACGCCAATTGACTTTTTATATAAATGATATCGACCTCATCCAGTCAAGTAGACAAGATATACTCTGCCCAAAGAATGGAATATATCATGAAAATCAACTTTCCTGGAAATCATTGTGTAAGTGAGACAGCAGGTGTTTGATAGGAGTAGGAATAGAAATTGATCATAGTGCAATATTATTCACCCTGCAGGTGAAGTTTGTTGCAATTTGACCATAGAGTTCCTTCAATTTTCACAGGTTACATGACATATCATTCCCCATATGGGACACAAAAAAATATAAATATGAATAATATTTATACAGATAGCTTCACCAACTGGAAAGATGGAAAAGAAACCGACTGAGGATATGAGTTTTGAGTGACGAGAAATCGACTCCCTCAAAAAATTACCGGCTTTCGGCACGTGGTTCTTGGACGATTTTCACACTGGGATTTCCACAGACACACTTTTTCTGGGACTTCATATGAAATTCTTAGATCTTCTAACGACCTTGCTTGTCAGAAAATAGGCACGAATCTGGAGAAAGTCACCCTATAAAAGCCTGAGATTTCTAGCGCACCTCGCCACAAGATAGTACCCAATCGACCCCCTTCTTTCAATCTCCTAGTCCGAACCTTGCAAGCTTGGATATCCCCTCTACTCTTAGCTTCAATTCTCACTTGGATCAATCCATGTTGTCATTGTCACAAATGAACCGAGTCCTCCCCGTCTCTTAGAGCTACTACGCTCTTCGAGCGTAGTAGCTCTAAATTATCGGCTGTGATATCAAACAATGGATCTCTGCCAAACATATCGATCCGTAACGATTATGAAAGAAAGGCGTCTTCGGTACTGGATGGGAAAGTAGATACTTCCGCAGTGATCTGAAGCATCAACTTTTGCTAATGTTATAACTCATTACTTTGATCGTCGTCCTAGGAGGTAAACAACGGTCTATTGCCTCTATCGATTATTACTGACTACATTCATTATTTCTGACTGCACTGCTGATATCAGGAGTGTTACCTATTTAAAACGGTACTAGTCCTCTCGATTAGAGTTTTTGCAATGCAAGACACATCTTTTTTACAGCCTCCTGAAATGAGCTTAATCATCTACTCATGCATGTTGAAACTGTCAATGTGAGTTGCAAAACCGGTACAAAAGCGTTAATCCTCTCAAATGGTTATTTTAATTTTTGGAAACATGGCGAATCCTCGATCAAGTTCCTGATCATCTATCTTATTCATCTGATCATTATCTATATTCGATCATCTTATCGAATTATACACAACACAATACACCTCACACCTATATCCCTTGATTTCGTTGAGAAGCCGCCACTGCATCAGAAATCGCGTGAAAATCAATTAATTATATGGTTCCCAACTGTCGATAAATTTTCTAGTGCGATTTCACTCATTTCGTTCCAATACTAGAGTTGTCTCCGTTGAAGTCATTGGATATTTCCAAATAGTTCACCCCACAGGCAATATCATTCATAAGACTAACTTCTTGGGTGCTTATACCCTGTGGAAACAGAAGCGACAGTCCAGTGTGGTTAGGACTTACAATCAAAAAGATGCTACAAATGCTGAAGTGCTACAAATCGTGGTGAAGAACTGAGTTTCTTTGGCTTTCCAAGGTAATATTATTCCTTCTTTGCCTTTTTTGTTCTCCTACGATTACCAGTTTTCCTCCTTTCCACCAATATCGCGAAATGAATTTTTGCAATTTATCAGATTGAGCCATTGAATTCCACGCGTGTTTTTTTTTATCTGTGTACAACACGAAAGGGAAACCTATAATGTTCGAGGAACATTGTGTGAGCCAGCGGTGAAATTTTGGGAGAGTATGTAGGTGTTGGAATTTTTCTTGAAATTTTGGAGGTTGTGAGCATCAGGAAAGACTTCACTAGGCAAATAATTCCATAACTTTGCCGTTCTATTGATGAATGATGCTTGGTATAGCGATGTTCGACAAGTCTCGAGCCTGACAGTGTAGGGGTGACCAGCTTGAGCTCGTCTGGTTTGTCAAAGGTGCCGACAGAAATGTCGCTTGTGTTCGCGTATATATTCTGTGCTTAGTGGCTTCAGCACCCATGTGATAAGAGAGGGTAAAAAGCACCCATGAATCTTGACATCAATACTGATAGAGAAATACCACTGCCATTGCGTCTATCAAAGTTAACAGGATATACATTTAATAGTAAACTTATTCTGGCCTACGTGGTCCGTTATCTAGTCCGCTCTCCCCATACGATCGTCCATAGATATCCTAATCTGCTCACTCTCGCATCGCGCTGAAAATTCCTTTCTGGTTGTCTTCCATCCCTCGCCAACGTGGAGGCCTCTTCATTACAATTGGAAGTTGCATTGTTTTCTTCCGGAGCTGTTTTTCTTTTCGTAAATATTCTGCCAAATCAATGAAAATCATATCGATAGTATGTCATTCCTCAGTTCATGTTTTTACTAGAATTGGTAGCTGGCTTGTTTTTGTTCTTGCTGGCACCGGGAAATTTTTCTGATGGTGCGCATGTACGAACTTACTTGCGTAAAATATAGTCCGGAGTTACTTTGAGCGACGTTCCTGCAAGCGATCATTGCAGGAACTATCAGATATTACTGAACTTTTCCTAAATGTTCGATCAGATAACCAGTTCAGTTGAAGTTTTCTCGCTCAATGATTGTTGATTCCATATTATTCTGTTCACGAAACTATGAGAGGTTCGAAATCTCTTGACAATTCTTGGACCGGTTGAGCTTGGTCCCAAGAATTGGGAACTTGGACGATATTCTAGTTGAGAAATTAATTCGAGACGAATCATAAGGCATGAAATGATAGGAGCTCACTATGCTCACTTACATTTCTTCGTCGCAAACTTCTGGAAACATTTCGATTTTTTTTGTATCTTCTGACAAAACGAAAAACAAAACAATAATGTTCAAGTTATCATCAGCTGGTAATCAAACCAAGCACCCAAGTTTTTACATTCGCTGACAAATGGAAATTGTCAATCTGAGAGGTGCATAGAGGAATTCCTCTGATTCATGGTAGATTTATATTCATTACCTGTCATCATAACTGTGATTTACGAAGATTGCTCTGTTGGATATGAGCAGTTGTGATATCGAATAGAGTGGTCAGATCATCATCCACTTGGGCTGATGTTGCAGGTGACATATGATTTTATACCGTCGAAACAGTGATGAATAGTACTCATCTGCCTCATTGAAAGCACAAATATATACGGAGAACAGTAAAGACCCTAGAATTGACCATTGAGGTACCCCACAATATAGGTTGGGCTCCAGATGATCACCATCAAGAGTTATTGACTGAGTCCGAATGAGAGAAGGCTTTGGATTAGGTTGACTCAGTTCTGATGAAATCCTAGATATCTCAGTTTTTTACGATGAACATCGTGGTCTATGGTGTCGAAAGCTTACGTATAGTCAAGCAGAAGAAGAATTCATCTCTATCTCTTGCTCAAAACAAGTCGACAGAGATGTTCAGTGGTTGTACTATGACCAGGCCGGAATCCAGATTGAGCTGACGAAATAATATCTTGACTGGAGACAAAATCGGAAATTTGTTCTTCGAATATCTTTCCAAATGGTTCCGGAATAGTTAGGAGGATACTGATTGGTCTCAGATGCGCAAATTAAGTCCGGAAGTTGCATTCAGGTATGGGTAAAACAGTTGCATTTCTCCAGACGGAACGAAAGTGATTTGACTCGATTGCCTTGTTGGAAAGGAAGGTCATATGGTTGATTGAATGCTGAGCCTGAACAATGTGAATGTTTTCTTAGTATATATAGATTTCTCAAAGTATTTCAGGTTGGCACGAATCTTTATTTCCGAGAGTAAACTTCGAGTATATTTTTTTTCACGCGAATCCTACGAGTAGTTTCTTAGGTTCTCGTAGACATGTTTCAAGTAGATATTATTTCCTGTATGTTTCCTGTTAATCATGGTGCAAAAGGTTGAGTAATCCTCATACGACGAAAGGGCGAGTGGATGTTGAAGATTTTGATAATATTTCCAATGAGGAAATTGAGCATTCAGTGAAATGAGAGAACAGTGTGGATGGAGTCCAAGTTGATGAGCATATGGACTCAATAAAAAAATATCAGCATTGAGTTTCGAAAAATCACGATAAGGAAAATTTTTCATTATATTCCTCTCTTGTATACAAATATACATATACAAATTCATTGAAGGTCAAACTTCCAATGAGGATCTGTGTTGTTGTGATGATTTTCATAGCAGTGTTAACAAATTGCTGGAGATCAAAAGAGTTCAGCAGATTGCGGACCTTTCAGTTCTTTTATCAGATAAAAAGAAATTTACATTGAGATTCCTGGGCAATATAAACTAATCACAAGTTGGCGAAAGATCAGATATACTATTTTGTAGCTCATTTAGATACTGAATGAGGGGGATCGGTGAATTGTCCCTAAAATGTACTTCTCACCTCATATGCTCAATGAGATCCAGAGTTGTTTGAGACAGTCACTCATCTGGGTGAATAATATTTCACTTTTGAGAGTTGTGTATATGATATCTTCAACCTCCACCTCTGCCCATCCTGTCAGCCCTGATGGAGTTTTATTTTTCGTTATTCATCACATCATTACAAAAAGTGTTCTTTGATACCATAGTTGTTCAGACAGGTGGAACCTGTCACATTCAAGTGCAGTATTGGGGATAATGTGATACTCATGATTCTGATATAATTGTTTGTCGCGATATCCGACAGTTGTTGACAGTCAGTTCTATATCCAAAATGCTGTCGAGGTTTCGTGAGTGATGATGCCTGAAAGTTGTAGAGGCAGAACAGATCGAATTTGTGCTTTGCAGATCGTTAACGGTTGCTGGGTTGAAGAGTATTTCTTTGCACGGAACATTAGGCCAAGTTTTTGTGAAGTAGTTCTTCCAATGGACCTCACATGGTCGTCCGATATCGAGCATGGTTTCCGATGACTTTGTAGGAACAGAGGTACCTGACATCATGGAATTGAGCATCGTGTGATCTGCTCCCCTGGTGCAGATACAAGCATGAGTGTTGCATAGAACGTCGCAAGATTCACAAATCCTCATATCGGAATTCTTTCCAGATCATCATTCGGAGTATCGACCTGTCTCTGTCTTGCACCTCTGACCTCATTGGATGATATAGGGGCTTTTAAGGAGAAGGCGCTCTGGATATCAGATCAAATTCAACAGATCATTGATGTAGAACACGAACAGAGTTGGTGCCAAGACAGATCCTTGTCGAACAAACATCAGAATCAGTCCATCACTACATATAGAGTGATCAATCTGCTAGGAAACTTGAAAGTGTTCGACATAATGGGGCGGCAAACCTTATCAAGGAAGCCTTGTGCCAAACTCTGAACAAACTGTTACACAGATCTCTGAACTGATCAAATCAGAGTACTCTCGAGAAATCAAATTGTAACGAGTTATACGTGAATGGAATCAGGATGGAACTATTTTTCTCTGTGGAAAATGGTACCATTAAAAAAAATCAGTTGATGATGGAGACCGTAAGATGTTGAATCTGAAATCATTTCTGTTAGTACAAATTGAAAATGGAAATATGTTTTCAGCAGGAATACTCCACAATCTCTGAGTAATAGTTATCGTTATTCTTTCAGATATCTTCGTGATTCAGACTGTCGCAACCCATAAGATACGCTACTGGAGGCATGCGATATTTCAATTCAACACGGACACCTGATTATCACAGATGCGATTTTCCACGTCAATATGTTCTTTAGCGTTATTTGTATCGAGACGTCTCGATCAAATTGTTGTTTACCTTTCAACATGTATGTCGTTATAACACGAAATAATCAATATTCCACGATTTGACTGCTCCAATGAAATCTCCAACTAAATGCGATAGTTGAAACAGTCGGATTCCAAGTGTTCTACATTGATAAATAATAAGAACAATCAAGCCACTTCTTTGAT
This sequence comes from Gastrophysa polygoni, assembly GCA_963576655.1. NCBI lineage: Eukaryota > Metazoa > Arthropoda > Insecta > Coleoptera > Chrysomelidae > Gastrophysa > Gastrophysa polygoni. The sequence continues at coordinate 30,864,770 of OY755084.1, read as the reverse complement.
AACAATGAGAAAAAGCATCAACCTGATATGCTTGGAGGTTTACTAAAATGGTCTAGAAGTATATTTTCATCATATCTCATCTGTGACCAAATGTGATCTATATTGTCAGTCTCTCCAGTAGTATAATGTTCCATAGTGGAGATCACAAACAAGGCATTCCATGTCATTATTTTCCAAAGGATCATGACGAATCTTGATAAACAAAAAAAAAAAACAAAATCTCATCTGAAAAAAAACAAGGATTCATTATCCTCAAACCTTTTCAAATCCTCTTCGAAGCACCCTCATCATTTTCTGTTTCCCACTAATTTCATTTGATTTCATTTATTTCTTATAAAGTACATTTACACTTCATACAGATTAATATTTTCCTAAAAGTACATACTAGTGTGTACACCTAGGTCCAAGGACCTGTATGTGCACAGTTTAAATTTTATTATTGCATTATTATACTATTTGTGACAAAGTTATTATAGTAACATTAAGCAAATCCGATTTATATATAAATAAAATATATTCGGGACGTCTCGAAATACTGTCTGAAGTTCTTCAGGGCGTTATGAATTCCAGGAGGTGTTTGAGAAAGCGATATTACCAGTCAACATTGAGGAACTACAATGCTTTGACACAGTATACAGATTGTTTATTGAACTATGACTTCGATGACTTCTTGTCTACACAAATATTATAGAACCCAACTATTATGTTTCCTTCTATGATACGATGTTGGGGGTTCACAGGAACGACAACCAGATACCGCATATACAGATTTGTCCCAAAACTTTGTTTACAAAACGTTTGTTTTTATGTTCGATATTAAAAGTCGTCGATAAAAACATAACATTATGTTGTGGTTTTGCTGTAGGTAATTATAGTCTGGGTTAGAATCATTATCAATGTATGAATTATGTCTGCACTCTACATGGTTTCCTTGGAATCCAGGATTCATCTCAATATCTGTTAGGAAGGATATGCTTGGAGTAACTCTAATATTGTTGTAAGTGCAACCAATCGAATGTCTATTCTATGAAACTTGAATTTGCGTGAACCTCCAGCTGACAATCAGATTATACGTAGAACTATTCATTTTCCTGAGAATTCAGTAGCCACTCCATTCGAGAGCGAAATTGAAAACCATCCTATAATGAGTCAATTCAAATCCGGATACTTGAATTACATCCGAGAATTCAATGGAAATCCAAACGAATTAAATGGTTATATTCCTATTTGTGATCAAATGATTAGGAATTTCCACGATATCTCCAACCCAAATAGTTTCCATAACACATATCAATTGGATTCTAGATGAGTTGACGATATCCAATTAGTAACCAATTGGAGTGATCTGAAAGAAACGATGCAGAGAAACTTTGTCGATCAAAGAGATGAAGCTTGTCCTAACAGTTATGATGAGACAAATTCAGAATGAATTATCACAGCAATTTTACGATCGATGCTCAAAAATTCTTCATCACAATTCACAAAGCAAATCTCGATGTGAAAGTTCTGAAACGTAACTTGTATAACGAACTAACACTGAAAAGATTTTTATCAGGTCTTAGAGAACCTCTTGAATCTACTATTCGTTGTATGAGACCAAGATCTTCAAGTGGGGCCTGACAATTTGTTATCAAAGAAGATGATACTCATTATTTTCAAATTTGAATCAAAATAGACAGTTCATGAGAGAAAATGATGTATCATCAATATGGCACCCGCCGCAGCAAAAATATTTCAAATGATAAGTATAAGAGCCATCAAATGCCAACATAATTCTTTTTCTCAGCCACTTGAGATGCAACCTGGAGAAAATGTTTGCTCACAAAGATTTTTCACAAATGATCAAGTGGTTGGTAGAGATAATCAACAAAACGTGAATGTTTTCAGATCAAACCCAAAAAGTACATTCGACAGGCCTATTTCAATGAGTACGAACACTTACTTTCAGGCCCACGCCAATGAGCGTTAATAATAGAAACACTTTTAGACGTATGAATGATTCTCAACCAAATCAAAATCATCCGAATTTACGATCATTCGATCAATCAACGCAACCCAGAAGAACTATCGTTTCAGAAGAATTATATAACGCGGAATGACATGGAAATCAGGAGAATTTCCAAGAACATAATGATCACTTAGCTTATTACGAACAAACATCCGACGATAGAAATGCTGCCGGTACGAGCAGAATTTTCAGAAAACGTCTCACAACGACAATCCTTCTTAGAATCTCATATCATTCTTTAATACTACGAACGCGAGCGGACTCTCATATATCATATTATCTGAATAAAATATAAAGGTATTACTTGATTCTGATTCAACGAAATCATTCATTGATTAAGAAATATGTCGTCAGTTTTCTTTTTTTTTTTTCAACTGGTGACAACACGGAAGGGAAACCTATAAAGTTCGAGGAACATCGTGTTAGCCAGCGGTTAACATTGCAATCGAACATTGAGATTTTTTTCTATTCAATCCTCTGAACATTCTCCAATACCCACTAATTCTGAACAAATAAAAAGTTTTTTAGGTTTACTAGGTCGATTTCGCTAAAATAACATAGCCGTTCACCAAGTGTCTCAAAAAAGGAGCCAAAATAGAACATAATCAAGAATTTGTTGACTGTTTCAATACCTGTGAAAACTTGATGATGAATGATACTCCAGTATCCGGATTTTTTGACTGGCGACGGGCGCAAGCAACTTTGCTTCGGTTGCTGTTCTGTCCCAAGGGCCGATTGGTAGTGATTTACCTATCGCATTTGCTTCTCGAACATTGAACGACTCGGAACAGAATCATTCATTCGGTAGAAAATTCGATATTGTTACAGACCACAAACCTTAAGAATGGTTATTTTCAATTGAAGACCCTAACTCTGAATTGATAAGATGGCGCATAAAATCAGGAGAATACGACTATAATATAAAATACGGAATAGGAAGGCTGAATTCGAAAGCTGATGCCCTTTCACGTATTGAAATTCATACAGAGACAGTTTCGGACGAAATTGTTCATCGAATCAAAGACATTGAATTATCATACAGAACTCAAATAGCTATCATTCTCAATAACATTCAATAATACAGAATACTTTGAGAGACTGATGAACATTGATTTGATTTCAAATTCTATCACCTTCATTTGGCCCCTGAATACTTGATTGAAAATGGAATGTACTCTGCATTTCTAATTGATACTTGTGAAGAAATCCTTCCTCGATGATATCTGTGCGGCAAACAAAATCTACGAGAAATCAAAGATTAACCTTGTGAAACTCAACTGTTTGACATAAAAAAACACCTCCACGTGCCGCCACCTGACCAGACCAAACCTAAGCCACCTCGATGCATCTAACTAATGGATCGGACTGTTTCCATCCGAATCAACATCAAAGCTTGAATGTCATGGACAAGAAGACATACAGAAATTGATTGGTACGTTCCTAATCGAAATTCCTTTGGGCTGCCGATTCATCATCGATCAATTCACCATAGCCATCGAACAACAGTATGCAAATTCGAATCAGCCAGTCCTGTTTCCTGATATACATATACGTCACCGTCACGGCTCCTCCAAAAGCCAACGTCACCATCGAACTTGAGGATCTCAAACTGGACGAGTTACTAGAAATCCGCATAGAATTTATTGAGTTATCAATCATTTCGATTTTGAATTTGGGCATTTCCTCTAAGAAGATGACATCGCAAGTCAAACATTTCAGATTTTATGAAACTAGTGTTTCCATGAAATCACCGAGAGAAGCCCGTTCCAGTTCAGTCGAATCTCCTCAATATCTACAATGGTGTCCCGCAGGGGTCAATATGGGGCCCAATATTATTTGTGTTATATACATCAAAATTTCCAGATTGTCTTCAACATACTTCTGTCATCTGCTACGCCGATGATACTCAAATCTACATAGAATGTAATGAAGATAATTTTGACATAACACAGAAAAAACTTAATGATGACTTATGTTCTCTGATGAAATTATCAACCAAATATTGCTTAACTGTCAATCCCTCTAAGTCAGTAGTTATGCTCTTTGGAAGGACATTGGCACGTGAACGCAATCTGGACAAGGTTTTTTAATTGTCAACGGGGTTGAGCTACCTCTCAAGGATATTTTCAAATACTTAGGACTATACCTCGACAGTTCTTTAAGATTCACTCGACACGTATCGCAAATGCAGTAACGAGGGTACAGCAATCTCAAAATGATATATTCTAATAGAACATTATTGAACAAAAACAACAAAATAACCTTGTGCGAATCCTTAGTGTTGTCACATGCTAATTTTGCGGACGTAGTCTATGGTCCCAACCTCCTGCAAGCTGACAAGAATAGATTACAAAAGCTACAGAATTCATGTGTGAGACTGGTAACTGGAACAAAGAGACGCGACCACATATCTCACCATTTGAAAGACATCGGATGGCTAAATATGGAGTCGCAACGCATTCTATATTCTACTGTCTTGTTTCATAAAATAATCAATAACAAGAAACCAAGTTATCTTTATAGAAAAATCAGTTACAGGACAGACATACACAACCTTAATCTTCGATTTAGAAATCAGCTCACCACACCTAAACACAAAACTTCTCAATTCAGAGGCTCTTTTTCATTTTTTCTACCCTGGCTGTACAACCGGTTACCGAATAGATACATCCATAGTTCTTCTGGAGTGTTAAAAAAGAAACTTAAAAGAAACATTATACTGGGTAATTTCACTATATCTTGAGACCCTTCAAGTAGGCACTTTAATTTTAATATATCTTATAAACCATGCAGTTATAAATTGTTATTAATTATTTATTTTCACTCAATCAGTTATTTTAATCTTCATGCACAATTATTATTTTTGAATTTGTATATTGGAATAAGGTTGGATGGAAGAGCAAGTTTTGTCCATGTCTCGAACATGCATGAAAAATGAATCCTGCCTTTTGACAAGAGTTATGTACTGGGTATGAAGTTGTCAATAAAAACAATTATTATTATTATTAACATTATTATTATTATTAATTTTTACACGCATAATTCTGGACCATCTGTTTAGGTGGGCCGAGGAATATATTGCTGCCTGAGTAACAAGCTGCATTTCGCATAAACAGCAGATGTATTCATCATTTTTCCACACTAAAGCCTGGTAGATGAAGAAAGCGCAAGTTATGAGCTATATTGGTCGATTCATTTTTCAGCTTTTAATGAGATTATCTCTCCTCGTTTGTGAAAAATAGAGTAGAAGTTATTAAAAATTATTGCAATATATTTGTAGTAAGGACAGATTTAGGATCTGTCCCAAAATGTCACTGCGTTTGAAATTAAACCTTTAGATACCTAAAAGAGAAATTCTCTATTGGTCAGTTACACCTTGTTTTTGAGAGAATTTGGAAATACAAATATATTTAATAAGAATAAAACCTCTACTTATCTTGGTGGATGTTTCGGGAACGAATCTGCTCCCGTTCTCAACACAATTGAAATATTTTTCTCTTCGTAAAATTTTTTCAATGTTTTCGATTTTGACACTGAAAAGTGACAATTTGACAGACGGAGGAATTCTGGTTACAAGGTGTTTTCATTAGTTGATGTCGAATTTTCCATTTTCATATTCAAGTTTCAGAAGTGGATGCCAAGTTCTATCTATATCAACTGAACAAGAAGCAATATTATTGTCTCCGTTCAGGAGAATGCAAGCAGACTCTTTGAATTTCCGTTTTTGGTTGTTGTCTTCTTTTCCTATGATCTATGAAAATATGTGTTGAGAACGGGAGCAGATTCGTTCCCGAAACGTCCACCAAGATAAGTAGAGGTTTTATTCTTATTAAATATATTTGTATATCCAAATTTTTTCAAAAACAAGGTGTCACTGACCAATAGAGAATTTCTCTTTTAGATATCTAAAGGTTTAATTTCAAGCGCAGTGACATTTTGGGACAGATCCTGAATCTGTCCTTACTACAAATATATTGCAATAATTTTTAATAACTTCTACTCTATTTTTTAGAAACGAGGAGAGAAAATCCCATTAAAAGCTGAAAAATAAATGTATCACCTCCTCGAAGAACTTACAGACAGTATATTGGTCGACTTCGAACGAGCTTCACACTCTATCAACCATATATTGTTGTGGAGAAAATTGTTTTAATTTGGGGATTCGTCTGGTATTATACGTACTATAAGGACCTCATACAGGTTACATGGGGTAAAATTTCAAAATTGAATTCATGGCGAACTTGAACTACCCTCGTCTCATCCTAGTCTTACATTACAACCTTTCAGTAGTAACTTCATCTCAAGCAATACGAATAGCACGCCAGAAGATAGTCCCAGTGTTCTTGAATTTGAGCTTTTTCATAGCAATTTCTCAAGGCTTCCGACGTTCGAGATCAATATCTCAAATTGAATAATCAAAATAAAAAAAAAAAAAGAAATGTGGATGACGAGAAAAAATACACTTCTGGCTTGCTTGATAATGCGCGTGAGTGACTGAAAATGAATGAATGAAAATTATAAACATTTCTATTTTTTTTTTCTAGACTGGAATTTGCATTATAACAGGCTAACATTCAAGAGCGAATAATGTTAAAAAAGTCCAACAATCGAGTAACAAGCAATTTCTCGAAAAAGTAGTAGTGGGAGTAGTAGTGGACTTTATTTCAGGAATCCTAATATACAATATGCAGTCATAAATACATAAATAATTTATTTGAATATTCAAATAATTTTCCACAGTACGTCATGCATTATAACTTGATATATTTTGATGATGATTCTTCAAATACTTTTGAGGAACTTACATTATTCATTTAATCAGGTATCACATCGAAGCTAGCAAGACTTTTGAAGAACAACGAATTCCTTCCGCTATTGTAATTTGTTCGTGATATATAAAATGTATTACATGTTCTTGTGTTATGTGAATGGAGATCATTTCTGACTGAATATCTGCTGAGATAGGCTGGTTGTAACCCACTCGTAATTTTGCAATATGTACCGTCTGCCACTGTAGGGTATTTAACATTAATGCAATAGGGGTATATTGGTTGCATCTCAAAATAATTCTCATACCTCGATTCTGTAATTTCTGCAATTGTCCTATTTGATTTTGGTTGTATAGAAACATCAATGTGGCACAGTAGTCAAAGTGTGGCCTTATTATGCAATTGTTACATGTTAAACTAGCAAAGGTTGATAAAAATTTTGAAAATCTGGAGAAAAATACATTTTTTTCTACATATCTTCCTAATGGTATACTCCGCATGTTCATTCGAAGTTAACTGATGGTCTATGATAAATCCTAAGTATTTCATTTCATTCACAATTGCAAGTTGGCTATCAAATATACTGATACCAACAGCGTTGGTATCAATCTTTTTCCGGTTCGAAATCACCGAAACAATCATTGCCTCAGATTCATTGATATTCGATTATGTCAGTTCATTAACTTGTAGATATATTTAGATGTTCTTCGAAGATGTATTGGTATTTTGTACAGCTTCTGAATCACAGTTTCTAGTATATATAAGGGTATCATCAGCAAATAAATTAATATGGTGTGAACCAGGTACATAGTTGATATTATTTATATGAATAATCAATAGCAATGGCCCTGAAAAATTACCTTGTGGTACACCTATTTCGTTCATGATCTGATTTGACATTTTATCACGAATTCAAGTCCTTTGGCTCCTCTCGATATATGGAATCTTCACTTTCCTCCATAGAACACTCTCATCAGATGACGATATCTAGCTCTGCGTGGAATATTTCGAAGTTTGGGTTCTTCATCCATGATGAGTAGATCCCAATTATATTTTGTTGAAATTTATATCTAACTTCGTATGGAATATTTTGAGGCTCAGGTCAAATTTTGGGCGTAGCATACCAAGGTACTCTGTCGCTAAAATGTCGGCGAGTTGCAGATTTTCTGCAGATTCTGTAGATGCAGTGCATTTCCAGTGCAATCGTTTTAATTTTGTTGACAAAAACTCGTTCTGGAAGAGAATTATGCAGCATAGTCAGCTGTGTTGCTTCCAATAGACCAATAATAAGTGCGTTATATTCTCACTCTGTACATATCACAGATATATTCATGACAAAACCAAGTGAAGATTGATGGTTAACAGTCGACCAAAAAAATATTGATGATGTCTGTCATAACATAATGATATAATGATATCTCAATGATATTATGAGTGACGGTTATCGCGAAACCGTGTATTGTGTGTTTTGAAAACTGCCGATACTTTTTATTTTCCATGCAGAATCTAAAAATGATAATATAGATAAGTCAGGTCTCCCACGATAGAATAGAACTTCCTGTGAAACGGAAATTATTTTTATTTCGGAGAGATCAAAAAATCATTCACAGACAGGCGAAAATCCACTGTTGCAGGACCTTGTACAGACGGTGTATATCAGTGAATAGATGTAATTTTCTTTAGAAATTTCACTGGAAACAAAACACTGAGAACGAGCATTTTTACAATGGAAATAGTGAGAACAGATTATGTAGATTTCTTTCTCAATTCAAATATGGGACGGAGAATACATTTATGGCAAAAAATAGATTTTTCACTCAAGATGGCGGCATATGCACTTGGGCGCCAAAATCGAAAAGTTGGGATGTAAGAAGGAGACCAGGTCAATGAAGATTTAAAAGAGTGTTCATAATTGTATATTTTGCGCTCATTCTATCAATAGCAGGTCTACACTCTAGCGTATGGTCGCATCGATTGAGTTAAAAAATTCTTGGTTTCATAATTCCATCAGCGGTATTGCTATTTGCTCGTGATGACACGATAGCCCTCTATCATATCCATGATTGACAGTATCGAAGGATTGCTTTATATTGTCGTTATTGTAAGTGATGTTGGGCGGAACATGGTGTAAACATCATTTTCCCTAATACGCTCTCAAGGTTATCTATCGTTGCTGCGTCATGTAGAGTGCTGTTTATAACCCTGCTGGCCGACTGGAGGAGAAGAGTCATCTAATGTTTTTCTACATATTTTACAGCGCCTGTTTGATTATACTCACATATATTGAAGACTGCCTGTCAATCAACATATTACAGAATACAAACCCTTGAGTGGGAGAAAACAGTGTAGCGGATTTTTAACGGTGAACCAAAGTTTTCATTCGACGAGCATCTATTTCAGTTAGACGAAAAAAAAAATGAATAATGAACTGTAGTAAGAACATAATAATGCATATAGGACGATCAACTATGATAATAGATCTTGAAAATATAGGGTCCTTTTATGTCCAACTATAGAATAATAATGTAGAATATTTCAGGATGTCTTATTGTGAATCTCAAACAAATTAATGAGAGAGTGAGTATTATTAGGTCAATTATACCTCATGATGAAGGGTAATGCATTTTCTGATGAGTCTTATGATATTGTCTTCTATACTGTATTCTATAGAGGTGATGAGGTATGGTCTCTTCAAAATATTTTCATGAACAGTAGGCATTTTAATATTCAGTTGATATGCCTTATATGATGTAAAATAAACAATATCGCGATATATTGCTGAAATTTCAATTCGACAGCTTCGAAAATACATGGAGAAATCTCTAACGCATCTAGGAACGACTGGTCATGGACATTATCAATGATACATGTGGTTTGCAATGTTGATATATTCAGAAATCATTCGTGGTAGACCAGTAGTGGTAGTGAATATCGGCAATCATCGGATCCTTCACCTGGGAATATCACTGTATTTTCAGTCTTTGCTCTCACAAATAGCAAAATATGTCTCAATATGGTATGAATATGTTTGTAATCATGCAATAGACATATCTGTCTGAACTTGACAGCTACTAGAAAAATGATACTTGTGTCTATGAGATGAATTTGTAACGTAATTTGTAATTTGTAATTTGTAATTTGCAAAATATGTCTCAATATGGTATGAATATGTTTGTAATCATGCAATAGACATATCTTTCTGAACTTGACAGCTACTAGAAAAATGATACTTGTGTCTATGAGATGAATTTGTACTGGAAACCAATCTCTAGAAATTTCCAATCAGGAATATTGATTGTATCCCAAATCGTCACTCATGAACAGTGAATGTTCACCAAGACACCTTAGACGTCCTTCTCCAACTCACGGCCTAAGAAAATTCTCACAAGCACATGGAATGGTCAACCATTACCTCAAAATATAGTTTATCGCGTTCATTTCGAGGAATCAATATCTGTGAAATTGAACATCGTCGCGAAATGCAGATACCCCCTCGATATTTGTAGTTGCGGAATTTAATGTGGAAGGGGCTTTGGAGTTCAAGCGAAATTGCAATGATCTTGATTGATGGTATTTATAACAGCTTCCTCCTGCTCGAATCAATTAAGCTCCGAGTATCCTCTCAGTGGGTTGTTTTTGGTATTCATTTCCAGAAATACTATATCCTCTAGAGTTCTTCATAAAATATTTTACGATGAGTGAATCATTCATCACTATGATAATAATAGAATCAAATCATCAGAATTACTTTCTTATAGGCTCATAATGGACTCTTCGGATACGTTCATAAAATAATTAGATTGATTGACGCCCAATCATTGCATAGTTTTATTTCGGTTAAATCTCGAGTCTGATGAATATATCGAAAAATACCTCCTTATCCACTCTGGAAATCACGTGTTTCTCAGAGACATTTCCCAATGAAGCAGTCACTTTCTGCTGTGCGTCAATGAAGAATATCTTATAATCCAAAATTATCATCATCAGAATTCACCACATTGTTTTGTTGTATGAAATATAAATTGATCGAATATCATACTTACTGTATCGATGTACCTACATATGATTCAAGAAAACGTTTAATACATATTTCAGAATGGATATTTCATGAGGGAATTATTTGAATATGCAAATTATCCATGTCAAATTCATGACGTTATTTCGATTCGAACAAATGGACTTTTCTCGTAAGATTCAGGCTTTCTGACGAAGTTCGTGGAAATGCTACAGAAATGGATGATTGCCTGGTCGTTCGGTTCTCCTGAATAAACGACTTTGAGCAATTCGTTGTTTCAATCCAAATACCGCCAAACAATTCGGTTACAGCGACAGGATGCTGGATATTATTAGATTTCGAAAACTGGAGTGAGTTAGGCTGGATTCCGACTTCGTATTCAAATTGATCGATTTTATAAAAAAAAACTTTGATTATTGTGTGCTCATACAGGATGGAGGTGGAGATGAAGGTGTAGGTGGAGGTCAGAAGTGGATCTCACATCTTTCTCTTGATGTGGAAGTTCATTCACATTGAAGCCTCAGACCGTTGAACACGCTCTTCAGAAAGATGGATTTTTTTATCCTCTCTCCACCGAACAACAACTAACAAACCTCAATTCTCAATAAACATATGTCCGCAAATCAAAATAGATATGGACCATTTCGCGTCGAAGAAAATGTTTCAATATGTACAAAAAAAATAATTACATCGATTCACAAACAACAGATATGCCCTCCTCCATTTCAATGCGCCGCAAGGACTGTCGATTCATTTCCAAATCACCCTCATTGGCTAGGATCCGTATATCTTCGAAACCGTAGATTTTCGGACATGTTTATTGAGAATTTGAATATTTTGTGCCATACTGACCCTATAACACACTGTTTTCAATAATCTGGTAGTTGAATTTCAGCAACTGCACATCTGAAAGGCACTATGTCGGTTTTCAATATGTTGAAGGACAAAAGGGTATGATGAAGGATACCATGAAGATCAGCTTCCTTATCTTTATGCCATAGTATGGTGGCATCATCGGCGAACAGGGTAACATTCACGGAAATGTCAAGCGTCGTCAGATCACTAACGTATAGTAAAAACAAAATTGGACCCAAGACCGACACCACATTGTATTTACCTGAACTTGAAATTGATCTTGTTTTAACTACTCGTGTGCGGTCAGATAAATATTTCGTAAACCATAAATGTACATTATCTCGGAATCCGTAACGGCGAAGCTTTCGCAGCAGTTTCTTATGATTCACTCAGTCAGAAGCCTTTGATAAATCACAAAACACCGCCGCGGCAACTCCATCATCGTTGATCCCAGTATACAGTTCACTTAACAGTGGAAATATTGCATCATTTGTGTTCTTATCACATTGAAATCCAGACTGTTTGATGCACAATATATCACACGCCTTAACGAGTCTTCCGATGATTTTGGCTGATGTGGGAATGAGAGAAAGGGGCCTGAATTTCATGGGAGAGTTTATTTCACCACCTTTATGGATCGGTATAACAAATCATGTTTTGAGATATCAGTTGGTTGAGGGTATCATCTGGAAGATTTTCAAAAATCCTAACAGAAATGTCATCAAATCCAGTTAGGGTTTCGTTTTCATTAACACTCACGTTTGCTAGATTCATTAGTGGATCATGGGCTACGGTTATATTTTCTGTCAATTCATCTACAACTGAATGATAGTAGTCATTCAATGTGTCTAGATTCAACTCCGAATCTACTTTCTCATTGGAATTCTCTTCTGAAAGATCCTACACTATCATCCAACTCCCTCAAATTTGTTGGTGGCACCATCAAGGCGATCTTTATAATAATTTTACGTTGCTTACTTTATCAACTTTCGATATAGTGATCTGTACTCATCAAAGTGATTATGAAAACCATCTGCATTTGTATATTTTCTGATATAATGCAGAGATCTCATGTTTCTTACAAAATTATTCAATCCTTTTGTGAGCCATTGCTTTTTTTTGTTTGTTTTCGATCTTTCGAATGGGAAATATATCATTGAACATGTCAAGAAGTTCATGATTGAAGTCTAGAAATTGTTCATTGTTGTAGTCGATTCCCAATTCGTTTGCTGACATTCCAAATAGAACCTATTATAGTTGGATGCAGTACATAGCCTACCATATCTAAATTTCTCATTTTACCATTTTGAGTTGATGTTTCCTACCACCGAACATATGACTTGCTCTGAATCTAAGTTACTGCATATATAATTTATAAAAGTGGCACTGTATTATGATATTCTGGTATCCGATTTCACATGCACTGTCAAATCGAAAACAGTCAAGAGATCAATAAAATTAGTGACTGTATGATAATACTCTCTTCATCATTGAAATTTATATTGGAATCACCTGTTAATATCACTATGCAATTCGCAGGAAGATTGTTCAATATTGACTCTAGTTCGTTAATAAGGATATGAGAGTCTGACATCGGTGACCTGTAAATGCATGATATGTACATGTTGATTTTCTTACAGAAGCTGATGGAGAACTCGAAGCTTTTACTTGTGATAGATTAACAAATTTGGTGACATCGGTGAGAGGTAATTTATCGATTGAAGAGTTTTGTCCAATATCGAAGTCCCACCATGAGTTGCTGTTGTTCTACTATATCTTGAAATAACGTTATAGTTTGATGAATACATAGGCTCATCATTTCCTAGCCCATGTTCAATTGATATCACTATTTGTGGAAAGTCCAAATCCTCCAGAAATATATACAACTCGTCCAGTTCATTTCGGAGCGATTGAATGTTGAATAGAACTGTATACATAGGGTTGTCACCTCATGATTCCGTTTGTCTAAGAAACATTTCTGATAGGATAGTTCTGGTGCATTAATATCAGTCTTGTTATTTTGTAGTTCTTCAAATGAAGTTATTGGACGTTCATCATCAGGCGTTGTTATTGGTGAGGACTCCAGGGATGACATCTGTGCCAATCCAGGGCAAGGATTAGTATTTTCATTATTTTCTTTGCTGCTGTTTCCCATAGTCCTTGAATCATGATAATGGTCGGGTGTATATTGTGATTTGTTCTTTTTAGTATATTATAACATTCGTAAAGGGTGATGAAAGTGAATAAAAAAATACCAAATCGAAAAGACGAAAAGACGTCCAAAGTCCAAAAACATTCTGGCAAAAATAGTGAGGGGCTGGACATTCAACAGTGAAGACAATATGGCATGTGACCGTGGAATTAGTGGGAAGTATCACAAGGATCATCGTATTGCAATTTGTGGTTCGTGTGATGGGAATGAAATTATTCAGAAGGATGTCTTATACATTTCACATATTCTCATAGTCTTTGTCAGTAATATGACATTTCTCAGAAAATGATAATAATAATAATATTCCAATGAACCACATTCGTGCATGAAAATGACCAGCTAATTTTGCATTTGAGCGTATCATCTTACACAATTGCATTCTGTAAATTTTCATATTTTGTAAAAGAGCTCTCCTCCTTCAGACTCGGGCTCTTTCGCCAAAATATGAGATACTCTTGCAATTTTTAGATACCACGCTTTCTTGCAAAATTAGTGGTGAAAATTATTGCCCTTATAACCTGTATGTGCTGGTATCAAGGCTAATGTCAGCCTAGTTGGAGAAGAAAACCAATATCAAGCTCATTCGATATCTAATTAGAGAGCTCAGAAATCGACAGCTCAGAAAACGACAAAAAGTATGGACATCTGATCGCGTATCTGTCACCTGATCAATCTATCTAGCTGTGGCATCGTATATCTTCATAGCATCTGAACAAATTTGGCACCGAGGCCTTCTAGAAGAACTTTCATCATTCAATTCGCCGCCTCAACTATGTCCTCAACTGTCAAGTTTCTTTGCAGATAGATAACTCTATATTGCTTCACAATACCGTGGTTTCTTCTTCCGTGCGAAGAAGTACTTCACATCCCGGCAACTGCTTGTGATCTACAAAGCACAAATTCGACCTGTCCTGGAGTATAGGTACATACATTGGATTCAATTCAGACGAGAGCTATTCGCCTAGTCGATGATACATCCCTCACCAAATCATTGACCTCTCTAGAACATCGTAGAAAGGTCGGCAATCTCTGCTTTTTTTATAGATATCTCCACGATCACCCCTACACTGTCAGGCTCTAGACCTGTCGAACATCGCTATACCAAGCATTCTTTTTTGCCTAGTGGAGTCTTATCTGATGCTTACAACCTCCAAACTTCGAAGAGAGATTCCAACACCTTCCTTCTCTCTCAAAATTCCACCGCTGGCTAACACGATGTTCCTCGAACATTATAGGTTTCCCTTTCGTGTTGTCAACACATAAATGCTGCTGTTGCACAAAGATCTCTCTGGTCATCTACGATGAGGAGCTTGGCGAATGATGATAGAGAACTTTACTCTGCCTCCTCAGAGCTCCTACATCTTTCAATGCGGTCAGAAGAAGACAGGTCGATACCACGAATCTCGCAAGTATTTTGAGAGGATGTTCTGAAAACTTAGTAGCGTTTATAGCAACAAAAACTTAACTTGTTCCTCCACCAGGAAGGCAGATCATAATATACTCGATTTAATGATGCCAGGAACCATGTGTCACATGTTCACTGTTGTTGTCGCAACAAGTTGCCATGCTCGGTATCACCACGAATAACAGCGCTTTACCATGGGACTGTGAGGTATACCGCGAAAACTGGTTCCCAATGATTTTATCCCGTATAAAAAGGTACTTCACACCCCAGCATTTCCTTACGATCCACTTGACGCAAGTTCGATTGGTCCTGAAGTAATGTTCACATATTTGGAGTTCAGCTCCCAAGCATGGTGTAGCTCTTAGATTCTATTCGGAAAATAGCTATTCGCCTATTTGGTGACACTAAACTGACGAATCCATCAACCTATTCATTCATCCATCCATCAACCTTCTCCATGGTCCATATTATGCCATTCCAGGTAGACAGACTAGGCAAACTCAAGCTGGTTCCCTCCACAATATCAGGCTCGACGACTTCTCTTCTCTCTTCCAAGCATCATTCTCCGATGAAACGGCAAAGTTGTACAATACTTTGTTTAGTGAAGTCTTGATTGATGCTCATTACATCCAAGCATTCGATCGCAATTGTGAATTAGGAGATCATTCTTCAGAAAAGAAGTGTTTTCAATATGACAGTTCAGAGCCATCGTAGATATGATCTAGAATCGAAATACAAACAACAAATATAATTAGGATTGTCACTCTTATAACTATCTCCCAATTCTGAACCTCAAACTTTGAGTACTTGGAAATGAATTTCCACGAATACTGTCATTGGAGGAATGAAATATCTGAGATATAGAAGAAAACATAGAAATTTCCATCCAAAGGTGATACTAAGATTCTGATGTAGACTATTTTTGGGTCTTCATTAGAAGGTTTATGCCTGGTTGCACTTTCAAAAGAAAGCTTTCTATCATCCTTCTTCCATTTCAAACAACCTACACACTGTTTCACACAAACACAAAATTGGAGTGCCCCAGGTATTTTTTGCAAACAACCGTATAACGGAAATATCAAATTTATTCCATAATTTCTGTCATCTGAATAAGTAACTTCGTCATAGGTTGGGATTTCCATTTGTGGCGAGATTCCTCGTCTGCCATATTGTGAGGAAAACTGGGTCACACTTATTTGGTATTATGTTTTTCCTCTATATAAATTTGCATACGTATGATATCGGTGGAGGAGAACAATTCACTATAAATATGAAACCATAGGCATAAACATCTCTCACGACACAGACACGATGGAAGAGTGAATGATTTTAATCAAATACATGGTGGGCCAACGAATTCTTCACACTCGTGGCAAATTGCTTGGATCCGTTAATTTTCGAACATCTTGTCTCCTTCTTCAGTTCCCGTGACTTCAAGCCCTCACTGGGAGAAATCACACCTCCCTGATTTTGAATAGGAGTGGAGTTTTCTGCGAGACCTCATTTTTAAAATCTCATGGAGTACTTACTATCTGACAATATAATATCGCCTCATGATTTCCATAAACAATTAAATGACAGCTGAAATAGTACTCTGACATATCTTTCGTTTATTTAGTCTGTTAATTCAATTTGAGGTTCGTCAAATGCTGGAAATGATTTCAATTTCATTCACTGCCATTCAGTGAAAAGAGTTTTTTCAGAAACGATTCCGTACATTACGCAATATTTCAGTTTGCAATGGGACAGCATTCATGGATCGTCTGATTTTGCGAATCATCCGTTGATCTGATCTAGGTAGCTAAATCTTGGATTTTCCAATGAAATATAGTCCAGTGAATTTGGATCAGCTGTCCTGGGTGGCCACTCAATATGTCCTCTCTCTCCAGTCCAGCTTTGAAGAAGATTTTTCACTTTTTTGCACGAAGAGTAGTGGTGCGTCTTCATGTTGTAAAATTATCTAATGATGGTTTTCTCCATTCTCCAATACTTGTACGGGGTCTGAAATGTCTGAATCATTAGCATTCATTGATGATTGCAAATGAATTTCGTCATTGAGATTTCCAGGTATACCTTAATGATTTCAATGAATACCTGCCCAAACATTCGATTTTTGGGGTTGCTGTGTTAAAAACCCAAATATTGTCAAATCATTCTACTACTCAAATTTTTATTCTCTTGCTCGTTATGGTATCATTTATGGGGTGCCTGTAGTGATGCCGAGAGAGTTTTCAAAATCCAAAAGAGAGCAGTTCGCATAATTCAAGAACTTGGATATTCAGTTTCCTGTAGGAGACATTTCAAACAGTTAGAAATACTCACTGTACCAGCATTATATATCTTCGAAAGTATTAAGTTTCTTCTCTTGAAAAGACACTATTTTGAAGAATACAGAATGCAGCACTTACACAACACAAGACACAACAATTATAACGTTCCTGCTCATAGGCTGTCCTGTGTTGAAAAAGGCGCTCTATACTGTTCAATCAAACTCTTTAATAATTTACCACCACCTATGAAAGAGGTAAATGATTTTAAGTCATTAAAGAAGCCACTCAAGAAATTTCTTCTTGATCTGGAACCATATTCAGTTGATGACTAACTAAACCGTCATACCCTTGAGTTGGTATACTTTTTTGTTCATATGACTAGCTTGTACATTCTGCAATGTAAAAGTGCAATAAATTATTTATTTATTTATTTATTCATTTATACTTCACGAAATACTATGCCTGTTCACAATACCGTTAAGGTAAAGGAAAACTCACCTGGAATACAAATATCAAACATGTTGTTCATTATTATTATCATTGTTATCATTTCCACTGACCACCTCACAGAACCTCATCCTTATTCAAGTCCTGAACCAATCGCTTCTCAAGAACGATTGAACTTATGCTGCCTAAGGATTCTCCTGATAGTTCTGTGTCATACCCCAGATATATCAGACAATTTCCTAGTACCAATCAATTGCTACAGGACCTGAAACAGCCACTTCCATTAATTCGTCTCTTTCATGCACCCTTTTTTCATTTTCGACTGAATCAGCCTACTGAATATACTGACATAATATAAACTGCAAGATTACCTCACAATGGGATTTTGTGATGTGAACGTCTCAGGAGTAGTTTTGGTGGGTGGATTGAATTATGAGGCTGGTATAGGTTGGATCCTTCGACCATAATTTGTTTTATGGTCGAAGGTTGGATCTCACTTTTATACTGAATTCACGAGTCTCGTAGTAATAGTACTGAAATTAATATAACATCCTGAAATACGTTACAACCCAAATGTCCCAAAATGCTCAGATAAAAGTACAATACAATCAACAAAAAATATACCAGAAATAAATGATACCAGTTATTTCATATTCACAAGGTGTATGAACAAAATGGTACCATTGGGTGACCAACGGGGCTGTTAATAGTGTCTTTACTATGGCAATATCGAGACTGCATCATTCAATTCCAGAACATACACGAAATCTAATCGGCTTTTCTTCAGGCCACAAAAAAAACAAAGTACACGAATAGAAAGAAATGTCACGCTGCTCCTATACAGGGCGAATGATCGAATTCCGCTTCAGACGTCATTCAAAGATATGCTTCCTAAGATAAGATTTTGAACTATAGATGAACTATACAGGGTGTCCCAACGAAAACTTTCCACACGGATTCACTGGGAAATGACAAATTATTTTCGGAAACGCTGAAACACGTCGATTTTGATTTCTAGGGGGACACATGTCAGTGATGAATTTAGTCACGCAACTTCATCCCCCTGACAGGGGCGGCTACCCCATTGCGAATCATCATAGGGAACTTGGGTCGAGTGATACATCATCTGAAAGCTCTCTTCATTCTCTATCCAAACGTTTATTATTTTTTCAAAATCGAATGACTGGTACTTGAGATTAGTGTGGTAATAGGTTTAATTTAAATAATCAATATCGTACCTGTTCTTATCGAAATTCAATTTATTAATTGCTCGAAATGAGCCCCTTCTACCTCCATACAATGAAGAAGTCTACTTTCGGAACTATTACGAACGTTTTCCGATACTTCTGGAGTTATGCTGCCGCACTCGTTTACAATTCGACCACGTAGATCCTCTAGTGACTCTGGCGGAGTGGCAAAAACTCTGCTTCTGAGATGCCCCCATAAAAATAATCCAACGGGTTGAGGTCCGGTGATCTAGCTGGCCACTCAATTGGTCCTCGTCGCCCTATCCAATGATTGGTATATCGTTCATTCAAAAAACAGGTATTTTTTGTCTATGAAAATGTCAACAGAATAAAAACTAAGAAATATGGTTTCCGGGCTTCAATGCCGTGATCGGATCACCTCTGTGGAGAAGGTTCCTTTGGACGTTTCGCTCACAATTGGGGTGAGCATCTTCCGCTTGTATTGTTGTATTCGTGAATAGCGACATCAACCTGATACTTGGTTGAAAGATCTTCGCAATTAATAGTCCCAGCCTGGCAACTTACTTTGTTTTGACTAATTTGTTTTCGTTTCTCGTGGGGTGACTGGGTTCCCTGACCGGATGGGATGTTGCCATTGTCTATCTGTCCACTCATTGAGTCTTGAAATAGTTAATAAATTGAATTTGAATAAGAACAGGTAAGATATTGAATAATTACATTGAACCTGTCAACAACACTTATTTCAATTACCATTCATTCGATTTTGGAAAAATTATACACGTTTGGATAGAGAATAAAGAGAGCTTTCAGATGATGTATCACTCGACCCATGATGATTCGCAAGGGGGTAGCCGCCCCCGTCCGAGGGATGAAGTTGCTCGACTAAATCCATTACTAGCATGTGTCCCCCTAGAAATTAAAATCGACCTGTTTTAGCGTTTCCGAAAATAATTTGTCATTTCCCAGTAAATCCGGGTGGAAAGTTTTCGTTGGGACACCCGGTATTTTATCACAATGGAATATTGGAGAAAAGAAGGCGTTCCTTGAGACACTGCATCATCAAATGTATCAAATGAAAGATTTCAAGATCAATAAGGCTGATGATATTGGGACGATAATATTCAATCGAAAAAATGAAAATATCGAATGAGAATTGAAAATATCAACAAAAACAGAACATCAAACATGTCCTATACCTATAGTAGACTGACTATATTCCTTGAAGAAATCCTTCTTCTTATAGGAAACTTTTCTGAAAGCTCTGAAGTGCCTTGGCAAATTGCATCCGATCGGAGACAGTATGCTCAAATTCTTCATCACAGATGGATGGAAAGTGTTCTCAATTCTTCAAGTCCTCAAAAACTGAAATCTGTAATAACATCATGTAATAGAGTGACAATTATTTCAAATTGATAAAATTTGAATGAATTGGTCACTGAATTATCCAATAGGTTTCCAATATTTCCAAAACTGACTGGAAAGGAATTATTTAAATCACTTCCATGGAACTGAACTGAAATATAAGGAATATGATATCAATCAATTTCCATGTCTGAGTGATATTTCTGTAGTAAATACATAACTCCAAGAGTATGTATATCTCATATCATCATCAACCTTATCAAAAGTTCAAAAACTAATCAGCAGAACGCTCAGATTAGGAGTATACATCCAAAATAAATTCGATCATCTAACATCCTCTATTTGAGAGATATCCAACTCTGATATTTTAGCGGAAAACTGAAGTTGAATGCGATGTGCGCACGCGTGAAGATAGTTTGCTCTTCTGTTTATCAATCAATTGTGGTCGGAATTTTTTTTCATGGTCATGAGTGGAACAGCGAACTGCCTGCCCTGCGACTTTGCATTTCCCTCACCATGGCTAGGGATCAGAGACGGATGTGATAATAGTTATATTCACGGTTCGGAAATATCATAATATTCATCTAATTATCAAAATATCCGCGATATATGATCTTCCACTAAGGTCGGTAATCAGCCGTATACTGATTGTCATCGAACTTTGATAACAATAGATACCTATAAGCGGGCCATTTCAATATTCATTATAGGAAGAAATCATTTTATTTTTTTATTGATAATATGATTTCATCATCTATACTCAACACAGAATATGGGAAGTAGTTTGGAAGATGAATGCCTTCATTATCCCTGAGAAATAAGATACGTTTGTTCATGGAGGAGCCTAAAACATAAACATGAACAACAAAAAAAGGGGACACTATGATTTCAAACGTACAGAGATTTTCTTTTTCCTGGAATATCTCGAAGAATATCATTGTGAAATTCGGGTTTCTGAGGTCGAAATTCGTAAGTACCAGAAAAAAATCAAGAAGAAACCCATCGGATGATAAGTGCAAAATTACCGAATATTGTTTCCGATCATGAACAGTTTTTCTGAATAATATTGTCATGTACAGGCTGGTTTGATGAAAGGTATACCTAGGGTGAGGTGTGAGCTATGTGAGGATATAATGTGCGAGCTATATATAAATATATAAAAGCATCTCCACCAGAGGTACATATAATATTTTTTCCACTACTAACACTGGAATATCAGCAAGTTATATCAATTCCGATTTGAATTTTCATTGGAGGACAAATGCCATTCAGTAAATGACTGAAACATAAACATAGACTAAAGATGCGCTTGAACACGTAGTTATGAGGGATCGGAGTCAGAATGATAATCGCAAGTTCACATTGAAAAGTATATATTGAAATGAATTTGAGATACATTGTTCATTGAAATGATTTGGAATATCCAAATCTCATGAAAATCGCAAATGCTACCTACCGCTACCGTCGAACTAATGCAATCAGTCTTCGAACATAGATATTCTCTCAGTTAATGCCGAACTCTAATTAGCACATGACACAGTGTCAGCTCAGTTCACGTATGATTTCTGACATTTTTGATCAATCATAATCTGAAACATTTTTTATTATTGCTTTGGGCTGTAGTGAATTTCGCAGTCTTATCTATATTTTTACGTGCTTCGGTTAATGATGAATGTTTCGTTGGTTGCATAGGTATCGGTATCTACGCGTGTATACTAAATATCATCGACGCTATCGACAGTCCATTTCATACCCAGGTAAAATTTCTCCATCATTATTCACCTAGTTCAAAAAAGTGATACTTCTCATTGGAGGAAAAACTTGAATAATGTTGATTTCTCAGGCTAATAGTGGATAAACAATATTATTGTGATGAGAGTAAGATCCTGAGGTGTATGATATGAGTTACTAGTATTCTTCAGGAGCTGCAACCATGAAAAATTCAAATTATTCATATCTAGTGGTGATTTCAAATATGAATATTGGGTAATATTGCACTTATCATGCGATGGATTTTTTTTCGCTTTTTTTTTTGGTCCTCACGACCTTAGGAACCCAAATTTCAAACGCAAACTCATATTTCTCGAGATTTTTCAGGAAAAAGTATGAGAATTACTCTTCTTGTTTCGGCCTGTTTTGGGTAGGTACCATAGCCATTCGAGGTTTCATATCTCAAGATATTCTTTATATCTTCCTTGTACATTCTTGAAGCTGAAGCGAAGGAGAAACATCCTCTAAGAAGTTCAATTCATCGTCTTTAGCAACTTTGATGAATCCTTATTTCATATGGACGGCGCTGTCAAATGTGCATCTGTGGTATTTTGACTCACAGAACTAGTGATTCTGGCGTAGATTCTCATTTGACAGCGCCGTCCATATGAAAAATGCTTGATCCACCTTCTTTCAAGATGCTAGAGAACGTTGATTTAACTAATTCGAGGATGTTCTCCCTTCTTTTTGACTTCTTGAATGGTCAAGAAAAGTATCCTGTGTGAGAAAAGAAAATGTTTTTATTGTGAAATTCGGGTTCCTGAGGTCGAAATTAGTAAGTACCAGAAAACATCGAGAAAAAACCCATCGCATGATAAGTGTAGAATTACCGAATATTGTTTTAGATCATTAACAGTTTTTCTGAATGACATTGTCATGTACAATACATTGTCATAACACACAATTTTCTCAATGGATATATTCATTCGAAATCCGAGTTATTACCAGACATACATGCCTAGACAGGTATGACGTGATGTGACTTCTATCAGAATGTAGTAGCAACTGTGATTATTCAAATGGAACACCCTGAATATAGTATTGTTTTTAGAGTCTACAACAATTTCCCAATAACTTTCCTCGAAACTTTCCTATACCTAACTGTTACCGTTTTCCGAATGGAAATCAATTTCAATTTCCTTCTTCGGAAATCATGACCTCTAAGAATGCTGATATCTTTGGATTTAGGAACACTATGATATTGAAATTCAATTCGGAGCTAGGAAATACTCAGTGGCTTCTCATGATTCAGTCTAATCTTTGTCACTTCAATATAGGGTTGTAAAAAAATACAGTTATTCCGTTTGTTCGAGAAAAAGTGACAGACAGTTGATAATTTCGAATGAAACATCATGTATATTATCGGAAATTCAGAAAATGATAGTACATACAAAGTGTTCTGTTTGAAATATCAAAGTTGCTACTACTCTCCAATAGGAGTAGCAATACCGCATTGTTGAAAATTTCAGTTTGGTAGAAAATGTCCGAATATGCTCATTATCAAATTTTCAAAGCGATCCGTTGACTGGTTCACCAGGAACGTCTAGTGTGCGTCTAGTGTGTACGTCTAATTTTTACACCTTCTCGTGATGAGGAAGATCTGTTAGCAAGGATGATGGTGAGTTGTACTCATGAAGTAGCTTTTCCCGGAATATTCCAAAAGATTCGCGAGGTGCAATCTTTGCATTGGAGTAAATGGTCAACATTTTGAAGAATTTTTAACCATAATTCAGTTGTTAACGAAAAAAAAATGATTATTCAACAGTGCTTCAATCATTGCGCAGTATAAGGAATACCAATCAGTTTTGCAAATATGTTCATATAGAAAAATGCTTGTTTTGATATCTCCTATCACCACTTGAAGTTTGTCCGTGTCTTTTCATACAATACTAAAACGATTTATATATCACGTTCACGAAACTCATTCAATATGTCAAATCTAAAGGAGTCTGTATAGAGGATAGTTGATGTCACCTGAAATTAAATGAATGCGGTTTCTCTCTCTACAATATTTCGCCCTCCGAATACGGATATGATGAAGTATTGGAATTGAAAAAGAGTTCTGATATAGCTGAATATTTCCTCGCGTGCATCCAACTCCCAAATTACTTTGACCCAGTGAACATAAAAACTTGAGCATGTCAACGACCTAGCTGCACCTTCTATGCGAGGTCTTTGACATCGTGATCCAGTGATTATTGCACCGTCACGGTGTCCTACAAACCCCGAGTCGGAACCCCGGCCTCCGAATCGCTTTTCAGATTCCAGAGGCGTGTGATGTTTTCGTGGAATGCAATTATCAGGGACAGATTCTCGAATTTGTGGGAAATCTCGATATTTTCTATCAGAATTTTTCGAGACTAATACATCATAAAGTCGATCCAAATAGTCATTGATTCAATTGTGGAAATACTGCTGCTTGGGGTTCATAATGGAATTATCCAGTGAGGAGTGAGAGAGTATTTTTTGTCCTCATCGATGTTCCATAACAATTGAACTCATTATGAATATCGGTAACCTATAACTCAATAGAGAGCTTGACTTGATTGATTTTTAATAATATAAGGCATGCCTATTTGAATAACGAATGAAAAAGCCATTTCAACTAGGATCCAAAAGAACCAAGACTCTTCCACAAATCGCTGCCGTTGATATCTATATGCCTCGAATTGTCCTATGTCAACGCTAAATTAGGCACACTCTGTTTGGCCTTCATGCCAAAAAGGTTATGCCATGAAGAATTAATAAAGGCTTATTGTCCTCAAGAAATATGTTATTAAGTATCAAAATTTCATTATAGGTTGTTTACGTTCTTATACGAACTCAGCTAGTCCAACCGATTGCAGAAAAAGTCAAGGAAAGCCTCGTTAACAACTACAGACCGATTGCCTCATCATCTGTGAGTCCTGAAGTGATGTGAGAAGTAATAGTGTTGTGATTCCAATACTTTCATTGAGCAATATAGAAAACATCTAGAAAATTGTCAACTGCTTATGTTTTCATAATGACAAGACGTGACACAACATTATACAGGATGTACTATCACTTCATTCTCTCTTTTCTTTTTTTGAGGAAATGGTTGAAAATTAACGGGAATCAGATTTTTTCGAGTTCTAGTTCCTCATATTGAATATCGTACGATTTGGGCTTTTCGCTGTTGATTGTGATTGAGGATGATTTAAAACTGAGGTGAGGTACCTAATTTTCTGCCAACTTTCTTTGAGAAATTTTCGAAACAATATTTCCAAATATGCGCACTCCCCTTTCAACATGACCGTTGAAATGAAAAAGTCTACTTTCTTAACTTCAGAGCTATATACATCTCCAAAAACTCTAAAATTGTAATTGATATTTCTCGTTCTCTTATTGAATTATGAGTCAGCATTTTTTAGGGAAATTCCAGCAATTACATTTCGGGAAGATATTTTTTCCAATATCCCAAGTTGAAGGTAGTGAAATTATCTGTGTTCCGAGAAACACTCCATTATACGAAGGTGATTCTTCCTTTCATCTCATTGAGATCTGAGGTTCCACTGGATAACTTTGTTCATGTTAAATGCAGGTGACGCATTCAATCGTCTGATAGAGAATTGCAATGAATTTCCTCATGAGATTAATCATACTCAGCAATATTCTCACGTCTGACACATTCTGAAGACTGATTTCAGAAATAGCACTAGTTTTCTTAGGATCAGGTCGAACTCATCCTTCATTCCAATGTTCCTTCATCGATCGATGATAGAACTAACCTAAAAAAAATTGTAACTCTTCAGAACTGTGAATACTGGAGCACATCATTGAGTGTTCACTTCCCATAGGAACTATCACACCATCTCCAACCATTTTCATCATCTTGCTATTCACTTTATCACGATTACGTGAGGGAATACGTCCACCTGTACGAACAGGGAATGAAACTAAGTTTCATACCATATTCAACTCATATTCTTCTGCATTTCTCCTTGAACTATTGCAAAATGTTGTGAATTCTGATAACAATAATGTTGATCTCATTGATAAAACTGTATATTTCACTGTATATTTCAAGCTGGTCTTCCTAACGAGGTAGTTCCAATACCATTAGCGATGTAGATCTCCTGGACCGACTCCAATTTATATTGCATTCTTGCTTCGAATTGACTCAGGACTGGTGTTGGTAATAGTATCCTTCCTACTCCTACGAGTTTCGCATCCGCTTCTCGAAGTTTTCAACCCATCCTGCTGATATGATTTTTTTTAATGACAGTGTTGTCTGCTGTGGTGTCGACTCCAAATTCCATATGCTGATCTTGTACCGATATTCATGTGGTTGTTTGCTTGTTGGATCACTCCCAAATGATATCATTCATCTTCTCCTTCATTTCTCCGACTACTTGAATTTCCTTCTGATGGCACTTGCCTTAATGCCCCTCTTCATGGCATGCCGCTTGAATTTTTGCACACAAATTCCGAACAAAGTGAGGTCTCAGTTCCATTGATGACTAATACATAGATTGTGACATACAGCAACTGTACATACAGGGTGACCGGAAATTATGAAAGCGAGCAAAATATAAAAACCATTCAAGAGACCGAAAAGTTGAAAAACAGTTTATTTTTAAAGATTAACACACTGTATATTGAAAACTATGCATTTCCGGACCGTAGTACAAATGAAATGACCTTCCTATTTCATCATGCAAAATCAACTCCCCTGATTCTTTGCGCATAATTTCTGTATATTTCTGCATATTTCTGTATATGCTCCAGGCCTCATATTGAAAATCATGTCCCATACATATTCTCCTGATTATTATATTCGTTGAAATAATCATAGTTGATCAGTTGGAGTTGTGATATAAATACTATTTGGAAAGCAATCATCTTTTTTTCTATTGATGCAGGAACAACAGATATATGCAGAAAATGGACAAGAAGATGGAGCAGTATGAAGAAGTAGAATGAGTTGAGTTGGTGAACTTAATTTCCTGCTGAGCATTTACAGATCATATGTATGGTCGGAAAAATTGACAATGAGGATAATCACCTATATGCCTTAGATTTAGTATACCTGGATCGAACATTGAAACACAAGCTGAAGCTGTGGGTCTGTCCAAAAGACATATTATAGAGTATTGGAGAAAGTTTTATTATAACCAGCATAGCTGCACCAAAGAGTGATGGACCATTTGCAGATGCAATATATATTCGAAGAGTTCGAAGAGGAAGAGAAAGGAAATCGTACCACTGTTCGAATTCAGATATGATGGGTACAGCCACGTCCTGAAAGACGATGAGAAAAAACCTCCAGATGCAAAATAGACAATTGTAACTTCGAAACCCACATTTTTGTAACGAATGTAATGTACAGAGTTTCTCCGTATATTTTGGCACCCCATCTATAAGGGCTATTTCGAGAAATATCAAGAATACTAGGAACAAAAGTTTTATATTTTTGTTCCGAATCATTTTCGACAAGAAATTCAAAATCATTTTGGCAAATGTCATATTCTCACATAATCTCCATTTTTCCTATAGGAAACCTCGTATATCATCTCATATCTGTAAAGAGCTATTTTTCTGTAAGCTTCCAAATATTCCGAGAAATGTGAAATATTGCCCACCGAAAAATATTTATATTCATAATAGTTATTAACGGAGTTTTGAGAATTCGTAGTTTTGATTGAGTTCTGTCATTCCAGAATGCTCCTTTGCATGACTTACTATGTTCTGGTGAACTTTCATTTACATTCCTCAAAATATTCGAATTGTTATATTGAGAAAACAGATGGATGAAATATGCACATGTATAACAGATAACACACAGAATATGCCGTTGGAAAAAAATCACTGAATGTCAAAACATTAACTTTGGTTCTCGGTATTCTTTGATAACTCTCTGAATAACCCTTGTAGATGGGGTGCAAGAATATACGGGAAAACCCTGTACATTCATGTATGATGAAGAATAGGAATCTTTTTTTTTTGTTCATCATCATAAAATTTAACGTACATCATTTTTTTGTTATCTTCGATCGAGCATTTTATACCTCCTGAGGGACATCATGGAGCTCAAAGAACGAAATCATTTCATCTGATGATTCCGCAATATCGTTTTTTCCTTCAATATCTGATTTTGTAGTGATACTGGAAGGATTGGTACTCAACAAAACTTCCGTTGTGAAGGAAAGTACGATAATGTATCAGAACGGAAGTTCTTGTCGACCATCACCTCAGAGTGGAAATCGAACTGAAGAATTCTTTCACTATAAATATGTATGAAAAGGATTCCATGCCAATAAATTTGCATCTACAGAACGTCATTTCCATCAATTCAAAAGAAGCACATTCGTTCATTCGATGAATAGCAGACCGGAATGGGGCAGTGAAAATTCATTTTCGGTTTGTGTAGGTATCTAGGAATGGCGAATAATTCCATGAATGAATATAAATCCAGTCTTCCATAGGGAGTGAATGGAGAGCAACTCGAATATCTTTGTTGGTTATTCCTAGCATGGGATAGTGCATATTTGATTGAATCTTGATTTCTAAGGATTACTTGAAGCTTTATATGCAGAAGCCTCAGCATGAAATGTCATGAGAGTCATCGCAATTTAGCATATATGTCAATAATGGTTGAAATCTTTCTCTTCTGATTCCTATCGTTCAACTTATTCATACTCCCATATTCAACAAGTTTGATTAACGTTCAACTTGGTTTGATCGAATGAACAAACGTATTTTTTGACAACTATGTGTTAGATTAACTATAACTGTTCATGTCATGGACAACTGAATGGAGTCAAATATCATGCGAATCGGACAAATCACGTCAGGCTACTCATTTCAATAAGATGATTGTATAGATATTCATGGTATATTAACAATTATTATTCATAAACTGTGGAAGATGTCAGAATATCGACAACTTTTGATGTCATAGCATCTCGTTAGAGTGGAATCTCATGCAAATCAGACAAATTATGCATTCGCTCTCCTTATTGAGTGGAATAAATCAGTGTTCAAAAAAACAAGTCTTGTATGCATCACAACCTCTGTTAGACGATAACGCTCATCGGGTGACATCTATCTCTTGGGTCGGAGGCCCTCCGGCTGGGTCAGTCACCCTCTTGGCGTTATCATCCCTTGGTGCATGAAAAACTATTATTTTGCTCCTGAATCGACAACGGAACATCATTATTTTCTGTCAGTAACGTATTTTTCTGAAGATAAAAGCAATCATCAATCATTCCTGAACTTTTGTTGATATGGATGAAATCTGAACGAAAAACATCCTCCATTATATGATGAATCGATCGGTGTGTATTTTGTCAGACCAGCAAGGAAATTAACGGGGGAAATGCTTCCATCAGAACTGCAAATACTTTGGAAGGATATCTACAACACCATTTCCCTACTACGTTGTGTGCTCTGCCAATCGTCCTTCCTTGAGATATTCTCGAACTGATACCTTTCCTCATGATATTATGTTCCTATCCTACCAACCTAACGCACAACGATGAGTCCTTGAGACGAGATATCAAAATGCAGTTTTCACATATTATAATCCTCGTAGGTATATACTGAAATTATAGTTATCGTTCAGGCTGTTCACAAACAGAGTAATATACCGAAGTTTTTTCTCAGCTTTACGTGGGATTTTCTCTCCTGATTTCTGAAAAATGAAGTAGAAGTTATAAAAAAATATTTCAATATATTCGTACGGATCTGCGCCCGTTGTCAACACAATTTAAACACTTTTCTTCGCAAGATTTTTCAATGCGCAAGTTGGTTTTGACACTGAAAAGTGACAATTTGGCAATCAATTGATATTGAATTGCCCATTGTAACCAGAATTCCTCCTTCTGCCAGATTGTCACTTTTCAGTGTCAAAACCAACTGCACAATGGAAAATGAATGTGTTTTAATTGTATTGAAAACGTAAGCAGATTCGTTCTCGGAACGTCCACTAAGACACAGTTTAATGAATAAACAGTTGGACGACTCCCTGTCGGGCGTTTGAGATTCTCAGCTCAAAAGCGTATCGCCTGCACGTGTCCTCATGGTGAATTCGCTGTAGATATGGGGTAACGGAAAAGCATTTCGCACGATAGCTGATGTACTGTGACGACCCAAAAATTTGAGTGGATTGGATATTATGATTGGATATGATGATTTTCGAGATCGGAATCGCGCCGCTACCTACTACTTCTGATTGTTAGTGAAATGTTTTTTCAGTGTGATTCCAATGTTAACTTGGGAACCAGTTCCTCAAATTAACTTGTGGAAATATCCTCTAGCGCAATAACGAACTCGACGATATTTCTGGAGGGCACAACTAAACCCCCTGATGTTGTGCTATTATATGATTTGAGATCGCAGAACGCGGTTTCTCTCTCATTCGAAGTGTTTGAGTTACTGAAATGATGGCAAATTTCACGAGAATGTTGTGAAAGTCATTTTTCAAAAAATAGCAGGTTACATATACTAATGAGTTGCCTTCAGGAGTTTGTAGATTTCGATAATCGCTTGTGTATACTTTGAGCGGAGTATACGTAGGTTCGAGAATTATATCTCGAGTGACATTCTCAACGATATTTTTGAAGCGATACTCAATAAAATTTCATATATGTCTTCGATACAATTAGTACCGTCGGTTTACTACAAGTGTTCCTGATTTGTCCAAAAAAATTTTCCTAACAACCTTGATTGAGATTTCCAGTGAATAAAAACTCATACCCGTTGGTTTGTAATTCTCTGAATAAAATTAGAATCGAATTAATTGTTAATCGCCAACCAAAAATAAATTTCAGCTGTTTGGTAAAATTTTTTCCATTAATATTTTCTACTTGTAAATCTTCGAACAAATTATCCATCTCTTTCAAAACGGAAACTTGTTCTTCAGTTCCCATACAGGCATTATTATAAAATAAAAAACGAGCACTAAAGAATTATGATACGTAGTTATTTTCTCGCACTCTATATTTATAGCCCACGGCACGTTACACTAGAGCGCAGAACTGTTCGTTAGCCACTGAGTAGCGGTCTGGGTACCGAACGGTGTCCGAGGGGCCTGAGGGGAAGGGAACCGGTAGGCGAGCACGTGGGCCAGAGTCGGTCTACTGTTAGTATTCTCTACACTGTGACTAAGATAAGTAGGAGTTTTATTCCTACATAAATATATTTGTATTTCCAAATTCATCAAAGACAAGGTGTGTCACTGAAGAATAAAAAAAAATTGTCTTTCAGGTATCTGAAGGTTCAATTTCAAGCGCAGTGAAATTCTGTGGTAGATCACAAAATCTGTCCTTACTACGGATACATTGAGATAATTTCCAATAACTTCTAATTTATTCTTCAGAAACCAGGAGACAATCCCACGAAAAGCTGAAAAATGAATGTACCACCTCCTCGAAAAACTTATTCACTACCAATACAAAACTTATACTTCTTCAATCTGGATATCCTGTATTCGATGATTACTTTCGAAAACTACTCGTCATGCTGATAACGACGATATATCATATCAAAGGTATCTCTAACTTTTCATTTTTCAGTTTTTGATGGGATTTTCTCTCCTCGTTTCTAAAAAATAGAGTAGAAGTTATTAAAAATTATTGCAATATATTTGTAGTAAGGACAGATTTAGGATCTGTCCCAAAATGCCACTGCGCTTGAAATTAAACCTTTAGATACCTAAAAGAGAAATTCTCTATTGGTCAGTGACACCTTGTTTTTGAAAAAATTTGGAAAAACAAATATATTTAATAATAATAAAACCTCTACTCATCTTGGTGGACGTTTCGGGAACGAATCTGCTCCCGTTCTCAACACAATTGAAATATTTTTCTTCGTAAACTTCTTTCGATGTTTCCGATTTTGACACTGAAAAGTGACAATTTGGCAGACGTAGGAATTCTGGTTACAAGGTGTTTTCATTAATTGATATCGAATTTTCCATTTTCATATTCAAGTTTCAGAAGTGGATGCCAAGTTCTATCTATATCAACTGAACAAGAAGCAATATTATTGTCTCCGTTCATGAGAATGCAAGCAGACTCTTTGATTTTCCGTTTTTGGTTGTTGTCTTCTTTTCCTATGATCTTAATATTACTCCAATCGGCCATATGTTGTCCATTCTCAGTAAGGATATGCTCAGCTAATTTTGACTTGTCAGTATATCTTCTCTTTATATTGTTCTTATGCTCTTTCATCCTTACTGATAGAGGCCTGCTGGTTTCACCGGTATAATATTTTCCACAAACACATGGTATACTGTATATACAATTTTTTGATGACTGTTTTTCATTTCTCGGTTTTGTATGAGTCAAAATCGATCTCATTGTATTTTCTGTCTTGAACACTGTTTTTGATTTTGAAGAGAATATTGTGAAAAAATTCAGTAAACAACCAAAGACTTGGTGGAGATATGTGGATGATATTTTCATTATTTGGCCACATAACCGTATGGAACTGGATAATTTTCTAAATTATATAAACAATATCGAACCAACAATCAAATTCACTTTAGAAATCGAATGTAATAATCAATTACCATTCTTGGATGTCCTCATTAAAAAATCAGATAACAATTTGATACCAAGTGTATATCGTAAAAATACACACACCGACAGATACCTCAATTTTCAATCGAATCATCATACAAGTATAAAGAAAGGAATAATCAAATCACTTCATGATAGAGCCAAATCCATATCATCGAACCACCAAATTTTCAATGCCGAAATGAACCATATAAAAGATGTTCTACAACTCAACACTTATCCGAAACATTTCATTGACAAAACAATACACCAAATTGAGAACAGACAGAATATACAACAAACACAAAGACAACCAACACTGATAACAAATGTAATCCCATACATTCCCGGAATTTCTGAAAAAATTAAACGTGTTGGTGACAAGTTTCTAGTAAAAACAGTGTTCAAGACAGAAAATACAATGAGATCGATTTTGACTCATACAAAACCGAGAAATGAAAAACAGTCATCAAAAAATTGTATATACAGTATACCATGTGTTTGTGGAAAATATTATACCGGTGAAACCAGCAGGCCTCTATCAGTAAGGATGAAAGAGCATAAGAACAATATAAAGAGAAGATATACTGACAAGTCAAAATTTGCTGAGCATATCCTTACTGAGAATGGACAACATATGGCCGATTGGAGTAATATTAAGATCATAGGAAAAGAAGACAACAACCAAAAACGGAAAATCAAAGAGTCTGCTTGCATTCTCCTGAACGGAGACAATAATATTGCTTCTTGTTCAGTTGATATAGATAGAACTTGGCATCCACTTCTGAAACTTGAATATGAAATTGGAAAATTCGATATCAATTAATGAAAACACCTTGTAACCAGAATTCCTACGTCTGCCAAATTGTCACTTTTCAGTGTCAAAATCGGAAACATCGAAAAAAGTTTACGAAGAAAAATATTTCAATTGTGTTGAGAACGGGAGCAGATTCGTTCCCGAAACGTCCACCAAGATAAGTAGAGGTTTTATTATTATTAAATATATTTGTTTTTCCAAATTTTTTCGAAAACAAGGTGTCACTGACCAATAGAGAATTTCTCTTTTAGGTATCTAAAGGTTTAATTTCAAGCGCAGTGGCATTTTGGGACAGATCCTAAATCTGTCCTTACTACAAATATATTGCAATAATTTTTAATAACTTCTACTCTATTTTTTAGAAACGAGGAGAGAAAATCCCATCAAAAACTGAAAAATGAATGTACCACCTCCTCGAAGAACTTACAGACAGTATCTCTAACTGTTTTTCCTCTACAGGTCTCTGAGAGGAGGAGAAATTCACTATTAGACGCCGCCTGATAAAATTTTTGAGTGTGATAATAGTGACAGAGTTTTGAACTTTGAGTAATGTGAATGGTATGATCTCATCCTATGAATGTTGAGGAGTAGGTACAAATTGATTGCATGTAGATATTGTCTCGAGAATATCATTTATTCTTAGAGACAGCTGATCAGTCAAAAATGGTGGGTACAAAGGCGGTAGAAAACGAAATCTTGTATATGTATAGGTATGTTGCCAACGACGATACATAAAATAACAGAAATAATAGTGGAACTGAAGACGAAAAAGCTCCGAGTGAAGAAAAAGTCACAGATGGAACTTCAGAACATATTCAAGTATGTGTAGTTGCCCCTCTCGAATTTTCGATGAACAAATCTATGGAATTTGGTACTCTTCCTGAGATTCCTAAAGATAAGATAGTAAAACCAATATCGGAATCTGAGAGCAAAATCGAACTATAAACCAATAACATCAATCTCTATGGAGTCAGAATATCTGTCTATTTCATTGAAATGTTTCAGAGGTCCAGAATATCTACTAATGAATCTTTAGCTCTCATCTTGATGATAGATATTCATGATGAAGTAGACCCGTCGATATCGCAAACGCCTTCGATATGGCAATTCGACTCCGAACTACTTGAAGTTCTAGAAAATTTCTGCTCCAGAGGAAATGTGTTGAATCTGATAAAAAACTATTCGACAGACCGCTATCAACAAGTTCAAATGAATGATGACCTGAGTAGCACTCTGTCTGAAACTGACCTATAGTGTACAACAGGGGTCAGTTCTCGGGCCGGTACTGTTCACGTTGTATATTATAAATCTACCCTCCCTCAAAGTGGAGAAATGTGGAGTATCGCGACGACACCACATGTTATCTCCTATTCCAGAGGAACATGGGACACGCCAAAAATTTAGTCAATTATTATAGTTGAACTCTGAATTGTCCCTGAACAGAATTCATACTTTTCGCATTATATTCTATAGTTTTCCACCAAATATTGGACCAATCAAAATTTAGAATTTTCTCGAAGAATATCCTTGAGGTATTTTGAAAAAATCTAATACTTATCCAAACTCCCCTCTTATGTTCGATCGAATGAATGGTAGATGGCTTCAATAACCATAGATTTTCTTTTACGATATTTGACCGTAATTCATGACAATCATCTGCTATCTTCATCCTCTCTCGCGAGAGTTATGAATTTCCAATTCGTATTTCCTCCATTTTCCCACATATTATCTTGATCGAACATGGAACTGATTTAATAATAGGGGATTCATCCATCATCTTCAAGAGTCATCTAAAATCTATTCTGAATGATTTTCATTCTGGATAACTTTTAGGAAGATGGTTTTTGTTTGACAATGAATTAACGGATGCTATATGTGTGGGGCTCTGATGTCGTATTTTCGAATCGTTCTACAAGAAATGCAATAAATGAACATTATCTATTCAAAGAGACCTCTTCGTGAAATGAAATGAAACAACAGAAGCGGATTTACAAAATCCAAAACTGAATGTGTGAACAACACTACGGATCTATTAATAAAGTAGTGAATACTCCATATATTGGCCATTTTCAGTGTCTGAATATGTAATTGCATGCGTCTCAATCAAATTCACAATGTCGAAAATTACCAGTTTCCAGAACAAGACGATACTGTCGGCTAAGTTCGGAATATTACATAACTTTTGACTGATGATGAAAATACCGAATCGTATCCATGAATTCATAACGAGAACCGCACTCTGGAAGGTTATCAGTGATGAACTTTGACTATTTTCTGAATGAGATCGTGGATAAGTCGGAAACGGGAGATCTCACACCAATGTTTCATATAGGGTGACACAGACTCGCGCCCTTTCCTTCTTTGTTTTCTGGAATTCGGAACATCGAATATGTCGAATATGAATGCCACCTTTTGGCATAATCAGTTTTATTTTTTCAACTTCTTGGTTTTTGCGGTAATGACATCAACTGGAATACCCTATTACATTTTAAAAACTCCATGATTCTCTGAATACAGTTTCACTCAAGTTTTATTTCATCTGTCTGAACATACATTTCATCCTTCGATCTAGATAGTCATCGATCTCCTGAAATTATTCCAAATGATCGAAATAGAAGCGGAAGTTGAGAAAATCTGAATATGTCGAAAATTATCCTCAAGTGAATATTCCGAATTTGTCATCCGTTATATCAATTAACTCATCTTTTAGAGCTCTATCAAAAATTGTGAAGAAATACATAGTTTTCCATTTGAATTTTTCGAGATCACGCTTACATACTTATATCTTCCTTTCTATCTATCTTCCTATCTATCTCATCATTCATATCATTTCAGGTAAGTTTTTTGTTTATTTATTTTCAAGTTCTGTTAGGTTCAGGCTCGGCCAGTTTGAAAAATCAGTTACGTTTCACCTCGTGAAATGGATCTGATCGCCATATCAAGATAATTTTTTCCTTTATTTTAACAACTTTTCAACTCTTGTATTCTGATGAATGATGTACGTATAATTTTTATCATCATTATCATAATATAGCTTACAACTATTGACTGAGATACCAGACGGTATTTTCAAATTCATAACGAATATTACACCACGAAAAGGTAATCAGCACAGTTTTCGGATCATTTTGGACTTCGAATATTCTCTCAATCAGATGATGACAGAATCGTGAATAAATACGAAACGGAAGCATCGAACATCTATGTTGATAAACACCAATGAACTCGTAAAAATTCTTCAATGAGTCTGATTGCTTGAGACCTATGATAGCTATAGAGACATGTCAACGAGACAATAGGGTCTATCATGAGAAATTACTGCGGCATATACAGGGTGCATTAAAATATAGAGAGTCGAAGGCATTTTCTCAAATGGAATGCTTTGCATATTAGCATTTTTTCTTCAGCGTCGACTATGTCTCAATCACTAGAACGTTAGAATTTTTTTTATCGAAATAATACCATTTGCAGATGTAAACTTGAAAATTCTCTGACATCATAATTATCATTATAGAAGGGAAAATTACTACAGCTATTCGCTGGATAGATTGGTGATATTTATGATCGATTCCGACGATTCATATTTCCACAGGGCAGTCAAAGATCATTTTCAAATCGGGAGTATTTCGAATCGATTTTTCTCCAGTTTTCGGAACACTCTGTATATTTTCTCAGCATCTGAAGTAGAATTGGAATGAGGACATTTCCTTCGATAATGTCTATATAGCTTTTCTGAACGATCGATTCGATTCGATCACATCGTGTCAATCAGAAAAAAATTGACTTTCCAAAATTGCAAAAATTCAATATAGCACCAATGAGAAAAACAAGTTGAGTTTTCTTTCTCTTACACTGGGACTGTCTCGGAGAATACGATGACAGACTTAGGTTCCTTGTATAAAAGTGCCTCAAGGTTGTCCAAGTTGAATTCGTCTAGTTTTTTTTCATCTGTCGACAACACGAGAGGAAAACCTATAACATCGATGTTCGAGGAACATAGTGTTAGCCAGCGGTGGAATTTTGGGAGAGGAAGAAGTTGTTGGAATTTTCTTGAGAGTTTGGACGTTCTATTGATGAATGATGCTTGGTATAGCGATGTTCGACAGGTCTCGAGCTTGACAGTGTAGGGGGACCAGCCTGACCTCGTCTGGTTTGTTTACTAGGAATTGAACGTGGTGGCATAATAGATGATATTTCCGTTGAGCACCGACCGTGGAAGTATCTATAAAAAAGGCTGAGATCGCCGACCTTTCTACGATGATCTAGAGAGGTCAATGGTTTGGTGAGTGTTGTATCATCAACTAGGCGAATAGCTCTTCTCTGAATCGAATTTAAGAGCTTCAGCGTGTGTTTGATGGCTAAAACCATGTCTTTGTGGAGCAGTTTTCGCAATGGACCTCACATGAGAAAGTGCTGTTGGTGGTGAAACCCAGCATGGATATTGACGACCTCATAGGAACAGTGGTACCCGACATCATCAAATTGGGCATTGTTCGATCTGCTTTCTTGGTGATCATACAAACTTGAGTTTTTGGTGCATCGAACTGTTCTACATTTTCAGATCCCTATTTCAGAATTCTTGTCATGTCCTCATTCAAAGCATCGAACGGTCTTCGTCTTGTATTCTGGCCTTGTTGGATGATATAGAGGCTTTAGAGGCTTCAGAGGAAAAGGCGGAATGAAGTGTACTATCATCCGCGAAGCTATGAACTGGGCTGGGGGTCACATCCAACAAATCATTGATGTGGAGCAAAAACAAAGTTGGTCCTAAGACAGAGCCTTGTACCACCACGTAGAGTGATCTATTTGCGAGGAAACTCCATGGTGGAAGACACAGTTGGGGCGGCAGACCATATGACGGACGTTACGCTAGGAGGCCTTAGTGCGAAACTTGGTCAAATGCTTTGGAGATATCCAAGGCTACAGCCAAAGACTCCCCATGTTTCTCGATTGACACCTGCCACTTATGTGTCACATAGGCAAGCAGGTCTCCTGTTGACCTCTGGTGACGAAAGCTAATTGCCGGTCGTTCACGTTTCTTGAGCTCTTTAGATATCGGATGAGCTCGATTTTGAATGCTTTTTCCATCACCTCAGAGATCACAGATAGTAGTGCAATCGGTCTATAGTTGTTAGGGAAGGTGTTCTTGCCCTCCTTTGGAATTGGTTGGACCCTAGCTTTCTTCCAGTTAGAAGTAAATACGCCGAGTTTGTACGAAAAGGCGAACAACCTGCGAAGAACTGGTGTTAGTTCTAGGGCACATGGCAGTAGTTGACAGTTGAGGACAATAGGCGGTATTCCGTCAGGCCTCATAGCCTCATTGACGTTGAGGCTAAGTAGAATGTGTCTGATTGTGCGTTGCCGGAAGAAAATTTCTGGCATACGGTTATCGATGGTAGCGAAAGTTCGTGGATCCAATGTAGAATTGTCTGCAAACATTTTGGCGAAGGTGTTGGTTTTTCCTTGGGGTGTTGTAGCCAATGTATTATCATCCTTTGTGAGGACAGGAAAAGAGCTACAAATGAAATTTCTCCCGATCCGGAACCATTTCAGCATTCTATGAGCTTTGATCTTATCTTCGTGTTGTATGCCTCGTTAGACTCATCTATCGTTCTATTTCATGTATTCCTAGCTACAAAATATTTAGCTGCGCCAACGACGGTATGCTGCTTGTTTTAGAGCGACGACACTAGAACAGGTTCTATTGAACCATGGTTCACTAGTGGTTAGTGATTCGATTTGAAACACATTCTCCTCGGACTTTCACTTCATACGGTTCCGGATCGTTAGTGAGGAATAGGTCGAGCGTATTGTCTTAATGATTGCTGATATCAGGGATTCGGGTGGGTTCATTTATTAGATTCTTTTTCGATATAATAAAACAAAAACGAACATGACAACTATCTGACTTCTTTCAATGATCCATAAACTATTAATGACACATCAAATTTTCTCTCAAATAATTGTTCAGCATAAAAATTTCCCATTTTGCCCTAGTTCGATCAACCTCATATCTTCTATAACTGATGGAGTTCGAAAAACAGACATCCTTTATATATAGTAGCATGCTATGTATATTCAATGTATCTGCTTCAAATTCGCGAATGATATAACGAAATAAATTATAATCTCTTGCAATATTTCACAGGCGAGTGAATTGAATGAGAATGATTCGATATTATATTTCACCATTATCGTTTCGGAAACGACAAACTTTTGAAAGATCGCATCGTCTGGTTGTTCTGAAGTTAGCCAAATGACTTTTTCACGAAGTACCTCATACATAGATTGAATCGATTCGAATGATGTAACAATATTAACTTCCAAAATAATGAGTCATTGCGATATCACAGTCTCAGCAATATGTATTATCAGCGAACCTCTCTCAATAATCTTGAAATGGAGTGATATAGGAATTCGATTGTGGAAATCCGCATTGTTAACTTCCACTGTGGATTATGTTACACAAAGCGGAGTTTTCAGTACAACTTTGGTGAATATCTACTCCCTGCGAACCACTGTTACCTCACTGGTCGACTGGGTAGGTATTGACGATAGAGATAGATTTTTCGACGCCATTGGTGAAGTTCACATTGGCGTGTTGAAGCCGCATCGCGTGTTTCTGCCTCTGATATTAACATACCGCTCTTTGCTTCTTGTGAGACGTCATTAACCTCGATGGAAAAGTTGCACTGGGGAATTATGCTTATATATCTCAGAAGTGGAGCATAAACGCTCAATGCTCGAACAATGTTGTAGGAACAAAAATCTATAGGGAAGGTTTTCGAGTGATCCAGTCTTTCAGTAAAATGAAACAGGAACTTCATTCATATCTTCATACAGCCGTTATAGATATCTTCAATACAGGCAGTCCGCTGATATATTCAAAAAATCTATTGAAAAGGTTTTCGAGTGATTTAGTCTTTAAGTATACTAGAAGAGGAACTCCATTCAAATCTTCATACAGCCGTTATAGATATTTTCAATATTGGCAGTTCGCTGATGTATTCCCGATTATATTCATTGTCGGTATAGAACGTTGAACCCACGAGTTCAATTATTAGATTTCATATACGATCTATCTTCCTTCTATTGAATGAACTATCCCCACTTCAGTGATAAATGTTCAGAAGAACACCAGAAATGAGTCGCCATATACCCAAACTCCTGGCACCATATGTGACATCAATAAATTATGGGAAATATCAGAATACATCATTGTGAGAGGAATGGTGGAAGTACAAACATGAATCATTGTGAAGAATATGGAAATATGGTAAATCGATGCAACTTAAATATATTTGATTCCGTCCAAAGTATTTATTGTGGTGGTAGAATCGTATGTGTGACTGATGCAAATATGATATCTTCATGATGAGAAAAGAAAAATAGTATTTTCATACTCCATCTATACATGATACACCAAGTCCAAAACATTCGCTCGAAATGAATCTCAAACTCAGGATAAGTAGAATATTTCGAATATATTCACGATATACTGCTGGAATCACTGATTGTCACAATATTCAATATTGATGAAGAATTTTTCAGATACTCAATGCAGTATTCAAAAGTCGACACAAAAAGATATTCAATACTAGATGGTGCAGATCAAAGACATTAAAACACAGGAGACTGCATTGTTTACGTGTTAGCCCGATCAGTCATCATTCGATTCTTTTTTTTTTTCCATCTCTGTCCCTCCAAATACATACTTGCCAGACTGTACGATTTTTCAAATACGTTATGATATCTCACAATTGGTTGAATACTTTGAACTCATTTGACACAAACAATATAATGTACACTTTCACCGGAGTATAATTGTTTCATATGATTCCCATTCTATGAGTTATAGTCCTATAACTTTGATGATATTTATTACAATAAAATCAACCCAACATTTCAACAAAAAAATCAGCATTTTTGGCAACACCGCACCGGCAAGTTGTACGAGATTTACGTCCCGTGAATGAACCTATACATTGCGAGGTTGCCTAAACGCCGTTGTCGTCTTAATGGTATAATTAGTCTTTTCACCTTTTTTTTTGTGAACATTATTCTTTAGAAAATCATGGTGAATTCGTGTACAGGGTGTACCATCGCAAACATTCGATGAAACGAAATTTCTTCTATTTTTGAGTAACTCAGTTGAAAAAACTCATACAGGTCGATTTTTGTTTGTTGAGAGACACATTTTTGACATCATTATCAACAAAATTTCAGCTGCTAAGGTGCAATAAGAGGCAACAACTTCCGACTTCCATACGGAACACTCTTTATATCATTCATTGAGTGGTTGGAAATATCATAACTCATCCAGTGATACCAGATCGATGATGGTGTTGATTCTAGAGACTGTGGAGATATAGCCTATTCCATTTTCATATGCTGCTTTGAGAGTGATGGAAATTGAATGAGCTATATTGTCCAAAAATTTGACGCTCACAGAGTTGAAAATGGTATGATCGGATTCTTTGTTATGATCTCTCACCGATCATGGAATTGAACATAAAGTCTATTTGCTATTTCGAAAAATCTAAGAATGACAAGTGCTGACATTGAACTTCACGAACACTTCTTCGCACATGAGAGAACTACTTCAGCAGTAGCAAGTTACAGGGATACCTGGAACATAACACCATTCCATATTTCTCGAAGGGATAGCTGAAACATTGCAACTGGACGAACATTTACCCTGATTCGAACTTTTGCTGTACTCGTTTCATTGAACTAGGTCGGAAGAGAGTTACCCTTTCAGTTCTTTTTCGAAGGAGCATAGGTGAGAGAAGCGAAAGGGCAATAACATTTCAGTTTTCCCGACTGGGTTAAGTGGCTGGATCAATAGATTTTGCCGGTGCTGCGTGTTTTATAGCTTGCCACTTCAGGCTGCTGTCCCGTGATTTATGACTATCAGTATCGGTGATTTCACAATCTCCACAAGAAGACAGGATGGATAATAATACAAGTTGAAAAGTATTCGGCAGCAACCAAATGAAGCATTTCCTTTGTATATGAACAAAGTGTGTCAGTACAGAGTGTGGGCTGCTCGTGACTTTCAGGAATCTCTGATATGATTTTCAGTTTTATGGTATTTTCAAAAAAAAAACTGAAATATCTGGATTTTGAGTTTGTTTTTTTTTTCTGGCGTTGATTAGGAAGTTGAGACAAAACTGAAGTAAGGTCTTCATGGTAACTTTTGATGCTTATTGATTTGGCATCATCGATTTTCTGATCCAACGTTTCCTATT
Organism: Gastrophysa polygoni; assembly: GCA_963576655.1. Taxonomy (NCBI): domain Eukaryota; kingdom Metazoa; phylum Arthropoda; class Insecta; order Coleoptera; family Chrysomelidae; genus Gastrophysa; species Gastrophysa polygoni. The sequence goes on along the minus strand of OY755084.1, from coordinate 30,821,858 downwards.
TGAATAACTATCACTAATTTGAGTTCTGCAAATAAGAATTTGCTATCTTGATATCAGATTCCAATAGCTCTTTTCATTTCGATTTCGACGATATTATTATAGTTATTATAGTTGTGACGTCTTTGAAGCCTGTTTCGATAATCCAGAATGAAAATAATAATACTTGGAAAACTGTTCATTTCATGATGAAATGAAATGTGAACTATTCCATATGAAATAATGTCCGCATTGCGAAGGAGCAGTCGGAATATTTCTGATGAAATGGTTACATACGGGATTCCAATCTCTGAATATTTATTCTCCAGATAATATTTGTGATTGACTATTTTGTGAATTTGTTCCGTAAATATTGCAATTCGATATTTTTTTCTTTTTCAGTTCTCTGAATGGACAGTTTATGACAAGGGAAGCTCGGATGTTGGTGAGTATATATTGCTCAATTTATATGAGTCAATCGATATGAGCTAAGATAATTGATCCTGATCATTTTGCTCGAAAAAGAACATGAAAAACTATGTAAGATCATTATCTTACATTCAGAATAGAAATTCAATTAACAGTTCTTCAGATGGCACATCCATCGAATCTAATACGGTTCAGAGGAGTTGGTATAATCCGTCCATTCTATTCGAATCATGAAACTTATTCATAAGTCATCAATTCTTCATTGAATCATAATTTTCCAATCATTGCTTGGATGTGATACTTACTAGAATTTCAAACTGGAGTTGTATATTAGTACCTACCTACATGGATCAATAAATTCTAACCATACAAGCAACCATAGGTTGCATGCTACTGAGAAGACTGGCTCAAAAACCTAAATTGGTCATTGGACATTCTTAATTCGAAATGAGATTCGAAAAATACACATCAGATGCATTTTGATCCAGAATTCACCATCATACATTGCTTCGAAATAATTGTGAGCCAATCTCATCATCGGCTATGGATCGGAGCATGATGCACGTGAACTGGTGTTCCAACTCCCTATACCCAGCCACTAGAAAGAGTTGTAGACTGCTGCCCACTTGATCAAATCGAATTTTGATACCTGACTAAGGCTGCCCAAGTTACACACTAGATGACATCACCTCTGTCGATCTCGAAGATTTCCCTGGAAAATCTTGAAAATATGATTCGAATTCGAAGGGACGGATAAGACATCATCATTCCTGATATCAGAACATTTTCACATGAGCGACTATTTTTTTTTTTCGAGGAGACAATGATTTCAAGATTTCATTGAGAAGGATGCACAGGTGCACTCGAGTTGCCGAACTGCAAAATAACCTCAAAAAACGATCGGTGGGCGAAGCTCAGTATATATAGGAGAGAGATGAGCAACTTTTATACTTATCGAACGGAATCTATCAATTTCCGAAGCCGATATTCACACGCATAAGAACGGGCAATTCTTCAATCAATCCATCGCGTCTCCCATTCCCTGTCCATATAAATGCTCATGGACGGAGGCCCAGGATTTTATGTAGGTTCCTGCTGTTTTCTGTTTGAATAGATGGTATGGAGATAGCAAAAGTAATCTTCTCACCTCAGCATTCATGTTTTGTTAAACCACCTAACCACAAGAATTATGAATGGCATATTGAATATGAATGACTTGAGTGAGTTCAGTGGAATAAGAGACAATACATTACAGCGCAAAAATGTTACGCAGCACCATGAATTCTCCCGATTAGTTTTTTGGTAAGAAAGTGGAAGGCTCGTAACAGATCTCACACAAAAAGTATTTTGCGTCATGTATTGAAGATTGATATGTGATATCTATATGCGATATTGTAGATATCACAAACTTTCCCATTCCCCGTTTCAACGAAATATGAATTGAGTACCTGGTGTCAACTTGGATGAGTCTTCAACTGATGAATGAGGAAATTTTCGAAGAAAATCAATTCTAATGAGATTCCTACAGATTCTCAACGAGCTTATCGAAATTCACAACTTTTGGTCTCAAGTATGATGCAATCGCAGGAAGTTTATTGTATCTGATTTGTCTAGGCAACAACAACTGAGAAAGAAAAACCACTCACCTTCAAGAATTGTAGATATGGATCGGAGTTTGAATCATAATATCATTATCGCGGATTCTTTACTATTCTAATAGCATTTTCAGAAATACCATCAATTTCAGGATAATGGGGACTAGATTTGATATGCTTGATATCTGATTTGATTGAACAATTCTTCTGATCTTCTCGTGATGTTCTTGAAATCAACCGAACCAAATGGTGGTTCATCTAATACCATTTCTTTTGGTATTGTATGTCGTTGAAAAATGAATTCAAGATGTTGTAAGACTGCCCTAGATGTTGTAAAGGGATGCAAACCAATTTCAATATATTTTGAAGTATAATCTATGACATAAATATATTTTCCATTCTGGGAATCGAAAAAATTAATACTACTCCTCCCACGGAAGTGTGATTATACGGCTTCACATCATTGGTTGTTTGCTGTGCAAATTTCTATATTTTGGGCAAACGGCACGGCACGATTTGGAACTATATTCTTCATGTCTTCTGATGAAAAATACCTTTCATTTGATCCGTTGAGATCTCGAAATCAATATGTTCTTCATCAATCAGAGACATATTTCTTTGAGAGATTCATGAACGAAGATGCTCTCAGCTGTGAGAATTACCAATCACAACATAAATTCCATCTTTCATATTGAAATAGGATTTAGAAGATGTGTGGTTTCAACTATTTGGAAAGACTTCCATCTTCAGGAGTGTTTCGATTACTGTTTGTTCCATTTCCAGGGGAACTGTAAATGTGGGAAATCTCTCAAATTCAGATAGAACTTATAAATTAGGTAGATATTCAGATAGAAAAAATGAGAATGCAGGTCCGTAAATTTTTTTCCTGTAGGCCTTTATTACGCTTACATGATGAGCTCCTCGAGGACGCCGAAGGAAATCGTTCACTCTTGAATAACTTCTAGAGTTTTCAATATAATTCAATGAAAGTTCATTAAGAGGGAGATTAAATATTATTTGTTCCTCGAAAACTGGTAATTTCATCGGCGATGAACAAGAATACCTTCTGAATTTGAGATTATCCAAGAGAAATTTGATTTTTCAAACATGATGTTATTTATCATACATGATGACTCCGCAAAGTGGGCCTACAGGAAAATAAAGATCTTCTCATCTGATTTTTTCAGATTCTATCTGAATCCGAGAGAATTTATCAAATTTTCCTAGACACCCTCATGTTCAAAAAAGAACATGACTATTGATATATGATTACGGAACAGAATATACAAGGTGTCACCGAAAAAGGTTGCTTCCTTGCTAGGATACGTAGAACACTGCAAAATGAGGTGAGAATGGAATTGTATACACATTCTTTATGGTTATATCGAAACTACTTGGAACATTGGAATGAAATTTTGTAATAACATGTGTAGGAAACCCACAAATCGCATGAATTTCATGTCTGACTCTCACAGAGGACGCTAGTCAAACGGTTCGTACCGAGTATTTCTGAACATATTTTGGAAGTCGGCTCATCAATTCTGAATTTTCTTTCGATTTCAACTTGTTGGAGCTTTTGCTACTGAACACCGTTTTCGGATTTTTCTGATTTGAATATGATGATGTGATAGTTAGGAATAGGAACATTCACATATTCATTGAATTCCAAAAATAGCAACATACTATCCTAATAGTGATTCACTCGAGACCAACGAGACGAGACTTCCATAAAGTCTCGTCTCGTCTCGCCGATGAAATATGAAGTCTTGTCTCGTGTCTCGTCTCGCAGGCTCTAGTCTAGTCTCGTCTCGTGCCTCGTATGAGAGTCTCGCATAATCGTCATGCATAATCTTGATCCAGTCTAGTACGGGATATTTCCCTTCACCTACTTTCTAAGTATAGTGTAGAAGTAGAAAGAGAAAATTACAACAGAAATATCATTATTTATTAGAAAGTAAGTACCTAATATAGGTACATACTATGGCAGTCGGGATGGAGTGCAAAGCATAAAAGGCGATAGACGATGCACGTTTCACGCATTACGTCGTTTTACAACAATCATGGATTGTGTTTTGAAAGTATTTATGAATTAAATGTTTTGTCTATCTGTGCCAAATAGTCTAAATTCTCTCTGAATATGTTGTATTATGAATGGAATTCTCAAGCATGCAGTCGGCACGCAGAAATATTCACATGCGAGACTCTCGCACGAGACGCGAGAAGTCTTGTACGAGACTCGAGACGAGACCAATAAAAGTCTCGTCTCGCCTTGTCCGAGTCTCGTCTCGAGTCTTGTCTCGAAAACGAGACGAGGCCATGCGAGACTCTCAAAAACGAGACTTTCGCAGGCACCACTATAATCCTTATGCTAGATACAATGATTGAACAAAAGTATAACAAAATGAAAATCGAAATGAATTCGACAGAATACATGATACATATATTCATCAGTCAGAGCGAGCTAGTGTTCAAACTTCTCATTTGGAAAGTTTAGAGTTCATGTTTGTGGAATTTCAATTCTCAGAACTACACAGTTTGGTCGTATCATAAATTCATGCCAAGAGTTGCAGAACAAAATTGAACACCACTAGCCGATCATAGCCGATCCTATAAGCCTTTTAGAAGATTATTACGTTCTCTTATTCGAAAATAGAGATGAAATTATGTATTAGTTTCATGTGCTGATTGAATATTTCAATTGTTTTAGTTAAATCAATTTGAATTATTTTCCTCTGATTTCTCGTGAAATCAATGAGTCGGGTCTCATGTAAGCTCGGGTGGAACCAATACACCAGGCAATAACGATCAGTAGAATTTCTCCTGAACTATCTGCATTTGTGACAACTGTAGGACAGATGTTCCATCAAACAGAGTGAAAATCTGAGATTTTTCTCTTTCGAAGGATTTTTTTTGTTCATTTCGTTCTCTGAATGAAATTTAAATTTTTCTCATGAGTTTCATACCTGAAAATCGACATCGAGGTATTCTTCGTTCTTGCCCAAGTTACTGATCGGTTTCACTCAGGGGTACTAGGCTGAACAGTTGGAAAAATTCCATTTTCGACGACGACGACGACGACGATTCGAGGACGAATTGAACCTGTCATGAAGTTTCAAGGTGAATTGGTCGGTATTGCCAAAGTTTTCCCTTAGATTACGAAGGATTTTTTTGTTCATTTCGTTCTTTGAATGAAATTTCAATTTCAATTTTTCTTATGAGTTCCATATCTGAAGATCGACATCGAGTTATTCTTATTTCTTGCCCAAGTTACTGATCGGTTTCACTCAGGGATACTAGGCTAAACAGTTGGAAATATTAAATTTTTTCGTCAATATAATATGGAAGTTGATATATAAATACTCATGTTGGCATTTTAGGGAGCACATAAGTCTACAGAATGTAATATCACAGATCCGTAAAGCATCAGAATATCATGTTGTCAGACTGATAAATGGACAGAATAGACAAATCCAGAAAACGTACAAATCTGTACCCCAAGTTTGTAGAACCGCACTTTCTCAGACCGTATTTTGTATACTATGAACGAGCAAACCATATACATTGAAAGACTGCAAATGCACAGATGTGTATCCCACCATACCAGCAATGTGACAGAACAGTTAACGAACAGAATCAGAAAGTAGCAAACCATGATCAAAGCAGAATATAATTCCGTCAGAATCTCAAAATTTCACACTTTACTTCGTCAGAATCATGAAATTTGAGACCGTGAATTCGCAAACTGTACTTCATCAGAATCGTAATACAGCAAACCGTGAAACGTCAGACTCGCAAATCAACAAACTGTTCATTCAACAAAATCATGAACTATCAGAATGATAATTTATTCGAACCGTAAAATATCATACGGTATTTCATCAGAATCCCAAAACACTAGACCGTAAAATGACGACCGGTACTTCGTCAGACCATTGATGTAATGTCAGACCCATAAAACAGCAGAATGTATCTTGGCAGGAATGTAAAGCTATAGACAGTACATCAACAAAATCATAAAATGTCAGAACCCTATAACCTCAGAATCATAAAATGCCAGGACCGTAAAATATCAGAATCGGAAAATGCCAGAACCGCAAAACGTCAGAATCGTATTAGTTCAGAACTGTAATTCATCAAACCCATAGACTTATTATCCTAATAAGTCTATGATCAAACCCATAGACTTATTATCCTGAGGTCTATGATCAAACCGAACATCGACAGACTGCGGTGAGAAAGTTTGGAGGGGTACCGAACGCTGGCTTTAGACAACGTTGCCAGCTCTCACAATCTGACAAGGATTCTCTGTAGTATATTCTACATTTCGGTTGGTCGAGCAAGACATGTGAACGAGTGACAAAAAACTTTCCGTGAACATCAACAACTACCTAAGCATTCATAATGGATAAAAAAAAAATTTGAAAAATATTTGAAAGGATGGTATTGATGTAAAGAATATGAAATAAAAATTAGGAAAAAAATAGTCCACTCGCCCATTCTCCCCATATTACGAAAGCGCTGAAAGGACATGGTAGATTTTATTTTTATCTCATTATCATGAGTTAGCTATCTGGTTATTATGAGATACATAACTCATTATTATGACTCAAAAATCTCGATGTGATGAGATGATTTATCACATTATAATGACATATTATCTCATTATTATGGGATACCATAGTCAATTGATCGAGTTATTCGTAAGCCGTAAGCTTTGCTCCTAGCGAAGGAACCAAGTTGATGAACCACAATGGTTTGTATAATATAGCGAAAAGACGATGTTTGAGCACGACGACGTAGATGCATCATACTAAATGATTCCAGTGCTATATGGACAAGTTTCACATTATTTTTTCTTCGACTGGAATCGTTTCATCAACGCATCCTTTTTGCTGTTTATTTCTATAAGATATTGACAATGATTCATTTGGCAGATTGAATTATGATCAACACATCAATATGCACTGTGTCTCGGAAACTACAGGAGATACAGATTTCGATGAATGAGCTTGTTTGAACGGTTGCGCTATTTTGAGGGTTCTTACACACATTATGAAATACTATTTCCATTTATTCTGGTGCCTATCTACAAGGCAGGAGAAAAACAACAACGATATATATAAAACTATTCATCTCTATATATCCTTCGGGTTTTTTGCTATATAACACATAACACGAGTACAAAGATTTGATGGAAGTTTGACAAGTTTCTGTTGTTAGTTTTGGTAAGTAATGACCTTTTCTATACAATCTCCTTCAATGCATCAGTATATAGTAAACGATATCCATTATCTTCGGATAAAGCACAGAATTCATATCTGAACAGCTCGGCAACACTGCGCCTACGCGTCTCTCGACCTGCATGCGTTCAACATCATCATGGTCTGACGATGTACGGTTCTGAAATTTTGCGGGCTGTCATTTTACGGGTCGGGCATCGGGATTCTGTGAGAATACGGATTCGTAGTATTACGATTCTATCATTGTACTGTTCTGCGTTTTTATAATTTCGGCATTTTACGGGTCTGTCAGTATGAGATTATGTCTTTTTAAGAGTCTGTGGTTGTACGGATCTGCCGTTTTATTCCGAGACATCATCGGCATAACGATTCACGAGTCTGGCATTTTACAGTCTGTCGTTTCACGGTTTTGATATTTCACTGGTCGATCTTTATGACTGTATGTAATAGTGATGGTTTGAAATTTCCACAGTCTGTCGATATACGGCTTTGAACATTTCACATTCTGTTAATTTCTGAATCTGACTATTTGATGTCTATCAGTTCAACGGTTGATGAATTCCAGTCTGATGAGTTTAAGGTATACAATGTGAGAGTCTGCGGTATAACAGTCTGCCAAAGTACGGTTTCGAAATATTACTATTCTGAATAATTGCGATTCTGATAACATGAACATTGTTTTATTTACTGTTTTGAGACATTACAGCTCTGAGGATGTGAATGTCTGCCGAAGAACTTTCTCGATTTATACATTCTGATAGTATGCAGTCTGACAAAGTACGGTTTGATACTTTACGGGTCGGCCATTTTACAGTCGTCGAAGTACAATTCTGATAATTTGGGATTACATCTTTTTAAGATTCTGACTTAATAAATTCCTGTCAATCGACGGTCTGTGTATATACATTCTGCTGATGTATATGGACCCGGCATTTTATTCATTCGACTCTGTCGTGAAGTTTCAATGTGAAGTGGTCGGTGTTGCTAAAGATTTCCCTAGAATTCGAACAAAAAAATCTTTCTCCAGGAGAGTTATGTTCAAAATCACTCGGTAACAACAGTGTAACTGTGTGTTCGTCAGCTACTAAAACATATTCATATTGAATTTCATTCCAGTAGGACATCATCGAAAAAATGTTTCTGTATCTTGAATTCGGATGAAACGACGAAATCTTTTTACTGAGCAAAACCAATTTATTTTACTTATCCTATCAATCAGGCTACCTTTATTGAAACACGCTGTATATGTTCTCGATCTCTGCATCTCGTACCTACCCCTGCTTATGATATCAAGGCTAGTACACGAAATAACAGTCTACGATGATATTTGCTCAATGAGATCACATATGAGATGGAAAGAGGGTATCCTCCAGATAGAATAATATGAATTAATGAAATGAAAGCTGAATATAGCGTCGAATTCTCGTTGATGTTCCATATTGTTATCCTAAGAGGACATAATTTCTCCTGCTTCAAAGCCTATCATAATATCGAGTAGAGAGTAATTAAACATCATGAAGGATGAATTTGTTATTTCGCACCGACTATTTTCACCTTAATTTTGACGCTGATGTTTTCAGATCCCTAATATGTGACGCTGCCATCTACTAGCTTCTGCAAATAATGCTGAAAGCCTCTGCCAGCATTTGATTAAGTTTGATATGTAGGCTCAGCCTATATCCTTTTGCTGTGAGCAATCATGCATTGAATGATATATGGTTCGTTTCCCTCGACACTGATTTTTCTACATGTTGATACACTCATAGAAACTGCAAAGGAATGTATGCCAATATTGTACAAGTTTACATACTATGATTCCAAGGGACAAACTAGTTGTCATTCCATGTTTCACGTTTTCTATCCCGTGCGAACTGCTTATGACCTACAAAGCACAAATTCGATCTGTCCTGGAAAACTGGAGCTCAGCTCCCAAACATACGCTAAAGCTCTTGGATTCAATTCAGAAGAGAGCTATTCGCCTAGTCGATTGAACAACACTTCAGAACATAGTAGAAAGCTTGGCTGCCTTTTTTATAGATACTTCCACGGTCGGTGCTCAACGGTAATATCATTCATTATTCACCACGTGCGATTCCTAGTAGACAAACCAGACGAGCTCAGGCTGGTCACCCCCACACTGTCAGGCTCGAGAACTGTCGAACATCGCTATACCAAGCATCATTCATCAATAGAACGACAAAGTTGTGTAATTCTTCGCCTAGTGAAGCCTTTTCTGATGCTCAAAATCTCCAAACTTCCAAGGAGAATTCCAACACCTCCCTTCTCTCCCAAAATTCCACCGCTGGCTGACACGATGTTCCTCGATCATTATAGGTTTCCCTTTCGTGTTGTCAACAGATAGAGAAAAAGTGAACTGCACTGAACAAAGGGTGTCTCCAGAAGGTTGAAAGAGCTCAACTACTGGTATAAAAGTATCATAATTCAACAAAACTCACCTATATCATTTTCTTTTCTTCACATGGTAAGTTCTGCGAATCTGATCTTCATCACTGAAGTTATTGTTTGCTAGGGTGAACCCCCTTCGATATTTTCATTCTTCGTCGGGTAAGGAAATACCGTGAATTTATTCATATGATAATCAGTATTGTTTTTTGTAGTGTCACAACTCCCTCGGTTTCGGGGTTCAGACTGGGAGTTATGGTAATATCCACTTATTACGGGTTTCACCCTAGATTGTATCCTTCCAATTCATTAGCCCAGTTCATGAGGTAAAGTGGTGATTGATTGAGACAGTTGGATTAAGTTGATAGATCTATTCAAATGTAAAAAACAACCCATCCGTGGATCTCCATATTCTCTGACAGTGTGTGACACCTTGGGCACGTCCTGCAGTCTCAGCAATTATTATGAATGTTAACAGCACTTGACACGATGTGAATTGGATACTTCCTGATATGCCGCCTGGTATCGGAGAGAATGTTTCGAAAATAAATTTGGATTTTATTGATTTTTCCCAATAATGACCAAAAAAGGTGGTATCCACCTTCAAAAGAGAGAAAAAAAATGTCTCAATATATAAGTCAAAATGAAACCCATAATGATGATATATGCATTGAGAAAGAAAACAATTGCATTATCATTTTTTTCCTCATCAATTAACAAAAAACTTATTATCTATGTAAAAAGGTCAATTCGTTTTATTCAAATCAAAAGTATGTCCGTTCACTGAAACGTTCCAATACACAAGTTACTAAGTCCAGGATTTTGATGCGTTCGTTGATTTTATATAAACTCACGAACCATAAGAACCCACACATGATATCGGAAAGTCGTAACCAACCTTACTACTGATGAGAAAGTTCATTTAATGACGCAATTTGAGTTTTCAGTTTCAATGAGCTTACAAAGCGAGTTGATCAAAAGCAATCCTCAAGTACAGGTCCTGAATATTGAGGGTTTTAAGGAACATGAAGTACTTTTAGCTTCGCAAGAGATGGAATCAAAAATGACAACGGGTGTCGATAGGCTTCCTGGAATGGTCGTGAAAGATTATGCATTATGCATGTCTTGGCTCGTCCTTTGACATAACTGATGGACTTCTGCCGGAAAACCACCACCGTGCCAGACTCAATGAAACTATCTGAAGTTCGCCCATTTGCAAGGAGAGAAATGCGAACTAACGTCGGAGCCATATCCACAATCTGTAATTTCGACACAGTTCGAAATGCTCTTTCATAACATGCAGGATTCATTTGTATTTGAGTAGTCGAATAATCTCATCACAACATGGTTCCATGACTCACCCTATTTTACATCACGAAATATATTTCTGAGAGCATCGATAGACACCAGGCTCAACTGACCCCAGTACATATAGAAGAAAAGAAATCGATGGTTAGTTAATGGTTTCTCAAGTTATTAGAGGCAATGATAACCTCAATAATATTTTCGAAAACTATGCACTTGATTAGCGAGGACCCGGCATGGCTTCATCCAAAACCGATTATTCAACTTCACGCAGGAAGTTTCATAGTGATTTCTCCAAAGCTTTTGATACATTACATCATGCATCTCTATAGTTAAGTTGAAAAATATCATATAAATTGAATGATTGAAACAAATGTCAATGATAGATCCCAGATTACCGAGAGAAATTATTTTCTGTCACCACCCTTACATTAAGGTTACATCAGGTGTTCCGCAGGGGTCCCATCGGGGTCCCTCGCTAGTCAATCTTTGTATTCCTGATATTGGTGAGTGCTTGAGAAACTCGAACTCTCCTGCTCTATGCCTATTTCTGGATATAACTAAATATCATCATATCAGATTTTCTCGACTGAATAAGAACATTTGATTCTCCTACAAAATTGACACTATCACACTGAACGAAGTCGAAGCCATCGAAGACCTGGGGGTGGAGGTGAATTCAAAACTCACCTTCGAAGCTCACATTGAGAAAATAAATGAAAAAAATGATAAGGCTCTAGGAAACCTGGGATTCATTACTAGAATATCTAAGCTATTCATGAATCCAAAAACATTGATTTTATTGTACAACTCCCTAGTGAAGAGCCATCTAGAATTTGCCTAAATAGTCTGGAATCCTTATTCCTATCATTATTCCCATATAGTGTTCTTCAGATTCAAAAGACCTTCAATTCTCCTCATCGTGATACGAAAATCGTCTACAGCAATACAATCTCTCCAAACTTTCTTCGAAACTTTTCTCGAAGGACAGTTAGCTATGTTAACGTTGTTCTTTTTCTGCGATTGAATATTTTTATGCTCGTCAAGTTTATGAAAATCTCTGTGTTGAGCCATATCAACTCATTTTACTTGAGTGTAACCTGTAGAACAGTGTGACAATGATCAAATATAGAGATCAAAAATTGTTGCAGTCCTCGATAATAAATTTCCCTATGTGGATGTGTTTTTATATGGAAAAACTGTTTATAATGCTATCGTTAGAGCGAACTCAAGCAAAACCTAACGTCTCAACTTTTTGCTTCACTTCGTGAATCGAATACCTATTCTGTTCTTCTGCTCTTTTGTTCCATTAAATATAGAAAGATTTCGACTAAAATAATTATTCCATAATCGATTAGGTTCCAATAGACATCTGCACTAGTTCGTACATCAATTTGAACAGGTACATTGAATACTACGTCAGCCCAAGAATCATCAGGAATTCTGAAATGCTGAAGAGTTCGAATTCGTGAACTTTCACCTATTTGATATCATGGTTCTTGCAGTACCAGTCACATAATTTTTATGCTGTTGAAAGTTGATGAAACAGTAAAACGAACAGTGAAAACACTTTTTGATTGGATATTTCGATTCATTCTGCGTTTTGGATAGTTATCCAATATGGATGAAGACCTCCATATACATTTTCTTTTTCTTGTGAAAATAGTCGCGCGATCATTATTTTCTCGTGATACGCGTATATCAGTTTATTCGTTCTAGTTTCTGTTCTCAACTTCACACGCTTCTTTGTTATATTTTAGGAAAATATATATGTGCATGGGTACCTTTTGTGACATAGTACTGATCTATTGGTGAGGTCAATCGGTTAACTTATCATCAGCTATACATAATAAATTCCTACCATCCTCTATCAAATCGGTGTGTGTACTTGATAATGATAATAATAATGATTCATCCACCACTTGAGAGAATGTGTACAATGATAGTGATTATTCTTAGTGAGTATCAATTTATTTCGCCTGTAAATAAATGGAACTAGAGAAAACATATATGTGTGGCCTTTGTGGGTATTTTTTATTCTGATCTGTAGGCACGATCAGTTAACAAGTTATCTTCCTCATCTCCTAACTCAATGAGGCGGTCGATGAATTCATATGTGAACAACAGTATTCAAAATAGCATTTCATATGTTTTTTCGTCTAGTGATGCTGTTAGTATTTCGTCCTCATACTTGGCCCTTCAGTAAACATTTGTGATGATAATTGACAAGTGTGAAATATCATCGTCTACAACACCGATATTAATTGGAATTTGAAATCATCACATGACGTTTGTCGAACCATCGGTGGAATGGAACGAGATTCAAATCATCATTCACTATCATGGAAAATAATATCCAGCACTTAGTTCGAATGATATAACACGAACTAGTGAGCAGTGTAATTTATTTGTATTCGATATATCTCCATTACTAGATTATGTTTGATGAAGAATTAGTTATAATACAACTAGTAATCTACTAGTGTAGTTATAGAAACCAAGACACAGGGTGTGTTCGCTCATTTTATTCAACTATGTGTATTTCATGATATCAGGCGTCTAATACTGATGGCTCCACGAAGATCATGCGAATTATCGTTGTTTTGCATTATATTATTGGTTGAGAGAGAAAGAGAAGAAAATAGGTGATCGAATTTCTCTGTTGAACGTATTCCAGAGTGATATCAAAGAAATAAAACAAACTATTACTCAATTTAATCAAAGAATATATTCGAATAGTTACTAAAAGAATTGGATGACTTGATACACAACTATGAGAGTAAGTTTTTTTGAGAGAGCAAATGTTTCAACACAATTATGTGAAGCTCGACGAATAATCAAATGTGACGACTTCTCTACGACTTTCAGGGAAACCAATCCTCATGACAGAATAATTTGATCTGAGTTAAGGATATTTTTCACTTATGATAAGCCTAATGCCTTCACAGCAAATTGCCCGAATAGGTTGTTCGTTGTTTGGAATAATTTATCACCTTGTGTCATTTTCTTCTCAGCAGGCAGGGCTAGAATAGTAACACAAAATAGTTGCGGGGAACTCTTCTTCTCATCAGTGACATTATCAGCTTTCGTGGAATTCATAGAGCTAGGAGTTGTTGTAACTAGACTAGGTGCAGTAGAGTTATTGATAGGAACCGTGGAATTCATGCTGGAAGTGATATTCATGTTGTTTGTGTTATTAACTGGTGTAGTATCAGCAATCACGACTGTATTGTTCACATAAGTCACATTTCCATAGATTGTAGCTGTTGAAATACAGGGCAAGCTAACGGTAGTGAAGTTCTGTGACGATTTCTGGCATTCGGGTGCTGAATTGTTCAAACATGGTACCGTACTCTGCACACAGTTCGTTTGTTTCTCATCCGTACATGGAACTGTCGATACAGCTTTAGCGACGCACATCACAGCTCCATTGTTGGTACATAGAGAGATAGTGTTCGCAGGACAGAACGAACCACTATCGCCCATACAAGCAACCACAGCGTTAGGCTGAATTTCCGCTTGCTTTGGCACATTTTGGTTATTATGGTAGTAATGGTGAACCTCGTAATGGTCATATCTCGGATAATAGCCGGCGCCAGTGTCATAGTAATTATAACCACTATGAAAGTGATAGCTAGGGGTATTCAATCGGCCGAGGGAATACCCCAAGAAGAATCCTAAAGTTCCACTACCAGTATCGTGAGTGGTATAATGATAGCTGGGAGCTGGATAGCCACCATAATGATGATTGTTGTTGTTATTATTATTTATTATGGTGACTCCACCTCCACCTGGGTGATAAGCTGGAGGTGCATGTCCGTACCCTGTTGGACTATAAGCTGGAGGTGCATGTCCATACCCTGCTGGGCTGTAAGCAGGGGGATGACCATATCCGGCAGGATTATAAGCAGGAGGTTGACCATAACCTGCAGGATTGTAAGCGGGTGGTTGGCCATGAATTGATGGGTTGAAACTTGGATTGTAAGCTGGCGGATTCTGTCCATAATTGGCTCCTGTGGAAAATAAATATCAATTTCGAATTTCCATAGCAATGTTTATTGATTGATTGATTGATTGATTTATTTTTTTTATCTGTGGACAACACGAAAGGGAAACCTATAATGTTCGAGGAACATCGTGTTAGCCAGCGGTGGAATTTTGGGAAAGAAGGAAGGTGTTGGAATTTTTCTTGAATGTTTGGAGGTTGTAAGCATCAGGAAAGACTTCACTAGGCAAAGAATTCCATAACTTTGCCGTTCTATTGAGGAATGATGCTTGGTATAGCGATGTTCGACAGGTCTCGAGTCTGACAGTGTAGGGGTGACCAGCCTAAGCTCGTCTGGTTTGTCTTGTAGGAATCGCGCGTGGTGGCATAATAGATGATATTTCCGTTGGGCACCGACCGTGAAAGTACCTATAAAAAAGGCAAAGATCGCCGGCCTTTCTACGATGATCTAGAGAGGTCAATGATTTGGTGAGTGTTGTGTCATCGACTAGGCGAATAGCTCTCTTCTGAATTGAATCTAAGAGCTTGAGCGTATGTTTGGGGGCTGAGCTCCAAACATGTGAACAGTACTCCAGGACAGGTCGAATTTGTGCTTTGTAGATCATAAGCAGTTGCTGGGAGGTGAAGTATCTCTTCGCACGGAAAAGAATTGATTTATCGATTGATTGATTGAATGAATGAATGAATGAATGAATGAATGAATAAATGAATGAATGAATGAATGAATCAGAATGACTAGCCATGGTTTCGAAGCTGAAACACTGCAGCTTTTCGTATACATAGTCATGCTGCTGGATTAGGCGGAGAGATTTGTTACCTTTATCAGGCTTGGCAGCTTGCTCACCAATATTTCCTTGGGAAAGCTTCCTGTGTACTCTTCACTAGCCCATTTGATGTAGGTTTTCCTCAGAGGATAGTGACAGGTTATCAATCTCGTAACCAGTCTAATCTGACTTTCGATCAGACATCGAATGTTGTTGGTCACTATCTCTGACGGTGTTTTCATAATCATTATACTGTGTCTTTGTCTTAGAATGTCGTTCCAGGCTCGTACCTAGGTCTTTGGAATTTCAAACACAGGCCCCATGAACTTTGTCATCTATCCCATTCTCGCCAGGGTATCTGCTGCTTCGTTTTCTTTCAATGACCCACTGATGTGTAACCTTGTTGTGGCATGCCAGGACTTCTAGACTTCGCCTGACTATCAGAGCAGATGAGGATTTGTTATAACCTCAATGCCATCAAAAGCATGTACCTCTGCCTAAAATACCAAGGCATAACATCCCAATAACGCAGGAGCACTGTACCTTGGTTGCTCTCTGTAAATTCCGGCGCCGAATGCCTTCATCAGTTTTGGACCCATTATTGTACCACACCAGGGTTCCATCCTGGGACCCTCTCATCCCAGCGTTGCTGTATGTCAAAATGTCTACTACAGTTATTTTCCAGCAGCATAATACCACTTCCCAGTTCCAATAATGGGCTTGTGTTTATGATGTTCATTCTGATATGTCCTGAATTATTACTTGTGACATTCCAGTTTCCACTGAATTCCAACCTGTATGCTCCCATCCTCGCTTCCGCATTGATCTGAAGATCGAGAGGGGAAATATTGAGGATGGTCTCCATAGCAGCCTCCAGAGTAATTCGCATGTAATGCAAGAGGCAGGCTGATCTCTGAAGTTTGGAAAGAACTAAGATAGCCCTCGTTTGATCCGACCTAGGTCACCAAACTAGGGTTCTATGGGTTTCACCACCATATATCCAATATATAATACATGGATTCAGTCTCTCCATGCGATCATCAGTGCCATTCTGCCATCATAGATTGATTTCACTCAGATGTGTATTCCAGGTTAGTTCCGCGTTTAAGGTTATAACAAGATATTCGAGCTCCTGGCTCATACTCTGCTGCGGGTCGAAGAGCTTGGAGCCTTGAGCTTGTCCAGCTTTCCATTCTTCGTGAGGAGTTCAAGTGCTGTCTTGATGGGATTGACCTTCACCCTTTTGCAACAGCCTTCCACTGTGTTCAGAGCTTCCTGCATCAGTTCAGATACAGTCTCAGGATAACTTCCCGCTATTTTAGTATGAGCATGTCATTAGCATACCCATATGGATCCCATTACCTTCTAGTTGTTTCAGAAGCTCATCAATTACCAAGTTCCACAGTGGAGGAGATAGAACGTCTCCCTGTGGGCAGCCCTCTCGGTCAAAAACCCCCTAAATGTCCAGAAAAGCTCCAAAGGCTAATTCCTTGTTTCCTATTGCAGCCTCCTGTTTCACAGGATTTTACCAATTGATATGCATGCTGGTTTTGACGATGAGGCCTTTTCATAAGACAGTTTTCCATGACATGTATCTCAAAAAGTTTTCTCTATCACTTCCGACATGGAGAATAACAATGTTATCGGTCTCGATGGCATTGCCTGAAAATAGTATCTTCCAGGTTTTATTACTGAGACGAGCTCAGCCCTTTTCCATGCAAGCGGAATATATCCTGTTGTCAGACTAGTTCTGAGTAGGTATTGAGCTGAAGTGACATATGAGTGGAGCCTTTCTCAAAGTTGATGATACAGAACTAATATAGAATAAATGAATAATATCGATAATGAGAGAACATTATTCCATTCTTCAGTAGTCATCATTCAGAAATAGAAACAAAACATTAGGAAATGAAACATTCAGCTTCGAAATTCGATCCCAACTTAGCAAAATGAAATAGAATGAAAATCATTCAGGTTCAATGAAACCTACAAGATGAATTCATTGAAGAATACTCAAAATAAAGAAACATGCCTGGCTGATGAATGAATAACAGATGTAACGTCTGGTGTTTTACCTTGACTATTTCCTAGTTGACCAGCATTTTTGGGAGGTCCTATAGGTTGTCCTGAAGGATTGCTAGCTGGAGGTTGAAAGCCAAGTGGTCTAACAGTTCCAGTTCCTGTAGGAGAGATCGTAAATCACTGAATTTGTTGAGATATAGTTCCACTTCTGAGAAATCTGAGTCATTTGGAAATTTTTTTTCACCAAACTCAATCTCTTCGAGAATCTATTGATATTATGGTTTCGATTCCATAAAAGAATGGTACTGTTGAATCAAATAACAGTCAATCTTCATGAGATTCCATGAACTTTTATGTTGATATCAACATATTTTTCATTGACAAAAACTATGCATTTTAGCATGTGAATTTCTGGAATCTAAGTTCCATGTCTCGTCAGATGGACACCCGATATATCGGGCAACTATAGTTGCACTATCGACAAATCTATATGGAGAGAACACAGAGAGGATGAGAATGCCGTTAACGTGTAGATATAGGAACAGTATTCCGTGTGCTGTGCTTCGAAAAGATCATCTCAATACACAACAATGGAAAGATGGTTAGGTGATGCTATAGCATTTATATATATTTGCTATATATTCCATGATAAACTCCTTCAGCATGAATGAACATATTTCAAACAACCATTTTCCGCAAATGAGCCGTTTGGGTTGTAGAGCAAAAAAAATATACAAATCATACGCAAATGATTGAAGAAATTCATTTACTTGGTCTTCCATTTAGTTGACCGCGAGCTGCAAAAACATTTCTTCATTATAAACATTTCGAAAATTCCTACTCCCGCCCGCGCGTTCTCCTGATTTTAACCCTCTATATTTTTTTTATTTGCGGGGTCATCTGGAAAGTTCAGTCTACGAAACTCCTGTTCGTAATGAGGAAGATCTGTCAGCAAACATAATGGCGAGTTGTACCCTTTTAGAAGCTATTCCCGGAATATTTCAAAGAATACGCGAATCAATGACCGGACGGTGCGGACTTTGCTCTGGAGGGAATGGTCAATATTTCGAACAATAATTGTGAACCATGATTCATTTGTTATTGGAGCAAAATTAATGAGTGAATTCAATCGTGATTTAATTATTGCTCGGTGTAATTATCACCAAACAGTTTTTTGCTCTACTGCTCAAACGACTCATCTGCAGACATATATTTATGAAAACAAAAATGCCTGTTTGTCGGTATCTGTAAAATAATAGACGTAGAATTCAATATAGTCCCAGAATCGTTAACACCTTCAATGTACGTCTGCTTTCTTGGGTTTTCAACAGTATATTTTCGGGACACCCTGTATATTGATATATTGATATACTTGTACGATATTTCGAATTGGATACCAAAAAGTTATGGATACTTCCAAGTTCTGATGAAGATATTCGTCATTCTGGATTCGGTTGAAATACTTGAAATTCAAGTAATTGAAATACTTGAATACTCGAAATCAGATTTTATACCTTATATATGTGTATGAGTATATGTTTTGAATGATGGTGTTCATATCTTGAAAGTGGATATCCGTAATCATTTGTTTTTAGCGGTTTCAAATTCAACAAAAACACTATCTATCCCTAATGGTATTTGTATGTGTGTGTACTTCATCAGTTACATCTTGACGCCGCTGAGAAATGTGATCTTCAAAAATAGCATCTGGGCGCATCGAGGGGCGCATTCTCAATAATTTTCTCAAATGGAAAAGGTGTTCGAGTGATAGCTCATTTGAAACGTCTTGCAATTCTCTATACGACACCAGAATTTAAGATTTAAATATTCATCTGAAATGAAATGGACGTTGATAATGTAGGGTACTCCAGAGCTCTCCGGCTGGATAAATGTCTGTCAACAAGTTCTGGTGAAGTCACCATCATATTTTTTTGGTATCTACGAAAGTTCTTCGCCTGCCAAAAAAATTATAACAGTACCTATCTTGACATTCCATTTTACCTCAAGGTGGTGTTCATCTGCCATTTTGACTAGTGGACGACTTTCGTAGATGCCATATAATAGTTGCAAAGTTTACTAGAGCTTGTAATAGCAATTTAATCGAAAAGAATTCTGCCATGGAATATCAAATACTATCAACCGTCATTTCTTTTTGAATGGATATTTCTGTCTTTAAATCTGATATCGTATAGAGAATTGAAATACATTTCGAATGAGCGAAACCCCATTTCATTCGAAAAATATGTCAACATGGAATGCCCTCGCGCCCTTTCACACCCTGACGCCATTTTCGAAAATTCATGTTTTCAAGCGGTGTCTAAATGTAGCTCCTGGAGTATCATTGAAGCAAGAAAAAATTCAAGAAAATTCTGAATCGTTCAAAAGTTAACCAGAGGGGTACTATTTGGACGCAGTGTATACTGAATTCTGTCTAATACCAATGGAAATATTTATTAACCTCAGGAAATGAATGATTGATCATCATCCAGGTGAGGTATGTATGAAAGTGGATTCATACAAATCAATCAATTTTACAAATGAGGTTCACGTTTTCATCATCCATTCTTCGAAATGGAGTTCTCGATGTGAGTACTCACATTCTGAGTTCAGGATTCATGGACATTCGATTATGCGACATCAAAATCAATCAATGAATTGATGATGAATCTCATCGGAATGGTCCTCTATCTCAATAGCAAAGTAGGACCGGATAAGCTTATTTATCCTTATATAAGACGGATTTCCTTCTGAATCATTACGTCTCATGACCTATTCATGAACTTCTCAGTCTCAGTTATGAGTTTGGATTACATAAGAATATTGGAATCTATCACTCTCCAACTTATGATGTTCATTACGTCTCACCTGTGCCATGAGTACCTCCTGGATTCGTCCCCAATGGAGCATTCGTCTTTGGCGGTCCTATTGCTCCAGCACCCTGTGGCTGCCAGCCAATCGGCCTAACTGTTCCAGTATTCGATCCAGGGTATCCAGGAGGTCTGTACACTGGAGGTGCTGGTCCCGATGGTGATGGATGGGAAGCAGAGGCATGGGAAGGAGAGGAATGGGAAGGAGAGGCATGGGAAGGAGAGGAATGGGAAGGAGAGGAATGGGATGGAGAATTATGTGTTGATGGAGGATTGTATGATGGCGAGGGATGGTACGAAGGTGATGGGTGATAAGAAGGTGACGGATGATAAGAAGGTGACGGATGATAGGAAGGTGATGGATGGTATGATGGTGATGGGTGGTATGACGGAGAGGGGTGATACGATGGTCTTGCTGAAATTGTAAGAATCATTTTCATAAAAAAACTTCCAAATGTGAGGTTGATAAGGTGTAGCAATTTCATAATGATATGAGATTTTCTTCCGCTAATGCAAATGCAATACAAATGCCTCATTGGTGGAAATGAATAATACCGTGAATAGTATGAAAGATTTGAGGATCGATCTGATTCCTTGCTAACATACCCCTTCAGTCTCATTCTTTGTTACAATCACCTAAGGGACGATTTTCGTTACAGACATCACACTCTCAGTCATCATCATCCTGTGTGGAGATTCCTTTTGTAGATATCATAAAGACTGCGAATATCTAACTCTGATCAAGTGACGCCGATGAGGGGATTCATGGGCAATTTTTTATAATTCAACATGGAATTTTGCTAATTTTCCCCAGGCATTTCGCTCATGAAGCTCGTTTTCTACTGTCGTTTCCATTTCCCCTAGCAACACAATAAAATTAGAATTCATTCACATCTTCATTACCCACGTCTCATTCACGACAACCTTCAGATCAGACATGAGTCGAGTCGCTAAAGTTGAATCGATCCAAGAGGGAACTTCTTACTGGAATACACCTTAGGCATAACTATCAAAAAGGTACCTCCTGCATACCAAAATGGCCGATATTCCGAAGAAAATATTACTAATTCATTCATTTGTTATCTCCTATTGGGTATTTGATGTTGTTATATTTCAGTTCGAGCATTCGAGAGCGATCACTATTTGAATTCTGTACTTTGTTTCATTTCATTTTCATGTTATCGAATAGCGAAACGCAGGAAATGAATCACTGCTCATATTGAGGAAATAGGTAAACTTGAAGATTGCCTACTGATATCTTATAATCATTACCTGATCTTCAGAACAGGTTCAAGTGTAGGATGTTTTTTTCTCAATTTTTCCCCAAGGAGAACCTGGATTTTCATTCTGTCATGGTTTCAACGTCCCAAGATTCATGCCAAAATGGAAGAAAAAACTCGGTTTTCAATACTTGTGGCCCAGTGAATGATTAATCCAGAGATTTTCAAGTTTTGTATCATGATATAGTTAACAGCAAGATCTCATTCGAAATAATTGAATCAATCAGTTCGTACGGGTCACGGATTTCTTCACAGAATTGAAAACAGTCAGAAGTGATACTAGTCCGTTTGCCTCTTGGGATTATCTTGAAACTACCCATTATTCCGGTGTAACTACATGGGACTGATGCTGACCGATTTCTTGAGTGATTTCACATTTGAAATGAGAATCCACAACACGCCACTGGTCGTGACAAGATTTATGACGATAAACGCCTAGAACTACCGATATACCTGAGAAATTCTTTATCTATTCTTCATGCACTATGGGAAATTTCTTGAACTCTTTGAATGTTCCGCAGAAATCAGAAGATTCCGATAATCAACCGAATTCTCAATCTCAGAAGTTGCATCAGAAGTTCCCTAATTTTTGGAATGTTTCGACAAAATTACTAAATCCGTCAACGAACAAATGTTCGATAATAGTTATTTATGCACCAAGTGCGTTATTTAGTGATGATGTTATAGCTGATAACGCCCGAGGGCATTAGGATCATTTTAATTGTATCCGTATACAAGGTTTTACAGTCGAATGAAACCTATGAATTCTCGTGCTCGATAAATCGAAAATGCTGATATATATATGAAACAGTTTCATGTAGGAGTTATACGACCCCAGCCAGCACTTTCCCACTCAACACTGATATTTTTTCCAGCCACAATGCTCTGGCGCCAAATTATCAATTATTCCGAACGAATAGAGAATTGAAGCTTTGAATGCAATGACTACAATCCACCTGTTGCTCCAAAGATCTGAATTTCCCTCGGAATTTCCTCTGCTAAAGTGACGTAGAGAACACCAAAGTAGCGTACATCGCTGTGATCATAATTTATATTCATCGAGATGTTCATACAGAGGGTGCTTCAAATTTTACATCCATGTAGTACCTACATTTCGATCTCAAGTTTATAAGGATTTTACAAATGAAACACCCCCTATCTAATAGTTCGACATGGTATGACACTCTTTGACAATGACAAAAGAGAAGAAACAAAGATCAGGAAAATTTTAACTGGATTTATGTGATGTCGCCACTTCAAGTACATGAGCGATATTATACATCGAGAGCAGTAGGAATCTAAGTTCTGACAAATCATCCCAACATGCAGTGGAAGTAGCATGCATCATTTCATTCGAAGAACTCCAGAGGTGGAATTTCGATGCAGCGTGTGGATGTTCTACATTGGCCTATTAACCAAAAGAATTACCTCTCAGAAATCTCTCGAGAATTAGTGGTAGGAACAAATTTATTACGACTAACTTAGTGTGTTTTAGATTTCAGGAATAAGGGTCGGTCTTAAAAACGACAGATATTTGTGGTCTCGGCCTACGGAATATATGTTCATATTCACTTTTACGGAAGCGTAGAAAGGCCAATATTATTTTATTTTTATTTTTCGCTTGAATTCCGAGATGCAACTCGAAATATTAGTGAATTCCGAGTTGCAACTCGGAAAATAACAGAATTCCGAGGTTCTACTTGTGATATCACTAAAATCTGAGTTGTAACTCGAAATTACAATATCGAGTATAATATTTAAAATTCCGAGTTGCATCTGGGGATTTATTGAAATTACTAGTTGCAACTTCTGAATATGATATTCCGAGTTGCAACTCGGAATTTAGTAATATCTCGAGTTACAACTCGATATACCGGGTCGCAATTCAATAGGAAAATAAAAATGGTTTGGTGTTTTGGTGTATATTTATGGGTCTGTATATGGCCCAATATACACACACACCTATTATTCGTTTCTGTGAGGTATTCTGTGGTTGTTGTGGCAAAGCCGAACACTGTAGAGTTGTTTCAGTTCTTTGGTATATTCACGATGTACTAAAATATATCGAGATGTCTGTAGCGTGAAGTGAAATAGGCAAGTACTTGAGACGCACGGAGAAGCTGTGTGCTTTCGAGTGCACGGAGTTGTTTTTACTGACTAGCTGAACTAAAAACTGTTTTGCAAGATGGGTATCAATCTACCGTTAGAACGTTCCCTGAGCGTCTAAACCATTTGGGTTTTTTGGGAACTTTTACTGTTAGGTGATAAAAGTTACCTTGCTTCGGATATTGAACGTGCCTCCATGAATGAAAATAATTTTACTTTATTGGACCCGATTGGTGGGTTTTACTGCTTGACAGACATTCCGTATACGATGCGAAAATCAATTTTACAACAATATACATCTTAAATCCAAATTGGTAGTTCCAACAGCTACGAGGATGACATTTACAATGTCTGAGGAAAACCCCCACAATGGAATCATATTGGCCCTTCTACGCTTCCGTAGAATTTTGTGTTAGGTAGACAAGTCTTATCACTCGACTGAAATATGAGCAAAGCAAATGAAACAACAATAATAAGTTGAGTACCATTTCACTCACACTATCTAATAGATGTAGATTTCTCTTCTGACACTCATTGATTTACATTAACAAAAAAAAAAAAAACGAGAATTCTACAAATGCTGCCGCTGTACAGAAACCAATTTTGGCCCATGCTCAGATGAGTTGATTGAATTGGAATTTTTTCCACTCGAAACTCGACTCTGAATGTTCCATCGAAATCAACAAAAATTATTGACTCTCACTGCCGAGTATTCCACCCATGCTCAAACCAATTCGTTGATTTGAAATATATTTTTTTCCACACCAACCATACACTTTGATCTGTATTAGAGGTTGAGAGAGAGATTGAATTGTTATCTAGAGAAGTGGGTTGCGATATTGCAACAGTGTAGAAGTGAGGGAGGTCTTTTTGTTTCATGTGATGATTTACTGCTGAACTATTTTTTCTGTGGCAGATGCCTGAAAAAATTGCAGAATCGTGTGCTCGTTGAGAGCATTGTCTTCGCAAAACATATATCTTCCACTTGAAGTGAATGAATCGAATCTATTGGAATAGTTTCATGGTTTATTCAACCAGAAGTTGAAACGGGTACTTACAGTAGGATGGCCTACTGCCACCACCAGTTCTTCTGCATTCCGTTGAACTAATCACAGCACACACTAAGAGTATCACAATTCTGCAGACTCTTTCCATCATTTCACTAGTACTAACTAACATAAGCGAATTACAATATGAAGTCACAATATGATATCCATATGTGTTATCTCTCTGTATTGATAAACATAGCTATAAGAAAACAAATAGCCGATTAGATCGATATTTATAAATTGCTAATAGTTGACCACAGTCGTCCGGTTCACTTCTTCGGGTTTAACAAATGACGAACGAGTGACTGATGAAAAACCCAAATGCGTCGAATCGTGTTGGAGAAATTACTTGGTAAACTGATACAAAGAGGAAATTATAATTCTGAATGAGGTATTCCTTGAAAAGTATTTGAACACCATGGAGTTCCTATCGTTTCAAGCCCTATAAATCCCAACAGATGATAGATGAAAATATAGGGTGATTAGTATTATTCAGATTTCACCACACTTCAAGTATCAACTAGCATTTTAAGACTAATTGATTTCTTTTAAATTTCAGAAATGGCCTATTGAAAACATAATTTCCTTATAACAAAGTTTCGAGATGAAAGCGAAATCTCATATTTGATTAGAAAGTCTAAAATTCCATAGACAAATAGTGATTGAAGTGGATCAAGACGAGTCGGTGTATTTACATGCGAAGTTTTTTATCCAATGTCTCTGACAATCGATATTTCAGACGTTACTCAGCGTAAATCGATACAATTTGGAGCGATGTTTCTTCATTGGGGCTATTTGAAATAGCATACAATTAAGAAATTTTTTTTTGGAATATTCATTATTTATTTATTATTATGCAGGTTTATTTGATATCATGTTTTATGTATATGATATATATACATGAACACGAACCCAGATTCAAAAGCAGAACCACGAAAATACCCACGACATCAACGATCACTTATTTTTATGTACTGTACTGTACGCCGAAATACCTGATTCCTTGAGAAATACTCCTCATTCTCACCTGAGAGTAACATAAAACTGTGGAATCAAGATGATCTGAGAGCATATGAATAGTTTTATTATACGGTCATTCTCATCTCCATTCGGAATTATCTTGAAAACATAGCATTTTTTGTTGTAATCAAAACAAATACTGTGAGTTTTTCGAGGAGGTGGTAATTCATTTTTCATCTCCTTGTGGAATTTTATCTCCTCGTTTATAAAAAATGAAGTTGAAGTAATTGAAAATCATATATTTGTCAATATATTTGTAGTGAGGACAGATTTTGTGATTTGTCCCAGAATGTCACTGCGCTTGAAATTAATCATTTAGATACCTGAGAGAGAAATTCTCTATACGTCAGTGATACCTTGTTTCTGAAGAATTTGGAAATACAAATACATTTAATAAGAATATAACTTCTACTTATCTTGGTGGACGTTTCGGGAACAAATCTGCTCCCGTTCTCAACACAATTGAAACAGTTTTCTTTGTGAAATTTTTCAACGTACAGTTGATTTTGACACTGAAAAGTGACCGTTTGGCAGACGGCATAATTATGATTAATTGATATTGAATTTTCCATTTTCATATTCAATTTCCAGAAATGGGTGCCAAATTCTATCTTTATCAACTGAACAAGAAGCAATATCATCGTCTCCGTTCAGGAGAATGCAAGCAGACTCTTCGATCATCCGTTTTTGGTTGTTGTCTCCTTTTCCAATGATCTTAATATCACTCCAATAGGCCATATGTTGTCCATTTTCAGTTAGGATATGTTCAGCTAATTTCGATTTGTCAGTTCACCTTTTCTTTATATTGTTCTCATGCTCTTTCATCCTTACTGATAGAGGCCTGCTAGTTTCACCGGTATAATATTTTCCACAAACACATGGTATACTGTAAATACAATTGTTTGATGATTGTTCGTTATTCTCCGGTTTTGTATGAGTCGAAATCGATCTCTCTTTATTTTCTGTCTGTTTCTACTCGAAACTTGTCACCAACACGTTCAATTTTCTCAGATATTCCGGGAATGTATGGGATTACATTTGTTATCAGTGTCTTTGTGGTTTGTCTTTGTGGTTTGTGTTGTATATTCTGTCTGTTCTCAATTTGGTGTATTGTTTCAGCAATGAAATGTTCTAGATAAGTTTTGTAGAACATCTTTCATATGGTTCATTTCGGTATTGAAAATTTGGTGATTCGATGATATGGATTTGGCCCTATCATGAAGTGATTTGATTATTCCTTCCTTCATACTTGAATGATGATGATTTGATTGGAAATGGAGGTATCTGTCGGTGTGTGTATTTTCATGATATACACTCTTTATCAAAATATTATCTGATTATTCAATGGGGACATCTGAAAATGGTAACTGATTGACAGATTCGATTTCTAAAGTGAATTCGATTGTGGGTTCGCAATTGTTCATATAATTCAGGAAATTATCTAGTTTCATACTATTATGTGGGCGAATAATGAAAATATCATCTACATATCTCCATCAAGTCTTTGGTTGTTTATTGATTTTTTTTACAATATTTTCCTCAAAATCTTCCATGAATATATTACTGAGAATGAGAGATAATGGTGAACTCATGGCCATACCAAAATTTTGTTGATAAAAATCATTATCTAATTGAAAATATTTTTTTTTTAAGAACAAACTGATTGATGATATGAAGAATGATATAAGAATATGTATACTGTATTGTATACTGACCATAGACTTATAAGATAATGAAATGAATGAAATGAAATGATGAAATTTTCCGTTTTATCAAGTTTCAAGACAAATCAGCTTCTGTATTTAAAAGTTATGAAAAGTTTCTTATCGTCTTTTAGGATTGAGTTTCCATTTTCTGAACTCGCAACAATGATAATTTCGCAGTGCAAATGTGTATTTGCCATTTGCCCATTTCATTCTCACCCACTGGTTCATTTTTATACCAAGTAGAATTTTCGTTTTGGTTATATTTCAACCACGTTTGACTATCAATTTGTTATATAATCCCATAGGGCATCGTTCAGGATTCTCTAAGTTAGTTGTCAACCATTTTGTGTCCCGCATTATTTAATTCTTTTCTATAATAATGAAGAAGACGATTGACACGTTCACCTCCGCGCCAGGCTCATTTGTTGGATATGATGTGAAAGAACTTCATGAAGACCCGAAGGCGTATTCTCATCACATGAATTGATCATACTCATATTTTCTTCTTCTTCTAGTGCAGCTGCACTTTGCTTTCTTCTCTGTATACAATTCTGATGTCATTCCTTCTTGAATTCAATATCTTGAAACGGGTTGAAGCTAATTTTGAGTTCAAGGTAGTATATTTCTTGTATTAACTTGGCTATATAGTTCTCAACGTATATCCTTTGTAATCTTCACCATTATTTCGATTTGATCGTGTTTTGTGAAGTGGAATTTTGTGATGAATTTTCAATATTCTCTTGATTATTCGCGCTAAATCGGTTTGAATTAATTTTTGAATGAAATTCAATTCCAAACTACTTTGAGCTGTGAATGAACAGACTTGACAAGACGAGTTAAAACAAATTTCCTGCCATCAGTTCGAACGATAATGTGAATCATGGTGGATGTTTTATGTGATATGTATGTAACACACATCACATGTGCGATGCTTGTTGCATAGATTCGCGGTGACTATGACTATAGGTATCAAGCGATTGTCGGTCGTCAATATAATCTTTGTGTACCAATATTAGAAAAAAATGATAATTGTATCATCATGTCGAATGACGGTTAAGAAGGTTGAATGTATCGTTTTTTTTTAAAGAAGCAATAGATTTGATTGGTACATATAAGATAGGTCAAGAGAATCGAGAATTCATGCAGGTGATGATATATTTCGAAAGTTCAATGTTAACAAGGAGTATTATCGAGGAATATGCAGTGTTATTAGTATAATACCGAATGATTGGCTAGAATCGCGCATTGCTATTAGTTGAAATTACCAAATTAGCAGATTTTGAAGAGAATGATCGGAAAAAAAAACCATAAATACATATCTTCACGAAATACTGATCATGAAATGTTTGTGTTAGTTTGTGACACCCGTACCCAACTATGATATACACCCAATTCATTTTATATATTTTATCCAACACATGACAGTTATGACTGTCATTATTAATGTCATTTTAGATAAGTTAACTATCAAATAACACACTAGTGTGTTATAATCCATAACTCACGTTCATATTTAAAGTAGAATTCTATTTATTTATTACCATTTCAAGTAGGATTCACATTGATATTGAAATTAAAGGAAAAAGCTAACGGTTTATTCAAATTTGAAGTTATTGTAAAATTGGTTGGTTCATTTGAACCAGACGCTCCCATATCGGTATAGCTGCTGATAGTGCTGGAAGACGCCGACACATTGAAACCTTGTATTTTTTCTGCAATTTGTATTTTGTTATGCACCGATTCTTCTAGGTATCCTTCTGCTACCGTCGAGGACTTCCATCCTCCGTGACGCTTCAAAGTAGTCATGTTAGCCCCTGCATTGGCCAAAAGAGTCGCCGAAGACCTTCTCAAGCAGTGACCGGTGTAGAGCGCTGGTTCCTCCAATTTCAAAAACATTGCAATTCTTGAAGGTATCTTCGACAACGTATTCATTCCCACACACTGGCTGGTACACCTCCCATTCTTGTAAAAAACAAAAAAGCGGCTAGAACTAGTATTCTTTGGTCTCAAAGACATGTATTTTTTACACAAATTTATCGGGTTGACTGGAAATCCTTCTTCAAGTATGGTGAAACTTCTCGATTTCTTGGTTTTAGTGACTGGCAAAACTATGTGAAAATATTTCCCTTTGTCTTGAATATTTTCTATATTCAGATTGACTAATTCATCGCATCTACAAGCACCGCTAATCCCCATTATCAAAGCCACTTTCATCAACAAGTACTCGTCATCGGGAGCTTCGTTCAAAAACTTCTCTATTTCAGGTCGTTCTAATGTCTTGGACTTCTTTGGTTTGTATCCCTGTGATTTGCTTTTCAAAAAGCTCGTTAGTTTGCCATATTTCGAAATGTCGATTTTTTTATAAAGGTGAATAGTCGAGCATGGGGCTAATTTTTTTTGCAAATGTAAAAAATGAGCCAATAGAACATTTTCGTCGATACCTTTTATTTTCCGTGAATTCATCCAAGACTCAAACATTTTGAACTCCTTGTCGTAAGCATCTCGGGACTTTTCTGGCAAAATCTGAATCGCTGCTTCTTCCGCTTCCTTATGGATATCCTCAGGAATGTTTTTTTTTTATCTGTGGACAACACGAAAGGGAAACCTATGATGTTCGAGGAACATCGTGTCAGCCAGCGGTGGAATTTTGGGAAAGAAGGAAGGTGTTGGAATTTTTCTTGAATGTTTGGAGGTTGTAAGCATCAGGAAAGACTTCATTAGGCAAAGAATTCCACAACTTAGTCGTTCTATTGATGAATGATGCTTGGTATAGCGATGTTCGACAGGTCTCGAGCCTGACAGTGTAGGGGTGACCAGCTTGAGCTCGTCTGGTTTGTCTACTAGGAATCGCGCGTGGTGGCATAATAGATGATATTTCCGTTGAGCACCGACCGTGAAAGTACCTATAAAAAAGGCAAAGATCGCCGACCTTTCTACGATGATCTAGAGAGGTCAATGATTTGGTGAGTGTTGTGTCATCGACTAGGCGAATAGCTTTCTTCTGAATTGAATCTAAGAGCTTAAGCGTATGTTTGGGGGCTGAGCTCCAAACATGTGAACAGTACTCCAGGACAGGTCGAATTTGTGCTTTGTAGATCATAAGCAGTTGGTGGGATGTGAAGTATTTCTTCGCACGGAAAAGAAAACCGAGTTTTTGTGAAGCAGTTTTCGTCGTAATTTTCATCGATTTCCTCCATTTTCTATACGTTTTTTTCTTCAAAAAAAGGATCTTTTACTGCAGGGAAAACTGACAAATGTCAAAATTTATTTAAACATTTGCAACAATGTGTTATGCCCGTGGCTACTAAACAAACAACCTACCTTGACCAAAATGTAAAAAAGTCACTGTCAAGTCATTCTGACATATACAGGGTATTGAGACGCAAGTAGCTTTGATTTGATCACAAAACTTATTAATTATTATCTCATAAAAAAATGAGCTCTTCCACTTGTTGGATAAAACATTGTATGCCACTCGTGTGTTATGTTTCCTAAGTCACTTGAGAATTTATCTCACGTGACTTATTTTCAACATAACACACTAGTACCATAAATAACTATTAATTTCATTCATATTTCACCTGGCTAATTCACGTACAAGCAATACTCATATTATTGCTTTTGTTATGCCCTTGTTTATTGATATTTTCTGAATGTAACTGAACTTCATCTCTATGAACATTCGATGAATGAACTTTATTATTATTATTATTATTATTATTATTATTGTTATTATTATTATTATTATTATTATTATTATTATTATTTTTATTATTATTATTATCATCAGTACCATTGCGTTCTGTCTATTCTTTCAGAATCTGACAATATTTTCCGAGTGAAACGATCAGATGTCAACATTTCTGATATCACGAAGGAAAAGGAATCTTCTGAGTCCTAAAGAAGATACGTAGCTGCCGAATTCCAGATGGATAACTATCGATATAATAAAATATCGATCGTTGAAGTTATACGACAAATTCACATAATATTCTGTGTCTCCGATATGGATGGCATTTTTTCCCATATGGTGTCACTGAGTCGTCTCATGAATCATTCTCTATAAATAGATGAATCATAGGCACGATAAAGTAATATGTTTCAAAATGAAATGTTACCATTTTCAAGCACGAGCACTCTGAAGCTGCATGATATTTCCGTATTTTTACAAATGTCTTAGCAGACTTCCATATGTTTCTTGCAAATGCCATTTTGATAGAGATGCTCCGCGATTTCCATTATCGAAAACGGCGTTTTTGAGGTAGACGGGAGTACAAGAATGAAACTTCACAAATCACCATTGACCATTGATATATGTATACTGATATCGATCAATTTGATCCTTCATGAAGGTAAATGTATATCGATAAATACAGGGTGTTCCAGAACAAGGTGACTTTATTGCTAGGATACGGTAAACAGTACAAAATAAGTTGGGTTCGAGACGGTCTTGAAGAAAAAATATAAACACATTCGTTATGTCGAACATTTTGGCACCATTGGGATAAAATTGTGTATAAATACCTATGTTTCAGAATGCACCATTCATACGGTTCATACCGAGTAGATTATTTAAACATAACTTTTTTGAGGTTAGGTTTTCTATTTCAAATACTATCTTGAATGAATGAAGTCAATCAATTTGGATTAATAGTCACCGCTATAACACACGTCATAGAAATCTTCTGTAGCCTGATTATTATCGTACATCGCTCTATCAAAGAAAGTTTCATTGTATTGTATTGAAGCTGTGTTCATGTTTTCAAATCAAGACTGAAAAAGATCCTACTGAATTGTTTGCCTAGTGAATGAAGTCTTTCCTGATGCTCACAACCTCCGAACTTTCAAGAAAAAATCCAACACCTTCCTTCTCTTCCAAAATTCCACAGCTGGCTAACACGATGTTCCTCGAACATTATAGGTTTCCCTTTCGTGTTTTCCACAGATGAAAAAAAGTGTTGTTACTCCTTAGATGATTTCTTTTTGTGATTATAGTTTCTTCAATTTGTAAACTATATTGTTCTTGCCTTTCATCAATACATCTTTTAGTGAATCTGTAATCGTTGACATGAAGGAATTTTATTATAATTGTTCCTATAATTATCATGTCAATTTTGACATTTCATTTTACACAATAAAGATTCTCTTCGTGAAACTCGCAACTGTGTAACGTTTCGAAATATTTCGATTTGAAAATGATACAAACCATTTTCTGTTGTAAGCCATGATGATGAAATTTTCACAATTTTGGACAAGAATAGTGAGTAACTTTTATCTAATCTTTCGACAACACGAAAGGAAAAACTCATAATGTTCGAGGACAATTCAATATTTACAAACACCAGTGAGGATCAGATAATACTAGGATTGACAAACCACAAAGATCTTGTTTTTGATGTTGATGCCTCATAATGGAAGGAGGTGTAAAACCAGAGAATTCAATCGACACGATATCGGTCAAGTTCACAGGAAATAAGATCCTGTGAACTTCAATACTGATATTGATAGGCTCTTTCACTTCAAAGTGACAGTGGCAATTGTCAAAGTGGCAATTCCAATTGTTTGAAAAATATATTGTTGTTGGCCCTTCTATGCATTCATATTAGAAGATAGTGAACCTGCTATAGCTATACATTCAGAAGCTAGCAGAATAACCAACAAATCATTGATGTCGACATCATAATTAGTTATAATTAGGTACTGGTTTCTAAATGAGTGGATCGAGATAATCACGACAATGACTCACTCGCTGGAACGATAGAAAAAATAGTTTCACCGGTCGAATGTAAATTGAGCCTATCAACAATGAATAAGAACTGGCGGAGGCCACAGAATAGCTATGAGACGGGACGGGCAAAAAAGTTATTTCTTCTAGTTAGTACTCACCCAAACTAATTTCTACTTCATTCAGATAGATTTGAGAGATGAGTGATTTCGATATGAGTAGGACATGCATCGATTCAATGACGTCGACCTCCGAACCATTCGGCCACCACCTCCAAAAATATGAACTGCTAGCAATGTTTGCCTGCCATATTCGTAGTCTCTGACAGAGTTTTTCTTCTGATAATACTCTTGCACTAATAAGAACAACAACAATGTTTTCGTTCGTCTTCAAGAATACGATCAAGCGATGTTTCATGCATGGATGCGCTAATATATTGATAGAAATTCAATGAAGATATTTTTATGTTCCGACAAAATGTTGAACGGCAGTGAAAATTTATTAGTTCTCTCAAAGAAATGATATTTATTGTTTCAAGGACCATTTGGATGTAAATTAGTGATTTATATTGACGATTTCACTGTTTTCGTCGATCTATATCGTTGAATGTATAATAAAATTATTGGCGAGATAATTATGCTGGGAGCTTGAATAAGGTGTTTCTTTGGGAAATCATACATATATCATACCAAAGATGGAGGACACCGAGGTGCTTCTAAATAACCCATACTTCATACTTCGAATTTGGGAATAGCAGAAAAAATCAAGTGAGACCGAATGTATTTGGTGTCTCCGCATAAGTTTTTTTACACATTAACTTACTCCACTTTTCCCACTAGCTATAATCCCTACTTGCCTCTCTGAACAAGTTTTTTTTGATTTCTCTTCAGACCTGTTGTTTTGAATGTCTTATGAAAAACTGTGAAAAACTTGCTTCGGAATTCAACAAATCAGTCACCATTGCAGTTCATCAACAATCTTTCACGCACATCTCTCAATTTTCGTTTATTTCTTTCGTAGCGTTAGATGAATCTCACAAAATACACAGATGGCGATATTTGTTCGTGGTTCATGAATTACAATGACAGTACAATTTGAGAGTCGGTACAATATCGGCCACTTTACCCTAAGTCAGTATAGTTCGACTGCCGAAGACAAATAATTTACCCGTCGCGCCATAACGAAGCCTTTGAAAATTGATGCATCCAGGTTATGAAAATGAGGGTCCGTATTAATATTTCTGGATTCAAATGTTTTCGGTATATACAGAGTAACCATTATTCGAGCGCTATCATAGAGATCTCGGTTGTTATAGGAGATAATAGGTTGGTTGATTTTCATACTGGAAAATAAAGCATCTGAAAGAGTATTCGATTTGTTATTCTCATTCTGTCAACTGGATTCTGTAATCTTGATTTTCATTTTGTCAAGTGTAAATCAATAGTCCTGGTCGTTTCCAACGAAGACGTTCTCAAAGCGCTTTCATCGTATTTTCGCTGTCATCGTATTCTCCATGCCATAGATACAAATATATTGAAATAATTATGATCACTTCTTTCTCATTTTGCAGAAACGAGGAGAGAAAATCCCACACAAGAACTAAAAGATGACCTACACACTAAACATTGTAAGAAGAAAAAATGAAGTACTAATATCTTATTTTTCCAATAATTCAAGAATTGAAAATGAAACGAAAATCAAATTTCCTCTCAGATAATTGTTTGGTATGAAAATGAGCAGCTTTGCCCTGTTTCAAACGACCTTGTATTTTGTCCTAATAACTAGATATCTTCATATGGTAGAGCTCAAAAAATGGGCACCCGTAGAGGGTACACTTTGATCATAAAACGGAAGATCAATGAGCTCACGTGGAATCTTGAACTCTATCTCATCATACAGGGAAGTTTAGAGTAGAGTAGACTAGAATGGTATTTATCTCCATCAGTTCACGTAAGTTTGTGACTGCTCAATTTTCCAAGAACTAAAAATTATTGTTCAAAATAGAGAATACAAAGTACACAAAAATATACAAAGATACAGACACTGATGGAAGTGATCGAAAGTAGTATAACTTATGAAAGTATCGAGACAAATGAAATTTATTTTATATCAATAAATATAATTTTTGGTGGTGCAGAGAGGCAAGTAGAAGAACACCGTTCATTTCAACTCCATGTTGAAGTCAACATTATTCAAGTATTCCGACTCATTGTAGAAGCAGTGTTGTGAGAAATGGTTTCTCAGAACCCTCATGAATTTATTTTCGTTCAGTTGCTGTTCAAGTATAGATGGTTGTATAGTTTAACGTCCGAAGGATTTTCTTCCCAAATAGCGTATTCATGTATTATTCATCGTATGCATATAATATAGCATTATTATCAGTCATTCCTCACAAACACCTCGACATCGAATATTCAGAAATTACATCATTATTTAGTTATTATCAGTACGAGGAAAGAGGCCGGGGGGACCAATGTAGTCTCATAATCAATATATTTTGGGTTGGAGAATAATGGAAAATGAATCATTCTGTTGAAAGTTGAAATAATAATTAGGTATAGGTAGTTATTTGATTGGCGTCCGCATGCGGACTATCAAACAGAAAGGCACTGTTGCTAGTGGAAATGAAAACCAAACATGAAAACAGGAAGCAAATTCATTGACGGAATTTGGACCAGAAATGGACGTTCCTTGGTGCGTCTCGAATAAAATAACAAAAGCTATTATGCTCACGTACAACACAAAAGCACGCCCGTTTTTCAACTTGATGTATGAATAGCCCTTCCACAAAGCTAACCTATTGCAAACACGGCAAGCGATGTATATGCAAATTACGCCGTTCGACTACCTACGGCCAGACTACCGCTGAGATGAAGAGAGATGAAATAGAAAAAAAAATCAGATGAAAAAGTTATTCTCGATCCCCGTTTCGGACTCATTTACAATCTTTTTCAAGAACAAGTCAAACTCCTAAAGCCTTACAAGAATTTTGCTGATGGCTGATGGACTTTCCATACGGATTTACTGGGAAATGACAAATTATTTTCGGAAACGCTGAAACACCTCGATTTCGATATCTAGGGGGACACATGTCAGTGATGAATTTAGTCACGCAACTTCATCCCCCTGACAGGGGCGGCTACCCCATTGCGAATCATCATAGGGAACTTGGGTCGAGTGATACATCATCTGAAAGCTCTCTTCATTCTCTATCCAAACGTTTATTATTTTTTCAAAATCGAATGACTGGTACTTGAGATTAGTGTGGTAATAGGTTCAATTTAAATAATCAATATCGTACCTGTTCTTATCGAAATTCAATTTATTAATTGCTCGAAATGAGCCCCTCCTACCTCCATACAATGATAAAGTCTAATTTCGAAACTATTACGAACGTTTTCCAACACTTCTGGAGTTATGCTGCCGCACTCGTTTACAATTCGACCACGTAGATCCCCTAGTGACTCTGGCGGAGTGGCAAAAACTTTGCTTTCGAGATGCCCCCATAAAAAATAATCCAATGATTGGTATATCGTTCATCCAGAAAGTTTCTAACCGCTACTGCATAGTGAGGTGGTGCTCCATCTTGTTGAAAATGGAGGTTGTCTGCCGAATAATCTCCATCGTTTTCGATAATATCCGTCATCATGGGATCGATGGCATTCAAATTATCATCTATAAAAAGTGGTCCAATTATATTTTTGCCAAAAACACCACACCAAACATTATTAATTTCATTAATTCTCATTGTTTCCATTAACAAAAAATGTACTCTCGTCTGAAAAACAAATATTGAAGAACAAATTGGGATTTGTCCTCAGACGCTCAGACATTTACTCACAAAACTGTTGACGTCTGTCAAAATCGTCTTCGTTCAGTTCATGTACAAGTTTGATTTTGTATGGATGGTTAGTTCCACTAACTCAATTCGTTCTTCTAATGCGTAAACCATTTTCAGGAAGAAACTTAACTCACAGAATACGAATCAAATATTTCCATAAGAATCATGCGAACTGTGAATTCATTCTGAGAACATACCCGCAGGCGAACCATGAAAAACAGGTATTTTTCGTCTATGAAAAAGTCAACAGAACAAATACTAATAAATATGGTTTCTCGGCTTCAGTGCCGTGATCGGTTCACCTCTGTGGAGAAGGTTCCTTTGGACGTTTCGCTCACAATTGGGGTGAGCATCTTCCGCTTGTATTGTTGTATTCTCGCATAGCGACATCAACCTGATACTTGGTTGAAAGATCTTCGCAATTGATAGTCCCAGCCTGGCTACTTACTTTGTTTCGACTGATATGTTTTCGTTTTTCATGGGGTGACTGGGTTCTCTGACCAGATGAGATGTTGCCATTGTCTATCTGTCCACTCATTGAGTCTTAAAATAGTTAATAAATTGAATTTGAATAAGAACAGGTAGGATATTAACTAATTACATTGAACCTGTCAACAACACTAATTTCAATTACCATTCATTCGATTTTGAAAAAATCATACACGTTCGGATAGAGAATGAAGAGAGCTTTCAGATGATGTATCACTCGACCCACGTTCCCTATGATGATTCGCAAGGGGGTAGCCACCCCCGTCCGGGGGATGAAGCTGCTCGACTAAATCCATTACTTACATGTGCCCCCCTAGAAATTGAAATCGACCTGTTTTAGCGTTTCCGAAAATAATTTGTCATTTCCCGGTGAATCCGGGTGTAAAGTTTTCGTTGGGACACCCGGTATATCAGCAAACTGGTCTTTTCGAGCACCAACGAAAAATGTGGGGAACAAAGTCAGTTTTCTATAAAGGGATGGTTGTGTTATGCGGGAAACCGTATACATATTAGACTGTGAAGGTAATGGAAATGCGGAAACTGTTGGTGAATACTGAAATATATACCAAAAAAACTAGTTTAAAGAATATGTTGGGCAACACTTGATCTGTCAAACCGATTGTACCTGAAAAGAGCAATTTAATCTTCGAATCTTGTCCCTATATTTCGACAGTCCAATATATTTCATGTCACATTCATCGCAATGTATTCCATATATCCCGGATTTTTCATTGACATTACCCTTTGTTCTCAGGGTGACCCAATACAAAGAATACGGTTCACGGTTTATTCGCTCGATTATTCGATTTGCTGAATTGACTATCAGTGAATTGTTAATGTTCGCTGAATTGCAGCGGTTCTATGAACCATGATATTATGTTATGTATAAATAGTGAAAGAACCATCATATCTTGGGAACTATCATATATAGGTATAGGGAATATTGATACTGATCGATGTCAAATTCCATCTTCTTCCATTTAGTGAAATGAAAATTAGGCATTTCATTTGTCAGAGTAACCTAATACAACGAATACGATTCATGGTTCATCAACTCGATCAATTAATTTGCTGAATTGACTATCATTGAATTGTTACGGTTCGCTGAATTATAAAAAGGTTCAATGAACCATGATATCATTTTATTCCATCTTCTCCCATTTCGTGACAAGAAAATTTGACATTTCATTTGAGAAAGAGAAGTGATGGCTCCCAAAGTTTTCACCCCAAATATGGGTAAACCACAAGGAAGATCCATTTTTCCTCTTGCTGCTGATCGAAAACAATTCAAACACATGACTCCATTTTTTTCTTCCGAATATTCCGGTAACGTTTAGACTCATCGATAGGAGAGGCTGATAAAGATCCTGTTCAAAAATCATGAAGAATCTGAAAACTCAATGAAAAATACAGCATTCCATTTGAGAACCATCTCGAAAACATTCTCATTAATCATCAAGTCATCGATTTTGGCTTTCCAGGAATTTTCAGACTCATCATTCGAACCCAGCAAACTTCTATTGTGCGCTTCAGATGGAACAGCCTGTATAATGAAGTACCAGTTACATAAAGAAGCTCGAGTTGAGAATTTTTGATTTCCATTGATGGATAGTATTGCAGTTACTACGATGCGGAAATAGGATGATATCTCAATGATATCTCTAGATGATATTGGAAAGTAAGTACTTTGGAAAGTAAGGACTTTTGAGAAGTGATAGAATGACTTCATTTTATTTCATCTAAGTTTCCGCAATCAATTTGGAAACGATAACATTTTTGAAAAAAAAAATGAAGATACTTTTCAAACGATATATCACAAGCCTATATTCTCCAAATCGAAAATCAGGGGTTCAACCTGTCATTCGAAGAGGATCGATGTTAGGGTTCGTATTTTGACGTCGGAGAATGACAATTCATAATTTGAATTTGACGTGTTCCAGGATCTTTCATAAATATGTACACTAACCGAATCAATGAATTCATTCCGTTACAATATACATATAAACAATGTATAGAAACATATACACAGCTAGAGAGCTAGACATTTCACTTGAATTTATTTTATGATGAGAATTTTCGTTTTATTGAATTTAGTCATCGTCTAACTAGGTCATTCTCTGTGGCATGGGAACATTTGCTATATTGACTTTTCAGAGATCCATCATACAGTGGAAGACCACTATCATCACTCACCATCCATTTCGACATCTTGTATAATTTTCGATACCAAGATTTTATCAATCTGTTGTGGACTCACTACCCAAATTGGAAAATAAAACTTCAAGAATTTACTTAATATTTATTGGAAAAATCAATTGAACTGATTGCCCATCTATTCCATTCAAGAAATGCCAAGCATTTTGATGGCGAACTGGCCAAATATTGACTTGGTTGCAGTAATCAATCTCTCTCCTTCTGTAACTCTTCTTTCCTCTGGCAGAAAAACAATGGATACACAAAACAATTGACTCTTATTGGTTTGAGTGATACTATCCAAATTATAAGGTTCCAGATCCACGTAAGATATCGCCTTCTTCTTATCAAATTTGTAGATACTGTTACCAATACTCATGACATCACCATAAAGAGTAAGCATAGATATGCAAGGTATAGTGACATGAACCCTCGATACCCCTTTACATTTAGGAGCATTGACTTTTTCACAAGGTATAGTGGACTTGACGCAATATGGCCCTTTAGTACAAGATTCTGTCAATAACAAATCTGTAACGCACATAATACTGCCATCTTTCAAACATAACGCACTAGTATTTGTAGGACACACGATTCCACTATCTCCTTGACATGCCAACATGGCCGAGGATTGCAGATTCATAGAGTCAGGAATGATCTCTTTGCCATCATAATAGTGGTGTATGGATAAATGATCATACAATTGGATCCTGCCATCTTGTGCTTGAACCATTTCATTCAGGAAGTAGAAACTGGGATACCGCATCGCATCTAAACGCTGTACTAAGAAATATCCCAGAGTCTTATTGCCAGATAGGTTTTTGCTATACGAATATTTTGGCAAGCTCGAATATTTATTTCGATTCTCAATACCGACTACCCTCCTTCTCTTCGGAATGAATTTCACTGTTTTCTCTCCGGGTAAAATCAAAATGGCCACACAAAACTGTCTAGGTATTGTTATATTGGTTGCGTTGTTAACGTTGGTGTTCTCAATCATGTTGATGGTTTTGTAATATAGCGTTGTACCATTGGTTGATGTCACATTATTGATGACATAACTCGTATTAGCGTATATCTTGGCAATTGACATACAAGGCATCATAAGTGGAATAGTCGAAACATTACCCTGACATGCAGGATCTTTACTGTCTCTACAAGGTATGGTTGTCGATACAAGATGAATATTAGTATTATTGTCGTAATTTGTTGATGTGATATCAGTTAGACAAGCTACACCTCCATCACTGAAACATATGGATGAACTATTCCGAGGACAAATCGTTCCACTATCTCCAGTACATGGTATTGTTGAATTGGGGTATATCTCAGTAACATTGGGTAGGACATTACCTCCATGATAATAATGGTAGATATTGTAATGATCGAATGTATCAGTGAACTTCATACTACTGTCATAGTTCAGATATATGTAGCTGGGATATTCCAATCTTTCTAAAGTCTGTCCTAAATATATTCCCAACGTATCAATTCCAGAATCATTCGTGGTATAGTGAAATGGTTCGCTGATCTGTTCAGCTTTATTTTCAGATGTTGCATTTTTTTGCACAGTTGGTATTGCCAATACAGTCACACATAAGGGAGACGCACCACCGATCACGGCACTCTTGTCGATGAATATAGTATTATTGGCTATAGTTGGAGTACCTTGGATTTTGGCGATTGAGATGCAGGGTACTGATACGGTTGCTGCAGTTTTGCCTTGACATTCTTTCGTATTGGAATTCATGCACGGTATGGAGCTTTTCACGCAATTGAAATCTTTATCATGCTCGCAAGGTACCGTAGAGGAAGCGCTAGCCACACACATCACTGCAGCATTATTGGTACAAAGTGGAACTGTATTCTCAGGACAAATAGATCCACTGTCCCCATCACAGGTGACAATTATGTTGTTGGGTATTTCAGCTTCTTTCGGTATATTATCGCGCTGGTAGTCGTAATGATGTATAACATAGTGATCGTATCGTGGTACATATCGATTGTTCTCGATGTAGGTACCGTGATAGTGATAGCTGGGTCGTGTCAGCTGTCCCAAGCGGTAGCCAAGGAAGAATCCTAAAGTAGAGCTTCCAGTATCGCTAGTAGAGTAACGATAAGGAATCGACGGCTTATAAATATCATTGTGATTATTATTGTTGATGATGGTCACTCCACTGGCTGGAGGTCCGTAGGAATTCCAATGTTGTGATGGATAGATAACATGGTGGTTTTGAGTATTGATATTATTATTTATGATTGTGATACGATGTGGCTGATCTTGATGGAGATGACCATTGGAATAATAGCCTCCTCCTGGGTTATAATATCCGTTATTATTGATGATAGGTTGTGGGTTTATTTGGTGTACTGGATATCCAGGATAATTGTTGATAGGCTGCTGGGTAATTTTTGAGTGACCGTTCGAATTTCCTGTAATCAAAATGAAAATCAATATTATAGTACTGTTAGTAGTGAGGATAGATATGAAGAACAACTCAAATGCATATCAATGCAAAACCTAAAATGGCACAATTGGAAGTTTCAAATCTTCATTTATTTTAAATATTCATGTGGGATTTGAAAAATTGCCGCTGTCGTTTTTATTCTGTGATTACTCTAACGTAACCTAACCTAACCTCACCTAATCTAACATTTTCTTACACCTCGAAATGGACACTTGGATATCTGGATTTTCCTCTCAATTTACGTCCTGATCTCTGAATGTTGAACCGGTTGTAACGTCAAAATATATTTTTTACATTCTTCTTTTGAATTCCCAATCATGGCATTTATTACTACTGAGCCTAACTTCGGTTGAGGTTCGGATCAGGGCCAGGGGTTTGATTAGGTTAGAATCCTTTCAGCTTCACTCGACATGGACCTTTCAAAATATTGACAGATGGTTGACAACAATAACAGTAATTATTGTTTGCAAAGGCCACTTGTTATTTGATTCCTCATGAGCACAATAGAATTTCATTTCATATCAATCGAACTTTCGAAACTGAAACTCAAGATTCGAACATATTAAAATAAGGGTATCAAAAAAAATTTAAATTTGGAAAGAACAGTTTGAATGAATACCCATAGGAAGATTCAGTGGAAACAACATGTTGATTCGGCAACGTTGTGAATGGTATTATCAGATGAGACCTTCCAAAAGAATTTCGATCAATCAATTCCCATTGTCATATCCCCACGATTCCTCGAAATATAAAGATTTCGTGATATTTTTCAACGAAATGTTGATTTGCCACATTAAGCAAATTAGATGGAATAACAATTCGATCATAACGAGTATATACATGAGTAACAGTAATACATAGTGATTCCGATGCGCTAAAAATGAACCGAGCATTATAATTGAAAAAATAAGTTTATGGCTTCATAGGAGAAACTATAGATCTGGCTACGTTGCAAATATCATTTTCAGATTTGGCACAACTAATAACCCCCGGTAATAGATTTCATAATCCTATTCTTCTTTTGGAAAATATTACAGTAGTTACTTACTAAAAGAGCATTGTATATGATTCACCATCGGCATAATACTCATGGGATACAAATTGAAGTTGCGCAGTAGGAAGTGATATCTTGTGATTTTTCTGCAATTTGGCAATCCCTTCGTGAATGAAATTTCGCTATTTTGAATAAATCGAAAATTTCAATATCATCAAGTAGGCTATACAGAGAGACAATAAACACTTCCTGTCTACATCGTATCTTTGTTGCACCATCTTGTGTGCATCATTGTTTTGACGACAACTATTGATAGCTATGATGCTTTCGCTTTCGTGATATGATGATATTTCGTGATACTAGTTATAATCATGAAAAGTTATTAGTAAATATAGAGAAA
Source organism: Gastrophysa polygoni (assembly GCA_963576655.1). Classification (NCBI taxonomy): domain Eukaryota; kingdom Metazoa; phylum Arthropoda; class Insecta; order Coleoptera; family Chrysomelidae; genus Gastrophysa; species Gastrophysa polygoni. Next base: position 30,777,980 of record OY755084.1, on the reverse strand, counting down.
AATTACCTGGTGGATGATATACGGAGCTTTGATTTCTTCTTGGTATGACGAATTCGGAAGAATTTGCACCTTGAAAGAATATAATATTGATAGAATAACATGAGTTGGGAAAGAAATATTTTTCAGGAGATTTCTTAGGATAGTTCATATAGAATATGAATATCATTCGTCTGAAAAATATATAGTCGTTTATTATTCTTGCACTATAGACTGTGGTTGATATCTCCAATAACAATATTCTGTATATTTTCTTGTGAAGAATCTCGTGATTTCACATCATTGTGATATAGGGTGATAATGATTTTGTGGAGTTCGTAGAAAAACTCGAAGTCGATTCCACAATCAGAGAGAAATATCTTACGGACATATATAGGTCCATCTTCAGTTTCGAATACAATCGAAACATGGGTCTACAAGAAAAAGTACCATAATGTAGAAATTGTGAGTATGAAAATTTGAATTTGTATGAGCGACCTTGTGTAATGCTCTAGGCAAATAGGTTCTGATTGGATTTGAGTTGAGTCTGAATGGGTTTTGATGCAGATGAAACAACCTTTCGAAATAATTATATACAGTATGACCCATATCTTCCCGAGTCACTTCGTCAATTCTTCATTGCTTCTTCGATCAGATTCATTTCAAATTGTAGAGCTCTATAAATCTGACTGAATGGCCAAAAAGCGCCACATTATTCAAGGCGGAGGAGTGAGATCTCAGGATTCCATATCAACAAATAGAAAAAAAAAACCTCTCAAAATGAAAATTTGATCAAAGATTCGTTAGTAATACTGATTCAGATCAAAAATGCACTCAAGGTACCTATCGATAATTTTTTCTACGTCTTCTTGTTCTGAGCAAACTTTTTCAACACATCCTATCTCATTGACTGTTTCGATGATGTTTTGTACATAATTACGACTTGTCTATGTGGGTATCATTTACTGAATTCTATTTTCAATGTTTTTTCCATCGGTAACATGACTTGGGGGTGAATTGAAGAACGGTAAAAGTATAGTTGGCTGAAAACTGAGTTTGTTCTTCAAAGGAGATAGAATTCAAATCTCACTCATTTCGGAAATTTCTAAAGTATTGTGTTTCGTGCTATTATTGCACAGGGTGTTCCAAATTCGCGAGCTTACATTAGAGGAAAACCGTTAGAGAAACCGTGTCGGTTGAATCTGTAAGTTCAATACTCTTTTCTAAAGTTTCTTATGATATGCCATCGAGAAGATTTTTGATTCTTGAAATATTTCCGAAATCAGAATTTTCCATTTTTTTCATTTGCATTGACTCTGTTCCATCAGCCACAAAGAAAAAGGAAAAATTCTTCCTAGGTCGTTATATCTTCTTCATTATAAAACAACTTCCGTTTTCCCAATACGGATCAATATTGTCACTTTTTCTCACTATGATGGAAAACTTGAACACTATTACATGAAGCATTTCCGACGTTTTGGTCCGGAACAGCCATCATCAAAATGAGAACAATAACAACAAAGTGTGATTTTTCGTGCTAGGATATTTGAATTTTGATATTTGATAGCGCTCTCTGCAGTTATTCCATCATCAGTGAGATGAAGTGAGTATTTTCAAGAAGTTCTTGATGTAATTTATCAATAGAGTATTGTACAAACAATAGTGGTATGAATGAAAATACATTCAAATGAGTTATTTTGTGAGACGATGATATTACCAAAAATGCAAATATCTCATTCTCACAGGATAATTTATGTCTCGATGAAATGGCCGAATCTTGGTTCATATTACCATCGTTTGGAAACTCTAATGAGTGAACAATAATTATATATATATCAGGTGACACAGGGTAAAGTGGTCAACCCTGTAACTACTGCATTCGTAAACGGATTTTTCTGAAAGTTGGTATGGTTATATGAGCCACCATTTCGGATTCGCTTACTTCAAAATCTAATATGGCGGATTTCCAGATTTCTTGGAAATGCCATCTACTTTTTTTCCAAATGAAACGCCCTATATATTCTCACATCAACGAGGTCTACAGGTCAGAACAGTTTCAAACGTTAGGTCCAAAGTATTTTTTTCGAAACAATTCAAATTGAATTTTTTTTTTTTTCAGTGTACCTCATAGATAAATGCGATTTGGCTGAATCTATCCACAGTGAGACGCACAAAACATATCTTAACCTGGAAAATATTGTTATTGATGAATCAATTCAGTCAGATCACATTCTGATCAATAATTTATTTTTTCTTCAAATGGAAACCCTACGTGCCATCTATCTGTCTCTCTAGAGCATATATTTAGGAAAGGCATGACACTGACATATTGTATACATTCAGAAGTCCACAACTACTTTATGCGTTTCCTCGCAGTTTGAATGATTTTTCAACTGGAAAACAACATTTGATTTAACGTCTGAACTTTATGCGTCTGAACAAAGCTGATGGCATTTCCAGTAAAACCAGTAGTCCGCTGAAATGGATAGTAATGTGATCAAATCCGAAATGGTTACTTATATAACTGTCCAAACTTCCAGATAAATCCGTTCACGAATGCAGAATTATGTATAACTATGGTATGGCATATTATATACGCAGTATGGCGCCATACCTCGTATCACCCGGTAAGTATATGAATAACTATGAACACTCCAGGAATCAAATATATGATATTATATATTATCTACTAGATCAAGCTCAGAGAGAGAGAGAGAGAGAGAGAGGAATTGAAACGACAATAAGAATGAGACGAAGTGATTGGAAGAAAGAGACTCACTTCTACTTGTTGTTTGAATATTGAAAAAAAAATGGTGAATGATCCGAGTTGGTTCAGCCAGTTAAGCCCATCAAGTCAAGGAAGGATTTCACAACTATGCTCTGAATGGCGTTGTCCTGTTCACCCTATGGCTGTACTAATAGATTCAAAAAAGATTAAATTATATCATTTCATAGGTGAGTACTGAATAATCTCACTGAACAAACAAATAGACCCAAATAGTTCGAGCTCAGAGAAAGGCGAAGGAATCCAACCAATGTAAACAGCAATCGCGAGAGAGGCAACTTGCAGTGATCAGCAGACTGTTGGCGGCATCGCATCTTTCTTTATTGCAGAGGGAGATGAATCGATAGTTCTTTCTTTCTCTTCCGTTTGTTAGAATGATCCTCAGTCGATGAGGCAATGGAGGATTGAGTAGAGAATATTAAATATCATATATTTGTGGCGAATTTTTCACCCAACTCTCAGAGCGTTCAGTTAGTTTTGAAAAGTCATCAGAATGCTCGAAAAAAAAACTTGAAGTATTCACTAATCGACCATTAGATTTTCGATGGAAAACACAGATGATAATCCTACTGAATTTACCTGGTGGATGGTATACAGAGCTTTGATTCCTTCTTGGTATGATGAATCCAGGATGGTGTGCACCTTGAAAATATAAATCAAAATAGCATATCAGCTCGGGTTGGAACCATCAACAGATGAGTCAACATTCAACAGATCGAATGGTTGATTTTTCTTGTTTACATAAAAACGTTTGATTTCTGGATGAAGATTCGATGAGATGAAACCCAGGAAATAAGAACAGATAATTACCTGATCCTATATTATGTGGATTTGGTGTAGTAGTAGGAGTGCGGAACGGATTCAACAGGGGTTGTCTTGTGATATGGGATCCATTTCCAAAGCCAGTACCTATTGTTCCGAAATGATGTGTTGTAATAGTTGGTTTAGTGCTGGTAGAAAAGAACGGATTGTAAGGGGGCTGTCTTGTTATATGAGATCCATTTCCCAGTCCCGTGCCTACTGTTCTGAAATGTTGCGTTGTAATTGTAGGTTTAGTACTACTAGAGAAGAACGGATTGAATGGAGGCGGCCTTGTTATATGAGATCCATTCCCAAATCCTGAGCCTACTGTTCTGAAATGTTGTGTTGTGATTGTGGGTCTGGTGCTGCTAGAGAAGAACGGATTGAATGGAGGCGGCCTTGTTATATGGGATCCATTCCCAAATCCTGAGCCTACTGGTCTGAAATGTTGTGTTGTGATTGTAGGTCTAGTGCTACTAGAGAAGAACGGATTGAACGAAGGCTGTCGAGTAGTTCGTGACGAATTCCTGTGTCCCGATGGGATATTCCTCTGAGTGGATGTGGTCCACTTGGGATTGTGAGGATGAGGTATATACTTTGGAGTAGTTGTTATTATATGGGGTCTCCTCGTGGTCGTTCTGTGGGTCGTGTATCTGTGTGGTTTTGGAGTGGTGGTAATCGGATACGATCTTCTGGTTGTTCTTCTCGCGTGTGTGGTAGTTCTACTATGAGGTCTCCTCGTTGTCTTAGATTGAGTGTAGCGGGCGTAGGAAAGTTTTGATGGCCAGTCGTAACTAATTGCTGGAGATTTGGAACCTGTAAAAAGGTATCAATTTGATCATCTTGAGCGTGACGGATAGTATGGAATGCAGTGTCTTTCAGAGAGTTGGCATCAGTTTCGCTTTGAACGAGAAGGAAAAATTTGCTCACTCAGATGTCACGGTACTGTCGATATCAGTCATACTATTTGATTTGTTCATGAATAATCACTATTTGGAAAACGATCAGATTGTTCGATTGGAAAAATACGTGGATTAGTTTGATGACTCTGACATCATTAAAATTTCCGTTTTGATAAATGTTGCATCCGAAATGCTACTTTGTATCGAAGGTAACTGAAAATTTAGAAGGTATTTTTTTTTCTTGGAGGAAAAACATGTTATTTCATTGTGACTCAATAGCACGATAGTTACGATGTAGAAAACTTTTGTCGAATGAAAAATTCTCTCGATATTTTGAAAATTCTATAGAGAATACCTGAGAATTAAAGTTGCAATAAAACGTTGAAATTTGAGACATTCATTCAGAGTTGAAACATAAATATTTCTCTCGTGAAAATTCTTGAGAAAGAAATTAGTCTATTACAGGGTGAGTCATGACTAACCAGCCATAGCTTGATGTCGGATAGCGGAGGTCAAGTTGAGTTGATGAAGAATATATTTTGACTATTCATTAGAGGAATACAGGGCATTATTTGGATTCGGGGCAAAACTTTGATGAACGATATTTCAGGAACGTCTCGATGTTATCGGCTGAAATCCACCAGCAACTTACCTCTACTGACACTCCACAAAATGGCCTACTATGAATGGAAAATTCCGGATCCGGACTTGGAAATCTCATTTCCTCTTTGAATTTTGAAATTTTAATTTTCTGGATCGTGTTTTTCGAAAACTCATATCAGAATCAGGAAGATCAGGAGAAACACTATGAGCGTGGCTCATATCAAACAAAATAACGATGGATGTTCGATGGATCGTTCGGGCACATTACTCCCTACATTCGATGAAAGTAATTCAATCAAATTCACCAACGATTCAGCAGTTGACTTGAAAAAATATATAATTCAATAATAAAATTCAGGACCGGACATGAATTTTGAGAATATCTACAAAACAATTATAATTCCTAGATCCTCATATTCATCAACGAAGATTCTCGAAATATCCTCCTCTAATTCCTATACATTTTCTGCATCTCTTCGGGAGATCTGTTATAGCTTTTCAAATGATTTGCCTATCATTTCTGATTGTATCTGCAGCTGTAACTATCCTCTTCCTCAGTTTCTTTCTGGTATTGATTTCAGTCTGGTAGACCAATTGTTTTATATGACCCCCTATATATATTAGTCTGAAACTGTGAGATCAGGACCTAGGAAGCCAAGAATGATGGCCGCCACGACCTTATCCAGCGGTCAGGTCAGGTCGGATGGGAGTCTAGGTATTCTCTCACTTGTATTGCGAAATGTGGAGGTGCGATGCTGAAACCAATTTGAGGAATTCCCACATATGGGCACATGAAAATCCTCATGCCTTAGTGAAAAAAAATTTACATCACAAGTTTTCCCTGAATGTATGGTGTGGTGTGGTGAATAACGTTCTGCTGAACTTGTTGGCGGTGCAAATTATTCAAAAAGTCATAAGAGATCTCCTGCAGAGATACAAAAAATAAATAGGAATCGGAGGAGGATATTTCGAGAATCTTCGTTCTTTCAGAAATTATAATTGTTTTGTAGTTATTTTCAGTAATCATGTCCGGTCCTGGATTTTTCATTGAATTATACTCGTTCCCAAGTCAGTTGATGAATCATTTGGAGAGAAATTTGATTGAATCACTTTTAGTCGAATGCAGGAAGTAATGTGCCGGAACGAAATCGAAAAAACATTCATATTCATATTCATCATTTTTATCGAAGTGTGCCGTACGAATTGAAAAGCCACACTCATAGTGTTTTTCCTGACCTTTCTGATTCTGATGGAAGTTTTCGAAAGATACGATCCAGTAGGTCAAAATTTTGACATCTAAAGAGAAAATGAGTTCATCATGTCCGGATCTGTGATTTTCCATTCATAGTTGACCTTCTTGTGGAGTGTCAGTAGAGGTAAATTGCTGTTAGATTTCAACCGATAACATCAAGACGTTTCTGAGTAGGCAAAATATATTTTTTCACATATAGATCAACTCACCCTGACCTCCTCTATCTGCCATTGGGCTATGGTTAGTTAGCCATGACTCACCCTGTATTTGCGATTATTCATATGGAAACTTTCGACAGGAAGCGAGAGTCACGTGATCCCGTTCGATTTAGCGAACCTCAACGCCCAAGTTGAATTGCAGTATAAATTTAGTAATATAAGTTTCTTCCATTTGAAGTGAACTCTCTGAAGGACATTCAGTGATGATTCCGTCACTGACCAGGATGATATCCATTGAAGAAGGATATATGATATATGAATTGAAATGAAATGAGATTCCTTTGATCTGATTCGAACTAGGATGACAGATACCACTTCTTTGTTATCAAATGTTTTATTCACTGATAATATCTGATCATTGTACTGTCGATGTACTTCATGATAAAAGTCAACAGTACAAGCAGAGTTCTATTTCTCACACTTCCAAAGAGATCTCTTGAATACACATCTCTATAGAATTTCCGATCAAGAAAAGGTTGATCAGTTACTGGATTCATATAATAGACAAGCAGCTATTATAACCTCTAGAGTAACAAAACTTGAAGACTCATGGATACCTTGAGAGATATGATGACTTCTTCAGATAATGCACTGAAGAAATGGCAAGAGAAAATGATGCATATTTTGTGCAACTGTTCAATACTACTGACAAGAAAGAGATGTAGAAAACCCTGAGAGATAATGAAATGATATGGGAAACGTCTCAAGATTCCCTAAATAATCTTGATGCAGAATCAGAAAGGAAAGAAATATTTCACATCAATCACGCGAGGTAGGCTAGGAGGAAAATAGGAGAGTTATTCACAGTGTATCTCTATTTCATGGGATTGTAGTATCAAATGTTCCTCTCTATTTTCATCTGGAACTCACTCCCTAACGATCAATCAGTTATCAAATAACAAACGTTCATATTTCAAGACAGGGAAAGTGAATATTTCCGAAATTGAATTGAGAAGGTTCTTATTAGAGACGGAACAAGTGTTTTCCCTTGTTATCATTTCTGAAGATAACATTTCATTGGTCTATTTTTCAATCGGAAATCAAAGAGACGTTCAGGTTGTTGACCATTGAAGACGTTTGTTTGGTTTGTGGAGGAGGAGAGTAACCTCTATTATAAATGAATTGAACTTTGCCCCTTATTTTCTTTTTTTTTTTCTCATTATATGCAGACTATGTTATTATTATTATAAGCATTATTATTTTTCATTATGATTATCGTCAAAATCCTCAATGAGCAGACATCGAATAGTCAATAGTAGTAGTACAGAAAAAGAGAACTTATAATCACTAGTAGGTTACATCGAAGAGAAATGGTGTGAAGTATATGAGAATTGAGTTGAAGTTCTTTGGAACGCACCGGTTCCTTTTCAGCTCCATTTCGATCGGAAAGGTTTTCAAGGACCCACCGGAAAATTCAGTAGTTGAGTAGGAATTTCACCAAGAAGCTACTCTCCTTGGACTAGTCATCATGCCTGATGAAATGAAGACAGATTCTGACGGGATACGAGTGATTTTACGAACCAAGTACCAATAATACTAACAACAATAACAGAATTATCGGGACTTATTGGATAGCCACTACCGAAAATTCATAGAAGACCTCGCAACAATCAGGAAGCCACTGAGAGCATGGTTGAAAATGTACACGGAAACAGGAAAAAAAAACACCGCAATTCAGTCAGTTTCGAACATTTTAGAGCTATGTTTACGAACGATCCATTGCGACCGTACCCTGATCCATCTCAACCTTTCAACTCAATTGAATTGTAATAACTCACCTAGTTCTTTTTTACATTCTGTTTGATGAATAATAACTATTGGAAGAATCAACAAGACAACACCAGAGCCCAACCACATCTTGATAGTGAATGTTTCGCTCATCCACTATTGAAATTTACAATTTTTATCGATAGGTTTTATCGAGTCAATAGAGGTCAGAAATATTTAGTAATATTGAACGATATTAGAGAGATCTCGAATGTAAACACATACGATGAACTCATACTTTGAAAGCGAAGGCGTTCGACACTGTAGAACATACTTAGTTATGGAGGCTTTGGAGAATGCAGGAATACGAAGAATCGCACACAATTCAAAGGGACCGTATCTGGAAGACCAGAAACAGTATGTTGAAACTTGCATATATAGAATATTGAAATGTGGGGTAACACAAGGAACTGTGCTCGGTCCTATATTTTTCAAAGTCCACATGAATCCATAAATAACATTCCGAAATTAGGGAGATGGTACGATAATATTTTGAAGATGAAATTCATGGCTCGAACTCGAACAAGATTTTGAAATAGATAACAATAAAATAGTAGATTTGTTCAATCATGAATTATCCACAATTAATTCCGATGAAACGATTCACTCACCATTCATTCAGTTATGAACACAACTCACCAACTTTCGATCACCTAGATATTACCAATCATGAACAGTCAATTAGAAAAAACTCAGGTAGGGAAATGGAATATCTTGTAACAACTATAGATTCTCATGCCCTACTTGCCAATTGGAACTGGCAATCAGCGCTAATTGCCAGTTTGAACTGGCAATCAGAGGAAATGTCATTGAGTTATAATATAATATGATATGATTGCCAGTTTGAACTGGCAATGAGGGATGATTGCCAGGTTTAAATGACAAAATTATGGCTGAAAACTTGTTTGAAATGATGATAAGTGCTAATTGCCTGTTCAAACTGGCAATTCAAAAAAGTCATCATGTCGGTTCAGCGCTATTGTATTAATGTAGTATGTGATTAGTAGGTAGTATGTTTGTGTAATGTTAACAAATCAAGAAGAAACGTGCCGAGGACAAGGGCTGTAAAATCATAATGGGCCTTCCTGTGTGAGCTTGATACTATACTACATCAATAACAATTATGTGATATTAATATCACATGATATCATTATTTCATTATTACTCAACTCCATGAAGTCATGAATGTATTCAACCAATAATTTATGGTTGTATTACTCGAGAGTAGTGAGTGGATAAATGATATATTTCCAATTTTCACCTACTTGATACATTTGGTGGTGAATAGTTGAATTTCAACTCTGATTCCAAGGTAGGTACTCCAAGTCGTCAAGTCAAGTCAAGCATCATATATTACTTCATTGAAAAAGACATCAATCGTCGTAAAAAGGTACAGAATATTTCTTACAAGAGGAACGAGATATCAAAAATCCCATGAGAGTGGAAATATCCTATATAATGAAAAATTATTCGAGTTGGATTCTCGGAAAAAATCATTCCAGATTTCAATATGAGTATTTTGCGATAATTTGTTATTCAGTATCTTTTACCGTGTTGGAAGATGGATACCTCTTTCCCACTCATAGACTTGTAGAGGAGAAACAGAAATGTATGTTTGGTGTAATAGTCCATTTGCCAACAGTCTGTATATACCAAAATGATTTTTGAATGCACTCACGAGGTGTATCTATCGAATAGTGAAAACTGCATTCTGATATCTCATCTCAATACACACTTTGTATTTATACAGGGTGTTCCTGACATGAGCGAAACTTCGAAAACATTTTCAATTCGAGAAGGTGTACTTCGTGAAACTTGGGATGATAATGCACATGATTGAAATATTCATGGTCTTAGGAAAAACAGTGTACAAAACTCTTTGGAAAGTGTATTTCATGCACTCGTTATATTTTTGCACTCGCCGTTCATTATTACTATTCTTTGCATCGATCCACATGACAATAGTTCAATGATAGATCTAGAAGCATCAATTCTACATCATGGATTTCACTCGAAATGTTCCTTGTTATTGTTATTTTGACTTCTCCATCAATGGAATGATAATTTCTTATTGTATCCGATGATATGAAGAAAAAATCAAAATTGATCTCGATATCTTCGAATCTAGGTGTCTTGATTTTTTTCATCGTTCCATTAGATTCAAAACATCAACTACAGTTAGTATAGGCATAGTAGGAAAGTAACTGAGTCACTCATCATCATTAAAATCGATATTTCTCCAGTTTCAGGCAATATGGCAGTAATTATGTATTTCGATGTTCGATGTGGTCATCAAATTGCACATTTTTTGCATTTATTATTGCTCAACCATTTCTCTCCGTTTCTGATGGAAATAATGAATTTGCATCACCCTGTACAGATTTCCATGGAAAATCACGAATCTGACCGAGTTCTAGATGTTTCTCTTTTATAACTCTTATTGAACGAAACTTCAATACCCATTCATAAATCATAACCAGTCCGATTATTTTTGGAACATTTCTCCGGTTTGCAGATGATATAAATTTAGATGGAAATATTTCGAGTATTCGGTATATATTATTATAGCCGTGCGTATAAACATGAACATATGCTCTTCTATTCTTTCGATGTTCGATATTTTCGCATATTTCCAGTCATGATGTGCTTGTCGGAGCGGTAGTGTGTTTTCCTCTAAGGAACAGAAAGGAAAACCATATCATATCTTGTGTGGAGATATTATGTTTCAGCATTCGCAGAACTCTCGTCTCTGGTAGTGTTCAATTTGCGATGATAATATTGAGGAATTGATATGAAGAAGAACAGCTGGTATACAATTCTCGAGAAGAGTGAGTCAGATATATAGTGAAACATTTTAATCATGAAGATTATCCAACAGGAACACATCGTCTTGTCTCGTCTATGATGAGGATACAAATTTCAATACAATATACAATCAAATAAATTTATATGAGAGATTTGGCAAATTCAAATAGGATGACCATTTCGTGATCCCTGTATCGAGCACAGTCCTCATCAGAATACCTAGTTCATTCCTTTGGTATGATATCTATGTGGTCATCAATAACATATTCTCGTTCAATGACGTATTTTTTGCCTCAATCTACGTTGTTCCATATCATGAATATAAATGATCATGATATCATGATATCAATCTGTACTCTGGTCCCAGCCGATTCAACACAAGCCTAGAACAAGAAGGCTTGGCAACACTGACATGGTGGAACCTCAAAAGTTAGCCTCGCGTGTTTACGTGGACTTCTCGTTGTTTTCGAGGAGGTTTCGACGAATTTGTAGATCATATGTTTCAGTTTGCGTCAATGGAGTGAAAATAGTAGTTTCGTGAAATGAGTTAAGTATATATGGTCTGTAGTGTTTCTCCAGTATATGTTGTGTGTGATTATGCAAAGTCCAATGGTGTCTAGTAACTTTCGTATCAGAGAGTTTTTGGATGGACCAATGTATAGGGCAGTTTCGTCTCTATATACTATGTATCCGATTTGAAACAGCCTCCTAATTTCGAACTCATGAACTCACGGACTCTCTTCGAGAATGTAGTTGAAATCTTCGTTTTTTTGATTCAGATTCACCCAATGATGAAATATCTATTCATTTATTCATTTTCCATACAGCCAAATTTGCCTCTTCACATGGATATATTTGTATTCATAATGACAATATGCAAAGAGTTCATGACCTGCAACTAACTGTGATTTGCTCAGTGTCAATAATAGTGATGCACATTGTTCCTATACATATATAACATATCATACTGGATAGATGTTTCTGGAAAGTAGTCCACAATAGTATTGACGTGTTGCGTGGCAAAGAATAATCCAAATCTTCTAATAATAATAATAAATCGACCTTATTCATAATTATTATTATCATTCAGGATTTATTCAGCATCAGGTGAGAGTCATTATTGTATATGGTACTTTGAACAGCCAAGTGTACCTGGAGATATACGTTTGAATGTATAATTGTATCCGGCTCAAAATTTTGGAGTCCCAGACATGGTTATTGAGTATTTTGTACAAAAACATGCAGATAGTTACGTTCCTCCTTGTGTCTAGTGATAATATTTGGAAAGTTTTTCTCAAATCTGTTGTTCTTATAGCTTGATGATCTGGCCAAGTATGATTGATTTTGAAATGGAAATATCGTAGAAAGTCATTCTGAATTTTTTTCGACTCTATTTAGGTGTATTTGTGACTGTGAACCCCATATAATACTTCCAAAATCTAATCTTGACCTCATAATATGATATCTCAAGAGTAATAACATTGGTAAAATGAATTGAATTTCTTATATTGAAGCCTAAGTTTCTATTGCATTTCCTAGTCATATCCCCAATATGAGATGCGAATGATAAGGTCGAATCATACTGAATTCCTTTAACTTTCAAATACTGTCTGTATGTTTTTCAAGGAGGTGATACATCGATGTTTCAGCTTTTTGTGGGATTTTATCTTCTCATTTCCAAAAAATAAAGTAGAAGTTAATAATATATTGTAGCAAGGCAGGTTTGTGATATATCCCAAAATGTCAATGTGCATGAAATTAATAATAATAATAAACGTTTTTATTGAGCAGGAATTAGTACAGCATACAGAACAAATTATATGAATCATTCACGAATAGCGATACTCATATTATACTATATGTTGTCTATCTGTCAATTGGCAGGGTTCGAAAGGTGCCCTAGGACATTTGTTTTTTATCAGTGACACCTCGTCTTCTTCAGAAAATTTGGAGATACAAATATATTCAATGAGGATCAAACTTCTACTCATCTTGGTGGACGTTTCGGGAACGAATCTGCTCGCGTTCTCAACACAATTAAAACACTTTTCTTCGTGAAATTTTTTAACAAGCAGTTGGTTTTCGACACCGTCAAAAACCAACTGCAACAAACCAATTTGTATTTCCGAATTTGAATTCTCAATAGATTCTTGAGAACTCTTCTCCTAGTTTCTGAGAGAGAAATGTAAATTGTAATGTTTTTTTCACTATATTTGTAGTAAAGACAGATTTATGATCTGCCCCATAATGTCACTGTGTTTGAAATATGATAATGATAATAAATGTCTTCCATTACCATCAAAGAAAAGAATCATATCAGTTGATAATTTCATAAGAAGCAAAGGACCCAGAATTGACTCTTACGGTACACCTGAGAATATATCAAGTTCGGATGATGGAAACAATCCCGCGTTATTCCACTAGCGAAAACTAATGATCCCCAAAATTTAAGTGACCTGCGCCCTATCAGCATCTTATGTGCTATTTCGAAAGCTTTCGAGAAAATTATCAATAAACAAATTCGTGGATTCCTTGACAATAATAACCTTCTGCCGGCTTCCCAATCAGGTTTCAGACCTGGTCATAGCTGCACGACCGCTCTGCTGAACGTAGTTGATGGTGTCCACAAATCGATCGATAGCAATGAATTGTTCATTTTGGTATTGCTCGATTACTCCAAGGCATTTGATAGAATCTATCATCAGCTATTGATTAACTTGTTGAAGTTCTTGGGGTTCTCGTACCCTTCTACTGAATTATTGAGCAATTATTTGGCGCAAAGGGAACAGTGTGTCGTTCTGGATAGTGAATCTTCAGATTTTCGTGGAACTTCTGCTGGAGTACCACAAGGGTCAATCCTTGGACCTATATTATTCGTAATTTATACGTCTCAGTTCTCTAAGTGCTTACTACACACAAAAATCCATAGCTATGCTGACGACACTCAGATCTATAAACAATTTCAGGAAGCTTCCCTGATAGGCGCGTGTCAGCTTATTGATCAAGACTTGAATTCCCTACTCGTTACCTCAAGAAACACTGCCTCACGATTAATCCCTCCAAAACGGTTGTCATGCTGTTTGGCAGAAGAGCGATGAGAAGGAGATGCGAAAATGACGTGAACATCCACCTTGACAATAAGAACTCCTCCTTACTGCATCTTCTAAAAACCTAGGTCTCGTAATTGACCAATCCCTCAGATTTTCGTCTCATGTGTCTCTAATTTTGGAACGGGGATACTGCAACTTGAAGAAAATTTATTCAAACAGAGAATTCTTAAACACACAATCAAAGAAAATTATGTGTGATGCTCTGGTATTATACCATGCTAATTATGGAGATACCGTATACGGTCCTAGCTTACTTCAGTCAGACAGAAGAAGAATGCAGACTCTGCAAAACTCATATTTGAGACTCATAACAGGGACCAGGAGAAGACCATCTGTTTCTCACTATATGAGCAACTTGAATTGAAGTCATCACCACAAGAATACCTAGCTATCTTCATGATGAGATAAGCTTCAGAACGGACATTCACAACTTGAATTTGAGATTCAAAACGCAACTCTCTACTCCAATCCATAATACCACTTTATATCATGGCTCATTCACATATAACATTACCCAGCTATACAATCGACTTCCTCATACGATGAAAACTCTTTCGCTTCCAAACTTAAGAAATAAACTGTTATCTGACTTACTTGGAAACAAGTTGCCTCAACTCCTGAACTTAGTTTCTCTCAACTTGAGCTCTGTTTGCATTAGTATTCTTTTCTGTATGTACTAGTTAGGATAGACACATACGTTTTTTTTTGAATTTCTGCACAAATTCATTTCTCACTGGTTGAATGGAAGAGCAGGGTTTGATTGCGTCATTAACGTGACAATATCAGAACCTGAATTCTGCCTTTTGATAGGTATGTACGATGTCTCTTTTTTTACTTTTTTCCTCTGAAAAATTATGTAAATCGTTCATTCCTGTCAATGAAATCTATTATTATCATTATTATCATTATTATATTCTCTGAGAGCACCTCAGGAAGTAATTCCAGATTAGGAAAAGTGATGAGTCATCAAAGCCGCTACATCTCAATTTTGCACAAAGCTACTCATGACTGACAGTATCGAATTCTTTAGAAAAATCAAATGACACCAGAACACAAAAAAAATTTGATCATAGGAAGTTACAGTCGCTAAAGCTGTTACAGTGTTCCTTCCTGATCGAAAACCACATTGACTGTCAGGAAGTAAAATTTTGGAAATGAAATGAATAATCATAAACTTTTGAATATAAGAATTCTTCAGGAATCTCAGATAGTGCAGGAAGTAAACTTCACTCTCAGATCTGAAAAATCCTCAGGATTATCATTCTTTGTGATAGGTATGCCATCAGAACATTTCCACAAAAGAGAAAATATGATTTTTCGATGCAGCAATTTATTATGTAAGCATCATTTCGAGAATTATGTGAAATCTTATCAACTCATTCAACTTTGATCAGTCTGAATGAAAATGCTGATCGTGAACTGAGTTACTATAAAAATGAATTCTGCCGTCACAATTACTAGATACTAGAAGAATGATCATTCAATAGATTAGGGTGTGTTTACTGGAAGTGTATGATTCCTGAGTTCCTTTCATCTTTTCCTATTTTGGATCTTCTGAACTTTCGTAATATTTCGTTCCTCTCTTTAAAACGACAATTATCTGTGAGCCAGGGCGTTGCTCGCACCGTTACTTTCCACTGAAAAAAAGGATGCATTTCTGTTGAATACAGATAATGTAAGAATATATACTTCTTGAAATGTCAGATCAATATCTGAAATCCCATGTACAGGCAAGGTACCAGATTTGTTTGATAAATCACTATCAGAAACAAGAATAACATCGAGTAATGTACTTGAAGTGCTAGTAATGACTGAAGACAGTTCATTAACAATCGATATACCCAATCGATTCACCCAAACATGTTATCCAGTTGGTAGTATACTATATCACAGAAGATATCGATTTGTCTGTTCATATGATATAATATCATTGGTCAAGAATGATAGATAAGTGATTGTATGCTACTTGGATAGAGTTCGCAGGAGAGATGCAGAGAAATAAAATTTTCGCAATGCGACATGAATATCAAAAACAGAATGAATGGGAGAATCCTCTTGTGGGTGAAAAGAAGATCGATTTTGTAGTCAGTTGGAGAGCCAATTCACAAACTTCGATTATTCTCATATCCTGAGCGTATTGAGTGCATAATCCATCAGGTCTCGTAGATATAGTTATAGGTAGTAATATACAAAACTTCCCTGTAACTGAAACTGGGTAGGTCAGGTGAGTACCTTCTATTAATTTGTATTTTCAATAGTGATACCACTTGTGATTGAATTTTCGCTATAAGTCCGTCGACTTATTCCATAACAAAACTCCTCGAGTCCGAAGGACGAGTGGTGATTTCTTCGAGCTACTGAGTTGATTCTGCATAAATTATGGAAGATCATAGACAGGATAAAAAGAGATGGTATACAGGGTGTCCCATAAACATACCGACAAACTCTAAGGGATGATAGAGGACATCAAAATAAACATTTTTGCTTGCTGGACATGAGTCCGGAAACTTTTCGTTTTCGAGATACAGGGTGTTTAATTTTTTTTATATAATATCGATTTTTTATTATTATCGTAAAAGCGATTTGATCGAATTCAATGAAATTTTTACAGATTATTGATACATTTATAAGGTATCTTTTGAAGCTATTAGAATTTGCCCAATAATTTCAGGGGCGTGCCCACGGGCTATGTCGGATAGTTTTTGCACAAAAAAAATATCGCCCAGTAGATTTCTTGTGATTATGATAATTTTTTTTTAATGAACAACTGGAAATGCAATTTCTACGTATCTACGTTTTGAAGAAAAAAAAATCATATCTCTTACATCTAGGAAAAAAAAAGAATTCTCCAAAATTATACCTTACATTTTACCAATGCGTTGATTGAAATATTGAAAAACGAATAAAATTTCCAATAACTTTCTTTTACTGATCATTAATTATTATTAATGACTTCCAATCATTTTTTGTTCTGTATTTAATTGGAAAATATTCATAATTTTTAATATCTTGGAAAGAGTATCCAAAACATACCGACAAATAAAGGGTGCTAAAGCAATAAAATATTCTGAATGAAATGAAAATAACTAAATTAACTCTCAGTTTAGTTGAACACCACTGACTTTTGTTCACATTTTTTGATTTAACCCTGTTTGATGTTGGGAACGAACATTGTTTTTACAATAAAATTCCACAGATACCAATTTCAAGACCTATACTATTTTTTAATATAATTTAACACCCTGTATCTCGAAAACGAAGAGTTTCCGGACTTATGTTCATCGAGCAAAAATGTTTATTCTGATTTCCTCTACCATCCCTTAAAGTTTGTCGGTATGTTTATGGGACACCTTGTATATCAGGAGGTAATTAGTTGGTTCAGTATGATTGCGTGAAGGATCCATCACGAATAGATTTATTATATTAGCATTGATCGTGTGAGCTTCTTTAAAAGAGTCATCGGCATAGAAATGGCATGACCAATTGATAATCATTATATGGATCCTTGCAGAACATCTCTACTGATATTCAGTGCATCAGACTGATTCTCTTCCAATCTCACAATTCGTTCTCGATCAATGTTTCGATAGTGTTTCAAGAGCCAAACGGCTGTATTTCTGAAACCGCAACATAGTGAAGTTTTGCTGAAAGGAGTTAATGATTGATTTTATGGAACGCTTCAATGTATAATCAAGTGAAATAAGAGGACTCAGTTCATTTCTATCCCATGCTTTCAGGACATCATCACACACGTAAGTAGGGCCAAAGTACAACAATGGTGCAGCCTTAATTCAGACGGACATTGAGGTAGTGAGTTGTTTCCATCTAGGTGCGATTTAATTTGGTTCTTCATTATTTTCTTTCCATTATCTCAGACGAGGTAGGTGAAATAGTTATAGGTCTGAGATCAATTAACATAGTAGTGTTTTTGATTTGTGTGATGTGCGAGATAACAGTCTTGAAATTTCTGGAAATATAGACGTTCCAATGAAATCGTTTATAATGTGAGTAATATGAGGAATTATGACAGATAGAGATATTGGAATCATTTTCGAATTGATTCCATCATAGCTCGAGACATAAGATTCCAGGTTGAGGGCTAACCTCTTCAACGATTTCATGATCATCTAGTTCGAAATGAAAATTTCCTGAATTGAGATGGACGTTATCATCATAGTAATTAATAGCAATAGGATTCTGAAGAATGCCAGGAAATGAGTTGAAGAAATAATCATTGATTTCATTTGGGTCGAAAGAACTGAATGAACTTCGAACCATATGTCTGATATTCGAAAAAGATATTTTTCTACGAGTGTGTATGATCCATCCTATACCCGCACGCAATTTACTGATGATTGTTAGAATCAAGGATTCGAAAAATCATTCCTCTATATCCTTCGTGATATCTGAAGAAGCAAATGATGGTTATTTTGTGTACTTTTGAAAGTATGTACATTCACGTCCCAAAGAGACACCTCAACGTCGTTTGTTTTTTGTATCACAAAAATGAAAAATGTACTGTGCAATGTGTAAGAATCGATACCATAGGAAAGATACCCTTCGAAATAGCAGTATATCTACGCCTTCGAAATCCAGAGCTTCACACTGGCTTCAGGGGTTCCTCATCCACTTTCCTTGCTGATTGTGATGTGAATATAACTGATATTAAACGTCAAGGAGGATAGAAATTGACTTCAGTTGCAGAGGGGTACTTAGAAGACTCCACGATTCGAAAAAAAAGACATATCTAACAAAATTCCGAACACTTCATCGTCTTCCGGGTGCATTTTAGAACTATCCACAATTTGATGCTTGTTCCTGCACCTTCGTTTCCTTCGCAGTCTTCTTCAGAAAATCAGCTATCTTCAACGATGAATCTAAATGATGCGACAAATTGTACATTCACAATCAATATCACAAATAATCATTAGATAGAAAATGTGTTACTCTTGTAAGTCCACATTTGCATAAATAAAGGATTGAAAGAACCAATAATTTATTTCCTATGCTTGTAGGAAAATTATTGTGAATAACCCATTATAAATTATAAGCGTCTTTCCGGCAATAAGTGTCTTTCCGGCAATCGACTGCTTGCCCGAACTCCACTTCGCGTCGTTCGGGTCAACGGTATCCGCGTGCGGGAAAGTATCACTTTCCGCACTTGTTAGGAGAAATACTATTTCCTAATTGATATCCAAGTGAGAATATAATTTCTCTCACCTACATAGTAACGGAAAGAAGACCCATACACTGGTAATTTAGTTTGTAGCATGAGCATGGGCATAGCATCAGCATGAGATCAGAAGCATCGGCAAAGGAATTTACCAATCCCTGGTAGATGTTCTCTCACGGAACGTTAGTTGTTGAAGATATAAAAAATGATTCGATCTGCGCGACACTTGACGTGACGTCTTGTGAT
This sequence comes from Gastrophysa polygoni, assembly GCA_963576655.1. Taxonomy (NCBI): domain Eukaryota; kingdom Metazoa; phylum Arthropoda; class Insecta; order Coleoptera; family Chrysomelidae; genus Gastrophysa; species Gastrophysa polygoni. The sequence goes on along the minus strand of OY755084.1, from coordinate 30,758,342 downwards.
GTGAATAACTCTACAAGATATATGACATTCATCCAATTGCTAGATTTCTACCCTAATCTTGTACGATTTCTAATGAACGTTTTTCGAAGGAAAGCATGTTGCCTGTTTACGGAAATAATGTCGTCTAAAGGGTGGCCAAATGAAAACGAAACAAGGTATGCATTTTACTGAGGTATCAAGGAACTGACATCAAAATTCAATGTTGGATAGGACAGGATTTGAAAGAAACACATAACACATAGATGAACATCGTTTCAACTACAAAATGAGAGATAGTGATGAAAGGGAGAAAAGCTCTACTTTCCATCACTAGCCGATTATTCTCGTAAACGTGTTTCCTCGAGAACTACTGCATTTAATTCCAAAAACAAGGGAGCGTTGATAAGAGATTCCGAAAACCTTGAGATTTAAGGGTTGGAGCTCACCCCTTCGAGGGGTTTGAAGTGAAAAAGTTGAAAACATGCGCGCAATATTTCCTCTTCGACATAAAAATCAACAGGTTCGAGCGTTTTTTTTTCTGAGAAAGATAACTATGTCAAATCGGCCTTGTTTCGTTTTCATTGGGCCACCCAGTATATCGTTAACGAAATCAGTGTCAATTAATCAATGACATTTTTCGAAATTGTTCGAATCATGTGAATAGATTAGGAATTGATAGAAGTTCTATCACTAGAAGAAAAATATTAGCCTTTCGAATCTTTTCATTTCAGTTGTTGATCCATCATAAGCTATAGGAAAAACTATTGATTGGGCATACAAATATTCTGTTGATTTTCCAGCACAGCTCATTAATTTCAATCACTCACCGACACGTTTTCTCATTTTCGATCATATTAGGCTTTCAACCTTTTATGAAAAGTATCGCGTGACACTGCATCAAATCCACTCTTAGTTGATTGGCGATGATCAACTGCTGACGTTTTTCATGAAATTGGGTGGTTGAGTGAATAGATGATCATCACAATGAGGTGATTATTATCCGCAAAGGGTGTAATTCCAATTCCCATGACAAAATGAACTATTCGATTAACCCCCAGGTTAATCGGATGATATGCTTTGTTATCTAGAATAACGAAACGTAATCTGTCAATAAGATGAGCACATAAGCAGGTTGAAATATCTGAATATTTGAATATTAATAATGTCGAATCGAACAAAAATGGAATAATGTGAATTCTATTCAGATTGTGATGACATTCTCATCGCACAGAAACGTGCAATGAGAACATTCGTAGGGAATTAGTCCAAGAGATGATTCGATGATAGTTCGATTCGATAGTAGTGAAGTGATACATCATTTTGGAGGTAATCAAAATCTCTTACCAATGCTTTCTTGTTTCTGGAATTCAATGCAGTAGTTCTCGATAAAGCACGTTTATGAGAATAATCGGCTAGTGATGGAAAATAACGCTTTTTTCCCTTTCATCACTTTGTAGTTCGAACGATTTTCATCTATCCGATCCAACATTATTTCAATGTCAGTTCCTTGATCTCTCAATGAAATGCATACCTTGTTTCGTTCTCATTGGTCCACCCTGTATATCTCAGTTTTTGTATCATCAAATTGGCTTTATCTTCGTTTTGACTCAAACCGGAAGCATTTATTCATGTAGCATTTATTTATCTAAATATGGACTCTCTATTGGAAATATATAGAAAATGGTAAAAGTATGAAAGAATTCGGAGAAAACACATACTATAATCAACATTATTGAACAATTCAACCATTCGACTGAAGATATCAATGATTCAATATATAGTTGAATGCATGCCCTGAATTTCAATTCCAGCAACATCTCTGAACCTAATATAATCAGGGGACCCCAGCTGGGTACGAGGAAAATAAGGTTATGTAATCGGGTAGAGTAGTAGTTCTGAATCGACCAATACTTGACAACGAAATCCGCGGTCAAATGAATAATCAGGCAATAGATACTTGAGAAAACATTTTAACACTATTCGAACTATGGATATCTCAGAAGAATATTTTCAGATACAGGTTGTCCCATGACTACGTGAATATCTCTCAGGTGGATAAAATATCACTAGTTGGTCATATTAGCCCTTTTCCTCATGTCGCGCCTGACGAATATACCGGGCCTCAAAAACATACCTCAGAATTAACGTTTTTGGCTGTAAGTTTTGAATCACTTTGTGTATCGTGAGGATTTTTACAGGTGATGTTTCATCAAGAAAGAGCAATTAGTTGACATCAGTTGGCCCATAACAAATAATATGCCTGAACTTTGACAATTGTCATTATTTCCAGCTACAAAAATCAGTTTTGGATACTTCCGAGATTTTCATCTCTTCTTTCGATTCAATTGAATTGACTCTGTCTGATATCGATTTTCACTTGAACTGTTCAAAACGATGGGAAAGTCCAAATGGACTCGTTTTTCAATTATTCTATTTCAATTTTTGAATTAATTGAAGCTTTCTATTGGATGATTGTGAGCGCCGAGAACCTCGATGGATGATAGAAGAATTAATGCTGAACGCAAGAACTTTGGCACATCGGGAAACCTCTCAAAAAGATTCAACAAGATCATAACAAACCAATCACGGATCATGATCCGTGAACTGTATACTACTTTTTTTTGGTGAATGTTCATTATGACCGCCACGAACTTCAATGCACTTTTCTAATCCGTTCGAGGCTCTCTTGCAATGGAATGAGGTTACTGAGGTTACATGTTCGTTTCACCCGTTCCTCTCGAGCTATGGTCAATCATTTCGAAGGTTCTTGGATGTGGCAAAGTTCGCGCTGAAAATCTTCCAGCATGAATTATTCTAGCCTCCGTCAAGCTACAACGCGCTTCACCATGAATTGAATGCACATCAGCATATTCTACTAGAGAGTATCCTATTCGTATTTCTGACGTTACTCAACTACCTTTTTAACATTTGACACAAATTGTCACTATCATTCACACTAATTAATGAAGATTACCTTCTTTGGATGCAAATCTCAAGAGTATCCAATAATGGTTCTTCTTTGATCGAACTTCACACCAAAAATCATTTCAATAAACAAATTGGTTCGAAACTTACAGCCAAAAACGATAATTATAAGTTATGTATTTTGTTCCCAATATCTACCTCAGGAGTGACAGATGAAAAGGAATACATGACCCACTCGTTTCATTTTGGCCTCCTATATAGACTACTTGTATCCCAGTATGGAATTCCCCGCTGAAAAAGATAATATCTAGTTACAAAATCTTGAAGATCATCTGAATATTCAACATCTCCTAAACATGATACTGAATAGGGAGCCTCATGCAGACAACAGATCTCTTTCGAGTTTGATAAGAAGAAAGTTACAGTACAGCATCATACATAAAAAAATAACACTATTTTTTTTCACAGAGAGTACGGCTGAAAATGAAGAAGAGGAAACGAAAAAAGGTGAGGTCTCTTTGACGAAGATTGGGGATTCTGAAACGCGTATCGAAATGCCTCGACCAGATATGACCACTGCTCTTCTGGAAAAGCCTCCAATTGACAAAAAAGTTAAAGTAAGTATACCAAAACTATATTCGACTGCTTTTTTTTAATGTTTTTCCCCAAAATTGTATGAGATAATATTCTTCCTTACTGATGAATAACCGATATAAAATCCTTGGTAGATACTGTAATCTAACGTGGTACGATAGTTATGATTGAGATTTGTTATCTTCTTATGAGCAGTTGCTGGACACGTACACAATTATAAGTTATTTTTATATTAGCGCACTTTCTAAGCCCGTTCACTAACTGTTATTAAGAGCAACTCTAATTTACGTCTATTCAGTACATGAAATCGAACTGAACTGCTGAACTGAAATAATAATGTACTGACAACTCATATGACATGTATGACAGTGACAACTGTCATACACATATTCGTGTTGGAATATTAGACGAGATTCCCAATGAGAAACGACTATGGAAATATTTATGAGAAAATGAATCTCTGAGTGTAGTATCACCGAGAAGGCGAATGAAATATAACGAGTGCTTCAACATATGTTTGGGAGTTGATAGCCAAATAACGGAATAGTACCCCAGGACATTGATATGTAATGACAAGATCAGATTAGACGCTATCTACTACCACATGAAGTGATTTCCGTAGCGGCAAACCAATTGACGTTCTTCTCATTTTTATTAGCGTCTAACTCTTCGAGAACATGCATGAAAGCTATCGTTTACGTTTACATGAAATACTTTCTTCAATTCTCGACAACCCACTGAGAAATTTTGCTCTTATTATATCCTCAAGTATATACTTCAGTATAACGTCAGTATATTTTGTGCTGATTTCCGAGCATGGGCTCCTGCGCCAATGATGTTATGCGGCTTTCTTCAAAGCGATGACCTCAGACTTTCATTGAACCATGTTCCACCAGTGGATGGTGAGTTTCCATTTCCAGTATAATTATCAGCGGAATCTCTTCAGCACATTGCGTTTCTCCTCATTCAAAACACGTTTTTTCAAGGGAGCTCAGAATAGAGCATACGATAACCATATCAGGCGGCTGATTTATCATGCCAAACAGTGCTTGGGTTAGTTGAACTAGATATATTGTGGGAATGGGTGATATCAAACACCTCATCCTTTCGCCCTGCTCCATCCATTTTATTTGAGAATAGGAGCCAAGTGGAGTTATGCATATTGAAATGTTCGGCGAAAGATGAAATCAACAGAAACATTTTATGTATTTGTGGCTATCGAACTCAAACCACAATCCTCCTGGATCTGTACCCCCTATCGATGGAATGAGAGATAATTTCTGGAATAGGAACAGAGTTAGTAGGCGGAACAGAGCAAATAGCTCGTTTCGGTGGATGTGTTGACCTGCGTCTTAGTTAATGCCAGTATATCCGGCTTCTAGTCGTGATGATGGACATCGTTTATATTTCTGTTCAGACCTCGGATGTCACAAAGGTCCATTTGTGAATTCATATAATCCGATGGTGAACCCCTTCGAGCACCTCTCGCCTGGAAATCCATATGGAGAGCTTCCGGATTCTTCCACTCTAAGAGGAATCATCTTAAAGATTCATTTGCTTAGTGTCGGTGGGAAAAGAGATATCTGGGAATGGCAATATCTCTGTGGGAGTGGAGAAATAAGTCATCGAACGTAAAACTAACATTTTCCACGATTTATTCCAAATTCCACGGAATTTGAAATTATAAATTGGCATCAGAATGTACTTCAGGAGCTCAACTGAAGTCCGTAACATTGCAACCGCGACTCGCTCTGAAACATATTTTCTGATAGAATAGAATAGAATAGAATAGAATAGAATAGAATAGAATAGAATAGAATAGAATAGAATAGAATAGAATAGAATAGAATAGAATAGAATAGAATAGAATAGAATAGAATAGAATAGAATAGAATAGAATAGAATAGAATAGAATAGAATAGAATAGAATAGAATAGAATAGAATAGAATAGAATAGAATAGAATAGAATAGAATAGAATAGAATAGAATAGAATAGAATAGAATAGAATAGAATAGAATAGAATAGAATAGAATAGAATAGAATAGAATAGAATAGAATAGAATAGAATAGAATAGAATAGAATAGAATAGAATAGAATAGAATAGAATAGAACTTCATTCAGCATTGATAGCTATTATATAACAATACATTGATGTTACATTTGCCATAAACGATATAATCTATACATCGAAATACATCTTGATTGATTCCGTTTGAATAATATCTATACATTAGAATACATTTCCAATCTTTTTTTAAAAATATTTTCATTCTCTGACATCTTCACTAACAGGGGTTGATCATTATATATTCTCAAACCTTCAATGAAGAGGGCTTTTTCCAAAGCATTTGTGTTGAAACCTTGTATGTAAGCTGATCATTGAACCTCAAATTGTGATCAATCATATCTGCCCTTTAATGCTGTCTTGAAAGAGCACAGTATATAGAAGTTGAACTTTTTGTTATGGAAATCCTTGTTTTTCTTGAGATTTTTCGATTCCTCATCGGAAATGAGAACCAATTCCATACCTATGATTCATTGTTTTCGAGATATTCATTTCATCTTGAAAATGCATGGTTCTGATGGAATTTTCATGTCTGTAGATCCAGTTGATTTCAATGATAGAGTTTCTGATGAGCTAGTCTGAAACAGAGGAGAGTAGTTTATTCTGACAGAGAATGAAAACAATTACTCAACAGATGACATCGTGGTTGTCATCTCAACATGCAGTTTCCAACTATCCAACAGGAATCATCAGGGCAATTCATTCCGAATCTTGTGATTCCTTCATATTGGACAGGGTGCTCGAGAATCAGCTCGAAATTCCCCTATCAATCAATAACTTCGATATTTCTAATGAGACACCGTGTATATTCCAACTGGGAGAATTTGAATCTCTTTCGTGAAGTGTATCCTTTTACTATACCTATCTCTGTAGGTGTGGAAGGAATTACCGTATTTCTGAATGAAGATACTCTGAGAAAGCTTCGAAATGATGAAAACTGTTTTTTTAAGAACCAAATGAAATATTCAACATTCGAATAATGGAGATCATCATGTTGGAAAATATTCTTTCACATTCGCGAAATAATTCAATGATCAATACAAGAGTTGTTCGGAATGATGACCAACTTTTTGCATGCACATTCGGAACTGGTCCTCAAGTATGATCTTCTGACATTCCTGAATCACCTTCAGAAAAAAGAGGCACCATGTCATAATCACCATCAGTATAGATACCACCATACACGTTTATGCTCTATCGATTTCGACGGTTGAAAAAAATATATTAATTTTTCGGTGTCAAATGAATGAACATTATGACGGTTCACCGAACTATTATCATGAGATTCGTCCATGAATAACATAATCAAAACATCGTCTTCTTCTCCAACTCGCCCAAGAGCCCATAGAAAGAAGTCAATTCTCTTCTGGCAATCCATATCATGAAAACTTCGACGGATCGGAAAATGAAATAGGTGTTATTCGTGTTTTTCTGATCCTTCTCACACTAGTTTGACTTTCATTGGTTTCCTTGGAATTTTTTGGGTAATCGTGCTCGAATCTCCAAGAATTCATCCAATACCAAGAACTCATTATCCTCTTCACTTTCGGATATTGGGTATTGAATATGATACCCGTAGCACGAAATGCAATCAGAAACAATGGATCATTGGTGTATATATGATATAAGAAGTGAGCCTCCCCGATGAGGAATCCAAAAATCATAAAAAACAGGATAATCCATTACAAAAAGTATAGCTTTTATATATTGAGCTTTTTTTGGACATTCTGTCAATCTCAGAATATTTTAAAATTGTAGCCCATTTTGTCAGGCAACACTTCCTAGAAAGATAGAAATTCTAGATGTATGGTTATCCTACATTTTCACATGTTATAGAACGAGGTGGCCCACCCTGTATATTTCGTGAAATCGACTAATTGACATGAATGATGAAAACGAACTGATACAAGGAAGCATATTTCCCGTCAACTACAAGATAAACCAGAGTTCGAGGGATTTCAAGAAGCTATAATATGATTATCCATTACAGTTCAGTCAGATACGATAAAGGTTCAATGTGTTCCAGCATCATGAGATCAAAAAGATCTGGAGCTGAAGTTTCTTTCCCCAACTGTTTCTATTCTCCTCCGTTATTTCATTTTTGTTCCCAGTGTTTCTATTGTTCTTTGAATTTCAGTTGACTTTACCTAAACTCCTGCGGCAATATTGTCTGTGCATGAAGCTGTCGTTTTTAATCCGTGCATCGAATACCACCCTGATGAAGACGGGTTGAAGAATTCCATGAATATATTCCTGATGGTATGGTTCCTACAGATCGATGAAAATATCTAAATGAATCTGGGGACACATGAAACGTAGGAACGTAATGTGTGGGATCCGTATCTTGTAGGAACGTATTTCATCAGATAGGAAATTCATAGGAACCCTATTTTGTGGGAACGTGAGACATATGAATGTGATTCATCTTACGGTGATTCATAGGAATATAAAATATCGGAAAGTAAAACGTAGGACAGTAATTCGTAAGAATGGTGAAACATTGGAACCGTATCCTGTAGGAACCGTATCCTGTACGGACCGTATTCTGTAAGGAATGTATTTTGTAGGAACCGTATATGTAGGGACCGTATCCTGTAGGATTTCAGTATTCTATAGGAATTGTATTCCACTGGAAACGTAGGAACTGTAGGAACACTGTTGGAACCATATTCTATAGGAACCGTATTCTGTAGGAACCGTATTATGTAGGAAACATATTTTGTAGGAACCGTATTTTGTAGGGACCGTATCCTGTAGGATCCGTATTGTGTAGGGACCGTATTCTGTAGGAACCATATTTCATGGGATCATTAATTCATAGGAACCGTATTCCGTAGGATCGGTAATTCATTGGATCCGTGGTTCATAAGAAAAATATTCCATAGGAATTGTTTTCCATAGGAACGGTTTCTTGTGGAAATCGTATTCTGTAGAAACCGTATTTTGTAGAAAACGTATTTCATAGAAACCTTATTATGTCAGAACCGTATTCTGTAGGAATCATAAGATCCGGAACGAAGCCAAATTTCGCACTGCAGCAGGACAACCAGTCTAGTTGGGCTAGTTGAGCAGAAATCGTACACAAATAGTGCTCGAGAACTGAACACTCACAAAATATTATTTCAACAAATCTCATTGGTTGATAGGAAATACAATGCAGAATAGGAATAATGTTCCTTCCTGTCAGTAAGTAATACCTGAAATTGATAAGGGGTGATGAGGATGTTGAAAAAGTCATAATCTATTGATTCAAGGATAAGGAGACCATGTGCGCAGTCGATTGGAATTTTTGTGATCTCTGATAATAAAGGAAAGATTCTCATCCGAATACATGAAAACAAGTTTATACTCAAACAGTCCAACATTTCTTCCATTCCAATTCTTCATGTTCCGAAAATGATCACACATAATTTATTCATAAGTTCATTTTCGCATTATCCAATCTATGCCGTCGCCTATTGGGATAATGATTTTTCAGTTCTTCCACTTACTACACTATGCAGTGTTATTAGTTCTGATGCAGTCGTATCAGTTACTTTAGTGTATATCTATCATTGCGAGAAAAATCCGTGAACATAGGTGTGGAAACACAAAACCATGCATTTCCACAGCGTTATATTTGAGAATGACAATAATTGATTTCCAATTTTCAGCGAAACGTTGTGGAATGGTTTTGATAGATTCGAATACCAGTGGTATCAATATTTGAATTTCTCTGATTTTCCAAGAGATTTTCATCGGGAAAATTGCATATTTAAATGTTATGTGATGAATGTCATCTCATTCGAAACTCGTTTCAGTGTATCAAAGAGGATATTCTAATTCAAGATTCGAATATTCTTTGGACAAGATTTGAAATTGATGTAAGCTTAATGTGGTCATCATTTTCAACAAAGCTCGTTTCGTTTTGCCTAGAAAGTTCAGAAATTCCGAATACTTCCGAAGATGTTAAAAAAAAAAACGAATATCTGCGATTTCGTATTCATTGGTTGACTGTCGGAAACTAGCACGGTAACGTTAGACATAGGAACTATCAGTTGTGGACTTCATATCTTCAAGTAGGAGAAGAAAAGAATGATTAGTTTATATTCGATCAAGATTTATTCTATCCCCATTGAAGACAATCTGGTTCTTCTCGAGTTCTGACTCTTTGAATACGAAGATCAACTCCAAATATAATTTTTCAATCGAAACGTTCCATTTTTCATCATCAACAGTTTCGAAAAATCGTAGCTTTTGGAGGTGTTAACCGGTTTGATTGACATTATTCATTCGATAAACAATATTTCATTGTTACTCATTGGACGTCATGAATGGTTTCCCCTTTCGATTTTTTTATAAAATGATAAATATGATGTTATATCTAGCCGTGCACATCATAAAGAAAATCCTCCAAGCTGGACCAGTTCGCAGAAATGTTTTATCTTCCTCCTCGTGAATTTTCAATCAGACACCCATTTCGAATTTTCTTGATATCGAGATGATAATTTACAAAATTGCAGTTCATTCGTGCTTGGTCAAACCACATATCTTCGCTAACCACTACTGAATATTATTGGGAACAAATGAAATTTCCAAGTGTTTCATTTCCATTTTTGACCACTCCGAATACATATTCAACATTCATCAGCTTCGTATATTTTTTCCTTGGTTTTGTATTTTTTTTTGTAATGGTTAGGTTGTAAGACAGAGAGCATGATTCACGTCATACTCACCTGACACCTCGCCTTTTTGCCGATCCTATTATGTTTCTGATTCTTTCACATGGGAAATAGACACTATCATCATTATCATTATCTCAACAACAAGAGGAATGTGTCACAAGTGAATTACTGTAGTCCATACAAAATGTGCTCTGCTGTAAAAGAGCTATTTTTCGATTGGTTTATAAGCCACTTTGAAATGGAGAGCTTGTAGACATATAACAAGTCCAGAAAATACTGCTTTTTTTCGACGAGTAGACCAGATTCTAGAACGAACCGTAGGCGAGTCCTAGATGTCTACGAGTCCAATAGGAAACAGTGTCCTTCAGAAAAGTACTATGTAATGTTCGAATCATATAGGAATAATGTATAATGTTTACATTATTCCTCGCTGGAATGGTACTTTCCAGCCAATAGTGAATACATCATAGGGCTGCATTCGTTTAAATCATACCCACCAAGATTTGCATATCAAAGATAACATCAAAGATGCGATTCTTTCCCGCTAATTCCGGGAAGTACATACGGCCCGGACTATGCCAAGAAAATGGTCTGTGAATAGGGTTCTTTCCCGAAAAAAGTTATCCTTCAATGGAGAATCCTCCTTGGCCTTGGCCAAAACAAATTCCATCTCTGACATCAAATGATGGAAGCACATTCTGTCTCAGATATCGAGGTAGAAATTGAATTTTTGATTCATTCCACCACTAAAAATTCATTCGAGCATAGTTCAGCAAGCGCATTGTTACCGATCTACACAAGGTTGGTGTTCGGAGATCTTCTCACTTTTTTCTCCAATGCTCCACAGCTTTTGGGATGATCAGCTCGAATCTGGAACACAGGGGACGCTGTAGGCTCACATCATGCATGCTGAATGATTGTGAAAATCTACAGAGAGATCATATTCCAGGGGTAGTGTTCCTCTCTCTCCCTTTTCCTTTTTCGCAATACGATGCGAAGAAATTGATCAGAAAACATTCAAATTGCTCAGTGAAAGATATCAAGATATAAAATATCATTTCACAAGAAAGCAAATTCTGTTACTGGATCGAATTCCTCAATCAATTCGAAGTCAAATCAATTCATTCTATGTTTCAAGAAAATGGGACCTTCACGACACGGTACAGGAACGAAAACATCATTGAGGTCAGAGATCTCGTTCAAAATGAACTCCACCATTTTGGATACGATCTTGAATTCTCTGAGATTATTCTCCTATCACGTTTCTCATTTGATTTCGAGTTGGATATTCTGTTGGCAGCGTATCGTAATCGCTCTTCAAGACGATCAATTCCGAGCTGGAGGTTAAACCGTCTCGACATAATATTATTGTTTCGGTTCATCCACTCGGAATGAGAATCATAGCCTATCTTGGCAAATTTTCTGATGAATGATATTTGGTGGAATCACTTCAAGAGCTGTGACGGTGGAATGATATTCTGGATATTACATATGGTTCGATCAGGCTTTATGTTGACAGATGATAAAGAAATCACACAAATAACGCGCTTATAGAAGAGAACCATGAAATTCCAGTCATTGCTCATTCAAAAAATTCAAACAATTTCCTTCATCTCAGAAATGTCGTGGGAAAATTGATTAGAGGAACATAAATTACTTCTCAACCATTCTTATAGGCCACTTCCGTAAAGTGTCAGTCCGATCAATTGAAAAATGTTCATCGTTTCCTATCGAGAATATTCAATTCTGACGCTATCAATCACCCGATGTGGATTTTCTTGACAGGTTCATTAGCGAATTTGATGCAGAATGAAAATATGCAAAAAATATGGTGGTTGTCGTTCAGAAAACGGCAGTTGGTATTATTCCAGGTGAAACCAGAAGTGGAATATTCAATTCGGATTCATGAAAGATCATCAATTTGAAAATACATTCATTGGTTTCGAGTGCATATCATTCCATCAACAGAGTGAGTTAAAAGGGATTGACGATTTCCTGAGTCGCATGGTATTGAATATGATAGTTAATTAAACATCGATTTTGAATTCCAAAACGTTCTCAAACCTCAAGATTGATCACACTAGGTACACGTTCAATTTTTGTTATCTTCATTTCTTGTTCAGTGTAGAGTACTCGGATGGTTTTGAAAGTTCTTGTATCAGGAGCGAAGGAACACTTGACAATCAATATAACTACAAAAAAACAAGAATGGCATGAGAACATCTGTAGCTTTACATGAACGTACATGGCATCACATTCGAAAGTGCATCAAGTGATCAAAATCATTCGAGACATTAGGAAAATTCGTATTGTTTTGAACTGAAGGAATGCAGGAGATAAATATCGGTTAATCGAATTCCTATCTAGTCAAATCAAATGGATATTCCATCGAGCAAATTTAGGTCGGTTCGTGAATTTTCTAATGAAATTTGACGAATTTCGAAGAAATGGATCGGAAATGAACGATGAGCTTCAGAAGATGTCCTTCAAGGTTAGATATTCAATTCCAGTACATATAATATAATTAAAAAAAAAACAATCCTACGATCTATAAACAGAATAAGTATACAACGAAACCAACAAATCTGAAGAATATTCATCATGAGGAAATTTGAAACAAAATCAAAATCAGAAAGAGAATCAGAGAACAAAATGCAAAAATTGAAAATTCACTCATAGAGAGAGAGAGAGAGAGAGAGAGATAGAAAGACATGAGAGAATGAATTGGAGAGAATGATGAATCATTTTACAAAACATCTTCCGGAGACAAATTTGCGAATCATAATATCCAGGGAATTCTGAATCAAGTAGTCACAAATGAAAGTTTCAGTGAATATTTCAAACGAACTTCTAGTGAACTTTCGCGAATCGAGAAATAAATGGAATATGTTCCATCAACAAATTGAGGGGTTTTATTTATCAAACTGTTGGAAAACAAATTGCTCATTACTTGTCTTATTATTGAGGAGGCGAGCGAGAAAGTTTCGACTCGTCCAGTTGAAAAACTTCTTTCGGAATATTAGATCATTCCGTTCCTGAATTGGAAGAATATATGGCTGTACCATTCTCTGAACATGTAGAGGGAGAAAGATACGGAAGGCATATTCACGCTCTTGTTCGATATAAACTTCGAGATCACTCAGGAACCTTTAAAAATACTACTATTACTGATCAAGTTCATCTAGGTTCTCTAGTTTATGGTAGGTTGAATCTTTTTTGACGATTTGTGGTGGTATGATTTTCCTGATATAGGCCAAGATATATGTAACTGAGGTTGATGGTAGGGGTACCTTGGTGCTCTCCTCTTTTCTTTTTTTTTATATTTGATTTGACTTTGAGTATCCTAAAGAACACCATCAGATAAACTCGGTCCGTTTTCAGTCTTTGTTATCTGTGATTCTTCAATAGATCCTCCTTTGCTTCTTCTAGCAGTTGTCGTCGACAACCAGCTCATGTCCTACAATTTTTGTGATTTTTTATACCATTCCTTACTTCAATCATGTTCATTCTCGTGGAATTATAAAGTGGGATCTCATGAATACGTTACTAATGATTATGGATCCAGTGTTGACTATAGTTTTTTGAATGTATATCCCAAACAAGAGTTAAACTCCTCACTATGTTGGCATGACATTCTGAGAATTGAACGGAGGTTTTGTTATTGTCGCTTGTCAACTCAAGAAATACAGATCATATGTTGATTCCGAAACATGAATCGTCCGAATTTCAGGAATGTTATTCATGTCGCTCCATCCATGTACAATTGTATTTTCTATTAGATTCAATCGACAGATTGGAATCAGGGTAGCAGATTAATTGCCGATTCACCACCAAGATGAATTTTGATATATATTTGAATCATATCTGTATTCCAAATCTTCGAATGACAAGGTGTCACTGACAAATGAAGAATTTTTCTTAGACATATCTGAAGGTTCGATCCCAATCTCAGTGATATGTCGGTGCACAAATATGAAATGAAATTTAACCCTGAAAAACTAAATTTTTTTAGTGAAGTCTAGATGCGTATTTCGGCGACTAAGTTGCCATCCTCAGTAGACCTGAAAAGTGAAAATGATAAGCGACTCCTCAGTATCTTCAAGATATTCTCCAGAAATTACTATCGAGAGTGATCGTCCGTATTCAAGTCAGGTTTCTTATACATAAAATAATATCACGGTTCAATGAATCATTGCAATTCAGCGAACTGTAACAATCCAATGATAGTCAAGTCAGCAAATCGAATATTCCAGTGTATGTTCATTAATTGGTTATTATAACGATGAATGAAAATACTTTCCAAATTATTCAATTCCTGATTGTTCGTTACATGTTTCAGAACTTTCAAATCATCTAAAGTTATTGGATAACAAGTCTCAAGAATATGTTGGGCAACACTTGATCTGTCGAACCGATTGTACCTGGAATGAGCAACATGCTCTTAGAATCTAGTTCCTATGTTTCGTTCTTTCAATACTTCATCCTCATCATGAATTCATCCTCTCTACAGATATATCGAGATGATTGGATGAATATTTCAAATCTTATCTTTATTTTCAGGAACAAGAAGAGAAAATCACAGAAAATACCTATTGACATGATATCGATATGAATTTCGAATTCGATTTTCCTTTCTCTAGAGACCTCTGATACCTCCGCCACTCACAGTGAATCACCGCGTATATGAAACTGAGATCGTTGTTACCTCTCATCAAGTAGTTTCTTCTCTCGTTTCCATTTCTTCCTCCTCACTTTTCCTACCACTTCTCCTTATCTCGACTACTCCAACAATATCACTCCAGCTCAATGATTTGTTCAATATCGCAAATGAGCGAATGAACTAAGATATACTGCTCTATTCTCATAACGCACTTTGGTTTTGGAGCTTGAGGGCAAGCTCTCATGGAAGTTACAAGAACTCACCAAGATATCATTACGGTCTCTTCGATCGCTTATGTACTAATTCTAACTAGTGAATTGCTCTTTCACTAAAATTTCTCTCATCATCCTGTATATCATTATAAACGATATTCCACCCAACGTTTCGCGATCCCTCAACTCTATTTTGTTTACGAATGTCACGACTGCATTGTTAGTCCAGTCGTGGGGGTTTTTACCGTTGCAAAGAATCTGAACTTTCTGAAACTCGTTTCTTGGCACCTGTCAGAACTGCACCTCATCCATCCAGAGATTTCTCCTGCAGAGCTGGGAAGGTTAGAAAAACCTCGATTTTTCTTTTGCATCAGAGGGTATTCATGGTATCCTCTAACATTATTTACGACACGATACGATCATCTGTTTCTATTGTTTCCTGTCAGATATCTACCAGATACCTGACCTTGCCTTCTGAACAGAGAAGTGCCTGAGTTCCTTATATCAAAAGGAGCGGAAAAACATAATGAATGGAAATGTGGATGTAGTTCATTAAGTGGATGTGGATGAATCAATAAGTACAAGACAATTATAGTCATATTGAAATTCACTTCATTTCTCTTATGGTGTTTTATCGAACTCCCTTTTTTCCAAGTCAGACAGTACTGCATCGTTGAACACATTCCCATCCTTCTTCGCACTCTCCATCTTCCTCTTGGAAATCAGAAACAGGGGAATTCCACCAGGCATATATATGTGGAGCACATATCAGACATGCTTTCATGCAGCTGCAGCCGAGGTGCTACACTCATGCATGTACTCATGGGACAGAATGTACAGAGTCAGATCTGGAGCTGCGTTTCGTGACCTTTTGATAGGGGCGATTCCTCCCATCGTCAGTGACCTCCCATATTCTGACGGTGAAAGATCTCGACCCAGCCACGTCTGAACTTGGAGGCATGTGCGAAAAACGTGGTGGACTGCATCTTTGGTAGGTCTCTAGCCAACAACAAGGAACTTGGGTTTGGCTACTGACCGTTGGCACCTCAGTGTATCTATGGTATCAGTCTCCAGCTCTTCTCCACCCAGTGTCACCAGAAAACTCCCGCCTGCTCCAGAAATCAGATAGGAGCTATAATATCTAGGGTATTGGTTGTGAGTTCTGAAGTTTAGAAAGTGTCGCACCCACTGCTTCAATGAAGATACACAATTTTTTGTATCCTGATCATACATAAAGCTTCTGGAAATTACTTTGGTACGGTATTACGAGTCTTCCACTTATATTTACAGTTATATTTGTGAGAACTCGATCATAACTGTAGAATGAGAAACTGCCAAACTCCTATGACAAATGAACAAAGGTGCCATTAGGGCTCTTGTCTGGACAACTCGGAAAGATCCGAGCTCTGGAATTCACAATGAACACTGCATTTATCATAATGTTCATATAAGTATATATGAATTCATGAATTTGCGTTATTCATATATATATTCACACATGAACACATAGGAACACAAGAAATTCTTCATTTCTTTATGTCCAGGCTTCTAGCAGAAATCAGCCTTCACAGCATTCTGTGAAATTTTGTCCCCGTATCTCAACCATGGTAAATTTGAAACTATACAACATTGAATTGGGTGATCTGAGTAGAAGTACCAGAATTATATCGGACACCCCACCTTGGCCGATGGAATTTTTGTCGGAGAAATAGAATGAAGCACAAATGGGTATCAACCTAGAAGTCAAGTTATAGAAAGTTTGGATTTGTTGCGAGTATAGGTGGCTTTTTCACCTATCACGACTGGGCTATCTCGACTATACCAATTCGTATATTCACCCTTTCCAGTCATTATCTAATTGTTTTCTTTTGTTTTCCAACCGATAGAGACACAGCATACACGGCATGATGGAGGAGGAGAATGTCATCAGACCGCATCAAGAAATCGCGCAGCTGACGTTGGACGAAAAAAAGTTTTTGTTGGCAGTCGAAAGGGGTGATGTTGCGTCCACCAGACGGTGAGTATTATTCGTTCGCTCTTCAGTAATGATTACATGTCGGAGTTCAGTGATGGAGGGCTTGGCGGAGTTCGCGAGGTCATTGCGAATTGTATTCAGTTTTCGTCTGGTATATCTATCATACGGAATATGCGGGTGAACCAATTCTATTTCTAGTGAAATGATACATGAAACGTTGATGATCAGGAATGATGATATAACATATTTCTATAGGCGTAATGAGGTAGGATCAAATATGTCAAAAATATCTCTATATCTTCTTTGATCAGTGTTATATTTTCTTTCGAAAACACGAGAATGAATCCAATATTGTTCGAGAGTCATCGTGATAGCCAGCGGTGGGATGTTGGGAGAGAAGGGCGGTATTGGTTTTTTTCTTGAAAGTTTGGAGGTCATCAGCATCAAGAAAGACTTCAACGTTCTAATGATGAATGATGTTTGGTAGAGAGAAGTTTGTCATGTTTCGAGCCTGACGAAGAAGGGATGGCCAGCCTGGGCTTATCTTAACAATCTACGTGGAGCTGCTCGTAGTGGCATGATAGACGGGTTTTCCGTCAAGCTGTGTTCGTGGAAATATTTATGTTCTACGGAGGTCAATGGATTCGTGAGTGTAGGATCACCGACTAGGCGAAGCTCTTCTGAATAGAATCTGAAAGATTCAGCGTACCATGTTTGGGGGCTGAGCTACAAACATGTGAACAGTGTTCCAGGACAGGTCGAATTCGTGCTTTGTAGATCAAGAGCAGTTGCTGGGGTCCGAAGTACCTCTTTGCACGAAATAGAAAACCAAGATATTGTGAGGCAGTTTCAGCAATGGACCTCACATGATGTAGCATGTTGACTCTCTTCTGAATAGAATACGAGATCTCCAGCGTATGTTTGGGGAATGAACCCTTAACATGTGAAAAGTACTCGAGGAAAGGTCAAATTTCCGCTGTGTAAATGGTGATCACTGGCTGGGGTGTGAAATACCTCATCGCATAGAACAGGAAACCAGGTTTTCATGGAGTAGTTCTCGCAATGGCCCTCACATGATTACCCATGAGTTGGTGGAGATATAGAGCATGGATATTGTCGACTTCATAAGAATAGTGATACCTGACATCATTATATTGAACTCTACTAGATTTTCAGATCCCACCTGAAGCATCGACCTGTCTCCGTCTTGCAATTCTGTCCTCATCGGATGATAAAGGAGCTCTATAGGAGGAATCGGTATAATGATAATAATGATAGGGATGATATGATATGTACTATCGTCTGCAGAGCTATCAACTTGCCCCTATGCACCACCACATATTGCATTGTCTTGCCAGTTGGCATTTGTTGAAAAACACTTCGACACTATCTTATCCAGGCTCAGGCTCGAGACCTGCCGAACCTCGCTATACTAAGCATCATTCATCAGAAGAACCTGCAAAATTGTGAAGTAAAATTCGATGAAATCCCTCATCACTTCATTTCATCACGTCAAAAATTATTGATTGAAGCTCAGCTTCGAAGAGTATTTATATACATGATATATAAAATATATTTCATATATTATATATACTATATATATTATATATATAATGAGAATTTTTCTCACATCTATTTATGATTCATACATTTTTCGGTTCAATTTCTAGGTGGATCTCAATGAGAAATCAATTTAAAAGATCTAGACGGCGGTTACGCCCCCTGGCGGCTACCTGGAGATGATTTCCAGGATTCTCTTCTGGTCACTTCAGACATGAATTTATGAATGATAGGTTCCGGATACATCACTTTCCATTCTTAACTGACCACCCTATATCTATCGTTCAAGCTGATATGTTTGTATCGAATATATTTTGTATTTTATGTTATATGTGGCTACAAAGTTCTACTCATTCTGATCTCATATTGAACCGATGAACCTTCAAGATGATGATTCCTGTGATGGTTCCCTAATATTTGGAAAAAAATGTTTTTCGAAACTCTTCATTTCTTCAAACGTTTTTCTAGATCAACAGGAAATTGCTTCCGTCATCACTCAAAGCTTGCCAGCCCCTGTGCGTTCATTCCAAGCATATTTTGCTGAAAAAAAAATCAATTATCATCTCGAAAACGGCTAAGGAGGGGTTTGAGAAAATATTTCGAAACATGGAAGGAAATCCTCTATTATGTTCGAGGAACACCGTGTTAGTGGTGTTGGGAGAGTAGGAATGAAATTCTTCTTGAAAGTTTTTAGGCCTTGAGCACCAGGAAATACTTCACATGGCGGAGAATTCCATACCTTCGCCGTTCTATTGATAAATGATGCTTGATAATGAGAAGTTCGGCATGTTTCGAGCTTGACAATGTATTAGGGGTATCCCAGCCTGAACTCGTCTAGTTCGTCTACCTGGAATCGTTTGATTCTAATTCTTATTCGATGTGTGATCAAGTTACGGGTTGTTACACTGCACTGTCAAAAATCTTTTGAACGTGTACAGCATGTTCGAATATTGACGTGAACAAATTTTCAAGAGTATCTGTCTTCCGTTCTCCAGATTCTTCAAATACGCCATCCGCCATGAATTTTCCTGTATATCTACATACATGTTGTCATATAGTGATACTGCCGGCCGGATTCACGTGATGATGAAAATATAACCTTATTCCTATTTTCAGTCGAATCAATGAATAGGCAAAGCTCCAGAAGTGTTTCAAGTTACGCACGAACAAATCTGTCATAACAGTATCAGTCACGATTTACATTTCCATCCACAGTGATTTTGTTTTGAAATGCTTCATAAACATCTCTTCGTCAGTTATCGAAAGGAAGTGGAATATTTATTTTGAACATGAGATCAATCGAAATTCGTCGAATGATGAGTGTGATCACTTCAGGTTGATATCATCATTTCATTATATCTATGAAGGGTTATCAATGAGTATTACGAATTTTGGAATGTGGAAGTACTTAATCGGGCAAGTAGATAAAGAAAGAGTTCCGATGAACAGAGTGTTATGGTCTGTGTTGTGTGTATTTTTGCACAGTTACTACGGAAAGTTATCAAGGAATAATCGAGTTTTTTTCTGAATTTCAAGAATTTCTTATCAGAAACTCAGAATCATTCCGACGAATATGTTTGACACGTCTTCAATTTGTTTGTTGGATCACCTTGTACAATACTCTTCTTATATCTGGAAATCTATTTCACTCTATCTATCTTCTCTATCCATTTCTCATTTCGGAAAAATGAATATATGGTTTATTCCATCCATCCGTTTTCGAAAAATATTATAGTACACGTAACAAGAGAAGTCAATCGCATATTACGCACGATGTGGGGAGAGATACACACGTAGCCGCGTATACAGTGTGGACCAGCCAAATGGAATGAATTCGATAACGAATGAATGAGAGCATGTTGGGAGAAACGCTTGGACACATCGATTTGTATTTTCAGATGCGCATTTTTTTCAAAAAAATTATTAAATAGGGTCTGTCATGTAACAGTGACCGATACCAACTCTCTCATTTGAAATACAACCCCCTGTATGTTATTAGTTTTTTGAATTCCTCAGAACATTCCAGACATGATCCATGTATAATGTTTCATACCTATCTCCAACTGTTTCGGAAATATTGAGTGTTTTCAGATGTATTAAAAAAATTATCATTAAAAAAAGAAAATTATTTTATTTCACAAATTCACTACATTCCACCCGATACTTATTTCCCATTGAGCTCTTAATATTGAGAAAATGAGAAAAATCCATTAATGCGTTCCTCTTCAATGATATGAAATGAAAAAAAAACTTAGCAACTTGTTGTCTGTCTGCATGACAGTAGTGATCAGTGTCAGTGCTATTGTCGTTTGAATTTCGTCAACTGTACGTGATAATTTCAGAAAAATGGTTCATTCAACAGAAATGCACAAAATAACCATTCTACGAACGATTGGTTATGGAGATAGCACGCACGGACACAAATGGAAGTTTCTCGATTATTTCACGAAAAATTACAAATTACAAATTTGCCGCCTATATCCCAAGGGGCAATTATCAAAAAAGAAAAACAGTTTCGCGAGGTTGGTCATGTGAGACAAATGAAAAAAGTACCTACCAATGCAGTGAGTGTTGATACGAAATTGGATGTTATGCTTGAGTTTCAAGAAAACCCACGTAATTCTGGTCGAAAAGCAGACTCACTGTTCAACATTAGCCACATATCAATTTTTCGAATATTAAAGAAAAGTGAAATGCATCCCCATAAAATGATGACAGCTCAGGAGCTAATGGAAGACGATTTCGACAGGAGAACGTATTTTTGTGAACAAATGATGGAAATGTTAGATAACAATATGATCCAATCAGAAGATGTTTTGTTTTCTGATGAGAGCACATTCACACTTAACGGTCATGTTAATCGTCAAAATTGCCGCTATTGGTCTAATGACAATCCACACTGGATGAGAGAGAGGAACATACACAATATTCTGAAAAAGTTAAGGTTTGGACAGGAATTGTTGGAAATCAACTGCTCCAAAATGATGTCGTGCTAACTTTGACTATCCTGATCTAGCAAACCCACAAGTTCCTGCCAATATAATATGGTTTCAGCAAGATGGAGCACCGCCACATTACCAAATCAATGTCCGGCAGTACCTGAATAAAAATCGGTGGATAGGGAGGCGTGGATCGATAGAATGGCCAGAACGATATCCTGATCTGACGCAATTAGACTTCTTTTTGTGCTGATATGTCGAAAGTATTGTATACCAAACTAAACCACCCAATTTAGATCCAATCACGCTTGCGATTTGATCAGTCACGCCTGAGATGTTGAGTAACGTTAGGAGACATTTCTATACCAGATCAGCATGTTGCCAAGACGTTCGCGCCGAACATTTTGAAAATCTCTTACATTGAAATTGATGTTTTTTATCGTTTTTTCTTTTTTCATTATTTGTGGAATAAAATAATTTTCTCTCCTCAGTGTTAATTTTTGTATACATCTGAAAACTCTTGATATTTCCGAAACAGTTGAAGATAGGTATGGGACATTGTACATGAATTATGTCTAGAATTTTCTGAAGAATCCAAAAAACTGATAATATACAGGGGGTCGTATTTGGAATGAGAAAGCTGGCATCTGCCACTGTCACATGACACACTCTATATAAATATTTCTAGTGTGAAAAAAATGCGCATCTAAAAATACAAATCTACGTGTCCACACGTTTTTCCCAACACGCTCTCATTTATTCGTCATCGAATTCATTCCATTCGGCTGTTCCATACTGTATGTGACTCCACGAGTACGTGTTTGCATTAAGAACTGAGTTGTGCACAATAATTTTCTTACGGCCACGAATTCAGTGTAAATACAGGAAAGAATCTATAATGTCAACTGTTATAGTTCATTCATTCATACTAATTTTTTGAATGCAATCAGATAATGGAATGATACGTCGACTATTTGGTTTGTGAGTAGCTATTGAAAGCAAGATATGGATTTTGACTTGGTATATTTTCACGACTGTAGCTAGATCTATCTATAGTCCTGTAGGTATGTCTCTTCTTCTCAAAGGAATTACGACCTTCATATGGTTCAATTCTTTTTCCAGCGTGTTCATCAATCTTAGGCCACCAAACTTATATGCGAAGTCTACATCTCATTACTACTATTTTCATTCACTCAAGAAGTACAATACCGAATTCAATAGTAGTTTCAAATGGTACAATGAAATAGAATACGAAAACAATACAATGTGAAGAATTGAGAGAGATAGAATTTGGTATCATTGGCGTAATGATGAATTCCCACATGCTCTATAATTTCTTCAAGTGTAACATAAGTACGTTGAAATTCTCAAATGACGTATTCCTGAGGCAATTCGAAGAAGAAAAGTCTGTATGAACTCGTGCCCTGAAATGCTTAGTTTCGGGGATATAGAGTCATGAAATTGTTCGTTTTTTCAGATTCATATTGTAGGAAATGGGTTTTCCACATGAAATTTGGTTTTTCGGATTAGGATATCAAAATTTCGGCGAGAGAAATATGTTCAAGATCTATAAAGAATAACTGCAGTTGCATAAATCTTATGACGAAAACCAATCATGTTCTGGAAAATTTGATAATATATCTCGAAATCGAATCATTTTTCGATACATTTCATAGGAAAAAAGTTATTTATTTTGACGAGGTCTACCACATACTTAGCTTCTGTAATGTTCTCAGCAACTTCACCCAGCTCCCTAGGAGCTGAGTGAAATTATGATTTCCCACTTTGAAAAAACCCCGGAAACCACATTCACATTCACACACGAGAAAGAGACACAAAATTCAATTCCAACACCCTGTATCGCCACAACAGAGCATTTCTCGACACAAGTTGATAAAATACTGTTTTTCTCAAAATTGTTTCAGGAATAGGTCGTTCAAATTTTTCAACGTACTCCTGTTACACTCCGTATAATAAATGTTAAAATATCATTTGGAATAATATGTGTCGTATATTCCTGGTTCTGATCTCATGTGAACTCCTTATGTGACAAAATATGAAAGAATATCACTCCAGATATCAATTCTGTTTTCAGATTATTGCAGAGAGCAGAAGAAACTGACTATATCAACATCAACTGCGTGGACCCACTAGGAAGAAGTGCCCTTTTGATGGCCATCGATAACGAGAACTTGGAGATGGTCGAATTGCTTATAGAGCACAGGGTCGAGACTAAAGACGCACTGCTGCACGCCATCTCAGAAGAGTTCGTTGAGGCTGTCGAAGTTCTTTTAGAGCACGAAGAAACGATACACCGGAAAGGAGACCCCCATGTATGTGAGCAACCTCCAAATCCATGAATCCATGAGTTACAAAATATGTTTTCGGCAAATCAATCAAGTAACAAATTGTTATTCAGAAACGATTAAGAATATACACCTTACAACTCATAAACATATGAAACATTCTCACATGGAAATATACAGCTCAAAATCATACACGAACATACATGAGATATTTTAAATTGAGAATACAAATTTGAATTTTAGATTCTTCGACTTTGATCAAGACTTATTATTGGGAAGTAGGGGAGTTCTCAGATATTCGTCGATAGAGTAGAAACAGTGGAACAGCATGTGTCTTTTCAGTTTTAGTTTCAAACTGTTTCAATTGAGAAAGTTGAAATCTCGAGGCAGAAAATTGTATAGTCTAATATTCAGTGAATTTATTTGGGATTTATTGAGCCTATATCGGAGTTGACACTCAAAGTTCTTTTATTTTCGTGAATTTGAAAGATGTTTGGAGATGTTTGAAGATTTGTACTTACCGGGTGTGTGTGCATACAGGGTGTGTCTCTCCGGGAACTGCATCGATCAATATATTGAAAGCTATTAGGGCGAATTTGAAAATTTGGTGGCATGCTACTGTTGATAGGGGCAATTCGGCTAGAATATTTTCGAGATGCCAGTATTTCTGGTAGTACCGGAAGTTGTTATCAACTTGTTCATTCCAAACAGGACGCCCTATGTATTGTTTCAGTTTCAGACGACGAATTCTGGGCAAATATCATGTATATACCTAAACATCATGTCATATACCTAAGCCTAACCGTTTTTGACATTCATTTATTTATTCGATTGGGGTTGATTTCCTTGTAGGAAAAGATCAAGTTCAGTGTAGTGAAACTTTTGAATTCCTTCAAACCAGAACGATCAATACAACCAAACAAATACAGAAGAGTCGTTGAAAATGAACTGCTGAATCAGCAAAACTAGCCACATTGTGGCTACAGTATACTTACTATTTTTTTGTTTTTCTCTTCTACTGATGATCGAATCAATATCATTGGAATCGTGAATTGTTCTCTTTTCAAATGTTTATACTAATATTTTTGTCCTCATCTTGATCATCGTTTCAGTTTTTTTTTCTAATTTGTAAACTGGAAAGGTAAAAAGTTTGAGAGTAGCAGTAGCTAATCTTCGCCTTTTCAAGGCAAATGTATGTACATTTGCTGAATGCAGCCGATTTATTATCGTTTTATTATCATCATCATCATTATTCGATACAAAGTGATCAGACAATAATATTGGAAATGACATTGGAAAAATAGTTCGAAGATTTTTTTTTCGAATGGGATTCCTTTATTTTTATATTTCCATATTATTCAGCATCTAGAATCAGCTCTTTTGCTGCTGTTATCAAGAAATGTAACCAATATGGTCAGCTGAGCATTTTTCAATGGAATGATGTCAATTGGGGTCAAACATTCGGAAATGATATACTTGGTGTCCACGTGACCTCCAAACAAGCCTCATTTTCCAGAATTCCGAGAGTAAGAGATTCGTGAGGTGACTCGACAGTGGTGATGTCAATATGATGATGCTATCTCAATATTCCATTCTCTCCCGTTACTTTCGGTTATAGATGAATCGTCTCCAACTCAGGAATTTCGAATGGAATACCGTTTATATTCTCACTCTCATGGATTCCACGGGTGAAGAATTGTTGCACCCCATTTTTCAGGAACATTCTTATTCCTCCATCTGGAGTGATCTAACTGCTATGAATGATCGAATATTGAGAATTTTCATCATCGATTCCAACTCTCCTGCCGAGTATGAATCTCATGCCTTCGAAATTCTGGAAACCTGATGGCTTCTGGCATGTATAAGTAATAGGTACTTTGAGACCCAGTTACTTTCATTTTCTAGGAATAAGGAAAAAGTCTGCACACAGGAGTAAAATGCCTTCTGCTCCTTTTGCGTTTGCTACCGTCAGGACATATGGAACCTCTGGCATATTTCTTGAAATATATGGCTTCCGGTGGTTCCCTACCTCTTATAAGAAATCTTTACAGAATTCCTAATCCTGTCAATTTTTAGTTCAAATAGATATAACCAATATTGCTCATTGATCCAGTGAATTCCACGCCCACTCATTCCAGAATTCTGGACTGGAAAGGCGAGTCAGTTTGCTGAAGTTACTGATCAAAACGAGGCTTGAAGGAAGTGACTCCGTAGAGGAATCAGTCGATGAAATTGAGCTAACAGATGTTGGCGTGGAAGTCAACAATGGATAAGTCGATACTCGATCACTTATTATTGGTTTATCAGAAGACTATGAACCTAATGTGGTGCAGATGCCCACATTATCAACTACTAATACACTGCATGCATTTCTAAAAACTGTTCTTCATGTTCCGCAACTATTTTTATGTCTGATCCTCTGTAAGAATTGGAAATAGAGAGCACCATTGGCTGGGCAGAGCCACAGATACAGTTTCCATTGCTGGCTTCGATGGTGGGGTTATGAAGGGGCTGATTGTAAGAACAAACCGTAATAATGGTGTGTCACGTTTACTCCCCAATAATATCTGTACCAGAGGTCCCGAAATGTTTGACTGAGTGCATTCGGACGTAAAGTTCAATGGGGTCGTGGATCCACCTACAAAGTCGGAAACTGGAGATGAATGGAATTCATTGATTATCGTTTTCGAGACAAGCAGCTGAAATAACGAGAACCTTCAGGATTGGAAATGGTGATGGATTCTTCAACAGGCAAATTGATCAATGCTTGAAGCGACAGGACATCGAGCATCAGCTCATTGAGCCCTTGAACTATATATAAATAATGGGTGTTGAATGTGTTGTAGGAATGACGAATAGGACTTTTGGAAATTGTTGGACGTGCTAGTTGAACTAGAACCACAATGTCTATTTCAAATGTAGGGGAAATCCAACGAGCAATCCAATTTCGTGTATGCTGCTGTAAAAATTCCTTCGGAATAAATATCATTCAACTCAAAATAACGTTCATCAAGGATACATAAAGAACATTGTAGGAAGGCAATGAGAGGAGAATGAGAATCTATGATGGATGATGAAACTCATAGGAATTCTTTTCATACCAGAAACCACTCAAATAGAAATGGGTTTCCGAGTCGTAGAGAAAAAGTGGAGGAAATATCTCCACGAAAAAGGCAATATTGGTATTCATGTAATGGATCACGAAGGAAAGTACGTATTCTCCTATCATACGCCAGACCTTGTTACGTTTTTTGGGAGTCAAACAGTAAAATTTAATCTTTGAATAGATGGATGCTGTCTCGGTATTCCTGCAGATAAACTGTAACAATAAATTTAACAATGAATTTCAACAAAATGTGTCCGAAGATGGATCTTTGAGAGTTTGTGAACTGATGGAATCATTACAAGGACTCAAATAAGCCAGTAGAGTTTGGAACATGGAATTGGATAAGATCTCACAATATCTTGTTCGACACGTTCTGAAGTTAATCGTTGGAAATACTATATGAGTTATGAAGATGATATCCATATCAAAACGTTCATGTGAAATATTTCTACATCAACTTGAACTATGAGTATCTGACGAATATTATCATGACTGAACTGAAAATGAGAGTCATTGAAAGAAATTTCTATGAATCAGCAACAGTATTTCCGAGAGATTTTGCTTTTTTGGTAGTGTCTGTCACATGTATGTCATCCGAGTGAACTTAACATACGATATGCTGTTGATATGGATAGCAGGTTCAATGTAAATCTCGGGAAGCATATGTCAAAATAATTCTTCATACCATAAGTTCACCATTGATATGGAGCTCGAATTCGAATGAAACGAACATTTTACTCTCACTGGTGATTCTGATGCAGAATGGGATGGTATTTTGGAAATAGACGACCTATGAACGGCTTCGTGTTTACATTCCGAGGGTTCAAAATTTCATCGAACTCTAATAAATAACCAAATATTGCACCATTACATTATCGACAATTATATTATTATATTATCTTCTGTAAATTGTAACTGACAATTGTTATTTGAATTATCTCTGTGAGTTATTGGAAGTCTTGAAAGTTATTTGTGTTTCAGTTATTTGTGTTTCAGATTCTTGAGTGAGGACAGAAAATGTTTGTCACTGAACTGAAATATAAATATAAAGTAACCCAAAACAAACGTCAATCGGATATAATCTTTCGAATGAGCGAATTCATCCACTTGCAAAATTCCTTTTCTTCATATTCGTCTATTCTGTAACTCGAATGCACAAGCTTTAGTAGCGCGTCCCCATGTAAACAACCGCAATGAGAACTGAAAACAACATTGAGCCGTGGCAGTGGAATTACATTTCAAGTTATTTCTTTCGTGTAATCATTCCGCTCTCACAGTATGAAAGTTGGCAACAACCAACTAACTTCCAACTACGCGTGGACGAACTGTCACTTGTTATATGTATGTAGGTAATGAGATTCACAAACAATGATAGCATCACGAGAAATTACATGAAATTCCAATCAACGGAGAAATGATGCTTGGAACTTTTCTCATTGGTTTATTCATACTATTCTTTGTTCGAATCGATCTGTTGAATGAATTGGAAGAGAAGAAATAGTATATGAGAGAATCCTATTCAGATTATGTGGTTCACTGAAGATATTGAAAAATTGAAAATGTATTATGTATCAGTTCGAAGCTCATCACAGTGATAATACTCAACACTCAATGCTCCATTTTTGCAGTTTGTTGTTATTTCATATTGATTGGTATGTTTGATTGAAACACAATATACTGAAATTCGAAATCGAGTAGTAGCCTCCACAATGGTTGGACAAGTTTAGGTTAGGTTTCATTTCACAGAGTGATGAATTCATAATCATTCAATCCAGGAGGTAGTATATCAATTTCTCTTTGATATCCTGGGATTTTCTCTCTCCGTTTCTGAAAATGAATGAATGAACAAATGAATGAATTCTGAACTAATGATGATTATTGAAATATATTTGTAGTAAGGACAGATTCATGATCTGCCCAAGAATGTCACTGCCTTGAAATTCAAGCTTCAGATACCAAAGAGAGAATTTCGCTATTTGTCAGTGACATCTCTTTTGAAAAAATACATGAAGACAATTTTATTTTTGATAAAATCAAGACTCATAACATAGTGAACGTTTCGGAAACGATCCTGCTCCCATTTTCAACAACACTTTTTTTTCTTCCGCGATATTCTCGATGTTATATCGTTTTTGACACGAACAAGTAACTTTATCGATATTCATTCAGTTGAGTGGGATAGCATATTCATGAGTTTTATAGATCGAGGAAGATTCAGACAACATACAAGTGGAAGTAGGAAGATACTGAAAAATCTATTTACTTAAAAATACAAGATACATTACATTTAGAATAAAAGTTCAATGAAAATTTATTTCAGCTATTTCTCAATGTGACCAGAATATACATATAATATATACAAAGTTCGGAATGAAATTCATTATTTGTTCATCTAGTGTGTCCAAAAAAATGCTGGTACACGTTGATTATTTAACAGCAGCAACTCTACTCAACTTATTCTTTCCGAATGCGAAGGTTCGTGAAAAATGGTATCTCACCATACCCTCTTTTATTTCTCCCACCACGTCATACCTATATATGCATTTGAAAAAATAAAGTTCGGTAGGGTTGCAGCTGCGGGGTTGAACAAAAATTTCACTTCAATGGCAACAATACGTCAAATCAAGTTTCCGCTTTGTTCTCTTGAGTCACTATTGGTTGGACATTGATGATTTTATCCTGGCCTTCACGCAATTCTATGTCATTCTCAACCTCACTGATGCTCTGTGGGATGAGTACACTCCATTAGGAATTTCATTGTTTCATAATTACAAAGACCCCGATAATAATCTCTTTCAGCTCATATTTTTTTTCCCGATTGAAATCAGGTAATGAGAAATATTGAGTGTAGTTATCGACAATTTCAACAGGATTCATGAAAGATGGTACTAGTCATCAGTAGAACGTCCACCAAGAAAAGTAGAGGTTTTATTCTTATTGAATATATTTGTATCTCCAAATTTTTCAAAAACAAGGTGTCACTGACAAATAGAGAATTTCTCTTTTAGGTATCTAAAGGTTCAATTTCAAGCGCAGTGGCATTTTGGGGCAGATCACAAAATCTGTCCTTACTACAAATATATCGAAATAATTTATAATAACTTCTACTCTATTTTTTTAGAAACGAGGAGAAGAAATCCCACAGAAAGCTGGAAAATAAGGTTATTGGTTCGATAGGTGATATCCATTTCTGCGT
Source organism: Gastrophysa polygoni (assembly GCA_963576655.1). Lineage (NCBI taxonomy): Eukaryota > Metazoa > Arthropoda > Insecta > Coleoptera > Chrysomelidae > Gastrophysa > Gastrophysa polygoni. Next base: position 30,728,158 of record OY755084.1, on the reverse strand, counting down.
GCTGCCAAGTTTTCGGAAATATCCGTTCATACTAAAAAAGTCTATTGTATTTCTTGATACGCCATGGATGTATTACTATCACGATATGTATATATTTCATATATTTGACAATTCCATCCAGAAATTGAATATTGTGTCCTGTAATTGGGCCTAGTGCCTATTTGTACAATGAAAGAATTTTTTTATAATGACCAATGATTTTTTTCACAAATCACAAGTGTTCGCCGTCAGTTTGCTCTGCCACACTATTGGTTGACCCTGTAATTTCTGATACAGTAGTGTCTTACGATAAGTGTCATATATAATGATTTAGATCTCCTTCATCACTTCGGCTCATGATGGATTTCTTAATGGGACACCCTATAAACAATTGCATATTCGCATGCATCATCAGAATTTCTGTACAACCGTCAATTTCAGAATTTTTCTGGACTCAGGGCTTCTTCAGGTCTCAGAATTGTCTCCATGTGAACATTGGAGCGAAACGAATATGCATGAGTGGAATCCAAGATATGTCTCAGTAGTGAAAGCTGAGAGTTCGAAATTTCCAGATAGTGCCGAAGTTTTTATATAAATGTAGGAATCCCCAGATGAATATCGATGAATATCGGAATTTCCAGATGGAAGTCAAAATTTCGATATGAGAGTCGAAATTTTGAGATGAAAGTGGATGGAATCGAATCGAAGATTTTTTCATTTCTAAGGTGAAACAATAATTCATTTTTACATATTTTTACAAATGACAACATAATTTATAAAAATGTTTAGTAAGGACAGAAGTATAATTTGAGCAGAATATGACTGCGCTCGAAATTTCACCTCAAGATACCTAGAAGAGAAATTTTGTTCTTGTCAGTGACACCTTATGTCAAATAATAACAATAATTGGGAGACGAATACATTCAACACATACTGATTTTTTTTTACTTTTTTATCTCAAAGGTGAACGTATTTTGAATGAATCTGTTCCCATTTTCAACATAGTTGACATTATAAATCGTCCGGATACTTCGTCTTTTGACACTTTTCAGACTGAAGAGTGTCAAGAGACACTGAAGAGTGACGAAAGAAGAAGCATCCGAACGATTGAGAAGAACATTTTCCAGTTTATTGAACACGGGAGCAGATTCGTTCCTGAAATGTGCACCACTAATACAAAACATACACACAAGACAATAAAAGACAAATACGAAATGTCTCTTTCAGATATTCGAAGGTAGAATTTCAAGCGCAGTAGCGTAGAGAGAAATACCCAAAAATTTGTAAAAATAAATATACTAACTAGTCAATCAACCTACGCATAGTAGTTCAATAAACAGGTGTGAACCGAAATTAAAATATATCAAATGAACGAACATTCTTCGGCCCTCCTAAGCTTCCGTAACACGAAGTTGCAGACAGCGTTACCATTTTATATTCTAACAAAACGAGAATATGTTCCTGACAACGTAGTTTTCCACATCGGCAAACGCTAACCACTGACGGCTCGTGCCCTCAGAATCTGGGTCTACCAGGGTGAATTTTGCTCTACTTAACCATTTTCATTTCTCGTTCTCAGTGCAAGTGCAAAACGATGACAAAGACATGATGGAATGAACAGTTGCTACTGGAATAAAATGACTATCAAGCAAAAATATATTCTGTTGGAAACGTAATGTCAACAACAATAAAGAAACTACATGATTTCAAACAGAAATAAATCATCTCGGAACTATAACGTCAACTCATTTTTATCTGTGGACAACACGAAAGGGAAACCTATAATGCTCGAGGAACATCGTGTTAGGCAGCGGTGGAATTTTGGGAAAGAAGGAATGTATTGGAATTTTTCTTGAAAGTTTGGAGGTTGTATGCATCAGGAAAGACTCCACCAGGCAAAGAATTCTATAACTTTGCCGTTCTATTGATGAATGATGCCTGGTATAGCGATGTTCGACAGGTCTCGAGCCTGACAGTGTAGGGGTGACCAGCCTGAGCTCGTCTGGTTTGTCTACTGGGAATCGCACGTGGTGGCATAATAGATGATATTTCCGATGAGCACCGACAGTGGAAGTATCTATAGTGAAGGCAGAGATCGCCGACCTTTTTATAATGATCTAGAGAGGTCAATGATTTGGTGAGTGTTGTATCATCGACTAGGCGAATAGCTCTCTTCTGAGCTGAATCTAAGAGTTTCAGCGTATGTTTGGGAGCTGATCTCCAAACATGTGAACAGTACTTCAGGTCCAAACATGTGAACAGTACTCCAGGACAGGTCGAATTTATGATTTGTAGATCATAAGCAGCTGCTGGAATGTGAAGTATCTCTTCGCACGGAAAAGAAAACCATTTTTTTGTGAAGCAGTTTTCGCAATGGACCTCACATGATCGTCCCATGAGAGAGCACTTTTGGTGGTGACACCCTGCATGGATATTGACGACCTCATATAGGAACAGTGGTACCGGACATCATCAAATTGGGCATTGTGTGATCAGCCTTCTTGGTGAACATACAAGCTTGAGTTTTAGTTGCATTACTACTAGTTGCATGTACTAGATTCTCAGATCCCCATTTCAGAATTCTTGTCAGATCTTCATTCAAAGCATCATACTGTGTTTTTGAACCAATATAAGCTAGCCGGCCCTAGTGTACGGAAGCATTTCAACTCAGACACTATTTGTCGATGTGTTATAATATAATCTGCCAAATCCATCATTGTCAACCTCTAATAAGTAGAAATGAAACAATGAAAATTATCGATTCCCGTCTAAGAAAAAATATACTGTACAACTCTCTATACATGGGTTGTCTTTGTCTAGAAATATTGGCAACACTGTGATGAATGCGGAAGGATCGAAAAACTACCGCCCGAGGAAAATGTTGCTGGGACTGCTCAGCGTTTTATGGTACTTGTAGCAGGAAGACGAAACAATCGATTTGTGCAGTTGCATGATTCATCGGAAGAATGCGATAATTACGATTGATGTTGGTTTCAGAGCGTGTTTTCGGAAGTTTTCCACTATTTAAAGAAAACTTTGAGTTCGAAAACACTGAAAGAATCAATGATCATATCTCATTATGACATTGATCTATCTTGACAATTTGAATGGAATCTGGCATACAGTTTTTGATAAAACTCGAAAATATTACGTTTTTTCTCGAAAACTGTATACCACATTTTTTCAGAATTTTTGATCTTGCCGTTTATTGTCCCATCGGTTTATATGAACCTCAACGTGGCTTTCTGACGGAAGAAAAACTAGCCATCGCAGGTCCTGAATTAGTTCCTAATTTTCGATGTTCGCTCGGCTGGCTGAACCAAACGTTACAAGCATTGGCTTTGCATCTTGAAAAGACCTTGCCATTGAGATATTAAATCACTGAACGTTGAATATTGAAACCAGTTTTGGAAAAAATTGTCATTTCTTCAAACAATTCAGCTAATCTGGTACGGTCCTGCCATCCCTGACGAGCCGTCACTGAGGCTATCTCAATTTTCTTCATGCTACGTTTCCATGTTTCCAGAGCTGGGAGGCGCTTCCGCCGGATACAGCCACATTCACGCCCGACATAACGCCGCTGATTCTCTCGGCGCATCGCGACAACTACGAGATCATAAAAATCCTGCTGGACCGAGGTGCCACCCTACCGATGCCGCACGACGTCAGGTAGGCAATTCACTTGTAATATTCCATGACAGCCTGACGAATCAGAATTATACACCATTTCCAGTTGTAGTTCGAAAAGAGTCGGTTGTATTTCCAAATAGCAATTTGGATTTGAGAATGCATCATTTCAATTTCGAACTTGATTGATTGATTTTGTAGTATATCATTTTGATTTCAGAATAGTTCGTTTGAATTTCAAGATCTAATATTATTTCATTTTTCGCTTGAATTACGAGTTGCATCTCGGAATAATATTACTGAATCTCGAGTTACAACTCAAGATTTAGTGATATTCTGAGTTGCAACTCGGAATTCAGGAGAAAAATGAAAATAAAATAGTAATGGCCCTTCTACGCTTCCGTACGTATCAATTGTATTTTCAAATAATCAAATTAATTTCAAAAACTGACTACTTCATTTCTCAAATAGTCATTTTCATTTCCATAAATATCGAATATATATATATATCATGAAATATCATATACAGGGTGAATCAAAAATGTGTACCGAGCTTTCTGGGGGTGATAGACCATTGAAAAATAAGTGTAGTTTGATGATTAAACTCATGGCTCAAAATGCATATTAAGGGAGATATATCCTTCCAAAGTTGATGAAATTAAAATAATTTCTACGCATAACTTCTGAACGATGAAAGCCACCCGATTGAGATTTTGTGCATGAATGTATGTTGTCAAAATACATTTTTTCGTCACACTTCCACATTTCTGATATTGTTATAAAGGGTGTTTTCAGAGGGTGAGTCATGATTTTTTGTATAAAACTTTTTTCCTTGTATTATTTTCGGTGAAAAAACAGGAGCATTCGATGGAGCGAAGAAAATTACATGAAAAAGGTACTCTTATTCAAATACAAAAAATTGAGCCGTTCGTGAGATATTTGAGTTTTTGTAGTTACATGATATCAGCAGATTGATTTTATTCATCGCGAGATTCATCGGTATAACGATATTTCAGCAGCATTTGCATTTCCGAAGCACTCGCCAAGCATTAGAAGCATATCAGTTTGTTCAGAGAACGAATAACCTGCCATATTTCTGAAAATCTCAGTTGATAATCGCAGTGAAAAATGACACTGAAAAACCACACGAACAAATCGACTACAACAATGTTGACTCGAATGTTGATGACATGAACGTCAAAATTGAGAACAAAATTATTCATCATGGCCTGCTGAAATATTGTTACCGATGAATCTCGCGATGAATAAAATCAATCTGCTGATATCATGTAACTACAAAAACTCAAATATCTCACGAACGGCTCAATTTTTTGTATCTGAATAAGAGTACCTTTTTCATGTAATTTTCTTCGCTCCATCGAATGCTCCTGTTTTTTCACCGAAAATAATACAGGGAAAGAAGTTTTCTACAAAAAATCATGACTCACCCTCTGAAAACACCCTTTATAACAATATCAGAAATGTGGAAGTGTGACGAAAAAATGTAATATTTTGACAACATACATTCATGAACAAAATTTCAATCGTTCAGAAGTTATGCGGAGAAATTATTTTAATTTCATCAACTTTGGAAGGATATATCTCCCTTAATATGCATTTTTGGCCATGAGTTTAATCATCAAACTACACTTATTTTTCAATGTTCTATCACCCCCAGAAAGCTCGGTACACATTTTTGACTCACCCTGTATATTTCGGAAAGATGCTGGAAAGGTTTGTGAGGTTCTGTGTATAATGTCATTATATACCTACGCACTACGCCAATGGCGATCAAAAGATAGTTCGGCTGTTGAAGTGCTCCTGAATATTCCACAAATATACTCAAAACTACATCGTAAAAAATTGTGAAAAGTGACACAGTGACTGAATATATAACTAACTGAATTTTCAAAATCCGCAAAGAATGACTCATCAATATACTTACTCACAACCAGTAACAAGAAATGAAATAATTATCATAATAGCGAAAACAAAAAACGAAACGATGAAATCACAGCCAGAACCATCGAACATATTACAACACCCCTACAACATACAATATCCCTCTGTTTCGGAACATCTATAATACCACTACAATGGAAAGAATCCGTCGTAACCCCTATCTTCAGAACAAGAGACTCCACTCTCATGAATAACTATAGATCCATCTCTGTCATCAACAACCTTGCCACAATATTTGAACATGCTTTGGAGAACAGACTGCTCGATTTTTTTAACATACAGAAAATTATAATAGACCGACAGTATTGTTTCATTATACAATTGCGTACTGAAAACGCCATAGCTGATTTCTTCGGAAAAAAACAGTGCTAGCTTTGGATGAAATATCAAAATGTCTGGCTTAATGGCTCTTAATTGACCTTGCAAAGGCTTTCGATACGGTCTCACACAATATACTTTCAAAAGAATTAGAAGCTAGAGGAATCGCCTTGGACCTAATGCTAAACTATCTACCACTGAACTAGACTGAACTACACCACAAAAAGTGAAGATTGGAAAAGAAGTGAGCTCAGAATTGACGGTCGAAATGGGTGTGCCACAAGGGACTATCCTGGGGCCACTTATTTTGTTGGTTCACATGAATAATATAGTTCAAATACAAGATTTATCGTCGAACATATCATGCTATGCTGATAGTCTTGATACTCACCGGTACAAGCTGGGAGGAAATAAAGTCGACCGCAGAGGCAGATCTAAGAGAATCACAAATCTGGCTAGACCATAACCTAAACACCCTTAACGTCACTCAAACTAAATCCATACCTTTCACACCCACAGGTAATACACAACTCCCAACAGAATATGTTATAAACCTTCACAAATCAAGTTGCACCAATACTAATACATGTACCTGTCCAGAAATAGACGAAGTATCATCCATAAAATATCTCTGATCAGCACACTCGCTGGACCGAGCACATCTCGAATGTTAGTAAACGACTTAGAACATTACTGCACAGATTTTGAACATTAAGAGACATCCTTCCACGAAAAAACCTACTAATGCTCTATACGTCCCTTGTAGAATCTATTCTAAGATACGCTGTTATAATATGGGGAAGGGCTTTTGTTAACAATTTACGTCCTTTATCATACAAAATTATATTCAGAAAAAAAAACAGTATTTCACAAATATACTATACAAAAAATCAAGAATCCTTCAAATCAGTCTTTTGTATGCTCATACATGTATAATTCGAGTATACACAACTAAAATTCAGGCCTAGGTATGGTTGTACTCAGAGAGCTAATCCGAGCCCATCTTGTAAAAACAAGGGAATATTTTTGTCCATGCAATACTTGAGTACCTGAATGAATTTGATTTGATTATGATATGATTTGTTGCGTAACATTCAAGCACCCTGTAGTTACTACATCGGGCACATTACCCTCCGGGCGTTAGGATCTATATAACGCACATAAATTACTATCACATCATGTGACTACAAAAGCTCAAATATCTTGAAAACGGTTGAATTTTGTGTATTTGGATAGGAGCACCTTTTCCATGTAATTCTCTTCGCTCCATCAAATGCACCTGATTTTTCACCAAAACGAATGCAAGGAAAGAAGTTGTCTCAAAAAAATCATGACTCACCCCCTAAATACACCCTTCATAACAAAATCAGAAATGAAGAAGTGTAATGAGGAAATTTATCCCAACAACATACATTCATGCAGAAAATCTGGTGGCTTTTACCGTTATGAGGAGAAATTATTTTGACGTTATAAACTTTGGAAGCTTATTTTTCGAACTTCACTAATTTCTCAATGTGCTATCACCCTCAGAAAGCTTTGTACACATTTTTGACTCATCATATTTACTATTAATCAATATATGGATTACATAACTTCGAAAATCGATAAACGTTATTTTGGGAGATCTGGTATATTTTCAGAATTTCCTCTATATCCAGTGGAGGTTTCAAATACTCATGTTCATAATATAATCATATCGGATTTATTTCGTCCTGATGAACATATCACTCACTCACCAGGGAGAAGTATCGAGCATTTGCACAGAATAATACGAAGAATCATTCTTCTCATATGATAGCTAAATCACCGCTTGCTCGTCCTCGAAACTTCTTCTTTAGTGCATACGAGCAAATTATTCAGAAGTTTGGAGTGAGTACATTCGATATTTGGAAGGCACTTATCATTCACGTTCCACAAAGACAACGAAAGTCTAATCACAGATTATATTGCAGAGGAATCTACATTTATATACCTCGAATATTTCAAAGTACTGTTTTTCTACTTTACTTGTTGAAAAAATTCTTTCGGACGTGTTTACTTTCGCTGGTTTTTCTCTAATTTCTTTGCTTATTTGTAAGTCAATTCTTCATAACTTCAGATAATCCTTCAAGTTGCTTCGATGTTTCATGGTGCTTGAGAGATTATATCTGTCGTGATCATGATTTTCCGAAATTCCTAAGATGATCACAAGATTCTCTCGTTCTATGTGCATTTTCACTTCATTATAGATCTCTTCCTGACCCTTGAATTCACATTCGAGTACTTGTAGCGTATCACGCAAATTACTTTATTCTGTTCCCAGAAACTGAACTTTGTTGACACATGCCTCTAACTTTCCATTATGTATCACTAGAATTGTTTGGATATCAGAAACAATGGTAGTTGGAGAACTAAGTTCAGTTAAATAATTTCAAGTTGAACAGAGAGTTGCGTAAAATTACTACCATCTGCACTCATTTCCTCAAAAAGCATGAAGTGATTCGCTGTTACTAGAATTCCAAATTCATTCAAAGTTTCGCTCATTGTCGATAACTTACGAGCAATCCAAATTACAGCAGTCAGGATCATGACCCGAGAGGAGACCTGTTAGATGATTCCATAGATAATACATTTATCGATTTCATAGAAACAAATGTGTGCGCATATGAATTATCACAGGATCGCCAATCTACTGAGTCAACTGTGTTGACAAAGTCATGAATGACTATGACAATTTTCTAGCTTTTCATGAATGATCTAAATGACACTAGCAGTGAAGTTTCCAGGTAAAATATTGCGAGCGCACACGTCAGCACTATAGCCTACTGATGATACTCCTTGGGAACCAGGTACGTCCCATGAAAAGTCATAGAGTGCGACTACACCGACAGACAATAACCGTTCACTGTTATCGCTTGTTTCAAAACTATTCACCTAACACAAACGACAAGACGCTCTAAGAGCTTCTCAGGCTGAGCGCATTAGTTGCAGAAAGCGCGACCGTGAAAGTCAAAAAGCTCTGCTCCCACATTTATGTTCCCCGCGTGAAAGCTTTCAAAAAAGATGACGAGACGACCACTCCAGGAAGAGAGGGAGTTGGACGGCAACTATTTGGGGAGTTTTATCCAGCTCGATAGATGTAATTTTCCAAGGATAAGACTCAAAAAAGGGATAGACTTGAGGGGCCGAGCGTCCACTTTCCTGTTGTCATGACGGAATGAGCAACTTTCTAAATAACAATACAGTGACATTGAAAACAGTTGAAATATAATTTTTCACGATCATCTGAAAAACTATCCTTACCACTGTTTTGTTTCGTTTAGGAATTAGCCCATTCCACTATGACAACAAGGAAGTGGGAAGTAAAATGCTCACGTATTGAAATGTTTCGGAAACGCACGCTAGCTGTGACTGCTGGTATCATAACTTTGAATACATTTTGGATTCGAGTAGGCGTGTATCGTGACTACCTCTCTTGGTTATTCAATGAACAAAACTTTCTGTGAAAAGAAATATTTCAGACATGTAGAAATTAGTTAGTTCAGTTGATTTTTCATACATTAGACGTGGGTTTTAGGAATGGAAAGGAATCTTGATGGCGACACCTGAAACGGTAGACTATCATTATTTTCCATTTTCTAATTTTCTAGTATCCTACCTGAATCACTTCTAGAAGTTTAAGTCTCTGCATTCTTTCACATAACATACATTTATACATCACATGATTTCTGATCTATTTTCCTGTGTACGTCAAATGAGTACTTATATCCATCCTATCATGTCTATATTATTCCTATATATTCCCATTTTCATTCCTATCTTGAACATTTTCGAGACATTCATTATCACCTCCATTCCAAGGAATGGTACATCCTCAGTTTCCTCATGAAAACAAAGAATATTTATTCGAACTCATATTGTGCCGAAAACTTGTGATTTTCAATTCCATAGCTATGGAAATACGAAAAACATTTGGCGGATCACTCTAATACGTGCTCAGAGAATTGTAAAATGAAGTCATCTCCTTCTGACCACTGTCTTTCGAACACCTGTATATATACATTCATCCAAGCTGATGGAAAGAACCATTATGTCGCATTATCATTATTATTACTCATCATTGCTTTCCAAACATATGAGTTAGTCTGGATCTTTGAAGTACATATCGTCCTAATGAACCATATTAACGTATCTACCGGGTGGATCATGTGATGTTCTCAGAGCCATCGTCAGAAATCTTCAATATTGCAAATATAATCTTGGATTTTGCAGTATGTTTCTCAACATTTCGATGATCGTATTCAGTAGTAATATCGCATTTTGATGAATATTCTCATAGAACAAATACATCAATTATGTGGTCCTCAAAATCGATATATATGGACGCGGGGATGGAAAGTTGAAGTATGGTATCATAATAATGGTGATGATGATGACATTGTTCATTTACAAGGAAGGGAAATTATGATCATACAATAGCATATTCAATAGAGAGTTGCTACAGAGCTATCCACAAAAATCATAGATCTCACGTGGGGAGAGGGATTGCCTTCTTTTTTCTTTGAAGGTCGCATTGGTGTCTGCTCCAAAAATTCTGGCCAGTTTCACAGTGTGTTTACCTTGAGGACTCGAAACTCCTGTGAGTATGATCCGATCGATCTTGAGGCACTTTTTTTCTTTTTAAAGGTACCTATTTGGGATACTTGTGAAAATAGAAATGAAAATAATAAAAAAACCTGGCCACCTACGACCACTTTTGGGCCGAAATTTCGAAATGTAACATCAGGAATTTCTTTCACGAAAAAAAAGACGGATTCTGAATCATATCACTTGTAACATACTTCTACAAATTTTCAAATTGTACTACTGTGGAATTCTGCGGGAAAACTAATGATAGTTCATCATCGAGGATCTACTATGAATGAATCCTCAATAATTTCGTCGTTCGAAAACACAGGGTGTTCGAATAAGAATTATGGTACCTCAATATTTTTCTAATATGATTTTTTTCCCGATAACAATAATTCTCAGTCAATACCCATAACTCTCTATGCTATGATCATAATCTGATGAGAATGGAATAAGAATGATTCTCAATGACAATAAAATTTTCCTTTCAAAAACACAGGGTGTTCGAATAAGAATTATGGTACCTCAATATTTTTCTAATATGATTTTTTTCCTGATAACAATTATTCTCAGTCAATAGCCATAACTCTCTATGCTATGATCATAATCTGATGAGAATGGAATAAGAATGATTCTCAATGACAATAAAATTTTCATGATCAAAAAATAATCATATACTCACTCATAATTCCTTTTCGTATTCCGTATCTTGTATTTTCGAATGAAGGAAATTGGTTGAAGTTCGTGCAAAGAAATCTTCAATGATGGACTGTCATTAGTGTCAGTAGAACATGTTTTTGGTCATTCATTCGAAAGAAAGAGAAATCCTTCTTTCTGGACACCCTGTAGTTTGTGAAAATGAAAATCTTCACCACCCCAAGTGATCCTGATTCATAAGAGGTCATTATTTCTTATAAGGAAAGATCTCTAATAGAACATTTTGAAATTTGATCATATCCCAGAAAATTAACCACTCTCCCAATAAATAAGCATCTCAGATACCTATCTAAGAAACGAAAGTTTTTCAAACTGATGAAATAATAACGATGTTACAGGGTGAGAATGAACGTGGACACCCTACCCTGTATATCTATTGAATAGTTCGACATGATCAAACATTATAGTATGATGTAAACTCATCTACCTATTGGAAATGGAATGGAAATGCAATTAATATCATACTGATGGCTCCACATTAGATGTTGAGAACTCTCATCAGGCGGATATCGATTACTAGATATACAAGCGTCAATTTCCCTTGATAGGCTTGAATGGATAATTTGGATTATAGTATTTCGCCAGTTCGATTAATCATTTGGTTTCGGCATTGACGTATTGCGACAAATTCAAGATCGAACGAGTCATGTGCTCATTCATTTGAAAGGAGGTTGGGAGATTGAGGGAATTTTCTATTTTGCGTCCATATGACACCCCGATGAGTATATAGCTCACATAACGATACACTGACTTTGATTTCCACTGGTATTACTGAACTGTCAGCCACATATAACATATATGATTACTATCTTCTAGTCATGCACCGAACTCACTTGTTCAAATTGGAAATATCATAATTAAATTCCATACGCGCAGTGAGTGATCAATCTGTCATGTCAATGTCAATCGTCAATGTGTCAGTGATCAATCTCAATGAGTGATCAGTGAGTGATCGGTTATCAATCTATATGCATTCGGAATACAATCCCATCACTCTGACAGCCATAGTTGTGTTGACAGGTGTAGCCATTAGCCACGTATTTTTTCGAAGTGGTACTTCACACAGCTTAGCGCAGAATATAGAGATGTTCCCGAACAGAATTCCATACATCCTATACATCCCATACAAAATTACATACATCGATTTTTCCGATTCTTCGGCTGTTTCTGTGAGTTTTTCAAATCTTCTCGTTTCCTAAACCATCCCTGTATTGAGGCGAACAGAACAAAAAAAAATTACAGAAGTTGCACTTCAACAACCTCGTCAAGGTATTGGAAATGAACTTGACTAATTTTGAAATTCACAATCACATGCAGAATGAAATGAATTGTGCTATTATATTATTGTACAATCACACAATTGCATAATTCTCAGTTGCAGAACTTCGGCTGTTTCGGATGTCAAGATGTATTCCGATGATGCACAATCCTACATTTCATATCATTCTAATTTCATCATAATAGCCCTTCCTTCGACTATTTCCTGGCAATTTCAGACGAGTTATTCAATTTCGGAATCATAAACTTCCATCTTCTCCGACTCTCTGAAATGATTTCGTGTACATCCCTGGGCTCACAATTTCCAGAAATCCAATTCTGAATTAATACTTCCAGCTACTCCGATCCCTTTGGAAATATGTCTTGTACGCTCCTGGCCCCGAAATTCTAATTTCTATAGACATTCATAGAAAATTCTAGCAACGTCACCCGTTCTTCCACCGCAACCAGATCCTTGATGAAAATCATAATCGACCCATAAAAAGTTCGAATCTAACGTAAATATCGATTCGCAACATCTTCCGAAAATAATGTCTTTCTCCATTTTCCCCTCCTCCAGAACCACATACCACCAGAACCTCATGCCATCTTTTTTCCGAGTAGCTCAACAATGAATATACGAATTTTTCAAAAATATGCGATGTTACACGACCGAACATTTTCACTATTTTTAACCATATCAGGAAGTTCAGATTTGACGAGATCTCCGAAATGACATCAACAACATCTACCCAGCATATGTTTCAGAACTTGAAAAAGTTTTCAAAATCTGCGAAATTTCTGAGCGTTAGAGAAATTGCTATCGGACCCTGCTCTCCATATACCGTTACACATGAGAAAAGTTAAAAATTTCCAACGTTGAAATATTCAAATTGGTCGAGACATTCTCGCACCGCGATCCATTTTCAATTTGTTCGAATTCGAGAACAACCGTGTTCTTGGAGCATGTCTCGCATCGATTCTCGAATCAAATATAACAATATACAGGGTGTCCGGAAATTATGCGCGGAAAATCAAGGAAGTGATTCTGCATGATGAAATAAAAAATTTATTCCACATGTACGTGGGACCGGAAATACATAGTTTTCAACATACAGTATTTGAACTTTTCGAAAAAAATCGGTTTTTTATGATTATCTCAAATGTCCTTCCAAAGATTTTCCTGGAATTTGGCATTGTTATTTTCTGTTATGAAGGGCCAATTCAGCCAGAACTGAATTGGAATCATGAAATGCAGTGGCGTCCCGGGGTGCACCCTGCCACTTATTATTATCAATAAAATGTGCGCGACTGATTTTTTTGGATTTTTCATTTCCATTTCCTTTTGACCACCTGAGAAATACAAGATTTCAATCTCTAGAATTGTTTCGATATGTTCGATATGTTCGATATATATGCTTCGTTTCCGTGGAAAAAAATAAATACGAATTCATTTTATAAATTTGTGCAAAAAAATCTTTCAAATACTGGGGTGAAAATGAATGCGTGATTCATGTCCATTGATATGGAATAAAAATGAAGATTCATTTTCTTTAAATATTTCATAATAAATGTTCGACACACTTTGTATTGTTGAAAACTACGCCTTCCTGGACACGGATACAAATGAAAAAATCATGTTATTTCATGTTAAATCCACCCAAAATTTTTTTAGCGCTCAGTTTCTGGTCACCCTGTATGTAGAGTTGCGGTAAATGAACTGTATGTCACATTCTTTCAGTCACCAATGAAACTGAGGCCTTATTTTGTCCGGAATTCGTGTGCAAAAGTTCAACGGGATGATTTTTATTTGAATAGTACAAAAATATCGTGTGAAATATTTTCGAAAACTCACTAATAAATATGTCTTCAAAGTTGATATTTCGAAAATAAATATTCTTTCAGTACTTTCTTCCTATGGAACTGATTTATTTGGCAAATATGGCACACGGAGTACAAATGTTCCTCTGCGTCCTTGGTCTAAATTCTACTTGGATCCTTCGAAGCCAAATACCTTATACTGCCCTTGACCTTCATAAAAGGATCATAACTTATTCATTAGAATTTTATCTTCAACTTCGAAGGTATAAAATTGGAGAACATATGAAAATATTCTATCTTGATAAAAGACCTCTTTCCGAGAAGAACATTGAGAAAATTAAGTGCGAGATTATCACTCTGTTCCACTAATAACTTCTGCAACAACAAATCAGTACATAATCTTTACAAAGATGTTCCAAGGTGATGTCCTTCCATTTCACGGCATAAATGTATCCTTCTTCGGAAATTCCAACGAACTCTGACGAATATTCCCTCTTTTTGTTAGATTACCTCTCACATATCAATAATTCTTTGCCTAAGCTCTCCAACATCATGCACAGGAATCCTGTGTACGAGAGTTTTGAGATAACCTCAAAATAAAAAGTCCATTGGGTCCAAATCAGGTGATATAGGAGCCCACTGCACAAACCCTCCACATTCTATCCATCTTTCAGGAAATCGAATTCCTTTCTCAAAGTGGTTAGTCCTCCGAGAGAATGGGCAACTGATTTCTCGAAAAATTTAAATGAAATGTGGCCCTATCAAGTGGTCTGCTATGATCCTCGCTCAGACATCAACACTGAACTCATTCCGATACCCGTGATCTACTCCCAAGTTTTGATAATTAGTAATTTGCATCTCACACTTCTCGATCACTTCTCGTACATTTGCGTACATGAGTTCATGTAGGTCAGTGGTGCTTTTGTCGTGCCAGATGAATGTTGTTATCCACAAACATTGAGAAATTGCCCCAGGTGTCAACTGCAGTCAAAGCATTGATATGCAATGAGAAATAGAACAAGCTCCGAGCGGCAATACAATTCAACGAGCAATTAATGGACTCGACCCTACTGAATTATTCTGACTTCGTTCAGAGAGGTACGATCTGAATCAGAACGAATCAACACCTCTGAATGAAGCCTCTGCAGTAGTATTTAATTATTCACGCAGCTGCTTCTCGATCCTAATAATGATTGAGTGTAGTCGTGGAAGTATACGAAGTAACAAAATAAAACACTATCCATTTGTTAGGTATCATTCGCATGTTTATTCTTGAATATTTGAAATTGAGAGTTATGATAAATATGGTGTTCGTCTTCGGAATATATCGAACACTTTCTCGTAGAGCCTGTTAAACGGTGGGACTGACTTCAATTTTGTATCCTTGGGCCTCAAAATTATTCCCTTATAGGCTGCGTCTGAGTTTTTGTTATTCAATTCAGTATCCGATTCTCCTCTCTGATATGGAAGCTTCGACTATTGTGTTGAAATTCTTCTTATGAACTCTTTTCAGAATGAATGACTTCACTCACAGGTACCACTGACTAACACGATGTTCCTCAAACATTATTTATTCCATATGAAGTGAATTTATATTTCATGGAAAGAAATATTTTACTAAAAGTAGCGTGTACACCTAGGTCCAAGGAATTGTATGTGTGTAGGTCAAATTTTATCATTGTATTAACATACTAATTGTGACAAAGTAATTATGACAACAAAATTCAATTTCATCTCAGATAGGTATAACAAAAAAAAAGTAGATAAAACTTGGTGAATAGCTAGACGTCAGTAATTCTGTAACCAAAGGGTGATTATAATTAGAAAAACAAATAATAATACTGTCAGATGTGCTTTGTTTGGGATTGATTGATAATAATATGATATTTATGTATTCAGTTCGGTTTTACCCATATACTGTCTGTTTTTTTTTTGTTTTAGGATTGTTATTCTCTTTCATTTTTAGCGGTGAAGAATAAATCATTTCAGGAGCTATTGACGTTATGAACCTCTGGTTAGCATCTTTCTGATAAAAGGGGCTTATTAGTATTTCATTTACTTTTGACCGAGTTTCATTTTCATGTCTTAGACTAATTCTCGAATGGGGATGTTTGTAGATGAATATGCAGCATGTGTGATAATGAAGTCACCGTATACTCAGAATTTCTTCATTGTATATTGAGCTTGTGGGATATATTTTTTTCCCAAGTATTATTTCAATTATATAATTTTGAAAGACAATCAGGGGTTGTGAGGAGTTATTATGAAGACCACCCCACACAACGATACCATATCTTAGGATAGATTCGATTAGACATTCATAGAGAATGATTAATATTTTTCTGTGTATAAACTAGTCCAACTGTTAAGGTATCAATGTGGTTTGTCCATTCAAGATGTTTATCAATAATTACATCTAGGTATTTGCTTCTATCAGTACTGTTCATTTCAAGATGTGGTTCTGCAAATTTTAATTCAGAGAAATTAGGTCTGTTTGCTTCTGTTAGAGAGAAGGCTGTATATGTTGTTTTTTCTACGATAAATTGTTGGAGTCTAGCCAGGTTTTCACAATGGATATGCCGTGTTGAGCCTCTTCCTTGACTGTCTGCCATGAGTTGTCTTCAAAAACTAGAACTTTATCAACAGGTACTTTTATCTGTATATCATCGGTGTCGCTATATATATCACTTATTTTCACAATTTGTTTTGTATCTCAGAAACCTCCAGTACAATACCTCTCACTCTATATTGTTCGAGAGTGTTTGACAGTGTTGTATGAGGAATCGTGTCAAATGCTTCTGCTGAATAGAGGAACACAGCAATACATTTTTAAATGTGATCTATCAATCCAAACATTGCTTTATCTGTGCTTATACCTGGTCGAAAACCAAATTGTTTGTAGTTGATAAATCAATTTTCCATTAAAAAATCATATGATCGAGATTTCAAACATTTTTCTAATAATTTATAGTACTGATAAGGCTTATAGGTATATAGTTGTGAATGAGATTTTTGTCACCATTTTTATATATTGGTGTAACCACTGATAGTTTGAAATGTTCAGGAATTCTTCCAGTCAGTAATATTGAATTCATCATATGGACCAGAGGCATAAGAATTTTATGACATTTTTCATTAGCGATGATGTTATTCCGTCTATTTCAGGTGCACTGTTTGATTTCAGGGTGTTTATGATGTGTTGAGTTCAGCTTCATTGAGATACATGGAATTCTTGATTTGTAGGTATTTGTTTTTGTAGTTATAGGTTTTCATTTCGTGTTATCATCTGATAAAGAAAAAGTTCAACGTTGGTCGTTGAATCGTACATTATCATGAGAAATGAGAATTTTTCACGTACTTACATCATGTAATTTCCTCAGGAATGCATTTCCATTCCCATCCCCATTCCCATTACATTCCCTATCAATTTGAGTAGGAGTATTCAACTTCGAAATTACAAAATGTCATGATCTCTCACCCATTTGAGATGATTTCGAGTACGTTCTCGACCTCATGATGTCCACTGTACGGCACTGGAGTTGCTTTATTGCTTGGTCGAGGAATTCTTGCAGTGGCACTAGTTATTTTACAGTACCCAGATCGATAATAAAAATCACAATCGATACATTAGAAGTTCCAATCCCACGAAACTGAGCGATTTCGAACTTATGTAGAAAATGTTATCTCTTGAGTTTTCTCATCCCCAAAATGAAACTTTGCCAGGGAGATCTTGAATACACACAAATTTATATATGTGAACAAAATTCGAATTTGCTGAAAATGTTCCCCAAATATACATCTCTGCAACTCTGCCCCTGTGCATAGTGGACCCCAAAAGCTTGATATTCAGTAACAACAGATCTGAGATCTCCTAAATGACACCAAAAACATCCACGTTAAATTTGCAAAAATTCGCAAATACTGCGAAATTTCCAAGCATTACATAACTTGCTATTGGACCCCCCATATACCGTTACACAATTACACATGCAGAACGTTTGACATTTCCAATGATAAAAGACCGATAACGTTCATTGTATCATCTCAAAAATTCAGGCATGCGGGACATCAGAACATGTTCAAGAAATTTGTCGAATATCTTTACTGTGCGAATAGAGCTCATCCACTACCTACCATCACATCCACTACTACAAGGAAACTTGTAGTAGGACTATGTTGTTAGTTATCTATTTCGTTTTTTCGTGATAGATTTTCTTTCTCCTTCCTTGCAAGCTTTTATGGTATCATTCTTGTCAGAAAGAAGATGAACCATTATTATTTTCATTATCATGAACTCATTGGCTTGAGCACCTAGGAGTGACGTATGGTACACGATTGAGTGATTGAGCTCAGCGAAGCTCACGGAAGCGTATGAATTTACCCTCATAAACCTAGCAGAACCAGTTGCATATTTCGAATTAGCAATAGCTGTGTGAATTATTTGCATTTTATTCTACTGATTTATCACCACTATTGCGAATTGTAAAGACAGATTTTTGATCTGTCCCAAATTGTCACTGCGCTTTGACTTCAACCTTCTGATACTTCCTTGAAGAGAAATTCGTCAGTGACATCTCTTGTTTTTCAAAAAATTTGGAGAAACTAATATTTTTTCAATGAACACAAAACTTCTACTCATCTTGGATAAGTAGACGTTTGGGAACGAATATGCTGACGTTTTTCAACACAATTCATAAATTTTCTCTATGCGAAATTCTCAATGTTTTGTTAATGTGATTCTGGAAAGTGAAAATTCCCAGGCGAAGGGATTCTGGTTACCAGTTTTTTCTTCAATAATTGATATTGAATTCGCCGTATCACTAATGCATTACCACAAACTCGGAAATTTCACCTTCCATATGACGGAAGTAATAGCCAATTTCTCTATCTTGTTATGCAAAATATTTGCAGACAATTCCACTTTGTGTCCACGAGGCCAAGACCTTTTTAATTTCGCTACCAGAGAAGATCATATGCCGTGAAATTGTCTTGCGTCAACATACAATCAGTCACATTCTGTTTGTCCCCAATGTCGAGGCAATTTCTTTCTCCCAATGTAATATGAAATTTTTGAGTTTGAAGTGATGGAATGGAATGATTATAAATTTCAAATCTGGAGAAAACACACGTTTCATGTAGTGATTCTTCTAGGTTGACAACAAGATCGGGAATCAGAGATGATTTCTCCCTTCGATTAGCATTTGAAATCTTCAAGTCGGAGGTAATGAAGTGATAATGGAAGAGTAATGAATGGGGGTGTACACACCTATCAAATTTCCAACCGAAGCCACCTTTGCAATGCTCATATCATACAAAAACATCATGTAAAGGCCTAATCGTTCTCAAAGAAAACTCACATGCTTCATTTTCGAATTCAAATCACAGCCCTATCCAAATAACCATTCAAACTGGTAACGTAATGATCATGCTATTGTCGTTCCTCTTCATGTATTACCGCTAGACGCTAGACTCATGTCAGCGCTTCGTGACACTTCTAGCCATCTGTGTTCATACAAGAGTAATTGTTATCTCTGTCAGAAACTATGAGTATGGCATACAAATATAGTCGAAACGAATGTCGTAATACATGAGCAAATTTGGAAAATCGGGAGCTCTTGAAAATCGGGAATTTCAATATTTGTTTAAAAAACGTACCTAAAGATGAACGGATTATGCCAAGAAGTTAATTTGAGTGAGTACTATCGAATGCTGAAATATTTTGCCCAACATGTCCACCATGGCATATTTTAAATTCCGGAAAAACATACATAGCGGCTCTATTGAGTTGACATAAAGAGCGGTTGGTTTTTTTTTCATCGAATGACAGGTGATCAGTTCAAAAATGTAATGAATGATTATCAATGACTCTTCAACAAATTTTGCATCACGAGAAATCTCCAAAAACTTGATATTGGAGTTCTATTTATAATAGGTTGACATTGGCAAATGGAAATCAGCGAGTTCTTCTCCCGAATGAAACGTGAACTCTTCAATGGTAGTGCATTAGTGATGGAAGAGTGATGAATCAGGGCAGAGTTTAAATTTTGGTAAAAATGTCTCATCTACTGGTTCTGCTAGGTTGATATGAAGAGTCATTTGTTTTCACCATCAGATGGAGAGTTATAAATTCGCGAAAACGGTAATTGAATCAGTAATGAATCATGAAACTATTGCAAATCTGAAATATGCAATTCGTTCTGCTAGGTTCCAAATGATGACGTATTCATCACTGTGAATGATGAGGTTGGCAATCGAGATGAATCAAGTCTAGAAATCATCGAGATGAAATTATCAGACCATCGCCTACCAGTAGTATACAAAAACGATAGATATACAACAATGAATCAATTGTTTGTTCGATGAGTTTTCCTAGACCATTTTCAATAGCAGTTTCATAATTCCTCGATATAATCGAAATATGCAATTGATTTTGCTAGGTTATGAATTTTGGCTCCCAATAATGAGATATTGATCACTATAAACGTTGAAAGTAGGCAATCAAGATGATTCAAGTCTAGAAAGCATCGAGATAAAATTATTCGACCTTTGCCTGCCAGTAGTAGTGATATACGAATAGGTATCATCAAACGGAAAAATTCACAGTAGCAGTTTTATAATTCATCGATGTGTTTCAGGTGCGGTTGCGACGAATGCGTGACGTCACGCATGGAAGACTCCCTACGACATTCGAGGAGCCGAATAAACGCATACAGAGCCCTCGCCTCCCCCTCCCTGATAGCGCTCTCCTCCAAGGATCCCATCCTGACAGCTTTCGAGTTGTCCTGGGAGTTACGGAGGTTCGCATAAAGACACGCAACATGCTGATTGTAATAGTTATCAGAATGAATGTGCTAGCTATAATTGTTTCGTTCCTTATAACAAGTGTCTTTATACCTCATCAAAAGTAATCGAGAAAATCATTAATTTTTTCAGATCGAATATCATTTCGAAAATTTTAGTATTCTTCCCACTCATCAGCCGGGATTTTGGGCGGGATATTGTACTACTACTATACTAATTGGAGTGACGATACTATTAGAGAAATCGATGGAGGAAATGGATAGTTATGGATAGAATAGCATTACTGGAACATATATCATGTATACTCTATACAGGGTGTAACTAAATAGGTATAAAACATTTGAGGGGGTGATTCCTCATCGAGAAAAGATAAGATCTTTCATATAGAGAAACTTCATTGTTAAGATACAGTCCCTCAAAGGGAGTGCATGAAATTTGTTCTACAATTTTTTCCACAAGCATTGGAAAAGTTACAGTATTGAATTCATTTTCTACTACCAAAAAGACACTTAGCCAGTAACTAATTTGGTTTACCACATGGTTGTGAGCGGAACGCAACCACTAAAGTTTATTTCCAATGTAATTTTCGGTCTTATCATTTGTTCACCATTAAGAAATTCATTTCCAATAGCCTCTTCCATTCTCAACAAAAAATGTCCCTTGAACTTTTTGGCCAGAATAAACCAGTTCGCAGCGAAAAATTATTTTACGAACAAGATACATATCGCCATAAAACGAGAATATGAAACTAATTCATCTAGTAGGCAGCCATTAGCGATAGTGACAATTAAATTGGTATCAATTTTAGTATGATCAATACATTTTTCAATCGATTTTCGAACAGGTGAATACTCAAGCTTTCGTATGTTAGTGGTGATTCATTATATAATTTGACATCAACAAACATTGCACTTTTTTTATCAAGAGCTATATTTTTTCGAGAAAGAAAAATGGTGTTATTATTTCGTCTGGTATTCGCACTCTTCGAAGATATTTTGTGCACAAATATCAGGACTAGATTATAGACCCTAGGTAAGGTAGCATATTTTCGATGCAAAATTTGCCTCATAAACGTTTCTAGGTACTCGAATTACCATTCAATGGTAACTGAATATCAAATATATTTGGTTAGTATTTGGTATCAATTGATTATTCATGTATGCTATATCAGCAATAGAATGAGTAATTGTAAGATCCATTGATACGCAGATGAAACTCAACTTCAATTCCCATTTCACCCAAGGGAAGTGAACTTATCTACCATTCCTGATAAGAATCTAGCGGAGCAGACACGTGATAATACATTCCAAGCAAAAGAGCAGTTTTTCCAAATGGCTTCAGGCTAAGGGTAAAGAACCCCATAGCACTCGCGGATTACATAGTCTCAAGACGTTTCAATTCGATTGAACCTTCTGATTGTGGTAATCCGAGTTCATGAACCGACATTCAACTAATGAACGAGGTCACACTACCAGTATCTAATAAGCATCGAAGAGGTTGAGAATTGCCACGACCGTCAGTGAAATCCACCCAAGCAGTAGAGAGAGCCACACTGTGATTTTTCAGGATTACGCCAGCACCAGCAAAAAGCGAGGAATCGATCATCAATTAGCGATTTTGGCGAAGGCGTGACATTGGCGGAGCTAATGCGAATATTTGGCAGCTGCGGCGGCGGGATCAGTTTTTTTTTGGCTCGTTGTTTTTTCAAACTGTATAGCGAAAGATTTTCTTCACAAACGAGCAGTATGAAGCAGACAATCTGTTCACAAATAGAGAGGTGGTTGATTGATTCGTAGATGAATAACGTTTTTGATGTACTTCTTTATAAGAGACACAGAATCAGTGTTTGTCCAAACGAAACGAGTAATATCGAGAGTGTCGAACACTGCACAATGACTTTGCAAAAATCCAAATACCTTTTTGTTAGAGGGTATTCCGCTTGAGCGATGCATCGAGTTACATTGGAATTATCTTGACTTCGGAATTAATATATTCACTAAAATTACGAAGAAATTCCAAGCTTTTAATGGGTGTTAGATTTTCTAATAGGTTGTTCGGAGGTATAATTATACAACCATGGTATAGACCAATTCTCTTGACGATACAGCATTCCTTGAGTTTGCTTTAGGCAAATTTTGAACTCCCAAAAAATGAGCTAATTAAATGAATAATTTGTTTGTTAAAGTAGCGGTCAGCTTATGATTGATTAGCGATGAAATAACGATCAGAAGTAGATGGCAAAGTACGTACCTAGGTAAGCGGTTGTATCTCTGCAATGACAAAATCAAATAATTGATTTTTCCGACTCCACTCAGTGAACTATTGATATACATCAAGGCATCAAACAAATCCATGTAGGTCACGAATGTAGTCACCCAATGAATTTTGAATTTCAATATCCGGCAAGGATTTCCGTTTGTGTTCATACTGGAATGACCCTGGAGTAAATCCTCGCGTAACACATTTCCATCTGCATGCTGATCAGTCAGAATTCTACTGACAATATTGTTACGCTGACAAATAGAATCCTAATGAACACCCTGTAGGTTGACATATATCTTACTCTGAACATCGAACATATCTATCGGTTTTGGCTTGATTTGCGAGAACAATTATAACTCAGATTTCACTGAGGAATGTCGAGCGATGAGATTTTTTTCATTGCTTGCAATCAAATAACAGCTGATTGTGGTCCGAGTTCGGCCTACCTGAAAGAAAGATAATGAAAAAGAAGTGAACGACCTCATCCTTGGCGCTAACAACAAATCATTAGATATTGACTTACATCGAAAATATCTGATATTGAATGTGAATGTGAAAATAAAATCGCTTTCCTTCTGCAGAGATAGAAGACCGGAAATGCGTAACAATGTTATATCAGGTTATTTTAGCAGCGCGATAGATCGAATCGTATGAAGCTAGGTTTTTGATTTGTGATAATATTTCGTTCGTATTTGACACGAACATGAGCACTTGGATGGAAGTATAATTCTTCAGCAATTGGAACAAATTTCGGAACGAAATTTCTGAAGTGAATTTCGCATCATTTGACCAATATTGAGCCTTCGTCAAATTCTCTAATTGATGATAGTAAATCGAATTCCTTGCTTTCTCATGTGCTGGCGTAATTGCACAAAGTCACAGTGTACTTCTCTCTACTGCTTGGGTGTATTTTACTGATGATCGTGGCAATTCTCAACGTCTTATTAAACTCGAATCACCACAATTTGAGGGTTCAATCGAGTCGAAAGGTCTTGGGATCATTCAGTCTACGTGTGATAAGAAGTTCGTTACCCTTCACTCAAAGTTAACCGGAAAAACTGCCCCTTTGTTGCATACCGATGCAATTATACTGAGTCGCATATGTGCCACTGTGAATAGTCATCACATATTTCCAACTCACAGCTTGCTGACTGTCATTATAATAGGCCAGAAGATATTGATGTTCCATTGAGTGCTCATAATTTTTTCGAAATTGTTCCAAATGTCGAATTTCTGGTCTTGCTGACGGACCTGTCACTGTCAACACCATATTCAGTTACATTTTGATAAGTAAAATCAAATTGAATACCCCACCTGCAGTATCCTCAATTGAGCATGTGTGCACACATGAGTGTACGGAAAGTTTCTTTTCATAATTGACTGGTGAATATTCCAACGTACGTACTCAAAAGTCACCACCTTGTAGATCGATCATTTCAGATGGAAGTTGGACTCCTTGTCATGAAGTTCCACTTTGATTTGCATATTGAAGTGTATTTGAATATATTTCCATACCATCATTGAACTCTGAATAATTCAAATATGAGGCTATGACGTCATCCATCCTCGTCTGGAACCTCATACCGGAAGTCGGATATGAGCTGACATAGAAAGATCTGCACTTCTCAACGTTCCAGGACTCCAGAACAATTGCACAGAACTGTTACAATCAGAATTATTTCTCATAACGATTCCATTTTTATGGATTCAGGCATAAACTACATATCAGTTCATCATCAGTTCATACTTCTGGTTATTGGAGTCGCTGAGATGAATGTCGATACGAAAAAAACACAAGATACACGGAAGAGATACACTCTAAATAAAAGATGAAGTCTTTGGTGCTTCAAACATAGTTCGATCATCTGAACATATACCAAAGTGTAACTTGGATGATGTCATCAATTTCAGGTGAAGATACCTCGTCATATTTTATGAAAAAAATTCTACATGAACGTGTGTCCTAACGTGCTCCGTCCGAGAAACCCCTCCAAAGTTCAATGAAAAATCGGTTCTCCATGAATTACTCAAAATTATTTATGCCGACTTTGAATGAACTTCATGTGTATTTCATTCGTACTATGATGCTTCTTGTCATGATATTAGATTTTGAATTTTTTGTCCAGTGGAGTCCTGATCGATATTTACGATGATAAATATAGTACGCCAATGTTTTCACTGAGTTTGATATTAGAAATGGGGGTTACAAACATACCTAGTTTCATCAAAATCGGCGTAAAGACTCCTGAGTAATCAATAAAAATATTTATCCTATAGTAACAATTCGTCACCTCGTTACTCGGAAACGAAGCAAGTTAGGAAACACGTTTATATAAAGTTTTTCTCATGAAATATGACAAGGAATCACTCCCTGGAATTGATGACATCATCTGAGTCACACCCTGTACAGTTTGATCATATTCGATTCGAGAGGGTATTGATTGGATGCATTTTGTAAGTCATACTGTAGGTGGTTCACTATGAGTGATGAGTTCAACGAATGGTACATCATCAATTATGTACCACGAATCTCGGGCCAAATCAGTGATTCCTCAATTAATATTTTCAATTGACAAACCGGGAACTGAATTTTTCGATTCTGACTGTGGTCAATTCACTATTTGATTGGTGATTAGAACCATTTATGGGTTGTTCATAACCATATGGCATGAAAGTCAATACCATCGTAGCAAATAGAACAGAGATGAAAGTCAAAAGATGATATTGTTATCATCTGTTCTATTCAAAGTAGTACGCAAGAATCATCTGACTTGTATGTCATATACTGTTGTCAAACTAAAATCGTCGACACAGTGAGGTCATTCATTTTTGAGTGGAAATTGTTACCGAAGACTACTTCATGTGTTCATCAACTTCAAACTTTATTGCGAATGACTCCTCTCAGTCAATGGAAATACAGGGTTCACCGATCAAAAGGCGTTACTCAAGACTGGAAACTTTTTTTTGTATCGGTGAAACTTTCTCAATATGAGAACACCTCTAGAGAAACCTTCTCTTTTTGCCCGAAAATGATTTCCCTACAACATATTTTTCAATTGGGCTTTTTCTTTGTGCTTCTCCTGTCCTTTCTTCCATGAGCATCAAGGGAGACCATACGAAAATCCTAATGAAAATGAAATCCTAAGTCATACTCTCACTCTGAACTTCTTCATCACCTACTCAGATTGACGGAATATCTTGACGGGAAATGTGAATCATGCCATACCAAGACATTGATATTAAATTTAGTATAGAGGGTCAAACCGTGTCATATTATTTGAAGGTGTTTCTTTCTCCACAAAAAAAGTGTTCATTCATTGAAGTTCTTCTGGAAAATGTTGAAGGAGCTAACCTGCTCACCTGAAATTCCCTTCGATAAATATTCAGGAACCAAATGCTAGAAATGATCAACCTATGTCGCGAGACGAATCACTGCTAGATAGTTATTCGAAAGTTCATTAGGAGTTCCGAGTGGGATCTTGCCCATTTTTTGTTATCGTCAATCGTCAGATAGCAAGTTGAAATAGAGGGTTCGTTACAAAAACTGGCCAGCTCTATTTTTTTCCTGAAAATTACTTCTCAGTTGGATCGATAAGAAAAAGAAATATATCCATGAACGAAGTTGTTCAGAAGATTTCCAAGGTCAAGAACCAGCGTTTTGTTTCATGGACGAAGAAATA
The DNA here is from genome assembly GCA_963576655.1 of Gastrophysa polygoni. Lineage (NCBI taxonomy): Eukaryota > Metazoa > Arthropoda > Insecta > Coleoptera > Chrysomelidae > Gastrophysa > Gastrophysa polygoni. The sequence goes on along the minus strand of OY755084.1, from coordinate 30,701,126 downwards.
ACAACTTGAACTAGAGATATCAGTTGTCTGTTACCTGATACCATTCTTCCCATCGACGGTTTATTATCTATAACTTTTCTTCTTCCATAAATACTTCGCTCGGAGTATGAACAATATACTGTTGAACTTTCTACATACTTCTGTTATTGATACTGATCGAAATCTTAGGTTGAAAATGCACCAATTTCCTGAAACAGGACAAAGATTTTGTGGCAAATACGTCTCAACAATTCATAGTATTCGAAGCGAGTGATGATATTATTCACAAAACTTCTTTTCTTCCTTTCAAAATTTCAAAACTTTCGAAAGTTTTCGAAAAAGACTGCTTGAAACAATACTGAAGGAAGTATTTCTATTCGAAATATTGTAATTTCGAATTGAATGAAAAAACTACCGTAGTGGAGTGCAATATATCAACAGCTATAGCACTATTATTCCCAACTCATATTTCATATAACTATGTTCTGCTGGAAGTTAGGCTTCCGGCTTGAAAGTATGTACCCAACTATCATTGATATTATCAAAAACTGGATGATGTTGATGAAGATGTGAAAATTGAGATAATGATTCGAATGCAAAAATTCGAACTCATCGAAGAAAATGGGTTAAGTTGATCGGGTTAAGTTGAGATGCAGCCTGAGCTGAACTTCGCCCTCTCATCAAAGTGACCGCATTTTGCTAGATATAGAAGTAGGAATAAAAGAAATATTTTATTCCATCCTTTGTGACATTAACTTATAGGACAAGTCAATCACTCATATCTAAGTAGTGTGTTCGAAATCATCTTGAGATAAATAAAAATAGTATAAAGTCCATGCAGTCAATACATACGGCACAAATAAAAACAGTGGAGTTCCTACAAGCTATCATGGAGGCATTATCCCACACTATAGTAGCATTAATTCGTCAACAAAATTTTTATTGTCTTTTCAGAATTACTGAAGGAATCTATGCTTTTCATGGTTAGTGGGAGTTTGTTGTCAATTTTCATTCCCATATATCTAAAACTATTCTCAAGTTTTGTAGTTTTGTGTCAGGGAACACGTAGTATCATAATTATGATTCGAACAATTCAGTTGGTATATATCAATTTCTTTCTTCATCTACAGAATACAGTGGTAGATGTACATGCTGTAGAAAGTCATAATTTTATATTTGATAAATGTGGTCCTACAAGATTGTTTGAAGTCTAGACTGAACATTTCTCGTATGCGTTACAAATATTTTACTGACACCTATCGAATTTCCCCATAAGATTATATTTATAACATAAGTGAGTGTACACTAAACTGTAGTAGACGTTAATTACTGCACTGGTGGGCATGCAGTCTTTAACTCTTGAGATTGCATGAAAACCCTTATTCAATGTTCACTGCACTAACTTGTTCTATCCATCTGGGACTGGAATCGATATGTAAGCCCAGAAACTTCGTTGTTGTAGTTGATTCGATTATACCTTTGTGCGAATGAGAAACTTCGATCAATAATGACCATTTATTATTATTATCATTATGAAATGGCTGCGAACGATGGTTTCCCCGAGGAGATATTGATGAACTTCAAGGGTTGAAAGGAGACAACAAAACAAGCATTTTTGTTATATATACACATAAGAGTTTTCTGTTTTCTCACAAAACAAATAAATACACACAACAAATATTTGTTATTCATACACATTTCCGTTCTATATAGAAAAATATAAACATATGTTTGCAAATAAGCCATTTAGGCTGTCAAGTGACAAACTGTAATAATCATAAATAAATATTTAGAGAATTTTTCCACATGGTTTTTCATTCAGTTGACCACGAACTGCAGAAACATTTCCTCATCAAAAACATTTCGAAAATTCCTACCTTGGGATCTAAAGATCTACTTCAAAAGATACGCGAGTCAATAAGGACCCGACGGTGTAATCTTTGCACTGATATCAAAATTTTGAACAAATATTGTGAACCATTATTCATTTATTGTTGAAGAAATATTGATGAGTGATCAGTGATTCAATTTTTGCGTAGTATAAGAAGTATTGAACACATTTGCGTGCATATGTTTCGAAAAGAAAAAATGCTTGTTTTGATGTCCCCTATCACCCCTTGAAGAAACCCTTTATCATAGTTTTATGATGAAACTGTTTCGGATGTTTCCCTTACGTATAGAGTATAGAGTTTTCCACCTTGGAAAAGAGTATTTTGCTGGTAGTGCAAAAATTTGGCTCGACCATTTTTTGCATTGAATCCTTCAATTGCTCTTCCGCCGTAGACTTTAGCCAGCCCGTTCAACAACTAGTAATCCTTCTGAATTCACCGCTGAAACATAATAACCTTTCAAGATGCAGATACCCTATTCAATGTGACATTTGGAATGTTGCAGACTGAGCTTTATGGAGCATGAATTCAAAAGTGAGTACCAGGAGTTGCGCAAACAGTGTCAGGATTTCGCAACGGCCCTTTTGGATCACACGCGCAGCTCCTACGAACTGGAAGTTCTTCTCAATCATGATCCAACAGGACCAGCCTTCGAACACGGTGACAGGATGCATTTGAATCGACTGAAGCTGGCCATCAAATTGAGACAGAAAAAAGTGAGTATCTTTGTGTATTCTCACCAGTTCATTGAAAACAGCAAACGAGAAAAATTCTATGACATTGCCATATTTTGTTGAGATGGTCTTGCACAGAGAAAAGATATCGTAACCCTAACAACTGTTATAGTTAGCACAGGCACTACCGGATCTCTCATTACTCAAACAATTTTTTGAGGTAATCATAACAATATTCTGGTTTTATAACGATAAGACATTGTTGGAATAACAACATTATATATTTATGTACTAACAAGACAATTGTGTGTGAGAGAAAGCATGGAAAAGTAAAAGGAACTCATTCACAGAGAATGCGGAAGATTCTCCGCCCCTACTCATAAAAATGGGCCGTATCAATTCGATAGTGGCTCTTGGTGAATTTGCTCGAATTTACGTTATTTTTGTGAAACACGTAATACCGACTGGATGTCTCCATTACAGAAATGCTCCAAATTCATTAGTTCAAAGATTATGTGCAGGGTGTTGAACTACACTTTTTCAATATCTCAGATGACCGTTATAAATATACCTTTTCGAATACTAATACTATATCAATCATGCATTCATATATCCGATACAGATCCAATGAGGAGTATAATGATCGTAGGTATGTATGTATGTATGTTCACCCAAAAACATTGACCATTGCGTTTATTCTTGAGAAAGTCTTCTTCAGCACCTAGTAAAATCTGAAATATTGAATTCAGATCATAATGGAGACATTTGATCAGCATCATAAATTCTATGAAGAATCAAAAATTCGAACAAATTCAGCAGAAGCCAATTTCTCATTGATGCAGTGCGGGGTCCTCATGTGAAAATGAATTCCCAAAACATATATGTGGCTACCTTATGTGCAACTAATAATTATTTATTTTATGATTCATCAAGCCTGTGATCATAATACAATAGATTCAAAATTCGAAATATCAAGAATAATCAAGACAGGATTGACAAACATTGAGAAAAGAGAATGAATTACAAAAATACCAACTTTTACAAAAACTCAATTTGATATTTCAATATATTTGTAGCAAGGACACATTTTGGGGCAGATCACAAAATCTGTCTATTCTTCTTTTCAGAAACAAGGAGAGGAAATCCCACGAAAAACTGGAAAATCAAAATAACAAGCTCTTTCCCCCATTCGAATCGAAGAAGTTGATGGCATTCCCGGTTAAACCAGGAGTATATCATAAACAAACAAAGTGTACATCAGATGCATTCGTTTTCATAATTATCGTTCTTTTCGTTTGAAAGATATTCACTTTGTTCCATACTTTATCCCAACCCTGTATAGTGTTGATATATCATTGAAATCAGTTTCGTTGGAACTAGATCTCTGAATATTTATCGAATGCGACCGAGTATGGATATATATACGATAGAAAATCATTTTCGCAATTATTATGCCAAAATCGGGACATGAATCTCAATGCACCATGATAGGAGATATTTTTTCATCAGTGTCACTTTAACTTTCCATGAAATCAAATACTATAACAGTTCAGTTCGATTCAGGAGTTAATTTCATGTTTTGAGATTTCATCAGCATTTATCGATAGAAGGTGGAGCCATTTTTCAAATATTCTCAAGTCTTCCTCAATCATAGATTCTGAAGATGGAGGATTCTTGTTCTCACATGATAAAGAAAATACTGTGTATCCCCTCTTATATGATATAATTACTTGCTGAGCCCACTTTATTGATATCCTCTCACATTGAAAGGCATTTGCAAATTAGTCGTATCAAATGACCTATACGAATGATGAATTGGAATGAATTCTCAGTATAGATAAGGAATGAATTATAAATATGCACCTCATATTACTGGTACCCAAAATTTTCACAAGATTAGGAATTCATTTATTCCTGACTCGGATTTTTCACTTCATCGTGGAGACGGTATTGATGCCTACTTTTTGAAGAAGTTCAGAATAACTTGGCAATCACCGTACACGTATGCATTTGTGTTCCAGTTCGTAGCACATTCCAACGTTCAACAACTGCTGGCTTCCATTTGGTACGAGGGCCTTCCTGGTTTCCGACGGAAAAATATGTTCCTGCAGGCACTCGAGATCGTTAGAATCGGCATCCTCTTCCCTTTCTTCTCCATCGCGTATATTCTAGCTCCGCATTCGGTCATCGGACAGACCATGCGGAAGCCCTTCATCAAGTTCATCTGCCATTCCGCTTCGTATTTTCTATTTCTATGTGAGTACTGTATTCGTATCCAGCGTTTTTCGAAATTCAGTTGAAAAATCGCGTTGAAACATGGATCGTGCATGTCGGATTACGCGAATGACTGAGTCTGAAACAGAAGCGAGCGAATATTCCTGAATGCCTCGAGTTTTCATCGTGTATTTCATAACTTTTCGACGCATAACACTCATCTCTAAAAGTGGAGCAGAGGATTATTATTACTCAATGCAGGCCAGTCATATCAGATATTCAGCACTGCAATGGTCAAGAGTAACTCAACTTCTTATCTTGTTGATTGCAATTGCATTTTTCTTCAGTTTTGTGCCTCAAAAATGACTGATAGAGCTTTCTTACAGTGAGTTTATTAGACTTTCTCTTCGAAGCAAATAAAGTTTGCTACAGTTCAAATCAACTTTCCTACAGAAACAATGAATAAGTTTGCTCAATAACAAAAAACGGGTGAATCCGATTGTAGGAAGTCGATGTACTAATACTTGTACTCGGTGATAATGGATAGAGGGAATGAATAGAAAATATTAGTGAAATTTTTGAATACTCAGTATAAAAAGATTCACGAAGTTCGAGGAACTTCTAATACAGCGTCAGAGTGAATACATTAGCAGAGGAAGGATTTTTAGATCTCTCTCAAGAATACGTAGTTGAATTTGATTTCGAATGAATAAAGAGAGTTGTATTCCGTGTGGAAATATTCACAAGTATCAACAGAACATTTTCAATGAGTTCCAAAAAACGAGCCATATTGTTCAAAGGTTGATATGATCGGACATACATTCAACATATCGAAATGTTCGAAAGGACCACAAATATTGTATAATCAACAATAATGTTCACGTGTACACAGCCAATACAAATTCCAAATTTGATTTCATACTTTCAGATTATCGACATTGCATAGCAATTTCTTTCATGAAATTGGTCCCGAACCACATATATAGAGTTCTGTAGAATTTCATCCCATATGCAAAATCACATAAGAAATCAATAAGCATGTAGCTCTACAGAAATTTTGAATGGCCAATAAGACAGACTTATCAACGCTGCTAAACTGACCGAAAAAAAATCATAAGACTTCGAAATCAATATCAAAATATCCAGTGAGCAGTTTTTTTTATTATAGATACATGAAAAATCATGAAAGAAAGTGATTTCATTCTATGATGGATGAATATGAATGATGAACAGATAACTTTATCTGATTCAATACCAATAATATGATTGTAAATATAACAATGATACGAATTTGTTTTTTTTTTTTTATTCTGCCAATAATTTCATAAAATATCAACATACGTTCAATCTGTACAGGTATTGACAAGAACATTCAAATGGTCAATATTAACCAGAACACTCACATCGAAATGATCTCCAAAACGATATTTATCTATGAGTGAAACAATAATAAAGCGCATCCAAGCACGGAACAGTGATTGAAAATAAATGTAAACATTGTCATAGTTCATTTTCTGTAAGCTATAAATGTGACATTTCCCAGAGTCGAGACCAGAAGTTCTAAAGTTAGGTCTTCCTGTTGATTGTTGACATGAATGTGACAGAGATAATATAAGGGATAGGTATGTCGCGATAAGTAACGAAATTTCTCATGAACTTTGATTTGATACTCTAGCATTTCATCTTTTTCTTGGTTTTCTGGGGGTGGTGGCCGAATGACTCGGGGGTTGACGTCACTGAATCGATTATTCATGAAATGTAGGGAGTACTCAGAGACAAACGGTTCGTAACTGAAAGCTAGTTTGGGCGAGTAACATCGAATGATTCAATGTAATTGTATTGCCAAGCATTCCCATTAATTTTTTTCTTCCTTCAGTTATGCTCATTTTGGCGTCGCAAAGACAGTTTCTCCAGTCTTTTCTTGGCGTCGAAGAAGGGCAAGAAGTATCGACTCAGCGTGGTGCTACTCCTTCTTTAGTTGAATGGATCATCCTGTCCTATGTAAGCGGTGAGTAGGTACAGTCAATAAAACGGAAAATATCGCGACTGTACAGAATGATTTCGCCCCTTGTGACACGCCAATCGAATGAGCTTGAAATTGTTCGAATATTGCGAAATAACCAGTACACAATACTATGGATTCGTGAGTTACTATACCTCTGGACCTCAATCAGCACGGAACAGATCTTGAAAAAATTGCAGATGATTACAGACGTCTGCAGATTACAGACGATAACTGTTTACAGTTGTCCCTGCGGGGGTTTATGCAGTTAGGCTAGGAGAAAGGAAGTGGAGTTGATAAGGGATGAGACACATTTATAAAAATAAAGATTCATCATGAAGATAAGAAAATTAAATGAAACAGCGTACTCACAATAGTGAAGAGTCCATCTAAGGTGCTGCGCGGAGAAGCGTTTCGATGTTTCTCCAAGTAATTCTCGCGATCAACGGCTTAAACTGTCGTTTTCAATTTTCCACACAACTCCGCATCCAATGTCTCTCTCCAAAATTCTATGATCAGCATTATAAGCTGATCATGCTCAATAGGTGTGATTGAACACCTCAGTTCCTGCAATTCTGACTATTGCTGTTCTATACAGGGTCATAATTTTATTTAATACAAATAAGTGCATGCTAGGAGTTAAATACCTTTGAGGCCTTCAGAAGAGGACATATTACTCAATTTTGACCCAACCGAAATAACTCTTCATGACAATATTAACCTCTAGAAGGCTGAGCGCATTAGAAGCAGAAAGCATGATCGTAATGAACAAAAAGTTCCACGAAAAGCTTCCACATAGATGTGCACCGCGCATAAAGGTTTCATGAAAAAAGATGACGGAAGGACCACTCCAGGAGTGGGGATGCCAAGTCTTTGGGGAATTCTATCCAGCTTGATGGAAAGACTCCTCTAACGATTGGGGAAGAAACCGGAAGCCCGGAGAGCACAATTACTGAATATATACCAACAATCCAAGTAAAATGATGCCGTCATGAGTAATAGCCATATCGGCTATGATGCATATGATACGATGTTTTCGATCATTTGCAGCTTCATAGTTAACATAGTAGAGTACCCGACTTCATTAGTCAAAACATAGTTTGTTGTGAACTGAAATGTTATTTTCATAGGTATGGAACTAAACGAAAAATATTACTGGAAATCGTAATAACTATCGCTAAATTGCCTAAAAACTAAGAACTATCAGTATTTCTTCCTATCAATGATGGAAAATCACTAAGTTTCTGTTATTATCTCTTCGAAGGCATGGTTCTCAACATGTATTGCCACCTGAAAAAGAATGAATGTTCTCACTATGGAAATCAATTGTATCTCACATCTACGAGTATTCAGTAGAAAGAGGTAGATTTTTTTAGTTTCCACGTGAATATACTTCTTGCATATTGGAATTCGATCAGAATATCAAATTGTCTCATATGTAATGTGTGAATGTATCCACGAACTGTTGATTGGAATGAACGCTTTTTCTATAGACGTGAGGCCCAAATGAAATGTTCCATTTGAATCAACAAGCATTCAACAACAATCAGCAACATTTGATAACTCTCTGTGTACATATCATATGAAAGCAGCGGAGACTGCAATAGTTATTCATATTCCAAGTGCGTTATTGGGATGATAACGCCTCACTCAATTGAAACAGGGAAATGAATTCTCAGTGAAAAATGATATCTCGTATTCACCACCAACGTTATAAGATGATAACGCCTATAGCATGCCATCCATCTCTCAGGCTGGAGGCCCTATGGCTGGATCAGTCACCCTCTTGACGTTTTTATCCCTATAATGCATTTTGTTTCAATGAAAATACAAAGTTTTCATGTAATGAATCTTCACAGGACTGATATGGAGTGAGATAAAACAATTATGGGACGTTGGATTAGAAGAGTACGTCCGTGACATGTGGAATGTGATAGATTTCATTACAAATTCACTATACGTAGCCACTGTAGCCTTAAGAATTGTGTCATTATATCAGGTAAGTGAGTATTGAAATAATTCATAACTTTTTTGTGACCGCAATGGTTATGGGCATTATGACCTCGATTTTTTTGGAAAAAAAAAATAAAGAATGAAACTCATCAGATTCTCAGACTCATCACGATTCCAAGGTTTGGTATTTTCAGATGAATATGAAATGATGGATGTTTCAATCTATTTTTCTACGACTACACTAGTGTATACTCAGAAAGCTTTTCCTCATCTACAGTGTTATGTGAAGTGAGCGAACGCACGGTTTTCAAATATATGTTGATTTTTTGTGCCTCATCAAGAATTGATGATCATTCAATATGGGTACTGATACATAAAAACGCATTGAAGTTTTCTCCTCTCATCTCAATTCGCAGCTATTTGTGTAACTCTCATCAGTTCGTGCAATCGTAATATATAACGTTATATTTTATTTTCCACAACCCCCAACTGCTAATTACGTAGAAAACCAATTGGAGAGCGCGTCTTTCTACACACAGTTTGCTCACAGTGTCATGCAATGTGAGGTATGCGAAGATATTTCGGAGCTTGTCCGAAATTAAAAACCAAATTAGCCTAAAGTTATAGTGGTGAGGAGTCGAACTGGCGATACAATAATCGTAGGTTCGAATCACACGGAGGTCAATTTTTTTCCCTAAACTCATTGTATTCGCACTACTAAACTTGCTCCAAAACGAATTGAATCAATTTACAAGTGATTTTCCTATGATAATTGGTATTGTATTATTTCCCAATAATCACATGAATGGTCTACACCAAACATTCCCAATTACTGATTCACTTCTAGTTCCACTATTGTTTACTACAATGCGATCTGTATACACCCACCTACGTACACATCAAAATTTGAAGGATATACAGTAAGTGTCGGAATGTTTTCACCATCTGAACATAACATTTCCACCCTAGGATCTTCAGAAAATGTCATTCTCGATAGAAGTTCGTGCATTGCTAAATACTTCCGTTAGAATCATTGGATTTCGAACATTCTCAACGGCATACACGGGAGAACAACCTGCGAAAAAGTCATTTTCAACGGAAATCGATAATATGAGGAATATAATGAATGAAAAGAAATTCTGCATGGAAAGTTTATTATTGAGATGAGCGTACTATGCGATTTTCAAATCTTGTTACGCAATATGCTATAAAAATGTCCAAACTCGTAGAATTGAAGAGTTCAGAGCAAGTATTTCAATTGGATATACTCGTTTTCGAACAACAATTCCCTGACCACAAACCGAAATACCTCCACCCAATCCATCATCACATCCTTCTCATCGAGAAGGAGAAATCAGAAAGACTGGATATTCATGATATCATGAATGGCAAAATTGACTGTCCTGAGTATAGTATGAATTATTACGTCTCAAAGAACCATTTAAAATGTATACAATAATTGCGGTTTCACTGATTCAATGAGGTAGTTCCTCTCTGAAATGAAGAATTTCCCAAATGAGAACATCAATTATTTGTCAATTTCAGATGCAGGATTTCTCCGTGAAATGCATAATAAATGACAATAGTTCAGATATGATAATGATTGTCTAGTAATTATCGAACGAATGAAACAGTCGAAATCATAAGTCATTCGTGAATGTATTTTGTTATTCCAATAGTGAGAAGATACAGGGTGGCCCAAAGAAAACGAAACAAGGTATGCATTTTTCTGAGAGATCAAGAAACTGACATTGGAAATGAGGAATAGTGGTAAAAGGAAAGAAAGCGTTACTTTCGATCACTAGCCGATTATATTCATGAAGATGTTTTCTACTGCATTGAATTCCAAGAAAAAGAAAGCATTGGTAAGATAATTCGATTACCTTCAAAATGTATCACTTGACCCATTTGAGATTTTAGGGTTGGAGCTCATCCCTCCAAGTGGTTTGAAGTGGGAAAGTTGAGAACATGCGGAAAATATTTTTCCCTCGAAATAAAAATCGACCGGTTCGAGCGTTTTTTTTTTCTGAGAACGATAACTATGTCGAATCGGCCTTGTTTCGTTTTCATTGGGCCACCCAGTATGTGTTTGATTGTTATAATATATTCACATTCATTCACGTGATAGTGATGTTCGGTAGGTATGTTCTTGAGTTCTTTGAATTAATAGGTCCGACTGAGTCCCGAAGCATCGGAAATCCGACGAAAAGACTGGGATGCCTGGGACCCCATGCTTATCTCGGAAGGATTGTTTTCAGCAGCGAATATATTTAGGTGAGTAAGAATATACCCAAAATACGCTGAAACCCTTTCTCGACACGAACTTGAATATAGGTATGAGTTTTTCTAAATTGCGGTTAACGCTGAAGACTCATCATCAATACCGCATGAGCCCAAGAAAATACGTTTTTATTTGTTCCGGATATTCATGGAGGTGAACGTGATGAATTATACACGTCTGTTTATAACTTTCTGTTAGAAAAACCATGTATCGAAGTGAATGAGCATACAGATTATTGCGGATCAGGGTGAATCGAAGGGCGAATAAAAATAATTACAATACTATCTAAGTTTTTCGAGGAGGTGGTACATTCTTTTTTCAGCTTTTCTGTGGCATTTTCTCTTCTCGTTTCTGAAAAATGAGGTAGGAGTTATTGAAAATCATTACAATATATCTGTAGTGAGGACAGATCATGTAATCTGCCCCAAAGTGTCACTGCGCTCGAAATCAAACCTTCAGATACCTAAAAGAGAAACTATCTATTTGTCAGTGAAATATAAATGAATTTAATAATAATAAAACTCCTTCTCATCCCAGTGGATGTTTCGGGAACGAATCTGCTCCCGTTCTCAACACAATTAGAACACTTTTTTTCGCAAAATTTTTCAATGTTCAGTTGGTTTTGACACTGAGAAGTGACAATTTGGTAGACGGAGGTATTCTGGTTATGAGGTGTTTTCTATTGATCGATATTGAATTCACCATTTTCATATTCAGTTTTGAGGAAGTGAATGCCAATTTCTATCTTTATCAACTCAACAAGAAGCTATATTGTCTCCGTTGATTGCATTCTCCTGAACACCTGAATTTTGACGCGTATTTACTCCAGTACAATGATTCCATAAGAGATCTACTCGTGATCAGACGTGTGATTCAGACGTGTACGAAATGTTGGTATTCATCTACTAGGCGGACATGTTCTTTTCAAATAATGACGTAGCCGTCTGAGCATATGGTGAATCTCATCACATATTCGAAGTGAATCACATATTGTGACTCAAGATGTCTGTGGTGAAATTAGGGAAGTGATGATGATTTGCATTTGCACATCCTTCATTTGAAACCACCAATGTCCATTGCGACCTGTAAGACACTGCACTGATATTGAAGCGATACAAATTGGAACTCTGTATTACGAAGGATATGGCAAAACAAAAATGGATTGAGAGTGGTCAATCTACGGTTTGGCTTATTTGAAAAAAAAAATCTGTGAATTTCACTCGGAGGTCAGGCGAGGGCTATTGAGGTGTACAATGGCATGCTACTGCGCTCTACTCGAAATTGCAGTCGACAGTCACGCATCTAAAGAAACTAAAATAAGACAATTCAATGTAAGAAGACGATCGAAGGAGAAGTCTCCTTCGGAAGGGTTCATTGTCTTCCCGAAAATCACAAATCATGCGGGTACAGTAGAATAAAGAGCACTGAGAACTGGAAAAATATTCTGAATTCCGATGATACTACAATGGCGGAAGGTTCGCCAACTGCAGACTCATTCATAGCGGTAGTGTTGGCATAATGCTTTGGAGAGGTTTTTCTTGAGAGGGACGAATCGAACTGCGAAACGAATATTGACAACATCAATTCAAGATCATGTTTTGCTATATGCTGGCCATATCGGATATGGAAGATTTGCATTATTGCCTCACCACATGCCGCTGGCATAATGCCTTTTCGGTCAGTTAACCAGAGTTAACTCGATCACCAAGTTCATGTACTCCATCCTCATTTCACGAATTGGATTCAACAAACACAGAACTATTAATTTTAGTGAACAAGTTTGTCACGAGTTTAGTTTCCGGAAAGGCTTATAGTGAGTAATTACCACAATGCATCGAAGATTCAAGTATTGAAGAAGCTGCACTACAGCTCGGAATTCGATAGGGTACATGTGAGATGAGCTAAAACGTCGATAAGAAATAGCTATTTGTGTATTCAGAGCGCAAAGCGATAGATTGTCGCTTGACAAAGAGAGTTACCGCGTGACGCGAAAAGGAGCGCGGTAATCTTTAGAGAGCGGCAATGACACTTTCTGCTCGAAATACACACAAGATTTTTTATACAAACGCACCTCTTAGACAAGAGAACTCGATCATTTACTATATTCAAATTGAATGTACACTCATTCCCATCTTTCATATATATCCGTGAACCTGACGAGCCATCAGCAGATTTTCTCAATATACATTCTCCCGAAGATTGGAAATCTACATAATGAGATTTGGATGATATTTCAACTTCTTCATAAAGTTGGAAAGGCCTTGGGTAGTATCATTGTTTTGATATTGTTGTCTTACTTCATGAGTGTATCGTTTTGTTATCCATATCAATATTAATATTATTAAATCGACTTTATTCATGAAGAAAAGATGAAGTGTCAGCAGTAGCTGTTTTTCAACTCAACCCTCAGGAGATCCTACAGAGGGATCTCTACAAATAAACGTTAAAATAAAGTGGAGATGTGAATGTAAATATAAAACTATAACAAACATCGTAGAATTGCGGAAATGGTAGTTCAATGAAAAGATTGAAGATGAATATATGTAATTAACTCCTAGAAAAAGCGGAAATAGGTAACCTCTCGAAGAGCCAGAATTTAGCCAAAGAGAATAGCCAGGTTGGTAGCCAAACAGTCAGTCATTTTTCTAGTTTCTAGTCTTTGTGAAGTTGGAGATTGAATAATGTATGTACTCACTGCGAAGATCATTATACCATTTATGTGCGTTGTACGAGAAACTGCGAGTGAAAATGGAGGTTGAATGTTTAGGAATCACAAGTGAATATTTATTACGGGTGTTGGTGTAATTTCGTGATTGGAACGTGCAGAGTTTTGCAACTAAGTATTCCGTTTTTTTTTGAGTCGACCTTATGGGTGATAGTCAGTAGATGCAGTTTACGATTCTTATCCAACCTCAAACAGCCTGATTCCAGCATTTTAGATCCGATGAGATCGTATTACCTTTTACGGTAGGAGAAACGGAAGCAGGCATTTTGAATTCTTCGAGTCACTTTGTAATAATCCGGGACCATATATCCAATCACAGTATGAGAGCTTAGGAAAAATAGAAATACTCGCAAAGTTTGAGTTTTAGTTGAGTGGAAAGTATGTCTCTATTTGGAAAGAGCTGCCTAAGAACGTTGAACGAGGCTTGACATGTTTGTTGAAATGTAATTCTGAGTCGAAGTGAAGTCCCACATTTTTGCTTTCCTGAACCATTGGGAGAAACTCATCGTTCAGCTGGCGATATCTTCTTGTTCCTTAGGACCTTATAACATGACTAGAGATTTGGTACTATTGAGTTGGAGGTTATTAGCCAATGAGATATCATACAAAGATTACAGGTCGTCATTAATGTTTTGAACGGCCCTAGGTGAGTCCTCAAGTAAGAAAGACAGGTAGATCTGTGTATCATCGGCGTAATGACGTATGTGACAATTATTTGTGTGCTGGTTGAAGTGAGAGATATATAACGTGAAAAGGAGGAATCCAAGAATGGATCCTTGTGGTACACCAAATCTCACGGGTAGAGCTTCGGATCTTCGATTTTTCAGGTGAACACTATGAGACCGCCCAGAAAGAAATGGCACTATCGCTGAAACCAAAATAGCTCAGTTCATCACAAAGTATATTATGTTCTAAGGTGTCGAAGGCCTAGCTGAAATCAAGGAGCACTAGTATAGTTTGTTCCGTTTTCATCTCGATTTTCATAACTTACTATTCAGAGTACAGTCCTGAGAGTTTCTAGTATATGCCAATTCGATTATTGACCCTTAGTATATTATTTTGTGATTATAATATTCAATTAATCATAATTTCCCGCTATAATGACAAGAGGCATTTGGTCACTGATCCCCCTGTACTAGAATTAGGCACTACGCATGTGCGCGCAGGTGTGAATTGCTGAACAAGGAGGAATTGGGAGAAGCGGAGAAGATACGAATGATTGGTGCCGGTAAAAATTATTGATAGAGCGATTATTGATATCTCTGTTGATAACTCGTAATCTGTGGCCATTTCTCACCTCTTGTCTTCTATAAAATTTATTGACATCAAAATCGAAATATACAGTCCACTGTCTCTTTCTCGCCCATAGGTAATTCATTTTCGTCCACTGCTTCGAAAACATCATCTGGGACCGAAAACCAGAACTGGTGTTATAATTTGTTTATTATGCACGAAATCAGTCATTTGTTCTTTCAAGTACATATCCAACGCATTCGATAGGGTAGGTAATAGTCTAATAGGCCTTAAGTCCGCTAACCATTGAGGAACACTGCATTTAGGAAGTGGGATTACTTTCGCTCCTCTCCATCCGCTCGAAAATGTGTTCGTGAGTATTGCAGTGTTGAATATGAAGTTGATGTGGTTTATTACATATCCTCCGATCAGTCTTATCATTCTCAGTGAAATGTCGTCCAAATCAACATCATGGCTGGTTGAACGATCTTGAATAGTTTAATCTTGTCTAGGTTGGAGGGTGGAAAATTGTTTTCCTTCAGGTGATATTTATAATCATCAAGCAAGTCCAGCTGGGGATTTGATTTCTCAGAAGGGAGATAAGTATCAAAACGACCGTTAATATCATTTGCATTATGCAGATCTGATGGAAGTTCCGGGAAACATTTTTTTCGTAGGATGTCCAAGAAACGTATGGTATTCCAAGTCTTCTGCGTATTGCCCCATTGGTGTAATTTCGCAGATCTTTATAGTAGTACCAATGAGCAATACATTTGGTTATCTCATACCTACTGAAAGCATTGTCTCTGGCTGCTTTGAATCATATGTGAGCCATGGAGAGGGGGGTTTCGTAACTCTAACAGAACGGATAAGGGCGTGTGTATCGAACAATAAAAGAATTGTTTCGTTAAAAATATTGGGCATTTCATTAACGTCTGACATGGTATATATTGGTATAGGAGGTCGAAACTGATCAGTGCTGGTTGCTCGAGAAAATGGTCGCTATTGAATTCTGAGAAATCCCGGAAAATTATGAGCTTAGTTACCTCATCAGTTTCCAGAGTTTGAATATCAGAGGTTAAGGCCAGATGGTCCGAGCGCAAATGCTTCCACAGAATAACATTACCCGGAAAACCGTGTTGGGATTCAAATTGTTAAGCGAACCGGATCTTCTCGTTCAAGTGAACAAGAAGATTCGGTTTGCAGCCATTCAGCCATTGCAGGTGCAGTCATTCAAATTCCACTTAGTAGCACACCGAGAAGAATGAATATAGTCTTTAGAATAAAGAGAGAATTTGGGACTACTCGGTATTGAATATATTCTGGATTCTTAGATCTATCACTTTGTTAATTATGATGTTGGAAATACGTTAATGATCTCTTTTTTTTCAGCTCTTTGAAACTGGTGTATATTTTTTCGGTGAATCCACATTTGGGACCATTACAGGTGTCTTTATCACGCATGGTTATGGATATCATGAAATTTTTCTTCTTATACGTTTTGGTACTATTCGCTTTCTCTTGTGGTGAGTCTAATTTTTCACACAATGTTGTCCAAGTTCACCTATAGTGTTTTAATACATCTATCATCGATCATATTGCGCATTTTTATGGAAAATATTTTTAGGTCTGAATCAGTTACTATGGTATTACGCAGATGCGGAGAGACAGAAATGCCGGCAGGATTCAGATGATCAGAATAGTCACAATCAAACAGAGCCTGATTCCAATGCTTGTACAATTTGGAGACGGTTTTCGAAGTGAGCAATTCCTTGTCTATACCTGTAACTATACGTGTACCTATACTCCTTAGATACTTTTCTAAAAAATGATTGAATCTCATTGATACATTGATACGTCAAACATTTCACCAAACTATTCATGAGTATTGTTTCAAATGAGCATCTAACCCAGGAAATAATAAAAAGTTGACGTAGAAAAAGTTGGAATACTGATACGTTCTATGTATACTTTGCCTAAATATCGTCATCTTCTATGGTAGCTGACACGAAATATTATAGCATTGACAGAAAGATTTGAATTCGAGATCAGTGAATTTGTGATGTTCCAGTTTGAAATGAAAACAGCGAAAATTCCACCTGAAAAGGTGTTACGTATTCTGTTTATTTTGCCTACATATCATACATCTCTTATGGCAGCCGCAACGAAATATTATAACATCAGTAGTGCATCTGTGGAACCACACAGGGTGTCCCATTTTGTTTGGGTTGGACTACTAAATTTGACTTTATTTGATCAAAATAACCTCTGAGATATGGGGTGTGAATTGAATTGCAAGAAACATGGTAAGATCAAAGAAATCTACCTCTATTGCCATTCACACTACCAAGGAATGCAAAAACATATTTCTATAAAATTTCGATCATATTCTTCGTTCACTTTAGATTGTACGAGAAGGCGGCCTCTATACGTTTGTCTTTGACGTATTACTAATCAATTATGAAATTTCAAGTATGTATCATTCCGAAACTGTGAGAGTAACAAAATATTCGAGATTTGGTTCATGATTTCTATCATTGATGAATTTTCTGAGATGCTATATATTTCTTCACTCAATCTGACGAAAATTATATGTCAATTACATTGAGATGCAGTGACGGAAACTTGTTTATTGAATGATTTGCCATCGTTGAACAGATCAATTCATGAGCTCACTGTTTGTTTTTTTTATGTTCCTCTAGTTTATTCGAAACCAGCCAAACACTCTTCTGGGCCGTGTTCGGACTGATCGACCTAGAAAGCTTCGATCTCAACGAAATCAAAATATTCACTAGATTTTGGGGGATGTTAATGTTCGGAACGTATTCCGTCATCAATATAGTTGTCCTCCTGAATCTGTTGATAGCCATGATGAATCATTCATATCAGCTGATATCGGTGAGTTCAGATGTTGTTGTTGATATGTTCAGACTATTTCGCTTGTGCCATTCGTTGTGTGCTAATATTTTTTTCGATTATCCATGTATCATCTATGATTACAGCCATTTGGATATGCCATTTTGTATATAACCCTCACATAATGATTTTCTCAGGTCATATATTCAGAACATATGAATTGATGTGTACTCAGTTTCATACTGATTCTTGATTGATTCACTCTATATTTTAAGGAAGGAGATGCTAAAAGAGCCTTTTCCATATGCAGAAAATGACACCACTATGCGGAGTTAAGTGTAGTAATACTCATTTTTTCTGAAGTAATAGGGCTGTTTTTCATGCTCATGAAGATTTTTTCTGAAGGGAAAAGTGTGTCATTTTCCGCATTCTTGTTCCCGTCTGAAACACCCCTGAAACTGAAAACCGTCGTGTCTCGGCAAAATTCCATGAGATAATTATCCCAAGAAATAATCAGGAGGAACCTTCATGAATTATGAATTTGAATGACGGGAATGTTTTCAGGAACGCGCTGATACAGAATGGAAGTTTGCACGTAGCAAGCTTTGGATCAGTTATTTCGAAGAGGGCGGTACCGTACCAGTTCCTTTCAATGTTATTCCCACACCAAAGACATTGTGGTACATCATAGAATGGATAAGAAGGAAATTATGTGGCCATTCGAGAGCTGCCAAGAAAGAACATATGAGGACTATAAGGGTGAGATCTGAAAATCATTACTAGCTTTCGTCATCATAGAGAAAATACTCATGATAGGTACTTGTGATTCAATTATCTTCATATTCTTTCCACATGATTTGGAGTGTACAGGTTCATCCATCGAAGGGGCATCTGCTTTTATGATCTCTCGCAATTATACTGTTTTTTTAGGATTTTAGTTTTTTTTGGTCGAGAACAATTTCTTTTCTGGTAGTTTCAAGTTTTTCATGGCTCCTTTTCGATATTCATGACTTGCAGCATCATACATTCTTGAACTAATGTTCAGTTTGATGATAACTACTTAACCTACTGTGAGAATCTGTAAATGGAAATCTTCTACAATGGAGAATTTGTAATATCTCTCGCATCTTGAACAATGTCAAGGAATATGATTTCCATTTGATATTTTCAACATGAAACAACTGCTCTCTTGGTCACTGCTATGTCAGATACTGGAACACATATTCTAAGAAGAAGTGGTAATATCATGGAATATATTTTTCACATTATGTCATTTATCGGACCTGGAAGAGAATGCAGGTAGCCACTCACTCCATCATCGAAATGGCAATTAGTAATTCATGAATAACTGTATAGTTGCCACCACACAAAAATTGTTGTTCTGAACCCACAGAATTTTTTATCCAAAGATGGTGGAAGATGAATAACATACTGTATACATATTATATAATACATAAATATATGTTCGTGATTGCAAAAAAAACACAGATTTCGGAATAACGAATGAAAAAAATTGTCAGTTTGTCACGCTTTCAGGAGTTACCCTGGACGCTATAAAAGGGCCAAATCACGAAATTCAAATTCTGTGTATTGTTTTTTTCCTTTCAGCAAAGATATATCGAATGTAGAGGTGTGGGCCTCTTCGATGGACAACCTTGTACATATAACATCACCAACCTTCTATGTCGATGTGATATAATTTATGAGTAATTGAAGATGTTTAATTCGTAGTGTCATATGGTCATCATCATGTCCTTTCAGATTTGAACATAATTTTGATACGTTCTCATGTAGAGCTCGATATATGGTCAAGGTCAATCAATTTTTTTTAAAAGATATTGAATCCACAACAGTATCACATAATCAGTTCATTTCTCGCTGTCAACGGGCTTTGAATTGTCGAAACGGAACTCAGACCAATTTATTGAAACAACTGATTTCAATAGAAAACATGGTTACTCCTATGTGGTAGAGGTTGCTCTCAACAACTCCACAATTCAATCATGGAGAAAAAACATGTTCCAATTAAATTACCAACATCCAATCATTTCAGGAGCAACATTTTTCACTTCAGAGAAATATAATTTTTTTGAAATCACCCTATTGAAGTATGATAGATATTGTGACAATATCGTGAGAAAATCATCTCATATATCCCTCTTCAGATCAGTGATGTTCCATGAATGACACATGAATGATGGTCACTTTTCGATTTCAGAGGAAGGTGAAACAAGCGAGTGAGCGAGACTTCAGATACCAGGTGACTTTTTTCCTATATTATCTTCGTATATAACATGTCTGGAGATCACCTCCACCTTCTCAACTTCATGTACCGATACGTGAGGAACACTAAGATTATTTGCTTCTTCATGGTCAAATGAACGTATTTTTGTAACAAGTTTTGCATTCAATCCCTTGAGTGAAAATCGCGCTCGACGTATTCCGTAGTCGTCTAAAAAATGATGTTCATATATAACTCGATCGAATCTCCGAACAACAAACCCAGATCGAATGATCTTTTTGGGCCTCACCAGAATTTTGTTCAGATTCGGCTACGCCTCAGCTGCAACTTACCAAATAAGGGACTGATTATTATATAGACGTGTATGATCGTATAACTGTCATACTCATCGAATCGATATGTAACATCAATAGGTCATTCATCTCAGTGACAATTCTTCCTATATAAAGTTGAAAATGAATGTGTGTAGTTGGTGAAACTTGAAAGCCTTTTTATATTTTATATAGTGTCTTTGTATTTAATGCATATCATCATCAGGTAATTGAAATTGATTGACTTTATCAAGTTTAGATGGTATATTGTGTGTTGTGGGAGTGAAAGGACAGACAATACACAGGTACATGGTGAAAAGACTCTCGCCTCTGGTATCCACAGTCAGTCTCTCGATAGTTTTGTAGGTTTGATGAGTCGAATCCCTGTCTGTTGGAAATCCTAATTTCATTTGAGCAGAACTCATACAGCATGCAGTTTCAAATGAGCAATTCAAAAATAAGTTTTCAAAATTTGTGGGGAATCGTGAGCGGGGAAATATAGACAACTGATACCTACTAAGAGTTTGTTGAGGTAACATCTTATTTCATTCGACTTTCCCGTTTTGAGGTGTCCGATTGATAAATATGGATTCATACGAAGAGAAGGGAATATCATTCCATCCTTTTATCATAGATCAGGTATACCAGTATCACCATATGATAATGAAAGCCTTCGCAACATTGATACATTGCTATATTGTTACAATCTACTTCATTCAGTATACGCCATTATACTCGATCATACATAATTCTCTCGGGAACAGCAGTTGGGTTTCCTAATCATCCAAACTATTCGAAACAGATGAGCAAGAGCATCACTAAATCAATAATAGGAACGATCAGTAACTCTCCATTTACGATGATTGGACGCATGATTGCATCAGTGTCAACCTCATTGGCGCCTATTGCATGCAGATATTTGTTGTGGTAGTGCAATTATCTTTCATTCTCGTAATAGAAAATTATTTCTATGTGAGTAGTTATCTATTCAAAAATATTCAGAATAACTAGGAGGCAAGGTGGATATAGGATGGTCAATTGTTTATTTCCAAAACATGTAGACCTGTCAAACAACCTTAGTAAGACCGCACCGCCTGAGTATAGATGGCGATAGGATCGTCGATCCTGTGAAGTCAAATCCGCTTCCACTGATAATGACGGATGTCTGACAGCGACGGTTTATTTGGATTCGAGTTGAATTTCAAATTCGAATCATGTTTCCAAGAGGTTCCAAGAGAATCTCCGAGATCGACAAAGGTGATGTCATCTAGTGTCGAACTTGGGCAGCTTCAGTCAAGTATCAAAATTCGATTTGATCAAGAAGGCAGCAGTCTACAACTTTTTCTAGTGGCTGGGTATAGGGAGTTGGATTACCAGTCTTTATTTACATCATGCTAGGAGGATATTCCAATACGACACGCTAGCTAACCCGCAAAAATTCCCATCACGAATCCGTGAGTAATATTGTTTATGTCCCAACAGGGAATTATGCGAAATTTGGTGAGACGTTACGTAACAGTAGAGCAGAGGAAAGCGGAAAATCAAGGCGTTACAGAAGACGATGTCAACGAAATAAAACAGGATATATCGGCCTTTCGATTCGAGCTGATTGAGATTTTGAAGAATTCGGGGATGAACACTTCCTCTGCGCAAGGTGTTATGGGTAAGCATAAAAGGATTTCATGCGACAAGTGTCCTATAGAGATGATAACCTCGGAAGGGGAATCTGATATCCAGGGGACTCCCGGCCCTCGGATGGAGGTTATCGGATCATCTGATAACGTTCATGTTGCATATCAGATTTAATTTTTCACTGAAATCTCGATTCTTTCCTTCAGTTGAGTGAGCTGATGCATGATTCGACTGATTTGCGTGAAATTCATTCGATTTGGGGCCAGTTGCCTAAAAAAATTCAACAATTCAACCATTTCGAAAAAAGGAAGAGAGAAATGATATCGTCAGTTGATATCTTCAACGATAGAAATTCATGTCAAATCAGTGGGCATGATGAACTCATAACGCTCTAGGGCTATAGGAGTATATTCATAGTGACCGTATCCAATTTGTTATAAATGGATAATCTACAGGTGGAGAATAAAAATGAAATGAATATTTATGCATTCATCTCTGCAATAGATTTCATATTCTGAAATGATGTTGAAACGTGTGAAAATAATGATCCAAGAATTTCTGCCCGTCTTGATTTCTGGAATATTTGATGATTTCGCTTCGTGCGCACTCTCAACCTCTCCATGAATCAAAATAATCTGAATTCGTTGTCGAAGAGTGTGAACTTCTTTGAAGCACAGTTTGTGTGGAAGATATTGAGGTTGGGGAGAAATGTCTCCCTTCATATTCAGTTTTGATAAAATTACTACAAAGAAGGTTGTGATATACATTCCATTTTCATTACAATACAAATTACATTCTAGAATTATTGTGTTTTCTTGTAATTGTGTTTTTGTGTGTATTGTGTTATTGTTTTTTTATTTGTATCGTCTGAATACATGGTATAGTGTCCAGTTATACTGATTCTCGACATATTTTTGATATATAATAGACATTGAATTGGTTCTCATTATTCAACAATTATTATCTTCCAATCAATGAGAAAACTCCTCGAAACCAATCGATATTTCACCAGGAACCGGCGGGAAGAAGAACCGCCAGAAGGAGCGTCGGCTGATGAAAGGCTTCAACATCGCTCCTTCAACGTCTTCAGGCTCCCTTCCACCAGTTGCCGAGTTTATAGCGTCCCTTCAACAGCACCACGAAGCGCACAACCATCACGACTTCTTCGGCTCAACTCTATCCGGCATTTTCGCATCGCCGTTACCGAAGAAGTTACAGCAGCATAGCACCGTCTCCTCCTCACAGGGTAGCATAAACGACGGACACCATCGCCATCACCATAAAAGGTATGATATCCTGACGAATATCAATGGTCGAATTAGTTCATCAGTGGTCGTCAAAAAATTGGTTTCCTACACAAGATAATCTGACGATACGGCGATATAATAACAATATATTATCAAACAATCAGTTGATTCAATATCACCTCGTGATCTCAAAATAGAACCAGGATTAGAAACAGGGCTACGAGAACCTTTTCCAATTCAATGCAATTCAGTTATTTAGTGATCCATTGAATCAAGCTTGGAAATGCAATTAGCCAAATTAGTACATACATCAAATACAGTTATGAAATACAAGAATATAACGAACACATTCATAAATAACAGAGGTATTGAAACAATCAAGTGAGTGAACGAAGCAGCAATGATAAAGGAAAATAATACAAAACATTCAAACAGGAATTTTTTCATTTCATTTTCGAATACTTATTCCTTGGTTATAATTAACTCCGGAAGTTCAGTACATAATCTCAGCCCCCAAATCTCAAACGAGTTCAGACGTACAGATAAATAATGTGTTTTGGGTATTTGAAAATCATTTCTGATGCAGGCTTGAATCCATGAAAAGATTGGTTTCGTTTAGAAACTTCTTCATTTCAATGGAAGTACAACGGTTCTTCCAGAATGTAGAGGCAAAATGTTCACTTCTCCAAATAATGTTCTACACGATGATGTTCGTGATACGTTCACTATAGTTCTGATAATTCTCTTTCTCGTTACGAAAACAATGTGTGCAGGTGGAGAATCTCCCCAAACGATAATCCCATAGTTAATTCTTGATTGTATCGGCCCGTGGTGATATGGAAGTAGACCAGCGTTATCTGAAATTCTGTATCTGTACTGCAGAACCTGCATCTGTATACTATTCCTCTCTTCCTAACTATCAGACATATTCTCACTCGAAATAATTTCCTCTGTAATTTCATGGTGCCTACTGAATCGTAGATTGTTCACCTGAAGACCATTCATCCACCATATGGTCAGCTTCTAAGGGTAGGCCGTTGTCGGAAATCTGAAGTGAATGTACGTCTTGATCCATTCCAAATCTCCTTGATCGTGAATACATGAATACCCGAAATTTCATCTATGACACAGTACGTCCACGTTTTCTTGTTGGGATTCCTATAATGCCTACAATATACTACATTTTTCTTTGTGAACTTGAAATTTCTATTTTTCCTTCAATTCAGTCTATTTCAGTTCTGAGAACTTCTATCGTATTTTTATAACAGCAAACATACATTTTGGTGTGTCAAAACCATACTAGAAGGAGTTGAACCAGTCAAAACGTGTACTGCATTTCTACAAAATGAAATGATACATAACTTCCTAGTTGTAGTGATTTTTTCAGTTTCTTCACAAGCTGCTTGAATTCAACCTCTTCTCTCACATGAGGTACGAGCAAGATTCTTGAATCTACAGATTTCGAAATCATGATAACTATTGGTCACACGGGAAACAGGGTCTGACATCTTCAGTATCTCCTGCGTTGAATTCTTGTCTCGACGATTTTCCACCAGTTTTTCAAGCGTTCGGCTAGAGACTTGTCAAAATCACAAGGAGATGCCAATTGCATCACATCGACGTACCAATCGACAATATTTCCATCCTTCTTCCTAAGTCGATCGAGAAACATTCTGTGCCGATAAGTACTCACTCTCTTTCCATACTGATTTTCGAGTAAGCTACAAATCTCAGTAATAGTCACGCAGTCACAAATCTCAGTCTCATCTCATCTTATCTGGGAGTCAAAGGATAACATACATTCTTCAAATCTGTGAAATTCTCCATCGATGACTGCTAATAACGAAGCAGCTTTCCTTCGATCCCCAATTAGATTGGACTAGGAAGTATTGCTTCAGTCTTTCCGAACGAATGTCCATGTCGTCACCTGGTTTGAAACCGTTGATCTGACAAATGGCGCAACATTTACTACCGAAACCTCTACCATACTGAAAACTCTCTCTATTGTAACTATTATTTTCGCCAATATATGATATCCTGTGGGATAGCAATGGTCGAATTTGCGAAGGAAATCTTCATTTTGATAATGCTTAAAACAATCGACTATTACCTACAGTATTATGACATTCTCCATCAGCGATCGTGAACCAATCCGTTTTCTACACAAGATGATCTAACAGAACATCATGGGTCTCCTTCTCTTCCTACTTGACATCTATGATCTGCCAAATCAATCATCATCTGATTGCTAACTGTACGCTGATGATTGGGAGATATTCAGGGAGATCGCACTGATTATGATATATTACAGAATGATTCGAATGTGTTACATGCTTGGATAGTTGAGAACAAGCTGTATTGGAATGGTGATAAATGTTTCAATATCACATTTGGTAAATCGAATAATATTGAAACAGTCGACTACTAGAATAGAAAGATAGAACTGAGATCCTTCAATGTTGAGAATATGAGAATATAAACAAAATAATTGAGTGGTAAAGTACACTGCAAAATGATAATTTCTGACAAGGGGTCAAGAAATTCATGTGAAACATTGCTCAAAACTCTCACACAGCCAACCAGTCATAGTTGCAGGAAAATTGGAGGTTATGTACCTATCTGAAAGAGCGACTTCACAGTATTCACACCTACACTTGCATATATAGGCGATTCGTCAGAATCATCATACTCCGTCGATAAGTTGCCATGATATCCTAATTGATATCAATCAGAGAATATGGAAATATCAACAGTGAGCCTTCTCCATGGGGCAATTCAATTGGTGCCTACATATTTCTTTCCCATGTTGTCAATTACTGCATTCAATTTTCATCCTCCAATATAATATATGGAAGACAATTTTTGTCTCTGATTTTACAATAGGGGATTTGATCTCAGATCCAAGCCTACTCCTAATCACTATGAGTTTTTTTTTATATGAGCAAACTCATGTACACACACAAAATAGTAGAACGATTTAACACGCTCCTCATTCAACACGTGTAAACTTCGATTTATGAATGAGGCAGAGGCTACTGATGCATGAATAGCCTTTCTATGAATATCATATCATATCTTGATTCGTATCAAGATTTTGATCCATCGTGAAACTTCTTTTCATTCTTACCAAGTAGGTGACTCAAGATGGTCAACTCTGGATAACCAACCAAATATAATATCGAAAAGTGCTGAGATACTTGTTTTGAGAAGAATTTCCCATGTATGATACTATTATGAGAGGGTGAAATAACACATGATGAATATGATTCGAAAGATGTCCTCCTAGATTCAAAGTTGATGTGCAGATGATATTGAAGTGATGTGTGTACCTTCATGTTCGAATAAAAAATGATATGGCCCCTGGAATTAACTTCAATTTCGATTATTCAGGCTGAACTTCAAACGAACTCATTCATACAAACGACGATGGGGCACATTAATCGAAGCCGCAAGAACTGGGAAAGTGTCTCGTTTGATTGGTCGCTCACGGTCAGAGGATTCCGTTTGCAACAGATGCAGCGGAAATGTCCACAACCACTCACACAATGATAGTCCTAGATCAGACGATAACAGGTAGTGTATTCATGGGATCGAATTGTGTCGGAATCTGAATGTATCTATTTCCACAACAAATATACTGCAGATAAATATGATAATGAAATCAAAATCATCCAAATGAGAACTTGAAAATACATCATATCTACACAAAGCCCTCCAGATGAAAAGCCCGTTTTGCAATAAATCTAGTTTCAATATGCGGTACATTCGATGTAATAGGTACTATTGAGTATTAATCGGTGAATCACAAAAGTTGATAGCGTTCATTGATTATTAGTAATTTGATGAAATCCGTATTACTGAGAAATATCAATAGCAGATGATCTTACGAATTCTTCGTTAGTCTTTCAGATTCCAATCCGAGTTTCGAAACACATCTAGATGGTCAGGAGGACAGTCATTCTGAAAAAGAACTACATGGAATAGCGCACGGATTAGCACTACTGAAGAAAAAGAGGAAGAAGTTTTCAGCATCGAGAAATTCCAGTCCGATAGTAAATCCAATAGAGATAGTTCCTAAAAAAACTGGAACAAAAAAGGTCAGTGAAGTGATGTTAATCACATTCCTCAGCTCTCACCAATGACGGCCGTATCAGATTATTTGGGTGAAAATCTGAATCATTTATTGAAATAAAAGTTTTCCACAACTGATTTTCATATTCGGAGTTTTCATGTATTAGTATCATGCCACTATATTTTTCTTCAAATGGTTCGTATAATGAGACAATGCCAATGCATGACTTCAAAAGGCGCATCTGCTTTACTACTATTTATTTACTAAAATCAAAATGCCTAGAATCATTCCTGCATAATTCAACATTTATACAACGTTGAAATCATTGTTGATTCACCTTTGATTTTCTATTGCGCGACAATTTTTCATATATTGAACAGGTATTGTACTGCGGCAAAACAAATTTCAAAAGTTCAAGTACAAAGTATTAGGAAACATATTATAAAAGGCTCTGGTGATGAAAATGTAGAACCGTAGTCGAGTTGGTAATCTAAGGCATCGTCCTCGAGAGGTGGAATGAGTGATCAGGTGATTTTATTTTGCATGTGCTTGCTGAAAGAATCTAGAGAACGGATTGGTCGGTTGTCTATATTCATTATGTCCTGTTTCCAGCACAAGAAACTAATGGTTTTCCCATAATTTTTGCCCTGGTAGTCTTTGACACTAACCAATGACAAGTTGTCAGACAGAAAAAAAAAATGTGGTGACCGGGTGTTTCTCCATCAGAGATTCTATTCGATATAGATTATTCTCGGATAGAATATTGCAGTTGTTGAAATGAATTAGTATTCACCCTATTGCTTCGATAACAGTTTTTGTATCGATTGAATTATTAATCAATCGATAATGAATGAATATGTTATTATTGAGGAGCAACGATATTATTATCATCCTCACTCATACATTCTTGAGTTGTGGTCTTTCAATGACAGTGGATTTGAGTTTTTCTTATATTTTATTATATGAAACATCATATACATCGATCCGTCAAACGAATATCATTGATTTTGCAGTATCATTCAATCATATCATGACGTATGCCCACATACTATGAGGCCGTGTTGAACATAATTGTGTTTCAGTGTACCTCAGTGCAGGATTTCCTCAGACTTTCATTTTATGTAGTATTTCTGTGTTATCTAGCGTGTTGGCGGTGAATCATCAAACATCAAAAGAATCGTCATAGCTGTCGTCTCTCTTTCACTCTCTGATCCGGAATAATTTCAACTGTTATTTGATCGAGCATGCCAACAGTTTCAAGAATCTTCGATTGTGTGATGTTATTTCAGCTGTTTCAAGAGAGTTGCTTTCCTCGCTGTGCCTTCCGATTGTTGAATGCCTCTTCCAACCTCGCTCCAAAATCGCGTGAGACGGTACATTCCTTTATTTGCGTTCATTATCGACAGTACACTCAGATGTGAAGGTGGAAGAGTTCATAATGAGGAAATCGCGAAATATTGCTGGAGTCAGACCTGCCCTGGATACCCGGATGAATTTTTCTGATTATGTGACTCTTCCTCTCAAACCATCACTCATCACTACAGTTTCAGACTGAAACTGTCCTCCAAGAGCAGTAGAATAAACAATGCAACAAATTGGCACTATTTTTCAAAAATAATAAAACATTCATTGTTAGTTGGGTGGTGGTGTGAATTTCATGATTCGAAAGTGGAATATTCTATTGGTCACCGCGCAATCGTAGATCACAAAATATTATCGAATTAATTGTGAAGAACATCATCTGAGATTGCCTAACTTCTTAGTTATTTTATGAATATCTTTATCTTGGAAACTTCTTGAACACAGTCAACAGATATAAATTAGAGCGAGTTCCCAATCTCGCTGTTCCAAAATTCACATAGTTCTCATAGAGTATAATATTTTGAGAATCAGAATATCAATATAATATTTATGAACGTTGTTTTTTGACTGAAGTGTCGCTGAGATTCAATGGCCAACAAATTTATGTTAGATAAGCGCACGGTGCTTTTCGCCGGAGAGCAAGTAGATCTCGAGGAACTCAAAAGGGATATAGTATCTTCAAGAGGTTTTTTTTATATATATATTTTATGTTTGTCTAGAGCGCCACTTAGTTCATGATTGAATTTATGAATTTGCGAAATTGACAGTTTCAAGTTAGAATTAGGGCAGAGAAGTCACTTTTTCTTGGATGAGTCCTATTCTAAACCGAACTGATACTCGACTTTATATCGACCTCTTCTAAACCGGCTTTCCCGTACTTTTTATATCAATGAATTATATTTGAAAACGTGAGAAAGTCCGGTCACTTCAACCGTTCAATGTCATGCATTTGACCTCAACACCGAGATGGTTCAATGGTTTTCAAAGTTCGAACAGGGTCCCTAGACCTCATTGAGCAAATAACTTGGACGAATGGTACTCACCAAGTACCATAGTTCATAGGAACAATGTAAGATGACGTTAATGCACACCAAGTGGGACAGAAATTCAAAAAAAGATATATGTCTCGGAATACCACCAGGAATACCACGAAAAATATATTCATGTAATATATACAAGAAGAGTATTCGGTATTCGATACTTCTCAAGAGTATGTAAGAGATATATCACACAGCTGGCAGTGGCGGTTGCTGATTTAATATTATTAAAGAATTTGGAATCGTTGATTTGCGTACAGGGTGGTCATACACAATTGAACAAAAGCTCCCGAACTCGCGCTCCATCACACTATATCTCACAATCCGCATTTGGTACTCTGGAATTTATACAGTGGCGTTCTACTTGGGATAATTGTGAATTTGTGTTGTATAAACTCATCGTCTGTGTATTGTCATTAGGTACCTGTTTTTCGTTTCCTGTTAGGGGATTGATTATCGTATTCTTCTTCTTTGCTTACTCTCATATAGAAAAATCAGGAATGAAAATTCCCCAATTGGAACCTGTTTTATATGGAAAACCCGTGGCCTACCAGCAGTAATTCATCATAGCATTTCTGAGAATCCAATTTATATATTATTATACATCATTTCGAAGGAGAAAAAATAACTAATTCAATGAGATGATGGAATACAGGGTGTTCCATTGAAAAAAAAAATAAGTTCGTGTCGTACTCCAAATCTCGCAAAATCCTCTATCAGACGTTGTTCGTAGCTCAATAGTATTTCTAATGACTTAGATATAGAAAAAAGGATTAATTTCCAAAATCGCCCTGTATCTTGTAAACGGAAACAGTTACGCAAAATCTAATCAGACCATCTTGAGTTTCAAGAAATAGTAGGTCAGGAACGTGAAAACCGGAAGGCTCAATCTTCAATAACAGCCAAAAAGCTTAGGAGTCTCAACCAAATCGGGATGCATTGTACAATAAATTCTTCGAATGAAGTTGACATGAATATGTATCCTATTATTGTTGGCTAACTCCGATCAAACTCAAATTAATCCATCAAGTCCAGTGGCGTCCGAAACGGGCACCTTAACGAATGACCGAAGTATGCCACTGAATTTTGGTAATTGTCAAGTTTCTTTCCGGATTGAGCATCAAAAAATATAACGTTTTGTCTCTTGAAGTTATCGCTTAATCAGCTCTCGAGAAAAAAATGATATCTACTTAATCGCAAGAAATATGCGACACAAGAGGAAATGATCGAGGGTTTCCTTGGTAAATGATTGCAGTATTTGGTTGTCAACTTGATAGTTTTTGTCAACTTATTCGTAAGCTATCAATATAGATAATATCCAAGATATTCACAAAATATTTTCAAAAAAACACCTCGAATCTTGAGAACAGAGCAAGTTAAAATACATGTTCACATGATTTTTTTATCCTAAAATCAGACAGAGAATCGTCTGTCTGATGTATTGTACATACTTAATTTCCTGTTCTTTCAGTTCCAACAAGTTCTCAAACGGGCATCGAGCGTCCCAACCAGAGTACCAGAAGTCGTTCAGATGATCAGACACCACGAGAAAACCCAGTCACAACAAGACTCCATCGAGATCCAACAGACTGTTATGACAACCCTGACTCCCTCCACCACCGAAGAAAGTGTTCATGCTGCTGGACCTATTCTCACGGTGACTGGGACATCCAGGGAGCCTTTGCTCTTCAATTCTTCCTCCAGTAATCCGGCCACCGGGTCTATTCAAACGCCTGAGGAAGATATGTACCACCCTCGTGCTCCTAGTACATCACAATCGCTTTCCAAGCTGCCAGGAGTCATTCCTGTCAGCGGTTATAACGGACCCACTGGTTGGTTATAGGATATTTCGCAAGCTGGTAGATTATTGAGATCCAAATATATCTTTGTTATATCGCCGAATCGAAGACATTTTTTAGACCAAGATTTTTAAGTTAACTGTGCACAAGTGAAGAATAAATACTGAGAATATGACTTTTGTTTGGAATTTGAATCTGATTTTGACGTGACACAAGGTAACTATCATATCATTTTGCTCTCAGTAAGTCTCGATCTGGTTGCAATGCCGACCAAAACAATCTGTTTCTGAGGAAAACATGAGAATCACTCATGGTGGCACAATATCCAGTGAGCCTCGAACCGTGAGAAAGTAAGTCTATAAAAGAAGGTGAGATCACACACCATTCATTGCATAATTGCACTTCCTCGATGGGTGAAACCAACGCCCCAAAAGTTCGAACTTGATCGAAGCAAGGAAGGCATACATGGTACCCCATAATCTACATTCATTCAACAAATTGCTTCCAGCCAGACAGAGTCTTGTAATAAAAAGTACATAATTTTATAAGCGGTAAACAATCCCACCATACTATACATACAAACAATCAACGATTTCGTAGTTGTGAATCTAACAATTCCCAATCAGAATCTTTAAGACTTTGATTCTTTATTTATGATATCATATGGAATTTCCAGAGTTTCTGTTTCATATAGTTCATCTGGAGTTCATGTGTTATTTATTTCAGTTGATTGATTGATTTATTATACAGGGTGTCAATAAAAGTCACAAAAACCTACTACAAATTCTTCAGGCCGAAACAGCTCGATAAAAGCAAACTTAATTCATTACGAAGTTGATTAGTTGGGGCGGCTAGACGGCTTGGACGGCCCTAAACTTACAATTCTCAAATCATTTTTGGTCTATAAAATTCGAACGGTCCATGAGATTCTTCTCAAAGTTGATATGTCGGCATATCTTTATGCTTATAATTAAATCCATACCATAAAAATGGTGAATATGATTCTATATCCATACTCAGTACTCTTTGGTTCTCCAAGTGTCAAATTCTACAATAAATTTTACAATCACCATAACCGATCATCATTAAAATTTTAATATGCTCTTTTTCACTTAATTGAACCATTCTAAATTGTACAATTTGTGGATTGTACGTTTATTCATTACTATGCATACGAACAACATCAATTATTTTATTTTGATAGTTTCTTGCTCTAATGAAAAAAACTGATAATAGTGCTATATTCCTCGTTTCAACGATTTTTTCAAACTAAGCTCAGTATGTATGAATCAAAAATAACAAGCTCTCTCAAAATCTGTAAAAATGTATAGGGTGTCCCATTTACATTAAAGAAGTTGATGGCATTTCCACCGTAAGTATATTATTCACAAAAAAATGTACATCAGATGCATTCTGATATTCACTTGATTCCATACTTTATCCCAACCCTGTATGTTCCTGTCCAATATATTCGTTGCCATTGAATTCAAGAGAGAATTTCACATTGAGAAATAATAATGATTGAATAGTAGGTTGAAAAACGAAATATAGATTTTTTTCGTTAGGACACTATACATTTTTTTCTCTCCTTCTTTTCCATGTCATTCAATGAGTTATCCTCCCCATTCCTAGTAACAACCCCAATAATCAAATTCTTTAGTTTCTTTGACGAATTATTTTCTTATTGTTGTAATAATTTCGTTGGTCATTTATTATTAATATTTCCGTTCCAATAAAAATTCAGGCTTCGTATATTGGTAATCACAATTTTCGAATTCGCGGCTGGATTATTTATTTCTAATGCTTGTGTTGCTTCTTCAGATGTTTTTAAATCAATTGTTCCAAGTTTTTCAACGATGAGATTATTAATGTATGAATCTATCTTATTGGATTTCAGTCCAAGAGATCATTTCAAAATAACTCCAATAATTAATGTTGGAAATGATGATACTGAAACCTGGAACTAAAACAGCACAAAGTTATTTGGTTAGTTTCAAAGGTTGGTTGAAATGGTTTGTTATGCTTTCTAATATGTACTACTTATTGCTCGAAGTGAACATATTTCTTGTAGTACGCCCCGTTTCGATTAAATTCGTGTATGGTATATGGTATATAATCGAAGTGTCAATGTACAAATTGAAGGTGTTGTAGGTTTTCTTTTTACGTTCGTTCAATTGATAGTTCTTGTCCTCCCTTCTAATATCGCCTCAGTCTATTCAAGATTTTGTTACAGTTATCAATAGAACTGTATAAAATTAATGAAACTCGCTATATTTCTGATGAAAAAAGGTAATCTGGTTGATAACACTTCCATCATAATTGTATTATTTTTCCTCTTGTTGTGATATGCTTCTATGTATTCCATCAACACACTTATCAACCAGTAGATGCTTCTGAACAGGTTTCCGAGAATACAAATCCACCAAAACTTCCTCTGCATAGTTTTCGGATTCTGAAACTGAGGTAGTTCCAAACATCTAGTAGCTATTCATTCAAATCTGCTTCGATTCCTGTTTAGTAAGACACTATAAACACAGTACAGTAAAACACTGGATAAAATAATAAGTTAATATTTATTACAAACAACTCTTACATTCTTACATGGCCACAAAACATATAACTACAATGCTAGGTAGAAAAGAGTAGGAAGTGAATGAAAATCAGTGTGACACATTGAAAATTATAGAACATTGTAATACCTATCGTGAAGGTACTTATGAATTATCATTATATATAGTATAATTTACGATAAAGATAAGTTGATTGTATAAAAAAAGTTTCACTAAATATTCCTACATGGAAACTATTATGGCTGGGAGAAGCTAGTGGTTAACACCAAATAAAATTATATGAAAAAACGAAAACAAAAAATGTATATACATAAGCAAGCCTCTCATCTATCTTATATTATAATTTTAATGTGGAGGGTATCGCAATATACATTCAATATAGTATTATTCAGGTAATGTAACGGTGCGAAGCGTTATACACCATCACAATACAAAAATCTGTTAATAAATACCTCTCATGGGTATTTTTGGAATGCTCACCTACACAAATATTTCTCGCTCCTCTCTTCTTATTTGTATGGACGAAACAAGGCAAGTAATGTTTTGTTACCAGTTTTGTTGGAATTTTTGACTCATATTGCGAATAATGAGAGTGTACTTGAATGACATTATCGAAAAATCATCGTTCAGCCGCTGGAAAAAGCAGTATTAGAGCATAGCAGATCACGTGATATAATGTCAATATAATAACGGAACGAACATATGAAATTCACAATGTTCTCTCTATTGATGTAGTTCTATCCTGATGGCACATCGCTCATTTGATTATATTGTTCTCTTATATTTCCGGACCAATTCTCATTTTCTGAGAAGATACTTCAAAAATGAACTTCATGTTCCATTTCTACTGATCCTTTACCTATCCATTCGGACTTCCATTCCATTGATGTGATCAATCTGGAAGTTGTTCGACATTCCAAAAACACCCGGCAAGTGAAACTACCAAATGTTGCAAAAACATCATGATTCCAAAATATTTTTCTTCTGCATATACCTATGTAATTATTATCGAGTTCCTCATTAAGTACATTTAGTTAACACATAATGGAATGATCAACACTACGAATCTTGAAAATAATATCACATCACCAAATCAGCAATACTAATGAGAAATGGGAAACATATATTGCTTGAAAAAACAGTATTCTGCTAGCAAAACAACGAACGGAAATGAATAGAAATTTCAATACACATATTATTCCTTCACTTCGAAATACTTGTAGGTGGGGTTTTCATACCCGTTGATTTGCATGTTCGCGACGTGTCTCTCTTCAGGAGTCACCGCTTGGTCAACCTCCACGAAACCTTGGTTGTGCGGCGAAGTTGCGGTCTTGCGTTTTGCAACGGCTACGCCCACTATGATAGCTGCCATCAGAGCCATGCCGGCGAAAGCTAACGTGAAATATACACTCTTGCCATCTCTGTGTCCATACAGTTCGCCTCTGACAGAGTATGACTGAAAAATAATTATATTGATACTCATACAGACTGAGCAAAAGTGTTTCAGTTGTAATGGTGATGAATGAATGAATGTTCATCGACATTAATATAATCAGATATATACAATTGAATTAAAAATTTCAACCATACATTGAAACCCACAGAATTTATTGACAGCATAAACTTGTCTGTGGTAGCACAATTCAAAAATATTACATCGATATCACAATAATTCCACTTACACTGAATTTTTTCACATATAAGTGTATATAAATATATAGAACAAATGAATATCAAATGGCACGAACAAAACAATGGTGAAAATAAATTGAACAAAACAAAAAATCGAAAAGCAAGAACAAAATGAAGGTGAAATATTTTGTAAACACTTGGCAATCCACCCAAAGATGTGAATAACTTTGTGTAGTTTTCTTCGTGATTTTTATCATTATTATTACTATTATAACTTGATTATTTTGTCATTATTCATCGCATAAGTTATGAACGTCCTTATCTGTTATGAATCGTATAAATAATGTGTGTATCACTCAATGGTTCTAGATAAAAGAGATCAAATAATCTGCAGCCCTACAAGATGACGTGATATAAATCCGAAATAATTTCGTTTGGAGTTTTCATTTTGATTTTGTTACATTTTGGCTCCCAACAATCATGGCATCTGATAGATATTAGATTTGGGAACCTCACATGATTTTCTTCATTGATTCGTCTCCGTAACACCAAAAACTTATCGATGTGCTGGAAGTGCTATTTTGGAAAGAAAACTGAATGAAAATTTTATATCGACGATTTCAGTACCTATGTTGAGAATCCAGTTCAGAGATGAATGAAAAATCTCCTAATGAAACATTCTTTGGCTGTCCAAATATATATTCCAGCGAATATCTGAAGCGCTATCGGAATGAGTGCAGAGAAAAATTTATCAATCATAATTGTCATCTTTCTCACAGAACAGAAAGGAAAAAAAATACAAAATGAAAATTCTAGACCAGTACCTATTCGGAAAATTAAGTTGATGATGGTGGCCCAAGGAAGAATCATCGGATTCTGAATGAGATTATAGGGTACAAAAAAATGGCAATTATAAAAACATTTTCAAATAAATCTCGGACAAAATGAAGATTCCACGATTCCAGATATGTATAAACAAAACAATCACTGTATGATAACTTATGAGGACTATAATAAATAGGCCAAATCACTACATATAGCTTCCGTATATTGTTTTCTCTCTCCAGCAAAAATAACTAAAATATGGGAGTGAGCTTCTTCAAGATACATCAATCTGAAGTTTTCAGTTCTCCGAATGTAACTAATCAAATAACATTCAAGACACATACCGGTTCACCGTGGCTGATTTCATGACTCATCACATGAGCCACTCTGATCACATCCTGTTTGTGGGAAGTTGCCCTTGCTACTTGTTCTACTGCCTCTTGAACCGCAATGTCATCAACTTCCTTGCGATATCCTTCTGTGGATGTTGCAATAATCGATGGTTCATATTTTGTACTCCCTGGTGTTGAGGAAGATGTTATCTATGAAAAAAACAAATGTTTTTGCAGTGGGTACTCTCACCTGGAACATTATTCTTTCTAAGAACATCCAACAATGTGTTCAAATTCCGGCAGAAAAATTAGAAAAATCTTTCTAATTGTACAGTTACACTACATTTTGCCGCCCACTCGTTGTGATCGTTTTTCATGGAGAACTGTGAAAAAGAAGTATTTGATAAGTTGTGGGGTGCCATGAATATTTTTCTACCTAAAATAGTGAGAAACAACAATAGGCCATATGAATGAATATATATTCCACATTTTCAACTGGAAATTCAAAATTCAATTCAAGCTCTTGTTCTCCTTTTTTTGGAAATGTCATAGTTTTTGACATATTGATCAAAAGCTTGTTTACTAACAGAAGTGCAGTAGGCTTTGGTTTGTGATCCATGATGTGACCACATTGTTGACGATTGAAATTCATTGGTATTCATACACAGGAGGCATACTGCATCAAGAGTTATGGCTCTGAAAAATTTTCACTCCATGCAAAAAAATGTTTTTCATGAGGAGAAGAAGTATTTTGAACTTTCTGTCTATGACTATGACAGCTATACGTATCTTGAAGAATACGTAGGTGGTTTCATTCAAAAAATAATTCTCAATCGTTCATTACGTGACTAAAGAAAACAGAAATATTTTCCACATACATAGTATTCAAGAAAATATATATGATGTGACAAATAATGAAAAAGTTGAGGAGGGAAGTTTGAATATACTGTCTAACCATACGTACTCAAAGAACCTTGATATGACATAGACGAATATAACTATCAAAAGAATATCTATCGCTCCAGTATAATAAAGTTATCAATGACTGGAACACGCTTCAGTGAGATTATGTAGAGAATGAAATACAGAACATAGAAGTGTATTTTTCATTCCGTTTCATTTCATTTCATTTCTATATTTCATTTTCATTTCATACCTTTTTTAGTACATCTGATTTGTTCGTAGCAAAGTTGTTAATTGGACGTTTTTCGAGGAGGCAAAGATCATGGTTCACATTCTGATTATTAGTACTACTACAGTACTATCATAGAAAGAAAAATATCAGTTGGAGACAAGAGATTCTACAAAATATAATTGAGTCTCAAGGACGAATTCGTTCACCCTTATTGATTATGCAAATGCGAATGAAGAGAATAGTCTAATATTCTTACCGAAGATTTCGTTTCTTCATATGTCTCTTCAATAACCTCCTCGTCGGCAGAATCATATTTCCTTTTCTCCTGTACGTCATCCAAGCGTTTCTTCTCTTTCTTCAGTTCAGTTTTGGCCTTCTTCCTCACTTCCTTCCTCTCCTTCTCCTGAATTCTCTGCCTTTCTTTCTGTGCCTGTTTGTTAGCTATTTCCGATTTGAATTTATCCAAGATCGCCTGCTCTGCATCGTTGGTCATCGCCAACAGCAGTCCTGGAGTCTCGTCTTTAGATCGCAAAGCCTGGATGTAGTCGGTCATCAGCTGGCCGATCTTGGCAGAGAGATTTGGATATCCCTTCAACATTTGCATGCTCTGGTTGACGGTTCTGTCGATGTCGTTCAGACGTTCGAGAATTCTCGGTTGTTCTCGGGCGGCCGCTTCTATGCTGCCTGCCAGTAGATGGCGGTAGTGGCTGATGGCATGAGCGCGGTCCTTGTGTAGAGATCGAAGCAGTTTCTGAAGACATTTCTGAACTCTGTGAGTCTGCAATGGAGAATTTGACGATTGATGTAGCGATGAATGATAGTTTTTCCTATCTAGCCAGTCAACAGCGGAGTAACAATAAGTCCCAGGGAGTACTGAATGATATTACATTCCAGATCATCTTGAATACCCATAAAACCACCCGATATCCTATGGACATCCAAATAAGGTCCAATTCATGTCGGGATATCCTTGTCAGAAAAATGTGAACACAAGAGATAGAAGTAATTCATATGTAATGAGGTATATCACTACAAAAGAGATGAAACACCGATAAGGTTTTGATCAACGTTCTTCTGGGCATCCACTGGATAGCCATAAGATATCCTGTTTGGACCATTGAATTACGTTTCTGCAGCAGCAAATTAGATTAATCTCTCAAATTTCCGTAAATTCAAATAAATCTAGTTAAAATTTCGATATACTTGTATAATTTATAATAAGGAATTGATCGTTGACATCACATCGATATGTTGTTATCACTGTGATATCAACCATACCTACGTCGAATATATATGAGTATAGCTGAACTTCGCATTGGTGCAGCATTATTTTTTGATGTTACCCAAAAGTTATCTGGGTACTGACCAGTATATTTTTCTGTTTCAAATTTTCTGAAAACTATATGAGCTTGCTACTAAAATGTGGAGCATCATCAGACACCTCGAATACTTGTGAGGGTATGATTTCTTCAACAAGTGAGATAGCCTTGTGGTGGAGGCATTAGCCTGATGATCGAAAGGTTGCGAGTTCAATTTCCGTGATACCCATTCTTTTATGACGTCCATGGCGAATATCTTATGGATGTCCAGGTTGGTTGCCTAATGATATCCACTAGAAGTCAATGGGATGTCCTTTGGATAATATTTGGACGTCCAGTGGATATGTACCTCATGTAGTAATATGTCCTGTGTTGTATAGGTATTAACCGAGGTTGTATTAAAAACTTCATTTTTTCAACACAATATACAATGAAGGTCAACAGTGCGAATTCCTACAATAGAATTCATATACAATTCCAGATCGAGAGCACAGAGAGAAGTTCACTTGTGATATACATTGCTGAGACTATGAAACATCGCAATGACACATATTTTTCGAAGTTTTTTTTTTGTTATATAATTTCAATTCATATAATCCATGTATGAGGTAGGTACTTTTTAGGGAAGGTAATCTCAAAATATCTTAACCTTCCGATAACTAATCGTTTTTTGGAATATCAATTGGCAAAAATATTGATAAGTGAGACCAATTCACTTGCCAAGTGTGGAATAATAATCATATGAAATTTATATGCGAATAACCTACTAGAAGAATTATGGAGTAGCAATTATGTGCTACTTGGATATAGGATATGAAATGTCCTGATACTTGAGTGAATATCAAAATGATGATGGATTCTATGGTGGATAAAAACACGATTGATTCTGTATAAAATCATTCTCTGATGCCATATTTCAGAAATAATAACGTTCTCACTCTTGAAATAAAATTATATCTTGTATGTACTTACAAGTATTTCAGATTAGATGTACATACATACATACATACAGATGTACATAGAGCAAATCCTGATCGTTCACATTTATTCCCTATTGCGAAAATATTCATGTGGTCATGACTTCATATCATTATGTATCGTATATTCATACTTTGCGACGACTGATTCACACATATTTCACATTGGAATTGAATGCAAATCGTAGTAATAATCCAGATTCGTCTTCCAACAACTAACAATGTCCTCTCTTACATCTTATACATAATCTTTTTGAGCCAGAAAATGTTGATGATTTGTCTTTTCTACACTTCAATAATAATAAATTTTCTTGTGTTGTTTATCGCCTGATGATAGTAAACTACCTCGACTTCCATAATTCAATAAAATTCAGTAAGTAAATCAAAATTCTTACATTTGGTATGGCGCTATTGAGTGCTTGTGTATAGCATGTCATGGCTTCCTTTTTCCTCTGGTTGATATGTGCTAGGACCCTTTGTTGGTGCATCGCAGCTAATTGGTGTTTTTCAGCATCACCTTCCTCCTCGAGAGCTTGGACGGTTTGTTGGAATCTCTGGGTCATGCTCTGCTTGAATTCGTCTGCGCTCTTAGGATCAGTCCGCCTCATGTCCTGATATCTCTCTTCCAAGTCGGACCAATCCTTCATGACTCTTGTCACTTTTTCACGGTGGATTTCCTCGAGTCGCTCCTAAGTGAAATGGAAGATTAAAAAAAATTTCATATCATTCAGAACGGAAAGTAGTTCAGCTGATGTGGGTGCCAGGACATTATAGGGTACAATATATTGAAAAAGCTAAAGAAATTGCGAGAAGATGGTCAAAAAACACACAGTACTTGTATCTTCTGAAGACTGGATCTCAGGAGAACATAAAAACAACTGGAACAGGCATGGAAAAGAATTCATCGAAAGACCAATAGAACTACAGAACTGCTCATTCTGAGTGTGAAGCACCATATCGCAGAAGATAGCAAATCTTTGGGCAACAAATCAGCGGACCAGAATCACACAATTATGAAAGAAAAGTATTCTCTCAGGTTCATTATTATTAGATGAGGATCGCAGATATGCACGTTTGAAACTATCTGCTTCCTTGAAAAAATCCGCAGATCTAAATGCAACCTATACTGGTGGTCCAATCTCACGTGATCGAATTTGGCATTTTTAGCTGAAATGTATCGTTCTCATATTGTCACTGAGAAATATTGGGTCCACAGTGAGAAGAGGCTACCAACCTGGCTGAACAATCAAAATCATGATGGTCGTTTAGTCGAGATGGTATTCAATATTTTTGCAAATTTTATACAATCTCAATCTCCCACGGGGAGCTGAATGAGTTCGATATCACCGAAGGATTCTCAGTTTCATACACATTGTAGAGATGAATCATAAAAATAGTATGGTTTTCACGCCATAACAAGACATTTATTTCAATGGCACGCACAGTGATAACTGAGCAGTTTTCTGATTTTTTTTCCAGAAATAGATGATGACTATGATCATGTCAGATATCAAGAACAAGTTCTTGCTGAGAGGTTATAAAAAAAAACTTGTCGGCAACTGATAGACCTGTTTGATAGAGATGATGAAGATTGAGAGACACGTGGAGAAAATCAATTTCGGAATATTTTGTTAAAACAGATGGAACAAATGTGCCTCAAATCGACGATCAAATTCTATGTATGTCAGGAAAAATCTGAGAAAAAAAAGTTCTCACAAATTTTCACTTCGAAGATCTTGAGTTGTGAAATTTTTAACCTCTGAATGATATAAAGGACGACTCACTGGCACTGAGGAAAAATGCATCCTTTTAAACAATAATAACAACCGTTCACTGGAAATAAATTTCGTAATTGTCGAAGCATGAGAGTAATTCATGTAGAAATGTGAATAGAAAACCCTCACAACTTCATGGAAACACCTCTGCATCCCCAAAAATTTTTGTATCTTGATAGCTAGTTCGGGAAGAATTCTTTGCGTTATTACAGGGAGGTTGAGGAGGTAGAAGATATCATGTCGTTATACTAGGAGCCATTGAACAAATGCTGAGATACAGCACCTAATTGCGAACAAAAAAATCCGTTTTTCTTGCACAATTTCTTGGAAACAGAATTATTAGTAATGATTTTGGCTACCTCGCTGTCTGGACCTGACTCTTCTATATTTTCATTTGTAAGGTCAATTGAACAAAAACATTTTCGAGAATCGAGTTTACACCCTAGGAGCTATAGTCATCAATCACCGAATAGGTGAAAGTATCACACACAATGGAGCATATTTTTGTTTGAAATCAATTTGAAGAATCAATTCAACTATAGATGATGCAGCTGGGCATATTGATCGAACATGATTTATTTGAAGTGGTCTCGAATTTGGATTCATTTCATTTGGTGAACAATGAACAAGAACATTCAAACGATCAAAACAAGTTGACAAAAATCAAAATTCGTCCAACCCTGTATTTTAACTTGAGAGTAGAAAACGTTCAATTAATTGCGTGTGTATTATTTCTGTCTGTTCCTTTTTCAGATTTGAAGATTCTAATTGATTCATTTTTTTCTGTCTCAACATTTTCGCAATCGTCACCACACGGCTCACCTGTGCTTCCTTATAACTATCATGCTCGTTTCTTGGATCAAAATGTGTGAAATATGGATCCGGTGTTGATGTAGTGGAGGGTTCAACTGTCGTGCTTCGTTCAGGCTTGCCATTAGTAGATCCTGTTGACTTATAATTTGAGGTACTTGACTGCGTGTCCCAATCGATCTCTTCGTCATACATATCATCGTCTTCCTCTTCGTCATCATCAGTAGAGTTTTCATCATCGGACAGTTCGGTATCATCGGTGAGATCGTCCAAATCGTCTTTTTCGTCGTCTTCGTCATCATCAGTATTATCGACATCATCGAACATTTCGTCACCTGTCTTCAGTATCGATAAATCTATGGGTTTTTTGGGTTTTGAGCTATCTGAAATGGAATTTATGCTGGAAATAGTTATTTAAGAAGTTATAAAAGTGATTCAACTTGGAATAAGAAGAGAAATATTGCGGGACCACGGTTACTGAAGTTTATGAAAATGTATAAGAAAACAAGTGAGGATAAGATCTCGTACGAATTGAACATGCGAAGTATTTTGATATTCAGTATAGTCACTGCTGTAGTTCAAATGGAAAATGGAAAAAAATATCTATTCGATTTAAGTCTACGACATTTGAATTGAAAGACTGGTACTTCAATAAGTATCCTTTGAGCCAATTGGGTTGCTTTAGAGTTGTCGGTTTCTTTATATTTCAACACATATTTTTGTTATGTTATGACATGGTATGATTATAAGTATATGTACAGACAAATGTTTGAAAATAATTCAAAAGTGACCTGAGTTTTCTAGAAAATTTCCATTTTGTCGTGATGATAACCTTTTGAACTATTTCTACTCGAAACACTAATAATTCAACATCAGTGTTGGAAAAAATATTTCAAACTACTGATGAAAATTTCAATGACAGTGTGTCTATTCTACGGATTAGAGTCTAGTCTATTTGTCTGATCAAGTATCAACTTCTGGTATTTATAATATCGAAGTAATTGATATAAAAAGACTGGATATGATGTCCATATCGAAAGGAGTCTGAGTACGACTCCATAGATGGACTACTCAATCGTTCGAGTGTGATATGGACAATTCGCTCTAGTTAAATAGTATATTTTTTTGTTCAACTGGAATCACTCATTTCCACTGCTTCATTTTTGATTATTTTCATTTCAGATTGGCAATGATTGAAAGATTGAAACGTATCAAAACACATCATAGGTACCTATTGATCCAGTGGTTCTTACCATGGTAACGTTTAGTACATGGACTGTAATTGACTGGTTTCATATATAATAAGAATGAAAATGATGATGATGATAATAATAATAATAGTAATAGTAACAATAACAGTAATAATAATCATAATAATAATATTAATGATAGTAATTATAATAATAATAATGAAATTACAAAGATGCCTAGAAATTAATATGAGCTCTATATCTCGAAACCCTTCTATTCTTCAATGAGACGGAAATTTACGAAAAAATATAAGAAAAGAACTGCACATACACAAAATATAAAGGATTCTCCGACATAGAATGTAATATATCCTGATGGGCTGACGACCTCAGCAGTCGATGCCTCGAAAAAAAAATAATTATGAGCCTCTTTTCGAAATAGAAGAATACAACTTATCGAAAAGGTGGAGACTCACTGTGGAGTGCTATTCAGTTCGACTTAATACCATATCAGATATACCAATCTCACTTATTCATTTCATAAATTGTGGAAGAATTATGCGAATGAGAGGAGTTTTGAAAAAATATACAACACAATGATTAGCAAACTATATAATACACGTTATTATCGTCGCAAAATGAATTCCCAAAAGAATAACTAACTCTGAAAGTGGTAGACATGAAGAGGCTGGAAAAAATCTATAATCACAGGGAAAAGGAGAATGATGATATTCATGTAATAATTTTTATGCATGCAATTTAAGTAATGATGGAATTGCTTGATATTTGAAAATATGGATTCAGTGGAACCT
Source organism: Gastrophysa polygoni (assembly GCA_963576655.1). Taxonomy (NCBI): domain Eukaryota; kingdom Metazoa; phylum Arthropoda; class Insecta; order Coleoptera; family Chrysomelidae; genus Gastrophysa; species Gastrophysa polygoni. Next base: position 30,656,241 of record OY755084.1, on the reverse strand, counting down.
GGATCGGTCTAAAATGATGACATTCCGTTTTTTCTCTTTAAATGAATAGTTCCAAAAGTGAAAAATAAGAACTTCAATTGATTTGCTCTGATTATGTTATCTTTTGGAATATCATTGAAACATCAATTCTGACACTCATATTCAATATTCTCTCAACTTTCTGAAGGTAACTTTCTGAATCAAAAATAAATCAGTTCATGCACCATCATTGTTTACATCAATGTTTCATGTTGGAGAGACTGCACTGGCTGATTTTCAAGTTGTCGCTAAGGTTGACAGGGCAGCTCCGGCCTTCACCAAAATTTATTTTTCATAGCTTGAAAATCAGATTCTCAAAAAATGCTTCATTCTTTCAAAGAATACAAGGATGACGATATCGTCAAGTAGTGAAGATCGCTTGATATATTTCGTTCTAATGAATATTCGTACCTAATTCTGTAATTTAACTAACACTAACACTAACTGCCTCTTTCCTATGGCGGACGCCTACAATTACCGAGAACTTCCGGTTAGGTTGTAATTCATATCTTGTCAAAATCATTTTCCGCTCGAAGTGGAATAAACAAAAAAAAAAACAGGGTATCAAGAGGAATCATTTACCTAATGTTCTTGAATATGGAATGTATCGATGTATTATGGTGCATAGCAACGTAATACACGAATTAAAGTTATCGATTACCTACCCCAGAGAATTTCAGCTTCAGCTCAAGGGATAAAAACGCCAACCCTTTTCTCTGATTATTCCCTGAAGTATTATAACGTTCCGAAACGCTTATATATTGGAGGACAATTTTGTCATTACAGGTTTCTTAATACAACCATATTACGCTGGATTTCTTCCAACCACTGAACGAATCAGCACTGAATAGTAGAAAAACGAAAAATATAGTACGCTCCGGCACTGAATACCACAAAACCTATTTTGAAAAATGCATAATTATAGTTCCACAATGTTTCTTGTCTAAACATTTCACTAAGCCTGGAGGAATATTGAGTGAAATATCACAGTAAGCGCTCCGAATATGACGTTCTGCATCTTCTTCAATATAGAATCAATGTGGATTATCACTCCCATCAACATTAGGTTATTGTTTGAATTTAAAGCATCAAATCATTCCTATCTTTCAAATTCCGAAAATTAGAAAGCTTTATTAGCTCAGATCATGAACCCAGTGAAGAATCCTTCATTGAAGTGGGTGGAAAACATATATGACACCCTTCACTCTATCATGAATAAAGTTCATATTTCTTGGAATGACTTACTGAGTCCTTAAGAAATGAATGGAAGTACAGAAGATTGATTTATCGATACCTTTTCCACTGAATCAGATATATTAATCTCAATCGTGACTTGTTTGCTTCGTATCAACATTTCCACTAATCTTCCAATTGAAATCATTGGAAAAATCAGATCATCAAGAAAATTAAAAATCGTGGAAATTTTCGAAAAATCAATTGACATCAGGAGAGTTATCATTTTGAATCAGATAATTTTATTGCTTTCCAAATAGGTAATCAATCCAATTCACCATTATAATGTCAGAAAACAAACTTATATGGACAATTCTTGTCCTGATATATTTAGATGACTTTTCATGAAATAGACCAATCAGATACCACCATTTTTTGTCCTCTATATTGTGTTTTGTTTTGTCAATTATCATACTGATCGTTAATATTGGCGACAATCTATGAAAAACTCCCATATCAGATGGATTTTCCATACAAATATTCTGACTTGTAGCGATGAAAATACGTCAGAATTTGAAATGTTCATAAATGCCTTCTTCTTCTACGAAAACTGATTCGATGATTTCAGATGCGTTGTTGGGATGCGTAACCAAGGTAATTGATATTGATAATTGCAGATAGATCACTCTACGTGGTGGTAGACGGGGTCTCGTCTGATACAATGACGATCAATGCTGGTGTTCCACAAGGCTCTGTCTTGGCACCAACTTTGTTTTTGCTCCACATCAATGATTTGTTGAATGTGACCTCCAGCCCAGTTCATAGCTTTGCGGATGATAGTACACTTCATTCCGCCTTTTCCTCTAGAGCCCCTATATCATCCAATGAGGCCAGAGGTGCAAGGCGAAGACAGGTTGATGCTTTAAATGAGGATCTGACAAGAATTCTGAAATGGGGATCTGAGAATCTAGTACAGTTCAATGCAACTAAAACTCAAGCTTGTATGTTCACCAAGAAGGCTGATCACACAATGCCCAATTTGATGATGTCGGGTACCACTGTTCCTATGAGGTCGTCAATATCCTTGCTGGGTGTCACCACCAACAGTGCTCTCTCATGGGACGATCATGTGAGGTCCATTGCGAAGACTGCTTCACAGAAACTCGGTTTTCTTTTCCGTGCGAAGAGATACTTCACATCCCAGCAACTGCTTATGATCTACAAAGCACAAATTCGACCTGTCCTGGAGTACTGCTCACATGTTTGGAGCTCAGCCCCCAAACATACGCTTAAGCTCTTAGATTCAATTCAGAAGAGAGCTATTCGCCTAGTCGATGACACAACACTCACCAAATCATTGACCTCTCTAGATCATCGTAGAAAGGTCGGCGATCTCTGCCTTTTTTATAGGTACTTCCACGGTCGGTGCTCAACGGAAATATCATCTATTATGCCACCACGCGCGATTCCTAGTAGACAAACCAGACGAGCTCAAGCTGGTCACCCCTACACTGTCAGGCTCGAGACCTGTCGAACATCGCTATACCAAGCATCATTCATCAATAGAACGGCAAAGTTGTGGAATTCTTTGCCTAGTGAAGTCTTTCCTGATGCTTACAACCTCCAAACATTCAAGAAAAATTCCAACACCTTCCTTCTTTCCCAAAATTCCACCGCTGGCTAACACGATGTTCCTCGAACATCATAGGTTTCCCTTTCGTGTTGTCCACAGATAAAAAAAAAAAAAAAAAAAAACATTATCAATTGAGCGTCATTCTGAAGTCGTTGAATTGATTCAACGATTAAGTGAATATGAATTCAATTTATCATGCATTCAACTATCTTCCAAGCAAAATCATTTTTGAAACATTTCGACAGTTCAATCGATTGAGTCTTTGAGTATAATATATAAATAAAACATGCAGGTTTTCTGATTACGTAACAAATCAATAGATGATATCTATGATATATCTACTAAAATGGCCGATACTTCTGATGTAATCACTCTGCCTTTTATTGAATATATTGCTCTTTCTTTGTTGACCAGATATATTCATAGGATACCATTATATCCATTGTATCAGTGAGTGATGTTGTTGGGAACGGATACTAATAACAATTGGAGCAAGCAATATATCGTATCATAACAATTTGAGGTGGCAAACTATGGATATGGATAGTTTTCCATGGTTCTGAAAATATTTATCATCAACACTTTCGATGGTTTACACTGATACTTTATACCGATAGTTCAAATGTGCTGACTGTTGATTGAATTTCGCTTTCGCTGTGAGCTGATATGCTGCTGAGATCCACTTGTGGATCAGAAAATAACCACAATTTACAGATTTTTCTCCATATCCAATCTGCTTAGGTAACAAGAATCTATTGAAATAGTGAAAGATTGCAATTTTCAAATCTAATGGAGTAGGGAGAAGCTAACAGCAAAGTTCTGTTTTTCTGAATGTAAAAAAGCCAACGAAATATTGAACTGAGCAGAAATAAGATTTTCAGTGATATTGCAGTGAAATTCATGACTATCCCTGCTGCATCTATCAAATATGGAAGATTATTTTCTAAATCAGAGTATGCAATGAGAAGTCGGTTGAATGTATGTATGAAGTTCATATATTGTGAAACTTGTGGACAAGAAAATTATATTCACGATTCAGTTTACCACATTTTTTTCCTGCAGGAGTTTGAATTTTCATTATTACAAGGACTCTATCAGGCTACAAACAATAGAAAACTCTGTGTCAGTAGTCAATCACTCATAATATCACTGCCAAATGATGACGATAGTTATCGATACTATCGATTGTGTTGATTCTGAACTATCAAGACTATCGATAGTTACTTCTATCGATAGTTCGCCACCTCTAATCACAATTGGTTCTACGTACCTTTGAAATGCTTGGGACAACACACGAATTCCACTCCACTGAACAAGGAAATTCCGCACGGCAGGAGCATAGCGAACGATCGCAGCTGAAGTCCTTTCTCCTCGCAGGCCTTCCCTGCTGTTGCATTCCATCTGCCAAAGTTCCAGCAGATACTCTGATTATGGATGTGGTCAAACATACAGTTCTCTGGGACCAACAGTGCGTCAGATTGGAATGGTCCTTCTGGAATGAATAAAAATAATAAATCTCAAGAATATTTGTATTCAAAAGTATATTTACATCGAAACCAGATTAGTATCAAGGCATGAACATTAGGCCCGTAATCATTCGAGAATGCAAATCACTATTTTAATGTGGTCCCTACTCAGTATTTATATGTTGGTCCTAACGGTAGCCTGTACAGGGGTGCAATGAAATTGCCTTCACAGGTGACCTTTCACAGGGGTCGTGAAATAATGATGTAGGAGAAAGAATAATGGCTGCAGACACTATCCCAGAATATATTCAATCTATTAATCGTATATAAAACTTTAGACAGGCAGAATTAGTGCTCGTACACATGCCACAGTTTAAGCAAACAATTGCGTTTGTATTTTAAAACACATCTCTTCATTAAAAGTGATTTCAAAAAATTTTAACTCTTTTTTTCCTTCAACTTCCATACCCTTATTTTCGTGACGCATGATGTTACGACCAAATCAAACTATCAAATGATAGAATATCATGAAGGGACACGTTATACATTCGATTAAACAAGCGATGACCCAGACCTATTTTAGAAAAACTGAGTTTATGGTTTTTTTCTGGCTCTGATGATAGCTTCGAATTCGATTCATACGGAATTATTGATATCATCACTATTGAAATACGGTCCTCCATTCATTACGTCAAGTTTTTTCGGAACAATTCAATAATGAGAAATATATATTTCAGAATTTCAGTCTTGAATTTCTTGGACCTTCAATTTTTTTGTCGACAAATGGATCTTTTCAAAATTGCCGAAAAGTAAGGTGACCATTCGTACTGGTTTTACCAGTACAGTCCTGGTTCTTTACTACTGAGTCTTGATTACTGACGTAACCAGTACACAAAATGTACCTACTGGTTTATCTCTTGTCATTTATCATACACTGGATGAGAGAGAATATCACTATGAAACTGAACGTCGGCACTTTGGTCCTGAAAAATAATACTTTGACTAACGGTGCATTTTTTCTTTCCTAGATTGAAAAAATTGTCGACAATACATTTGTCGATCATACTGTATGACATATTCAGAATGTTTCATAGTGAGGCAGGAAAAATGTGGAAGATAATGAAAGAAAAATACCTAAACATCGGAATGGTTTCACCCATCTTGCTATTTTACATTTTCCCCTCGATTGTCCACTTGGTGAAGCGCCACCGTGGCACCAAGATCCAATTTTCAAATAGTGGCTGCTCTCTACTATGTTTGTGATATCTCTCTTGGGATATACCTGAAATAGTGAGAACACATATCATCAGTGAGGATCATCATTCGAATTTATGCATACATAGTTGAATAGGGTAATGTGATAGGTGATTATTTTTCCGAAGGAAAGATGGGGAATTCAAACATATCTGAAGGAAAGTGAAAGACAATACTGAGATTGGCCAATATTAATAATGTATGCTCCAGCTGAGTTATTCGAGAAGAATATTATACAGTGAGCATCATAAAAAATCATAGAAAATGTTCGAGACTCGTCGACTTTTGATTTCTACTATCCCAATTTGAAGTCAAGTCAACGTGTCTCGGCGATTTTTCTAACCAGTAACAAGTAAGACAGAAGAATAATGCTCATTGTATATAATCCTTTTATAATCCTGTTGAGAAGTACATAGGTATAAAGTTCCACAGTAGCATGGTTTTATTGAAAACAAATCTGTATACAGAAATCTATTTATATTCACAAATAAATCTCATGAGTCAATGAAAGACAGATCTCAACTAGACACGGTGTAACTGATTTCCGAAATGCTTTGTACAAAGTCATTCATGATCTTTTGTGGAGTGAATTGAATACATTCATCATATTCAGAAACTTATTTTTACTAATTGCGTGCTATTTAAAAATAGACGTTTTATTGTATGACATAATGGAAGGTATATAGGTATAGCTTTTAGTATATGTACAATCTTGTATCAACTCATGTGCGTTATTATAATAATGATAAGAAATGTAAGTTGAGATGTACAGGGTGTCTCCTAACTGCGATACGAAACTTGAGAGAAAAAATTCCTATGAACATAATATATTATGTCCGGAGTTGCATCGTTTCTGAGAAACAGGGCATGAATTAAAAAATCGGTATTCATGAAATATCATGAATATACTCAAAAAATTCGGTTGAAAAATGGTTCAGTTATTTGAAGTAACAAGGTGCTTATTCAGACATAACTATATTGAACTGAAGGTAGGAAACACCTTGTATAGTTTGTTCATGTAATTGTTCGTATGGATATCAATGAATACATTAATGAATGAATGAACCACCATTGCTGAAAAAAATTCAATAAAAAAATATAGAACCACTCAACAAAAATGTATGAAATCATAATTATCATTATTTTTATTAATCTGTATTGATTTGAAAAACACTCATATAGTCTGACTGAACTATAATTAGTTACGCCGACCAATGAGTGCACAAATATAGGTGTCGGATCTACTGGACTTTGGGCGTTTTCCGAAGACATTGTAGATTAATAAACAAACACTATGATTACTGAAAACTACCTTGTTCTTCAATACAATTTGAGATATCACGAAAAGAACTAGCGATTCGAGACCAGTGTTCTCTATAATAACTGACCGTCTCTTCATATAAGCCATCCTGGTCCCGTTCCACTCAACTTGACATTCTTCACAACATTCAAGTGTGTTCTTTCCAATTTCAGACTGAACATTGTAAATCACACCGATGTAAATCGAATCGGCATCGCGAGTAGAACCGTCATACCAATATCCTAAATAAACTAACTCAAAAGGCATATAGTCCATTTCTTATGATAAAAATCAATATCCAGCGGCCCCGACATAGATATATCATATCAACGATCTGTTGGATGTGCCCTCCTGCCCAGTTCATAGCTGTGCGGATGATAGTACACTTCATACCGACTACTCATCTGGAGTCTCTGTATCAACCAGAAGAGCAAGACGGAGACAGGTTGATGCTTCGAATAATGATCTGACAAGAATTATGAGATGAGGATCTGAAAATCTAGTAGAGTTGAACGCAACAAAAACCTAATCTTGTATCGTCACCAGGAAGGCAGATCACACAAAAATTACCAATACGATGATATCACCATCGTCATTCTATTCGCCTAGTCGGTGATACTATACTTACAAAATCATTGATCTCTCTAGAACATAGTAGAAAGGTGGGCGATCTCTCTCTTTCTATATCTCTCTTTCATCTCTATTATATCTCATAGATATTTCCACGGTCGGTGCTCAGCGGATATCTCGTCTATCATGCCACGATGGGCGATTCCAGGTAGACAGTTCAGGCTGAATATTTTTATTCATTGTCAGGCTCGAAACATGCCGAACTTCTGATTACCAACCATAGCATTCATCAATAGAACCGGCAAATTCATGGTATTATTTGTCTAATGAAGTATTTCCTGATGGTTACGACCTCCAAACTTTCACGAAAAAATCCAATATCGTCCTTCTCTTCCAACATTCTACCACTGACTGACACGATGTTCCTCGAACATCATTGGGTTACCAAAAACACTACATATATATATTTGAATCATCATACACAGTGTTCCCTAGAACAATTCCAGGCATTATTTCTTTTGAAAAGAATGGAAATCAAAACTATCGTTTATATCTCAGATCACTCATTAATTGGAGATCATCTCAGCTCAATCACCACAGCAATAGATTGGGAGAACTGATTCACGATTTAGTATGTACAACCATGTCTTCAATCATTGGCAAGCCTCCCAGTCCTTATTTAAATCAGCCACTTCTTGAATTCGTGTTGGATTCAGGTCAGCTTCGATCTAGAATTCTGGGAACCCTCGTGAGAATCTATTGTGCGACATGCTATATTTTTCCTCAATAAATCATGTACAAACATATCTCAATCAAGAGTCACTTCAATTGATAGTAACTTAGATTTGGCAATTTTTCCTAGCCGTATGATCCACATGATTGTGCTTTGTCAAAATTCATGAAATCATGTTGAGTTGTTGAGAACGTCACAGCAAATGATTCCGTTGGAAAATTAGACCAATTCTAATTACTAATGGAGACAGCTCTTCGAGTTCCACTATAGAAATGATCTCTGACTTTCAGTCAAATAAAACCACTAGAGAAGATTTATTCACACTTTCATTAGAGTTGGAGCTTACACTACGTTGATTCCCTCGACCCTGCCTATAGAAACTGGTGTGGGTATTTCTTGTTATCCATTTTCATTTGCGAAATATTACCACTAGCATCTTCTAAATTTGGCAACGTCTATATCAAGATATCAAGTCATCATCAGGATATACAAGATTTATTTACATCAGTGACAACAGATTTATCAAGATTTTTTTCACACGAAACTAAGTTAATAATAATAATAATGACGAATCGAACAGAAAATAAATAAAAATGTACCTTGTGAATTTTGTCTCAATACGCCATTTTTGTGCCAATTAATTGATCAAATCCCCTCCGTCACTTTTGGAAACAACAAAAAAAATGAGTTTTTTGCAGGGCATAAAACTGCGTAGCAACGGATAAGTCATAGTAGGTAAATGTTCGATTGTCGCACCATCCCACGGCTCTAAATGACGTATTTCCACACATTCTTCTGAATTTTGATTAACTCCACCATTGAGAGGGTGGCCTAATGAGAACCAAAGAAGGTATGCATTTTACTGAGAGGAAGTGACATTTAAATGAATGATTCTTTATGTAATGTTGGATAGGACAGGATTTAAAAAAGACACATAAGCACTAAGAAATAGTGATGAAAGAGAAAAAAGCGTTACTTTCCTTTCTCGAGAACTACTGCATTGAATTGCAAAAACAAGGAAGCGTTGATAAGAGAAAATGATTATCCGATTTGAGATTCAAGGGTTGGGGCTCACCCCTCCGAGGGGTTTGAAGTGAAAAAGTTGAAAACATGCACAAAATATTTCCCCCTCGAAATAAAAATGGACCGGGTCGAGCGTTTTTTTTTCTTTCTCAGAACGATAACTATGTCAAATCGGCCTTTCGTTTCGTTTTCGTTTTCATTGGTCACCTCCAGTATCAATATCATTATACTCATTAGGGTAGGTTGCATGAAGCCTCCCGATAACTCAACGTCGAGTAACGTAGAATTATTGTTTCTGACTCATCAGCTGAGGCATACGTTACCATGGGAATAAACAAATTGAATATTCAATTGTCTGTTATGTTTTATGCAATCGGTCCCTAGACGAGAAATTAACCATATCTACACACTATCAACTGTTGTCACACATTGCAATGAATGCAATCAATAAGTGTTTGTTTACTTATCAACTAGACAATTCTCTATTAATTATCTGAGAGTCAAATTTCAAACGCAGTGATGTTTGGATCTGTACCCACTTCAATCTGAATAATCATCACATTTCTCATTCTATTTTTAGAAAAGAGGTATGAAATCCCATGAAGTCTAGAGAAATGCACCCAAAACAATGTGTTTGATGAGTCAACAATATGATATTATGGCACATAGCACCTATGTCATACTCTTATCAGTCTGTCTCATAAATCAATATCATCTCGAGCAGAATAAGATGCTTGCCATTTGGATGATGAAATGTATTCAGATGCTGCATGATGCCTGATAATGTTAAAATATTATTGCTGGTTAGTTTTGGAATAATCCACGGTAAGTAAACATTATGGCTCAGGTAGATAAGTGCTGTTGTTGAATAAATATACAAGTGGGTCACGGAAATACGTTCATAGAAATTGTGTGAAACCGAGAGAAGATATTTGCGTTTCTAACATACAGCGTGACCAATTTAATAGCGATGCACCACTCCAAAAACTCCAATGCCATCCGATTCGTGGGATTCAATAGCAACATCCAAAAAATATGCCATTTTGAGTGAGTAAGTCAGTGAATCTGTGTTTCATTTTGATATTTCCAAAATTTCACAAAGGAAACTTGATTTCTAATAAAAAATTGCGTGATATTTATACAGGATGTTCCTTTGGAACACTGGGATACATCAACGGTATGGATAGAAGTCATCAAAGTGGTTCAGAAATACTATATTTATTGGGTCTCACAAGTTGTATAATCGAGATATCGAAAGTGATCCTCAATGATGAAATGTGATTAGTTCTTCTGCAAAATTCCACAGCAGTTCATTTAACACAGATATGTTATACGTTATAGTATATAGGTATGTTTCAAATGATCCTGATTCAGAATCATCTATCCCTAATCAGTCGTAGTTGGCCTTGATTACACAAAGAGTTTTTAAAAATCGATAGAATGATAACGATGTTACAGTGTAACGATGTTACAGCGGTGAGAGTGTAGGAGTGATTCACATTGTCAAACGCAAATACATGATAATCAGAAGTCGATTCCAATAGTCAAGCTTGCAGCGATTCATCAGAGAATATTGTGAATCGCAATAGCCCAGTATCCAGGTATGGAGAATATTTTACCTGATTCCCTCATTAAAAATATAGCTGTGGATGAGAGGTAGTAAACAGACAAAGACCGTTTCCTGCAGGTGGAGGAGATATTCCCAAAGAAAAAACCTCATCTGCGACCTATCAGACTAAAAGGAACTAGGTATAAACAGATGTTCTTCTAGTTCGAAAAGAATTCAAGAAGGTGAAACGCTCAAAACGATTGATTCATTTTCTGAAGCAATGGCTTCATGTATTATTAAACATTCAGTTGAATACATATGCATTTATATATATTTACAGAGTGTCCCTCCGGAAAACTATCATGGATCTGCATGGGAATCCTGTCTACAAACTAATATGTGATTTCGATAATTTCTACATCTACTCAACACTAACCAATAAATCGTCGTATCCCGTAACAAAGTCTAGAGAACATCAACAACATGGTTTGATTGATTGCAGATGATTGATGCAATTTCTTTGTAACGTAACTAATGAAAATAACCTAATTTGTCTCAACTCTAACTCAGCAATTAACGATACATGAGGATCGGTCTAGAAATGTTTGCCAAAATCCTTTCGAACAGCCGAATCTGTATTGCTATGCAAGTATAAACTTGCTTCGAAGATTGAATTTGTAATAATTAACAAGCGAGGGATATTTCACCAGCGGCATACCTACAATCTTGAAAAAGCTGACAAAATAAACATAGGGATATTATATCAACCAACCACATCAATATCGTGGATGAAACAGAATGTCTCACTGAAGAATAGGAAAATAGTTTCTATGACCCTTTTCTCAAAGACCCGTTACGTTATATTGAAATGACAAATAACGAATAGTTAACAATCCTCGATTATTCAAAAAGCATATAATGGTGGCTATTTATTATATTCTACAAAGATGATTCACGGCGAGGTATCATAGAAGTACCTCATATTGTTAATACTGACTTTAAGTTTTTATTCGACACTTTTCAGTGTCAAAAGAACTTAACATTGAAAAAAATTTGCGAAGATGAAGTATTCTAATTGTTTCGAAAACGGGAGCAGATTCATTTCCGAAACGTCTACTGAGATACCTAAGCAGAAGTTTTATTTTTATTGATAATATATATTTGTATTTCAAATTGTTTTGGAAAATAAGGTGTCACTGGCAAATAGAGAGTTTCTGTTTTAGGTATCTGAAAGTTCAATTTCAAGCGCAGTGTCATTTTGTTTCAGATCACGAAATCTGTCCTTGATACAAATATGTTGAAATAATTTTTAATGACTCCTACTCAATTTTTTAGAAACGGAGAGAGAAAATCCCACAAAGAAACTGAAAAATTAATACCTCATATTGTGTTCGAATATATTATATTTCTACAATACATTCAAGTGGATACATTAGGTTTGGTTCAGTTTCATTTCTTCAATGACACTTGAGTGTCACGATGGTTCTATTCGATGATTTGATGATATTCCAGTGTGGAAAGTGAAACAAATAGAAATAAGGTTATTCAAGGTATTTCCTATCATCATTAACTACATTGAGTGATCCATATTCGATTCATTTTTCTGTTTCCTAACTGTGACTATTCATTTCTGGTGCAGAATTAGTTTTTTTTTTCCTCTTTCAGAACTAAACGATAAGCAGATGATTGAAAGTAATTAGATTTCCTGGAAGCAGATAATTACAGCAAATGGAAAATATTACTAAAAACACTGTTGTATGCTAGAATATTGTTATATTTATTCACAATTTATCGAGTTCATTGTATTCATTTGAATCACTATTAGATTGTTATGCTTTGATGGATTTCCTCAGTAAGTGTATTGAAAAAATGTAGATATTATGTAAATTTGATTTTGTATCCCACTGAACATTTGAGAATTTTTCACAGTTATATATCTTCTATTTCAAGAGAACCAGCATATATCACATGATATATAAACACCTTGTATAAATAGAGGTGTAGTGGAAGCTTGAAAAATAGGTCAAACCCTCGATATCGTACGTGCTCAAACTGCTATGGGTTAGTGCAAGGAAACATCGGCGGAAATATGAAAGAATACATTTTTTTGATGTGTCAGTAGTTTATTGCCTTTAACGATAATGGAAACCTTGTATGAAGCCTTTCGACTTCATAGCGGCAGTCATTGTGGTGATCTATCATACTTGGAAACTACGACAGCATTTATGAAATAAACCAAACGAATGTTTCAGAATGCTCTTGTAATCCAATGAATACAATTTTTTGTCAGGAACAAGAAAATATTGTCCGTATTTCAGAGAAGAAGGCGTGGGCTATGCACTGGATAAGTACTTATATGCTGGTTAAAAACGATCAACTTTTTTGTGAACTACCGAATGATGATGAACCAAAGGGTTCCACACCCCTGGACATCCTCATTCCATAGATTTTCAGGGATTTTCTCTACTCGTTTCTAAAAATAGAAAATAGAAATTATCATTTATTGTTGCCACTTTGCTTGGAATCTTACCTCCAGATACCAAAAATGGAAGTTCTCTATACGTCAATGACACCTTTTTTTTCAAAAAAGAATTGGAGAATACTAATATGTCTTTAACAAATATCAAAACTTCTACTTATCTCCGTGGACTTTTCGGGAACGAATCTGCTCTCGTTTTCAACACAATGGAAATAATGTTTTGTATCCCGCGTTTATAATATTACGAAGAAAACATTATTTCCATTCTGTTGAGAACGAGAGAAGATTCGTTCCGGATACGTCCAGTAAGATAATTATACAGGTTGTTACATAATTCAATACAAATATTTTTATGACATGTTCCTGGGGTCAAAATAAGACTTTTTTCCTATAAACATGTGTCCTAAAATCCACCCTTTCCAAGCTACAGACATCGCAAGATGAGCAAAAAAAATCTTAAATTTTGAATTGTGGCTACAATTATCCATCAAATATTTTGAAAATTCACAGGCACTTGTATTTTTAGACGATCTATTCATTTCTTGATTCAAAACTAAGGTAACTCGAATCGAAAGGGGTGAATGAGGGTTGCATACAGATTTGATGGCAGACATTTTCTATTTCCTCCAAAAAAATTTGAATTCAGACATCATCGTTGAGTTGGCCACTAAAAAAACGTACATTTCAGTCTCTTGCATTTTTTTAAATTAATTAACCGTTTTAGAGAAAATCATAAGATATCATGCCGCTTGGTTGAGTTTTGTGATTCCATCACAATATTTAATATCTCGGAACCGTTCTCCAATAGGTATTTGTAAACAGAGCCATCTATTGACTAGTATCATGGTAATATAAGTATTTCAATCCACTGTACCAAATTTACTTTTGATTTCCTCATTCTTTCCTGAATTACTTTAAGGAATTCCATATTCCATAATTATATAGGTACCTGAATACTCGATACACTCAGGATATGGAATCGAAATATGGAAGATGTTGAATTTTGATCAGATCAATATTTTTTCATACTGATCGAACATAATCCAAATATTTTATTCCATTCGAGTATTATAATTCAGTTCATCATGACCATTAGCTTGAAGTGAGAAAGATCGTATTCAATTCGATTACTACATATTCTTGGATTGAGCAAAATCAGTTCTTTGAGTTGATCCTGTATTGAAGTTGAATTGATGAATGATTGGTTCAATACTTATAGTTTGGAGAGATAGATTTGATTCAGTCAGTTCGAAGAGATATGTTCGACATTATTATTTATTCAATTTGAATTGGAGATGCTTCCGTTTGATCAACATATATTCGAATCAAGCATGTATGAGAATTTTATCAAGCATACCATTTCGTCGATGCAATAGTATGGTGTTATTCGACTGATGATTGAAATGAATGCTATTCAATTCGTTCAATCGAATAATTTCAACCAAATATATTTGGCTGAATTAACAAATCCTTTCTTTCCGTGTATGCATTGTTTAAATATGCGTCTGTATTTCTCCATTTCAGAACCTTTCGACACTGGGAGGAAAATGAGTCCAAGTCCATTTGAGGCTAATTTATTACTCTATAGCTGAATTTATTGCTCTTCGTTTCATGCGAAACAACGAGGGTTCTGCTAGCTTAACGTAAAGCTAGCAAAACCAATTCCAAAGAAATATGTTTTTGAAAAAGTTGTTCTCGCCATAATTTAAGGCTAATTTCAGGCTCTCATCCTAGCCTATCGCCGATTTTCTTGCTCCTCGTTTTTTTTTCAAATCTTGGGTCTTGCTAGCAGAACCAATTCCAAAGGACGATTTTTTTGAAAAAAAATATATCACGGTATAATTTAAGGTTATTTTAGCCTCTCACCGATTTTTTTTGCTTTTTGTTGGAATACAATCATGGGTTTTGCTAGTTGTAACCGTAAATTCGAAAGGACGAAGTTTCAACAAGCCATAATCCAAGGCTCCTACTGCCCACTAACGATTTTTCCGCTCTTTTCGTTTTGCGCTATAAAAAAATACGAATTCCTCTATATCGACACAAATAGAGCAATATCACTCGACCCATTCAAGGTGTTTTGTTCATACATATTGTTGATCTGTGTTTTTTATTCTTTGTGCTAAAAATCGCGGGTTCTGATCTCCTGGCTTCACCTGAACTTGCAAAATAATTTGAAAAAAAAATTAATTATGTGATGAATCTGAATACATAATTCAATGCTATTCATAAGCTGATTTATTACCCTTTTACCGAATTTATTGCTCTTCGTTTTACGCGAAAGAACGCGTGTTCTGTTAGCTTTACGTCAAGCTAGCATAACCAATTCCAAAAAACGATGTTTTTAAAAAATTTTGACTATGCTCTCATCTAAGGCTATTCCAAGGCTCTCAATCTAGCCTAGCAGGAACAATTCCAAAAGTTTTCAAGGATCTGATCACGCCATAATTTAATACAGGGTGTTACAGAACTATGGGATCAAACCTCTAAGGGGTTATTCAGTACAACAGCAGAACACATTTGAGTAGTGGGTCCCATGTCCGAAAAAGTGTCACTACGGCACTACGGCTCTAAGACGCGTTAAAATTCAGAAAGACGATGAATTGCCTGAATTGGATTTAATGCATTTAATTTTTGCCTTCTGTACATGATATCATCACAAAAATTGTTCAAAATGTCTTCATCAAGCCGGAATACACCGATTCAAACGACGCACATGATTTCGGCGGACTTGAGTAAAAACTTGATCCTTGTTTTGAATGATTTCAAATGCTGCTGTAATTCGTCCAATTGGGTCTAGCTCTGTTTCAACTGGAGTTTCGTAGACCAAAGACTTTATACAGGAAAGAATCAGCGGATGGGGCACCGTTGGATTGCCAGAGGTGGAGCAGTTTCCTTTTGTTTCGTTAAGTTAGTTCTTATAGTCATTTCTTGTTTATTTTTAATCAACTTGTTCAACATATTACTGTAACGTTTATACTGCACTTCTAGTTTATCGATAGGTACGCATTTTGATTTTTTTTCGTCATGTTGTCACGTTTTTTAATATATTCTATCAAACAACTTGTTATCCATGGCTGCAATTTGAGTTGGTCTTTTTTTTTGATTCTTGTTTTTGATGTATATATGATGTATATATGTTGCCAGTTTGTCGATGGATGAGCTATATGCAAATTGTGTTTCATCATAATTTTCGAGATCAGTCCAGCATTCTATGGATATTGTAGTGATATAAAATTGAAGTAGTCGTCAGTTTCATCAATTGCGTGAGAATGATTGTAACATTCACACTGCATTTTTGACTATATCAACAGATCAACTAATTTCAAAAATGATTCTTCCAAGAGGACAAGGAATAGTGAACATGGTGATTCACCTGAGAATGCAAATATTCATTCAGTGGGTTCAGCAAAGGCAGAGCCTCGGATGTTCACAATTTTATATGTAACAGTCAGAAATATCATCGTTAGCATATCTGCAATCTTCGTTTGTCTATGGTACTTTTTCGAACTCGCTGAATATCTTTCTTCGTACATGAGATCAGTCACCTAACAGAATATTGAAAATATAAATTAATTATGGAATATTCACTACTCATCCAGCCCACAATGTTACATCTGAATTAGATACTTGATTCATTTTGTTCTCTAATCATTTATGTAACTGCTTCGTCGTGATTTTTTCCACACATCGAGATCAGTGAATCAAATTTATTGAAGAATTTTGTGAATTATTGTCTGACTCATTATTCAGGCAATAATATACTTCTAGACCTACCCAATACACTGTCATTTGATGATATTCGCATCACTGATTCTCACCTTTTTACAGTAGTTTAGGATATCCATTTTGTCTTTGAAACAAGCGGCTTTGGAGTACAGATCTGAGACCCATTCTCCTTGGTCCGTCATGTATTTCGGATGGAATGATTCTTGGCCATGAGTAGTGGAATCGCACACCATGGCTACTTGTGGCTCGAAGTGAGACACAACGGATGCGGCAGTGCTGCCCAATGCTCCATTCTCTGAGATACTCTGAAAAACAAAATATTCCATTCAAATATTGAATTGAGATTTGTGTTTGGCTCATATTGTTATCCTTCATATCAAATTGTTATTATTGATATTATTATCATTATTTTCCATAGAAAAAGAAGAAATATTTATTGAAATATGTTTTTCCGATTTAGAGTAACAGGTAACAGAATAGCATGAACCGAACTCAGTTCTCTGATCTAATATGTATCGAGAGTCGGAGTCGGAATGTTTCACAAGATACACTGGATTTAATATGCTGGGGTAGATTATTTACCTCTGTCATACCTCTAGAAGAATTTTTTGTATTTGACAATTTTACTCTTGGTACATAGATATTGTTCAAACGGGTGGAATAGTGGTGGTAGTCATGTTGGAAACTGATATATTGAAGAGGAAATTTAGGTACTTCACTACGTAATATTTTCCTAATCATCCTCAAGAAGAAAAGTAGTTTTGAAACTGAAAGCTATTATAAAGTATCCAATATGATTGAGATAGTATATGGTATAGCGATTACAATAAGATGATCCATTCAGTAATTATTGTAGCTGCGTGTTATTTGCGGGCGGAAAAGTAACACTTTGCGCACTTGTAATATATCTATGAGTCTCTTCTTGTCACTATCACTA
Organism: Gastrophysa polygoni; assembly: GCA_963576655.1. Classification (NCBI taxonomy): domain Eukaryota; kingdom Metazoa; phylum Arthropoda; class Insecta; order Coleoptera; family Chrysomelidae; genus Gastrophysa; species Gastrophysa polygoni. The sequence goes on along the minus strand of OY755084.1, from coordinate 30,638,380 downwards.
CTGAAACTGTGTCAAATTCCGTCGGTATATATACAGGGTGTTTCTTAAGTACGTGTAGAAAATTCAGGAGCTTGTCGCTGACGTCAAAATAATAAGAAAAGTTCGTAGTAGTAGTAGTAGTAGTAGTTTTATTGATCCATTACAACGAGCTTACAAAACCCATTGGACAAGTCAGAATACGTGAAATATACAAATTTATATAATTGACAATAAGGTAAAATGACTAAAATAAAATAAAAATATTACATACAAGAATCAGTTCCGTAAAAAACTCATCAACTGTATATGGGCTAATTTCAAAGAGGAGATTTTTCAATTCATATTTAAACACTTTCTCATTACTTGAACATTTTATATTTTCTGGAATAGCATTATATGCCCTGAGTCCCAGAGATTCGAAAGAATTGAGACACAGAGACAATCGTGTCGTAGGCAAATAGAATTTGTTTTGGTTCCTGGTATTGTAATTGTGGATATGATTATTTTTCATGAAATTATCTCTATTATTGTGTACAAAAACTAGAATTTCCATGATATAAAGACCTGCTAAAGGTAATATTTTGAACTTCTTGAACAGATTTCGGCATGACTCTAGAGGTGATACTTTCGCAATTATCCTGATAATTCGATTTTGTGTTGAAAAAACACATCGTGCCGATGAAGAATTTCCCCAGATGATAAGTCCATAGCTGAGTCTGGATTGAATTTCTCCAAAATAATATAGAAGTAAACCTGAATTATCGATAATTCTTCTAAGGTTTCTTAACAGATAGCAAATTTTGTTGAGATTTCTGTTAAGTTGAGTGCAATGTGCACGAAAACTGAGATCGCTATCTAGAAAAAGACCTATGAAATTTCACACTGTCACCTTTTTCTACCATAACATTCGATATTCGAATACTTGGATTAACATAATTAGAATTTTGAGCAGTATGGAAAATAACAGCTTTTGTTTTAGAAGTATTTAGATACAAAAAGTTTTCACAAAACCAGTTTTGAAGATTATTCAAATCCGAATCAGTGTTCTCTTGCAGCTCAACTCGATCAGTAGATCCAAATAGAAGAGAGGAATCATCAGCATATAAGCACGTGAATGAGTTAGGCAAAACAGAGGGCAAATCGTTTATGTATAAAATAAACAGAATAGGCCCCGAAACAGATCCTTGAGGAACTCCAATATTATTCGACAATTGATCCGAAAAGAAATATTCATCATGGTTGTCACTTGAATGATGTATTTTCACGGTTTGTTTTCGATTTGAGAGATATGATAAAAACCACTTATGCTGAAAACCCCTAATGCCAATATTGTATAATTTTCTCATAAGAATATCGTGATTAACACAGTCAAAAGCCCGACTGAGATCACAAAAAATACCTTTCGGGTTTTTACCTGCTTCAACGGACTTCAGTAGTGTTGAATAAAATGATATTATTGCAGTTGTAGTTGAGTGCTCGGATCGAAATCCATGTTGATTTGGAGAAAGTATATCATTTATTTTTAAATGATAATGTAAAAATTTCAACATTATATACTCAAAGACTTTTGATAATGTTGAAGGCACCGCGATTGGGCGATAATTTTCCAAATTATGGATATTTCCTTTTTTAAAGATTGGGGTGATAGTTGAGTGCTTCAAACGAGATGGAAAATGTCCTTGTTGTAATGATATATTTATTACATGACATAGAGGTGAACTAATGCAAGATGCATATACAGGGTGTCCTTAAAAGGTCTTTACAAAAAGCTACCACATATTCTTCAGACCAAAACAATTCGATACAAGCAAACTTACCTCAGTAAAAAGTTGCTTAGTTTGGGCGCTAGACGGCTCTGAAGTTGAAATTTTCAAATCGATTTTGCTTCATAACTTTTGAACGGCTCATGAGATTTTTTTCAAATTTGGTACGTTGGCATAGACTCATCGGGCAATGAAACTCATATCATAATCATAATGAATATCATTCCATGGGCGTAGAACTTGATTTTTTCAGTAAATAAACATCTAAAACTCCTACGCCAATGGAAAAAAATTAGTTTCAATATGAAATCTAAATTATTCAACTCATTCACTACAAAAAAGGTACTCTTGACAAAAGTCGATTCCTCTCATGGTTTCGACAAAATTTTAATTTTAGTGATTTAGAGCATAATTAATAATAAAACGATTAACAGATATTTCATAAAAATTGTTCAAAATGTTCACCATTTTCACGTATACAAAGATATATACGACGCAAAAAGTTGAAATGTACTCTTTGCATAACTTCTTCATCGCCTGTAAGATTATTCGTCGCCTGTTGGATACGTTGCCATAATTGTTCTACAGTATTCACAGGGGTCTTGTAAACCGTAGACTTGAGATAACCCCATACAAAATAATCCATCGGTGTTAAGTCTGGAGAACGTGGTGGCCAATTCACGGGTGCATCATTACCTCTACCTATCCATCTGTCTGGGTACTGTTGGTTTAAAAAATTCCTAACATCCACCGAAAAATGTGGTGGAGCTCCATCGTGCATAAACCACATATCTACCCGATGTTGGAGTGGTAAATCTTCCAACAAATTTGGCAACGTATTTCGTAGATGTTGTAAATACATGTCTCCTGTTAATCTTTGTGGAAGTATGACAGGACCAATTATAAAATTTCCTATTATTCCAGCCCAAACATTGATTTTGAATTCGTGTTGAAAATGGTTTATTTTAATGGAATGAGGATTTTCAATTGCATAAACGTGTTCATTATGAAAATTAGTTATTCCTCTTCTCGTGAAACAGGCTTCATCAGTGAACAAAATATTCTTTCCAAAGTTCAGATTCATTTCTCTTTGCAAATTAATGAACCTACAAAACATCAGACGACTTTGTGAATCATGGATTAATAAATCTTGAACTGGCGTCTTGTGGTATGGGTATAATAATCGTTCTCTTAGTACTTCATGAACGGCATTCCTAGAAACTTCTAGTTCATTACTTATCCGTCTAGTACTCAATTCTGGATTTTCTTCAATACGGTCTAAAATTTCTACTTCGACTTCGGGAATCCTTACATAACGCTGTCTTCCATAATCACCAGTTCTAGGAGCAAAATGACCGGTCTCCCGAAGACGTCTCTCAACTGCAGCAAAGGTTGGGTGGCTTGGTACGCGACGATTTGGAAACCTTGCCGAATACACCCTCACACTCTCTCGACCATTTCCTTGACAATATCCGAATACCAATAACATATCGGTGTATTCTTCATTGGTGTATTGTACGGCCATGATAAATCAGAAAAGTCCGATATCAACAATCAACGTCAATAAAACTCGACAAATCAACACAGATGAAACTATGGAAACCAAGAATGTGAATATCACTGTTTTCGAGCAGATAATAATAGTCTTCAGAAAAAAAAACCAGTGCTACTTATTTTCAATAGAAATAACCTATGCAAAAAGTACATCTCAACTTTTTGCGTCGTATAAATCTTTGTATACGTGAAAATGGTGAACATTTTGAACAATTTTTATGAAATATCTGTTAATCGTTTTATTATTAATTATGCTCTAAATCACTAAAATTAAAATTTTGTCGAAACCATGAGAGGAATCGACTTTTGTCAAGAGTACCTTTTTTGTAGTGAATGAGTTGAATAATTTAGATTTCATATTGAAACTAATTTTTTTCCATTGGCGTAGGAGTTTTAGATGTTTATTTACTGAAAAAATCAAGTTCTACGCCCATGGAATGATATTCATTATGATTATGATATGAGTTTCATTGCCCGATGAGTCTATGCCAACGTACCAAATTTGAAAAAAATCTCATGAGCCGTTCAAAAGTTATGAAGCAAAATCGATTTGAAAATTTCAACTTCAGAGCCGTCTAGCGCCCAAACTAAGCAACTTTTTACTGAGGTAAGTTTGCTTGTATCGAATTGTTTTGGTCTGAAGAATATGTGGTAGCTTTTTGTAAAGACCTTTTAAGGACACCCTGTATGTGCACTATATGTCCAAAAGTTATTCGTTTCTGAGTTATTTTTCCAAAAAAGTAGGTACAAAGTACTGACAATCATTTTTTGCGTACATTCCAATGTTGAATGTAGGAGAATATTGAATGAAAGAAGAAAAATGCACTGGCGTATCTTTTCTGATATTAACTACTCAGAGGCGACTTACGAGCCCCATGAAAATAATTCAAATGCATCAATTATTTCAAATCCCAATAACTCGAAAACAGGTGGCTTTCAAAATGACCTAACTTTCATCAACACTTCTTTCATTGGGCATGTTTCATTAGGAAATTGAATCGTACCATTATGCTGGTATGGATTGTTCACTATTTCTAATGAATGATCATAGAATACAAAAGAATGTATCATACAAAAAAGAAATCAATAATTTTCCTAGAATAGAGTGATATTAATCGTGAGATTTATGAGTAAAGAAAGAAGAAACAAATTAGAAACAATATCTATATAATCTATATGAAAATAGCTATCACATGTCGTATTCGTGTGAGTGCATATTGGTGTGATGGAAAAGGTATCTCATCAACTTCATTTTTCATAATTTTCAACTTATGGTTACTAACAGTCCATCCTTGGTTCCATTTGATTATACAGTTGTGATTTAATTTATTCAATTCAGTAGAATATCGTTTGGATGATTCTATCTAGAAGCATCGCGAGCAGTAATATCTGCGAGTTCATTTCCAAATATTCCTATATGCCTCGGGTTCCAGAAAAAAATATATTCTATGCAGGATGTGGACTACAGTTGATCAGAACCAAGGGTCAATACTGAAACTATTCTGTATAGCTCGGAGTGAACTACATGACTCATAGAGAAGCAAGTTTGTTCCTGAGTCTAATGTCTCTATGAATCTCAGTGCTTGCAGAGTGGTATTCAGTTCAGCTATCAGTATAGAGGATATTGGGTTTGAAGCCGTCAAGTCCGACTCTTTGTAATGGAATGATCATTCAATCACACTGCGTTCTAAAGCAGTCTCGTCAAGATTGCTGGTTCCAGCATTACTAATTAAGTAGGATCTTCGATCACAAAACTGAATCGACTGACGTCGTGTGGTTATCGGAGTATCTTTGACAGTTACTTCGTGCGTGATACCGTTCAGGTTGGTCGCTACCCAAGAAACCCTCAGTGGAAAAGATGTTGTAGAGTTTTCCCTGGTACATCTAGCCACAATTCAAAGAATGAATATGAGTTCTTACCATTCATGCTTATAAGATACAAAGTATCAGCCCACAACAGGGGATTCAGTGGTAGTGGTGTCACTTTCGCGGACAACTTGTGTGCGTACCTAGATCTTCGTCTGGTGCAATTCTTCTGAACTGAATTATCGTTTTCAGCTCAGAGAAAGACATCATTGGTCATCATGGTGGTTTTGGAAGGGTGAAGGAAAAGAATTGAGAAGGTGATCTAAAAATACACAATGTCGTGGAGAGTGATCACAACTATAAGAATTGGATACTCACTGGAAGAAAGATGCATATGTTCAAGTAGGTATCTTCAAATGATAATGTTTCTCTAAATCTCTTGTTTCAGGCAGGATATCTCATGGTGATTCAATTCGAAATTCAACGTGATCATAGTGTGAAGAATGCAGATCCCAATTATTTTTTTTTGCCCCACAGTAGAATATGACTGATTTCCAGCATCGATACATAAGTCATAGTTACCCTATGAACATTTCAGCACGCAATTCAGCTCTGCATTCAATTCTTGACAGTAGGAGAGAGACTTATTAGAATCATTTAATGAGTTCACAGTTCAGAAACCGCGTTTGCGTCACAAGATCACTGCGAAGGACATCTTACAATAATTTCTCCATTCACAATCCATAATTCAAAATACTAGTCCTGCATCAGTTCTGGTACCTTATCACGGTCCGCTGATCTAATTGGTTCTCATATTTCGATAATGAAAACATTTTTTATGTGGCAGATGCATCTATCTTATCAGTATTAGAAAAAAAACCGATGTTTGTATAACAGGCCATAAGCATTCGATGTGTACGATCCACTGAAGCCAGACCATGCTGAACAAACAAGCATTCAAATGAAAATGTCATCAAGAAGCGATTCAAATGGAAATGAACGACATTCTCATTTGCATTTATCGTATCCGTGTCACCTTTCACAGTCGAATGAATGTTCTGGCAATTGTCTCTTGTTACATTTAATATGCAGCATATTTGAATCAGTTTGCTCCCAAATCTATGCGAGGCCTGATAATAACCTGACAAACTCCACTCCTGGAATTCGATAGCGAATCTCAATTCCAAGCTCTGATATGGTCGGACGAATTATTCGCTGAAACAAGGCTGCAACCATATCCACTGACAGTCCAGTGTACCTCTCCCTAGTGATGAACTAAATTACATAGTTTGGAGAGCGACATATTCCGCGGGAATGAAGGTTTGGCACGAGCCTAGTAGCGTTGAGTAATGTACACTATTTTTCCTACTACCATAAGTATAATTGTAAGTTTAGCCATCCATCCATCATCATCAGCTGATTATGCGTGCGTAGTATCGAAGTGAATACGGAAGTTATATTATGTATCGAAAATGTTATCGCCAATATTGCCACATTTTAAGTTTCTTCTATTTCTAATTCTAGTCAACTTCAATATTCATCATTTCGAATGACACACTGACTAATCGTCTAGAAAATTCATTGATGCTTCATATGTCATATTTAATTCCAAAAACAACAGAGGTATTTCGGAGAGAAAGGAACGAAGTAACCGGTAAACAAAAATAACTAAAACTGATGTGTTGTTCTTACTTACAATCCTGACTACCGGCATTTGACAAGACGTTTGTCTTTCGAAAACATAGGATAAGATATTTTCGATTCCAAAAAAACACCCTGATAGTAACAAAAAAAATGATACTTGTATATGAAATGATAGTAACAACACATGGTAACCAAAATTGAATCAATGCAAAATAGTTAAATAAAACAGGACAATTCATCAAATGAAAATCAACTCATTTTATCGAATGTTGAAATGAACATCATTTACTTCTTGACTTTAGGGTAGTCTGTTTACTCCTGGTTCATACAGCTAGTTCTTGCAAACTATTTGGTCGGTTGATATGAACTTCGGAATCCGGACAAATAACAATATAGACAATATTCCAGTGGAGTGAAATCGGGGGATCGCGCAGACCATTCAATCGTACCTCTATTTCTGATCCATCCTTCATGAAATGTCGTCTTTGAGCGATCTTGAGCAATACGATTATTTCAGATATCTCTATTTTGTTATTGCAAATAAAAATAGCAAATGATATATCAATGAATTCTCAGAGAGATTCTCTTTCAAATTCCATGAAAATATACATGGTGTATCATTCGAAACATCGGAGTTGGAAAGAATTTCGGAAAAACGGAAAACGTGGCAATATTTTCGAACCCGCCATATTTTGAAATCATCATGTACGAAAATTCGAAAAAAAAATCCAACGAACGGTAAACGAGATATTCACTTGGTTCCACACTTTTCCCCATCACTGTATAAATAAACTTCCGTTCGTGGTTTCCACCGATATGGTTTTTTGATTTTCAAAAAACCTTATGAAGAAAATTAATAACAGGGTTTGTCCTTTCAGCACTATAACCTCATCCTGCCTCTGAAGTAAAAAGTCTCTATCTCTGTAGGATTCATCTTCGAGATTAACGCGACAGAGGGCAATCGATCGTACTTGTCCAGGGTGGATTTAAATTCATTCCCAACTTCCAAGTTCCTCTGGGAATTTTATTTTCAATAATTGAAACAATTTCATCGATTTGTAGAAGTTTTCCATCATTTGAACATATGTTCGTTTCTGAGATACAAGGTGGTCAACATTCTTGGATGTTTTTTCTAATTTTCTAGAAAATTTTTCATAGAAGAGCACGACCAGTTTTGATAAAATCTACAAAGTTTGTTGATATTTCAATGAGGCATCTTCTGAACCTATTACAATCAATAAAGTTTAACCAGTATTGAGAGTCCGTTGAATATTTTGCATAAAAAATCATCTAGGAAAGTTGTTCCAATGTTCTTTTTTTCAACTGTGGACAACACATAACCTATAATGTTCCGAGAACATCGTGTTAGCCAGCGGTGGAATTTTGGGAGAGAAGGAAGGTGTTGGAATTTTTCTTGAAAGTTTGGAGGTTGTAAGCATCAGGAAAGACTTCACTAGGCAAAGAATTCCACAACTTTGTCGTTCTATTGATGAATGATGCTTGGTATAGCGATGGTCGACAGGTCTCGAGCCTGACAGTGTAGGGGTGACCAGCCTAAGCTCGTCTGGTTTGTCTTCTAGGAATCGCGCGTGGTGGCATAATAGATGTTATTTCCGCTGAGCACCGACCGTGAAAGTACCTATAAAAAAGGCAGAGATCGCCGACCTTTCTACGATGATCTAGAGAGGTCAATGGTTTGGTGAGTGTTTTATCATAGACTAGGCGAATAGTTCTCTTCTGAATTGAATCTAAGAGCTTTAGCGTATGTTCGGGGGCTGAGCTCCAAACATGTGAACAGTACTCCAGGACAGGTCGAATTTGTGCTTTGGTTCCAAACTTTTTTCGTTTGGAACCACTGAAAATAAAACTGTTCTGGCTCCTCAGTTATTTTCGTGACTAGATTCGTATTGAAGGCAAAAAAACCTTTGCATGTCTCTGAACCTGCAATGATAAATAACAGGTATGATTTTCGAGTCAGGTAAATATTTTTTTGAGTATTTTCATCGATTCTCAAGATGACATAAATGACAAACATCCTAAAAAATGTACTGAGTGCAATTTTTATACAAGAAAGCAACGGACTTGCATCATCAGCACGCCCCTGGTGATACTTTTTCGATTGTAATGGATCAAAAAGATACCTCACTAGAATATCAACAAATCAGATAGAGCTTTTTTTAAACATCAATGAAAAATTGATTTTTTAAGACACCTGACAAAAATCTGCCTTGTATGATGTTTTCCATTTGTTCTTGTAGTCTGATAGGATTGATTGTTCGGCACTCAGCGATTTCACCAAAGTGCATCAAGAATGGATTAGGAGTTAGTAATTCTAAATTACAAGAAATGTATATACATTCTGTAAAAAGAGTAGGAAGAAGCCCGTCCTTCAGGATTGAATTGAAGGACGTTTTCAAAGAGATTACTAGTCAATTTCATGCGCTTGCAGCAAAGGCTGGAGCAGAAATTTCTTATGTAATCCAATGTAAGCTGTTCTTCTTTTCCTTCTGATCGATTTCTGGCGAGAGCCTTCCGAATTCAATGATTCCGACAATGCCACCCGCACTTGTTACAGCTCGGAATCTATATACACTGTAACCAAGATACAAGATCTCGGAAACAGTGGAGATGAAAAAAAAATCGCATTCAGAGTTCCATTACAAAAACTTTAGAAATTTTTTAAATCATCTATAGTCTTCAAGTTATACCGGAAAAAGTGAATTTTTGAAAATCTATTTCAATTTTCTTCAGCGTTCTTATCAAAGATTGATGTGCTAACTATTTTTTCTGCAAAACAAGAAGAATTGATGATGTATTATTTCGACAAATATATTAGACAAACTAGTTCGAAACACATTCAACCCATTATGTATAATACATGGTGTTCCCGGAATTGAACGAATGACAACAAAAATAAAAAGAAAAAAAAATAGTCGATAATGGTTGATAATATTTCCAGTTTTTTTCTCTCTACATTAATGTTGGAAAAATGATAGATTTTTCAAAATATCACTATTCGCAGAAAAACTATAATTTTCATCATACATATAATGAACTTTTCGAAGACTGTTGGAATGGCCCTCCGAATGCTCAACTTTATTCTCCCATTTAACCGAATATATGTTTCTACTGGCCAAATATGCAAAAATCAAACTCGTTAATCAGACCTTATTTCAACAGATCTAGGGGTTCCACAAGGATCCATTTTAGGTCCCATATTATTCCTAATTTATGTTAACGATCTGGATGAATCAGTCGAAACATCCATAACATTATATGCAGATGATACCTCAATCATTGTCTCCGACAAGAATGGTTCGGACCTTGAGGATAAATGCAATAAAGTTTTTCAAGATTTAAATAGGTGGTTTGCATCAAATAATCTTTATCTGAATGTAAGCAAAACTGTTTCAATTAGGTTTCACAATCGCCAGAGAAGTTGTGACACCATTAGTTTTCAGGCAAACAAAAACTCTGATCTTGTCATCACAGATAGCGAAGTTACTAAATTCCTGGGACTCTCCATTGATCAATGTTTGGGGTGGCATAATCATTGTGAACTCCTAATAAAAAAACTGAATACAATATCCTATCAAATCAGAAATTTGAAACAAGTTTTGGACTGTGATCAACTGCTGACATTGTACTACGCCCAGGTTGACTCTAGACTTAGGTATGGTCTGTGCTTCTGGGGCTTATCCTCTCATTGGAAAGAAGTCTTTGTTGCTCAAAAAAGGTCATTACGAGCAATGCTAGGCATTCCTATGAATGAATCTTGCAGAAATGCTTTTATTAAGTATAAAATTTTAACGTTGCCTTGTCTTTTTATATTTGAATGTTGTTTGTATGTATATAAAAATGTTGACAAAAATTTTGTGTCCAATAATTCGAAACATAATGTGAATACCAGACACAAAAATGATATATATGTCCCATTTGGTAAAGGTGTACTGGCCTACAATTCTCCTAACCTCATGGCTCCCAGAATTTTCAACTTACTGCCAGCTACTATGAAGAACTGTAAAACACTGGCTATTTTCAAAAAGAGATTAAAAGACTTCCTCCTATGTAATTGTTTTTACAGTCTAGAGGAATATATGTCCATTTAGTTTGTAGGTCAATATCGACGATTCCTATACAAATTCTGCTGTAATTGTCATAAGGAAAATAAAGTTTATTTATTTATTTATTTATTTATTTATTTATTTAATAATGTCAGTGTTTTACGTTGCACTTAACATTCTTACGATAACCTCAATTCCACTTGTCATTATTTCTATTTCGATGACCCTTTCTTTCAAAATCGAGTGGAATTAAATCATTCTTCTTCTGCAGTTGCCGACAAAAAACAATTATTTTCTACTCACTCTAAGGTGCCATTTCAAAAACAATGATTTCCCTTTATTGTTACCTCTTTTGCCACAGTTTGTTTTAGACGCCTCTGATTTTTCATAAGTTCGCACTGCATAAAAGAATATTTCTGTTCCATAGTTGTATTTTCGGTTTTATTGGATGATGAACGACTTCTAGGAAATGGAATTTGAAAACGAGTAGATTTGGAATGTTTGAGTCGAGGTTTGAGTGTTTGGGTAGACGTATAATTGTGATTTGTATGACGTATAACGTTTAATTTATTCTAATTGAAAACCAATATCAGCTGTTAAGAACTCTAGGCGGAAATGGATCCTCCCTCAGATCTGCCAGTCATACTAAATAGAATCAAAATATCCATTATTGAACTAGCAAATTTCACCACTCGGCTCCCTTATAACTATATCTGATATATCGCCTTTGATGATGATAAAACAAAAACGGCATGAAAATGAGATGTACTTTTCCCCATCTAGAGGGTGAAATATGAAGGATGGGAAATGCTTGAAAAGGGTGGACATGAGTCGGAAGTTAGTTGCAATCAGTCACTCATCACAAATAACCTAAGCACAGATTACCTATCTAGATGTAACCTGAATTATATAAAACTATTATTAAAACGCAGAAAGCCAATTTGAGATCTTATAAAATGAGTCCACAAATGTGAAACCGATGAATCCAATTGAAATTAGTCGGTGATACAACACTCACCGAATCATTGACTTCTCTAGAACATCGTAGAAAGGTGGGCGATCTCTACATCCTTTATAGATAAGTCCACGGTCGGTGTTCAACGGAAATATCGTCTATTATGCCACCACGAGCGATTCCTAGTAGACAAACCAGACGAACTCAGGCTGGTCACGCCTACACTGTCAGACTCGAGACCTGTCGAACATCGCTATACCAAGCAAGCATCATTCATTAATAAAACAGCAAAAATTCTTCGCCTAGTGAAGTTTTTTCCGATGCTGACAACCTCCAAACCTTCAATGAAATTTCCATCTTCTTCCTTCTTTCCCAAAATTCCACCGCTGGCTAACACGATGTTCCTCGTGCCACGAGGAACATCCTTTTCCTATCGTGTTGTCACCAAATAAAAAAAAAAGAATTCATCGACGACTACATGACTTGATATCAACTTTAGTGACATCACGGCACAGCAGTTTATATACGAATAGGACGAATATCTCAAGTATCTGGAACCTCTTTTCCAACGGTAACTATTCTACTCATATATATATGTTCCTTCTTTTGATGTATAGCCTGATAATGTTGAGAAGCTCATTGGACATTTGGTATCATTCGCAAAAACATAATATCTTCATATTCCAATTTCGTTTTGGTTGAACTTGAGCAACTCTGAGTTACAATTGTCTTGGCCAATATTCTCGTCATACCTTTTTCTTTGCATCCATTCTTGTACCAATCCGGTAGCATTAACAAACATGCTGGGTGTCACCACCAACAGTGCTCTCTCATGGGACGATCATGTGAGGTCGATTGCGAAAACTGCTTCACAAAAACTTTGTTTTCTATTGCGTACGAAGAGATACTTCACATCCCAGCAACTGCTTATGATCTACAAAGCATAAATTCGACCTGCCCTGTAGTACTGTTCACATGTCTGGAGCTCAGCCCCCAAACATACGCTAAAGCTCTAAGATTCAATTCAGAAGAGAGCTATTCGCCTGGCCGATGATACAACACTCACCAAATCATTGACCTCTCTAGATCATCGTAGGAAGGTCGGCGACCTCTGCCTTTTTTATAGGTACTTCCATGGTCGGTGCTCAACGGAAATATCATCTATTATGCCACCACGCGCGATTCCTAGTAGACAAACCAGACAAGCTCAAGCTGGTCACTCCTACACTGTCAGGCTCGAGACCTGTCAAACATCGCTATACCAAGCGATGTCGAACATAGAACGGCAAAGTCGTGGAATTCTTTGCCTGGTGGAGTCTTTCCTGATGCTTACAACCTCCAAACTTTCAAGAAAAATTCCAACACCTTCTTTCTCTCCCAAAATTCCACCGCTGGCTAACACGATGTTACTCGAACATTATAGGTTTCCCGTTCGTGTTGTCCACAGATAAAAAAAACACGATGATATAAAATTATCGAAACCTACCACTGTAACTCTCTCTCTACGAGATATACCTTATTGATTTATTTCAGCGGAGTAAATATGTAGGAGTCCATGAAAAAAATACTCAACATTTTCAGTATGGCTGAGTTCTTAGACACTAACAATCGAACACGATTAGGATCTATAAGCGAGATATCGACAAAGATCTTATTGCAATTTTTTTGTTCTCATTCAATGTTTCCGGGGTGGAAACATGGAGAAAAATTTTTACCGCGAGCTTGCTCCGAAGTGATTGATAGTTATCCATACCAAGGTGTATATTATTTTTTGTGCCTGTCAGTAACCCCGCAGTTCGCTGTTGTTCTGATGTTCTGTGCTCTGTGTTTATACGCCTTTTCAGTACTTACAATTCATGCGTATATCGTATTATGACAGTGATGTCAGGTTGATGATAATAGGTAGCTTTGTGTTTATGATTTAGTAGTTCCTAAAATGCAAGAATCTACCATAGTAAAGGAAAGTCCTTTCACGCCTTGAGGAGTTGATAATGGCAGGTTCTATGGTTTGTAGTGGAAAAACCAAATTATTAGACAACGTATCTTCGATGATATGGAAGGGATGAGATTTTGAGAATTTTTTTCACAAAAAATTCAAGAAAAACAGTATGGTGATCATCATTCAAAGAAATATGAAAATAACAAATACAAGTTAGATAGATAAATAGATAGATAGATCTTATTCGATCATGTTATGTAATGAATTACATTTATGGCAAGTCCTAAGAGTAAGAATGGGTACAGTTACTGGACATTGTTCAAGTGAAAACATTAAAACATCAATGGATGGCGCATATGAGTGAAGACATGAAATCTTACCTCAATAGATGAGGACACAGAATGAATATCTATAACACCTAGGGGTCAAAATGAATTCAAAATCATCTAGTGTATGTACAATTCATGGAATCTTGAATAGATGATATTATTCTTCCACAGTCCTTCTGAAAGTATTTTTGCTTGAAATCGTCACATCAAGTGGTAAGTAGGTAGATGAGGTAATTCACATAACCTTTGGTTGCCAGAGTTATTCTGCATTTCTAGTGGAAGGTCTGAGTGAGTGGAATAAGAGTTTTTGTTCTTGTGAATATGGAGTATATGGAATATGTATTGTCATTTTCATAGATCAAGCTTCAACTTCTCGCAGCAGAACTTCACCAATCAATCATCGTGATCAATTTCCAATAGTTCCTACATGGAGCTCCCAACTCTCTTCATGTAGATATAATGCATTATCCGAGACATTTTCTGATACATATCTTTTCATCTTCTGATTTCTCAAGGTATATTATAATAAATCGATATGAACTGGTACTTGAATGCTCATTCATCAAAGTCTGTGCACTCCAGTATATGGGTACTGCTATTCATTAATTTGATGAGACAGATGTTTCCAACATACTCTAATCAAATGATCATGCTCATATCGTCGTCATATGACGATATAGTATAGAATAGATGGACGAACAACGACTGGCTTGATTGAACGTTGGAATTGTACCGTTTCATTATCAAATTTTGGTTGATTTCGAGTAGTTTTTTTCACAGGACTAGTTCAGGAAATCTGATTATGACAGAGTTTTTGCTCTGCTACAATCAACTCACTCTGCATAATATCCGATATTGATGATGTTCAACTCATCGAAAAGTCCTGAATGTTTCTTCTCATTCGAGAGAACGGTGGAATTCACTGAATATTCTCAATTGCTCAACATTTAAGATCCATGCATGTCAAAAAAAAAAATGGTGCTTTTCAGTTAATTGATTTTTCAAGTATTTTTCAGTGGAGCAGGTCAACTAGGAATCGACTACAAAAAATATCTTCATTATTTTTTCATTTATAATCTATGCTTCGTGATATGTTCCCTAGTTTGATTGTCAATCAATCAATCGAGAATATAGCAAATACTCCGAGAGACACAGAGGTTCCTGAAGAATATACGTCGAACATCCGGAAATATTCCTTATGAGACTTTCAGAGTTATGCGTTATATTGAAATTAGATAGGTACATGCCCTACAAAGATACCTTTTCATGAATGATAACGTTTTATACTATCACCGTCTACTATTGCGTTCGTCGATTCTGTTCTATATAAGAAATAATCTTCTCTTATTGGAATTGACATTACCTTTTTATATATCTTCATTCAACAAAAACTATCAATCACATTCACAAACGTTACGATGAAATCTGGCAAAAACTGAACATATACAGAGGGATATCTCAATGAAACAATTATGAATATCCACTACATAACACCTCCCTGATTGGTCTGAACCTTTCTATACTGTATATTTGGGTCGGATGTGAAATTAATCTAGACTGATCTGACCTGCTGGAATCCCAGAGTTATTAGCCCATCTGTAGAATCTTGCTGTATCTCAGTACAATGCTAACCAGTATAAAATGTAATAATTAAGAAGGTGGTATAGTATAGTTATTCTTGTCGGGGTCAACAATATTGCGTCCGTCGATTCTGTTCTAATATTATAAATAATCTTCTTTTATTGAAAGAGACATTACCTTTTTATATATCTTTATTCAACAACAACTATCAATTACATTCACAAACGTCTTGATTAAATCTGACAAAAAGTGAACAAATACAAAGAGATGTCTCAATAAAACAATTATGAACATCCACTACATCTTCCAAAAGCGGATTAACGTAGGGATATAAGTGTAATAACCACAACGATGAAGTTACTCTACCATGTAATTTTTAACACCAGCCTAACAAAGCGATGCCACAAAAGTGCTTTTCATGACATATTCCACATGATTCTGCAAATTTGGGTCAGTTTATTTCTGTCCCCCTTTTTTCCGTTCACTCATGTAGCAGCTTTTTTCGATAATACATTTTAAAATGGGTTATTTCACCTGTTTGAATTTCAGTTAGGTGGGTATCATTCTAAAATAAAATAGATATGAAAACATTAAACTCTGTTTGGTTTTGAAGGTTTTGAGTCACATTCGTATCATGCGAGGAGTTCTTCTCGTTTTTCTCAGTTGACGAGCCGATTGATACACTAAATATGGCTTGCGGATATGCTTTGGGAAGGAGGGTTATCTTTGGATGTTGCAAGTGTGTATTCGTAATGAAGTAACTGGTAACTTCTATAGCTATGATGCTGAGGGTCAAAAGATCATTGTGGTCAGCATGAATTTACTGCAAAGAGCGCCCAGAAACCGATTTCGACCGCTTCAGCCCGCTGTGTTCATGTGCGTAATGGATCTTAGTTTGGAGGATATTCTTCTACGGGTTCTGCGGTGATCTGCTGAGCATAGAATGACGCAGAACACTCACAATCCAATTCAACATATTTCAATCAACATTCATCGCTGAACATTGCTGAGTTTTAATTGCCGCGAAACGATCAAAATGAATGAAGAAAAACAACCGTAGCCAGGAACAAGATCTTCACATGGATACACTTATCCTCTCCTCCCAAGGACCCCTCCTTTCCTTTCCGTTTTCCCTAAGTCATCCTGGATCCTAGATCCTGGAACTAGTATCAATCGATTCAAATAAACCTAGATTCAATTGAAAAAGATGACTGTTATGGAGCGAATGATGATGTATTGATGTAATGAGGTTTCTCTCAAAATATATCATCCACTGCCTTGGCGAGTTTTCACCTTTCCCCCAATACATCAAAGGTGAATCCGCATTTGTATCGATTTTAATGTCTTCCGAACTTGTCTCTACAATTTTGTGGAAAATATGCTGATCTGAATAATTTTTATTCTGCCATACCTAATACTGTAGAAATGAATGCTGAAAAATGAATGTTCCCATTGAAGTTCATGTAACTTTGAGAGATTATATATGAATCCTTCGTGGGTATATGATCTGATAAGAGGAAAAGGCAGATGACTACCCTAGATGATTCATAGTAAGGTGAATAAATTCAGTTGAAATAACTACTCGGAAGTACTATTTTAATTTGGCCATCAGATCAGCTAACAGAGTTCTGTCGGCATAAACGATATAATTCTGATTGAGGAGCAGTTACTCTTCAATACTCTTTGCTCTAGAGTACATCTTGAGTCTTTGATATTAAGTGACACTCTTTGATTAGGATTTTACATTATTCCAGTCAGTTCGACATTGAACAAGCCCAAAAAAGTTCATCAGTTTGTGAACATATTAGGCTGATTTCAAAAGTGGAAAATTAGTTATCGGAAGAGAGGCACCCACACCTTCAGTTTTTCTCAATAATATGCATGTGGATAACGTCATATTCTCATAGATATAAGTCTATAGTCTGCTCTGAGAGGGTATATATTTTTTAATGTTTGAATACATGGTTTACATAGCTCGAGGATTTCAATGCGAAACGAACACCAGACTCTCTCGAAGCAATTGCATAGGAACGTGAAATGAGTTCCTTAATTTGATTGTAACTGGTTCACAGATTTACTTCTATGAATAGTAACAGAAAAATACTGCAGATTGATCAGAATATCATAAGAAATTAATGATATATCTGAACAATGAGTACTATAGTCAGAGACTACAGATTACTTCTGCTATAGTTTTATTAGGTTCTCTTGCAAGAATATCATAAAATAAGTCTCACAAGTACATTCCATCAGCATAAAATGTACCTCCGAACCTACCGAAATAAACAAGATGGGAGAGCCGTTCTGAAAATCGATACGGCCTGGCATCGACAAAGCCGTTGAGCCGTGTCATTCGACCTAGACGATCACGAAACTCTACTACCTCTCGATCATAACTCACCGTAGCTTCATTGGGTGTCCCAAAGTACGTTATCAGGATGGAAAGGACTGCCGGCAGTACCGACATTTTTGCGGAACTTCACTAAATAACACAACACTGAGCCGCGTTCGGTGTTTCTTGGGTAGATTCACACTTCGCAACTGACATCAGCACCGCCTAGCGCTTAATGGCAACAAGGGTTAACGCGCAAGCGCGCGCTACCGCTTAGTCATCGTGAAAAAACGGTAAAAGCGTATTCTACGAAGGAAGAGGAAGACAGGTAGGCGGAGACGGCGTGCTTATGTTAGCTAATAATTTGATAAGAGCTCCCCAGGCGTATATCATCGTTTGATGTCGGACAATCCCGAAATATATAGGTATGTTTTCATAACAAACTCGAAATAGATGTATTGCCTGAAATGACGGAGCGCTATGAGTCAGATCTGAGATCAACAGCCTTCCTCATCAACCTGATAGTGAAATTGTGAAGTTATGATCTTGACTGAACTGAGAATTATGAATTAACAATTGAGATTTGAAAGTCAAGAAGTGAGAAGAAAATGTTCATAAACATCAACTTAACGGTGGGAATTATTTGTTCATCTGTTCACAACACGAAAGGAAAACCTATAATGTTCGAGGAACATCACACAGAGACAGAACATATACAGGGTGGGCGAATGGACAATTTCCACCCTAATTTGTGGGATTTTCAATCGAAATTTCGGAAAAAGCTCGAACAACGTAATTTCCTGCATTTTTCATCCCCGTCGAGTTATCCCTGCAGCTGGGGGGTGACAACCCTCATAATTTTCATCGATAACGAAATGACTGGTCGAAATCTTGGAAATAGACTATTGTTTTGGAGAGGAAAATACCGAATAATTGAAGTTTCAAGTTTATTATTCAGGTGACACGTCGAATTTATCTTACGAACTGTTCGAAATGGTCGCCAATAAAATTCATGCAGTAATAAAATCGATTCTCTATGTCTTCTATAACATCCTGTAACATAATATCAGCAGTTATTCTTCGACACTCTATGAACGGTAGACTTCAGATGGCCCCAGAAAATTATGTCAAGAGAGGAAAGATCAGGAGACTTTGCAGGTCACTCAATAGATCCTCTACGACCAATCCAATGCCCTCTAAAATTTCCTTCTAGAAATTTGTGATTTTATTATACCAAGAATGTTCATGGCGGAAGTTTTGGACAGCTAGTAAGATGAATTTGACGTGTACACCTGGTTATTGAACTTGTAACTCTTATTATTTGGTATCTTCATTGAGGAAATGGTAGTCTATTCCAACAATTTTGAAGAGTTCGTTATCGATGGAAATAATGAGGAAAAATTATAGGGACATGAAGAGCTCGATGAGACATTTGAAAAGAGGTATGGCACGACCCCTTTTCTCGATGCAAAAAAGGTTGTTCACTTCTCAGTCATAGGGTTCGAATAAGTTTCCCCTCAAATCAAAAATTCATGCGTTCGAGAGTTTTCCAAAATTTTGATTTAGAATCCTTCAAATTGGGGTGGGAAGTTACCATTGGCTCACCCTGTATAATGGAACATGTCTGGGCTCATCCTGGTACACTCAAAGAATAGCTCTCTATCATTCAATTCGGTTTATCTTATTATATTTCTTTATATCTGACCGGTATTTTATAAGCTTTCATCGTCCTAGTTACGCTATAAATAAAGAAGATCGTAACTCCCTTGGGACATTATAGATTCTATCATTATCTCTACATTTCACAAGTGAATACAGCTTGATAGCAACTAGCAAAAAAACTCCTATGATCAACGGTACCTCTGGAGTAAAAAATCGTGGAAAATACACACTAACACAACCAGGACACACAAGTGAACACAACATATTTCAATATTCTGGCACGGTTTTTGTTTTCATCGATTTGTATGCGCGTACATTCGTATTTTTAATTGTCAATTGTCTCAGTTGTGAGATGATAGACTGTCAACTTCTCAATTTTCAATTCTCTATTCAAATGACAGATGAACTTCATGAAACGCCTATGTTAATTCAATTCTGAGTTCGGATGAGTTCACCATCACTAGAGATGTGGTTTTCATTGATCTGTTTGGTGTTAATTTTTTGTTGTTGAATTGAAGATGGTCTTCTTGATTTTTAATTCTTGATCCAAATGACAGATGGAACTTCATGAAACGCTTATGCTTTTTACATGTATTCATATTTCCTAATTCTTGGTGGTTGATTCAATTCTTGGTTTAGATGAGTTTATATCATATCATACGAAAATCCATGAAAATACAAAAGATGTATTGGAATAGAATATAATAATAAAAAGTCAAGGAACCGGTTATTACTGGTTATTCACCCATTTAAAAACCCGAGAAAAAAACATAATAAAAATAGAGGGGATATTCTAGTATGCACCTACCTATCTAGTGAAACATTTCAGAGCCTTGTCTAGAAGACATTTCAATCACTACTCACCTCCAGAGTATCGTTACATAAAACCTCTAAAAAGTTCATTTCTTAGTAAATCAAAAACATTCCTCAAAAACTAGAAATATATGAATTGAATACTCAATGAATATACATTGTAATGTGGATCAAATAGTTCAATTCAGCATTGATTTTAATTCTGCATGAGGGCTGATCTACATTCTCAATAAGAGAATTCATCTACATCTTTTTTAGCTTCAACTTTGACCTCATCCAATGATCTAATATATTTAGTTCGACATCCAGCTCGCGTATCCCGATATTTCTGAAGAACTTCGAGAAATGTATACAGAAAACAGATTTCTTTGTATAGGTTACTAAAAATTTTCAATGAAATATATCAAATTGATCTCCAGAAAGGTAACACGAGACAAAAATGGCGTGGCAAGCCCAAAACACCGCAGCATTACTATTCTCCAAGAAAAGACTTTTGCATACACGAACAAATACATCAATCTACAAATATGCCATTTATGAGAATAGATTCTAAATGAGAGAAGATTGTTTTCGAAAATCAATCAGCTTCCCTACCAGTATATGCTTCACAAAAAAAACTCCTTCATTGAATAGGTACCTTTCTTCTCTAAGCCAAAAAAGAAAAATTCAGATCCAGTGTCTCTCTTTTGATACTTCTGTACCACGCTGTGTTCTCAGTGTTTTTCCTATATCTCAAGATCAACACTGAAATCATACGACCCAGGGTCAGTACCAATTATTTTTTTTATTTGATTTCTGATATTAATTTCCAAATGCAATGACTATGTTTAACACAAATCTGGTTCCCACAAAGAAGTAAAATCCGATCTTCAATTTGTATATAGTTCTTAGCCAAGTGGGTAGATAAGTGAACACGTAGAGCTAGTAAAAGTTGAGACCTTTTTCGATTTGTATATATCCCACCGCATTAATTTGACATGAGAACACTTTCAGCGTCTGAGTGTGGATTTCTTGGAATCGATAATTATCAAGGGAATGAACATATCTGTAGGAGGGGTTCGTGAGAAAGTTGGGCATATAGTTGGTTGTCTCTTGCATATGAGTTTCGAGATGTTGCATCCTTCTCAACTTACTATAAAATCGCATTACACAGTCAGGGACGAGGATTCTCTCCGAAACCGTGTTAACGTGAACATCTGAAGAATTTTCGTGTTAGACAGCGCACTAAGTCATCTTATTTGAACTGTTCAGAGGACCCTATCTTTTACGAGCGTTCAAGATAGCGCACTAAGTCATCTGGTTCAAATTGTTCAGAGGACCCTGTCTTTCACCTATACGTATTAGGTAGCGCACTAAGTCATCTCGTGAAGACTGTTCAGAGGACCCTATCTTTTACGAGCGTTTAAGATAGCGTACTAAGTCATCCAGTTTAAGGATTCAGAGGACCCTACCTAATACGATTCCGTTGTTTTATCCGTATTAACCCCTTCTTGATCTTTTTCAACTCAGTCCCAGTTTTATAAGTCCCAAATAATGTCACGTCAAAAGAGTAAAGCAACCTGTCGCGAAATGGGTGCATCTGTGGTATCCGGGGGAGAAGAACCTCCCATTAGTGAAAATCCAGGTGAGAAAACTAATTGAATGATGTATTTCTTTATTTTTTATTCGAGATTTTGTTTTGCAAGTTCATAACATTCTTTGTGGAAACTAAGCTATTCAATTTCATTGCGGTCAGAAAAGATTAGAGAGCTAAATAAAGGGAATTCTTTGAAAATGAAATATAGGTCGATGTTGTATTTTACGAACTTGCGACAGATGTTGTTGAAAGCAAAAGGGGTTTATTTCTCTCAATGTACGTATATTTCTATATGCGTTCACGATATATTACAGATACTCATTTGCATATTAGTATCACATACCATATTACGTTAATTTTAGGGTACACATGTTTTAGATTCGTTAATTTTGTTTCCTAGATGTTATCGTAGCTTTCGGCAATTTGAATCGTTATATAATATTTATTTCAGTTTTATAATGTGTATATTCATTGACATCTGAGTATTTTGAACGTTAACATAATTGCTAATATTGATATTGTCTCATTTGTGTATTTCCGATATTTCCATGTAAATACTGATTCCTTTTTGTCGACATGCCTTTATTCATCGTTTCATTCATTCATTCATCTCAGGCCATTTATTTTGTGAGGGTGTCTATTCGAAACCCTGTAGATAACGAGATCTCTCAAGTACTTTTTATTTATCAGGCATGTTGTCACCTATTTGTGCATATGTGTTCATGTTTCGTCTGCCAGTGGCGGGGTTCTGTTCTGCTCCATCCTACCATCATTTAACCTTTCAGGTTTTAAGGAACTTTCTCGGTGTATGAAAGTTTGTATTCGTGCGACTGTGTGTTTGCACTTGGGTTCTTATAAGGAAGGCGAGTATGATGTGTAATCCCCGTCAATACCTCGTCTAGCTGACAAAAGAGCTTGAATTGCGGTTCCGAGGAACCGCAATATTAATCAAAAGACGGAATATAATTCCCACAAAAGAAGGTCTACGTTCCACATGATAAAAGACGCCTAGTGCCAACCTGAACGGAAACCCAACCTTGAAAATCCCGGTGGCCTAATGGTTACACTTGGTGTCAGTGAAGCTTGGTGATTGGCGGTATACATTATATTCCACCTGCAATTATTACATCCCATGTTATCATGGCATTGTAATAGGATGTCGACAGCAGTGAGGTTCTGAAGGTTCCCCTTCGCAACTGTTATCAGTGTGGGGTCAGTTGGGGAGTACCCATTTGATTAACCCGAATAGATCTACGGATCGCATTGAAACAGTGTCCCTTTTATACCAACGGGACGTTACTGAGGTTGGCAAGCCTATGTGGCAATGCATGTATAGTGCCGGTGTTGGAGATGGGATCACGATCAGAGGGGCATTGTATATAAATATATAAACAATCCTCTCACACGAATCATAGACCGCTGGTCTAATACCTGCATCAGGTATCTCACTACTGAAAAGATTGCTATATACACATGAAATAGACCGCTGGTCTAATACCTGCATCAGGTATCTCACTACTGAAAAGATTGTTATATACACATGAAATAGACCGCTGGTCTAATACCTGCATCAGGTATCTCACTACTGAAAAGATTGTTATACACACATGAAATAGACCGCTGGTCTAATACCTGCATCAGGTATCTCACTACTGAAAAGATTGTTATACACACATGAAATAGACCGCTGGTCTAATGCCTGCATCAGGTATCTCACTACTGAAAGGATTACTACACAACTATGGCCGCTGGTCTGATACCTAAATCAGGTATCGTTTACGATACCTCGTTACCAACATTGTGTAACGCCCCTGTGATCGCCGAGCTCTAGTGGTGCGAATGCGAGAAAGTTTCTTAGGACCGATAAGGTAGTTTCGGCATCCCACTATAGTAACTATATCTCCACTTGAAAAGGGGATTCCCTCACTGAGCAGAAGATTTGATTTTCGAATGATTTACGACACTATGACCTGCGAGTCAGATGTGCTGAGGCACTATGTGTTTATATGAATAAACCCCTTCGATTTCCACTTTTGTTTTATTTGCTACAATTGTATTGAACTTTAAAAGAACCACAAGGTTATCAACAACGTATTGAGGTCCTAACCCTATCAATCAAATAATAAATTATTCGATTAATTGACGATCACAGCCAAAATCAACGCCATTAGGACAGGCCCCGGTCTGTCAGGTTACACTGGTGCCGTGACCAGGATTTAGAGTCATTAAATCAAAAAAATTGATAGCAAATAACTGTGTCATCTTTCTTAAGAGTTTTTACTGCTTGAAATGTGCTTGCAGCATCACCAGATCATATCGCCTAATGAGGGAACGTCACAAGACGCATCGACGAATGGAGAGAACTTCGGGACCTGAAGGAGTTTGATGTCCATGCTCCAGGAAACATCTGGCATCTCCACACCCGCTTCTGAATCGTTTGTACGAAGTACTCGTTAGAAGCGCAGGAACATCTGATTAGCCATAGGAGTCGTCCATAGCCAATAGCCACTGATGCAGCGAGCTGGCTACTTCATCACATCATCTGATCTACCAGAAGTCAACACGAAGTTAATAAACTGAGCTGAATGTCCACGAACGAGCTCTGACAATTGAACTGATGAGACAGTTTCCCCACTGAATTCGGTCTCTATGATTTCTGAACGAGAGAATTACGATTACTGCCATTTCGACGTTTCTGAAGCGACAAGGAACTGTTGAGCGTAGCTAGTACACGTTGCCCGTACAACCAAAGGATATATCAGTGGAAGCCACCATTTTACCAGAACGAACGCTCCAACATAGCATCCTTGATATCCAGGCCACCTGATTCGATATATCTTGTAGTCACGTTCCCGAGCAAGCCAAAGTACCCACAACACCATGACGACGAAACATCACACGCCTCTTATGCGAACGATAGTTAACATCTGCGAACGACTGGGGTAACGCCACTAACCGGTAGCTTGCCTGAACCTGAAGGACCTGACAGATCACATGGGTACTTCGAGAAATCATTCGCACATCATGAGGGCAACAGACATTACGACACCACCGAATAGATGAAACCCAAACATCCCGTGCCGAGGCGATCTCCACGACTGCCGACGTTTTGTCTACGGAATGAGCCAGGGTTCGTTGGGTTGCTGTTGAACCATGTCTCATGAGTATTGTTATACACCAACCATCAGTCAGCTGCTTGATGGTTTTCGAACGGTCGTGAATCCAACGAGGTATCGGTGACTGTTTCACTGAAACCGCAGGCAGCATTCCTGTTGATCATTTTCGAGGAGGACCAATGTATCCTGCTACGAGGACAATCACAGGGAGACAACACCAGAACACCAGGACAACACCAGGAAGAGAATCGGGAGCTTACCAAGTTCCTTCCCTTGGCCCGTTCGAGAAAAAGTGCGCGAGTGAGTATGTGTTGTGGTAGTTGTTTATTTGTTTGTCAACAGAATAACCAATCTGTTATCCACTAGTTTGTAGTATTGTTATATTTCTGCCTAATTTCAACTGTCACGTAGGTACTTTTATTGTTTTAGGGCCGTCAATTTATTGGAGCTTTGTTTGATTCTGTCAGCTAGGATAGGTAAATGGATTTGTTCAAGATCTAGTTTTCCCGAGAGAGATATTCCTCTTTGCGTACCTCATTCTGATTTTGAGTTGAAAAAAAAATCCAATTCGTCCACAAAGAGCGGGGGAGAGTGAAATCATACGACCCAGGGTCAGTACCAATTATTTTTTTTATTTGATTTCTGATATTAATTTCCAAATGCAATGACTATGTTTAACACAAATCTGGTTCCCACAAAGAAGTAAAATCCGATCTTCAATTTGTATATAGTTCTTAGCCAAGTGGGTAGATAAGTGAACACGTAGAGCTAGTAAAAGTTGAGACCTTTTTCGATTTGTATATATCCCACCGCATTAATTTGACATGAGAACACTTTCAGCGTCTGAGTGTGGATTTCTTGGAATCGATAATTATCAAGGGAATGAACATATCTGTAGGAGGGGTTCGTGAGAAAGTTGGGCATATAGTTGGTTGTCTCTTGCATATGAGTTTCGAGATGTTGCATCCTTCTCAACTTACTATAAAATCGCATTACACAGTCAGGGACGAGGATTCTCTCCGAAACCGTGTTAACGTGAACATCTGAAGAATTTTCGTGTTAGACAGCGCACTAAGTCATCTTATTTGAACTGTTCAGAGGACCCTATCTTTTACGAGCGTTCAAGATAGCGCACTAAGTCATCTGGTTCAAATTGTTCAGAGGACCCTGTCTTTCACCTATACGTATTAGGTAGCGCACTAAGTCATCTCGTGAAGACTGTTCAGAGGACCCTATCTTTTACGAGCGTTTAAGATAGCGTACTAAGTCATCCAGTTTAAGGATTCAGAGGACCCTACCTAATACGATTCCGTTGTTTTATCCGTATTAACCCCTTCTTGATCTTTTTCAACTCAGTCCCAGTTTTATAAGTCCCAAATAATGTCACGTCAAAAGAGTAAAGCAACCTGTCGCGAAATGGGTGCATCTGTGGTATCCGGGGGAGAAGAACCTCCCATTAGTGAAAATCCAGGTGAGAAAACTAATTGAATGATGTATTTCTTTATTTTTTATTCGAGATTTTGTTTTGCAAGTTCATAACATTCTTTGTGGAAACTAAGCTATTCAATTTCATTGCGGTCAGAAAAGATTAGAGAGCTAAATAAAGGGAATTCTTTGAAAATGAAATATAGGTCGATGTTGTATTTTACGAACTTGCGACAGATGTTGTTGAAAGCAAAAGGGGTTTATTTCTCTCAATGTACGTATATTTCTATATGCGTTCACGATATATTACAGATACTCATTTGCATATTAGTATCACATACCATATTACGTTAATTTTAGGGTACACATGTTTTAGATTCGTTAATTTTGTTTCCTAGATGTTATCGTAGCTTTCGGCAATTTGAATCGTTATATAATATTTATTTCAGTTTTATAATGTGTATATTCATTGACATCTGAGTATTTTGAACGTTAACATAATTGCTAATATTGATATTGTCTCATTTGTGTATTTCCGATATTTCCATGTAAATACTGATTCCTTTTTGTCGACATGCCTTTATTCATCGTTTCATTCATTCATTCATCTCAGGCCATTTATTTTGTGAGGGTGTCTATTCGAAACCCTGTAGATAACGAGATCTCTCAAGTACTTTTTATTTATCAGGCATGTTGTCACCTATTTGTGCATATGTGTTCATGTTTCGTCTGCCAGTGGCGGGGTTCTGTTCTGCTCCATCCTACCATCATTTAACCTTTCAGGTTTTAAGGAACTTTCTCGGTGTATGAAAGTTTGTATTCGTGCGACTGTGTGTTTGCACTTGGGTTCTTATAAGGAAGGCGAGTATGATGTGTAATCCCCGTCAATACCTCGTCTAGCTGACAAAAGAGCTTGAATTGCGGTTCCGAGGAACCGCAATATTAATCAAAAGACGGAATATAATTCCCACAAAAGAAGGTCTACGTTCCACATGATAAAAGACGCCTAGTGCCAACCTGAACGGAAACCCAACCTTGAAAATCCCGGTGGCCTAATGGTTACACTTGGTGTCAGTGAAGCTTGGTGATTGGCGGTATACATTATATTCCACCTGCAATTATTACATCCCATGTTATCATGGCATTGTAATAGGATGTCGACAGCAGTGAGGTTCTGAAGGTTCCCCTTCGCAACTGTTATCAGTGTGGGGTCAGTTGGGGAGTACCCATTTGATTAACCCGAATAGATCTACGGATCGCATTGAAACAGTGTCCCTTTTATACCAACGGGACGTTACTGAGGTTGGCAAGCCTATGTGGCAATGCATGTATAGTGCCGGTGTTGGAGATGGGATCACGATCAGAGGGGCATTGTATATAAATATATAAACAATCCTCTCACACGAATCATAGACCGCTGGTCTAATACCTGCATCAGGTATCTCACTACTGAAAAGATTGCTATATACACATGAAATAGACCGCTGGTCTAATACCTGCATCAGGTATCTCACTACTGAAAAGATTGTTATATACACATGAAATAGACCGCTGGTCTAATACCTGCATCAGGTATCTCACTACTGAAAAGATTGTTATACACACATGAAATAGACCGCTGGTCTAATACCTGCATCAGGTATCTCACTACTGAAAAGATTGTTATACACACATGAAATAGACCGCTGGTCTAATGCCTGCATCAGGTATCTCACTACTGAAAGGATTACTACACAACTATGGCCGCTGGTCTGATACCTAAATCAGGTATCGTTTACGATACCTCGTTACCAACATTGTGTAACGCCCCTGTGATCGCCGAGCTCTAGTGGTGCGAATGCGAGAAAGTTTCTTAGGACCGATAAGGTAGTTTCGGCATCCCACTATAGTAACTATATCTCCACTTGAAAAGGGGATTCCCTCACTGAGCAGAAGATTTGATTTTCGAATGATTTACGACACTATGACCTGCGAGTCAGATGTGCTGAGGCACTATGTGTTTATATGAATAAACCCCTTCGATTTCCACTTTTGTTTTATTTGCTACAATTGTATTGAACTTTAAAAGAACCACAAGGTTATCAACAACGTATTGAGGTCCTAACCCTATCAATCAAATAATAAATTATTCGATTAATTGACGATCACAGCCAAAATCAACGCCATTAGGACAGGCCCCGGTCTGTCAGGTTACACTGGTGCCGTGACCAGGATTTAGAGTCATTAAATCAAAAAAATTGATAGCAAATAACTGTGTCATCTTTCTTAAGAGTTTTTACTGCTTGAAATGTGCTTGCAGCATCACCAGATCATATCGCCTAATGAGGGAACGTCACAAGACGCATCGACGAATGGAGAGAACTTCGGGACCTGAAGGAGTTTGATGTCCATGCTCCAGGAAACATCTGGCATCTCCACACCCGCTTCTGAATCGTTTGTACGAAGTACTCGTTAGAAGCGCAGGAACATCTGATTAGCCATAGGAGTCGTCCATAGCCAATAGCCACTGATGCAGCGAGCTGGCTACTTCATCACATCATCTGATCTACCAGAAGTCAACACGAAGTTAATAAACTGAGCTGAATGTCCACGAACGAGCTCTGACAATTGAACTGATGAGACAGTTTCCCCACTGAATTCGGTCTCTATGATTTCTGAACGAGAGAATTACGATTACTGCCATTTCGACGTTTCTGAAGCGACAAGGAACTGTTGAGCGTAGCTAGTACACGTTGCCCGTACAACCAAAGGATATATCAGTGGAAGCCACCATTTTACCAGAACGAACGCTCCAACATAGCATCCTTGATATCCAGGCCACCTGATTCGATATATCTTGTAGTCACGTTCCCGAGCAAGCCAAAGTACCCACAACACCATGACGACGAAACATCACACGCCTCTTATGCGAACGATAGTTAACATCTGCGAACGACTGGGGTAACGCCACTAACCGGTAGCTTGCCTGAACCTGAAGGACCTGACAGATCACATGGGTACTTCGAGAAATCATTCGCACATCATGAGGGCAACAGACATTACGACACCACCGAATAGATGAAACCCAAACATCCCGTGCCGAGGCGATCTCCACGACTGCCGACGTTTTGTCTACGGAATGAGCCAGGGTTCGTTGGGTTGCTGTTGAACCATGTCTCATGAGTATTGTTATACACCAACCATCAGTCAGCTGCTTGATGGTTTTCGAACGGTCGTGAATCCAACGAGGTATCGGTGACTGTTTCACTGAAACCGCAGGCAGCATTCCTGTTGATCATTTTCGAGGAGGACCAATGTATCCTGCTACGAGGACAATCACAGGGAGACAACACCAGAACACCAGGACAACACCAGGAAGAGAATCGGGAGCTTACCAAGTTCCTTCCCTTGGCCCGTTCGAGAAAAAGTGCGCGAGTGAGTATGTGTTGTGGTAGTTGTTTATTTGTTTGTCAACAGAATAACCAATCTGTTATCCACTAGTTTGTAGTATTGTTATATTTCTGCCTAATTTCAACTGTCACGTAGGTACTTTTATTGTTTTAGGGCCGTCAATTTATTGGAGCTTTGTTTGATTCTGTCAGCTAGGATAGGTAAATGGATTTGTTCAAGATCTAGTTTTCCCGAGAGAGATATTCCTCTTTGCGTACCTCATTCTGATTTTGAGTTGAAAAAAAAATCCAATTCGTCCACAAAGAGCGGGGGAGAGTGAAATCATACGACCCAGGGTCAGTACCAATTATTTTTTTTATTTGATTTCTGATATTAATTTCCAAATGCAATGACTATGTTTAACACAAATCTGGTTCCCACAAAGAAGTAAAATCCGATCTTCAATTTGTATATAGTTCTTAGCCAAGTGGGTAGATAAGTGAACACGTAGAGCTAGTAAAAGTTGAGACCTTTTTCGATTTGTATATATCCCACCGCATTAATTTGACATGAGAACACTTTCAGCGTCTGAGTGTGGATTTCTTGGAATCGATAATTATCAAGGGAATGAACATATCTGTAGGAGGGGTTCGTGAGAAAGTTGGGCATATAGTTGGTTGTCTCTTGCATATGAGTTTCGAGATGTTGCATCCTTCTCAACTTACTATAAAATCGCATTACACAGTCAGGGACGAGGATTCTCTCCGAAACCGTGTTAACGTGAACATCTGAAGAATTTTCGTGTTAGACAGCGCACTAAGTCATCTTATTTGAACTGTTCAGAGGACCCTATCTTTTACGAGCGTTCAAGATAGCGCACTAAGTCATCTGGTTCAAATTGTTCAGAGGACCCTGTCTTTCACCTATACGTATTAGGTAGCGCACTAAGTCATCTCGTGAAGACTGTTCAGAGGACCCTATCTTTTACGAGCGTTTAAGATAGCGTACTAAGTCATCCAGTTTAAGGATTCAGAGGACCCTACCTAATACGATTCCGTTGTTTTATCCGTATTAACCCCTTCTTGATCTTTTTCAACTCAGTCCCAGTTTTATAAGTCCCAAATAATGTCACGTCAAAAGAGTAAAGCAACCTGTCGCGAAATGGGTGCATCTGTGGTATCCGGGGGAGAAGAACCTCCCATTAGTGAAAATCCAGGTGAGAAAACTAATTGAATGATGTATTTCTTTATTTTTTATTCGAGATTTTGTTTTGCAAGTTCATAACATTCTTTGTGGAAACTAAGCTATTCAATTTCATTGCGGTCAGAAAAGATTAGAGAGCTAAATAAAGGGAATTCTTTGAAAATGAAATATAGGTCGATGTTGTATTTTACGAACTTGCGACAGATGTTGTTGAAAGCAAAAGGGGTTTATTTCTCTCAATGTACGTATATTTCTATATGCGTTCACGATATATTACAGATACTCATTTGCATATTAGTATCACATACCATATTACGTTAATTTTAGGGTACACATGTTTTAGATTCGTTAATTTTGTTTCCTAGATGTTATCGTAGCTTTCGGCAATTTGAATCGTTATATAATATTTATTTCAGTTTTATAATGTGTATATTCATTGACATCTGAGTATTTTGAACGTTAACATAATTGCTAATATTGATATTGTCTCATTTGTGTATTTCCGATATTTCCATGTAAATACTGATTCCTTTTTGTCGACATGCCTTTATTCATCGTTTCATTCATTCATTCATCTCAGGCCATTTATTTTGTGAGGGTGTCTATTCGAAACCCTGTAGATAACGAGATCTCTCAAGTACTTTTTATTTATCAGGCATGTTGTCACCTATTTGTGCATATGTGTTCATGTTTCGTCTGCCAGTGGCGGGGTTCTGTTCTGCTCCATCCTACCATCATTTAACCTTTCAGGTTTTAAGGAACTTTCTCGGTGTATGAAAGTTTGTATTCGTGCGACTGTGTGTTTGCACTTGGGTTCTTATAAGGAAGGCGAGTATGATGTGTAATCCCCGTCAATACCTCGTCTAGCTGACAAAAGAGCTTGAATTGCGGTTCCGAGGAACCGCAATATTAATCAAAAGACGGAATATAATTCCCACAAAAGAAGGTCTACGTTCCACATGATAAAAGACGCCTAGTGCCAACCTGAACGGAAACCCAACCTTGAAAATCCCGGTGGCCTAATGGTTACACTTGGTGTCAGTGAAGCTTGGTGATTGGCGGTATACATTATATTCCACCTGCAATTATTACATCCCATGTTATCATGGCATTGTAATAGGATGTCGACAGCAGTGAGGTTCTGAAGGTTCCCCTTCGCAACTGTTATCAGTGTGGGGTCAGTTGGGGAGTACCCATTTGATTAACCCGAATAGATCTACGGATCGCATTGAAACAGTGTCCCTTTTATACCAACGGGACGTTACTGAGGTTGGCAAGCCTATGTGGCAATGCATGTATAGTGCCGGTGTTGGAGATGGGATCACGATCAGAGGGGCATTGTATATAAATATATAAACAATCCTCTCACACGAATCATAGACCGCTGGTCTAATACCTGCATCAGGTATCTCACTACTGAAAAGATTGCTATATACACATGAAATAGACCGCTGGTCTAATACCTGCATCAGGTATCTCACTACTGAAAAGATTGTTATATACACATGAAATAGACCGCTGGTCTAATACCTGCATCAGGTATCTCACTACTGAAAAGATTGTTATACACACATGAAATAGACCGCTGGTCTAATACCTGCATCAGGTATCTCACTACTGAAAAGATTGTTATACACACATGAAATAGACCGCTGGTCTAATGCCTGCATCAGGTATCTCACTACTGAAAGGATTACTACACAACTATGGCCGCTGGTCTGATACCTAAATCAGGTATCGTTTACGATACCTCGTTACCAACATTGTGTAACGCCCCTGTGATCGCCGAGCTCTAGTGGTGCGAATGCGAGAAAGTTTCTTAGGACCGATAAGGTAGTTTCGGCATCCCACTATAGTAACTATATCTCCACTTGAAAAGGGGATTCCCTCACTGAGCAGAAGATTTGATTTTCGAATGATTTACGACACTATGACCTGCGAGTCAGATGTGCTGAGGCACTATGTGTTTATATGAATAAACCCCTTCGATTTCCACTTTTGTTTTATTTGCTACAATTGTATTGAACTTTAAAAGAACCACAAGGTTATCAACAACGTATTGAGGTCCTAACCCTATCAATCAAATAATAAATTATTCGATTAATTGACGATCACAGCCAAAATCAACGCCATTAGGACAGGCCCCGGTCTGTCAGGTTACACTGGTGCCGTGACCAGGATTTAGAGTCATTAAATCAATACAATTGATAGCAAATAACTGTGTCATCTTTCTTAAGAGTTTTTACTGCTTGAAATGTGCTTTCAGCATCACCAGATCATATCGCCTAATGAGGGAACGTCACAAGACGCATCGACGAATGGAGAGAACTTCGGGACCTGAAGGAGTTTGATGTCCATGCTCCAGGAAACATCTGGCATCTCCACACCCGCTTCTGAATCGTTTGTACGAAGTACTCGTTAGTAGCGCAGGAACATCTGATTAGCCATAGGAGTCGTCCATAGCCAATAGCCACTGATGCAGCGAGCTGGCTACTTCATCACATCATCTGATCTACCAGAAGTCAACACGAAGTTAATAAACTGAGCTGAATGTCCACGAACGAGCTCTGACAATTGAACTGATGAGACAGTTTCCCCACTGAATTCGGTCTCTATGATTTCTGAACGAGAGAATTACGATTACTGCCATTTCGACGTTTCTGAAGCGACAAGGAACTGTTGAGCGTAGCTAGTACACGTTGCCCGTACAACCAAAGGATATATCAGTGGAAGCCACCATTTTACCAGAACGAACGCTCCAACATAGCATCCTTGATATCCAGGCCACCTGATTCGATATATCTTGTAGTCACGTTCCCGAGCAAGCCAAAGTACCCACAACACCATGACGACGAAACATCACACGCCTCTTATGCGAACGATAGTTAACATCTGCGAACGACTGGGGTAACGCCACTAACCGGTAGCTTGCCTGAACCTGAAGGACCTGACAGATCACATGGGTACTTCGAGAAATCATTCGCACATCATGAGGGCAACAGACATTACGACACCACCGAATAGATGAAACCCAAACATCCCGTGCCGAGGCGATCTCCACGACTGCCGACGTTTTGTCTACGGAATGAGCCAGGGTTCGTTGGGTTGCTGTTGAACCATGTCTCATGAGTATTGTTATACACCAACCATCAGTCAGCTGCTTGATGGTTTTCGAACGGTCGTGAATCCAACGAGGTATCGGTGACTGTTTCACTGAAACCGCAGGCAGCATTCCTGTTGATCATTTTCGAGGAGGACCAATGTATCCTGCTACGAGGACAATCACAGGGAGACAACACCAGAACACCAGGACAACACCAGGAAGAGAATCGGGAGCTTACCAAGTTCCTTCCCTTGGCCCGTTCGAGAAAAAGTGCGCGAGTGAGTATGTGTTGTGGTAGTTGTTTATTTGTTTGTCAACAGAATAACCAATCTGTTATCCACTAGTTTGTAGTATTGTTATATTTCTGCCTAATTTCAACTGTCACGTAGGTACTTTTATTGTTTTAGGGCCGTCAATTTATTGGAGCTTTGTTTGATTCTGTCAGCTAGGATAGGTAAATGGATTTGTTCAAGATCTAGTTTTCCCGAGAGAGATATTCCTCTTTGCGTACCTCATTCTGATTTTGAGTTGAAAAAAAAATCCAATTCGTCCACAAAGAGCGGGGGAGAGTGAAATCATACGACCCAGGGTCAGTACCAATTATTTTTTTTATTTGATTTCTGATATTAATTTCCAAATGCAATGACTATGTTTAACACAAATCTGGTTCCCACAAAGAAGTAAAATCCGATCTTCAATTTGTATATAGTTCTTAGCCAAGTGGGTAGATAAGTGAACACGTAGAGCTAGTAAAAGTTGAGACCTTTTTCGATTTGTATATATCCCACCGCATTAATTTGACATGAGAACACTTTCAGCGTCTGAGTGTGGATTTCTTGGAATCGATAATTATCAAGGGAATGAACATATCTGTAGGAGGGGTTCGTGAGAAAGTTGGGCATATAGTTGGTTGTCTCTTGCATATGAGTTTCGAGATGTTGCATCCTTCTCAACTTACTATAAAATCGCATTACACAGTCAGGGACGAGGATTCTCTCCGAAACCGTGTTAACGTGAACATCTGAAGAATTTTCGTGTTAGACAGCGCACTAAGTCATCTTATTTGAACTGTTCAGAGGACCCTATCTTTTACGAGCGTTCAAGATAGCGCACTAAGTCATCTGGTTCAAATTGTTCAGAGGACCCTGTCTTTCACCTATACGTATTAGGTAGCGCACTAAGTCATCTCGTGAAGACTGTTCAGAGGACCCTATCTTTTACGAGCGTTTAAGATAGCGTACTAAGTCATCCAGTTTAAGGATTCAGAGGACCCTACCTAATACGATTCCGTTGTTTTATCCGTATTAACCCCTTCTTGATCTTTTTCAACTCAGTCCCAGTTTTATAAGTCCCAAATAATGTCACGTCAAAAGAGTAAAGCAACCTGTCGCGAAATGGGTGCATCTGTGGTATCCGGGGGAGAAGAACCTCCCATTAGTGAAAATCCAGGTGAGAAAACTAATTGAATGATGTATTTCTTTATTTTTTATTCGAGATTTTGTTTTGCAAGTTCATAACATTCTTTGTGGAAACTAAGCTATTCAATTTCATTGCGGTCAGAAAAGATTAGAGAGCTAAATAAAGGGAATTCTTTGAAAATGAAATATAGGTCGATGTTGTATTTTACGAACTTGCGACAGATGTTGTTGAAAGCAAAAGGGGTTTATTTCTCTCAATGTACGTATATTTCTATATGCGTTCACGATATATTACAGATACTCATTTGCATATTAGTATCACATACCATATTACGTTAATTTTAGGGTACACATGTTTTAGATTCGTTAATTTTGTTTCCTAGATGTTATCGTAGCTTTCGGCAATTTGAATCGTTATATAATATTTATTTCAGTTTTATAATGTGTATATTCATTGACATCTGAGTATTTTGAACGTTAACATAATTGCTAATATTGATATTGTCTCATTTGTGTATTTCCGATATTTCCATGTAAATACTGATTCCTTTTTGTCGACATGCCTTTATTCATCGTTTCATTCATTCATTCATCTCAGGCCATTTATTTTGTGAGGGTGTCTATTCGAAACCCTGTAGATAACGAGATCTCTCAAGTACTTTTTATTTATCAGGCATGTTGTCACCTATTTGTGCATATGTGTTCATGTTTCGTCTGCCAGTGGCGGGGTTCTGTTCTGCTCCATCCTACCATCATTTAACCTTTCAGGTTTTAAGGAACTTTCTCGGTGTATGAAAGTTTGTATTCGTGCGACTGTGTGTTTGCACTTGGGTTCTTATAAGGAAGGCGAGTATGATGTGTAATCCCCGTCAATACCTCGTCTAGCTGACAAAAGAGCTTGAATTGCGGTTCCGAGGAACCGCAATATTAATCAAAAGACGGAATATAATTCCCACAAAAGAAGGTCTACGTTCCACATGATAAAAGACGCCTAGTGCCAACCTGAACGGAAACCCAACCTTGAAAATCCCGGTGGCCTAATGGTTACACTTGGTGTCAGTGAAGCTTGGTGATTGGCGGTATACATTATATTCCACCTGCAATTATTACATCCCATGTTATCATGGCATTGTAATAGGATGTCGACAGCAGTGAGGTTCTGAAGGTTCCCCTTCGCAACTGTTATCAGTGTGGGGTCAGTTGGGGAGTACCCATTTGATTAACCCGAATAGATCTACGGATCGCATTGAAACAGTGTCCCTTTTATACCAACGGGACGTTACTGAGGTTGGCAAGCCTATGTGGCAATGCATGTATAGTGCCGGTGTTGGAGATGGGATCACGATCAGAGGGGCATTGTATATAAATATATAAACAATCCTCTCACACGAATCATAGACCGCTGGTCTAATACCTGCATCAGGTATCTCACTACTGAAAAGATTGCTATATACACATGAAATAGACCGCTGGTCTAATACCTGCATCAGGTATCTCACTACTGAAAAGATTGTTATATACACATGAAATAGACCGCTGGTCTAATACCTGCATCAGGTATCTCACTACTGAAAAGATTGTTATACACACATGAAATAGACCGCTGGTCTAATACCTGCATCAGGTATCTCACTACTGAAAAGATTGTTATACACACATGAAATAGACCGCTGGTCTAATGCCTGCATCAGGTATCTCACTACTGAAAGGATTACTACACAACTATGGCCGCTGGTCTGATACCTAAATCAGGTATCGTTTACGATACCTCGTTACCAACATTGTGTAACGCCCCTGTGATCGCCGAGCTCTAGTGGTGCGAATGCGAGAAAGTTTCTTAGGACCGATAAGGTAGTTTCGGCATCCCACTATAGTAACTATATCTCCACTTGAAAAGGGGATTCCCTCACTGAGCAGAAGATTTGATTTTCGAATGATTTACGACACTATGACCTGCGAGTCAGATGTGCTGAGGCACTATGTGTTTATATGAATAAACCCCTTCGATTTCCACTTTTGTTTTATTTGCTACAATTGTATTGAACTTTAAAAGAACCACAAGGTTATCAACAACGTATTGAGGTCCTAACCCTATCAATCAAATAATAAATTATTCGATTAATTGACGATCACAGCCAAAATCAACGCCATTAGGACAGGCCCCGGTCTGTCAGGTTACAACACATAATGAATATGACATTACAGACATTTCCATGATTATCATCGAACGTATGAGTGGAGTTCTACTCATAGATGTCTACAAGTTGCTCAACAAATTATAATGGTGCAAAGGAAGCGAAAAAAGTATTGAATTACGTGAACCAAACCAGTTACAAATGGAATATTCGGAAATAGATGTAAAGCGACAACCCTGCATTCAATTAGGTACTTACGAAGATATGAGAAAAAGGAAGAGCTATCGATTCGCCTGGATGCTAAAAGACGAAAGAGACAATTTTGCCAACAGTCAGCTGATCACTGCTGGTTGCGTCTCTCTCGTTCGACGTTTTAATTGGTTGGATTTCTCCGCTTTTCTCTAGACGCGAACTAGGGTCTATTCGAAATTTGAATGAACTGATCTTTTTTGAATCTATTAGTACAACCATATAGGCTGAAGAGGAGAACTTCATCTCAAACAAAGTTTTGAAATCCTTCCTTGACTTGATGGGCTGAACCGGCTGAACGAACGAGTCTCTTCGTTTCAACACACTTATCGAACAATGAACTTCGCTAAACAATAGATTTCAGAGAATAATCTTACACTATCAACTCGATTCGAATGAAAATAATTGGAAATGTCGTATTTTTCAATGCAATGGCATGACACATCAAAATGTACAGACAATCCCAAAACAGTCATGTGATTTTTCATCACTGCCTCTCGTTCCTATGGACGTTTCAATTCCCCTCTCTCTCTCTCTCTCTCTCTGAGCTCGATCCTGAAGATAATATAATAATATCATTCATTTGGGTATCCAGTCCAGTCTTCACCATCGGAGACTAATATACAATATATAAAAATGATTTTTTATTTTTTCTTTCTCCGGATTTTTTCCACCGACCACCGTGAATTTTTTTGAGACGATTTCAGCAGTCAGGAATCATCACAGAACGATTGGATAACAGGCGAAAAATCATCTATAAAAATCAAATAAATGAACGTATGTCACATAAACACCATGCTGTCCCAGGTATCTCCACTTCATGCAATTCTCAATCGCGTGAAGACATCAGCATCAGTTTTCCGAGCTTGAGCATGGAGGTTTAGATTGATGAAAAGTGCATGAAAAGTCAATTGAATAGTGAGAAGTTACATATTTTACCGCTGATCGATAGTCTGAACTTATCTTTGATCATGATTTCAAGTTACATATCTCATGGAAATGAATTTATTCTACAGAAAGCCAATCATGTTTTAGCTGACTAAGATGCTGATACTATTTCCACTAAGGAATTCAGGAACAAAATACTATTTGCTCCAGCACTTGAAAACGAATCACTAACAGTTGTTTCTATAGTGACGCCATGATTTCAATCAATCCCAATCACGATGATATACCAAACATGATGTTATTATTTATGACTAATTACTGTGGATAATGCTCCGGAAATTGAATCGATACCATGATCGTTGATTGCTGACCTTGAACAAAAAATTGATGTTCTCATTCTATTGTGGATTCTTTTCCCGGCTTTTATTCGTTATCTCATTACTCTATCAATATTTGTTTCTTCTGTGATTATTGATCCTGACTATTTGAACTTTGTGAGTACCTACCTGGTTTAGTTCTTCGTCTCCTAAATATATCATTTGATCTTGTTCCTTTTTTCCTATCATCACGTTCTTTGATCCTTTCCAAATTGCATTTTTCCAATACTTTTCAATTTCGAAGAAAAAAATAGAATCTTGGAAAATATATTTCGAAAACTTCAAAAATCTAGAAAAAAACAATCATAAAATGAGATACAGTGCCGTGCTCCGCCGGAATTATTATTTCTGATGACTTTATTTCCTAGATAATAATTCTTTCAAGTTTCACACAAGTGGATGTATGTTTTCAAAATATTCTAGGGACGATATTGGAATTGCACCACTCTTTTACTCTCATGATGTCATGAATAATTTTTTTCCATCCATGGAGAATACAAAAGGAAAACCTATAATGTTCGAGGAACATCGTGTTAGAAAGTGGTGGAATGTTGTGAATTTGGAGAAGAAAGATATAAGAATTTTTCCATTATTGGAAAGTTTCGAGATCGTAAGCATGATAATTCCACATCTTCGTCGTTATATTAATTGATGATGCTTGGCAGAGCGAAGTTCGACAGGTCTCCAGTCTGACGAGTTTGTCTACCAGCAGAGATCATATTATATATATGTATAATCTCTGCTACCAGGAATATCTCATGTTGAGCACCTATAAAATCTCCCACCTTTCTACAATGTTCTAGAGAAGTCAATGGAATCGTGAGTGTTGTATCACCGACTAGGCGAATGGAATCTGAGAGCTTCAGTACTGAACTACAAACATTTCAATAGTAACTACAAGATAGGCGAAATTTGCGCTTTGTAGATCGTGAGCAGTTGCTAGGGTCTGAAGTACTCTCCGCACGGAAATTTCGGAACCATTTCTATTGTTCTTGAAGTAATCATCTGCTAACTGTATGAAACTCCTCTGAATAGTATCTGAAGTTAACCATTTATGTACAGTAGCTTCCTTGTTCATTCATAGTTTGAGATGAACTTACTTCAAGAGATTAAACATAGCATCACATAAATTTTTCCCGCCTCGAATCCGGACTGGACAGACTTCAAGAACTCGTACTATGATCATTCAAGAAAGCTATATTCATCATTTTCGCTGATGCTACTTCGATTTGAATACTATAACGAAACGCCCGAGTGAATTAGTCACACAAATTCAATGATTGAAATAATCAAAATTCAAGTATCATTCGGTTCTCATTTACTTTCCGAGACGGTGATCCATTGAATATCCTCTGAGGCAACTGGTCTGAAGGTTATAAAGTACAGAATCTGGATGCAATCGACACTTTGAAAGTGAAGCCTGCTAATATTCATTTTCTACCAACGAAGATTTAGAAATATAAGCAGAATAAGGAAACGAATGACAGAATTGGAAGCATCAATTCCCATTCCAGGACAGTCCACTGTCGAAGATATTTGTGAAAGAACAACACATGATTCCGAATGATTCACTCCCAATTGGTCTGATGGGTCATACAGACAATCTGAGAATTTTCAATTTCGGCTAAATCAATAGATTTTTCCATATTCAGGTGATATTGAGTTAGACATAGAGCTATTAGACCGACAAAAATACATCTTAGGAAATAGCTGCACCCATGGGGTGGAGGGCACTTAGTATTCAGATGGAAGATTTAAGAACCTCTAATGTTACTAGATACCTACTTAGGCTTCTCTAACTTCCGTACCTATGGATATCTGTGACTTCGATACTAGCGGTTAGCGCCACTAATACAACTCTTGATTCTTCATAACAAGTATGCACCAAACTGTCGAACTCTAAATTGAGCGAGACCAACGTAGACAGCGTTGGCTCACTACCTTCACGTACTTCGTCCTCTACCTATGGAGGATGTCTCTTCCTATTTACTACGGTGCTCTTATGCTCACCTGGTGTGAATTAGGCGATCCATTTCCTATCTGTTTTTTCAAGGATCACTGTGTTGTGCTGGATGGGAGCGTCGATCATTTGTCCTTTTTCGCGCGTCTGATTCTTCAATTCGTTAATTCTATGATTCTTCAAATATTAAATTCTTTGATTCTTGAATTCTTCAATTCTTTTTCTTTAATTCTTTGATTCTTTAATTCTTTTATTCTTTAATTCTTCAATTCTTTAATTCTTTAATTCTTCAATTCTTTAATTCTTTAATTCTTTAATTCTTTAATTCTTCAATTCTTTAATTCTTTAATTCTTCAATTCTTCAATTCTTTAATTCTTTGATTCTTTCATTCTTTAATTCTTCAATTATTTGATTCTTTTATTCTTTAATTCTTTTATTCTTTAATTCTTCAATTCTTTAATTCTTTAATTCTTTAATTCTTTAATTCTTTAATTCTTTAATTCTTTAATTCTTTAATTCTTTAATTCTCAAATTCTCGAATTTTTCAATTCTTCGATTCTTCGATTCTTTAATTCTTCAATTATTCAATTCTTCAATTCTTGAATTCTTGAATCCCTTAATTCTTCAATGCTTTCATTCTTGAATTCTTGAATTCCCTAATTCTTCAATTCATTCATTCTCCAATTCTCCAATTCCTTATTTCTTCAATTCTTTTATTCTTCAATTCTTCTTTCTTCAATTCTTCAATTCCTTAATTCTTTGATTCTTTAATTCGTTAATTCTTAAATTCCTAAATTCTTCAATTCTTCAATAATCCTTCAATTCTTCAATTCTTCATTTCTTGATTTCTTGATTTCTTGATTTCTTTATTTCTTCAATCTTTCAATTCTTCAATTCTTCAATTTTTCAATTCTTCAATTCTTCAATTCTTCAATTCTTCAATTCTTCAATTCTTCAATTCTTCAATTCTTCAATTCTTCAATTCTTCGATTCTTCGATTCTTCAATTCTTCAATTCTTCAATTCTTCAATTCTTCAATTCTTCAATTCTTTAATTCTTCAATTCTTCAATTCTTCAATTCTTCAATTCTTCAATTCTTCAAGTCTTCAATTCTTCAATTCTTCAATTCTTCAATTCTTCAATTCTTCAATTCTTCAATTCTTCAATTCTTCAATTCTTCAATTCTTCAATTCTTCAATTCTTCAATTCTTCAATTCTTCAATTCTTCAATTCTTCAATTCTTCAATTCTTCAATTCTTCAATTCTTCAATTCTTCAATTCTTCAATTCTTCAATTCTTCAATTCTTCAATTCTTCAATTCTTCAATTCTTCAATTCTTCAATTCTTCAATTCTTCAATTCTTCAATTCTTCAATTCTTCAATTCTTCAATTCTTCAATTCTTCAATTCTTCAATTCTTCAATTCTTCAATTCTTCAATTCTTCAATTCTTCAATTCTTCAATTCTTCAATTCTTCAATTCTTCAATTCTTCAATTCTTCAATTCTTCAATTCTTCAATTCTTCAATTCTTCAATTCTTCAATTCTTCAATTCTTCAATTCTTCAATTCTTCAATTCTTTGATTCTTTTATTCTCCAATTCGTCAATTCTTCAATTCTTTCATTCTTCAATTCTTTTCGTCTTTCATCCTTGAATTCTCTAATCCTCCTTCATTTCTTCAATTCTTTAATTTTTCAATCCGTCAATTCTTCAATTTTTTGATTTTTCAATTCTTCAATTCTTGATTTCTCTGATTCTCTGATTCTTCAATTCTTTGATTCTTTATTTCTCCAATTCTTTTATCCTTCAATTCAATGAAGACACTGAATTGAAATAGGCCTATATCATTCCATGACAAGAACGTTATCTGAGTTATTGTTGATAAAAAAACTCACACTATCACCGATTGTTGTTTAAGTTTAGATTCCCAACAGGTGTTCAAAATGACCGCCGCCACTATCGATGCAGAGTCTCGCACGACGTAGTAGAGACTCGGAAACACGCTGAAAACTATTTTGTTGTCGCATCTCGTGAA
This sequence comes from Gastrophysa polygoni, assembly GCA_963576655.1. Classification (NCBI taxonomy): domain Eukaryota; kingdom Metazoa; phylum Arthropoda; class Insecta; order Coleoptera; family Chrysomelidae; genus Gastrophysa; species Gastrophysa polygoni. The sequence continues at coordinate 30,595,105 of OY755084.1, read as the reverse complement.
TCGCGTTGTTGATTCTTTCTTGTAAAATGTCCCTGTTTTCGATATCCGCGAACGGTGGTGCATAGACCAGATTTTTCAGGAAACCCCGCACAAAAATGTCCATTACACTCAGATCCGGAGAACGTGGTGGCCAAGATATAGGCCCTCCTCGGCCAATCCATTTCTGTGGAAATTCACCATCCAAGAATTCCCGAACGTCTACATGATAATGGCCAGGTGCTCCGTCGTGCATTAAAAACATCCTTTGTCGAATTGCTAATGGCAGATCTTCTGAAAGTTCATCTAAATTGTTTTGCAAAAACGCTCAATATGATAGTCCATTTAATCTTGGTGGCAACTCGTGAAGACCTATCAAATCCCAGTTCACCACTCCACCTCAAAGGTTAATCGAATAACGATGTTGAAAGTTAGTTTGCCTAATTCCATGTGGATCTTTGAAAGTCCAATAATGATAATTATGGTGATTGAAAATACCATTCCTGGTGAATGTCGTCTCATCGGTGAAAAGTATTTCATTTAGGAAATTTTGATTGACTTCGTGTTGACGAATTATCCATTAACAAAATTGTATTCTTTGTGGATAGTCTTCCGGTTTCAATGATTGCACGCGCTGATAATGAAATGGATGCTGCATATATTCATTCAATGTCCTCCATACAACTCTACGGGAAACCTCTAACTGACGACCAACGCTGCGGGTACTTGAATTTGGATCATTTGCCAAAAAATGTCCAAAATTTGTTCTTCTGCGCTGATAATCCTTAGAGATCTATTTCTACCAGCATCTTTTCCTCTATGAGTGCACAGTTGCGCAACCTTGAGTAAAAAGCGTTTCGCTTCGAGTTGCTGGAGGACGGTTATTAACCTCTGATCAGTGGTTCAGAAAATGTCGGTAAAAACATTGAAATTCAGTATCTTTCAAAATATTCGTTTTTTGACGAAAATGTACTCTTTCATTTCGTTTTGTTTTTTGGTCTTCTATCACCTATTCCAATATTCGCTCCAATTTTGGGAACATCTTGTATATACACATATAAAGATGGAGGTAATTTTGGGAAGTGATGGAAAAGAGGCAAGCAATGAATAATGTCTTTTGGGCAGGGCAGATTGAATCATCAGCTATTATATTTGATATTCTTATTTGTTCAGGAAATGTTATTTATAATCACCTGATTTTGAGTGATGAAATATCTTAGGGCAGTTTTATATCGACTTAAACTATTGTGTTCGTCTCATCTCATTTGTTGGTCCAATAGGATTCCTAAATATTCGATATTTGCAACTTCTTCGATTACTGGGCAGTCACAAACTATGTATAGGTAATGAAATGAAATCTGGTTGATCATTATTTGACGAAGTAAAAGTTATGAATTCAGTTTTTTTCACATTTAAACTTAGGATATTATCATCTAGTCAGATTTTAGTATCTTTCAAACCTTTAACAGCCTTGTCATATATTGTGGACCATGTTACTCCGGTATATATTAGTGCTGTATCGTCAGCGAAAGGAATAATATGTCCATCAAAGTCATTCATTCTGCTCAAGTGGTTAATGTACACAAGAAACAGAATCGGTCCAACCACAGTTCCCTGTGGCACAACTACAGTGATTTCTGATAGTGGTATTTAACGTCGGGTCTCGAATTCCGTACATATATGCAACTTGTTTATCAATTCAGTATGCGGTATCAAAGGCCTTGGCCACAGTCCAGAGCTGTCTAGTGTCTCAATAACTTTATTTGTGAAATCAAGTACTGCATTCTCAGTGTTTGAATTTCTGATGAATCCATATTGCTTTTTAGTTATCACATGGTGAGTTTCGAAAAAGTTTACTAACCTCTTTTCCACTGATCGTTCAAAGACTTTTGCGAAATTATTATTTATTGAAATTGGGCAATAGTTACCTTATTGGTCTTTATCACCAGCTTTGTGAATAGGTGTGACAATCGTCTCTTTCCATTGTGTTGGTAAAATTTCGCTATGGCAAGATATATTTATTATGTATATATCTTATATAATCTCAGAGGTGATTCTATCTTGTCCAGGGGATCAGGTAATTTTCAGATCTGATTGATATTCATTACTTCAGGTACTGTGACTGGCTCGAGAAACAAGGAAGGTCCTACTGAGATATCCCTCAGAAAGTTTCAGCCATGTCTGAAGCAACATTCACGAAGTAATCATTAAATGCGTCAACTTTACTTTTATTATCGGATATCAATTCACCATCAGCTAATTTAATATCCACACAATTCAATGACTTTTTATTGGAATTTTTATTTGATATTTCGTATATTATATCCCAGGTTTTTTTGCAGTTTCCTTTAGATGAATTTAGTTTCTATTTGAAATATAAGATTTTTCGTTGTATTCATCAATTTGGTTAATCTATTCCTGTACTGATTATATTCTAGACGCAGCTTCTTCTGACCCCAGTTTTTTTTCAACATTCACGGTGTTTGATAGAGTTTAATAAGCCTATCCATGGTTTCGATTCATGGCTTTCTTCTCTAGGCACACTATGAGTTTTCGATGACATATTTATGTAATTTATGAGTTTCTCAAGAAAAATATCATAAGATAATTGGCTATGTTCTTAATTCATGACGTCTTCCCAAGTCTCATCTTTCAAATAATTATGCAGTTTTTTCAAGAGAATTTTTTTCTTGACATTGGTAGTATTTTTTGTTATCGATGAAGAGTTATTCTCTTGCAATCTGGCTAACGATTGAAATGTTGTTGTTGAAATGTTGTAGAAATGTTACAGACGATGTTACCCAATAAACATTTTCATTTATATAATAGTAACCGTAAAGTTATCAGTACTATTTTATAAAACTGTAATTTATATAAGCTAAGCATAGTAATATTTCTGTAACTCTTATAAACCCTTTACAACACTTGAATGGAGCAATTTGTAAGAGTTGCGAACAACTTTCTTGAGAAATATTTCCGGTACCTTTATAAAACTTTCAATAAAACTTCTTCTAGGAAGATGATGGAATGATATTTAGTTTTATTACTGACTTGGTTACTGTTATATACTTTTCCGATAGAGTTGTTGGTAACCTTACCATTAATAAATTATTTCTTTGTCAAGCAGTCATCTGTCACATTTCCAATATGTGTTTTCTCTTTCTAGCATACATTGCTTATTATATTACGTTTCTTTTTGTTAATTCCACAATTTTAAACATCAGACAGAATAGTAATTCATTTTTGTCTCCATGTTTTTATATGATATTAAGATGGATGATATTATGCGCACTTTGATACTTGTCACACATCATGTCCACACATACGGTTAGACAAAAATTATATTGCCAATCATTTTTCACTGTAAATGCTAGCAAGGCACTTCTGAAATATTCATTGGCCTTTCGAATATGTATGATTAGGAAAATTATTATTGAATTTAAAAAAAATAATTATATTGATTTTTTCAAATCTGTTTATGAAACGGAATCAGTCACATGTTCTTATAATATAATGTAAAATGAGAGTCCAATATGAAGACAGTTTCCCAAAATTATTTGAATATTTAATTTTTTATTCTTGTTTATATCTGCGTCTTAGAAAATTATCATGGCGGATAGAACAAACACCCTTATAAAAATTAGTCACCACAAAATCACTGACGGTAACACTATGGAACTTAAAGTTACACTATATATCCAGAAGTGGTGATTCTATAAAACTTTATAACTACTATAAATCCTTGAGTGTTAGTTGAATGTCACAGCACACCACAAGTGATGGTTAAAGAACTATTGGTGGTGATATTCAACGGTGAAGAAGAAAAAGAAGACGAACTCAACCATGAAAAGCTGTACTATGTTTGCTTTTCATTGTGTGTTAGTCTTGGAGCCAGACAAAATAAAATGTTCATCTCAAATCTCAAAAATATTAAATAAAATGTGCCAAAACTCATCCTTTGAACTTTTATAGATAGGAAGACCATCTATGTTTATATTTATAGATATATTTGTTGAATGTTTGATGCTCTCATAACACTGTCTTATGGAAACTTCTAAACCCTGGTACCAATACTGGCCTTCGCCCATTTGTTGAAGTGTCATTTCAGTCGGTGTTCCTAACAATGTTCTGGGATCTAGTGGTAAATTGTTGTTTGGCACATACTTATTGAGGATCTTCATTAGTTCCTTCAAAAATCGCTGTGGAATATTATGGTTAATTGCCCATTTTCTCAAATCATTTATGAATATTTCATATTCTTCTTCTAATTCTACATGTTCTGAATCAAGAATACGTTCTTGGTCTGCATATTCAAATTCTGTTAACTACTTCATTCTATAGTCATCATTATTGTCATTAGCATTCTCATTATTTCAGAAAACACTGATAAGTTTGCAGTGGTCTCAATTTCATTATCAAAACTTTTCTTTTCTGTGTCATTGGTTGATAAAGAAGAACTGAAAGATACCTGTCGATTAATGAAAGTGGTACTTTTTAATTTAATTTTCAATAGAATATGCTAGCACTATTGGTGTTATTCTGGAAAAACGCCTAGAAACTTTCCGGCAAAATGTACTGGTGTACTTGATTTCTTCCAGCTATTAATCATAGTTATATTCACAATTATGTACCTATACACAGAGTTGATCCAGGCCACTCCTATTTGAGGTTAACTCATTACTGAGAAGTGAGAACACAAAAAGAAAACATTAGTTGCCCAAAGTTTCATAACGTATTAATAAAAGAACTTGTTACTAAAAGTTTCATGACGTAATTATGAAAGAACTTCAGTACCTATCTGAAGTTTCAAAAAGGCAAACAACGATGCTATTATAAGACTTAGAAACCATTAGTTTCATTACGGAAGTAACGGCAAACCTTATATGAATTTGTTATATAAATTGAGGTAACTATTACTTCAAGTTTTATAACACAGTGATATAAATAGTTACAACACCTCATTATAAATCTATAACATTCAGTCATGGCATAAAAACCTAATAAACCTAATTTACTATAAGTGTTGCAATAAAACTTCGAAGCATATCCTTATATAATTGTATAACCTTTATACTTTATGAAAATATCAGTTACTATAAGTCACGAAAATTGTTTATTTGGTATGGAGACATCTTGTGTAGAGTTTTCTTTTCTAACAAAAATGTGATCAATAATACTACCTGTTTGATCAGTAACCAGGGTTTCTTCGTTTATATATGAAACAAATACCTGTTCTGTTAAGATATTGACATAGTCTTGGTTTCTGGTTCTCTTTTCTCTTTCGATATCATCATCTGTTGATTTTGTCGACATTTTGTGATTGAAGAGCGTCACCAGCGTTACCAGAGCGTTACCAGAGGTTACCAAATCCGTTAAGAGGGAAGTTGACTCTGATGAAATCATCAATGAACTTCACGAGCGCCGAAAGAGAGCTAACAATCTTTTGTTTCTCAATATGTCTGAATCTCGTCAGGCAGAGAATGAAATGGATCGTGCGTTTGCCATTATTAGTAAAGCAGTTGGCGATCGATCAGGAGAAACTGTCAGTAGCGCTTTCCGGTTTGGTAAGAAGAACAAAAATGGTAACCTTCCTCTAAAGGTTGTTTTAGCAAACCCTCAAGACGTCCATTTGATGATCAGGAACAAATTGAAATCGGTCAGGAAAATAAGATCTTCATTCACCCTGACCAGAGAAACAAGCTCGACGCTGTTATGACTGAGCTATCAGAACAATGGCGAGCAAAATCTTTTTAATTGAAACGTCAATAATGTACCTACCGTTTCCAAAAAAAAAAACCAATAAGGAACTTTGACTTGGGCAATCCTACAGTATACTACCAGAATGACAGAGGACAACGAACCAAACTCTCTCAACTTCATACGAGCATCTCCACATGTGCTTATGACATTATTATATTCAGTGAAACATGGTGATCAGATGAAATCAATGATGAAGAATTAGGATTTACAAACTATAATATTCTTAGACAGGACCGGTCACCAGCCTCCAGTCCTTTCCATAGGGGCGGAGGGGTTTTTAATGATATCCACGTTAGTCTATTGCCCACTGACCCCTCAGTTGAGCAAATATTCGTACTCGTTGGTGGAGGTGATCACGAATCCATGCTTGGTTCCGTCTACTTCCCACCGAAGTCAAATGTTAACTTGTACCATACACATTATGACCTGGTGGAATCCCTAAATGTACAGGATCCGAATACTAGAGTTTACATCTTGGGCGATTACAATCTTCCTAACATCACTTGGCAAGTTGAAGATTACTGTTGTCTCGGTTCTCCAATTATTGGCTCATCACCAGCTGAAGCCGAGGCTATCGAAGTTGTTTCCAATCTATGTGCAACTCCAAAATTTATTCCAGTCAAACAATATACGAAATAACCAGGGGATCATTCTGGATCTCGTAATAAACCCTACCGAACTCCGAACTCACTGTAAACGAATCTACAGATGCGTTGTTGCCACCTGATGCTCACCATCCAGCCATTGAAACAATAGTGAAAGTGGGAACAGAATTTCATGAGTCTCAGGATGCTGAACCATCATATGACTTCCGAAACGCTGATTACGAGCCGTTATGCCAGTATCTCGGTGCTGTAGACTGGGACGCCCTTCTCTCCTGGATAAGGACCTATTCGGAATGCTTCATAGTTTTCACGATACCCTGTACTCATTTATCGAGGTATTCATTCCACTCAAGAGGATCACCAATCGATCGTTTCCCTTTTGGTTCTGCCCACAGCTTAGGCATTTGACACAGGAGCAGAGGATCGAACATCACATTTAAAAAACTACTAGAAGTCATGGAAGTTACTCAGTATTTAGAGAGCTCAGAGCTCGTTGTAAGACTCTGTCTAGATAATGTTATTCGAATTACATCAGTGGTGTTGAGGTCAATATCGGGGATAACATCAAGGCCTTCTGGGATTTTGTAATCGGCGCTAGGTGAATTGCCTGATAAAATATTTCTTGGCGATTCTGTTGCCTCTTCCGGCACTGAAGTCGCTAATCTGTTTGCACGCCACTTTTCCTCAGTATATACTGATCAAATAATGAACTATAATGATTGTGACATCGACACTTAACTTAACATTTGCTCTTACCATATTCCTATCTCCACCATATTTGAGGAGCTGAGCAATCTCGATGATAGAAAGGGCCCGAGGCCCGACGCTATTCCTCTCATTCTTCTGAAAAATTGTAATCATATATTGTCTACACCACTATTTCACATCCTCAACATATCCCTGGATACTGGGATCTTTCCAGACCACTGGAAGCTTTCCTACATAACACCCATATATAAATCAGGTGATAAATCTGACATTAGTAACCATCGTCCGATCTCAATTCTTAGTAAAATCCCTGAATTGTTTGAGAGCATCGTCACGAATTTTATATCTTTTGACTGCTCAGGGCTACTGACCTGAACTCAATTTGATCACCAATACCAATTTTCTGTCTAAAGCTCTTAGGGGTAGTCAGGTCGACTCCATCTTTACCGATTTCTTCAAAGCTTTCGACAGGGTTAATCACGGGCTTCTAACCAACAAACTCAGTAGGTATGGTTTTGGAGGAGCGATTCTGAAGTGGATTGTCGATTATCTGTCAGGCAGATACCAAATAGTGAGATTCAAGCACCATTATTCTTCTGAGTTTCCTGTAACCTCAGGCGTGCCCCAAGGTTCACATCTGGGCCCCTTACTTTTTAACATGTTCATTAATGACATCACTTCATGCTTCCATTACAGTAATGCCCTACTATTCGCTGACGACCTAAAGCTCTATCGTATTGTGGTGAATTGTGTTGATGACGCTGCTGAGTTACAGAGCGATATCTGCAGACTTGCTACTTCGTGCTTGACAAACGGCATGGGCCTAAACATAAACAAATGTCATATCATAGGTTCCACTCGATCAACCTGTCATTTTCCACTATACCATCAATGTACAACCGGACGCTTTCGACCGTGTCAGGGACCTTGGAGTAATTCTTGACGACTCCCTAACCTTTACTTACCACATAACCTCCATTGTCAACAGGTCTACCAAAATGTTGGGTTTTATCAAGAGGACTACTCGTGACTTCACTAGTCTGAGTGCCTAAATCCTATATTGCACACTTGTTAGAACTAACCTCGATTATTGTTCCTCTGTCTGGTCACCACATTATGTAACCCAGATATCCAAGATTGATCATGTTCAAAAGAGCTTTCTCAGATATATTCCTTTCAAATCTGACTTCTTTAGTGATTATGCCTCAATTGAGAGTTATCTCAATATTCCATCTTTGAACAATAGACGTAATCAGCGAGATCTATTGACTATATACAAGATATTAAATGGTGAATATGACTATCCTGATCTACTTTCTCAAATCAGTTTAGTGGTCCCCACTCGTCTTACTAGACAGAGAGCTACGTTTCATATTCCCTACCATCGTACCAACATTGCTTATTTCAGCTATATGCCAAGATCCCTCAGAGCGGCTAATCACCTCGATATTGACATATTCTCAACGCCTCTTCATAAGTTAAGAAATCAACTGTGTCAGCACAGTTTAATGTCAGTGACGTTATCTTCTTCAACTTTTACACTGACTGTACGTGTAATTTTACTTTTCATTATTCTTGTTAGTGTCTTCAATATTATCGATATCATATATGTTGTGCCTGTTGTTGTATTACTCACAGAATGTATATCTTGTAATATTATTTGTATCAAACTAAACTGAACTTAATTGTTGAATCATTGATTATTGTGATCTTGAGTTACTTCTAACTGATGAAGATTCATTATCATTATTGTACAGTGAGGACGTGTGGATTGAATAGATCGATATACTTGTATGAAATTCACACAGGAATAGCTATTATCCATTCGTTCCATAGGTTTCATTTCCTGATATCAAATAGATGTTTCTCATAGATTCACCTACAGGATTTGAGAATTCTGGTGATAATGCTGCTACTTGGAAGTATTGAAAACAGAATCGAAATATGCCATTGGGCAACATCCAACGGAAACCAGCCTCTGACGAATGAAATTCGGTTTCGTGTAGGTTGAGGAAGTTAGGATACGATTCTAGGACGATATGACTGTGGTTCTTGCTCAGCATCATTAAGTTTTGCTGATCTTGTGACTGTGCTACAAATTAGTGAATGAATTGCCTGAGTAGAGATTATTTTGATAGAATTCACATTCACTTCTCCCATTCACCCCTTCTGTTGAAAGGATCACGAGCCACCTCTGCCAATGATAAGATGACTATCAACTTCAGTTTCTCAAATAGAAACACCTATTTTTCATCTCAATCTTGAATTCTGGATAGAATTTTATGTATGTCTTATCATGAACTCATTGGTTATCGAGTAATTTACGATTGAACAGATTGATAACTGACACCGTGTATAACAGAAATTGTGAATGAAATACTGTAGGACCGTAGTGTGAACTGTCTCAGTTATTGATATGTTCAATTGAATTTTCCTTGATACTTTTCTTGAACTCATGAGTTAAGGTATACCATATGAATATAAAACTTACATAGAGTTGAATGTAGCATACGAAAATTAAGTGTTTTTACCTATTTGAAGAAATGAAGTAGAATGTCCTGACTTATTTTTGGTTCACCATGTGTACATGAACTCACCATCATAAAAACTGCATACGGAAATGAAAATTGACGTATCGAACCAAAAAAAAGCCCTTAATTATCCAACAAATGAATCCCCGAATTTTAAATGAATTTGTTTCAACCCATGAGTCTTCACTGTATAGATCCCGTCATCCGAGTGAGGGGTGGTATGGTTCCGATTAGGAATGTCGTGAGATATTGTCGTGAAATGAAGTAGTTCCAAGATAGACTGGTAGGGAGAAGAAAACAGTTCGGAAAACAAAATTAATAAATATCTCCCAACTGGCGCTACATAATGATTTTCATACGAATGCAGAATTATATGAATTCTCACCACCCCATCTGGAAAATCTTATCGACATGACGTTCATAGACTGATCACGCTAGATAGAAATGATTTAGCTCCATTAAATTCTGATGCGATAACATATTTCAACGCCAGATCCAGAGACTTCAGTGCTATCGATCTATCGTTCGCATCTCCAAGTATTGAACCCTATTTTTCCTGAAGAGTTTTCGATTATATATACATCATAGCGATTATTTCTCTCATCGTTGTGTCTACGAATATACTGAGAACTCGTCACCCATGTGACTTGGAGACCAAGCAGAGATGCCTGTTTTCGAGCAGCATCTCGATCTTCCTGATGAGTCTGATAATGATAATCTGGCCAATAGAGGTCGATAAGCTCACTCGTAGCTTCAGAATATCAGTTGAAATGGAAATTTTCATAGGAACGCAGCTCCTCGGCAGAACCATGGTTCCTTGTTGGAACCTCTAAGTGAAGATTGCCAAACAGGCTGAGCTCAATAGAGTCAAGAGGTATTCTTGAGAGCCACTGTTCGCTGTATCATTGTACAAAGTAAGATATCGTCTGGAAATTCTCAAATGACTTCAAAAAATGTTCGATTTCCTTGATAGGTACTATTTTCCAATCGGTTCAATGCTTGAAATCCCTTCCTGATGAAACAGAAAGTGTGAATATTATGCTTCTTATAATTACGTGCATACATACGTATATAAAATCTTGTCTGTCCTCTACTATCATGAAACATGTACATCATAAAATAAATTCTACATTTTTACCTATATTCAATCATAAAGGGTGGTCCAACGAAAACTTAACACCTCCATTTTCCGGCTTTGAATTGAAAATGTGTAAAATTGCTCGGATCGGTCGATTCCTGATTCGAGAAGGAACAAATTCTCCGCGATTTTCATCCCCGTCACTTAAACCCACTAACGGTGTGAGCACAACCACCTGATTTTGAATAGGTATGAGTAATGTGGCTGTACCTCATTTTGAAAATAAGTTTTGGTCAAAACGTTCACGTACATTACTCAACATTTCTGGTGTAATTCGACGGCATTCATTAATGATCCGTATTCGCAAATCATCCAGGGACTCAGGCTGGGTAGCGTTCATCTTAGATTTCTGGTGACCCCAGAGAAAAAAATCCCATGGAGCCAGATCAGGTGATCTGGGTAGACACTCAATATGTCTCCTTTCAATCCAGGCCTGCGGAAAATCTATAATATAAGAGAATAAGAACTGACGCACAGGTTGAACGAAATGATCGTTTCATAATTTTTTTCATTTTCCAATACTTGCACGAGGGCTGGATAAATAGCGTTCTCCAATAGTTCTAAATAAATTTAGCCAGTGAGATTACCGGGTATAAAAAAGCGCCGATTATGTGATTGCCAATAGTACCCGCCCAAACATTCAACTTCTGGGGTTGCTGAGTTTGCACTTCACGAAATAATCTTGGATATTCATCTGACCAATACCGAAAGTTATACCTGTTTACAATGAAGTTAAGGTTGTTGTCGTTGAACATGTCATGTATTTGGATTATTGGTGATAATTTCACTGACCACTTCACAGATGATCGGCGTTCGAAATCATCCTCATTCAGTTCCTGAACCAATAGTATCTCAAGAAGATGGAACTTAGGGTTGGATCTATTGCTACGTGACCTTAGACAGCCAATTCCCGCGCTTGTCAAAAAATTAACACACAAATAAATACTTTTCAAATGCGTCCGCACATTCCACATCCGCCACTCATACACCAGCGTTCTTTACTGCGTGGAAGTGTCTTTACTGCGTGAATGGTGCCCATTTCCAGCATTTGATAAACTAATTACAAAAGTAAGTTGTCTTTCATTATTTCAGTTCCCCTCGGATCGGAAATCGAAGGATCCGAGCGATTTTCCATATTTTCATTTTAATGCCGAAAAATCTAAGTGTTAAATTTTCATTGGACCACCCATATGAACCTGCGCAGCTTAGTATATTATTATTCAGTTCAGGCAAAGTATACAGAAATGTATACGTGATGACATTGGGGATGTTATTGTTCAAGAAAATATCCCATATTTTCAGACAACCGGATATAATTTGTCGTGGCCTTCTATCATTCGGCTAATCCTAAAGATCAAATCGTTTGTTGTCTATGGACTGATCGGATCTTTGTTCGGAGCGAAACCAGTGGGGAGAAACTTGTTATCGAAACAGTCAGTGGCTGAACCATAGAATTGCATTTTCACGAAATGAATCCATTTCACTTAAGGCTGAATATCTTCATGACTTGAGAGAGTTATGACGATGTATCAATATTGACATTTTGAGAATTTGTAAAAATGTAATCAGCGTTCCTTATCAGTAACCCGGCTTTCTATGAATCACTAGGAATAAATGAGAATATCGCATCGGAACAAATTTGACACCATCAGTTCCATCTAGATGGTTTCTTACTCAATATTTTCCTGAGAAAACTTCCTCAATATATATGCTCTGGAATTGATAATATATCAGATTGTATCGATCCCTTTCTTCTTTTACTGACCATTGCAAATAAATCGTTTTTCCATAAATACGATTCAACAAGTGCGTTGGTTGGTTTGAAAATCTGCACGGAGGCAAAGAAGATGGCGACAGTCTGTGTTTTCGTTTATTGATTTATTCGATGTTCCTTCCTGTTCGATGATCTGATAGTACGAGATGCTATACTGCATGGGAATTATATTCATTATATGGTTTTTTGAGAAGGTTGATAGAGGAACTCATCGTTATATACCTACTCCTGAATTCTGAATAACTACTATATCACTATCGATCTAACAACAGCATAGAGGCACTAACGATATAAAGGCTGAATAACCATCACTACAATAGTAATATATATAGCTCACCATTTGCTATAACTCTTTCATCATTACCATATCATAACCAAAAAAATCTTTATCAAATCATATACGATTAGGGAGTTGAACATGTTTTAATTTTCAATTAATAATAATGTTAATAAATCTAATCAGAGATTGGAATTGAAATGGGATTTAATATTCAGGAGATAATCATTCATACATATGATTTTATTCATTACTTTCAGAGATGGTGGTAGCTTCAGGAGATGATGCTCAACGTATCCTGATTTTTTCATAATCAGGATACACAGATCAAATATATTATTTGAATGTATAAAAATTGTGGCCAGAATATATAGGATAACCTTCAGATAATATTTGGACCCAAAATATTCTGAAGAGATATATATCGGAAATTCATGGGATGTCAGTGTTTTGGATGGGATACACAAGGTAGATATAGACATATACACTTCTGGGATACAGGACCAGTTCTGGCACTCAGCACTATTTGATACGTATTCTCAATCAATAAATCAATCAATATTTGTTTCATTGTCAGAAATATATTCTTTTTCGTTGAAAAATCTCGTACACTAACGTATTCGAATGGAATTGAATGAAATCTGAGACTTTCTGAAATACATTTGAAAATATCCAATGAAAAGCTCCCATGAAGCCTTAGATAGAAATAAAAAAAACAACAAAGTTATAGGTACAATGATTTATAGAAAATAAAATATCATAGTGAAACTATCACATGTGAGAGCTCCTATAAAGCCATAGTATACATTCAATTAACTTTCAACACTTCTACTGAAATTGGACACAAGATGAAACACAACGATTGATCTTTCGAAAATGAAAATACTTTCCGTAGCAAAAATACAAAATGGCTGAATAACGCTGTATACGTAGACTTGCAGGTCTCGACTGAGCGACCTCAGGATCTACATTGTCTCAATAGCTCCCAGGATAGATCAACACGAACGAAGACTTAAAGATCTTCCTTCGTAAATATTCCGACATGAATTAGGATATCGTGTGTTATAAGAGAAAGAACGACCCCCTAACCTGCTTTGACATTGTGACACCTGTTTCGAGTCGAATGACATTCAGAATCAGTTCAGATTTGGTAGAGATAAATATTGTAGCACTCTAATGATCGCGTATATGTGTGGACTGAACTAACTACGCAATGCTAGTTGCAGCACAGCTGTTACGCCATTGGAATCAGCTGATCGCCCACGGAACTGCGACTCCGAAACAATCCTCGTTTTCATTTCGTCGACGGCATCAACAATCATTGAGACTGCGCGAGTTGCACTACGTTCTTGCGTTTCGCGAACTTTCAGTTTAATAATTATCGACTATCCCAAACCTTTTATCCCTATTGAGCTGCTGTGAGTGCAGAATGACGATGGAATTTAGTATCTTGTGAACAATCTATTATTCTTGAAAAAGCGAATTCCAAACAAACATTTTCATTCAGATGGTTCCTTTGTTTTCCAGGTAAGTGGACATCGGGAGATCCCGGCTGTTATCGCTTTGTTATGTAAACAGTGAAGTGTGCTTTGTGTAAATACATATATACATATACACCTATATAGTATATACATATTATCAACCAACACAGGGTGACGCAAAATTCAGGTTTCAAATCGAATGTGAGGAGATGAGAGCCGAGAGAACTATTTTCAGTGTTTTCCAAACCTTCGAGGATTCTAGCGAGGAATTCACCTAGTGAATGATATTCAACTTTGTCTTCAAAAAGTTATAGATATGTTTCAATCAACTGAGTTCACAGAATTTTTATTTTGTGCGCCATATATAGTACATGAACTTGATTATCCAAAAATATCAAAAAAATAATCACTCTGATATTCATATTCATCTACAATATGGAGGCGTATTGAGTAGGTACATTGCGATACTGGAGTGTTATTGATTATCAATGGAAACGAGCGATGAAATGTCCAGTGAAGTGATGATCTCTTTTTCATGCTTTGGATTCGTTAGTTATTGGGTAACATTAGGTATGTTGTAAGTACATCAAGTCTGTCTGAAGTCAGTCTAAAGTACTGCGTCAACATAGAACATATAAAATCTATACAAAATAGATATAGGACAGGGCTATTCTGATTGGAGTCTAAAGCTGGATTTATGAACTTGCCGTGGAAGTTGCTGTTGCCGTTTGCCTTTGCCGTTGCAGTTATCTGAAGTTCATCTGATTCATTCATAAACTCTACGTTGTGGTGGTGTACAATATAGTTGACATCGAGGTAAAACAATGAAATATTATAGTACATTACAACAAGAGTTGTAAATCTGATATTACGCACGAAGTGGAGAGAGTGCTCAAGTGCATTACAACTCGATTTGTGTACTATACTTCTTCTACGACCACAAATACAGAGATGGTCAAAAAAAATGTGCTGGATGGGTAACTTTTCTATCATCACTATTCATTAGAAAGTTTCATTGTTGATAAAAGTTGATGAATTGTAGAAAACCCACACTGATATCAAATTTCGAAGTTTCATAATGGTATACAAAAGATAAAAAAAATTCATCATTGTTAAAAGTTGTTGTATTGTAGAAGACCCACACTGATATCAAATCTGGAAATTTTAAAAAGGTATACAACAGATAAAAATTGAAATTTTGATCAATCGTGAAGTACCATTATTTTCGACATTATCAAAAAAGTTTTCCGCAATGCAAAATCTTTCATCGGAATTAAAAATTTCTTCACAAATAATGAATAAAATTAATCATCTACATATAGAGCATACATTTTGACTTACTGTATACTGTATACTGTATATCCTTACTGTATATATATAAGTTGGGTGTGTATGTTGGGTGGGTGTATACCTAGATATCGTATTGTACTGAAATCTGGAAATAAGTCAGTAAGTGGGAATATTTGGTGAACCTCGATTTATGTGATTATCGGTTATTTATAGATTGAACAATTATTGTTGATTTCATTCATTCATTCATTCATTCATTCATTCAATCATTCAACAGATAATTCTGATAGAACCTTCAATGAAAAAAGTAAGCCTTTTTCATTCATTTCGGAGCATTTTCAGTGATGATGATAAAATGAATTTAGGGAAAAAACATCGAGCCGCCTTTGGATTCGGTCCCGCAACGATTTGGCCGTTACGTCATGAAGTCGATCACTGACACGCTGCGCCACCAAGTATTTTATATTTCTTACACCTTACACCCGATTAGATTCACAATAGGTACGTAGGTTCACGACTCACTATTGACTAACATATCATTATCAATGACATAATAATACAATTAGGTGAAATACAGAATAGAAACTATAATTCAAACTATTATTGATGGTTACGTACACAGACTTGATTGATATTATGATACGAATGTAATATGTTTAGCTGATGGTAGTTTATGTTGATGTGTTAGTCATGTTACAAAATAAACCCATATACGAAGACATTCCACTGAAAGATAGAAATGACAAAAAAGCGTAAAAAGGTTGCAAGCAGAAATTAGAACGATCATACCTAGTACCTAACATAAGCGTTCAGTATCGATGAAAGAGGAAGAAACTTCAATGTATCTTCGTCGAGATCTTCATGTATGGGTACCTATATTGGATGATCATCTAAAATCTAAAAGCAATATTCGAAACCGAGTTCGTAACTGACCTAAATTTATGAAATATATTTTATTGTGATGAATGAAAACAAAAACTATATATCCTTTGGCATTTCTAACCATACAAATGATGATATAGAGGCCTCGTGACTTCCTATCACCGAACTCATTGGTTGACGATTGACCGGCTACTGAACGTCAAAAGCAAAAGTTAAAACATGGTTATCCGTGAATGTCAATCATATTTTCCACAACTGCCAACTTCAACGTCAGACGAATTCATTATTGCCATTCACCATTTTATATAGGGTGACTTTTTCTACGTCACTATTTGAATGTCAATATTTGAATTTAGCATGATAAAAACCCCTGTATACCACATTTCATCCATTTCTTGCGTCTCTGGCTAAAGATATTCAAAAAAAAACAAAAAAAAATAAAATTCAACACCCCGTATCTTTTAACCGGGCCTTACGGATCCGTGTTCATGGCAACTTTTTTTCTTATTTTAGTGTCCTCTATTGTGTGGCACTATGCAATGTAGTTTTTCTATGTCACCCTGTATATTTAAACTGTGAACGGCAAAGGCAACCCCAACAGCAATTTCAACGTCAAGTTTAAAAATCCATGCATTGGAATTAGATATAAGAAACAGAGGAGTTGGTCAAATGTGGGGGAAAACTATCATATTTCGAAAGTGGATCATATCAGTCGAATTTTAATATTGAATAATATGAAGAATTAACAAATCCATGAAAATACAACTTGTTTCTGTTTCAAACATTATAATTTGATATTTGCCAATCACATAGCTATTATGAAAACCGAAAGTACTAAATTTCACTGGTTATACTGTTGACCAATATTTCCGAAACATGACTGTTCACATTGAAAAATGTTGTATGCAGCCGAAATTATACGATGATTTGTATATTATCTTGATTCATATTACAAGAATTCAAAAATAAAAAGATCAAAAATAACTCATTAGAAACCCTGAACTGGGAACAATAGGTTCAAATCGAGAACTCCCTCAATATATTCGATTATTTGGATTGGATTAAGCGAATACATGTTGAATATAAACGTGCATGAACGTGAAAAATTGTTGTTTCTTGAAAAGAACCTCGGAAAGAACTGAAAGATAATCGTGATATTAGTATATGGGTCACGGTTAAGATCTCTGCTGAAAATATTCTTTGAATGACATCAATCATTCTCTACATTTGTTGAACAATCTGGACATTTAATTTACTTCTTTTCTTTATGATATTCTGAATCAGAATATCTATTGTTGATTATTCAATAATTGAATCTTGATGCATCAACTTCTTGATTTCATTTTATAAATGGTCAGAAGTGAATGTAATTTCAACAATATTATTTGTATGGTTTTTTTTCTGTTACATTCAACATACATTATAGTTAGTTCTGAATTTCAATAATATTTGTATTTCTTCGTAAGCCCAAAACTTTCATTTATTTCTTTAATTTTTATTTTCATGATTCTGATGATGAGTGTTTGCAAAATGATTCATTTCACCTATCACAATCATCATCCACTCTCATAGGGACTTTCATATATTCCTATCAAATCACCTTTCATCGTTTATTTCAGCCATCATCTTGATTTTTTTTTTCATCTTTTTTTGTCTTCCATCATCTCCATCATGTACAAGTAGTATGACAGTTTATATAACTGTTGTACACTTCAGTGACTCATTAAAGTTCATCTGCTTCACTCTTTAACGAAAATGTATTTCTCTTCATTCATGCAAAGAACTATTATTATTATTATTATCATTACTATTATCATTTTTATTATTATTATCATCATTATCATTATTTTCCACCTTCCTCTTCTAGTTTATATTGCAAATATTTCGTTAAGCTAAGTAGATCTAGGTGAATCTTGCTAATTGAGGAAAAGTGTAACATTGAGTGGACTGTAGACTCAGCCAAGCGATAAAGAAATACTTACTTAACATCTGTCTAATCGACCTTATTATGATGTTAGGCTATTACCACTGAAACTTGTGTTATGATGTTCATCAACACTAACCAGCATAACATTTCTTCAAGTTTTGATAAATCTGGCAGATAACACAAAATAAATTCCTGACGATGGGTTGATGATTGTTGGATATCAAATAGTGTGCATTTTCGTTAGTGGTTGTTTCGTTAATACTCACTCAAGGGTTACAATAACATGATATTGTTCCTTGAAATCGAAAATTCATTCATAAATAAGAGAGGTTCAAGCGAGGGTTCAAGGGAACGCATATTCGTCATCAGCTTGACCAATACTAATAGAGTGACAGATTTAACTGGTACATCGAAAAAGCAGGACAGTAACTGAAATATAGTAAACGCCCTTCTGGAAGAGTCACACTTGATTTCTGTAAAAATCAATTTAGTATCATCGATGGAAACAGAATATGACGAGAATAAAGCAGAAACAGAAGAAAGATTCAACAAACAGAAAGAAATAAAGGTTCGTTTCTTGATGTGCGTAATATGACGAATCTATTGTACTAATAAATGAACATGAATTCTCTTCTTCGACTAAAGAGTCTGGTAATGAACTTCGTCATAAAAGTAGCGCAACAGCTGTCAATGTATCAAAAATACACTACTTCGACCGAGACTTCGACTGTGATGCACTCCACAGCAGAAGATCATATTGACCTATTTGACCGATGGAATAAAACAAAAACTGAACAACTCTTCACAGTGAAATTGACAAATCGAGAATTATTAAATATTCAGACATATTTCAGAAGAAACATTCACTGTCATATACGAAGGCATTTTGTTGGACGGTGTAGGAAGGTTGTTATTATACCGAGGCCTTCAAACTTTGTGGTGCTTCATCAAGAGAAACATCATACCAAAACAAGGAGAAAATATATTGTTACCTTATTTCCCTGATAAATTCATTCATTCAGGAAATGATACGAAACATTCATAAATGGATTTGACAATCGGGTGGGAAGGTACTTTCATACGGAAGGAACTTTTTAGGTGTCCAAGCGCATAATGCCGGTGATTTTTTTTTCGCAGGTTCATTTTTTTTTCTGGTAATGAAATGTGAAAGTTTTCTTTGGTAACTGAAGTTGAATTTGGTCAATAGGTAATTTGGAACTGGTTGAAATGTATCCTGGAAAGCCCTGTTTCTTTGAGTGACATGTAGGCACCAATTCGCGAATTTTTTGCACGAGCGTGGTTTGAATTACAATTACATCAAGAATGATCATTTTCCCACCCCAAAATAGGGCTCCTCCGGCGTTATTGTGATCAGAAATCTCAAACTTCATATGATGTCATTGATGTACGAATCAGCAAGTATCAGACTGAACATGATACTTTTGGCTGAACCGGAAGGACATCCAACTTTTTCATTCGAGATTTTTTTTATTTGAAAAAATACTTCTCATCATGATTTCTCATCATGATTGAGATTTATCGAATTTTGAATCTGCAACTCCCTCGTAACAGAATAATTTCCTTAAAATTTTAATATAGAAGATTGATCAAAAGATGTAGGTGAGTCACAATAAATCAACATTTTGACTCATTCTCAATATTTTCCACTGTGTATGAAATACTGTTATTTTCAAGGTAAATCATGAGAAACGCGATAGGAATTCCAGGTGATTATTTGTTCCAAGTCCAGTATTGTTCTGCAAATAATCTCCGTATACCTGTCAGATATGGTTCACTTGTTATTTTCCACTCAAAAAAAAGTTGCTCTATTCGTTATTCACGAAATTATCTTTTGATCAACTATTAATTCCATTCGAGGGGTAAATCACTGAGCAAATTCGTGTACACTCATACTCCTGCCACGGACTGCCACCGGACTGCCCCATCACTCAATCATGAACTCCAATAATATAAAGCTGTGTTTTGGGATATCCAATTCACCACAAGAACGACTGAAGAACATAAAGTACTAGAAATGCATTCCCGATGGTTCGAACAAAGAAGACATAAATTATCAACTATGACCTGCGATATGAAGATCTCATTGGAAATTTATCGCTTAAAAAACTGATCCGGAAACATACATACATATACATACAGGGTGGACCAATACTGTGGCAAAGTAAAATAACGGCTTCGCTGTTTGAGATAGATTGATGAATGAACAGCACATTTCTAAAATATCTTTCGCTATATAGGGTGACTAAAAAATGCGTGGCGTTATACTTAGAACACCGTGTATTTCATTACATCTTCAGATTCTCCCTTGTGAGCTGATTTCATTGATCTATCACACTTGGGGTCTATCGGGAATGATTACAGAGATATAGGGTGTTAAAAATGGAGATTTTTCAGCTTCATGAATTTTTCTAACGATTCGCCTGAAAATGTTCAACACAAAATTTGAACATTACGAATTTCGAGTGGAAATTTTGATATTAGGGCTATGGACGATTTTGATATTTCTCATTCGTTTGAAATGTCAGATCAGGAGTTTTCTTGGTTCTTATGATACACGAATTTTGAATTTGATTTGGGAATTTCAGATTCTCCCCAAAATGTCCCAAATGTCAACTGTTTGATTTTCGAGTTTGAGGTAAAAGAATTTTGAGTTGCATTTTCGAATTCAAGATGGAGGCCAAAGGTGGCAAACGATCTTGTCTTTTCCGTCCCATAAGATAAATTAAATTATAATTATCATTAGATGTAAATTTTAAATACTATATCTTTAACGATTCAAAATCTACAGTCTAGATGCCTCATGATGAAGGTGAAATAATCTCATGAGCGCATGGCTAAAATATTTATTATGGTGATTCCTATTAAACAAAAGTAACAAAAATAATATAAATAACACATGAATGATATATCATTAGTTGAAATACAAACACATAGTCGCAATAGGCAGTAGAGAGACCGAGTAAGGAAAATAGAGAGAGGAACAAAGTCAGGTGAATCAAAACAAATCCAGTAAGAGCATGAACCTAATAAACAGAATCTGTTTTTTTTTACGATGAATACCGAATTGTATGGGAAATAAAAACGAGTTCATTTCAAAATTTGGTGAAACCTATAAGTTGATGTTTCTATGTCGAATAACTCAAATTATTTTGAAAATTTGCAGTGGCCCTGAATTGCGACCTCGCTTTTGGCACACTTTGTATATTAGTCAACATGAAAAGATTGTAGGAATGAGAATGATATAGCCTGTGTATCAAATGTCAAGGTATTATCCCAACTAGGAAAACTTCTAATGAACCGTTCACGTGATTCACCTTATGTATTTATTACTAAAATAAAATTTAGAAATAAATAACATTCAAAATAAGGAACACTCTTGTTTCAAAATGAGTAACATTCTAATTGCAAATTAAGGAATATGTTCAGATCAGAAATTACTTGAATTTCTTTTTTCAAATCCACATTTATGTGAGATTGAGGTTCTGTCAGCTTCACTTAGAGTCATTCTACCAGACCGATCATATTGATTGGACCAAAGAAGATATATTGAATTCACTGAGATTTGCCTGTGAGAACTTCATTTCATACTAAGGTTTCAACGTACCGTCATCATCTAGTCCAACTTCGAGTTCAACTATGTCCCATTATTCAACTTCAAATATCTCACGGTTGTCGATGTAATCGTCGATGTACCTAATCCCAATGGCGAGAAATGGATTTGTTACACCCGAAGATAATTTTGTTGTTCAATAAATATAAATGAATGTTCAGCACAGAAAGAACGTGATATTACTGTTTTTTATTTGTTTTATTGATATATCCATCTGATGTGTAGGGTGGGGATCGAAAAAATATGTCAAACCCAGGGCGCCAACTGGTCTTATCGAGGGTTTTATGGTCTAATTTTTTTCACGGTGAAATGCTCGCAAAAGGAAAGACCTATAATGCCGTTGGCAGGGCATTGCGATAACTGAGTAAAGAGAAATATTTGTGACTCTCTTCTTGAGGGACAAATTGTAATCATATGGAAAGATATCCTCGGTTAGTTACGATGTCCTACAAAAGAAGGAATTCTTATAAAACGATGTCCTGGGTGTTTCGATTTTGCCTGCATAAGGGTGTGAAACTTCATCCAGCCGAGTTCGTCGGGCGAATTTCATTCCTGAAGAGACAATCGCTGATAGTACAGCAGTGCACCCACCTTTCATAATAGTACCGATAGAATAAAGATAGGCCCGCAACGTTTTTTTTTTCATGTTATAAATCCAAGTTTCGTGTCTTCAGCTTAATATACAGGAATATATCGGTAATAATATATCGGTGTTATTCAGATACACCTTATATATTAAAGATTGATACACAATATTCGTGTGTATCGATTCTCGAGATTGAGAACCCTAAGTGATCATTGTTTTTGCAGGCGATTCGAAAAATAAATGACAGAGTCGTTCGTCACCTCGCAGACGTCATCTTGAATTTCAAAATCATATTTATGATTACTCGAAGAATAACTGAATTCGTTTGCCCGAGCATCCGCCACACTGCAGAAGTAACCTTGGATTTTCAAATTTGGTATCGAAATTAGGAATTGCCGACCTCGACAACCACTACCTGTACATTTTAAGGCGAATCGAAGGATGAATAACTATGTTACCTGGCACCCTGCAAACGCCATCTTGAAGTTCCAAATTTAAACGAGTTTGTAATTCTCGCCTTCAAAATACAAGGGGCCACCAGAATGTACACCGAACTGCTCCAGCGATTCACCACTTGCATCCATTGATCACATGTTGGTGAGAATCAGTGATGAACACTCGATTTATTTGTATTGTACTGTATCATTCGAACCACTCCGCATTACAATTTATTGTTTAGCGAAGTCTGCAGTAACAAAAATGGCGATTTTCAAGATGTGAAAACAAAGTTACCAAACAAACACGTCTAAAACATTCAGAGGGTTCTATTAAGGAACCAGGAAGAGATCAGATTGTGATAGGATTGACTCTGAGCAACGTAATAATCCAGTCAGTTAGTGAATCCTTTATATGAAATAGATGCACACTGGTGTAGTAGTGCACTGTATGGACAATTTTTTATTGAATATGAAGATATTCAATGAAAATATGCGTTTCTTCACATCATTAAATGTATCTATTTCAGAGAGAAAAATGGAACTCAAATACAGCAAACCTCGTTCTCAACTACTTGTATGAACAAACTGCAACACCATTATATCAACAAGTGGATAATAGAGAAAGAATATAGCGAAAGGCTAAGAGAAATAAGGAGAATATCTAAAAAGACTCCTTAATGAAAGTGAAAAAAAATATCGAGATAAAATGAGACTAACAGCGTCAACGACAATAATCGAATTACCTGGAAATTACATGAAAAATAGCTATTGTTCCACATGAGTATGCAATATTGTTAAAAATGAAATATGAAATGGAGTAACAATCCTACAGCTACGTACAGAAAATTATCATGTCACTACGGAAAAAAAAATGTTATGCTCGCACACATATTTCCAAAATTTCGCAATGTGCACAAAAATGATTCATTCTTCCTAATTCTTAATTTTCATTGCGATGTATTCGATCAGATATTCTGACAAATACCTCAAAATCCATTGAGCTGATCGAATAAAATAATATTTCTTTCCATTCGTTCTATTATATTTCAGAGACATTTTTCTAATCCAATCATTACCCACCTGTCGTAGTTCCTTTTGCTTCCGAAATATTCGGCAATTTTGTTCGAAGTAACCACTGAAGTTACTTCCATTTTTTTTTTCAATTTCTTCGTGTTACGAATATGATTTCGATTTCTTCCTGCTAAAAAATATTTTTTTTATGTTGTTAACAATTCCATCTTTTATGAGTTCCATTAGTGCCAATGATTAGTGCATAGGATTTGCCAACAATCAGCATTTGAGTGACATTTATTAGTGAAATCACTGATTTCAATGGATTATTTTTTATTTTCAAGTTTCTATGAACAAACAAGGAGGTATTTTGAAACACGAATACACTTTGAAGTAGGTATAATATATATTTAATGGAAGAGAATTCCACACAGTTTCTGATATTTTTGTACAAGTTTAGTATACTTTTCATTCTACTGTCACTAAAGTTCCAATATCCGGTACTTTACCCTACATCAAAATAGAAAGATCCGACGACTAGTTATCTAGTCTGACTTCAGAGTGAATGAATATTCGCCTTCTGAATCTATGCCCATTCACAAGTGGGTCAAACCGAAATCTATTTCTAGCTGAAACTGAAGGACATGAAATTTGGAACGAAAGCTTTGCCAAATATTTTATCTATTCATCATTGAGAATTCAGGTCTAGTTTAAATTTTCTGATATCATGGTCGATTCTACTTGAGCTCAGTACATAATGATATAATGATATATTTATATATATTATATTTTTATATATATATATATATATATATATATATATTTATTCAATTCGGGTATGGAGTCAATAAGAGGATGGAAAATAAAGTGAACTTTTTTATCTATTTGAGCTTTCGAGTCGTTCATTCATCAGGAACTCTATGATGAAATTAAATGTGAAATCACGAAACTGAGGTCAGAAATCCCTTTCACTCGTTTTTTATAAAATAACAAGAATTTCATCTTCAGTGTCAGATAAACAATAATTATGTGTTAAATTTTTGTTAGTTTGATTCATATTATGAAGCAGAATGGACAACGATAATTATGGATATTTTGATTTTGTCTCATATCCATGAAGAATTTCACAAGGTTTTCGAAAGAACATGTTGTTTGTTCAATCCGAGATATCCTCATCTACAACCAATGACTGAATGAAAATTCAGGCGACTGGAATCATACTTCGTAAAATTCAAGAATGTGAAAGCTATTAGGCCACGTCCGAGAAATATTACTGGTGAGGAAGCCAACGAAATTGATGTTTTATCATATTTCAGTCCTCATGTGTATCCTCATGGCTCAATTAGATCCGCGACACAACATCTGGATTTATCCAATTACTTACTCAGTGCAGGAGATTTTGAAGAAATATAAAATACATGACTATTCATTCACTTGAATTTTATGAAGTTTGATTCCATTCGCCTGAATTTTCGTTCAGTTATTGGTTGTAGATGAGGATATCTCAGGTTGAACAAACGACATGTTCTTTCGACAATGACGTTCTTCATACATATATGACATCTTCATGGATATAAAACAAATTCAAAATATCCATGTTTGGATCAAGCTAACAAAAATTCAACACTTATAATTATTGTTTATCTGACACTGGAGATGAAATTCGTCACATTACCTGTCGATTCCATTGCCATCTATCAATAAACATCGTGAGATTTGTGGACGATTACAAAGTTGAACGAGAATCACCAATAATTGCTTGTATTTCAAAAACCTGAGAAGATAGGTATAGGTATGATACACATGGATGAGTAGGTAATCTGAACTGCTTTTCGATGCGATGATGAAATACAGGATGTTCGATATGAAAAAGAAACAAATTTCAACCGTTTTCTCAAGTGAATAAATCAATTTTTGTATCACCCTGTATAAAATTGAATGAGATCTCACTACTACTGGTATTCTTTGACTCCACATCAAATTACCTCGTCTCAGTAGGTCACAGCTGCAAAATATCTTCTTTGAGTCATGTTATCTGAGAAAAAAAATCTGAATAATTATTCACTCAAAAACGCTTACAGGTATAGGAAAATATCAAGAGAAGTTGTCAGAAAATTTTTGAAGATTCTGACAATAATATATATAAGTAAAACCAAAGTCAGAGATTCTCCGCCGTATAATAATTAGATGAGTCATACAATATTAAATATTTTGATTTTTTCAAATTAGAATGAATGACTTCATATAACTATGAATAGAATGGGAATAACAAACGACATCAAAAATGAAAGTGGGTGAAAATTGAATAGAAAAAAAATAAAAAGCATGGAGTATGTGTGTCTGGCGCTGTAAAATGTTATGGAATTATGCAATTTAGACTCTAAGCAAATTTCTGAATGATTGTGAGTTCATACTCAATAGTGACAGAGTACGTTTATGAACGCTTCAGAGCGAGCTCATTCAGAGTAAGTTTCTTAACGCAGCCCTAGTGCTATACAGGGCGCGCGAATAATTTGAATCGTTCCAAATGAGTAGAAGCATTATTTCTAGGTCCGCAACACGATGTATTCATTTTCTGAAACACAATTTAGTCTTCAGAGCTATATTCAATCCGGATATTTTGTTGGATGTTGTTTCCTGCTATTGTTCCAATATGAATATCATATTATTCTGAAAAATCCATCAGTCGAGAGCTCATCCAGATTATCACCTAGTGGTCAATTTTCCTTTTAAAAATTCTCATTTCGATCATTTAATGTCCCATATACTCAGGAACATGGTACAAGAACACTGAGAAAGTAAAGGTTGGAACAAATTTGTTAAAAGCTTGGCAGCCATTGGAGAAAAATGCTCAGAAACTTCGATTTTTTTACTGTGTATCTATGTCATATTTTTTCAATGTTGAATAATGCATGAAAATAATTCTCTTATAAAAATGATAACAAGATCAAATAAGCCTACAAACTATTGAATCAGGTGCTCAAGTTGCGAGCCATTTGCCTAGGGTAGGGTAGCAGAGTTAATTAAATTAATTTCGGTCCTAATTATCTCTTTCAGTTCATCAATATTGAAAGGTCTGGTAACTTAAACCTAAGGTATCCCCACAAGAACAATCTAGTGATATCCAACTGGCCACTCTGAAAATCCTAGTCTGCCAATCCATCTATTGAGTATATATAGTGAATAGGTATGGTATATAATATATAGTGAATATAGTATGAAATGGTATATGAATACTTATACTCTAAACGTGAACGAAACATTCTGTAACATGATACATTGCAAAAACGTCAACTTTGACAACGATGTAGGGAACGCACTCTGACATAACCCATCCAAAATTGTAAGTAGTTCACATACATGTCAAATATTATTCAGATCGTGTTTGTTGTCATCTGAAATTTAATCAATATAGTTTTCAATTTTTGGATTAATAGTATATAATATCAGTTTTATGAGTGGGGGTACACTGGGGGTGGACTGTTCCAATGGATATAGTTCCGATGAGTGAGCATTGCGAAGCAATAATGTTTGCATGGAAGATGCGAAGATAACAGTGTGCTGGGTAGGTATGTGCGATAGTCACGTGAGTAAATAATTATCTCCTACTCAAATTTATGAAAAATCGAATATTAAAGTGGCAATTTTTCCGACACAGGGATGAATGTGCAACGAAACAACTCACTCTGATGAACGTACGTGAGCTTTATTATGCCTCATATTTTAATATGTGTACCTACAAAAACCACTGAACGCAGTTGAATCTTCAACACTAAACACCAGAGAAGGAAAAGGAAAGGACGATGGCAGATTGATAAATACTGATTGATAAATACTGATAAATACGATGAGACAATCAGGAGAAGTTATCAAATGATATGTTACCCCTAGTTGTTCACAAACCAATACTAGAGCATTGATCCCTCTGGAGCATAGAGAGATAATATTCCGAAATATACCTCAACGTACTTCTGACCTCTCACCAGAAGAATCGAGCGAGTTGTACTACGTTTGTGCTAAGAGCTCAACCCCTCATACATTTGTGATAGCTTCATGACATAAAAACCAAGAGGCTGTAACTCATCACCTACTTCTTTGGTTTCGATGAAAACTATGAAACAGACGTAGCAGAATTGTGAAGACTAATGAAAATTGAGGCTGCAGAAGGCTGTGGTAACCGTTAAATTACAGGCTAATTCACACAATTCAAGCGTATTGTCTTTTTATCTTTCTTCATTTGAAGTACGAACAGAATTGATGGCCCGCCCACATTGACATCGGCTGCAATTACTTGATTTCAATATAAATGTACCTTTTGGAGACACATTTTGTCAATTTTACATCAACAACAATTCTTCCTCCTTCATTCTTCCAATTGTTTCCTGACTAATTGGGCCAATTTCTGATATTGATCTTGATATCTTATTCAAGACCATCATATCAACATTTGTATTGAATCATAATCGGTTTTTTTTGAAAAACGCTACAAAGGTTGACGACATTCTGACTACGCATGGCTACACAATTTTTCGCAGATATGAACAAGACAAATGCATTCGCATAAGAATTGAACAAGAGAACACTGAAGATCAGGGTGAAGATGAGGGGAACGGAGTGAATAGAACTGGATAGAGTACTGGAAATACTAATAAAATAAGTGACAAAATATCAAAAGGAAAGCAAAGTGAAACAATGCAATGAAAACAAGCAAGAATGAAAGAGAACCTGCAATGGTTTCAGTTGAATTAATGCAATTTCTACTCCAATTCACGACCCAGAGGAAATTGTATTGAATTATATTATGTGCGAAAATCAGGCGAGTATGCTTGGGAAGAAGTTACTTCTCTCAGTGTGCCACAATTGCAACTGATTATTTCTAGTCATATTGAAATATGTTTTGTTTCAGAGGTTGGGAAGTTCTTTTGTATAGGATCTGAATATTTGAAAATCAGTGGTTTGATATTTGAACACTACATTGCCGGTAAAGCAGCAAATGATGTTGAGTTAATATATATATATACTGAATTTGGATACTTTCAGCACGCGTTGAGCACTCCCAAATCCATATCGCCGCTATTGATCATCTGATTCAAGAAGAAATCACATGAAATGGCTCGTCATACAGGTTGTCACAAACAATTACTTCCTTCCAGCTTCAACTCCAACCATAGCGACTGTATTTTTGTCTCGAATGCAGAATTAGTCGTCGAAAAGAAAGTGATACTTTCATCAAATATTATATTGTAGTCACGAACTGTCAGTTTGACATTCGAGCCATATTCTCAACCAGATCATAATATTAAATACTTCTTTGTGTAGTGAAAATTTTCCTGACGACCTCCAAACTTCCAAGAACTGGCCAACGCGAGTTCTTCGAAACAGTTCCTGGTTGGGGCATTTTATCAAACTCAGCTGAAACTACATTATTCATTTGGAATAATCTAAACTTCTATAATCTTTCGCGGAATTGCAACAAAAATAGCACACAAAAAGTTATGAGGAAAAATAACTTGAGCTGACCCCATAGACTCAGGATAATAAGTCTATGGCTGACCATGATCAAATACCTCTGAACTATTTTTTCCACTTCCGTTAAAATTTTTGAATTCAGCATGAAAAGCTCGGTGAGTTCACGAAATTGCATGATTTCATCTCGAATCATTTGCCGCCCTACGTTTATATGAAGTTTTCTTCCTATTTCTGGTACTAGAAGCCGCTAGTAGAGTTTTGAAAACCATTTTCGAAACGTCCTGTATATTTTATTGGAATATATTTTCTGAAGTAATTAACTGCCACCCCAACTCGTCCTAATAGTTCAGCTATCTGGTAATGGGATATCCGGCGAAAGGATACCGCTACTATCAGATATTACGATACACAACCATAATAACCTTTTTCAAAAGAAGAAAACAAATTCAAAAAATGAATGATACATAAAATATGAACACTTAAACAACATCATTCAGATAGTTCACAATGATTAGTCATCGTAACAAAATAATCTCAATCGGGTAATGATAAAATAATAATTCGCCGTTGAAACGGAAATCGCAAAACCATAGATTCTATGGATTCGCCAGGATATGTAATTCTTACAAAAAAATTCTTTACAGAAAACTCATAGATGTTTTCTTGGGCGATCCGTTCTTGAAGTTCCTGCCACTGCTCGTTCCAAAGAATATAACCACGCCCTCATCGAAAACATTGAACGACCATGATAATTCGATAATGAATTCATGTCTCGGACAAACTTTCATTTGAAATAAAAAAAATCCTTCTGAGGTGAATGTGGCAACGTTGCACTTTTTGAGAAAGTGATCCTTCTAATTCTCGCCTATCGCCAAAATTCCCAATAGATTCTCTTCTTGTTCTCAAGATGAGTCTTGTGCTCCATCATGAATTATCAATCTGATGTTCCATCCGGAATGGAATACCTGGTATATAGTATCGAGATGAGCAGAAGTAGAGGACGCAGATGGGAATAGGAGGAGGATACATATGAAGATGATTTTATTATTATCTCTGCGGTGCTTTATCATCAGCTCTGTAAAAAAAGTCCTAATTGCGTATAACACACTAACATACTATGGATGTCTGATGGATATCCATTCAGGATACTTTGGTTTGCCCATTGGACATCCAAAGTGTATCCTATGGACGTTGTACGGACGTTCTATGAACATACGTAGGCCACCGTATTGTACGTCCACAGTTCATCCTTCATGGACGTTCAGTGATCTGAAGTATCTCTCATCGATATCCATTGGATATCTCTCATGGACGTCTTTAAGATATTCACTGATGTTCATTAGATCCGGAATAACTTGAAATATATTATTAACTGAGTGGAATATAATAATTTGAACAAATATGTAAATCATCGTAATCATCGAATGCATTACGAAAAAACAGAGGAGTACCATATTCTGAAGCAACCACCTTCTCTGAAGATGATATATCTCTTTTCTTTGCTCTCCTTAATCACGCCTTGAATGATTTATCGGAAGATCTTTCATTCTCTGATCATTCGTTGACTTGAATCGTGAGCTACTTCTGAAAGGAAGAAATAATATTGTGTGTACGAATATTATCTTTTGAATATTGTATCCATTTTCAATTCCAATCTTCGAGATTGACTAGAATTATTGAAATAAATGAACATGAGAATATTTCCAAGTCCTCAATATTAGCATATCATTCAATTATGTTTTTTCAGGTTGTCAATAGTTAAATTACAGCTAGGAATGAGCTATATACATATTTTTATTGTGATGAAAGTACTAAT
Source organism: Gastrophysa polygoni (assembly GCA_963576655.1). Taxonomy (NCBI): domain Eukaryota; kingdom Metazoa; phylum Arthropoda; class Insecta; order Coleoptera; family Chrysomelidae; genus Gastrophysa; species Gastrophysa polygoni. The sequence continues at coordinate 30,563,806 of OY755084.1, read as the reverse complement.
ATACCTGCCTCTGAACTGAATGTGCCTTTACTTTGTTCATCATAATTGTTCATCGTTGTTCATCATCATACATCATAATTACTCGTAATTCAGAAATACAGTTTTAACGTGGAATGCTGCAATGGAATAAAGGATAATTCCCACACAGTAATTCATCAATCACTCTTCGATCATCTTACATCATACATGGAAAACAAATCTAATAAATTGATAAACGAAAACACAGACTATCGCCATGTTTTTTCCTTCGTGCAGTTGAACCAATTGAACCATCTGTCAAATCGTAATTTATTGAAGAGCACTCTATTTAAATTTTTCAGTATTAGAAAAGTTATCGATGCAATCTAAATTATCAACTATACCAGAGCATACACTATGAATTAGAGAACAATGAGGGAGAAAGTATTCTCAGGAGAATATTGAATAAGAAACTAACTGGTAGACTAAGACTAAGTGGTTGACAGGCTTATTGAATTTGGTCCATAGACGTCCTCAAACGGTGGGTATGTCCAGATTTATCGGGGTCCAGACAACCCGATCATAAATATGGTTCAGTGATCTTACATTATTGATATCCAATAAACGTCTGAATATTATCGAAAAGATATGCCATGGACGTCCAGTGGATCTTTTAGGCCGTCAAGATGGACTTTCATGAGATATAATTCATGCACGTTCATGAGATATATTCCATATTATACTCATCAGTGATATTCCCTATGGACAAATATAGTGAAAAGATATTCCGACATGAATATGACATGATTTGGACATCCACAGGATATCCAATTTTATATATGAATTTATTTTGTTTCGTTTCTCAAATTCTATCGAAAATAACCTTTCTCATAATGTATTGAAAATGTTTCTTTCAATTGGGTCTTTTAAAGTTACCTCGGCAACATCAACGGAATTGACTATCACCCGATGTACCATCGGAACATCATCCAAGCAACATAATTGTTGATCTGAGAGGAGTACCCCAAATAACATATTACCAACAAATGTTTCAAAAGCTTTATTCGAATATTCAAAGATCAAAGTCTACTAATAAAAATGAATAGCGTAAAGTATTCATGTATGACTGGTCTTTGAAACACTCTTGCTTTAGTTTTATGTATTTGGAAGATATATTTGTAGTGAGGACGAGGAGGAATAATCCTAGTCAATCTGAAAAGTTGATATATCACCTCCGCGATGCTCCTACAGAAAGTATGTTTGATGTTCATCATTTCAATTCAACCCAAATCACTCCATAGCTGAGCTCAATGTTATCCATGTCTTTCCAGATCTGTGTAAAATGCCTACCCTCTTGGAAGCCCTAGAGCATAAATATGGATCGAATTCAGTGGAATCGGACTGCTCGGAAGACGAAGGCATCTCCATATCAATTTTTGTACCGTGTAGGAGTCCAAGAGCAGCTGTCCCTGCCCTGCTAGTCCTCAATGACTGTGATATCACTGCAGCTGGTGAGAAACATGCATTGGAAGCTAAATGTGGAAGTGTGGAAGAGCTAGACCTTGCCAAAAACAAATTAAATGAGTGGTCAGAGGTAAGACGATTTTATTATTATTCGAGGTGATTTAGTGGAAAGTACCATGAATTGAGGGGCTTATAGACAGAGACTAGACAAATGATTCCGATTTTGCAAGTTCCAAATGCAACGGAATTATTCTGCAGCGTAGATTCCAAGGTCGAATGACACCTTTTCACCCACAAAAAAATGAGTGGGTTTTTCTCAATTTTATGTCTTCTGATATCAGACTGAATTGCTTCAGAAAATCGAAACCAGTCAGATTTTGATACGATGCTTTTGATTATCGAGAAAAAAACAAAATTATTCCCAGCGGTTTTTTCATCATTTCTTTTCTTTTCATTTCATTACTGATCTTACAATCTTCTTCAGGTTATTCTGCAGTATCCATTGGTGATGAATAGACCTTGTAATTTGTTGAAAATTAAGTTGGTCTTATAAAATGAGGCCAGAAAAAAGTAATCAAAAGTATATGATCACTTTCACGATTTCTCCTGTAGTACCTACGTATCTACTCTGAGAATCCAATATTTCGACACATCATTTTGTTGAGCACCAACTTTGTCCTGGTTCCAACTTCATTATATCTCCTGTAGTTTCCTATGGCAACAGCTTTTACCATGGTATTGGTATATATACCAATGGCAGGGATCGAATTTGAGTTACCCTGTATACATTTTTGAACGCTCCGAGTGACTGAACTCTTCTTCATTACAGGTCTTCAAGATACTTGAACCCATGCCTTCTCTGAAATTTGTGAATTTGAGTTTTAATGTACTATCTTCACCAATTAGAGAACAAAAAATTCTCGAGGACATTAAATGGCGTGAACTCAGAAACTTAGTACTCAACTCAACATACATACGATGGGAAAGTGTTTTGGAACTTCTCGACTACATTCCCTGTTTGGAAGAGTTACACCTGAGCCTCAACGATTATAACAGTGTTTGTTTGTATCACGAGAAATCGAAGTGTTCTCCTGAGACTAACGAAAATACAGAAGGAGGTCGCGAATATTGTACCTGTGATTTTTATAAATCAGATCACAAACACATTGGCATCCGAACCTTGCATTTCAATGGAAACCCAATTGATAAGTGGATAGAAGTTACGAAATTGGGATATGCGTTTCCTAACTTACAAAGCCTTGTATTGGCCGATTGTCCAATTCCGTCATTGAACGCAGACAGCAGCAACAATTCAACAACCGATCGTTCGAGCGTTAATAATAACAGCTCTCCATGCGATAGCTTTGCGCAATTGAGAGCAATAAACATGAATTCTACCAATTTATCGACATGGGATGATATAGACCAGCTGGCCAAATTCCCGCTTCTAGAGTGTGTCAGGATTTTGGTAAGATTATAGATCTGATGTTATAAATTAGCTGGTGGGTCCACTGATCAGTTGTTTTGACAGACTAAAAAAGCCAAAAACTATTCAGTTGTAGACGATAGCATGGGGTTCTCATATTCAATAATAGATGTATCTATCGATGATGACTTATATCTTTTATGGATGATGTATCTATGAATGATGATGTATAATAGATGACTATCGAGACTATTTGAAAAAAAATCTAAAGCAGGGAACATCCCAATCGGAATATGCTCGTTAATGTCTGCTGTATCAACCCGTGAGAGTTTGAATTTGGGCGCGGTACAGATACGAAATCATCGTTTCTCCTAGGTTCTGATATGAACTCATTCATCAGTCCACTGGTTGATGACAAAAGTGTATTAGCATTGATGGGTACAAGAATCGTTCGAATACATTACGGCGCAGTTGCGATGTGGGTGGAACACATGAAAATTCGAAACTACGAATGATTTCAGTACCAAAAGTTAGTACACCTGAATATGTAAGCTGAAACAAATCATGAGAATTTATAATGATCAGGAGGTGAAAATATATAATAGTTTAGTGAACTTACCTCTATACCTCTTTTCCTCGCTCTTTTCTGATTCTAATTTTCGCAATGAAATATAATAAGAGTATGAAAACCCTGAAATTTGGAAAGAAAAAAAAACAACGAGAAAACACGTAACCTCAGAGTATAATATAGCAATATTTGTTGGGGATACTGAGAATTGACCACGATATTCGTTACCGGATTCGACAAATTTGGTTGGAAACTCTGTTAACAGCTTTCACAGTTTCGCCCACGTCATGTCATGTTTATCAAGGTTTGCCAATATCAATAGATTTGAAAACGATATAAGTACAGGAGTAGCTCCACTAGCTAGTTTATTACATCAATATATATACAGGGTGTCCTCAAAAGGTCTTTACAAAAAGCTACCACATATTCTTCAGACCAAAACAATTCGATACAAGCAAACTTACCTCAGTAAAAAGTTGCTTAGTTTGGGCGCTAGACGGCTCTGAAGTTGAAATTTTCAAATCGATTTTGCTTCATAACTTTTGAACGGCTCATGAGATTTTTTTCAAATTTGGTACGTTGGCATAGACTCATCGGGCAATGAAACTCATATCATAATCATAATGAATATCATTCCATGGGCGTAGAACTTGATTTTTTCAGTAAATAAACATCTAAAACTCCTACGCCAATGGAAAAAAATTAGTTTCAATATGAAATCTAAATTATTCAACTCATTCACTACAAAAAAGGTACTCTTGACAAAAGTCGATTCCTCTCATGGTTTCGACAAAATTTTAATTTTAGTGATTTAGAGCATAATTAATAATAAAACGATTAACAGATATTTCATAAAAATTGTTCAAAATGTTCACCATTTTCACGTATACAAAGATTTATACGACGCAAAAAGTTGAAATGTACTCTTTGCATAACTTCTTCATCGCCTGTAAGATTATTCGTCGCCTGTTGGATACGTTGCCATAATTGTTCTACAGTATTCACAGGGGTCTTGTAAACCGTAGACTTGAGATAACCTCATACAAAATAATCCATCGGTGTTAAGTCTGGAGAACGTGGTGGCCAATTCACGGGTGCATCATTACCTCTACCTATCCATCTGTCTGGGTAATGTTGGTTTAAAAAATTCCTAACATCCACCGAAAAATGTGGTGGAGCTCCATCGTGCATAAACCACATATCTACCCGATGTTGGAGTGGTAAATCTTCCAACAAATTTGGCAACGTATTTCGTAGATGTTGTAAATACATGTCTCCTGTTAATCTTTGTGGAAGTATGACAGGACCAATTATAAAATTTCCTATTATTCCAGCCCAAACGTTGATTTTGAATTCGTGTTGAAAATGGTTTATTTTAATGGAATGAGGATTTTCAATTGCATAAACGTGTTCATTATGAAAATTAGTTATTCCTCTTCTCGTGAAACAGGCTTCATCAGTGAACAAAATATTCTTTCCAAAGTTCAGATTCATTTCTCTTTGCAAATTAATGAACCTACAAAACATCAGACGACTTTGTGAATCATGGATTAATAAATCTTGAACTGGCGTCTTGTGGTATGGGTATAATAATTGTTCTCTTAGTACTTCATGAACGGCATTCCTAGAAACTTCTAGTTCATTACTTATCCGTCTAGTACTCAATTCTGGATTTTCTTCAATACGGTCTAAAATTTCTACTTCGACTTCGGGAATCCTTACATAACGCTGTCTTCCATAATCACCAGTTCTAGGAGCAAAATGACCGGTCTCCCGAAGACGTCTCTCAACTGCAGCAAAGGTTGGGTTGTAAACCTTGCCGAATACACCCTCACACTCTCTCGACCATTTCCTTGACAATATCCGAATACCAATAACATATCGGTGTATTCTTCATTGGTGTATTGTACGGCCATGATAAATCAGAAAAGTCCGATATCAACAATCAACGTCAATAAAACTCGACAAATCAACACAGATGAAACTATGGAAACCAAGAATGTGAATATTACTGTTTTCGAGCAGATAATAATAGTCTTCAGAAAAAAAAAACCAGTGCTACTTATTTTCAATAGAAATAACCTATGCAAAAAGTACATCTCAACTTTTTGCGTCGTATAAATCTTTGTATACGTGAAAATGGTGAACATTTTGAACAATTTTTATGAAATATCTGTTAATCGTTTTATTATTAATTATGCTCTAAATCACTAAAATTAAAATTTTGTCGAAACCATGAGAGGAATCGACTTTTGTCAAGAGTACCTTTTTTGTAGTGAATGAGTTGAATAATTTAGATTTCATATTGAAACTAATTTTTTTCCATTGGCGTAGGAGTTTTAGATGTTTATTTACTGAAAAAATCAAGTTCTACGCCCATGGAATGATATTCATTATGATTATGATATGAGTTTCATTGCCCGATGAGTCTATGCCAACGTACCAAATTTGAAAAAAATCTCATGAGCCGTTCAAAAGTTATGAAGCAAAATCGATTTGAAAATTTCAACTTCAGAGCCGTCTAGCGCCCAAACTAAGCAACTTTTTACTGAGGTAAGTTTGCTTGTATCGAACTGTTTTGGTCTGAAGAATATGTGGTAGCTTTTTGTAAAGACCTTTTAAGGACACCCTGTATATATATATATATATATGTATATATATGTATATATATGTATATATATATGTATATATATATATATATATACACCATCGAAAATATAACATATGAAGAGGAATTTTCTGTAGCTACATCTATATAAAAAGCGTTGCGCTAAAATATGTGAAATATCAATTATCTAAGCTGTGGGTACATTTTGGAAATATACTGTATACTGTTTTGGAATTATCAGATATCACTCCAAGCCAACTCAGTTTCTAGATTCAGATTCACATGTGCCACCTGTGCATTCTCACGTTATGACCACTTCATCATTTTGCCAATATCAGGAAAAAAAACACCAGTCCTTCAAAAAGGAAAGAACTTTCGAATATTACTGAGTTCAGGAAGAATAAAAAAAAATGAGAAATGCAGAAGGTATTCTATTCTCGAAGTGGAGTTCGTGGATTAGAGTAGGAAATGACTTCAAGTTTTCCTACTCTAATTCTAAGATATCCTTAAATGCAATATAAATAAGGTATATGTTATATCAACGAATTACAATATAATTGGAAATTTCCTGGCCATTTTTTTTTTAAATTTATATCATGTATCACTGAAAACGAATGGAGTATATATCAGAATACTAATTGTCTGTCATTTTGAGTTTCTTGAAGAATTGAACCGGAAATATGTAAATATAGTATTTTTCAAAACTCCTATTGTTATAGCGATCGATAGCGCGTGGATACGCCTAGTTTTTTTAGAGACAAATACTTCAGGGTTTTTTGCAGCCGGATTTTAGTCATATAGTTCTGAACCGGAAATATGTATATATAAATTTTTCAAAATCCAATAGTTATAGAGATACGCCTAATTTTTTCAGAGATAAATACTTCAAGGTTTTTTTGCATTCGGATTTTAGTCATATAGTTCTGATATCATATTCGTGATACGATGTGTAGCTAGCTCATTGTGTATAGTCAGCGGTTCTAGAGAAACTTCGGAGATATTTGCATTTTTAAAAATAATTGATGTCATCATTTTAATCAAATATCGAGAACAGAAATGATTGAAGAAAGATTTCTATCATGACCTTTTATCAAATCATTTTCCTGATATAATTCTCTCTACTTCAGAATTATGATCTCAAATATTAGTAATTCGAATTCGTAACATGATCATTTCTCAGGGTTGCCCTCTGTGGGAGAAGAATGAATATACCGAACACGAAAGAAGACAACTTCTGATAGCTAGACTTCCGAATGTCAAAACATTAAATGGTGGTGGAGTAATAACTCCTATCGAGAGAGAAGATGCTGAAAGAGCCTTCATAAGATATTATATGGATAAGCCCGAGAGTGATCGACCTAACAGGTGCGTAATAAATATTTCAAAAACAAGTGTGTAAAATAGGTTTTTATGGACCCCAGCTTGTGAGTAATATAACTGCGAGTGAGTAACTCACGCAACTCATGCTCGAAATACATACATTTCATTTACGATCGGCATATTAGAGATGAACAAAAAAAACAAATATTATGGCTTCCGACTGAATCAACGTGTTGAAAGCATTTCCGTATGAAATAGAGCAAAAGGCGAATTGAAAAGCAAATTTTTCCTTTATTCGCTAGTGAAGCAGGTATTATTCGATTGTTAATACAGTTTTGAGGATTATCCAACTTCGTAATCTCATTGAGCACCCCACTCTGATGTTATCGTCCTGAATGATGGGGACTACATAAATTGTATAATAATTTTTATTATTATGATATTATTATATATTTTCAATGCTTTGCAAAATATCACTACATATGCAAGAAATGGCTTAGAAGTTTACTTTCACTCATAGTATGTGAGTAGTGGACATCATATACTCCTATATCACCTTCAGGTTTTGAGATACCCGCCGATCATTCTTTCGACTAACCTGATTTCATGTTAATTTAAAGTATTTGAGTAACTGACGATATCTGCTTTTTCTCATGTTATTCAGTTCGTCAACTATCTCTGAGTGTGAATTATTTTTCAAGTTCAATAGGTACTGAAAAATTCTTGATCTATCGAACTATTCAAATAGTTTTCAATCAAATTGAAATACTAATATATTTTTTTATTGTGAAGTAACAAATGTAGTTACTGATATCCCCAGCATGCATGCTCTCCTCATCTAGGCCCTATAGTAGAACTGATTATACTCATTTTAACCTTGATCATTTTCGATCTTTGATCAGTCGCATGTTATATTCGTGGGTCCGAATTTTGATTGATATTTTTGTTTCATTATTTCCAGATATTTTGATTTGATTCAAATACATGGAAAACTCGACCCGTTGGTGAATATCGACTTGCGTCCGGAGAAGAGAGTGAAAATCAAATTCACATTTGGAGAGAACAGTGAAATGAAACTTGTTGATGTGCATCGAACTGTTTTCGAAATCAAAACCAAATTGGAAGGTTTCGCTGGATTCCATGCATCTAAAATGCGTTTGTTCTATGTGGACCAATATTTGAGAGATTCGCAGGTATGTACTTCATGATAATAATAAACAAAGTTTTAGTACAGGCGCAAAATCGAATGTTTGCTTGTGGCTCTTCTGCTATCTCGCGAATCTTATATATCTTCATCACAAAGGTTTCAAATATTGACTTTACTGTCTGTAGGTTGATAAAGGAGGTGATTTATTCATTTTTCTGAATTCAATGGAATTTTCTCCTCGTTTTTTGAAATAGAAACAAACATTATATCAATTATTAGAATATATTTGTAGTACAAAAGATCACTGCGCATGGAAAATCAACATATTTGAAAGATGAATCCTCTATTGTTCTTCAAATGTTCGAGAATACAAATTCATGATATATGAATATATGATGAATATAAAAACTTCTAGGAAGATACTTGAAAATTCAGAAAAAGTGAAAAAGAAGAGAATAAACTAAAATCAGAATAGAAGGAATTTCAGGATTTTTGGACTCTGAATAATCAATCAATTGTATAATGATTTTTATCGACAAAGTTCAGCTATGGCCATGGGTTCGCCTATCCTGATTCTGATTATTCCTGTTCTGATTATCATATAGAGTGAGTCAAAAATATGTACCGAGCCTTCCGGGGGCATTGTCGGCTAAATATGTAGAAAAAGTCAAGTGAGCTGTGTATGATCACCCGATGGCGTTACTGTATTGGGCGAAATGATTCGCACTTGTTTCTCGTAAATTTTCGGAATTTGTGGTTATGTTACAACGATAACAAGTCAAAAGCTGTCGTGTGGAATCGAAATCATGTTTTTGCTTGAAAAATTTCCATTGTTTTAAAATTCCTTCCGTTAATGGATTTGTGTTGTGTTCCTAGTATAGTATATATATATATATATATATATACTATATATATACACTATATACCTTATATCGATCGAATATCGATTAGTCTGTACTTGACTTTTTATTTATCCAGAAAGTGTGAAACCGTTTCCATTCATGAATTTTCAAGTGATATTTCTTTGCAATATAAGTGGATACATTCGATATTGAGTGTTACAGGTATGATAATCACATCCCTGATCAAAAGCTAATAATCTATACTACTGATACTGATTCTCCCTCTCATTCAATTCAAATATCATCTATTATGCAACCACGTGCGATTCATAGTAGACAAACCAAACGAGCTCAGGCTAGTCACCCCTACACTGTCAGGCTCAAGGCCTGTCGAACATCGCTATACCAAGCATCATTCATCAATAGAATGGCAAAGTTGTGTAATGCTTTGCCTAGGGAAGTCTTTCCTGATGCTTACAACCACCAAACTTTCGAGAAAAATTCAACACCTTCGTTCTCTCCCAAAATTCCACCGCTGGCTAACATGATGTTTCTCGAACATTATAGGTTTCCCTTTCGTGTGGTACACACATAAAAAAAATGTGTTGAGCGTGAAATTCGGTACTATTCTGGTGTCTGTGTCGAAAAGGAATGTCTTAAGGTGACAAAACAAAGGAAAAGGTTGCCCAGAAATTCCGTATTCCGAGATCCTCTCATGTATCATCTAGGGCTCTAGGGGGGCTCGGTCTTCACATAACCGCATGAACTATTCAGAAGTTCTGAACTTGAGCGACCGTGACTTGACGTGCCTTGACTAAACCACGCTGAGAGTAGGGATCCTGTATAATTTCCATTTTCTAAGTTAAATATATTTGCCAAATGTTTGAAAACAACTGGGTTTATCGAATTGATAATATGACGGCAGAACTATAGCTGATTTGTGCAGATATGGCAGACCAGAACATACAGCTCACTAGATTTCTTCTCCATACTTAGCCGACAATGCTGAGGGTGAGAGAACATTGAAAAATAAGTGAAGTATGATACATAAACTCTTGGCCCAAAATGCATATTTTGGGAGCTATATCGTTCCCAAGTCGATAAAATTGAATAAGTTCTCCACACAATTTCTAAACGGTAAAAGTCACCAGATTATATATAGAAGTTGTGATAGGTATACCTTGACATTCAATTCTTAAAACTGATTGAGTAAATGGTAAATTCAAGATCAATTAATGAAGGGAACCTTGTTACCAATTTTTTTTCTGTTTTACAACTTCCACAGTTAAGAGTCAAAAACAACAAAAAAGAAATTTTACGAAGAAAAACATTTTCTGAAAACGGGAACAGATTCGTTCCCGAACAGTAACATCAGAAGTATTGACATTTATTGAAAATATATTTGTCTTTCCAAACATTTTTTCAATCAATGTGTCTCTGTCAAAATGAATCAAGGATTAATCTTTCAGATATGTGCAGTGATAACATCCCAATAGAAAAAAAAGTGATTATATTTTTGTGGAATAAATATTCAGTTTAGCCAACAGAATAAAATCCGTCACAAAATTCAAGATTGAACTGAAGGAATATATTCTATCAATTTCACTCTCTCCCATATATTGACTTATTCTGATTCAACTGTTCATCTTGATGTCTTTTTATGTGTTTTCTTGATAATTTATTTTTTCTATTATGTGCCTCCATGAACAGGTTTGTGTCTTAACAAAAGTTATTATTTTTTGGGGCAGATTATAAATCTGTCCTTACTACATATATGTTGTGACAACTATTATAATTTCTATTTTTATTTTTAGAAACGAGTTTCATTATTGATTCATTGTTCCAGGGTCCTGAAGAGATGAGATTTCCCAATAAGAGATTGTACAGTTATAACATACGCTCTGGAGATGAAATCATTATAGAATGTAAAAAGAAAATTGGTGATGCCGTCAAGCAATAGGTAAATTGCTACTGTATGATTAGTCAATTTTTTCAAGAAGTATATGGGAGGGTCATGGGCAACAATCTGAAAGATGAACATGTTCAATTGTATGGAAGTTTCATCATCATGGTAAAAAACTATATTCATCGAATGATTGATTTCTCGAATATATTTTAGGGAGATTATAATAATAATAATAATAATAATGATCGATTCACAAAAATGATAGTACAGGGGTGAATAAAGAATATACCACGAAGCAGTGGACTGCTTGTTTGTGGACGTGTTCTACAGTGGCTCTTATAAAGCTAACATAAATTTGTTATTACTAAATAAAAAAGTGAGATATAATATATAAAATATAGATGAAGTAATATACAGGGTGAGTCAAAAATGTGTACCGAGCTTTCTGGGGGTGATAGAACATTGAAAAATAAGTGTAGTTTGATGATTAAACTCATGGCCCAAAATGCAAATTAAGGGAGATATATCCTTCCAAAGTTGATAAAATTGAAATAATTTCTCCGCATAACTTCTGAACGATGAAAGCCACCCGATTGAAATTTTGTGCATGAATGTATGTTGTCAAGATACATTTTTTCGTCACACTTCCACATTTCTGATATTGTTATAAAGGGTGTTTTCAGAGGGTGAGTCATGATTTTTTGTAGAAAACTTTTTTTCCTGTATTATTTTCGGTGAAAAAACAGGAGCATTCGATGGAGCGAAGAAATTTACATGAAAAAGGTACTCTTATTCAAATACAAAAAATTGAGCCGTTCGTGAGATATTTGAGTTTTTGTAGTTACATGATATCAGCAGATTGATTTTATTCATCGCGAGATTCATCGGTATAACGATATTTCAGCAGGCCGTGAACAATTTTGTTTTTAATTTTGTCGATAATATCACCTCCCTGTGCCACGTTACTGAGCAATAAGTACATAGCATAAGTCTGTCCCAACAAGGTTAGAATAAAAATAAAAGTTTGATAATGTTTTTGGTACTTTTAATTAATACAGAATTTTGAATGGAAGAAAAAGGAAAAAAAACAAATTATATATCACACATTTCAGTTTCTTTAGGAGAAAGGTAATATACTCGTCCCATTTCATGTGGCTATCTATTTTTATCCCTAAGTATTTCATCGAGTTGGAAGAATTTATGTAAAAGTTATCAGATTCTACTTTCTTTTTCAATTTCGACCATGATTCTTGTTGTTATAAGATGACGTCCCCTTCAGATTCCACCATAAATAGGTTGGGTATATCGTGAACAGTACTGGTCCTAACACCGTTCCTTGTGGTACACCACATTCTTCAATTTTTTTGTTGCTATGTGAGTTTTTTATTTTTACTTCTCGAGTTCTGTTAGTGAGGTATGATTCGAAAAGTGATTGTGCCGTACCTCTTATTCCTATGCTTTCAATAGTTTCTAATAGCATCTGGTGATTGACGGCGTCAAAAGCCTTTGTCAAGTCTAGGAATACTCCAATACACGGGTTTTTATTGTCAATTGCATTATATATTTTTTTGGTGAGGTGTAGAATTGCATCTTGCGTTGATTTACTTTCTTGAAATCCAAATTGTGAGTTTGATATGATCTCATGCTTCTTTAGAAATTTTGTTAACCTATTTTTGATGATTTTTTCCAGAATTTTGCTGAAGGTAGAGGTAAGTGCAATTGGTCGGTAGTTTGTTCTTCCTGTATTTTCTCCACTTTCAAATATAAGTATGACCATAGAATTTTTAAACATAGTAGGAAATTTTCCTGTTCTCAGTGATATATTGATAATATGTGTTAATGGAGTTATGATTTGAGGTATAATGGATTTTATTAATTCTGCTTTTATGCCATCCGGGCCTGGAGATTTGTTATTCTGAAGACACAGAATTGTGTTCATAAGTTCTGTTTCTTCAGTTGGAAACAGGAAAATAGAATTTCGATTGATCTTTTTATTCTCTATATAATTTTTATCTAGGACGATATTGTTAGAAATTTTTTTGCCAATATTCACGAAAAAATCATCAAAATGTTCTGCTATTTTCTCGGGATTGTCAATTAATTTGTCTTCCACATTTATTTGGGATGAAGAGTTATTATTTTTTGTTGGCTTGAGGAGTTCATTGATAGTTTTCAATATGTTCTTTGAGGTTCCACAGTTTGTCAGCCTGGTTTTATGATAGTTACTTTTAGCAGTTTCTATTTGTTTTTTGAGTGTATTTTTATATTTATTGTATTCATTTTTTAGGGTTCCATTGTTTGGGTTTTTTTTAGATTTTTGTACAGCATATTTTTCTTGTTGATGGATTTGACTAGGGAATTTGTTATCCATTCATTCCACCTGAATTTTCTACTATTTATTTTTCTATGCTGTTCGGAGGATTTGAGAGCGTTTTGTTTATTGTCCATAAATTTGGAAACTGATGTGTCTAGTTCTTCATTTGAAAGAATTTTGTACCAGTTTACTTCATTTATTTTTTGCTCAAATATTTCTTCGCTGATTTGTGTTATTATTTTATTATTTTTCCGACCTTTCTATTATTATTTGGTAAGACGATTTGCATTGCTATTGTGGAATGGTCACTTATATTGGTTTCTATGGTTCATATTCATTATTTTTAGAGTTCCAGAAAATATGATCTATGCACGTGCCAGACGCGGGTCGTGTGATAGTGTTGATTGCCGATATGTATCTCAGTTCGTTTAGTATAGTTATGTAGTCATGTGAAGAATCAGTTTGTAAAAGATCTATATTCATGTCCCCCATAAACAGACTATTTGAATTTCTCTGTAGTATTTCCTAATATATTTTCTAGATCTTCTAGGAATTTGTCTATATTTTTTGTACAGGGTGATCTGTATAGTGTGTTTATTACAATAATTTCGTTATCGATTACTGCCTTTATTTGGATCAGTTTACTACAATCACTAACATCTGGAATTACATGTGAAAGATATATTTCAGGTTTGATGAAGACTACTACACCATCGTTTCGGTTAAATATTCCATTATAAAACAGTGATATATAATTTGGTATTCTGAAGATTGATATATCAGGTATTTGGTGAGTTTCAGTAAGCACAATACAATCAATGTTCGAGTTTAATTCAAAGAGAAAGATTTCAAATTCATCTAAGTTCTCACATATGGGTCCATTTTTATCTAGTTTATTTTATATAGTGTCTCAATAACATACCTGTTGTATATAGATGAACCCGTGAAATATTAAAAATCAGGAATCAGAACGAACAAGTCAAGTTGGGCGTAGGGATTGGGATCGGAGTCTTATTGTTGGATTTTCAAGGATGCTTATTTGGTGGATGTCGATGTGGACCGTGTCTTCATCGATTTGTTTGTTTCAATTGTTGCGTTTGTAATCGTTTTCTTTATTGTTCCTGTTTTGGTTGTGATCGGAACCCTTTCCATTTCTCTTGTTCGCTTTGCTGTTGTATTGGTTTTGATGGTCGGGGTAGTGGGCGCACTATTTGGTTTGTCCTCCTGGAAGTCTCTTTCCATTAAGTCATTCGTTCCGAATGGTATAAAATCAGGAATCAGAACGAACAAGTCAAGTTGGGCGTAGGGATTGGGATCGGAGTCTTATTGTTGGATTTTCAAGGATGCTTATTTGGTGGATGTCGATGTGGACCGTGTCTTCATCGATTTGTTTGTTTCAATTGTTGCGTTTGTAATCGTTTTCTTTATTGTTCCTGTTTTGGTTGTGATCGGAACCCTTTCCATTTCTCTTGTTCGCTTTGCTGTTGTATTGGTTTTGATGGTCGGGGTAGTGGGCGCACTATTTGGTTTGTCCTCCTGGAAGTCTCTTTCCATTAAGTCATTCGTTCCGAATGGTATACCATTTACATAAAGTCTGTCGCCTCTAATGTAAGAGTTTTCGTATTTTTCTTGTTTTGCAAGGAATAGGTGTCTCCTAAGTGTTTTGTTATCGCTTCGCTGTTTTTCAGTAAGGTCTTGGGAAATTGATATATTTTTTCCTTTTAGTTTCTTGCAGTTTTGCAAAATAATTTTTTTCTTCAGATTGGACACAAGTTCTATTTTTATGGGGCATTTTTCGGTTTTTCCAAGCGGGTAGCAGTCACTGAAATCACCTTCGTTTAGCTCTACGTCAAGTAGCTCCTTGATTGCTGCACACAGATTTGTTGGATTTACTTCCTCTATTTTTTTGTTCAGTCCGAATAGTACTAGGTTTTTTTTGTTCTGCGATATTTTCAAATTCTCCACTTTGTTTGCTTTTTTCAGTTCGGCTACTGTATTTTTAACCTCTTCAAATTTAAGTAAGAGTCGGGTTTCGCTTGCCTCGATGTAATTTTTTATTTCGTTTCTGTTTCTCAAGATTTCATCATAGAGTTTATCAGTTATACTTGTTTCTGGCATTTCCTTTCCTAGTTAGTTAAGGGTCTCTTCCAATAGAAGTGTTCAAGAGATATTTTCCACTGGTTTTATTTTTCAGTATAAACACCCCAAAAAACTTTCTGATCTGGCATCAGCGCTATGCAAAAGCCGGCTGTGCGTTCGGAGATTCCGTGGTACAAAGTCCAGTATCGGACGAGTTCACTGGGGTTTTTCGGTTGTTGACAGTCTGATATGTGAAGAACATCTATGTACTTACATAGGTGATGCACAAGTGTATATGGCACTGGTTGTGGAACTTGTCGATATTTTATTCTCACATTAGCTCATGTAAAAGTTAGTTTGTATAGCACAGTAATTATACATAGCTACATTATAACAACAATCTAGTTCGGAACAGAAAATTCAATTCTATGAATTGAGAATTCACCAATAGCTGCAATTTGATGAAATTTTCGGTCGTATTGTTTATAATATTTTTCTCAAAGGAGTTTTTGCCGTAATATTTCACATAATCCTAATAACGCATTCTTCATGATATTTACCATCAGCTCTCTTCATATTGAAAACTCAATCTCTCATGACTGATCCAAGCTCTTGAATTGAAGTAGTTCTCGTAAGTTCGTTTCTCTTTCGAAAATATTTTGAACTGTTTCAATATTTCTTCGTTGTTATCTGTACACGTTTCGAAATAACACAGCACAGTTTATTGGTCAGTTAAGAGAAAACGAAGAAACTCATTAGTTCTCAGTATAGGCTTGTATTAATCATGCAAAATTCCCGCTCATGATTCCTTCAGTGTATAATCTAAAGAGTGTCGTTTATATTTTTTTTTTTTCAGGAACAAAAAACATGAATACTGCCATTCTTAACCTCTATCTTTCGTAGAGGAGGAGTGTAATGCAGAGAGACAACAGTGATTAAGTTAGATTAATATAATATATGTGTATATAATTAACATGTCCTCGATGAATGAAAATAAAACATTTTCAAAAATCGTTACGAATAGATTTCTTGAACTGTTTCATAATAATTATGTACCTATGTGATGTAATGTTGATCAAATTTGGTACTATTCTCGAACTATCAGAAATGTCATTTCCCTGCTAACTATTTTCGGTAACAGGAGAGTTGTTGTTGTTGAAGTTATGTTATAATGACGTAGAACATAGACAGTACCAAGAAACACTATGACATACACTAACGTCAGAATTCATCAATCAATCAGCTCTATGGGACCTATACATTCTTCATAGATATTATACAGAATGATATTACAAGAATATTATTACAAAATTTACTTTTTTACCTTCCCGTAATTTTGCAATGATATTGGACAACGTCATCATTCTCAAACTTGACATAACGATGTATAGTGTGTAGCCATCCTGTACCTCAATAGGACAATATACTATTTCGATCAATTTTTGAGTAATCTTCTCATATGAAATGAAACCTCACATCTATGTATTCACTTATCCGGTTGACTATTGCATTTTAAATCACCTTAATATTGCTTTGATCATCATTACACATCGTTGCTTATACATTGATAAGAACAAGTTCTTCTATAAACCCCTTCATATACAAAAGTTCTTTACCACACTCCGTGGCTGCTATGTACTATGTTTCGCTACTTGATAGCGCTACTATAGGCTGTTTTCATCAACTCACTGGCTCGCCACCAAATATTTCTTTATCACCCGTATAATCAGAATCACAATAGGCATCTAGTTTCAGTTTTCTATATCTTTTATGTTCAATTCCTGTATGATTGCTCCCATTCAGATAACAAAATATTTTAACATTAGTAATATCATTGATGAATTTTCAACTTATCTGCTTCCATATCCAACAGCATAGGATAAATCGGGTCTGGATTCGTTTGATAAATAGAAAATAAATAAATTGATGAATATAAAATATACATACATATAAATAGCTTCACTGTGAGGAAATTTCTCTGTATCTGAGTTGATTTGTTTCCTCTCCTTAATAAAGATCGATATGTAAGAGAGTATATAAGGTGCCATTTTGATTTTTTCGAGGATTCTTTCAGCATACATTCTGATCAACTCAGTTTCATCGAGAGTGGAGATTTTTCTTATTCATTCCTGAGAATATTTCATAATAATCGCTGATAAGAATTTCAAATTCCGTTTCCATTTCCCTAATTAATATTCCATCGTCTACGATTGAAAGATACGAGATTGATACGAGAGAAAATGTGGAATTCATGAAGATCCAATGTTCAGTATTCAATGGCAATAGTCCCACATTCTTCGAGAAACTGGTAAGACGGATATTCCAGCGTAATGGAATTGCTTGCTTCAGACCATATGAAGATTTTGGTGGTTTGCAAATTTTGTTGTCTATATCGAAACATAAATATGTGTTCCTCCAGTTCCCCATATATAAAGGCAGTTTTTACGTCGAAGTTCATCAGGATATCATTTCTTTCTATTGCTAAACCAAATAAAATTCTCGAGGAGTTGAAATTTATGACCGGACTGGATGTTTCGAAAAAACCAATCACATATTCCTGATCGGATCCTCTCACAACTAAACTCGCTTCATATTTTTTGTCGTCTTCCATCTAAAAAACCCATTAACTCGTCGAATGTTTCCTGCCATGAATTTCTGCAGAATCCATATACTTCCATGATTCATACTTCAACAGTGATACTTTCTCTTCTTTCTATAGCTTGAATCGAATCATCTTCGCCTGTTATTGCTTTTCGAAGAGTTAACATTGCAAATTTATTATATTTCGAAGGAATTCTCTTACTTCTAGTACGAAATCTCGAATTATCGTTTCTCCCACTTGTTGAACATGAAGTTCACCTGATCTCAATCGCTCATCTGATCTCAATCGCTCATCTGATCTTCCAGTCGTTTTCTTTATTGAATCTTCATTACAAGCAATATTGTTTTCATGCATCATCAGATAATGATTCGTCTCGAGTGGTTAAATATCATGATTTCGCCAGGTTTCGCAAGAATAGTATCTCAAGATATAATTATTTATTTTTTCTGTGAATCCCATAGTCGATACATTCATTCCATAACCGACGAATATATATTTCTTGCTATGACCATCTGGTTTTCTCAAATCACCCAGAACCTTGGCATGCTAGCATATGACAACAGGATATTTGTAGATGGATCAGTTATTTTTTTGAACCATAATTCTGCTGAAGTAACATTTGAAGATTCAGTAGGACTTCAATTTGTCGAAATGAGCGTCATAACGAACTGCTTCACCCCACATTTCTCTTGATTCTTCCATAAGGGTTCTAGCTCATTCTCTCTCCTTTTCCGTTCATTTGTGGTGAATGAGGAATAGTAAAAATCAAGACTAATCATTTTGACTTGTACCATAATTTCGAGTTTCTCGACATATATTCACCTCCATCGTCACATCGATATTTTGATACAGGGAGATTCCATTTTGCTTCAACTCCATTTGAATAGTCTTTCACAGCATCTGCAGTCCTGGATTCATTTTCTAATAAATAAACACTAACAGATAATGATGTTCTAATAGTCTGATGATCTCATGATGTAGGCTCTATCGAACCGCAAACGTCTGAATGGATTATTTCACCAGGTCTTGTCGTTCTTGTCCTCTGTCCATTGAATGAATTCCTGGTTTGTTTTGCTTTGTGCCAAATTTCACATGATATATTACAATATCTGTCAATTCTATTCATATTCATATCCATACAAGAAAATATTTTTACCAGTTTCTTCATAGAATCATACCCTACATGTCCTAATTTTTGTGAAGTTTCTGTGAATATTTTCGAGTTTTGTTTTGGAAAATAACCATATCTGTTTCAGATCCTTGTGATACAATTTAATTATTGGAGGAAATTATCGCTCCGAATGTTGTAAATTCAACTTCACCATTATTTTTGTGATTGATTTTATTTACAGACAATAAATTATGGTTAGGTCTGACACATGAAACGTTCTTTGAATTCAACACCTGCGAAACCTTCAGCTATCATGAACTCGGATTCTTTGGTTACTGCTACACTTAATATATCATTCTTGAAAGTTTCGAAGACGCTTTCGTCATTTGTCTTGTAAGCAGATGAGCCAACCATTGAAATTAGAATTTTCAGTCAAAAATTACACGTTTTTATCGGAATCTCTGTAAGAATGACCACCGCTGGAATCTTGGAGAATTGACATCTCGTTAATTTCTGTTATGAAATCCACGATGTTGAGAATTCTTTCTATCTCTAAAAGCAGTTTCTTGTCCTTGAACAATCTTCACCACAAATACCACATTGTGGAAAATTTTTGTTTTGAGTTCAGGATTTGTTGAAATGGGTGAAATGATTTCCACTGTATGGACATTTCTACTCTCTTCATTGAGTAACCCAGCAGTCAAATTCACCATTTTTTCTCATTGTTGGATATTGACTCCTATGCACTTGGAAAATATATCAATTTCTCAGTCTTTGTTGTTGAACTTCTTGATATCAACATCATCAATTTCACTGTCGAATGCATTCAATGGGAAAACTAAATTTCCTAATTTGTTAAGTGAGGCAATTTCACTTTGAATGATTAGTTCTTTGGATGACTAGTTCAAGAACTCTTGAAGCATAGCACATTTTTTCGACTAGTGCTTCTTTCAAGAAATGAGCACAATTTTATCAACATTTCCTTAGAAGTTGTACAATTGAGGATATGCATCAATGGCTAGGGAAGTTATTATTATTTTCTGAGCATGTGCAGAAACATTTTCTGTTCTCATCATTTTTCCTCCTACTATATAGATTAACAGTAGTTACAACCCATCACAAATATCCATTGTACCAGAACATTGTAAATAATCAGACCACTACTCTGTTTGAGCCTTTTTTTTGCAAATGATTCCAATCATTACTCATTTCCGGTGTGATCATCCATGACTTATGGGAAACCCAGTAAAGATATATCAAGTTCGTATTATCTTGGCTGTTCAATTCTCATGCAAATACAACTCCTGATGAACTATTTGTTCAATAGAATTCAACTCTGTATTTCTACAGGGGAGATATCACAAAATATATATAATTACAACAAAAACGAATCAACAACGAACTCCCTCAGAAAGTTCATCTCTTGTGTTGTCGCATTCTAATAACTATTCCAATATCTTCTGTGCAGAAATTTATTTATAAATACAGAAACAATAATCAACATTCGATAAAAATACATATTCTTGAAAATAAAACAGGATTTACACAACAAAAGATATGTATCTATAATGACGGTGAAAATAAATAATATATCTAGTATAAAGACTAATATAAATACAACATCAACGAAACAGAGATTCAGTCAAACAAAACCTTACATATGGATATCATTCACTCAGACTATAACATAATTCATCAAAGGTGGAGAAATCCACTAAATTCAGTCGTTCACCCACGAGATGAAGATTTAAGATTTTCCGAATTGAAATTCTGGCAATTGGACTGCATCAGCAAAATATCTCTTTGCTTTCAACAGACATTTACAAAATTATGAATATTTCCAAATATCTGAAGATCTCGAATGTTCCTCTTTATCGGAAAGGGGACAAATCACTGAAATTCTTATGATTTTGGGAAATCAAGCATAGGTTTTTGTTCCTAATTAATAATTATTATCATCTTCTCAATTCAGTGGCGATACCTCCAAATTATTAATCATAAATGATGAAAATCTAAATTTCAAAGAAAGACATGCACTATTCTTCATCGGATTCAAACTTCGTTACATTCTAAATATTTATCATGGCAGTTGTCACCGAATCTTCCTTTCCTTCCAGCTTCGTACAGCATCTCGAATGACGTAGTAGGTGCTGATTTATCCAGGATAAAACTAACAGCATAGCTACAATGAAAAATAGATCACATTATAGAAAAGCTATTTCTAACGAAGCACTTCTACTCTGACTTCCGAAATTCTCCAATACGTAGGTTGGACAGAATAAATTCAATGTAGTATGTGTATAAGATAATGAGGGCTGGTATGGTTTCTAGGAAACTATAAAAGAGATACATAATTGCGCGATTGAATGGCCAACAAAATTACTTTATAAAACCTCTGATATAATTTTTATTTTTTGGTTCATTTTCAAAAACCTGAAACACCAAATTCTCAATGGACTTGAAACAATACTGAAGAAACAATCCCATGGCAAGTTTTGATGCTCTTTGGAATATCATTATTCATTCTGTGATACAACGTTTCGTCTTTGAGGAACCATCATCAACTTAATTCTTCTCAAATACGGACGACATTTTGATCAGATTCGATCAGCCTCACATTATGATTTTGACGCATTTCGAGCCTATTTTGGGCATCTTCAGATAATTATCGGAATACGGACCTGAATTCCAGTTCCAATCCAAGTTGAAGATCGGAAAATTTCTTTGTATGAAAATAATTTAGGAACGGAAAATCTCAACGAAGATTCTTGAAACTTTGTTTGTCCCTCACTGGCACAACTCTTTTAACTCTCATTTAACCAAATCTGTATCTTTCGTAGTTTTCGAGATGACCATCCTGGCCCTCCTCATCTTGGTCACAGTTTATATGACTGGCAGAAATATTCATTCATATTGGTCAAATTCGATTGTCCAGACAAAATGATGTGGATTGAGATTACCATTTTCTTAATCCACATCCATCATTTATGTATCGTATATCAGGAGTAATCCTGCAGGTACCGGCGTTTATCTCCTGGAAGAAGTGGTTATCAGATGTGATGTGATTGATTTCCATTTCGAAAACCGATACATATAACAGAATATTCAGAGATGTTGTAGGGAATTCTGAAATTGATATTATGTGCTCCGATTGAATTTTCAAAGTTGCTGCTACTTTTCAAAGGCAGCGGCAACACCGCATCATCTGAAATATTTCAGTTGGGTGGATGATGTCCGAGTATGCTCTCCTTCAACCATAAAACATTTATGTCGAAGATGCTCTCCATCACACTTTCAATGTCCGGTTCACTATGGAATCTTCTGATGTCCAATCCACCGTTCATCAGCTTGCA
Organism: Gastrophysa polygoni; assembly: GCA_963576655.1. Taxonomy (NCBI): domain Eukaryota; kingdom Metazoa; phylum Arthropoda; class Insecta; order Coleoptera; family Chrysomelidae; genus Gastrophysa; species Gastrophysa polygoni. The sequence goes on along the minus strand of OY755084.1, from coordinate 30,541,108 downwards.
TAGCATTATTTCTTCTTCAATCCCAAGGGATAGAGTGTGTGGAAATATGATTCAAGTACGTGAATAGTTCATTGCATAACTAGTGTGGAAAGTGACATATTTCGCGAGAGTAGATATTCAGCACTTGCCTCGAGTGCATGAAATACACTTTCCAACGAGTATTTTTCCTACGACCATAAATATTTGAATAATGAGCATTATGGGTGTTGACAAAACCTAAGTATGAATTCTATCATCATGATTCTAGCCAGTTTCGCTCTTTGTCGACAGCTACCACGCAACCCAAAATACAGCGTCAGAAACGACAATAACTGAGTGGTGATCCATGAGACTGAGTTGACTTCATGCGAATGAATCTGGGCGCAGATGAACTGATTCAAGTTCGGCAATCTCCAGATATTCCCGGTCATCGATAATCTTTGTTGACCAACTTCTCTCATCTGACTCAACTGTGTTGTGCATCGATAGGTATCGGTATTATCGATCATTATTGATATTGTCGATATTATCGGTACTATCGATACCATATTGTTTTCTAGGTTGTTATGCATAATGTATTGGATTGATTTTTCGAAAGATAAGGATGCGAAATCAACCTAGATATGTGAAGAGTACCAGCAGTAAAAATTTCCAGGTGAAATAACATCACATTCATTAAACTTTGCAAGCGTGCGTTTTTCAAATATTTGCGTACTAGTGAAATGAAAGCTACTTTCTGAATAACAAAAAAATGTTGAAACGCTGTCCTGAGATGCGAGTACTGAAATATTGCTTCCAGTCTCATTCCCACATTCCGTACCTTCCGAGATGACAGAAGAGGGAGGACTGTCCGACGTCCTTGGAGCATTCGCTGTTGGCCTCGCACATGAACCTCTGCATGCACTTCTCGTCGCCATTGGCCACGGACCGGACGTAGCCCTTCATCATGGCCACCCCGGCTACGGCGGCATCGCTCACGGAGTCTTTTCTGCCGAGATGGCGGGCGGCCATGGAACGGTGCGAGAACGACGTCTTGAGGGCTTCTAGCAGGTTCATCACGATGCCGATGAACTGTCGAAGTGAAAAATACGTTATGACATCAACGAAAGTGATACTAGAGTTGGTGATGATAGGGCTGATGCATCCCTGTCACATCCATTTTCATAGTTCGCTCACGGATCAACATAAGCTATGATTCATCTTTTCCTTACTTCTTACTTCTGAGATTCATGATGTGGTCAAACCAATAATTCTATAATACAGGGTGGGTCAATGGAAACTTTCCACCCTATTTTGTAGGATTTGAAATCAAAATTTCAATCAAAAGTCGCTCGAACACGTAGATTTTTGATTTGAGGGGAAACTAAATTTTCAGCTTTTTTACCCCCGGAGCTAGGGGGTGACAACTCTCAAAATTAGAATAGAGGAAAGAGGTCATCTCTTCTCGAAGGTCTCATTGAGTTCTTGATGACCCTATAATTTTACCTAATTTTTTGTCTTGGTATTCGAAGAATTACGAAAACAATAGTTTTTTTGTAATCGATGAAAATTATAAGGCAAAATTAAGAAGTCATGAACAACTTGATAAGACCTTCGACAAGAGGTATGGCACGACTCCTTTCCCGAATGCAAATTATGAGGAATTGGCTCAAGTTTTACCCCCTTTCTTCGATTATAGCCCCCTCTCTACCAACAAAGATGCCTCTCAAGTAGAGCGTGAACTCTACACGTCGACTATTCATTGAGTGAACTCAGATTCAGAAGAATTCTCATCACTAACCTAATCTATGATCACACCGGTATTGGTCTGGAATTGACTGAAGCCTGCTCATCCTGGCGTTCTACTTCGATAAATCTCAGTTCACACAAGTATTGTAGGAAATGAATCGACTTACGCCACAGTGAAAGTGGCCTCGTAAATGATCTTCATGAGCCTAGAGCATGTATTCGGAATTTGAAAGACAAATTATATTCCGAATCAGACAGTTGACGGGAAACCGTCATCGAATGAGCGTTAATATAAATGAACTCATGTTTCATGTGTTAAGAGGAAGAGCAGCCTCTCATATACTATAGTATGAGACAAGTTTACTAGGAGCTTCTCCTTGGGAGGGGAAAAAAGAAAATTTGAAAAGACAGTAAGCCGCGTAGTGTTTTGTATCTGATTTATCAATCCGAATCATCATTTTCGTGATGGATGATGGTTCACTAGTTCACCTGATGGTCACATCACTGGTTCAAGATCAAAAAGATGCATGAATTTTGACAAATCCAGAATCACATGAGAATAATGAATATGCTAATTTTGTTTTCATCCGGGGCGATAAAGTGGTCAAAAACGAGATTTTTTATAGTAAATCAAGATGATTAACACAACAGCATTTCACGAAATCATGCAGAAAGATCATGACTAAGCAATAGGAGAAACACTCTAATTGTGAAAACCTCACCTTCGTTCTGATCAGAAATCATGCTCGCAGAACTCTAGAAAATACAATATTGAAACGTGGGTATCGATCAGGAATTTCTTCGTGAGGAATGAATAATATTGAGCATTTATCATACACTCACGAGCGTTCCGTTGACATTATATGACTGTATAACCAATACAGTTGGTTTGTATCACACAAGTAATTATGTTTTTGTTATTTTTTGTTCTCAACAACTCGATGCCCATATTCAGGTTGAGTTTTTTGATCTAACCGAGATACTAAGACAAAAATATTTCTTGAAGCAGTGGCAATGGCGAAATGAAGTCGGCGAGTATCAAATCATATTTGAAACAGAAATCACATTCTCTGTTTTATCAATCCAGCAAATTCTCTTTCATGTTCGTGAAGATTTTCTGTGGTATGTAGGTTACATATTCGCCCATCACTTCATGAATATATCAATCTTGTTGATTATGTGATATACATATTGTTCATTATCTTTCTGAGAATATATGCATTTTATTCTTCCATAAATGATTGGCGATCCTCTTTCATAACATGATTGCAGGAAAGTGATCTCTAGTGCAAATATCCATAGCAAGCTATTATTAAAACTATCCTGTGATTTTACAAATTCATGATTCCAGAGTATGATAACCTTCAAAAAAAGCATGCACCAACCTACCTCATTAGTTTGTTTAGCCATCATATTTATCTGCTCAGGATTTCTTCCTCCCATCAAAACTGCAGAAAGAACGGTTGCCAGAATACCCTGTCCAACATAAGCTATCTACACAGGCTATCTACTGAAGATCAATATTACTATATTATACTCAATAAATGCTATTTACAATAACTAAAAGCAAAGGCAAGAGTAGGTATATGTGTCAATGGAAAGAAACTCGAATATTTGAAATTAGTTCAATATACACTATGTTTAATTACTATTTCATCAATTTTATACAATATAACATCATCAGATCTATAGTATAGATATTTTGGTTTCGACATCAGCAACATCACAAAGCATAGCATTTATTATTTTTATTGAATCTCTTCCTCAGTCTCTAGTCTCTCTCATAGTCTAGTATCTTTCATACAGGAAATTGTGTGTATTGAGATAAATCATTAAAAAAATTAGTGATTCTTTGACATGGTTCTTGAATTTCGGCTCAATAATTTATTGATATTGCGAATTACTTGAATGTGCATTGACATAGAAATCTTGAAGAGAATTCACATAATTCAGACAACCGATAAATGTTCATGCCTCAAGAGAATCTCGCAAAGTATATTTGCTCAGAGACTGAGCGAAATGTATTTCATTGAAGTGAACGATAATGAAATTGCCAACAACTTTTATTAAAAAAAATAATTATTTATAGTCACCAGACGACTGTGTAATGTAGGTATGATTTCTTCAATTTACTTCTTTGTTGTGACCCTCTAGCCGGTTGCTGGAAATCTGATCGAATTTGATTCGATCGAACATCAATTGATCAAAAGTTCTATTGATCAAGAAATCATTTATTATGAAATATCCCATCGAAAAATCAAATGATCGAAATTGCAGTCAATCGAACATAGTTCATTCGAGAACAATAATTATTTCAAGGGTGAATAATCCATAAAGGAAACATATTTGAAGAAATTTAATTGTTGTGAATGTTTTGTGATTCGTTTCAAGGGACATTTGATATCTTCGTATTCATTTTCCTTCTCTGCAATATCACCGTTAGCCAATTTTATGGATCTCAAATTTGTTGAAGATTCATTCATTCAGTCATCGTTCATGCTTCAGTCCAGTAATGAAGTTCCAAAATTATGGTTTCTTCCCATCTGTCTCAGAAATTCAGAATGCCACCTCTCCATAAAACTATTTGTCAGAGGATTAGTATATTCGATACTCTCGTTTCGACCCTGATGGTGCAAAAAGTGACTTTTTATATTCGTTCATATGAGTGGTTCTATTCACGATTCTTCGAAATAATCAACAAATTCTCCAATCCGTCAGGTAGAGAATTTTCTGTACACGAAAGATGAAATGTTCTCGTGATCGTTGTTTCAGGTACAAATGCCAGAAGATTGATTTTAGAGCTGATGAAAATTCTGCATCTGTATCATATTTACCCTTCAGTCCAACTCATTGAAGTTCTCTCTACAGATACTGACTGAAACGAGAATAACATAACTTGTGACTCGGTCTGGGACGAACTAGGCCCAAGAAATTTTCTATTGATTACTCGAAATCTGTTATCGTTTGTAGCAATTACATTTTCATGTTCTTTCCAATTTAATTGATGAAAGAGAATGAACACATAGTACGACACCCGCATTAATCTCAGCGTGTATGAAATATAATTGATAGAATATGATACCATCCGTATCAACCATTCTATGATTTTAGACTATTTGGTTTGGCAAAAGATGAAATTCGGTCTTTATTTCTGTCAAGTAATTTGGTAACGGAGATGATATATCTTCTTCTTTCTTGATATTCGTATTTGTTCTTTTCATGTTCTCTACTGAAGGTAAGAGAGCACATGCTTCTTTACTTGATTCGCTATAAGCATGCAAGATAACTGCTTTCGAGGCTTCTTGAGATGTGGAGGTCAACTCTCTCATTTCTGGAAGAGCTTTTCCTGTTTCTAATATATGTGACCTTCCTGTATGAGTGTGGTCTCCTCGTCTCTCAAATATTTCATCATTGTTATTGTTGAGATTCTTTCACTAAAAGATATCAAATATCAGGAATTCTGTCGAATTTGACTCTTTATGAACATAATTTTCTGAACACTGCAAGCATCTTTGTCTGTAACCACTACTGTGATATCAATTCTGATAATATGTTGTGTTGATTATTATTTACACTCGAATTGTTAGATAATTACTGTTTATCGATCGATTCCAAGAAATTTAACAAATGTTATTGGCGTGTATTAATCAATTGAATGAAGTTTCATCAAATTATTTCGATCAGATTTCTGGCAAACCCTCTAGCTCAAGGAGAGGACATTGAAATAATAAAGTACTGTACATCCTACGGAAGCGTAGAAGGGCCACATATTGCTTGAAAAAATAATTCATGAAATTCCGACTTCAATTTCATTGAATTCCGACTTCAATCTCGGAATTTGAAATCTGAGGAAAATTGAAATGAAAAAATATTGGCCCTTCTCCGCTTCCGTAACATCCATCTTTGAGAAACCCTGTTTGTGGAAATATCATGCGTGTCGCATCGCCCCGTGTGTGTTTCGTACAAACCTGCATGGGAGAATTTCCGTTGTCGACCTTGTCAATTCCTTCGCCACCTGTTGCGGCGCCGCCTCCCAAAATGGCGGTGAGGATCTTGAGGCCGACAGAGAGGAGGTTGGCCCATGGGGAAGAGGGCGCCACTTGACCTCCGTCAAGGTCGTCGGACTTGTTGGGGCCCTGGTGGCCGCCGCCTGGATTGAAGATCATCTGCATAACCATACCTGTCGGAGCCGAAGGATTCAGTTGGTGGAAAACATCAGAATTTGATTGAGGAATGATAAGACGGAGGAGATTTTTCAAAATTGCACTGCACTACCCATAAGTGTCAGAGAGGCATAGGAACGTAAACAAAAATTCATTTTGAGCTGGGATTCGAATCCACGGAGGGATGGAAGTTCCCTACGAACTTGTTGACCATCGTGATTATTTAGACATTGGACAGATATACTCAGACATTGATCGATTAAAAATATCAATATGACTATTCTTGAGTTCTGTCGGATAGTAAATAGAACACTCTTCACCACTCAATAAGATAAAATATTTCATCAATCGATAGTGCTGACCCAAACTAAGTACTTCTTACGTTTCTTCATATAATTTTCCAAAATCACGATTTCAATGTTCACAGAAAACGCACGCACTGATTCAGTGATGTCAACCTCCGAACCATTCGGCCATAACCCCCAATGAAAGATGAAAAATGTAAGTTTTATTACTAATTCTTATTGAAAACATTAATTTTTTTGTCAATCTATGCGGGTAATGGAACGTTACGTTGTATTATAGAATTATTCGCATGATATTTGTGCTGGAAGCTTATATATCACAACTATTTCATCCCTATTTCATCCCTATGTTAAGATCACCCCTAATCATAACTATCATTTAGTGATTATATTGTTCATTATTATTATCATTTTTTTATCTACCAATTGGAATTAAAAGATAACCTTCATATTCTTAAGAATAGCATTGAGCGATATGCTCAAGGTTGAGTGGAAGAGCAATTTCCATAGTGATTCGTCACTATTGAAATTGAACTCCGCCTTTAATTTTCATCCAAAGTTATATATTTTATTCTCATTCAAATGACTGTACCGTTGAAAAGGAAGAAAATAATAAAGACGATATTATTATTATTGTTATTACTAATAATATCAACAGTGTCAACAATATTCAACGATATCATTACCAATACAACAGCATTTTGCAGTGTTGCTGTGTTTAGGAACAAGTTCGTATCATCGTGAAATCTCTTTAATTGTTATTATTGTTTTGAATCAGCTCCAGTAATCTGTTGACCATTCATATATTTAATAATACAAAGAAGTAACAATAACACATTTCTCACCTGTGTATATCCATAGCACATTGAGAACAAATATTCAGTTCAATATATCAGTAATATTTTTCTCGGGTAGGTACTTTGGCAACATTGACAAAGGAATCCTTATTGGTCTCCTTATTATCAGAAAATTGGTACGTGCAAAGTAGTTCAGAAGATTACAACACTAGTTCAATTGCGTTTTTTGATAGTGCTATAATTTGAGTTCGAGAACGAGGCGTTCACATTATGATCTAATATGGAAACATCATAAAAAAGGTATTTTCAGTTGGGAATTCGATAGGTGTGTATACCTCCATTTTTCGAATTTCAATTCCATCAAATGTAAAACATGAATCACAAATTTCGCTTCCATCAGGATATTTTGCCGAATTTGTTTCACTCACCTAACAAATTTGACCATGTGAAACCGCCGCCGCCACTGCTCTCAGATATTTCATTCGTTTCTATGTCATTGAGGTCGTCGAGAGCAACTTTCTTTATTGCATTCGGTTTTTCTGCGAATTTCCGTTCCGCTCTGAACTGATGCGGTTGTTGCTGCTCGTGATGTTGCTGAACTTGAGGATGACTTACCGGATGGAATCCAGCATCCGAGGAAGCAGCAGGAACATACTGAGTGTTAGGATACGAGAGGGAGCTGATGATTGAACTGCTTATTAGAAGGGTGCTGAACACCCAGCCCACGGCTTCTCTGTGCATCCTAAAAAAATATTGTTTAACACCAGTATACTTTGTATTATTGTTTGAATGTAAATTTTTGCACCCCACGTACAGTGGTTATTTTCTGAACCATCAAAATTTCTTTAGTGAAATTCGAAGGCATGCCGTGTATATCATCTCATATCTGACAAGAGCTATTCTTCCGATTATGAAAATTTAAACATTTTCTTCATTTCATCCATTCGTTTTCGAAATATGAGCGTTCAAATATTCTAAGAAATGTATAAATTGATATGCACTGAAAAATAGTTCCTCAAGAGACTATCGAGTGTAGGTAAATATTTATCGATATATATTTTCTTGATAACTTATAAAATAACCCTTGTGCAGCCTGACAACAAGAGTTATTTGAAAACTTGTCATCGTTGTTGACATCGTTCAATTAGGTCACAACAAAAATGGCGCTAAGTCCTGTCATTCTTCCTTGCCTTTTGAGCATGGCTAACTATGTTCTAGTGCACAACAATCCATATTGAACGCTTGTATCTCGAAAATGTATGGATGAAATAAACCATATGTATATATATTTTCAGAATGATAGATTTCAGAAAGATGATATACAAGCAGGCGTTCCAGAGAAATTGACAACATTGACAACATGTCACATTTTTTTATAACTGAAAAAATATAAGAGAAAACATCGTACTCATATAGAATATAGTATATAAGATATGTATTGTTTCGTTTGAGATTCGTAGAAGAATAAAGTCTTTCCAGATGAAGAGTCGGATTCATATTTAATCATAACATACATAACTTGGATGGTTTCATATTGTATGAAATACCCAAGAAGACAAAGGGAACTAATACTTTTCGGAAGTGAATGATGCGAGCAATTTTACATGAATGGTTCATTGATTTTTGGTATTCGAAATGTAATGGATATACTGTATTCTTACGTTATTAGGTTATCTCCTCGATAACAGCCTGTTCCAAAGTTTTCAAATTATCGATTTTCCTTGTCTGTATGTATGTTTTTCTTATATGTATGTTTTTATTACATGTATGTATGTCTTTTACATGTCATATCATATCATATCATCAGTAGATTAAATTCGTATTCATCTCACAAAACCAGTTAGTGAATTAGTGTGAGAATGGATTACACACGGAAATTATGAGGATATAAAAATATCCTCATCTCTCCTGAAGTTCATGCACACACACACTGTATACTGAATGCATGGGACGTGTCATGTATGATGTAGAGATGTGTCACTCGATGATATTGTGAGGAAAGTTTCCGTAAAAGTATTTTCAGTGGTTGAAGATTACCGCAAACTATAATAAGAATAGAGAAGGTGAGCATAGTACTCATCATCGACTAACCTATATGAATCAGTCCAGAGGATACAAGATAAACATTTAGTTCAGTTCCAGAAGATTTGAATTTTTTTTCTGAATACAACCCTTTCTTACAAGTGGGGATGTTGTTGAGAAAATGTAATTTCGGTAATTTTACACTCATCATTGTTTTTTTTTGAGAATATTATTTGGTACTTACGTCTTCCAACCTGAGGATCTCGAATTCCATAATAAAAAAGAGGACACATCTACGTTCGAATGTCAAATCGCATATAAGGACTCGACACAAACCTTTATTTTCCAAGATAATCCAAGAGAAGAAAGAACGCAGCAGAACAAGAAAAGAACGTTGATTCAACTTCTTCGAAGATATTTTTCCCTCTTTTCGCCTACTTGAATGCATATGATGAGGGTATAGGAAGTATCTTGTGTGAGAAATTGAACTCCGATTGGCTATAATATCTACCAAAAACGGGCCGGAAAAAAGAAGGAGAATCTTCACACCTTTTCCTGATTTATTTGGGAAAATATACGTTTGCACACATTTTCATTGTGAAATTAGGGTTTCTGAGGTCAGATTACGTGAGTTCCGAAAAGAAAATCAAAAAAACTCTGCATGATGAGTGCAGTTTGTATGTGTATAAGTGAATAAGTGGTAATTCATTCAACTCATTTCGAATTTCGTGGATAGATAAGTGTGTTATTGATTTTTATATATTTTTTTCAAAGTTGAATGATCAAATTCCTTCAGTTTAATATTTGTCAAGGTCTATTAATTTCATGAATTTTGGTACGTCGATGAACATTGCAATGTAGATTGGTTTTCCATTAAAAAAGAATTCCCAACTTATTTAAAAACCAGAATTATACGTCCATGACTGAAACCAACCACATAACCAACTTACAAAGACCTTTGTAAGTGTGTCATAAGTGTCTGATGCTCTGACACTTCGACTCGTTCTACTTAAGTCAGCACGTTGAACAGTTAGTTGAATCCATCAGAACAAACACCAGGTTTTGAGCAAATTAAACCATAACGGTTTTAAAGGAGTTCAAACATGCAAAATATGTATCTAACTGAATTTAAAAAGTAACCCAGTTCCTGTGCAGAGATGCGGCATACTAACAGGTTCGAGACTACGAGACACACTGTTTATAAAGCTAGGTGAAGGTCAAAAGATTTCGATTTTGGTTCACGATACCGTTAATGCCGATGAATTGAGGTGCTCGTTATACCTGAGGTACCTAATAGAAGACGAGTCTGTTAACGGCACATGTGTTACAAGGTGGTAAAGACTGGAAAATTGCATCTACAGAGTGCACTTTTTTAATATAATGCCGTCTATAAGGTAGTTTTTTTGAACATTCAAGTTATCTCTATTTAACCCTCCAATATCAGTCCAACCACGAGTAAGTTAAGTGGATAAAAATATACCGAAAAATCATGTATCCGAATCATGATTGAGGAATTCCTTGGTGGATATCTGATATTTCTGAATGATTCTCATGACCTGAAACTATGAGGGTGACCAAAAACCCTAATGAAAGAATTCCTTTTGCATTTTACCGCTCGAACAATTCCAAAACTACAGATGCTTTTAAGTCGCCATCGCTCAGTTCCAGATGCTTTTGAATATGATATCCAAACCTCTACTTATCCCATATTTTATATCGCATATTGCCAATTCCAACAAATATCTAAAGCAGGTTTCGGAAGTTGTTAATTATCGGCCACCTGCTTTCAAGATGATCGCTGATGATAATTTTCAGTGGAAAGCGAACAGTTTCTTTCACAAATCATATTCACAAGTTCTTCTTTGTTCACATCCATTTCAACTAACTTTCATCACAAATGATGACTGAACAAGAATTAATGTGATAAATCTTCGATCAATAAATAGCACACCATAGACACTTACCGAAAAATTGAAAAAAGATTATTTGAAACACATGGAGTCAGAAAAACTGCTATAGATATGATACATATATGAAAGGAGAGAAAGAAGAAGAAGACTTTTCACTGCACGCCTCGAGTCTGATATTTTTAAATTATTAATTCATTATTTTGTCTATTAGCATTATCACTACATCTCATTGGAATTCTTGTACTCATTTCGAATTCCACTTGTATCTGCAATACACGAATTTGACATGTCTTAGAGTACTGATCACATGTTTGGAGTTCACTTCTCAAACATACGCAGGAGATATTATATTCAATTCAGAAGAGAGCAATTCGCCTAGTAGGTGATACATATTCAGGAATTTATTGACCTCTCTAGAACATCGAAAAAAGGTGGAGATCTCTTCCTCTTTTATAGATATTTTCTCGTCTCGTCTATGACGTTCATCTAGAAAATGTACTAGACGAGCTACATTTTCAGGCTCGAGACCTTTTGAACTTGGTTGGGTAACAATCATCATCAAGAATCTTCATAGAATTTTATCATTCAAAAAAGAAAGTTCATCATCATCAAAGAGACGAAATGTTGTCAAAACTTGAATGCATTATCGGAATCGCATGAGGTATCCTTATCAACAATCTTCAATATCTCGTTTGGAATTCGAATTGTGAACAATTATGCCAAATGACTTTCAGAGAAATCTATAGATCTATAAGTTTCTTTGACCTATTTCTGAACGATTATCGTGAATCATTACAAATACACAATCCAAATATTCATATTCTGAATGTTATACTAATCTTTTGACATAAAACATATGAAACTTCAGATGCATGAACAACGTTTCAAATCTGCTTCAATTCATGAGATAACTCGATTGCAAATTACGTTAATATATTCATACTGATGGATCATTAGTAATGAGTATGAATGAAGGAAAAACAGTGATCTATATGATATGAATCAGAAAAGGAAAAAAAAACGTCACAGTCAGATTTCCAAATGAAGAAGCACATTCGCTATAACCGTGGTGATCTGAATACTTGCCACTGAACTTGAATCGATTTTCATGGTTCATTGGAAGTATCTGTAATAATGTTGGAGAAAGTTCACCATATCCATTCATGATTCACGGTGAACTCAGAGTATTTCAATGAATCATCACATCTATCCAGCGAATTGTTGATGAGCTGTTGGAGTTGAGACGTCCGCAGGTTCCAATTCTACTACACAGACATTTTTTGATGCATCGTTTGGACATCTTCAAGCTTTCCGAGTCAAGAACTCAAAAAATATCGATTTTTTGAGTAGCTCCGAATTCGAATGATAATGCTCACCTGACATAGAAATGTTACATATCACATGATTCGGAATCATTATTCGAATTATTATCATTATCAGATGAGTTATTCCGAAATATTCGTTTCGGAATATATTCGAAGATATTTGAAACAGCTTTTGTGAGATGTTTTTTTTCTGAAAGAAGTCACTATTCGGAAGAACCAGCGAGTTGTTGATGAGCTGTTGGAGTTGAGACGTCCACAGGTTTGAATTTTTCCAATTCTCAAATTTATTATTATAACTCTCGGAACTCTGATGAGCATGGCTTGTCTAATGAATACGTTGACACCTGACACACAAAGTTTACATTCACATCATGAAGATGACTCGTAGTACCATTTTCTATAATTTGAAATTTGATTACCTTTGTTTTTGCACTCTCGCCAGTCTCTGATAAAAAATCCTAATATCTTGAGAAATATGTAAGTGATCATTGATATGAGCTATAATGAAGAATCCGCATTGCATCCTTCGAAACAAATCCTTCCATGGCATCATTAATTGGATAGGTACCTGATATAATTATTCACATATCGAAAAAACATTGTGTCAACGTTTAATTTTCACTTATTTATGTTATGCATACTCAAATAAAACGGTACATATGTATTTGGTAACTATGTCGTGAGTGTTTTCGTTATTAGCAGCTAATGTTACATTAACGGATCATAACCTCAGATGTCAGCTCTGGATATTCAAAGAATAATTCATGGATGTGAAAACAAGATTCGAAGTTCTTCTGATAAATGTGATTTACAAAAAATATTACAATGCCCTGCTTCATTTTCAGAATATAAGTATTATAGATAGGAGATGAGCGTTAGGAAAATGGGAGTCGCAAATAGGTATGATGAATTCAAAGACAATAGAAAATCACATTCAGTAGGTGTTCCCAAAAGTATATATCAATATTCTCCAACGGTCTCATAGTGTAGGTAGGTTTATCATTCTCTTGATCTACATTGGCAGAGTAGGTACCTATCGTGTGATCAATAAGTATTTCTATTTCTCACTTCGAAAGTCCGTATTAATATCTAATGATAGTTTAAGGGGATCCCGTTCCGGAACACACCTTTTTTTTAAAAAGCTATAATGATTCGACGAGAAAATACCTAATAATTAGTGAGCATTTCAATCAATTCCTGATGAATCTGAACATGAACAATAGACCTCTGCATTAGGCGGAACTTCTTCATCATCATAATTATTTAGCCACTTCACCGTTCAATTTAACAGTTTTTTGTTGTTATTCACAGATACAACTGAATACTGAGTTCCTTCACATTTCTCACAGGATAAGCCCACCTTGTCGGAGTTGTTAAAGAATAATGAAATGACAAAATGTAAAAGATTTTGTGAATAATAATTTCCAAGTTCGAGATAGATTATGTTACGTTATGTTGTTATATGAGAATCGGTTGAGTTAAGACGAATGATGTTTGATTAGGTTAGGTAGGGTTAGAGTCCTGATGAAAAAATAAAATCATGCTCTTCATCATACCAGTGTCTAGCTCCTCGATTGAATGAGTAATCCAGAGAATATTATTCAACGTTAGCATAGAAATAATACAGTAACATAATATTTGAGATGAATAATGAGAGATATAGTACTTGATATACAGCGTACCTAATAGTGAATTTATGAATTACTGAATTTATGATTCTCAATATGACAATTATGTAATTTATTTCGTTTCAATCATGGATAACATTCATTGTGATCATCACATATATAATTTCATCCAAAAATGTTCAACGATTCTTCCTTCCGAAATTGAAAATAGTATGAACCTATACAGAAGGTATCGGGTATCAATGAGGGTGCATCCACCAAGAATGATATTGTGATGTATGTTAGGCCTCGTTTTTTTCTCAGTGATCACAACAATGTCACAAAAAGCCCATCCCCTATATTTTCACGCATACCTAGTGAATCAGGAATGAATGAAATTTTGAAATACAAATATATAGACCCACCTGCAGGCCATATTTTTTGATCATTTCGGAATACGAACAGGGTATACGAGAAGGTTTTTTCAATTGTCTTCCAATTTTTTCGAATAAATTCCCCCATTCTAACCACAATGGGGTTGTATGTGTCTACACCGAATGTGTTTTTACAAAAAAAAATATAAGGCAAATACGATTATTTCAAAACAGCAATTCAATATACTGGGAATCAACGAATCATTATCGATTTCACTCCTTCTATACATGATATGTCATTTATGACTCGCGGTTCATTCAATTTCCCCGAATGGAATACCTGAACATATCACCATGATCCATGATTCGAATTGAATGAAGTATTCCCTAGGTACCTGCCATCTAATTTCAGAATATTGCTCATATTGTAACAGGTATTTTATAAATTCTTTCAACAAATTCATAGGAAGTTTGATTCATCTTGTTTCATCGATTGTGTAGAAATGAAAATGTTGAAATTATTATCACAATGTTACCGTTGAATAGAAATCATGGCCTATATACAAATATATGCTCACAAGTAACGAACTTCACCAGTACGGTGAAGGTACAATATACACACATGAGATGTGAATTTGGGCAGCTTTTGAAATCTATGATTACATACAGGGTGTTCCATTTGAAACAATCACCTTTCAGTCATTTTTCCAAGCAAACGAAATGAACATATTTTAGATCCACCCTTCAACTGAGATTAGGTTTGAGTGCATAGAGCTACAGATTGTTCTATTTGGAATATCAAAGTTGCTACTGTTTTCTCATATAGAAGCAGCAACGCCGCATTGTCAAAGATATTTTAATGGGGTAGAGGTCCGAATTTGCTCTCAATCAAATTTCTGAAACGTCTAATGTTCCATCTACCGTGAATCAGCCTGTAAACATGATGATGACATTATGCAAATTAATTGCAGATCCAGTCAGTTCATACATTCCAATCATTTAATTTGCATAATGTCAATAAATGTTTTTTTTTCATGAATATTATCAACGATTGATTCAATTTTTTTATTAGTATTTTTTATTTCCCTGCGAATTCGTTGTTTTATGAATAAATATTCTTTCTCTCATGTTCAATTGAGAATCATTGGATGAATGTATGTATGTATTTGCTTGGAAGAAATTACCACTTTTTGGAAAAATCTGATCATTTATTCTGACAATAACGATTGAAAAGTTGAGTACATTAAGAAATATAGGATGCTGTGACAAGGAAGCAATCACAGTATATTGAAATGATGTTTTCATGTACAAACGACGGGAGTTTGAAAGTCATCACTGATTTTATATAGAATTGATAATTTCCTTCGAAACATTCAGTGTATATGGTTAGCAAGATGAAATGGAGAAAAAAAACCATCACGTGGAAGGATGGTTAGAGAGATGAAATGGAGGAGAAAACAATCATGTGAAGACATACAGGGTGTTCAATATGTGAATAATAACATAACTCCGAAGCCCTGGAGTGTCGCACCGAACTTCCCTTTGATAGCCACGCCATAATTTCCATTCAAAATGGATCGTGTAACTCTCCTGGACACAGTCTTGTGCGATTCCATGTCGCATTGAAATAAATCAGAAATCAATAACTATACATCCACTATCTGTGATTTTTTGGAAATACATACGTATGAAGTATTTGCCTTTAGAGCCGGTTCAACCAGGGTTGTTTTGGGCGCTATAGCACCCGGTGGCAATCTGAGGGCGGCATGCGCGAACTGTGTGTAGCACAGCTTGATTTTTAAAAGCAAATTCACAGATTATAGTGATTCAAAAACTTCCATCACAGAAAAACTAGAAATGGATTGATGTCGACAAAACCTAACGAAAATCAATACTGACGAAATATTTGCAGAAAAAATTACAGGAAATCACTCTTTCTGTCTAGTAGGAAAAATGATTGGCCTCTATGACGATTGTTTGAGAAAACAAATACATACTTTTTGTTGTTATTGACAATAATATCATTGATGCTATAATTTTGAATGATGAGTATGAGTAGTTATTTCTGAATTTTATAGATTTGTGTGCGCACTTCACGCAACTAGGTGAATTCGGCAATTTCATGTGAGAATACTAATATTTCTCTATTGTTTCAATGGACGTACGTTGGTTTCTGCAGATGCGAAATAAACTGTGTCATAATTTTATATCAGTCATTTTGTTTGGCGGACAATATAGTGATTGTCTTCGAATTCCTCAATTATGATGTGCACAATGCAGTGTTGAAACAATGAAGCTTTCTATCCAGTTGATGAAATAGATTCAACTGAGAAAACGACATGTCATTGGAAATGGTGGATGCTTTCGAATAATGATGTGACATAAAACAGATAGGCATGAGCAAACACTCTCTTCACGCATCTGTGTCCGAAATACCGTATTGTTCGATAATAATCAATTGTTCATAATATCACTGAATGAGCTATCAAACTTAATTTGTGAAATAATTTTTCAAAAGTGAAACATATATTGCATGAGAATTTTCCAGGGACACAATATACAGGCTGTCTCACGATCGATTGTACCTTAGACGTATTCGGAACATTAGATAAGTCTGAGGATTTGGCTACGTCAGTAATCGCTCGTGATCCTGAGCAGAGCAAATTCCTCCATCGAAAAACAAATATATAGAGGACCTTGGTATGCTCGTTAGATTTCAATTTTCTGCAAATGTAGATGCCACAGTGTTGAACATTGAATTAGAACTATTTTGTGACGACAAAAAGACGAAAAGATTCAGAAAGTAATAATAAATGCAATGAGATGCGGAGTGTCTTATTTGAGATATCCTTTGAGAAGTTGATGCTACTTTTTGGTAGGTATAACTTGGTTTAATATCCAGAACATCATTCTTTAGGTATAAGAACATTATGATATTTCGTTTGAAAGGTATTTTGATTGTCTTCCACATCATTAGATGATATATAAAGGGTATTTCATTTGAAAAAATTACTTTTCACCGCTAGCGGTGGTTAACGACCCTGTATAATGTTACTCTCGCTCTGGGCATGGTCACTCTCGATGGTTTTTTCTGGAGAATATCTTAGATACTAAGGAGTCGCTAATCATGTTCACTTTTCACGTCTACTGAGGATGGCAAATTAGTTGACGAAATACGTATTTAGACTTTTTCAAATATTGTTCTGGTTGTTTCGGTGTATATTTATTACGTATTTGAGTAATTAACCACAGTCTCCGAAGTGAAACTTTGAGTGTATAATATAGAATAGAGTCTGCTATACAAAACTAATACACAGGACCTTTGTATGCTACTTCCAAAATTTCCAGAGTTTCTAGGAATCCAGATACAGCAGTAATAAACGTGAAATTAGAGTTGGAGAATACTACCCCAGTGCTGATTCCTCAAAATAAACATTTCAATAAAACTTGTTTATCTTCTACAAATTTAAATGTATTAATGTCTTGACCAGCTATAAATCTATCATATGTATGTGTATGAATAGTCAATAAATTCACTCCTCGTTATCGTAAATCTCCTGAAGTTTTTCGGGAATCCAATTTTTCAAAATTTCATTTCTTTATATTGCGCAACTTTGCCCTAATTTGACTTTTATGTATTCAATATGTCGAGGTTCGAATCTGAATTATCCTGTATATCCTGCATAATGGAAATATTGAACATTCTCCACAGAGATGTCTGTTATTAGGCACATGCACAGATTCTAATAATATATGGTTACAGGAATCTTCTAATATACCTTCACCATCCATCGTCAATCAACTGGCCAACCCTCACTTACTTTTGCGTCATACATCAATTCACTATCAAAAGATTGTCGTGCATTTGCCTCTAATATTCCTGGTATAAGGAAAAGAACATTCCGATGTTAATACTTCAATTTTCACTTCGACGAAATCGAATCAGTACCTATTTTCTCATAGAAGTCATATCGATTTTGTTCATATAGTGGGTGCATTTATTCTTCACCTATATTTGATATTATTTGATTGTTATTGAAGGCACGATATGAATGAAGACAACTGTCAATTTTATATAGATACCTGAATGAAGCATGGAAATTGTTCGAATCATGCCAGAGCTCACTCAACTGAAGAAAAGAATCAAGTGTTCAGTAAAAAAAAAAATCTTGCATGCACCACGAGCGTTATTAGATGATATTATATCAGCGGCGATAGTAAGAGGGCGTTATGACCAATAATGCCAAAGGGCATGTTTATAGTAACTGTACATATAAACCAATAATATACGATCGAAAAATGAAATGTATCAAAATGCTTAACTCACCTAAAATTTTTTCGGAATTATGATTTCACTTCACTTCGACTCGGTCACTGACTGGTGAGCGTTGAGGATAGACTTGATGGGTACCTACTACAGAAGAACTTCCACAAATGCGTCTTCAGCTGCCTTGAACTTGCGTTTATATAGATGACCTACTTGGCCGAGTCGATCGTCATACAGAAGAGTATGAGTTTCGGTTGATGCCGTGTTTTCACAGCAATATTCATTAACCAGATGAAGAACTCATTCACAGTATTTATAATCCGAGTTCACGTTATTTCTCCGAGATCAAAACGTCCGTGAAATAAGCGCATACGATGAGTTATTCTAGTCAAACCTTCAAATTGTAATTCATAATGAAATTGAGAAGATAATATACATGAAAGAGAAAGAGATTGTTCATATTGATTATCTCTAATTCTCTCCGCCGTCTCTCTAGTTCCTCATTTCGTTGCCTTTTATTCTTTTTTGTTGACATACTTAATTACCTGAAATGAAAAAACAAAAGAATTCAAGTGTATATATATATATATATATATATAGATATCTTCATGTAACTTTCTCAGACGAAGAAATGGAAGAACCAAATTCTCACGACCAAATCAATATGTGAAATTATACCTTTTGATATCTTCGACTAAAAACTCCCATTTTTTTTTGCCGTAAGTGACATCAATTTTCGTTCTTCAAATGACAACTCATTCACAGGGTTTTTCCAAAAAGATACGTAGAACACTGCAAAATAAGTTGGGTTCGTTCAGTAAGATATTTTTGTTACGGTATCCGTATTCAATTAACAGGGTCTTGGAAAAAAATATATACATTTTTCAAGATTATGACGGAACTACTGGCAACATTGGGATGAAATGTTGTTTGAATATGTTTTGAAAGCTGACAAATCGCATGGATTTATGCCTGACCCTTATGGAAGGCAATGATTTTACGCTTCATTCACCGAGTAATTTCAAATATATAACTTTTTCAAGGTAAGATTTTCTAGTTGGAATTCCATGTGAATTTGAACACCATCCGAAAATGTACTCCTGGTGAAACTCGATACTTCATTCCGTTTTCCCAATATTATGATTCAACGATGATGAAGTGATTGTAAATGAATCATCATGAGAAACAATTACCAATTTATTGAAAATGAAAAACGATAACAGTATTCTCATGCTGAATTCGTTCATTGAACAACAAATTACAAGAAGGAAATTCAAATGAATTTGCCTAGGAACATGAAATATTCAATGCGCCCCGTTCGATGATATATAGGGCTCTAGAGGGAGAGGCAATATGAAGTGCACTCTCATCCACGAAGCTATGAACTGGGCAGGAGTTCCCATCACACACCAACAGATCGTTGATGTGAACCAAGAACAAAGTTGGTGCCAAGACAGACCTTGTCGAATGCTTTTTGGAGATATCTACTTCTACATCCAGGTATTCCCCATGTTCCTCGATTGACACCTGCCCCTTAGTTGCAAGGGAGGGTTTTCATGCCCTTATTTGGAATCGGTTGAATTCTAGCTATCTTCCACTTAGAAGGAATAACACCATGTTTTCATGAAAGGGTGAACAACCTGCAGAGAACTGGTGTTGGTTCTGGTGCACATTTCTTGAGAACAATATGTGGTATTCAGTCTCGCCCATAGCCTTCTTTGCATCGAGGCCAAGCAGAATGTGCCTAATTGTGTGTTCACGAAAGACAATTTCTGGCATATGTTTTTCGATGGGAAGGATATCGGGAAGGTTTTGGTCTCGTGGATCCGATGTAGAATTTCCTGCAAACATTTTGGCAAAGGTGTTGGATTTTCTTGTACTGTTGTAGCCAATATCATCCTTTGTGAGGGAAGTAAATGGGAAGTGAAATTTCTCCCGATTGCCCTGGCAAAGGTCCAAAACGAACGGGTATCATTCAGGCACTCGATAAGCTTTTGATCTTATCTGCCTCTTTAGACGTATTTATGGTTTCATTGCATGTATTCCTAGCTTCAACATATTCAGCTCTATTAGTTTTCGGGCATGGGTTCCTGTGCCAACGACACTATGCTGCTAGCTACAAAGCGACAACTCTAGAACAGATCTTATTGTACCATGGTTCTCCAGTGTTTGGTGATTTGTTGGTATGGTGTATGTAAGTTTCCAAATCTCTTCAGCATATTCTGTAGGGTCTTCAAATTCGAAACATATTCTTCTACGAGGAAGAGTATCCCAGGCGGCTGAATTATAATTCCAAATAGTGCGCGAGGGTGTCGGACTATTTCGCGGAATGAAATAGGGACAAATCGCTGAGTTTCCTAGTGATGGTGCACGGACTTTCACTCAATACGGTTCCGGATTGTTAGTGAGGAATAGCGTATTGACATAATGATTACTGGTATCAGGAATCTGAGTGGGTTCATTTATGAGTTGCTCAAGATCATAGGTGATAGCGATTGCCTCAGCCAGACGTCCTGCGTCATCCGTTTTGTTCGAGAATTTGAGCCAGGTGGAGTTGTGGACTCTGAAAGGGTTTTCAGCTTCAGGTCAGATCACCTAACGAATGTTGTCGTTAGGGTGAATATTGGAATGGGTTATGGCTTGCTACTGTAGAAAAAGTATTTCGCGGCCTAGGTATACAAATAACTCAGTTGTGACTCGTGAAATTTGGGAATAAAGAAATCGAATGATTCTCGCGAATGTGTTGAAGAATGTTCTGCAGCTCTGAAAGGTTTCGTTCAATTGATAATAATTTTATACATTGTTTATCGGTTTCCAAAATATGCAAAACTAGTTGATTTCACCTGTCTTTATTTCTCTCTCAATGAAGAAGATCTATGAACTGAACCATTATTGAATGTGGAATGATACTCATTCCTTCAGAAAGCAAGTGGAATGTAATCATTTTCCAGTATGTGCAGTTTCCGACTAAAAACAACTATTTTCTACTGACACTCCTTGGATTTTCATCCTTACTGGTCACCGCTCAAGGCTTACCACTGAGATGCCTCTCACTGAGGTCGCAGGTTCAATTTCCCGTGATATCAAAAGTTATTTTTTGTTTTCTAACGTCCATGAAAGATAACTTGTGGATGGCAGGTTGGTGACATTCAATGGACGTCTGATGATCTCAATGGTTATCCTATAGATAGTCTGAAAACACGATTTGATTTCTGAATTCAACATGCATGCGAAAGTTAAACCGTTAGCTGCCAATCACTGTCAAATATCCGTCATTATCAGTAAAAGTAGATTTCACTTCTATACTCAAGCGCCAGTACTGCCTTAGTGAGGTTGTTTGACAGGTCTACATGTTTTGGAAAGAAAGAATTGAAGAATTCGGTTCAACTTCCTGTATCCACCTCAGGTATAACTCACAGAATCTTTACGTCACTCTCAGGTTACTGTGGTGATCGATTCTTTGAAAAATTCTTGCAGACTTATGCATGTATACCTTTCGAAATCGGAATTTCTTGAAATCGCTTGAAATCAGAATCAAGGTCCATTTCCCAAGTTTCAAATTACAATACAATCATGGACTTCATTCTCTTCTCAACGGTACCGTTGTTTATTATTTTTTGATGGACAGTTTTCGAAAAATACCGTTCTGAACTTACAGGAGTAATAAGAATATGCCTGCACTGGGAGCATGGTTTCCAGGTGAGTATTTGAACAAAAAATATTGTATTGTATTGACTATTGTATTGACTAGAAATGGTTAGAAGATTAGATGACATTATAACAACCCTCGAAAACAGGAATTAATGTAGTCTACACGTGTGCTTTCTCTTTCTTTTTGGTCATCCCACATATATGCAAAAAAAACTTTCCAACATTTATTCACGCACTATCTTATGAACTGTTCGAAATGTTGTCCATTCTACTCAGTGATAGAGTCTATTTTCGAACTCCTCTCTAACATATTTTGGAGAACGTAGACAGGAATGGACCGTCCTGCTGCTATAATTCGTCCTTTGAGTAAGAAACAAATCCAAGCGAAGGATGGCCACTCATTTGCTCTCCATCTGCCAATCCATCTATCCGGAAATTTCTCTTTTCACCACTGTCGGACGGGAAGAAAATAATGGGATGGAGCACCGTCCTGCAGAAGTAAATCTCCTCATCAATTTGGGTTTATAGCTCATGGGTTATAAGGGGATCGATAGTTTCTTCAAGCATTTCTAGGTATGTACAGATTGCCAGTCGAGTTCCCTCCAATACATAAAAGACCAATAATTTCATTTCCAAGAATACCAGCCCAAACATTTTTTTGTGGGCTTTGTGCATGCCCTTCTCGAAATATGTGAGGATTTTCGCCACTCCATCAACTTCAATTTTGTCAACATGTTCATTGCTCTTCTTACGGTCTCTCGTGACAGTACCGTATGTTCTGCTACTGATCGTGAGGAGCTAGTAGGCTTTACAGCCAACTCATTTTCCAGCTTTTTGTGGGATTTTCTCTCCTTGATCCTAAAAAATAGAGTAGCAGTTATTAGAAATTATTTCAATATATTTGTAGTAAGCCCAGATTTTGTGATCTGCCCCAGAATGTCACTGCGTTTGAAATTGAACCTTTAGATACCTTAAAGAGAAATTCTTTATTCGTCAGTGACACCTTGTTTTTGGAAAATTTTGAAATACAAATATATTTAATAAGAATAAAACCTCTAATTATCTTGGTGGACGTTTCGGGATTGAATCTGCTCCCGTTCTCAACACAATTAAAATATTTTTCTCTTCGCAAAATTTTTCCAATATGTTGTCGGTTTTGACACTGAAAAGTGACAATTTGGTAGACGGAGGAATTCTGGTCACAAGGTGTTTTCCCTTATTCAGAAATTGAAATGAATCTGAATTGAACCATACTACCTGATCGTTTAGAATTGCTGAACAATTTCAGCAATTTGAGTAGAAAATAGACACCATCTGTGAAATTTCAACGATAACAAATAAAAATCCAATAATAAACGTGAATAGAGCTTAATTTTCTGGAGTTAATGGCCGATGTTACCCCTAATGAAGAGTTGGGATGGTGCCATTCAATATTCCATCTATTTGTACTGAAAGGAGTCAATACAATGATATTTGTTTGAATACTTGCTGAAAAGTAATAAACTAGGGTATCGTTGGAAAGAGAATTTAAAGCTCTTCAAAATGATGTGCCCTCCATTCTAGATTGTTAGGATCACATCCACACATTGATTTCAAGTGTCCCTCTTGATTATGGAATTTATTATCATATTATCTACTGGAAGAAAGATATTGAGGGTGGGAAGTTTCAGACATTTAACCATGTACATATGTATGATATATACATTTCATATTAATAGAAATCATAGAAAAGATAGTGTTTCTTAAAGAACTTCGTTTTGGGTGCTCCTTATTGCTAATGCTGATTAAACTTCACGAGATATTGCGAAAGGATGTACTACGGTATTATCTATCATATAAAGATCTACAAAGGATGTCTATGTATATCTAGATAAAATTCATGAAAAGTTGGTGATATAGTGAATGAGTGATCAGAAAGGGGTGGATGATACCCAGTAATAACAATGCCCACTCCGCGAGTTCTTCGAGAGGTCATCATCAGAATCATCAAAAGAAATCCTGTTGCGATGTGCTTGAAATCACTTCAAGTTGTCACAATTATCTTTATCAGCATCAGCTCTCAAGTATGAATAGAAAAGTACAATAATAGTATGAATAAGATAAAGAATACACATAAATTACAATACATTTACAAGTCAAATTAGCAATATGAACCGGAATGCTACAATAAGAGATATCACAATGATGGGTCATAGACCTTTTATATATCAAACTGGCTTTCGAATTCTCTAAATGATGAGCATCCTTACAGGTTTTTTGGTTAGGAGTTGTAAAGCTGTAGGCCTTTGATGAACACTGTGTTTGTAGCAGCATTAGCTATATTGATAGAGATCATGTGATCTGGTATTGTGATTATGTATATCTTGGAGATATGTTAATCCTTCGGTTTGGTAGGTTGGTAAGCATCCTGACTTCAGTACAGTTCTTTGTCGAACATTCAATAAATTCAAGGATTCCAACATGTGAGGCATTGGTGTTCGTTTCCTACATAATAATAATGATAAATTCTCTATGAAGTTCTCCGCAAGATATCGCAGAGACCTCAATATGGAATTGAAATATTCATCAATATTGCGAGAACTCAAAGTAATCCCAAAGAAACCTGAACAAGAAGTTCTTACTGCGACTTCCTGAAGATATCACTATAGAGTTCCTATAGTTATCCGGGATATGACTTGAACAAGAAATACGAAGACACGCCTGCATAACTGCATGAACTAACTGGCTAGTTTGTTACTTCAATCGTTAAGAGATGATCGCGAGTTCATGCTTGTTTTCAATCATTACTGGAAAGTTTATTGTATTATGTGGTGTTCATAGTAAGAGTTATTTCGCATTAAATGTATATAATCACCCTATATAATCACTTACTACATGGCCTGGGGACTACGGCGGCCAAGACTCAAAATCTGCCTATGTGTTGGAGAAGAACGAAATATATGGTTATCACCAATTATGAATTGAGAAACTGCAAACTAATAATTGGAGAAAAAATGCGCAAATTCACTACGACTTTCAGTAAAGGCTGACAATTAACCTTATATTTTGATCCACTGCTTCGATTCATATATGTGTAAGCATAGATTAACGTGTAACGGAGTCCCTAAAATGGCGGATTTACATAAAACAAGATAGAGCCATGATAGAACCATCAGTGGCATTGTTTACTTGACAAGCATAATATATTCAGATTATACATACTTATAGGTATATTTGGAATTGTATCTACTTCAACACCGGTTATCGTCGACTACGATATCACAAACATATAACAAACTTATCAATAATATT
This sequence comes from Gastrophysa polygoni, assembly GCA_963576655.1. NCBI lineage: Eukaryota > Metazoa > Arthropoda > Insecta > Coleoptera > Chrysomelidae > Gastrophysa > Gastrophysa polygoni. Next base: position 30,515,689 of record OY755084.1, on the reverse strand, counting down.
ACTGCTCTCTCCTATAGGTACCTTCTTGACCGCTGGAAGAAATAAAGTTTTGATTGTATTCATCATCAAACTTGATTGAACATTGTTCATATCTCAATATTTCTGATGGTTTAACGAATTACTACTGTTGCTGAGATGACAATATCGTCATCTGAGCTGCATACGTAATATTCCCTTATAGTGATGAGATATTTGATGGTTCAGTCATTGGGAGATACACTCTACAAGAAGAACAAGAAAATCACAGAACAAGGATATGCCATTGGAGAAGCAATGGGAGCCATGTTATGTAATTTTTGAACAAATATAAACTGTTGGAATTGACGTGTGATAAGGTACAAGCTGATTTTAACTCGAAAGTATGTTTTTCGCTGAAAACAATTTTTTCAATAGGTACCCCGTATATAAACCTTGAACAAAAAATTGAATCCTCCAGGGGTTTTTACGTTGTCTGATCCTGTTCGTTTTTGATTGGAACCAAAATATAATGACCGGTGGACTACCCTGTCAACGTTTCCACAACACAATTTACAGGCATCTCGAACATCAAATGATCAAAGTCAATACTCGGATTTGGGACACTTCCTATAACTGAGTACCTAGAGCACGTTCCGTGCGCTTAGACTATCCACTGTGTAAGGTTCGGCTACTTTCATCAGTCTATACTGAGGTCTAGAATGAAAATATGTATAGTATATTTCCTAAACTGACACACAGTGCCATAGTTTTCATATCATACTGAAATCAATGTATATTATATGTGTACAATAGGACAACGGGCAAGTTACAATAGGTCAAGACTAAGTCAGACTAAAGGAGGGTGGAGATTTCAGTGGGTACCTATACTCAATCTGATTATGGCGACCTCCGCACTCTCACAGTCCTCTGTGATGTCCATAAAGGATTTCAACCACCTTCCCGAAAAAAAAAATGCATAACAAGAATCTCCAGATATAATTTATCGTGGGCATTTACAGGGTGTTTCACGATGAACGTGAATTAAGCGTTCCTGGCTAACGAAACAACGGATGAAAATCTGGATATATACATGAATCATTCATTCATTCATCTGTGAAATATTTTCGGTGATGCGACGTCACCGCTTCTACCAGAAATCAGTAGCAACTTCGATTTTTCGAATGAAACACACACATATCATATTATTGATCCTTGTCATATTTTCAACAACTTCATCTGTTATTTCCCTATACCTATGTATGACCATTCTCGAGCTGAAAATTATTTTCTAATTTTTCATGTCCAACTATGAATTTCCAGGAATGTTGTTAATTATGGACTGTGAGGTACTAAGACGTTGAAATTCGAAACATAGTGGGCTGATATGAGGCTTTTCACCCCAGAGCCAGATTGATTATTTCTCATACAGGGTGGTTGAATATCACAGATGAAAAACTGACTCAAAGTCAACTGGACTGGTGGTAAGCCCTTCTGGGGTAGACGTAAGCACAGTAACAATACTTTTCAAATGCACATCACCAATCGATTTATCGCATACAGGGTATCCAGAATTCAATGACTACATCATCATTGAATAACATCATTTCCATGATAGAAAAAGTTTGTTTTTTCAAATGGGGCACCTTTTATTCCGAACGCTTTTCTTGTTTGATCCGAGAGAAAAACAATGTTTCGGATTCTGCTGAAAATCATATCAAAATAGATTAACAAGAAAATCGTTGGAAATAGGTATATGGATAATTATAGCGAGTTCATACAGAATCAAATTGTGCATCCGACCATATAATTACAAGATATCACATTTCAGTTTCTTCAAGAAATCACATCGAAATAGAAGATATGGAACAAGAAAACCGTTGGAAATAGATATGGGGAAAGTTATAGTGGATCGATGCAGAATTGAATTTTGCAACCGACCATCCAATAAAAACTTTTGAAAAAAAAAATCAACTTCTTCAATCATGAAAATGAAGTCATTGGTCATCAAATTTTGGATACTCTGTACGCGATGGTGAAATGTGGATTCCCAAAGTATCACTTCCGCTCACTTCCAGTCGAAAATGGATAAAAGGCGCAGTGTTGGAAATAAAAGGCTACATTTTCAAAAACTTTCAAGATAATCAAGATATCTGAAGAAACAGTTGAAAATAGGGAAATGTAAATGGAGTAACATACCGGGTATTCCATTTGAAATATGGAAGTTGATGGCGACATCCGGTAAAATTGGAAGTGGTATGACCTTGAGAATATTCAAAACTGAAAGAGGATGCTGAATAAACCTGAAGTCCAAAAAAAATAGAGATTTAAACCACGAAACCCTCTAACTAACGTCTACCGTGAGAAACCCTGTATATAACACACTGACTACTACTAACTAGCCCGTAATCACGTGATTTACTAGTAGTAACAAAACAGCCAGCTTTTCCAGTGCCTCAGAGAAGTTCCAGATTCATCAGTATTATATCACCCTGTATATCAATATCTTGTTTTCCGGATTAATCATGTGAAAAAACGTTTGTGTGAATCAACGAACAATCAAAGTTATTAGTGAATGATAGGAATTTAGATTAGAATATATCTATGATCGATTAGCTCAGAAAGTAGTTATTTTCAGTGGAATATTCAAGTTTCATATATTTCTTCCATTCATATAAATATAAGTACATAATTATATACATCTCGAACACAAGGAATTGACGAATACAAACAACATATTCAAACATAGGTACTATAGTTGTCATTTTCATATTGCAATGTTGTGAATCCAATTTTACTTCGGAAATTGAAGGATATGCAAAATGTATTCAGATCGTTCAAACTAAAAAAAAATAAATAAATTAAAGAGGATGCTTTGATTCCATTTATAGTGAATAATTTATTTCACCACTAATGCATTTACATACTGCAAAAATCAGTGAAGTATGTGTTTTTTGGGAAATGTGTTTCATAATTATATATACATATTGTTTATCCACTGATAGCTTCACTAACTACAATTCTAGATGATTTTCTGTATCTTGTTCATCATTACTCTCAACATTTTCTTCCTTATTCTCACTCTCTTCAGAAGCCTCAATTGTTTCTTCATTCATTGTAACATTCTCATTTCTAGTACTATTTTCATCATTTCTTTCTTTTACCTTTTCAATTTTCTTAGGTTTCCATAACTTAGCCTTATTAACCAAGTACTTGACTTCTCGATCGAGCGCAGCCATTTTGTCCACAATCATCTTGACTGATAATTTGACAGGCTCGGATTTTTTTGTACTTTCTTGTTCTTGAACAGCAATATCCCGCCATTGAGTAGTCTCTACTATTACCTTGCTCAATGTTTCGATTTCTACATCTGTAAATATGTCTTTTTCAGAGTTAGACTTCGTCAAATTCTTGGCATTTTCTAAAAACAGTGATGACTGATTCAATAAGGTATGAAGAGCCTTCAACGCCTCTGGCCTCTCCTTATGTTCCCAAACCCTGGAGAACATCTCTTTAGTAAGACTATGGAGATCGTCATGCTTTTTCTCGTATGTGTCTGCACTAGCATCGGAACCATCTTCATATAACCATTCGGATATCTCAGCACAAGCGGCCTCAATTTTTTTCAATTCTTCTTGAGTGCTTGATTCTATATACTCCTCTTCTAGTATCTTATTCTGGATATCGATCACAAAACTTTCTAGATTATTCAAGGCGGTCGCTCTTCGGTTAATTTCTTTTTCAATATTTTCAAGATGTTGCAATTTCTTCAGAGAATTAGAGAATTTCGTTTGGTCCAGGCCTTGAATAGATAAAATATTCTCTTGTGAATTTATTGGTTCTTTAATAGTGACTATCTTTGGTTTTAATTCCTTTGTAGCTTCTTTGGCAGTGGCGTTTCCATCAGTTTCGTTAGAGCTACTTTTGGGTGTAGCATTTTCTTCATTTTTGGGTTTGTCGTCAACATTTTCAGGTAATATGCCATCTTCAGTGTTGTCCAGTGGAAGTTTATTATCCTCCCCTCCGAAAAGTTTTGTGATTGTGCTCCCTGAAACAGAAAGATGAATCATAAAGTATCTTATGCTATAGGAGTCTTGAAAAATTTTAAAACACCATTCAGAAAAGTTTAGCCAAGTGGAGATTTGGTGGAGGCATTCTTGATAGGGTCTCAAGTATTCTGCCAAGAGATGAATTACTTGCAGGCCTTCTAAGGTGTAGTTTTCACCCTTTTACGTTTTGAAAAAATTCGAAAACACCATTCAGAAAAGTTCAGCTAAGTTGAGATTCTCTACAGACATTAATGATAGGGCTTTGAAAATTGTGCTGGGGATAGATTATTGGCAGGCTTTCTAAAGGGTAGTTGTCACCTTCCTGAGTTTAGAAAAATTCGAAAACACAATTCAGAAAAGTTCAGCCAATCTGTAGCCAAGGTGCATACATTATTGATAGTCTCAAACTTTGTGCCATGAGGCACAAAATTTGAGAACCGTCTAAGAAGTAGTTTTCGCGTTTTAAGTTTTTTGAAACATTCGAAAACACCATTCAGAAAAGTTCAGCCAAGTTGAGATTTGGTACAGACATTATTGATAGGGTCTCAAGTATCCTGCCAAGAGATGAATTATTTGCAGGCCGTCTAAGGGGTAGTTTTCACCCTTCTGACTATTTGAAAAATTCGTAAATGTACCAAACCTTGATTTGGTGATTGTTGTCTTCCATTCCATCATCACTCATGGTGTCAACAACTCATGATCATGGTTTTCATGCGTTTAATTTCACTCGGATTGTGAAATTCAATTATAAGACTTCGTATTTTGTTTAGCGTTATGACACTTGAACAATTCTTTAAGAACTTTAGTGTTTGAGAAGGTGCATTTGAAATTACCTTCAGTTTATAAATGTGCACTTGATGATTCAGATTACCGATACATATTCAAGCTCAGATCTCACAAGAGTATGTATATAAATGTATCTATATGGTCAATGTCGCGGCCTACTCTAACGAGAAATCCGACGAGCCTGTATATGTGAACCTCGATCTGAACAGTTCTCAATTCTCATCCAACTATTCTCACCAATTGTTTAATCGAAATTGGATGCACATATAACACATATAGACACGTTTTTACAATACTGAAAAATGACAGATCGACTCGATTTTCTATCGATTTTCTCGGCACGATTTCTCTACATTTCATAACAAGATTCAATAATTCCTGATTCTCAACGATACTATTGGGCCACATACGAATGAGTACCCAACATCTTTGTAAAGCAATTGATGCGAGTTGTATATCTTGATATGTTTCCTTCCTTTGAATTTTCATGACCTTTTTTCTACCAACGACGGTGAGTAAAATGTTTCTCACATCGTGCTTACAATTCTATATTTTTCCATAGATAATAGGGAACCCACTAACAGAGAACATGAGCACCGGCTATGTCGGGGCTCGAGGAAAATCGGAAAAACAAGAATTCCTTATTTTATTGCGAGAAGGACAATAGCAGAAAAGTCAAAATTTTGAGGAAAGGGGACAATAATTTTATTTTCACGAATTTTGGAATTAATTTTCTTTCTTCGACACCGAAAAACGTGTTCAGCTCACCCGAATAATTCTGAAACAATTGTCGCCTTCGTCTTCCTATTCTATTCTATTTCTTTTTAAATGTACAAGTAATCAGAGATATCAAAATATGGCAATTTCGGTTTTCGAGGGTGAGGAATTTTTTGATATTTTTCAACACCCTCTAGATCATCCATTCTTTGTCCGTCAAGCATATTCGAAAGAGCAAAAATCGGAAAATTTAGTTGATTTTTTTTTCAATTCCATGTTCTACATGGGCCCCCAGCTTTTATAACTAGGGAGGAAATAGAGAAAAATCAAATTTTCGAAAATTAAACAGAACAATCCACATATCTGTTTTCAACACCTCAAACTGTCCTGTCAATACTAATCTTCACATCCACGTATTTATCCATTTATTTTGATGACGCTTTGAAGAAAAAATTAGAAAAATTTCGAAAAAGGATGGGTTCAATTGGATCCCCAGATCACGGGATGAATATTGAAAAATTTGCCGAATTCTAAATATTTTTATTATGAATTTTCCTGAATCACTTTCAAGTGTTGGGTTATGTGAAATAAAAAAAAAATGTGATCCTTATCAATTTTGTGTGAAAAATCTAGGAAAAAATTGTCATGACTTTCCATCACCTTTAAAATCATATGACTTGAATTGATTGAGGAATTTTGAAAATGATTTAAAAAACTTACTCATCTCCGAAAACCTATATTCTCATAAGAAAGTTTTCACAAATTATAACCTTCAATTATATATTATATATTATCGAACATTGGAGGAGTGGCGGTGAATATTTTATTACTGGTGATACCTATAGGAGTTGAGAAGTAACTTTGGTCAGAGTTATCTAGTGGCGTAGATACAGGAGGTTGTTTCACTTTTCCCGCCCCACTTTCTTCACCACTGGATATTGTTGAATTCGAACTTTCCGTTCGAATCAGAAAAAAAGTCACTTTAGTGAGATTTTGATTTGAGGCTTCGCTTACGAGATGATTGCAATTGAAAAAAGAAACCGACACCCAGCAAGGTAGAAAATTTCAGACAGTTCAGTTGATAAAAGTCGAAAAAAGTGAAACAACCCCCTCTGCATCTACGCCACTGTACAATTTTGATAAAAGTAACTCACGTCAAGTAACGAATATACATTTCATAAGTACTTTTAGTGAATCTGAGTCTGAATCTGGAAGGAAAACTGAACTTCAAAGAATTGTTTCTCCTTTAGGAAGCGTTTTGGAAAAAAAATATACATGTCGACTCATTTTTCGTATGGTCCGTGCGATTTCAGACCTCAACACCCTCTCATTTCGAAACTCACTGAGTGATTTTCGAAATGAGCTCCCATCAAAAATGTGGACTGATATGAATTATTCATATTTTTGAGGCCTATTGTTTGCTGAAGGGTGGAAGTATCGAACACAACTGTTGGCCTTTTTGTTAGAAAAAATAACACCTTGTTTGATTCTGGCTCAGCAACGCAATATCCCATATAGGGTGTTAGTAATTCAATGGCAAATTTCAAAATGTTTGCTTTTACAATTTACCCTGTATTGATATCCGTTAAAGTTTAGAGATTTTATATATGGAGGATCACTTCGAATACTTATATACCAAGTTCCATGGATGTAACCTCTGAAGAAAAATGTCTGTAATGAAACAATTGAACCAAAAGTTGGACAATATATTATCATTCATATTTCTTCTGAGATAATAAGCAGTTTGCAAAAGAATATTCATTTGAATGAATCACTTATATTATTATTTCAAGAAAAAAGTATGTATTATAATGATAATTTTTTCAACTTTGATTTCATTGCTTTCAGGTTGACCTGCGAGCATATTCCTGTAGAAGTTACAATGATCAAACTTTGTACATAAGTATGCGATTGCGATGTGTTCCTTCATTGGATGATCACTTCATCAATTATATGAACACTTCAGATTTTAATATAGAGTAAATCGAAAAAGCAACAATTTCATAATTTTATATTGAATATGTATACTGTATAAATATGAGATATTGCATTGAAATTTTAGCTATGCCTGAGTCCAAAAGGCTATCTTTTTTTTGAAAGAAAAATGTCCGATGGTCATTTTCGAAATTTTGACTCCTTCAGCAAATAATAGTAGGATTTGAATATATTTTTTTTCAGATATCAACATTTCCAAAGAAAGCACGTTGAGTAATATATCGCAGAATTTTTGTTTTCGAGAATCGGGCAATGGGTTTCAAATAGAGAGGTTGTTGCGGTCTAAAAAATATGTGGGAAAAACTTGTACACTGAAGATGAGGTCTGGAAACATGACTTGGAATTCCGTTTTCAAAATGCCCACAAATTATTTGATTCAACTGAATTCTTGGGAATGACGGATCCAGTGTTTATTTAGTATGAACATAATTTTTTTTTGATTTATATAATTATACAGGGTGTCTCAACGAAAACTTTCCACACGGATTTACTGGGAAATGACAAATTATTTTCGGAAACGCTGAAACACGTCGATTTTGATTTCTAGGGGGACACATGTCATTGATGAATTTAGTCACGCAACTTCATCCCCCTGACAGAGGCGGCTACCCCATTGCGAATCATCATAGGGAACTTGGGTCGAGTGATACATCATCTGAAACCTCTCTTCATTCTCTATCCGAACGTTAATTATTTTTTCAAAATCGAATGACTGGTACTTGAGATTAGTATGGTTATAGGTTCAATTTGAATAATCAATATCCTACTTGTTCTTATCGAAATTCAATTTGTTAATTGCTCGAAATGAGCCCCTCCTACCTCCATACAATGATGGAGTCTACTTTCGGAACTATTACGAACGTTTTCCAATACTTCTGGAGTTATGCTGCCGCACTCGTTTACAATTCTACCACGTAGATCCTCTAGTGACTCTGGCGGAGTGGCAAAAACTTTGCTTTTGAGATGCCCCTATAAAAAATAATCCAACGGGTTGAGGTCCGGTGATCTAGCTGGCCACTCAATTGGTCCTCGTCGCCCTATCCAATGATTGGTATATCGTTCATCCAGAAAGTTTCTAACCGCTATTGCATAGTGAGGTGGTGCTCCATCTTGTTGAAAATGGAGGTTGTCTGCCGAATAATCTCCATCGTTTTCGATAATATCCGTTATCATGGGATTGATGGCATTCTCAAGAAGATGTAAAAACATTTGCCCATTCAAATTATCATCTATGAAAAGTGGTCCAATAATATTTTTGCCAAAAATACCACACCAAACATTCAACTTCTGCGGAGTTTGTGGACCTCACGTATTAACCTGGGATTGGTATCGCTCCAGTAGCGGTAATTGTGACGATTTACGTTTCCATTAACAAAAAATGTACTCTCGTCTGAAAAACAAATATTGAAGAGCAAATTGGGATTTGTTCTCAGACGCTCAGACATTTCCTCATAAAACTGTTGACGTCAGTCAAAATCGTCTTCGTTCAGTTCAAGTTTGATTTTGTATGGATGCAATCGATGTGACTTGAGAATTCTCTGAATACTCGATCGCGCTACACCTGAAGCTTCAGCCAAGCTTCGAATACTTTGAGTATGATCCATAGCCACGTGTCCCAAAACCGCTACCTCAACAGCCTCGTTCCTTATCCGACATTCAGGATGATGTTTCTGGTTTCCCACAGATCCAGTTCTTTCGAATTTATCGATCAACGTTGGAACATAGGTATGAGATGCATTTTTCCCTGGATGCCTTGTATTGAAAATTCTAGCTGCAGCTCTCAGACAATCATCACTTTTGTAGTAAAGATTCACTAACTCAATTCGTTCTTCTAATGAGTAAACCATTTTCAGAATACAGAATACAAATCAAATGATATTTCCATAAGAATCATGCAAACTGTGAATTCATTCTGAGAACATACACGCAGGCGAACCATAAAAAAACAGGTATTTTTTGTCTATGAAAAAGTCAACAGAACAAAAACTAAGAATTATGGTTTCCGGGCTTCAGTGCTGTGATAGGTTCACCTCTGTGGAGGAGGTTCCTTTGGACTAATTTGTTTTCGTTTTTCGTGGGGTGACTGGGTTCCCTGACCGGATGGGATGTTGCCATTCTCTATCTGTCCACTCATTGAGTCTTAAAATAGTTAATAAATTGAATTTGAATAAGAACAGGTAAGATATTGACTAATTACATTGAACCTGTCAACAACACTAATTTCAATTACCATTCATTCGATTTTGAAAAAATTATACACGTTTGGATAGAGAATGAAGAGAGCTTTCAGATGATGTATCACTCGACCCACATTCCCTATGATGATACGCAAGGGGGTAGCCGCCCCCGTCCGGGGGATGAAGTTGCTCGACTAAATCCATTACTAACATGTGTCCCTCTAGAAATTAAAATCGACCTGATTTAGCGTTTCCGGAAATAATTTGTCATTTCCCAGTAAATCCGGGTGGAAAGTTTTCGTTGGGACACCCGGTATATTTACGTTTGACATATTCATTTGGGGATTACCAACAAGGACAAACTGAATTTCCATGTGAACTGAATACTTTGTTGAGATTACTTTCAAATCTAGTTTAATGATCTCCTGTTGATATTTTATGCCGAAATAAAATAATAATAGATGTGTTCGTTTTGGAACTATCAACAGTTGTACAGGAGAAAGAGGCAAATTTAAAATGAGTATAGAAATTGAAACTTTATATAACTTTTTTCTGAATTCAATAAGGATGAAAATTTCTGGTGTTCGTATCTACAACTTTTTAGCAAGTAAAATGAAATGCTGAATGAAATACCTAAAGAAAGAATTGAGAATGTACTCGTCTATTATTGCGATGATATAATGAAATAACTTCAGTTTTACTCATATTAGAGTATATATTATATTGAAAGTTCAATATTTTAAATTAGTATAGTAGCACGCTTACGTGAATATTTTGAATTTTCCAAACTGTTGTTTTGTACACTCCTGACCTTATCTATCCTATCTTATCTTCTCTATAGGTAAATGATGTAGTACAAAAGATTTTTTTTTTCATTTTTTGACAACAAGAAAGAAAAACTTATAATGTTCGAGTAACATCGTGTTAGCCAGCGGTGGAATTTTGGGAAAGAAGGAAAGTGTTGGAATTTTTCTTGAAGGGTTGGGTTGTTGTAAGCATCAGGAAAGACTTCACTAGGCAAAGAATTCCACAACTTCGATGTTCTATGATAAATGATGCTTGGTATAGCAATGTTTGACAGGTCTCGAGCCTGACAGTGCATGGGTTACCAGCCTGAGCTTGTCTAGTTTGACTATTAGGAATCGCTCGTGGTGGCATAATAGACGATATATCCCAAGAGCACCGACCGTGGAAGTATCTATAAAAAGGGAGAGATCGCCCAGCTTTCTACAATGTTCTGGAGAAGTCAATGATTTAGTGAGTGTTGTGTCACCGACTAGGCCAATAGCTCTTTTCTGAATAGGATCTAAGAGTTTCAGCGTATGTTTGGGAACTGAGCTATGAACATGTAACCAGTATTCCAGGACAGGTTGAATTCTGCTTTGTAGATCATGAGCAGCTGCTGGGGAGTGAAGTACTTCTTTGCACGGAACAGAAAGCCAGGTTTTTATGAGGCAGTTCTAGCAATGGACCTCACATGATCGTCTCAAGAAAGAGCACTGTTGGTGGTGATACCAAGCATGGATATTGACAACCTCATAGGAATAGTGGTACCCAACATCATCATATTGGGCATTGTATGGTCTGCCTTCCTGGTGAACATACAAGCTTGAGATTTTGTTCCATTGAACTCTACTATATCTTCAGATCCTCATTTCAGAATTTTTGTCAGATCCTCATTTAAAGCATCGACCTGTCTTTGTCTTGCACCTCTGGTCTCATTGGATCAGAGGAGAAGGTGAAATGAAGTGTACTATCATCCATAAAGCTATGAACTGGACTGGAGGTCACATCCAACAGATCATTGATGTGGGGCAAAAACAAAGTTGGTGCCAAGACAGAGCCTTGTCTACCACCAGCATTGATCGTCATTGTATCAGAAAAGGTCCAATCTACCACCACATAGTGATCTATCTGCAAGAAAATTTGATAGTGAAAGACACAGTTGAGGGGCAAATCATATGACGGAAGTTTCATGAAGATGCCTTGGTGCCAAACTCCGTCAAATGCTTTGGAGATATGTTTCTTGATTAACACCTGAAACTTATGTGTCTCCTTTTGACCTCTGGTGACGAAAGCCATATCGCCATTAGGTCACGATTCTTGAGCTCTCTAGATATCAGATGAGCTCCATGTTGATTGCTTTTTCTATTACTTTAGATACTTTAATAGAGATAGTAATGTGGTCAATCTGTAGTTGTTAGGGAGGGTGTTCTTGCCCTTCTTTGGAATCGATTGGACTCTAGCTATCTTCCAGTAAGAAGGAAATATACCAAGGGTGAACAATCTGCAAAGAACTGGTATTAGTTATTAGTTAGTTCTGGGGCACATTTCTAGGCCCCATAGCTTTCTTGATATTGAGGTCAAGCAGAATGTGTCTGATGCATGGATGAAAAGGTCTTGGCCTCATGGATCCAAAGTAGAATTGTCTGCAAACATTTTGGCAAAGGTGTTGGTGATCAATAAAATCTACATATCTGCCTATCTATGGAATGTGAATCTCTTTGAAATTCTCATATATTACTTGAATAACAAACCCCCATAAAGTTAGCAGAACCACTTGCAAAAAAATCGATGAAACCTATTGCAATAATTGTCGAATAATTGTCGAGAATTTGTCGTGAAAGAAAAAAAATTGTCGCGCTCTTAGTTTTTTTTATATGGGGTGGCTCTGCTAACTTAATATTGAGTTAGCAGTGCCACTCACGAATAAACGTCAAAAATCATCACAATTGTTATGAATAATTGTCGAGTAATTGTCGAAGTCCATCTGACGTAAAAAAACCGCAAAAAATCCATTCCTTATAGCATATATATACCTTTTTATGGAATTTCCTGGTTTCTAGGGAAATTTCGCATTTATGGCAACAGCGTATTTGTGTTATGACTTTTTACGTTTTTTCCGTGTCATTAATGACGATTATAAAGTTGTTTAGGAAACTTCCTATGTTCCAGAAGCTAAGTTTTAATGCTGAATAATAAAAAAAAAAACAAATTTCACAATAGTTCAACTACGTAACTTTGTTGATTTGTTACTTTTTCAATAAGAAATCATCTGAACAATTGTTAAATGACCAAAAAGTATATGTCGTGGGGTGTTTGAATTTGCTGAAGCAGAAAAACTGCGTGTGATTGGTAAAATTCCATTATTTTATTCTCTTAGCAGTATCTACGCACTGTATGATTCATTATCATTTTTTGGTGCAGAAATTCATCAACTTATTGTCCAATGACCAAAACAAATTTGTCGTGGAACCTCCAGGTCTTTAGGAGCGAATGATAGAAATATTCCGATTTCTCAGTAATAAACCCACTTAGCTTGGTTAATTATTGATTTTTTCATTCACAAATGAACTGAACAATTGTCGAACGACCGAAATGTAATTGTCGTGAACGCAGAAAAAATGTCGCGTTCTTAGTTTTTTTTATATGGGGTGGCTCTGCTAACTTAATATTAAGTTAGCAGTGCCACTCACGAATAAACGTCAAAAATCATCATAATTGTTATGAATATTTGTCGAGTAATTGTCGAAGTCCATCTGACGTAAAAAAACTGCAAAAAATCCATTCCTCATAGCATATATATATACCTTTTTATGGAATTTCCTGGTTTCTAGAGAAATTTCGCATTTTTGGCAACAGCGTATTTGTATAATATTTCTTTTCCTTCTTCCGTCTCATTAATGACAAATATAAAGTTGTTTGAGAAGCTTCCTATCTTCCACAAGAAAAAAAACTATGTATCAATTATGAATAATGAAGATATTCCATTATCACAATAATCTGCCTACGTAATTTTGTTGATTTGTTACTTTTTCAATAAGAAATCATCTGAACAATTGTTTAATGACCAAAAAGTATTTGTCGTGGGGTGTTTGAATTTGCTGAAGCAGAAAGACTGCGTGTGATTGGTAAAATTCCATTATTTTATTCTCTAAGCAGTATCTACTCACTGTATGATGATTTATTATCATTTTTTGGTGCAGAAATTCATCAACTTATTGTCCAATGACCAAAACAAATTTGTCGTGGAACCTCCAGGTCTTCAGGAGCGAATGATAGAAATATTCCGATTTATCAGTAATATACCCACTTAACTTGGTTAATTATTGATTTTTTCATTCACAAATGAACTGAACAATTGTCGAACGACCGAAATGTAATTGTCGTGAACGCAGAAAAAATGTCGCGTTCTTAGTTTTTTTTTATATGGGGTGGCTCTGCTAACTTAATATTAAGTTAGCAGTGCCACTTACGAATAAACGTCAAAAATCATCACAATTGTTATGAATAATTGTCGAGTAATTGTCGAAGTCCATCTGACGTAAAACAACCGCAAAAAATCCATTCCTTATAGCATATATATACCTTTTTATGGAATTTCCTGGTTTCTAGGGAAATTTCGCATTTATGGCAACAGCGTATTTGTGTTATGACTTTTTACATTTTTTTTTTCCGTGTCATTAATGACGATTTTAAAGTTGTTTAGGAAACTTCCTATGTTCCAGAAGCTAAGTTTTAATGCTGAATAATAAAAAAAAACAAATTTCACAATAGTTCACCTACGTAACTTTGTTGATTTGTTACTTTTTCAATAAGAAATCATCTGAACAATTGTTAAATGACCAAAAAGTATTTGTCGTGGGGTGTTTGAATTTGCTGAAGCAGAAAAACTGCGTGTGATTGGTGAAATTCCATTATTTTATTCTCTTAGCAGTATCTACTCACTGTATGATGATTAATTATCATTTTTTGGTGCAGAAATTCATCAACTTATTGTCCAATGACCAAAACAAATTTGTCGTGGAACCTCCAGGTCTTCAGGAGCGAATGATAGAAATATTCCGATTTCTCAGTAATATACCCTCTTAACTTGGTTAATTATAGATTTTTTCATTCACAAATGAACTGAACAATTGTCGAACGACCGAAATGTAATTGTCGTGAACGCAGAAAAAATGTCGCGTTCTTAGTTTTTTTATATGGGGTGGCTCTGCTAACTTAATATTAAGTTAGCAGTGCCACTCACGAATAAACGTCAAAAATCATCACAATTGTTATGAATAATTGTCGAGTAATTGTCGAAGTCCATCTGACGTAAAAAAACCGCAAAAAAATCTATTCCTTATAGCATATATATACCTTTTTATGGAATTTCCTGGTTTCTAGGAAAATTTCGCATTTTTGGCAACAGCGTTTTTGTATATTTTTTTTCCTTCCTCCGTCTCATTAATGACAAATATAAAGTTGTTTAAGAAGCTTCCTATCTTCCACAAGAAAAAAAACTATGTATCAATTCTTAATAATAAAGATATTGAATTATCACAATAATCAGCCTACGTGATTTTGTTCATTTGTTACTTTTTCAATAAGAAATTCTCTGAACAATTGTTTAATGACCAAAAAGTATTTGTCGTGGGGTGTTTGAATTTGCTGAAGCAGAAAAACTGCGTGTGATTGGTAAAATTCCATTATTTCATTCTCTTAGCAGTATCTACTCACTGTATGATGATTTATTATAATTTTTTGGTGCAGAAATTCATCAACTTATTGTTCAATGACCAAAACAAATTTGTCGTGGAACCTCCAGGTCTTCAGGAGCGAATTTCCCTAGAAACCAGGAAATTCCATAAAAAGGTATATATATGCTATAAGGAATGGTTTTCTTGCGGTTTTTTACGTCAGATGGACTCCGACAATTACTCGACAATTATTCATAACAATTGTGATGATTTTTGACGTTTATTCGTGAGTGGCACTGCTAACTTAATATTAAGTTAGCAGAGCCACCCCATATAAAAAAAACTAAGAACGCGACATTTTTTCTGCGTTCACGACAATTACATTTCGGTCGTTCGACAATTGTTCAGTTCATTTGTGAATGAAAAAATCAATAATTAACCAAGTTAAGTGGGTATATTACTGAGAAATCGGAATATTTCTATCATTCGCTCCTGAAGACCTGGAGGTTCCACGACAAATTTGTTTTGGTCATTGGACAATAAGTTGATGAATTTCTGCACCAAAAAATGATAATAAATCATCATACAGTGAGTAGATACTGCTAAGAGAATAAAATAATGGAATTTTACCAATCACACGCAGTTTTTCTGCTTCAGCAAATTCAAACACCCCACGACAAATACTTTTTGGTCATTGAACAATTGTTCAGAGAATTTCTTATTGAAAAAGTAACAAATCAACAAAGTTACGTAGGTGAACTATTGTGAAATTTGTTTTTTTTATTATTCAGCATTAAAACTTAGCTTCTGGAACATAGGAAGTTTGCTGAACAACTTTATATTCGTCATTAATGACACGGAAAAAACGTAAAAAGTCACAACACAAATACGCTGTTGCCATAAATGCGAAATTTCCCTAGAAACCAGGAATGGATATGGATGGATATAAGGAATGGATTTTTTGCGGTTTTTTTACGTCAGATGGACTTCGACAATTACTCGACAATTATTCATAACAATTGTGATGATTTTTGACGTTTATTCGTGAGTGGCACTGCTAACTTAATATTAAGTTAGCAGAGCCACCCCATATAAAAAAAACTAAGAACGCGACATTTTTTCTGCGTTCACGACAATTACATTTCGGTCGTTCGACAATTGTTCAGTTCATTTGTGAATGAAAAAATCAATAATTAACCAAGTTAAGTGGGTATATTACTGAGAAATCGGAATATTTCTATCATTCGCTCCTGAAGACCTGGAGGTTCCACGACAAATTTGTTTTGGTCATTGGACAATAAGTTGATGAATTTCTGCACCAAAAAATGATAATAAATCATCATACAGTGAGTAGATACTGCTAAGAGAATAAAATAATGGAATTTTACCAATCACACGCAGTTTTTCTGCTTCAGCAAATTCAAACACCCCACGACAAATACTTTTTGGTCATTGAACAATTGTTCAGAGAATTTCTTATTGAAAAAGTAACAGATCAACAAAGTTACGTAGGTGAACTATTGTGAAATTTGTTTTTTTTATTATTCAGCATTAAAACTTAGCTTCTGGAACATAGGAAGTTTCCTGAACAACTTTATATTCGTCATTAATGACACGGAAAAAACGTAAAAAGTCACAACACAAATACGCTGTTGCCATAAATGCGAAATTTCCCTAGAAACCAGGAAATTCCATAAAAAGGTATATATATGCTATAAGGAATGGATTTTTTGCGGTTTTTTTACGTCAGATGGACTTCGACAATTACTCGACAATTATTCATAACAATTGTGATGATTTTTGACGTTTATTCGTGAGTGGCACTGCTAACTTAATATTAAGTTAGCAGAGCCACCCCATATAAAAAAAACTAAGAACGCGACATTTTTTCTGCGTTCACGACAATTACATTTCGGTCGTTCGACAATTGTTCAGTTCATTTGTGAATGAAAAAATCAATAATTAACCAAGTTAAGTGGGTATATTACTGAGAAATCGGAATATTTCTATCATTCGCTCCTGAAGACCTGGAGGTTCCACGACAAATTTGTTTTGGTCATTGGACAATAAGTTGATGAATTTCTGCACCAAAAAATGATAATAAATCATCATACAGTGAGTAGATACTGCTAAGAGAATAAAATAATGGAATTTTACCAATCACACGCAGTTTTTCTGCTTCAGCAAATTCAAACACCCCACGACAAATACTTTTTGGTCATTGAACAATTGTTCAGAGAATTTCTTATTGAAAAAGTAACAAATCAACAAAGTTACGTAGGTGAACTATTGTGAAATTTGTTTTTTTTATTATTCAGCATTAAAACTTAGCTTCTGGAACATAGGAAGTTTCCTAAACAACTTTATATTCCTCATTAATGACACGGAAAAAACGTAAAAAGTCATAACACAAATACGCTGTTGCCATAAATGCGAAATTTCCCTAGAAACCAGGAAATTCCATAAAAAGGTATATATATGCTATAAGGAATGGACTTTTTGCGGTTTTTTTACGTCGGATGGACTTCGACAATTACTCGACAATAATTCATAACAATTGTGATGATTTTTGACGTTTATTCGTGAGTGGCACTGCTAACTTAATATTAAGTTAGCAGAGCCACCCCATATAAAAAAAACTAAGAACGCGACATTTTTTCTGCGTTCACGACAATTACATTTCGGTCGTTCGACAATTGTTCAGTTCATTTGTGAATGAAAAAATCTATAATTAACCAAGTTAAGAGGGTATATTACTGAGAAATCGGAATATTTCTATCATTCGCTCCTGAAGACCTGGAGGTTCCACGACAAATTTGTTTTGGTCATTGGACAATAAGTTGATGAATTTCTGCACCAAAAAATGATAATAAATCATCATACAGTGAGTAGATACTGCTAAGAGAATAAAATAATGGAATTTCACCAATCACACGCAGTTTTTCTGCTTCAGCAAATTCAAACACCCCACGACAAATACTATTTGGTCATTGAACAATTGTTCAGAGAATTTCTTATTGAAAAAGTAACAAATCAACAAAGTTACGTAGGTGAACTATTGTGAAATTTGTTTTTTTTTTATTATTCAGCATTAAAACGTAGCTTCTGGAACATAGGAAGTTTCCTAAACAACTTTATATTCGTCATTAATGACATGGAAAAAACGTAAAAAGTCATAACACAAATACGCTGTTGCCATAAATGCGAAATTTCCCTAGAAACCAGGAAATTCCATAAAAAGGTATATATATGCTTTAAGGAATGGATTTTTTGCGGTTTTTTTACGTCGGATGGACTTCGACAATTACTCGACAATTATTCATAACAATTGTGATGATTTTTGACGTTTATTCGTGAGTGGCACTGCTAACTCAATATTAAGTTAGCAGAGCCACCCCATATAAAAAAAACTAAGAGCGCGACAATTTTTTTTCTTTCACGACAAATTCTCGACAATTATTCGACAATTATTGCAATAGGTTTTATCGATTTTTTCGCAAGTGGTTCTGCTAACTTTATGGGGGTGAATAACAAGCAGGAACCTACACTGAGAGCTCAAAACCATTTGTATGACTGAATTAAAAAAATCTTACCTATTTTGGATAATGGACCCTCTAATTCATCTTCTATTGCAGGAACTGTTTTTTCTACAACCAATTCAACATTATGCAAACTGAGTAAACCTGAGTCATCCATTGCAAAATGTGCTTTTATTCCCTTCGATTCTGTATTTTCCCCTGCATTTTTCTTCAAAGCATCCTCAACACCAGTCAAAACATACTGTGACAAATTAGTTGCTCCCACATTAGCAACTTCATGAAGTGGAAGATAATCCAAATCAGCATAATTTACATTGAAACTGAAATCTGTAGAATGTTTATTGAAAGTAATTATCTTCTTCTGGGGATATGGGTTCATCAATCCAAATAATGTGCGTTTGACTTGCTTAACACCATCATCTGTAGCACGATTGAATGTTACTTGTATTGGAAACAGGACTGCATCTTTTGTGATGAATTTTGACACTTTGAAACCTGTGCTCAGATCAGCTGCTCTATACACTGCTCCCATTGTTGCTGCTTCATCAGTATTCAAATTCTTAGCTAATTCACGGCCTACAGCCTTCTGCAGATATTCTTGAACTTTTGGAACTCTAGTTCCAGCACCCACCAGGATAACTTGACTCACAAGATCTATTGTTAAATGTGCAGTTTTAAGTGCTTGCTCAACAGGATTTTTGATTCTATCGAACAAATCTTGACACAAATTTTCCATTTCTTCTCTCTTAACAAGTATCTTGAAATCCTGTTCATCTAGAAGATTTTCAACCTGAGCATAATGCTCAGCATTAGCTGACAAAATGGTTTTCAGTCTACTGGCTTCTTTGAACAGCTTAGCCATGGCTCTTGCATTGGTAAATATATCAGTTTTAGTTTTTTTCATATCATTGAATTTTTTGGCCAAATAATCCCTAAGACGTACCTGCATTTCCAAACCACCTAAGGTACGATCATAGCCAACACCTAGCACACTTGCTTGTGGCAGTGTTTCCACATATCCTTTCTCCTTTGTTTTTATTGTCTGATAACTAACAAGTGTGGCAGTGGTAGAAGATGCCCCCATATCAAAGAAAATTACATATTGTGAGGTTTCATTGAATGTTTTGGACCTGAATATTCCATAATTTATTGCCACAGCTGTATAATCATTCACTAATTGTAGAACTTTCAATCCTGCCAACTCAGCTGCTTGAAGTAGAGCCTTTCTTTCCACTTGATTGAAAAATCCTGGAACTGTTATGACACATTCTTTTATTGGTTGGTGGGCACCATTCTCTGCAAACTCTCTTGCTTTAACCAGCATTTGAGCAATCAGCTCTTCAGGACTATAGAATGTTTCCTCATCTAATTTGAACAGTATGGTTCCTCTCTCCGTATCTTCAATTATTTCATGATATGGAAATCTCTCCTGATACAGCTTCACTGAAGGATGATCAATTCTTTTACCAAGCAAATCCAACAAATATCCAAAAGCCTGTTTAGGAAATCTCACACCAATATTCAAGGCATCTTCACCAAAAAGCCTTGTATTTTCTCTGAAACTTAGAACTGCTGGAGTTTTTCTTTTCGATTCTTTATTAAGGGCTATTTCCATAGGAACTCCAGGAGACACAATTCCAACCTTCATCCATTCCGAACCTAAATCTACAGACATCACAGCCAAACTGCTTACTTCACAGACCATAACATGATATATTAGCCAGATGACCAGTAAATGAACTCCTCTTTGAATCATGTTTTGCATGTTTCTGAAAATCAGTTGATTAATACATATGTTTATCAAAAAACATGAGTAAACATTGAAATAGTTACCTCACAAAATGTGATAAGGGATATTGATTTTCCTGTATGGTACTCAAATCATTTGAACCACGTCAGGTATTCACACTTTGCTTGCGGTAGCCTAAAAAGAGACGTGTCTTTACATCTAATTAAATTCACGAATCCACATATTGAAAACAGAGACCTACTGACACAGAACAATGACACGAAACACTGACACAAAACATGAACACAGACACATAACAGGAAAATGAGCGGTCAGGTCACAGAATCTCAGCGTTCAGTCAAAAAGTGTACATATATGTTATATCAACATTCCTGCATATGTCATCATCTCAGGGATATCACATTACCGCTGATCTCAAGGTTATCCAGCAACCAGAGTATCAGAGCCACACGAGAATGCTGACACCATCTACACGTGTTTGACGATTCAGCACCTCGAGAGCCTTCCTTCGAGAGACCAGAACGACCACCGGCAGTTCTTCTCAAACCAGTCTCAAGTCAAGTCATACTTTTGTAACAATCTATTATTATTCACATTTTCTTCAATATTGTATTCAATCAAATAAAATCCTTTTTAAAAAGTCCAAAGTGATTTGAGTGATATAACATATATATATACTATCCCATGAATATATATAGATAGATAGTATATGAATATATATACTCTTTGATGATGTTGATCAAATTTCAAATATACCCTATTCCGCGCCTAGAGAAAGGCGGAGCAATCGAACCAATGGAAACACAGGACGATAGAAAACCAACAGCAGTGATCAACTGAAATTGTTCAATAACAAAATTGTACCTTCTTTTGTTGCACATCCAGACGGAAGGATCGCTCTTTCTTTTTCTCATCTTTCTGTCAATGCTCCTCATGAGTCAATCTAGTAGAGAATATATAATTGGCTTTGACTCTTCGCTATCAGTGAGTTCACCATTTTTATCTACATGTTTTTCACTGAACTTGAACCAAAGAATAATTGCTCACACTATATATATATATATATATATATATATATATATATATATATATATATATATATATATATTCTTTGTGAGATGGTTATAAGACTGGTGCACGCACTCTGTGGTTTTGCCGTGTTAATAACTTAAGAAAAATCTCTCGGATTCGCCTACTTGATTACTAATCGAGACGTTCATTCACCTCTCCTCCGCTAGAATCGCTAGTTGTCGCTTGAGCATTGAGTGCCACAGAAGTTTGTTGAAAATTAGTTGTTGAAAATTAGAAGTTGAAAATTAGTGCGGTGTGAGAAGTGATTCAATAATCTATTTAGCAATATTTCCATGAATTATATCATCTCAAGGTTTGAGATGATATACTATTCTAACCGGTAGGGCAGTCGAAGAGCCCCCTTCATCAATCTTTTCAAGCAGTTACGATTCTTGCGAAAATATTGGGAACGAATATATACGTTAGGTGGTATATTTTTTTGTAGATAATATCCACTTTTGACGCATTTTCTCATCTTGAAATGAACAAAAAATGTCTTCGAATATTTTGTTTCGTATATTGTATGAGATAATGAATCGAATGTTCCACATATACTCACTTTTGGTGCTTTAAACATGTGTAGATTAGAGTTTTGAGCCCTTGAGATACCACACAAATGACAGAACCGATATGGGTCCATATCAAAAGTACTAATATTAGAACTAACAGAAACGAGAAAATATGGGAACTGATTGAATACGAAATATAATGTTATTAGTTATTTGTCTCTCAATTGTAATTTGATTTGCGCCAACTAATTTGAAAATCGATTGACAGATTTGTCAATCGCACAAATGACACAAAACACGATACACATTGTGTATTTCTTATTCATGATCGCAGATCGCAAAATAATTCTGACTCCATCACACTCGCCCTCTCTCAGATAATCATTGAAACATTGTCCTCGAACTCGCATTCATTTGTTCATCTCTAGAAAAATTTCTGAAACAAAAGCGCATCAGTAATCACACCATCTTATAACCACCTCAATTCTTTGCTTGACTTGAACGCTTGAACTCTATATATTTCTGTGCATTGTTCATATTTGATATCTGAGATGAGTTGACGATCTTTATCTCTGCCTTTTTCTGGCTGTGTCACCTCTTATTCACATGAATTCAGCGTGTCAGCCACCCTCGAATGAAATTGTCAGCTAGGGGTAGTTTCCACCACAACTCTTTTCTGCAATGCAGCAGATTTTCGATGATGGATATTTTCATATTATGATAGATCCTAACAGTTTGGAACGAATTTTAGCCACTTCCTGATGGAATTGTTATTCTTTTTCTTTCGACATGAATATTATCCACTCCTCACAATAATAATGCATACGATGTACACAATTCCAATAGAATCAATCAATTGAGATCTATGATATCCATATAACAACATTCCCCATGATATTCATAATAACATTCCCTTCTATGAATGATTACGCTATTCCCATCCCGATATTCAATGTGAACTATCTGAATTATTCAATCATTTTTTCGATCCCAGATCCGACGCCCACGGACGTTATGTAGACCATGAAAATTTTAGCTAATACCTTTGTAAGCCACACTCACACCCGTTTCACATCAATTTCATAGTCGTGACATATTCACATTGGCAGCTAGCTTCAAACTAGTCGACGCTGGTGGAAGGAAATAAAAAATAGAAATATAGAATATAGATATATTGACGTTTTGTGTGAATCGAACGAGTTATGTTTAAATATTCAGTATTTTAGTGCCTCCAAATAATATAAGGCAGTTGTTAGCCTACCGAGTTTTGTACTGATAGGTATAGTATGAGTAGATAGATAGATTATTTGACTACATCACATTCATTGATGTAATAAAAGTTTATTACATCAATTCACATACAATGTATATTGTGTAGCAGATCAGAAATCGGGTGAATTTAGTAGATGAGTATATATAGAATTATGAATAACATTGTGAATTCAGTAATTACACATAAAATATTCGAGCAAGTTCAATTTTTTATACGCAATGCATCATAGGTGATGCTCACAACATGAAACATTAAATCTCACAGTTGTTGATGACAATGGATGCATTCCACATCAAATTCAATTTTCTCAGTAGTAGTATATGATTGATGAATTCCCATATCTATCAATTGATGTGGTATGCATGCCTACGAAAGTTTGTGAAGTGATAGTTTACTATACCCAGTGGCGTATGAATGTGAGAGGAGTATAAATAAGTTGAACAAAAAGGAAAGGAAGAGTATATCTTCATACAAAGACAAATCATATTATATCAGATGGCATATTGAGCGGGCGTTACCATATCCGAGTATGAAAGTGATATATAATATTCATTGTATCAAATGCTTTATAGCGATGATAATGTCAGCCTGAGGGCCTACAGCCTGATGGATAGGTGTCACAGGATGTGTGCTATCATCTAGTGTATGGCTCATCATGAATACAAAATTTCATTTGTCTTGTGTCACGGTTATGAGTATTATTTTGATAAATAATAAATTCATTGAAATATGATGCTAACATATCATGGTTTCGAAAACAGATATCATTGCTGCTCTGTATAATCTGTACTTTACTGATAGCTAAAATAATAAGATTTTGAATCAAAAATATTTGACACCCACTTAATAATAATAAAGATGATGATTCAAATTCATATAGTGAATACAAGATTATAAGATGAAGAGGAATATAAAATAATATACCAATAAAATTGGTTGGAAATTAGTATGGCAACATAAACTGCAAGAAATTAATTTATGCAATATTATTGGTAATTGACCTGAATGCAAGAAATTTGGACTATAGGGTAATAATTTAATCTTATGAAAATTCTATAAAAATGAAAACATGTAAAATAAATATAGATGATGAGATAAACAAAGCTGAGGTGACAGAAACTGGAAATTACACATACAATTTTCTTGAAAATAACTGTCTAGCTTGAAAATCAGACAATATGCCTACAAAATTTTGGGTTAAATTTATGGAGTTTTGTTTGAAGTAAAACCACAAAGACAGGCCACTGAGTAGCCAGCACTTTCCTTTTTTAAACATAGATTGATGGACTCCACTTCCCAGTTGTGCCAAACAGATTCTGAGCATCAACATGAAGGGGAAACTGATCAAGCAATTGGTATCAAAAAATAACTCACCCTGGAAATCTATTGAAATCAATCACTTTCTTCAATTACCTATGATTATCCTCGTTTGCTAATACCAAAGATATGATATATACTCTCTACTAGATCGAGTTTGGAGAAAGAGAGAGAGAGAGAGAGAGAGAGAGAGGAATTGAAACGACCATAAGAAAAAGCAGCAGTGATCAAAAATCAGCTGACTGTTGACAAAACATTTTGATCTGTCATGCCCTTATCACATTGTATTGAGAAATACAACATTTTCAGAGATTTTCATTCAAATCGAGTCAATAGTGTGAAATAATTCACTCAAACCTATTGTTTCTGTATATCTGACCAGCACTGTATGAAGGCCACATCATGGTATTTCGTATATTATTTTTTCTTAAAAAAAATTAAGAAAATAGAGTGGTGGACCTCTTCAATGGATACCACTGTACACACAGACATATGTATACCTACATTACGTATAGGCAGTCGCCGAAGTCCCCGTTAGGTCAATGTTCCCGTACATTGTCTCATTAGGTGTTCTCTTTCCATTTGTTATGTTTTTAATTTCACTTCACTGAATGAATATTTGCTTTCGTAGGTAAATCACCCAGTATATTGTGTCATCGATAGTAATAGAATTACTTACATTAGTAGTAATTTCCTTTTTTTCAGGATAATTGTTGCTATGGCTCTACCAGTGAACTACAAACAGGTTGCTGTTCCAATACAGAGTCCGCAGGCAACCAATCGTAAGATTACTGTTGATCATATAATAGCTTACTATCATGTTATTAAATAAATATAAGATAAAGAAATTTCAGTAGTTATTCGATATATTCTAATTAGTGTTATAGAATGCTTAGATTCGCATGTGTATTATTTTATAATGAACTATTTCCTTCAGAGCTTTTGATTCCCAGTACATTCATATTTGATTTGGTTAGGGATGTAATACAACAGTGAATGTACCCCTAATTCAAATCAACAGTGGCCAGAAATAGAAATGTAGCTCCATAGGTGTGAATCGATTTGAAAGTTATTCACTGAGAATCAAGGTATATTCTACTATAGCACTGGAAATACAAAAAGTCACGAAATATAACACCGTACATACATCACCCGGATATTCCAGATCTCGACAATTATTCCATATATATCGAACATTTTCTCTTAAAGTCTGTGACACTGTGGGGTTTACGTTAGTTCATGTTTGTTTGGCATTTTCGAAACTATTTCTGCATATATTAATGCATTTCTGCGTCTGTGTTTCTTGGTGAATTCCTGATTCGATACTTCTCCCTGATATTAAGGCTCCGGCTGTTATGATAACATTATTTATTTGAACTTGACAGAAATCGTCGAGTTTTTCAGAATAAGTGACTACCCTCAGAATCAAGATTGGAAATTGAATGGTTCATCGTTACGAGATTTCCAAACTGCAAATGGGAAAAAATAATCAGTGATTTAATTGTTCGACATTAATGAGCCACAGTTACAATTCAATGACGAAAGTGGATAAATCAAGTTCAGAAGTTGAGTTTCCTAGTGGTTTTCTTTCCTCCAGTGGACGATGAATGGAAAGAGATATTATCTCATGCACTTAATTGAATTTTTCGCCCAGGATATGAAAACAATAGTTCGTTAATGAATAACGAAAGCATCAGTAGTGAAAAAAAAAACATTTTGGCATAAGCATGGGTTCCAAAGATTCCAGTCTCATTCATAGAGCACTCTGTATGTTTGCTTTTGGAAAGCAATCGGAAGGCAAAGTATTTGATATGTCGAATGTCAATAAAAATTTTTCTCAAATTGCAGAAGGAAGTTTGAATCGGTTTGAATCTTCAATAACTAGCGAAGGCGAAACATGCTTCTTTCCTAAAAAATTGCATTGGAGGAGGCCGAATTTTTAATCGAATTTCCAATCAATTTATCACTCCGTTACTATTTCTTCAGTAGTCAAAATCGATATAATAGATCGAAAGCTAGCAGACTGAGATTTGATTCTCAGCGAGTAACCGTGAAAAACTCATGAAATCGATTTTAGCCTTAAAAATTGAACTTAATTTTCTGGTGTTTCATTCCTGTTTTTTACCACTTCTTATAATTTTTGCAAATAAATTGTTCCACGCTTAATATGTCAGATTGCATACTCTTATTTGAAGAAAGAAAAAAAATATTTTTTTGTTTCTCAAAATTTGTCCATTGTTGTCAGATTTAATGAAAAAGTTAGAATCTCAAAAATATGTAGCTTTCTTTTCATGGGTCTCGTCTTGAAATTATTTCAACAGTTTGGCAGAAGGTGTCTCATTATTGAAACATATGTGCTACACTATATTCATTGAAATATATGTTTGAAGTTCTTCATAGAACAATTTTCAAATAATTATAATAAAAAATAAAATGAAAGTATGAATTATAATAATTATTGAATATATTTATATGAAAGAATCTGCTTGCATTCTTCTGAACAGGGACAATAATATTGCTTCTTGTTTAGTTGGTATAGTTAGAACTTGGCATTCACTTCTCAAAACTGAATATGGAAATAGTGAATTCGAGATCAATTAATAAGCACCTGGTGACCAAAAAATTATTTCTGTCTGACAACTTTTCACTGTTAAGTGTCAAGAAAAGAAGCCAAACGATCACAAAGAAAAATATTTTGCATTGTGTTGGAAACGGGAGCAGATTCGTTCCCGAAACGCTCACGCTTTTGATATTTGTTCAAAATATATTTGTCTTACAAGTTTTTTGAAAAACAAGGTGTCACTGACAAATAGAGAATGTCTCTTTTAGGTATCTAAAGGTCAGATTTCACGCGCAGTAACGTTTTGAGGCAGATACTAAATGTTTCTTTACTACAAATATATTTGAATAATTATTATAATTCCTATTTTTATCATTATAAGAACGAAGAGGGAAAATCACAAAAAGTCTAGAAAAATTAATATACTACTTCTCTATTGATCTACAGAGAATCTTCATTCAGCGAGCATTCAGTTGTTTCAGAATACAGTTTTATTTCGTTTCTATAGAATTCTCCTTGAATTTGTTCATAACTTCAATTCTTCAGATAGTTCACCAGTCCTGTTGAATTTTTGATTTCACTCACTCCTAGAGGCGATAGTATTTTTTCAATTAGTGTGTTTTACAAGTTTCAAGAGACGCCTATCTGCCGGTCAGCGTGAGTGTGGTCATGTTACAATCGGAAGGGTCCTGAATGTTATATTTCGATAAAAAAAATGTTTTGAGGTTTCCTAAAATTATTAAAAAAATGATACTTCTGAAAGAACTCTGATAGGAATATAATATCAGTGATTCATCAATCTTTTTTAAGTCATAAAGTGGCGTTTGAATGTCATTTTTGATTCATGCCAGCTTTCTTCTAATTTCACATGTTTTATCATCAAACTATATGTTTTGAATTAGTTGTGTCTATTGACCGTCTTAGTTTGATGTTATTTTCAATTTTTTCAATGTTTCATATAATATATAATTTATTCAATCTATCTGATGTATTCATACAAACACCTCTATTCACATACATATCAAGCTTATTATTTTAAACTTTTTACCCCAGAAAATTTACTACTATATTCCGCTATTATATTTTGTAATTATTTTACCAATTGGTAAATATTTGTTCATTCATTTGCTCAGTCTTGTTTTGAATGTGATCTATTCTCCAACCTGAACTGTTCAGTCATCATATCCATTATGACGATCATATTTTTAAGGATTGTCACTTCCACCTTTTTAACATTTTTGTTCCTTTTCATATTCTTTGTCTATATTTGGTTATCAGTCTAGATATTGCCATATTTTTTTAATTTCCTAGGTATTGTAACATCTAAAAATGATGATCTGTAACAATTTAATGATATTATGCATGTTGCAGTTCAAGCGTTGAGCACTTTAGAAAAATCAGTTTGCTAGATTTTTCCAAAAGCAAAGTGTCACAGTTCGTGGAAATCCATTTCAATGAGTGGTGTGGTAGGCATTGGAAAATTCTAGCAATTTTGTAGATTAGAGCTCATTGCTTCGTTTGTGTTTGTTGTTCAGATTTGCTGTCAGCAGCCGCTCCAATGACTTTCAACATATTGAAAGGTAACTGCCAATTTCCTTAAAATATCCTAACATAAAATGATAAACATTTTTATTCCCTTACTTTTTCGAAAATGAAATGATTCTGAATTTTTCACCTTATGATAAACTCACATCTGATATCCCTATTGGAATCCTCATGATATGTAATTGTGTCCTGAAGAACTCAGAAATATTTTATTGATTCATTACTATCAGCATTGCTTCTATGAGTATTGAGTATTCACAAATGCGTCAATAGAAGTTGCTTCAATTTTGATACATCGTAATTTGAAAATGTTTTTTTTAATAATAATTAATATATACATATACTAACAATCTTTGAAATATTCATGATAATTGATGGTAGCCTCAAATTCTTGAGGGTATACAAATTTATTTTTACTACGCTGAAAGTCATCTCTTCTGTGGGTCTTGTGATATTTTTTCATTTGATTTCATATATGTATAATTTCATTTTGAGCAAATCGAAAATATAACAATGCAGGCTGTATCTTGACGAGTTAACGCGATCTATGAAACTAAGCGAGGTTTTGAGAATATGCTGGATGAGTAGATACCTCATGGAGAATCCATGTAAATATTCTTGTTACTTTGACACTTCCGGTTCCACTGGTTCTAAATGTTCCCCGTGATGTAACCCTTTATTTTGTGTTATTTTCAGATTTCTTCATTGAATTTGCTTTGATATCACGCATTAGATAAACTGAAAAATCTTAAGCTTTAAGATATCTCTATTCAGAAGGTTAATTTCCTATGCCAGTTGCAAGGTAATGAATGTTCTATGCTCTAAATAGGCATGAAATATTTTGATGTAATTTTAGATACATATATTTGTTACTTTATTTTCCAGAAATACTGATACACACAGTTGTGACATTCTAAGTAGGTACTCCAAGATAATCGGGTTGTACAGTGACAACTTGTTGCATGGCTGCAAACATGATGTAAATTCAAACTGCTTCTCAAGATCGAAACTAGGTGGCGTCAGATGCTAGACGCTAGGCGTTAAATGGCGCCTTGCTGATCTCTATGGTTATCTTGGAAACTTTAGGAAACGCGATTTGAATTTGAGTTCAACATGGAAGCAAAACTTGAACTGTTAGCTATCCATCACTGCCAATCAGTAGAAGCCGATTTGAACTTACAGGATCAACGATTGTATCGCCATCTATACTCAAGCGATGCGCCCTTAGTAAGGTTGTTTAACAGCTTCACATGTTTTGGAAAGAAACAATTGCAGAGTTGGTTCATCATTTCTATATCCAACTTGGTTGCAAAGAATATCAGTTTGACAATAAAATCTTACCGCGAAACGGGAGGTTTGGGATGTTCAACCTTGATTATTTTGAAGTACGAGTTGTATTTGATACGATAAGTCTGATGAGTTGAACGATAGGAACAGTACATTCTCATTTACAAACAAAGATAATCATTGAACATCAAAACTTGACGTCGCACAAAATGATTCGAAATTTCAGATTGATCGAGTCACTCTGTGTATGACCGTGTATTGTCGAAATTATCTATAATCTGAATTGGACTGATTAGTTGAAAAAAATTGGAATAAATAAATCTGCATTATGTAATTACGTTACTTTTGTTTTTTAGTATTTCTCAAGGCCATTTAGAAAAACAGGGTTATAATTACATTAGTTGAGAAGGAAACAGAGTTTCCATTCGAAAAATGTGACATTTTCAATTTTTCTCATCGACAAGTTGGACGCACACTTTTATATACCTTTCAAATTATTCAGTGGATATGGGAATGGTGAGTGATTCAAGAGGTCGAATATGTATTTTCTCTCGTAACAACTGAACTCTGAACGGTTCATTTTAGGTAAAGAGCATGATGCACATGTAATAATAATAATAATAATAATAATGATAGGTCTTTATTTTCGAGAAGTACAGAGTAGGTACACTAGAAAAACGCCGAAGATCAGATGGTGTCACTCATGGACATGCGTGAAACCTCTGTTATTCAGAATTCAGATTCAGAATCATGAAGGAAATCTGAAATTGAAACAATTTAAAATGAGAGATATGACGTCATTTCCTGTGAAATCAGAATTGTCGAAATAACAAAAATATTCTAGTTTGGTTCTTCATGAACTCTCCTCATACAGCCATTTTTGAGAATCACGCTACGTTCATTTTCCGATTCATAGATTGCGTCAATTAAGATACACCCTGCATATAGCTCATCAGAAGATAAAATTTGAGATAATCTTCACAACAATGATTATACAAAGTTGCAGATTAGTTCAACATTATTTACTAACTTCAGTCACAATGGACTTCTACCGTAGTTTAATGGAATTGCTTGTGCATGATTGAATGAGTAGATGATTTGTTGATATGCAATGGATTTCGCTAGTTTCCATTCGTATTGCTGGTTAATGAACTATATGGTGATAGAAAGCAATAGTGGTTTTCTTATCGAGAATATCTCAGTAATTTATACTTGGCTAGCTTAAGTTATTTTGTTGAACGTCTCATTCGACCTTTACATTTACAGATCATTTAATTTTCTTGGAAGTATGCAACTTGCATTCCCAAGTGATATAACTGTTTTTCAAAAATTAAGTGATTGGTTTTCACTAATGAAACATTCTTTTAGAACGGTTACGTGCTTCTGGAGGCTCTGGTTCGAATGCTAATGTAAGTATCACGTTCATTTGTGTTACTGATTTTGATAATTGTTATCATTTTATTGCAGAAAGAAACTAATCCATTCATTTCTACACCTAATGGTCATTCTGGGTTCATACCTCAAAAAATTGGTAAAAATGCCACAGTAAGTATTTCATAAATAATTGAATATGGTGTCAGGAGTAGGTGTGTGTGTCAGAAATATTATGATTTTATATGTATTTCAATATGTGAAGCTACTTCAGGATATATTGAAATGAAAACATGTGAAAAAATTAGTTTTTGATTTGATTTCTATTTTTATTTCACTAATAATTTTTGAAAATGAGGTACAAGACGCTATTGGAATCAGTTATAGTCATCAAAATCATTCGATCGATCTGAACATTATGAAACAAACAATCTCGTTCAACAGTTTTCAAAAACATTATCTAAGATCAGATAATTGTTCTTTCTGGTGTTCAAATTTCGTCACTCTTGTCACATGGGCAATGAGTAAATTTCTCTGCTTAATATGGCATGCTTCCTATGATAACATGCCTGAATGATCAAAAATTCTTAGTCGGCCCCTTCGTTAATGATAGCTCTACTCATGACGGTTTTGAAGGATAATGCTCTGAGAAATTACGAAAATCGAATCATTGAATTGAATGTGAAATCGATATCTCACATTCAACATTCTTACTAATGATTGTCTCAATAATTGTCTCTTCAACATACTTTTTGCGTTTTTTATTTTGTTGAAGAGTGATTCGAAAACCCCGAAACCTCCAAAAGCGCCAGAGAAGCCTCTTATGCCGTATATGAGATATAGCAGAAAAGTATGGGATGCTGTGAAAGCACAAAATTCAGATCTGAAGCTATGGGAAATTGGAAAAATAATCGGACAGATGTGGAGAGATCTTCCTGAAGAAGACAAAAATGAATTCTTAGAAGAATATGAAACCGAGAAGGTTAGTTTGTCCTAATAATAGAATCCAGAAATTGAATCAGATATATTTCAGGTTGAATATGAGAAAACTTTGAAAACATATCACACTTCTCCTGCATATTTAGCGTTTCTCGCAGCTAGGACGAAAGGAAAAGCTGGTATGTATCAATGATTGTGGTCTTCATAGTATAAATACATGATTTTTTTTTATTACAGAATAAGGTAATTTCATTTTGAAAATCCCAGTTTTTTTTGAAAATACTTTGTATTGAGATATGGTCTATAATAGGTTCATAAATTTTACAGACTGAATATTTGTAGGCTGATACATATGCATTTCTCATTTATTATTTGTTATTATTACATTATATCCACTGTACATTCAATGAATTCTGGTTCCATAATTGAAATTAAGCGTTATCTGATGTAATGAAAATGGATCGCTTTTCGTTAGTCTAGAAAAAGCTCTGCATTACTGATTTGAATATTTTTTTAATTTTGTTGTTTTTTTTTGTTCTGGTGGTGATACCAATGGAAATAAGGAAAAACTCAAAGGAACAGCCTAAAAATATATGTATGTAATTTCGAATGGAATTCGCCACAGCTCTCTATTCTATGCTGCTGAAGATCACTTCGGAATATTTTCAATAGATGGCGTACGTGGCCAGGGTTGCCAACTGGTCCAATATAGAAAAATTGATGTTAGTTCGTATTTTATGCGCTGTCGTAACGTTCATCTGATCGAGATCAACATATAGCTATTCCAAATTTCCAAATTTATTTACAAAAATATTTCTTTTGCGACAGCAACGCGCTGGGTACCAGCTACTAGCTCATAATTATTGGATCTGAATAGACGGGAAGACATCGTGTAATAAGTATGGTTGATCAGTGATACATTCAGTACAATGTATACTGGGTATTTAATTATACTGACGGTCCGAGTTTTTGTCCATCATGTACAACTAATGTAAAAGGGATGAAGAGGATTCGGGTATTTTTGATTCGCGTTCTTCCAATCATCCTCTCACCTTTCCCAGTTAGCACGAATTTATATATGGGATCGGTCATATCTTTTGAAGACTAGAACGGGCAAATGGAGAAGATATCAAATATGTGAAAAAATACTACATACAGATGTTTTGTTCGTCTTGCAATTCTAAGATATCTTGTATAATCCAGAATAACTTTGAAATATGACCAGTAGTTGGATCTGTATTTTCGAAATATGATTTTTGGTATCTAAATTCAGTAGCAACGGAGATATTAGATTTTGCACTACTAATTTCCTCCCTATGTACATATAAAATTATCCGTTCGGTTGTCAAGTGAATTCCTCATTTCAATCAATGGTATCTCCAATAATTTATCATGTTTTCAGGTGCACAAGGTACAGATGGAGATACTCATGAACGCCAAAGTAGTTCATCCAAACAGACTGCTGCTGATAGGCGAATCGACATTCAACCAGCTGAAGATGAGGAAGGTAAAAAACTATAAGATGCAGATAAATATCATTTTCCACTACTAACCTGAGAAAACACCATTATTCAAGGAATTCCTCTAATGAAATGTGATACTTTTTTGACCTAGGTGATTAATGATAAAGAAATTTTACCTAGGTGAATAATGAACTGCATAGCATCGATGATATGCTGTATACAGTCGTAGATACCGATGCCTATGAAACCAATGAAACATTCATTATCAACTGAAACGTAAAAGAAATATAAATGAGACTGAAATTCACTACAGCCCAAAGCAAAGTGTCACAAATCATACGTAAGAATACCTTTGTTTTAAGATTGATACGATTTATTATGTACATCAGTTCGATGGTAGCGGTAGCATTCAAGATGTTCATGAGGTTTGGATATTTAAAATCATTTCAATGAACACTCTATATTTGCCATATACTTGCAATATTCATCAGTATCGATATTCTGATTCCGATAAATGTCCGAATGCATCTCCAGTCTGTTTATATTTTAAAAATATAGGTAATGGCATTTCTCTTTCAGTGTAAATGAAAATCGGATTTAATAAATCATGCTGATATTTCAGTGTTAGTAGTGGATGAAATATTATACATACCTCGGGTGAAAATGCTATTATATAGGTCGCACATTATACAGGGTTGGGATGATGTATGGAACCAAGTGAATATCTTTTAAACGAACAGAACGATATTTATGAAAATTTGCAGGCAAGTGCAATGGAACAAAATGCATCTGATGTACATTTTTTTGTTAATAATATACTTCCGGCGTAACCGGAAGTGCCATCAACTCATTTAATTTAAATGGAACACCCTATATATTTTCACAGATTTTGAAAGAGCTTGTCATTTTGAATTCATACATACTGAGGTTAGTGTAGAAAAATTGTAAAAACGAGGAATAACTCACTGATAGTTGTACAATGGGTGTACATTTCATTATTGTAGAATAATGAGAACCAAAATTACTTCAAATGTTCAAAATGCTCGCCGTTCACTTGCTGACAATATGCCATCCTATTAACAAATTCTCGAGTCACTCTGTCCAAGACTTCTCCACGTTTTAGTTCACATTCATCAATAATTCTTTTTCTCAATTCCTGTAAGTTTGTTGGTCATCTAACATAAACACGCCTTTTAGATAGCCCCAAAGAAAAAAATCTAACGGGCTAAGATCCGGAGAACGACCAGGCCACTCTATGAATCCTCTACGTCCAATCCATCAATTTGGAAAATTCGCATCCAGAAAATCCCTAACCCGTCTATCATAGTGGGGAGGTGCTCTATCTTGTTGAAACCAAACATTTTGTGGTAATTGCCCATTCTGTTTAGGTGCAGGAATAATTTCGTTATTTAGTAGATCCAAATACTTCTCACCATTCAAGTTTCGTCGATAAAAAAATGGGCCTTTTTTCGACAATTCCCATCCAAACATTTGACTTGGATGCTGGGTATGTGCTTCATGAATCCAATGAGGATTCTCATTTGACCAATACCTTGAGTTATGGCGGTTAACTGTTCCATTCAAACAAAAAGTTGCGTCATCGGAAAAAAAACTATGTTAGCAAAATTTTCGTCGACATTACCAACTGTACCTTATACGGAACCCCCATAAAGTTAGCAGAACCACTTGCAAAAAAATCGATGAAACCTATTCCAATAATTGTCGAATAATTGTCGAGAATTTGTCGTGAAAGAAAAAAAATTGTCGCGCGCTTAGTTTTTTTTATATGGGGTGGCTCTGCTAACTTAATATTAAGTTAGCAGTGCCACTCACGAATAAACGTCGAAAATCATCACAATTGTTATGAATAATTGTCGAGTAATTGTCGAAGTCCATCTGACGTAAAAAAACCGCAAAAAAATCCATTCCTTATAACATATACCTTTTTATGGAATTTCCTGGTTTCTAGGGAAATTTCGCATTTTTGGCAACAGCGTATTTGTATATTTTATTTCCTTCTTCAGTCTCATTAATGACAGATATAAAGTTGTTTAAGAAGCTTCCTATCTTCCACAAGAAAAAAAACTATGTATTAATTCTGAATAATAAAAATATTCCATTATCACAATAATCTAATAATAATAATAATCACAATAATAGGTTTCATCGATTTTTTTGCAAGTGGTTCTGCTAACTGAAAAATCAGTTGAGGCAATAATAAGTAACATAAAACTGGTCAGGCATATATTTCAGTTTACATAGTTTGCAAAATGAAGGTCATAATTAATCATATTAAATCTAAGCTTGTAAAAACAAAATAAACAAAAGATATTTTCAGCAATAACCCATGAGCCCATGGATCCATACATAATGATATATTGCAATCCAACGCGGTGCAATAAAGATACCTTTCTTCAGGCGTTATTTACTGAACAGAACAATTTCAAATGACATCGACGTAAAATATTAAATGGGAATGAAAACGGCCATCAAATAAAAATGCAGGTTCACAATCACATTATCGATTTTCTTCTAGATCAAGATGACGGCTATTCTGTAAAGCATGTAGCTTACGCGCGGTATTTGAGGAACCATCGTTTGATCAATGAAATATTCTCGGAATCCGTGGTACCGGATGTCCGATCCGTTGTAACGACTGGACGGATGCAAGTACTAAAACGGCAAGTGCAATCATTAACTATGCACCAGAAGAAGCTTGAAGCTGAACTGCAGCAGATCGAGGAGAAGTTCGAAGCGAAGAAGAGTAAATTCGTTGAGAGCAGCGAACAATTCCAGGAAGAATTGAAAAAGGTGAGTCAGGAAACTCTCACGTATCGGAGAAAACTATCATTAGAGGTATCTTCAAAAGCTCAGTTGGTAGAGCACCTGTCTGGTAAACATGGGGTCAAGGATTCGAATCCCGATAAAAGAACAATTTCATTTCCATATCCTGGGATATGTTAGCTGAATCTCATTATTTTCAAATTAAATATACATGGAGGTCGAGGTTACAGTAACAACAATTCACCTTTCGATATGTATGAGATATGTTCTTTTCAAAACGCTCCCAAAGGTAGATACAGTCCTTCAAAATTCAATTTTAAAAATGTTCTCCTCATTACTCTCAGGACATCGGAGCGTTTTTGACTAGATTTTATACAAATACTTATAAAATGGATATTCATTACTTCACGTGAGTAACTTTTGTCAAAAACTGTCCAGTGGCGTATATATAGGGGAACTAAAAAAACAATACAGGAGACTGCATTGTTTGCGTTTTAGCCCGATCAGTCATCATTCAATTTTTGTTTTTCATCTCTTTTTCTAAAAATGCATACTTGCCAGACTGTACGATTTTTCAAATACGTTATGATATCTCATAATGGGTTGAATACTTCAAACTGATTCAACACAAACAATATAATATACACTTTTACCAAAGTATAATTGTTTCTTATGATTCCCATTCTATGAGTTATAGTCCTATTACTTAAATGATATTTATTTCAATAAAATCAACCCAAACTTAGAACTTTTCAACATAGAGATCATCATTTTGGCAACGCCGCACTGGCAAGTTGTAGGAGATTTACGTCCCATAATGAATCTATACATTGCGAGGTTGCCTAAACGCCGTTGTCGTGTTAGTGGTAGAATTAGTCTTTTCACCTTTTTTTTTGTGAGTTTTGAACATTATTATTGAGAAAATTATGGTTAATTCGTGTATTGTGTGCAAACGGGTGGATCATCTGAACCCAAAATTAACTTTTCATCTGTAAGTAAGGTTATGTTATAGTGTATTGCTTCAATAGACAGAGGCCAGTTGAAACCCCTGCTCTGCCTCGTGGATAATTGGAAATTTCGTTCATTCACCTCTTCAATTGATTTACCGTTCATAAAAGAATGCTGGACTTGTTCATTTAGGCATTTTCAATTGAGAAAACACTGAAGAACAGAATGAGAAATCGCTTTCCATCTGATCCAGTACATATAGTCATATGTACTAATTCCAGAATGGAATGATTTTATACAACTCATAACGTGAAGAATTGAAACGTATACCAGAAAAAAGAGATTCATAATTCATCTAATGAAATACTTTTCAGTATTCACTTTGTTTTTGGTGTTATTGTTATGTATATATTCTCTTGCATATGCTTATATACTGTACTGTTCCTTTAATAAACAACGTTTCTTTGGATGATAGGATAATCAATATAGGCATTTGTTGGAATTGTTTTTGGAATTGGTTCTCACTTGAAAAAGAAAGTATACATTGATTTGTATCAATTTTGGTTTTGGTATCATCAACATTTCTTCCGATTTCGACAGTCTCATTTTCGATTTGATTGTATAACTTAGGTAAGAAAAAACATGAATATATTATAAATTCATGAAAATATGTAAATGTAATTTGGAAAAAAAAATGTACTTACTCGTGATACCGGTATATTTATATGTAATGCAGTCTAAATTTGTATTTTTTATCATCCCTCCATTTGTGACGCTTGCAAGAACATTGCTGAGTATTTTTCGTGCAACCCTACGAAGGTATTTTTCTCGAGGAATGAAGAAAAAATTATTGAATTTTGATTTATTCAATTCGAATGCAAAACTAATAATCGAAAAGTGTCGGCGGTGAGCACGCCACTGGCTATGAGAAGGCGATCAAACACACATTGTCGCCAAATAGCCGCCGCCGTGCATTTGTCTCTCTCGCTCTTTGTCTTTGTCTCTCGTTTTATCAATGAAACATTTGGTCTCGTGTGTTTCAATGTCTTTTGAAACCAAATCACAAACTGTTCTGATGACAATCATCTCGTTAACGAAACCTCATATCAAATATTTATAAGAGTGCCTCATTTGTTCTGAATTGAAGTGTATGCCAAAATTGGGCGGGGAGAGTGAAATGACCCTCAGTCGTATCTACGCCATTGTACAAAAGTTACTCACGTCAAGTAACGAGTATCAATTCCTCAAGTATTTGTACCAAATCCTGAGAGTTATGGAAAGAAGAAAGTTTTTCAAACTGATCTTCGAAGGGCTGTATCTTCCTTAGGAATCGTTTTGTAAAGAATCTTCAATTCAATAATATCCTTATGTAGGTCTTGAAAAGTAATGGCAATTTTGAATGATATTTTTCTTTCTGTCTCCGAATGAAGTCAGTCGAAAATTAAAAAAAAAACTCAATTTTCCGTATTTTCTTGTAATCTCACCAAATCTGGTCAAAAACGCTCCAATGTCCTGAGAGTTATGGAAATAAAAGAAGTTTTTCTGAATATTGAAGGGCTCTATCTACCTTACTTAAGAAACGTTTTGTAAATGATCTCCAATTCTGTAGGTCTTGAAAATCAATGACAATAATTTTTTTTTCTGTCTTCAAATAAAGTCAGTGAGAAAATGAAACAAAATCGCAATTTTCCGTATTTTCGTGTACATCTCCTGGAATATTCAATAAAAGTTCAATAAGTTTGCAAATTTCTTGACGGCATTTTGTTGGTCTTCTGATTTCGTAACTTTGCCTTCGCATTTGCATTTTGAACTTTGCTGCATCTTCTAAGGTTCCCGAGATGTTCATGCATTCAATCGATTTTGTAACAGCCGATATATCAATATGACTTTGGTTTAATAGCATTGCAAACCAGCAGTGGATGATGAAACATTCCAGAAAATAGTTGAGAGGCAATATGAGATTCTGAAGAAAGACAGGAATAAGGGACAGGAAGATTCGAAATCTAAAATGGAGGAGAATGGAGAAAATGACACGCCAACAGTTATGGAGACAGAAGTGAATGGAGATACAAATCAAGATTTACAATAAATGTAATGTGTAAGAATTCAAAAAGTTATATTGATTGATTAAACAGTAATTGATTGCAACACTAGCATGACTATCCATACCCCATGTCCAAGCCACATCTACTATTTTTATCTGAAGTTGTGAATTTGACGAACTCAAAGGTGCAGTGAGTACAATTACCTATTCGAAAGTCTTGAAATGCATAGCATCACTCTAACAGACCTTCAGATTGTGATCAGATGTGTTCAGATGTTATGTGAAACCCTGGGTCTGAACCATGATTGAATAAGAATGGTGAAGGCACTGATGTGCTTCTGTTTCAACCAATCCATTTTGCTCCAACTGATGTAAGAGCCGCGCATTATTCTACAGCCATATTGCGTTTCAAACTAATCTGTGGTGTGAAACAAATGTTTCGATTTTACCCATTCTAAATTTCGTCATGATTTAAACAAACATATAACAATTTAATTCTTCTGAATACTCGGGAGTCTGTTGATGTTTCAATGTTGTTCAAAGTGGTGCCCTCTTCAGGAGCAACTCCAATATTAGCCGGGTAAAGCGATTCAGTTCAACTTTTTAACGTTGCATTGAATAGGAATACGTGCACCAGACTATTTCACAGTCTTATCATGATCTGACCAATAGACTGGTGTTCCAACTCTCTATCCCCAGCCACCAGAAAAAACTTCAATACTGCACTAGAGGGCGTTACCTTTGCTAATCCCGATTTGAATTTGAAATTCAACACGAAAGCAAGAATTGAACCGTTAGCTATCTATCACTGTAAGATTTTCGCGCGTCATTATCAGTGAAAGCGGATTTGACATTTCCTACCTTGCTTCCGAACAGACGTCCATAACCTCAATATAAGATTCAAGGCTAAATTGACACCACTTGAGCATGAAAACCATAGATATGATTATATATATCCCCTACTAGATGCACCCTTGTCCCATCGACTTATGAACGAATTCGAGAAAGAGCCAGCAGAAATAATCGTCTGGATGTGCATGAAAGAGAGGTGCAATTTTGCAAACTGTGAATATCACTGCCTTTCTCTAGGTGGGAACTAGGGTCTGTTTGAAATTAGTTCAACATTATTCAATAACTTGATAGTAGGACGGATATACATTCTGACCTTTTCTGAATATTAGTCCAGCCATAGGATGAACACCACCTCGAACATAGTTTTAAAATCCTTCCTCGACTTGATGGGCTGGACCGGATGAACCAGATGAACCAACTAGGATTATTTACCAATTTTCTTCAGCTAGTATACTTGAATACTCATTTCTGAATATTCTTCTCAATTCATCTCTGATTCTCAGTCGGTAATAAAAATATCTTCGTCTCAAACCAGTTGATTCAACTTGGTGAATATCTGGAACACCAATTTCTTCGATTTTACTCAAGAACATACCTACCGTACCAACATTTCCTACCGTAAACATAAACAAGTATGAAATTTTCTGTTGAGACTTGGTAGAAGCAAAGTTATCTCTTTTGAGTCAATTTGATATCGGTGATAAAAGTTATGATGAGCCACTGTTGAGTGGAAGGCATGAGTTGGATTTTAGATCCGAGTTGTATACAGGGTGTCCCGAAAAGATACCAACAAACTTCAAGGGGTGATTGGGGACATCAGAACAAGCATTTTTGTTTATATCAACATATATCCGCAAATGAGCTGTTCGGTACTTATTATACTGCGCAATAAATAAATCACAGTTTAGCCATCAATCTTGCTTTATATATTACGTTGAACATTTACTTCGATGCAAAGATTGCACCGTCGGGTCATTGACTCGCGAATTCTGCGGGGTGGATCCCAAGGTAATTTTCGAAATGTTTATATAAGGAAATGTTTTTGCAGCTCTTGGTCAACTAAATGAAAAACCGAGTAAAAAAACTTCCAAATATTTGCGTATGATTCAAATATTTTTTTTGCTCTACCACCCAAACGGCTCATATGCTGATATATGTTCACATAAACAAGAATGCTTGTGTTGATGTCCCCTATTACCCCATAAAGTTTGTCGGTGTCTTTTCAGGACACCCTGAATGTGACAAAACGTCGTAATGAAACAGAATTCCTTGATTGACCTCTTTTGTGGTGATGATGCCTCTAGGATGCCTCAATTCAAATGAAACACTATTTATCTACTTGTCTTGACATACTTGACATCTACGTCACAGATAATCTGATAATCTCGTAGACTGAAGGAACTTTCCTGTAGCGTGGGTATATTGTCACCAAAAATACTCTGGAAAGTATCTCATCGCTTTTTTGTTGTTACTTATTCCAACATCTTGCAATAATTTGTTTTTTATTGGATCACTTTTCATTGCTATGCCAGAACTATCCACACCCATTATCATTGTTTTGTAGTCATCAGGTATACCAGCAAGTGTTATAGTTCCTATCCACTCATATCTTCCACTTCGAATCCCAAACTGTTCAACTTGTGAGCTGTGGTAACTGTTGTCTACAAAATCATCAACTGAAATGCAATTGTTCAATTAAAGGTTTAATGAAAGGAACTTTTCTGGTTCTGGTTCTCAAATACGGTCTATAGTTCATCGCAATCTCCCATGATACTATAACTGAGAAGGTAACCCACGCGCATGTTTTATTTCTGTCTCTCTTGCACAGTATACGTTACTCCGTGACAAATTTCTGTTGGCGCTTCGAGGTAAAGCGAACATTTCAGTGCGTTTATCGTTTTAAAATGTGTTTTTTAGTAGTGTCGGTTCGAATAATTTTGCTCAATTCATCTATTCGTTTATTTATATTTCATACTGAGAAACTATGGTTCATTGTGCTGTAGTGGGTTGTTCCAGTAACAATAATAAAAAATGTAAAACTGCATCGACATGTCGTTACTTCACTCGAACATCGTTACTTTACATCGAAGAAAACTTGCGGTTTGTGGGCGAAAAATTGCTTCCAGAAGAACAAGTTCAATGTGAAAACAGCCAGAATATGTTCGAAGCATTTCTCAGTCGACGACTATAGATTGCAAGAAAAACTGTTAGAATTACCTATTCAGAAATGGAAATTGAAAGTTGATGCCATACCTTCCTTAAACATTCCAATACCATCAATGAATCCAATTGTTACGCAAAAAAAGCGTGAGAAAAGAATAGAAAAAATGTATTTCAAAGTAAGAATATTGAACAAACCTATCAAAGAAACTTCTACAATATTAAAACGCAAGATGACAAAAATAGTGAAATGAAATTTTGAATTCATTACCTTAGATTTTTTGGGATTTTCTCTCTCATTTTAATGACTATTAGCAGAGAAATTCTCTTATAGGTATCGTAAGTGATCCAAAATTGTTTTATTTCGAATGCATTGACATCTTGGAACAGATCAATGATCTGTCCTTACTACAAATAGAATGGAATATTCATCATATTTTCTATTTTTATTTTTAGAAACGAAAAAAAATCTAGAGAAATGAGCATATCACACCTCGATTAACCTACACACAGTATTTTTTTAATTTATTCAATTCGATTGGAATTTACCATACAAAGAAGTTATCAACGAACATACTTGTGGAAAAACTATTTTTATTTTATCAACGACACATGACACTCTTTAATCATAGTAACATTAACATGAACTACAGGGACATACTATATACAGGTTGGTCCAACGAAAACTTATAACCTCGATATTTCGACTTTACAAGAAGCGAACATATTGAGTGGCCACACGGATCATCTGGTCTGGCTCCTTTGGACTTTTTTCTATGGAGTCGCCTGAACTCGAAGATTTACGCTATCCAGTCTGGAGTCCCTGATTGGTGATTTGTGAATTCGGATTATCAATGAATGTCAAATTATACCAGAAATGTTGAGTGATGTACGTGTACGTTTTGAGCAAAACTCATTGTACTGCATAAAACTGAATGGTGCCCATTTTCAGAATGAACTAATCAGAAAAATTAGTAGTTTTCGACTATTTTAGTTGTCATTTTGTTATCGACGAAAATTTTGAGGCGGATTTTTAGGGTCAGGGTCGAGGTCAGGGTCAGCTCACCTCCTTCAGGAGGTTGAAGATACGGGGACGAAAAAAGCGGAAAATTATTTGTTTCCCCTCGAATCAGAAATCGATGAGCCCAAGCGATTTTCCACATTTTCATTTCAAAGCCGGAAAATCGAGGAGTTGAGTTTTCCTTGGACCACCCTGTAGGTGCAAATTCCTTCTTCATTTGACACATCTGTTGATGATCGCGAGTGACCTATAATGATTATACCGTAATCCACAGAGTCTTCATGCACAGACCATCTAGCATTTCATTCTCGAAATTTGATCCGATTGATTGAAATATTTTCTGTAACCTCACATATAAATTCATATATATTCTCTATTGACGTAGAGAACAAAAATTATGTTTCTTCAAACAATCATCTGCATTGTTAGCAACTTCTTCTGTTGATGGAAAATATTGGAAGAGAGCGAAGCTTCCTTCCGCTTTGCTTTCCTTTTTATTTTTGAACATATTTTGCATGCCTTTGATAAAAGGAGTACTTTTACACATCAACAATTGAATGCATGCAGATTCTTCATCTACACTTCTTTCTGTGATATATTCTAAGACTTGATCGGATAATCTTTCATCTTTCGCATCTTTCAGAAGATCGGCAACAGCGGAGTTATTGAGCATCCAATCGAATGGGGAATCTGCTTTCGTAGTTCTAAACTCTTCCAGCTGAGATGGCGGCGTTAGTGAAATAGAAGTGCCTATCTACAAAAAAAAACAATTC
Organism: Gastrophysa polygoni; assembly: GCA_963576655.1. Taxonomy (NCBI): domain Eukaryota; kingdom Metazoa; phylum Arthropoda; class Insecta; order Coleoptera; family Chrysomelidae; genus Gastrophysa; species Gastrophysa polygoni. The sequence continues at coordinate 30,471,342 of OY755084.1, read as the reverse complement.
ATGCGAATATGGCATTTGTTCGTGAATTCTGGAATTACACAGCATACAAATATATCAACAAATTCGATCTTGATAGGTACATATTACGGATGTTTTGGCAACATATAACAATGCAAGGCTAGACAAACTCTTAGATATCCTACTGTAGAGGGTAGTCCAATTTGTAGTTTTGGAAACATTCAATGAATATATGTTTTTATTTCATAAACATTGGTCGTTTCCTTCACAAGGTACAATATGTTGTAATTGGAACAAAACAACGGGCAGATCAAAACATCGGAAGAACTTTCATTAGTTACCATAAATTCCAGAATAGTAAGTATTGAAACATTGAATTATTGAATCATCGAGTTCTAAAAGTTGGTACCTAATTGAATTGTTTAAAGTGCTTCTGATGCTCAATGGTCAAACGTAATTTTCAAATCCGTACTCCATGAACTTCTTTGAAATTCCATCCATCCCAAATTTTTAAAGGTAATCACCACATATATACTTTATTTTCACCCACAATACTACAATTCAAATTTCTTTTTTTTTTCTAAATTGCTCTTACAAACTTCAACGAGTCTGACATTGTGAACTTGATTATTGAATGTAATCAATTGATCGAAATAAGTTGCTGACTGTCCTTTCAACATTTCATAAACAAAAATCATTCAAAGGTAGTACTATGAAGTCTTCAATATCTATTCTCGGTATCATCACGAACAGCTCTCTCATGGGAAGATCATGAGACCATTGCGAGAACTGCTACACAAAAACTTCCTGTTCCGTGCGAAAAAGTACTTCACACCCCATAGCTACTGCTCACGATTTACAAAGAGCAAATTCGACCTGTCCTGTACTGTTCACATGTTTGGAGTTCATCCCCCAAACATATGCTGAAGCTGTAAGATTCTATCCAGAAAGAGAGCTATTCGCCTAGTCGAATTCATCGACCTCTCTAGAACATTGTGGAGAGGTTGGCGATCTCTTCATTCAAAGTTGTGGAATTATTTGCCTAGTGATGTCTTTCCTGGCGCTCACTACGACCTCAAAACTTTCAAGAAAAATTCCAATACCTTCCACCTCGCCCAACAGTCCACCATCGACTATCATGATGTTCCTTCAACATTATAGGATTTCCTTTCGTGTTGTCAAAAAAAAGTCGAATTTGTAATGAAAACTTCTTGCATTTGAGAATGACTCGAATTGCTCTCTTCTACAGAGTTATACTTCTTCTGTTGCTTCTCTTCTGTTTTCGAAACTAGTAACGACAATAAACTTATCAATATTAGCAATATCCGAAGTGAGGTCGAATTATAGTTCTGTAGACAGTCGAAGATATCGAAAATAACAGTTGTGCCGTATTCTTGAGAAGGAGAATATTTATATACCTACTCTTTTAACATGAATGTCATTGAAATGGTTCCTGAATTTGAAGTTATCCACTTCGAAGGCAAGATATTTTATTTCTTGCACAATTTCAATGTTTCCGTTACACATCGATGTATTAATATTATTCACGTTGATTTGACTGTATTTGTATCTTGAAGTCATTTTGATGATGTTGGTTTTTGAAGTATTCAATTTGAGCTTATTGATATTAGAAAATTGAGTCTCCAAACACCCATTAATTTTATCTGATACCTCCTTCATATTCATACTGTTAACGGCTATGAGAGTACATTGAGAGAGCCAACCAAAAATATGAGTTGAATTTTTCAACCTTTCCAGTGTAGGTAGGTGCATGAAATTATCAAATGTTAGCCACAAACTTGTTTCAATTTTTGTCAATTTTGTTGGCTTCTTTTCATTTTCTGAACCGTTAACAAAATTACACGTCATCAACATCTATTTTAGGGAATATACTTTCTCACAAAAGCAACAGATATCTTTATTATAATCGATAGTCAATATCGTTCAATGGTGAATGCGAGCAAGTACAAGTAGAAAAAGCTGATGGAGAATGAGATCAATGGAATATAATATTGTTCTGTTCCATGATTTTATTGATCATTTGTTTTTTTTTGTACAGAAGATTTATAGTTCCATTCCATAGAAATACATGCATAAAATGACAATCTGGACATTTTTTTCTCCAAACGAATGATAAAATGTTCTGTATTATATATTTGTTCATCTTTCAATACTCGAGAGATCAACCCGCTGATCAACAGAATTTGTATTCCATTGAAAATAAGTAGGTATCCTAATTCGCCTACACATGGGAGGGAATCCAGACACTATATAGATGGAAAAACTGACCATCACTAAGGAAAAAATCGAATTGAATCGAATCGAATGATAAAATTGAATGTTATGTTACTGAAAAAACTTCTGGAAACTACAAAAAATGTCTGATGATACTTCATCACAGTGATCACTCATGTGATCAGTCGTTACTATCTGTGAAAAAAGTAGAATAATGAATATTATTGTATTAAATTTCTTTCTGAAAATGAAATACTATCGTTCACCCAAATTATGTAGGGATTTGACAGTTTTTGTATCATGATGGAAAAACTATAATAACAGTGTTACATGTATTTGAGGGATGTTAGATTAGAAAAGTATTGAATTTAATAATGCAATACTCCATGCTCTTCCATAACTTCCCTATATATTTTCACTTTTTAGATTCAAAGGAATATTTTGCGACAGAAACTTTTACATTTGATTGACTATTTTCATTCTCGCCTGTGAAGTGCGTTGGACGCACTTCAACCAACCTGATGGACGTGAATGATGAAATTGTCCAATATTTTAATCCAACACTCCTGCCAAATTTCAATTTCATACCCTCGAAACTCTGGAAACTCATTGTTCATGGAATTTGAACAGGAATTTATCTAACCATGGATTATTTGTATGCTCAATCTATGCTTGAATCCAATAAAACTCACCAATTGAGCTACAATGATTATAGCATTGACAGCAATAGCTCCAATTTTTTTCGAGTCCAATCCGAACAACCTAAGAAACCCGGAGATTATATTACTTTTATTATAATTAACTGGTTTTGGTTTGGTCCAATGATCCTTGACTTGAGTATGCCCTAGAGCACTGCTGACTAAATTAGCCACCTTCGAGGCATGCTCCGATGAAAATAAGTTTCCAGCATACTTGAAACCTGAAAAGTGAGTATGAATTATTTATTCATGGGTTATTCCAGTTCTCAACCACCAGAACTATCTTTTCAGGAAGTAGGTTTCGGCTGTGAAAAACAGTACGACTTCTTCTATCCGGAAATGCCCTCTTAAGAATCTCAATTATTCAACACAAGCTGTAAACAGCGACAGCTTGAAGTTATAATCCGAACAGCGCTCATTCAATTTGAGAAAAAAAAGTAAAACATGAACACATAACATGCAAGTGAACGTGGTTGATTGTTCATTGGACTGTTTTGTGATGTTGAGTTGGTAACACGTTATCTCATCGATGAAAGAGAGGATTGAGGTTCATGGTAATTTAAACGTTCATACCAGAGTTTCTCACAATAGCAGTTCATTAGAAGTTTTCGTGGTTGAAAAAATCTTCTCTTCCATTTTGAAATAATTTCAAGGTCATACTACTTCTGGTTATACCTACTGGAAGTCGATATTACCTTTCTTCTCCTAGATGGAACACCTGGTAATTTGAATCATTTTTCCTTTACTGAGAAAATTTATACTTCTATCAAGTTACCCAATACCTATTTCCGACTGTAGACTCATTTTCAACACTGCGCTTTTTACCTATTCCCAACTGGTTCCACATGAATGATACTTCCGAAAAACACATTGACAATTGATTTATCATATACGATTTATCCAACATTGATTGACCAATTGCATTATTTTCGAGCTGAAGAAGTTGAAAAAAGTTCGATCTTTCGAAAGTGACACCATGTATTTATTTATTTATTGACAGATGAAGAATAATGATTCTGCATCGATTCGTTATAAATTCTCTTATATCCATTTCAGAAATTCAATGAACGACATGGGAACGAAACAGGAACATAATGAAATTTAGAACGTAATGACAAGTGAGAAACATGTGAGAATCGGAACACAATGACAATAAATAATGAATGAATATGGAATCACACTGTTGGTTAATCGAGAAATTATTTCATCTAGACTTTTCGGGAGTTTCTGTTCCATGTGTCATTCCAATATGTTTTTAGTGAGAATTCATAACTTGCCCCAAGAAAGAAATGTCCAGGGCTTGGAATTTAACTTTTAGATAGGTAAGTACCTCGCAGTCTGGCAGTCGCATATTGTCAGACAGAAATAATTTTTCCGGTTCTGGAGTTCATTCATTAATTGACATTGAATTTTGAGATTGAAAATACAGTGATATCGATTCTGACTCATGCGGAATGAAGAAATGAAGAGAAATCATTGAAGAATAGTATTTACAGTATGAGATGTGTTCGTGGAAAGTACTCTACAGTACAAAATATATTTGTCTTCAGATGTTTTTCGAGAACGATGTTACTGAAAAATTCCTGAGAATTTAGGAATCTAAAGGTTAAATTTCACGAGCAGTGGGGAAGTGTGATTTTGGGGCAGATCATGAATCTGTCCTTGCTACAAGTATATTGAATTATTCATTGAAATTTCTATTTTCTTTTCCAGAATCGAATATATCCCTACAATGGTATTGGAATATTCAATACAATAGGATTAACAATAGGAAAAAATGAGAAGAGATTCGGGTACAGATGAATTGAAATGACATTCTATAATTCAAAAAATATAAGCTCAGAGCCAAACGATAAAACAAGAAATAAATTACATTGAAATGAGATTCTTCATGGAAGAGTTTTCAGACGATTGATTGTAGAGAATTTCACTCCAATTGTATGCATATTTCTCATATTTCAATAAATTTCATATTTCTTTCTTTCTGAAATTTTTCACACTTGACAGACTGCAGGGTCCATTTTGATATTTCTTGAAACTCACCAGACTTGATTTTCTCGAACATACCAACGTTTTCATAATTTTTAGTGGATGCCACAGATACACAGAGGATTATGGTTATAGTCTTCCAGCACATGTCTCGAGCTGATAAATGAGACAAGCGTCAGCTACATTGACGATGATATCGCAGATAACGAAATTACAGATGACCGCTCATGTAAGGAATATTCTTAAATTATTTCCGTGTTTCTACAGGTTCAGTAAACGTGAAATTATCAGACTATGAATGATTGAAAATATACAGGGTGATGATGAAAGTTATTATCATGTTGTTCATTGATCAACAATTCGAACAGACTTGGTTACAAACTATAATGAACACATAATCGATTTTCAAATATTCAGTTCTCATTCAACAATATCGTATGAATTTGGAAAATACACATATAATCTCATCGTTTTCTTCTTTACAATGGGAACGAATATAGAACTGCAATTACGCTTCACCTCCAAATCCCATTGTATCTTTCATTCTCCATATGCTATATGTCATCAGAAAGATACGCTGTATGCCTCATCAGAGCACAAATACAAGATTAGGCGTGAGACCCTTCACTCAAAAAAAAAAATATATCCTGAGAAGCCTTGATATATATTGAAAGTGGATTTACTGAGCCGACGTCGGAAAATCACAAGGATCATATTCTGCTGACAGGTCACATAATGAAATGGGCTACCAAGATTCCTTCAGGAAGAGAACTGCAAGTGATGATTTCAAAGCGGAATGGCGAATGGAAAGGGAAAAGATAAGAATAATGTTTTTTCGGTTCCTGTTTCATTCTGATCGCTCATGTTAACTTCGGATGCACTCTGTCTATATCTTTATATAATGTAATTATGAATTTTTTTATCAGTCTTCAACTTTCGAGTATATACCGACAACTTCAATCGGGATCCCCTCATTTTTGTCTGCATTTTATAATCATCATTACAATTTTCAGTACTTTAAACGACAACTTCTTTATGTCAAAATTTTTTTATACATTTACTGAGTCGTTCGTAATAAGCTAGTTGGGTAATCCTGCGAGGAATTCATATGAGCTCGTATTCAATTCCAAAACCACAGTTTCAGCATTATCTGGTGTGTACGCTCTCAGATAAAGCGAGAGATTACATCATCAGAAAAAAATCGTGAATATACCCAAAAAATGATGATCAGCTATTTCTTCGAGAATATTCAAAACTTTTCATTGAAAAACCTGTTCTAGACAGATCCGAAGTATCGTTTTTTTTTGTTCTCGATATAATCAACATATATTTTCATCGCTCTGTGCATCTTTCTGCGAAGCGATTTTTCCATAGGCTGATGATAACCTTCAAGATCATGCGTTACTATTAAAATAGGTATATAAAGTCTAAATTAACCGAATGGAATTCATGATTGAAAAGTTCAAGAATTATTCATTCATTCAATCATTATCACAATAAGGTTCATTCAATAAGTATCATTGTGTTGCTATATCTTTCTAGTCTCAGATTCGACATGGTTATACCGTTGATTAATATACAATATATCAATCAACGGTTGTACTGATTCAGAATAGAAATGAATGGATGCAGTAGATTTTATTCACCCTAGGCTGCGTCTCCTGTTCTATGATGTGTAATTCGGTTAGGCATTTGTACAATATGTTGTATATCTTGTATTCTGGGGAATAGAATACGAGAGCAGTTTTTTCTGCATCTTTGAGGTTCGTTGTTAATCAGATTGGAAAAAGGAGTGAATATTGAAATTAAAATAGCAGCATTTAGGTTGAGATGTTGAGATTCAAATTATCATTTTGCTTTGATAACCCAATTACAATAAATTAGATATGAATTAAATATTTCCCTCATACTGAGTGCTTAAAAATATAAAAATATGATGCATATTCGAGTACTGACAAAGTTGAGTTCCTTGAATGAAAACGCTTGTATTCCATCCCATATTTCGATAGGAACTAGGATAGGAAGGCTATGAAGTTATCAAGGATTATGCTACAATTCACTCTGTTGAGTTTCCTCGGTGTATTATAGCCTGTTTATAAACCCGCTACAATAATCACTAGCAGGTAATGACCATCTTGAAACTATTAATACCATAACTGTGAAGTTTCGTATACAAACAGCGTGACGAAGGTTCTACAATTGCGTCACTCCGACTGGAACTATTCAAAGTGTGACATGATCCATTTCTTGATAATCGTCTACTTCTGTGAGTTGTGCTTATGCCAAGAAATCACGAACACACAAGACATTCAGACTCTGAGCGAGCTGCCACTCGAAAAACTTCTATCTCTCAAAAAAGTTTTCCAACATGAAGAGACTCAAGTTGGATCGAGCGAAGCCGTTGAAAATGAGAGCAGTGAGGGATATCCTGAAGCTTTAGCTTTGCAAGTGAGTATTTTGAAATTTCATGATAATGATTTCATGGTCGTTCATAGTTGTTTGTAGTGATCTCTCAAGTGAACTCGAACAAAAATGAATACAGAAAATTCAGAACATTTGATGTAGATTTATTTTCTCCCTCAGAAAATATATGACCATGTATCGAAAAAACTCTATGATTTCAAATGGTTCACGATGAGTGTTCAGTCGAACTATAATTTCTGCAAATTTCTTCTTGAAATTATGGGCTTTTAAACTCCTTTATCGCTCCACAGAATATTGATTACTATGTCTATGGTACATTTTCTCAATATGAGATTTGAAAATGAATTACTAGATGTACCCTCACACCAGTATGTTCCAGAGATCTTCCATTCATCAATCCGTACATAGTAGTTGAATTTTTGACACCTTACTAAGACCCAAATACTAAAATCTTTGGAAAGTCACTTCTCCTCTACCGCTTCCCAGTAATGTCATGACCTCAATGGATGATGACCAGAATGAACTAATATAACTTCAACTATAAACTTGATATTATACGTTAATGTATCTTCCTTGGATGTTTTCTGTTAGTAAATATCAAGATTCACTTAGTGAATGCAATATTATTTGTAATTTTGTTACAGATTGTAATTGCTTGGTCGAGTGTTAGAGTAGCCATTGACTAAACTATGCCTTGTACTTTTCTCGATGAAGGCGATTCATTGTTATCATTATTATGTTTTCCAACTGCTTATCGCTGAATATATTTCTATTTTTCTCGAGGACATCGACAAAGAGATTTGCTTGCTTGCGCCTTTCGGAAGATCGTAGAATAATCTATGATGGAAAAAGAAGCAGAGTGTAATCCTCCAATAGGGCTCAAATGGAAAATGAAAACATACTTTCTCATGAGAAATGACAGGTGAGGAGTTTGAAAATGGCGCTTGACCGACATCATGGATATTTTTTCGAATAGAATACCCCACATATTATTCCATTTTCGAAATCTGTTTTCTTCAATATATTTCACTCCCAAACTTGATTTTTTCCGGAAAAAAATTCAGAAAGTGACATTTTGGTTCAAACTGAAGTATGAATTCTGGTTACTTACGGTCATTCATCAACAGTTCAATAACTGAATTTCGTTATTGATTTGTATTTGCATTCAACAAATAATAGGCGTAGAGAGAGTTCAGTGTGGATAAACATTATCTAACTCTTACCAGTTTTTCAACCAAAATGTCGCTTTTCGAATATTTATATCACAAAAACAATTGAATTCAGCAGCAGAGTCCATCAGAGATAACTGTCACATATATAAAAATATATTGGGTAGTCTATTTGAAGGAATAATTCAAGATGGAGCTTGGCCGGCCATGTCTTTTCATTTTTTTTTTATAAAGAAGTGAGTTTTCATCTTCTTTTCGAGTCCTTCACATGTTGTTCCGATATACCAGGTGGTTCAAATATTAATAAGGGGGAACGAACTTTAGACGGCAACTGTATGTGTTTTTCATGACGACTGCTGTAACTTCAATCCTGATTATCTTTTCAGAACCAGGTGCCAATTCGAGATCGCGGAGGAAGTTACCAATACCACTACGAAGAAGAATATCACCCCAAACAAGAGAAAAACAAGATCCAAAGTATATTTCAAATTTCAATCACGGCTCTGGCATTTCTTGCTTTCGGTGGTTATCTCTTGTGCCTCTTGATCCACGCTATCAATGGAAAACAAAATTATTATAGCAATCAGAGTGCAACATCAGCTCAAAGTGTAGCCGCAATCCTTGCTACCAGATTACAGCAGCAGCAGAAGAAGAAGAAGAAAAATTTTCGTCCTCGAATTCACAAAAAACCTAATGCTCATGTTGATGACAAGACTGATTTCAGTCGTTACAGAAGAGATGGACAATATAATAGGACGAGAAGGGATGTATTCGATGAAAATTTGACAGACAAAATGTATGATGCTTTGTTAAATCTAGCAGAGGGTTTCACCAATTATCATACTATCGATTATATGCACCTCAATCATTCTATCACTCACAGTATGAATGGAATCCACTCCTAAATTTTCACTCATAATTAATTCACAATACTTTCTCAAAACAATGCTCTTTCTAACACTCATGATCATTATATATCAGGAAAACATATTTTGACTTCAGCAAATGTCCCAATTTTCGTTTGTTCACTATACTCATTTCATTGGTATTCATTTATTCCATCATTTACTGCTATGCCATTCTTGTAGGTGATAATTTAGCAGTAAGCACCTGATACAAACGTTATAATTTTTTTGACAGCCGTCCTGAAAGGGAGTAGAGACGAATTGCACGATTCAAGTTTGTTGTTATAACTCTCAGATGAATTCTCTATCAATAATCATATACCATCATATCGTCTCGCGAAATTAAACTTTGGAATTTCAAATGGTTCTCTAGGTAAACATTAGAACTTTGATCAAACATCACATAAAATGAACATAATTACATAACGAAACTCTAGATCACTGTCAATGTCACAAGACATATACATATACAGTGTGTTCCATTGAAGAAAAGACATACATAGGAGTTTTCTTGGCGGTTCTACATTCTAAATAACCTATACTTGGTAGGCCCTTTATATCGGTCTTCTAGATTTCTTCTATCTCTCCCTAGGTTCATAACTTCCGAATCACCCAATACATTTTTCTGAGTTTCGATGTCGCATACATTGAGGCATCAAATCATAGAAAAATTCAGGCACGGTTTCACAAAACTTTTTTTGCCGACAATGTTACCGATGAAATATGCATAAGTTGATCGATCTAAAAAGCTTTCAGTTGCACCGAAGTGACATTTCTGTGGTATAAGTTTTAATGCCTTATCACCCTCTTCAGTTTGATTTTTGTTTTGGTCATAAAATATTTCCTGGAACTTCTGAATGCTAGGGAGAACATATATGTCTGAAAATAAAAAAAGAACTGATGAAAAAAAGTACATTTGTTCCATATTTTTGTAATCAAAAGGAATGTATCTCTGGATATTCGATGATAGGGTTATTTGGAACAAAATAATGTATTTCGATGATTTTAAAGTTCTACTGTTCAAAGTTTTCTGCATGAAACATAAAGCATGAACTTCATGAAATTTGACTCCATCAATCAAGATCAGCATTGGACCAAATAGCATTGGGGATATCTCAAATACCGCACAGTGATATTCGGAATTAGCGGTATTTCATCTTCTGTAACGGTTTGTGCATTATCATATATGGTTTTAACATGTCTTGTATGGGGCTGGATATCACAAGAAGGCAGAATATACGCTACATCAATCCGTCTAAATACAATCATCCTTGATAATATCAATGGAGCAAAAAGGCTCGTGCTGCAACATTTCATACTCGTGAAAAATGAGTATCATCCTGTCCTCATTGTACAACATACTATTTTTCATCAATTATTTTCATTTTCAATTATCATCCGCGGAAATATCTGTGCTGCCACACTTGCCAATTGTTTCATGCAACTCTATTCTGTTTCCGTCGAAACATTTCGGACCTATAGGTTTTATTCATTGAATTGTAGATTTTAGAATATTATCAGGCAATTTGTTCTATTATTTAGATGCATATGATTTTGTGGCTTATGGAATTGTGAGGATCACATCGAGTGAGCACGAAAAATGAAAAATTATTCTTGTAGCTGAAGTTGAGTTGTGGTCGACTCGATGAAATCAAGTCAACTATACTGTACTATATTCACTGTTTGATTCAAATTCTTATTGTACTCATTCAAGTCTCTGAAGTGAACTGTATTCATGAAAACTGTAACTGAAAAAATATGTCGATAACATTTCTTGCATTATAATTCATTTAGATATGAAGGAAAGCAGCCAAAGTTATATATTATAATATGTGTGAAAATTAAATACTAAGCATTATAAAATTAGGGGCCCTCCAAAAGTGAAAAGATATCTAATATTGTGGCATGTTTGCCTATGGAGTGTCCCGAAAAGATAGCGAGAAATCACAGCCAAACGGCTGATTTGCGGACATACAGTGTGGAACAGCCCAATCGAATAAATTCGATAACGAATGAATGAGAGCGAGTTGGGAAAAACGCTAAGATACGTCGATTTGTATTTTAAGATGCGCATTTATATTATTAGTATATTATTAATTCTTTGGATTCTTCAGAAAATCCTAGACATAATTCATGTAGAATGTCCCATACATATGTTCAACTGTTCCGAAAATATTAGGTGTTTTCAGATGTATTACAAGAATTGACATAAAAGAAGAGAATTATTTCATCTCACGAATGATTTGAGGAAACAAAAATTTCAATGTAAGAGATGTTCAAAATTTTCGCCGCGAACGTCTTGGCAATATGCTAATTTGGTATAGAAATGTCTTCTAACGTTACTCAACATCTCAGGTAATAGGAAGCGTGATTCGTCTTTTTCAGTTATCTAAGTTGAGTGGTGAAGTTTCTTTTGACATGTCTCCACAAAAAGCAGTCTAATGGCGTCAGATCAGGAGATCGTGCTGGCCATTCTATCGATCCGCGCCTCCCTATTCACTGATTTGGAAAATTTTGGTTCAGGTACTGCCGGACATTGATTTGGTAATGGAGCGGTGCTCCATCTTGCTGAAACCATAGTATATTGGCAGAAACTTGTGGGTTTGCTGGATCAGGATATGAGTTTGTCAAAGTTGGCACGACATCATTTTGGAGGAGTTCTAAATATTCATCTCCATTCAAGATGCCATCAATGAAAAAGGGACCTACGATATGATTTCCGACAATTCCTGTCCAAACATTAACTTTTTCAGGTTATTGCGTATGTTCCTCTATCATCCAGTGAGGATTCTCATTAGACCAATAGCGGCAATTTTGACGATTAACATGATCGTCAAGTGTAAATGTGCTCTCATCAGAAAACAAAACATCTTCTGATTTGATCGTATTGTTATCTAACATTTCCATCATTTGTTCACAAAAACACGTTCTCCTGTCGAAATCGTCTTCCAATTGCTCCTGAGCTGGCATCCTTTTATAGGGATGCATTTCACTTTTCTTTAATATTCGAAAACTTGATGTGTGGCTAATGTTGAACAGTGAGTCTGCTTTTCGACCAGAATTATGTGGGTTTTCTTGAAACTCAAGCATAACATCCAATTTCGTATCATCACTCACTGCATTGGCAGGTACATTTTTTATTTGTCTCACATGACCAACCTCGCAAAACTGTTCTTCTATTTTGATAATTGTTCCTTGGGATATAGACGGCAAATTTGTAAATTTTCCGTGAAATAATCGAGAAACTTCCATTTGTGTCCGTGCGAGTTATCTCCATAACCAATCATTCGTAGAATGGTTATTTTGTGCATGTCTGTCAAATGAACCATTTTTCTGATATTATTACGTATAGTTAACGAAATTCAAACGACAATAGCACTGACACTGATCACTACTGTCATGCAGACAGACAACAAGTTGCTATAAGGCTATGAATTTCATACGAAAATAAACAAAACTGTTTCAGTATTTTTTTTTATTTCATATCAGTAACGCATAAATGGTTTTTGCTAATTCTCTCAATATTAAGAGCTAAATGGGAAATAAAAATTTGTGGAATAAGATAATATTCTCTTTTCAATGTTAATTTTTGTGAAACATCTGAAAGCACTTAATATTTCCGAAACAGTTGAAGATAGGTATGGGACATTGTACATGAATCATGTCTAGAACTTTCTGAAGAATCCAAAAAACTAATAATATACAGGGGGTTGTATTTAAGACAATAAAGTTGGTATCGGCCACTGTCACATGACACACCCCATATAATTATTCTTCTTCGAAAAAAATGCTCATCTAAAAATACAAATCGACGTGTCCAAGCGTTTTTCCCCAACACGCTCTCATTTATTCGTTATCGAATTTATTCCATTTGGCTGTTCCACACTGTATGTTTATATGAACAAAAATATGCTTGTTTTGATGACCCTCATCACTTTTCAAAGTTTTTTGGTATCTTTCCGGGACACTCTGGATATTACAATGCCGATAAATGCAAATCATCAGATCTACAAATGTATGTCTCTCTATTGGAGAAGTATATACAGTTATTGGTCACATGTATTTTCGAAATATGGCTTCACACACCGATCATGTTCACACAATGAGTGAGGATCGATGGATTGTGTAACTTGGTACTGAATAATTTCGATAACAACGTATTATGAGTTCAGTCCATGATATTTATTCCAATGACTGGGAAGAGTCCTACATTTCATATTTCACTGCCACGATCACATTGGGTGGTCAGGACTTACAATATGTATACCAACGGTGATACCAATAAAAAAACGATAATTGACACCAGCGGAAAGTATATGTTTTCATCGGAGGCAGCCAGTTGAGTGAAGTTGCGAGCCATAAGTTTGGTGCGCCAGCGTCTCTCGACCGATATACCATCGCAATTGCTTGCTGAGGGATCCCAACTTCTACATAAATTATACCATTAAAGGTGAGGTTTAGCAGCAGGCGATCGTTGGACTCCCGCAGCGAGAATTACTGCCTAAATGAGTAACTATATTCTTTATTGCACACTACTAACATGGGCACATTAGCATGTGATTATTACAAGTGAGGACATTAATCAGAGTATCGCCGTCATACCGAGTCGTACTATACATTAAATTACCTTTTCTTCCCACTGGGCGTATGAGTTTTCATTTGATTTTGTGTATTTTGAGTCTGGAGGTGGATATATTATGATGTGACTACTTTCACCAAATATTCTACACTCCACGGTTACTCGCCTCTAGGTCACAACAGCGTCCAAAATGAGATATTATACATCCACATATTTTGAAAACTATAGGTCAGAGAGTTTTTGATATGCGAACACTAGCCTGCTGTTATAGTGAACTCATACAAATGTTTCTGAATAGTATTCGAAATCCTCCTTGATATTTTGATCGATGAGTTTGAGAAAGGAGGTCTCCTCAAAAATATCCACCCACGTATTTGTCTATGACTCTGAGTTCTAACGTTCCTAAGAGGATCAAGAATATACCGCGCACACTTCGTGATCTCAAAGAAATTGACACAAGCAAGGTTTGTTGTAAATATCGAACACTCTCTCAGATGATGTCATTGATATTGAAACAGTCAATAAATATTCCATCTACTACAGACAAATTCACCTCAAGTATGAGATCCAACTGATCCAGTGAATTTTGTCGGAATTCCCACATTATGCTTTCGAAAATTGGATGCTCAATCGCATTGTGTCGCTTTCTGTCGAGGTAATTATATAAATATTGGGAGGATTCTTGATGAAATAATGCTTCATTGATCATAAGATGATTCGATCACTGTATTTACACTGGTTCAAAGGTTAACAACACAAAATATACTGTGTATAAAAAATAGTATATCATACCCCATTCCCCACATATCGTGCACATATCATGTTATATGATATCCCATTTTATGAACAAAAATGAATCCGTCCATCCTTCTGATGAAGTCCTGATGATACGATTAGGAATATTTAGGTGTATTTCCGTGTCCAGTTAGCTGACTCAAAGAAAAATGTCTTTTGCTAGGTTTGTTTTGGACCGGTTACATAAAATATATCGAACGATCGAATATTTTATTTGTTTACATCCATGGCTATGTATACCCTAGATTCTGAGTCAACTTCACGTTGAGACCGAACAACAACGTTTTCAATTGTTGTTCGGTGGTTGAGATAACAGAAAGTTTACACTACCGGTGGAGACATTTGGTTTCTGTCGATAACTTCAGTGAGCCAATTTTATGTTATCTTCTTTATCATCCTCACGTAATCTGTAGACGCAGAAAGTATTTATAACATTTTGTACTTCGGATAGTGTAAACATTTTTACAGCGCTATAAATGTTCAAGATATTTATTTTCTTAAGAAGTTATTTGGATATCTGGTTGGGTTTTTGGAGTGTCTGATGTTAACATTGACGAGATTTGTACGTTGATCGACGTTATAAGAACTACATATTGATGGTAATAATTTGTTTGAATGAATATTAGGCAGGCTCATTGGATTTATATGGATTCATGAATATATAGCAGATACATTGATGATATTTGGCTCCTACGAAGGAAGAAGCTGTTATCGAAATTCAGCTGTTTCAATATGATCACAAAGTCAATTTTTCAATCAAAAAATTGGAAGAAAAGTGGGTGAGGGATATAAGTTGGTCAAATCGATGTACTACGTATCCAACAGAGGTCAAGTTGATTGCTGATTTGTATGACTTATTTTCACGAGTGTAAAAATATGTGAAAACCCCTATGTCGATATTGGTCATGGAAATGATATGACAAGAAATTATTGCAGTGTACCTATTAATTCCAGATCGTTGACTTTGAGCAGTATTGAAATATCAATAAATACCTTCATAGATAGATAGCTAGATAGTTAGAAATATAGATAGATAAATAGATAGATTTATTGAAGCTTTCAATTAAAACAATTGATAGAACTCGATTCTTCAAACCTTCCAACTGAAGAGTGCTTTCAATTTCCAACCACCCTAATGGGGCTCTCGTATATATGGGTTTGAATCCCATTTCATTATATAATTTCAAAATTTTAACTTTAATGTATTGACTTTCATCTCTAACCATATTTACGCCGATTGTTGAGACTGAAGATGGACATATATATGTCCGAAACATGTCTCACCATTTTCACCATTCACAATTAATCCAACCACAGCATTAAATATTGTGGAGATGACTTTGAGTTTTCCTACTCTAATCTACTGACTCCACTTCGAGAATGGACTACTTCCTTCAATTTGATAGAACTCAAGTTAGCAAAATGATTACATCAACAATAATATAAAAATGAATGAAATGAAGTACAAAATATCACGTGGTATAAAATAAAGTGGGTATATAAAAAAGAGAAGAAAAACTATATATCACAGATATACATTAATGGGTGAAATTTAATATTGAATTCAAAAAGAATCTTCAAATCAACCCAAACTGAAAAAAGGTTATTTGTCCATGAATTCTTGTAATGAATATAGCTCAATGTCACAAAACAGATGAAAAAAGCGTATTTCGAAAGCTTGCCTTGTCCGATCTTCGATAATGAAGGATTGTAGAATATGATTGATGCGTAATGTGGCCCGTTCTCTGTATTTTTCAGCCTTTGCTTAGGAACAATATAATTGGATTTCTGTCTGGTGGAATACTCATGTCAATATTTGTCTTCTTCAAAAGAAAATCATAAAAACATATCATTGAATCTCGAAGCACATGAGGAAGCAAGCAAGTTGGTATTTTGGTAGGTTCAGGTCACTGAATTATTTTTAACTGATGAGAATAATCATATATGATTCAATCGATCCGATAGCACCGGAATGAAAATCAAGTCGATCCTGATCGAAGCAGTAGGCAGAATGTACATGGTGGTAAAAAACGTCACAAAATGAAATGGGCGGAGTAGTATGGCCCAAAATATTTCTGCAAATGAACGGTTTTGAAGATACGGATACTAGATAATGAGGAAGGTTTTGGAAAGAGTTTGTTAGTCCTTGCGGCGTAGATATCGTAACTGCATTGAAATGGAGCAATGAGACTAAGAACATCTTGTAGATCATGTTTTTTATTGCTCAATCGTCATTATTTTCTGAGTTTGACAGTGGATTCGATGTATCTTCGAAAATATATATGTGTCATGTAGATATTGTCGATAATCATATAGCGACAATGTCTTCTGAGAGAGCTTCATTGTCTCAAATACTTTTTTTTCAATTTTGTCGACACTCTGTTCACATTTCCAAGGATGCTCGATTCAAAATGCATCTGATGGGTTCTTGGTTATTCATTCGATTAGCGGAACTCGACCAGACTACTATGATACTATCGAATTTTTTGGATACATTTCCATTCATGTGTTCTTCCTGTTTATTCACTTCAATTGCATCTATCAACGCTTTGACATGACTCCATGGATTTTGTCGTTATGATGTTAGTTCCTGAAAGTGTAAAAATTGAACAAACTCAGACTGCAGTTCTATCAGAAAACTTTTCTGCTCTATGACTATTATCTTATCCCAACAACGATCACTGTTGGAATTAGGAACTGTAAACATGATGAAACTTGAATATTTCAGAATCAGATTCCCAATAATTCTTTCTAAATCGATGACTACAATGAATCTAATGAATCAATATTATATTATTATTATAATATCATTATTGATATATATATATATATATATATATATATATATATAATAGTTTCTACAAACACTTGGTCTACTGGTTTTCGATGATCGTTCTTCAATTCTTGGTTTCGTATAAGTGGGTATTGTGATTATACTGTATTTTCAGTCTTGAACACTGTTTCATATATCGACATGACAGAATAAGCTGAACATATTCTCACTGAAGGTGGACAAGATATAGTCGATTGGGGTGATATCAAGATCTTGGGAGAAAGATATCAACCAAAGAAGAGAAATCAAAGGATTTTCGTTCAGTTGATATAATTTTACTACTTGAAACTGAATATGGAAATGGATCGATTCATGATTCAACACCTGGTAACCATGGTACCAAATTTTGATGTCTGACAACTTGTCACTATATAGTGTCAAAAGACGAATCGGTCACGAAGAAAAACATTTCTCATTGTGTAGTAACAAGATCAGATCCGTCCCAAAAACGTCCACTAAGATAATTAGAAATTTTGATGTCTGTTAAAAATATATCCTTCAATTTTTCTCCAGAAGAGCAAGGTATCACTGACAAATAGAGAATTTCTCTTTGGGGTTTCTGTGGGTTGATTTTCAACCGCAGTGACTTTCAAGGGCAGATCATAGATCTGTCCTCACTAAAAATATTTTGTATTAATTACCATAATTTCTATTTCTATTTTCAGAATCGAGGAGAGGAGATCCCAAATCTGGTAGAATGAATATACATACCACTTCTTCGAATAACCTGCAGACAGTATTGATCAATTTCTTCAACAGCCCGATTTTTTTTTAAAGGCAGATTTTGGACCCTAAGTATAAAGCAACGTAAGATCGCAGTCTTCAAAATTCGCATGCCAGTGAGAAACAGCCTGTACATTTCCATGTTGGACTGCAGTAAAATTCCGATGGATATCCGGTCTATAACTTTTTCGAGATTTAATGCAGTTTATATCGATGATATTCATAATCTCTTCTTGACACTTTGGTTCTCCGTCGCCACTGTTCTTTTCAATAACTTCTCGAGTAGATAAATTTCAATGAATCGCGCGAGAATTCATAAATGTGCTTGAAATCCCATGAAATATTTACTCACTGAAACAAGGTGCACTAAACGTCTTGTTTATGTCCCGAGAGGAACCAATGAGACGGTTAGTGCTTCGGAAGCTCCTCCTCCAATTACTGAAAGCTGCCTCAATTACGGACCACCTATCGCACGTTATTAGTCGATATTTTGTGGTTAGTGAGTAGTGAGACCACAAGGAAAATTTCGAAAATAATGTAGAGTGCGATGCGGTGAATTGTGAAGTTCTCAATCAGGTGATATCACTTTGGAATAAAGTTCAGGGAAAGAGCATGACAGGTGCTATAGATGAGATTCGTAGGTGAGTTAGAACTTAGATCTTTCAATTAACTCATAATCGATTCTGATAGTACAGAAGCGTAGAAGGACCTAGAAATATTTGTTTCGTCGATACACTATCATTTCGAATGAAAAGTTGGAATTTTCTGAAATTTCGACTTCACTGTTGAAATTTGAACTTTTATTTTGGAATTTTCATCTGAAGTAGGTATATTTCTGCCACTTCAATGTTCGAATGTGATTCACTAAGACTTCTTTTATAGGACACTACGAAATCATTTTTTCAATATCTTGATAAACATGTAGTTAATTTTTATGTAGCAATTCTGATGGTGCATTCAAATATGCAATTGTATATAGGGTGTCCCTCGGGTTGTCGCATTCAAAAGTTCTTGAAGTTGTTGTAAAACACTATCTACAATCATTTAAAATACTGTCTGTGAGTTCTTCGAGGAGGTGGTACATTGATTGTCCAGCTTTCTGTGAGATTTTCTCTCTTCGTTTCTAAAAAATGCATCTGACATGAGTTCATTGATAGGAAGGTTCAGAAGGTGCGAGTCTGATCATCCTTCCAGAATTTCCCTAAATAATCATTGGATTATGTTATGGAAATATGTATTCAATATTAACGAAACCGTATAATATAGCCGAAACAGAGACAAAATAGCATGAAATATTCGTTACAGAAGGCAATTCGAGCACTCGTTCGTCGGCTCAGACTTGTGCTGGAATATTTTGCCTCCTGTTACTTACGTTAACTATCATTAGATAGCCCCATAAAAATCTAAGTATGCAAGAATTCACGAAATGTTTAAAATCGACGGAGATATTAGCAATATTGTGATCGCAATTTTTAGAGCTAGAATTTGTATTCTCAGATCCCCATTTCAGAATTCTTGACAGATCCTCATTTAAAGCATCGACCAGTCTTCGTCTTCCACCTCTGGCCTCGTTAGATGATATAGGGGCTCTGGAGGAAAATGCGAAATGAAGTGTACTATCATCCGCAAAGCAATGAACTGGGCTGGAGATAGCAAGACAGAACCTTGTGGAACACCAGCGAGGCCCCGTCTACCACCACGTAGAGTGATCTATCTGAAAGGAAACTCGATATCAGAAGACACAGTTGGGGCAGCAAACCAACCGGAAGTTTCGCTAGGAGGCCTTGGTGCCAAACTCGGAGATATCCAAGTCTACAGCCAGAGACGTCCCATGTTTTTCTCGATTGACACCTGCCACTTATGTGTCACGTAGACAAGCAGGTCTCCAGTTGACCTTTGGTGACGAAAGCCATATTGCCGGTCGTTCACGATTCTTGAGCTCCCTAGATGTCGGATGAGCTCGATGATGATTGTTTCTTCATTTCTTCAGAGATAACAGATAGTAGTGCAATCGGTCTATAGTTGTTAAGGAGGGTTTTCTTGTCCTTCTCTGGAATCGGTTGAACCCTAGCTTTCTTCTAGTTAGAAGGAAATACGCCGAGTTTGTACGAAAGGGTGAACAATCTGCAAAGAACTGGTGTTAGTTCTAGGGCACATTTCTTGAGAACAATAGGCGATATTCCGTCAGGCCCCATAGCCTTCTTGACGTTGAGGCTAAGTAGAATGTGTGCGTTGCCGGAAGGAGATTTCTGGCATATGGTTATCGATGGTAGTGATTTTAGGAAGTTCATGGCCCCGTGGATGCAAGGTAAAATTTTCTGCGAACATTTTGGCGAAGATTGTGGCTTTTTCTTGGGTTGTTGTATATAACCAATGTATTATCATCTTTTGTGAGGGGAGGAAATGAGCTGGAAGTGAAATTTATCCCGTTTGCCTTGGCAAAGGTCCGAAGAACGGGGAATATTTGGGCACTATATGAGCTTTGATCTCATTTTTGTGTTGTATGCCTCTTCAGACTCATATATCGTTCGATTGAATGTATTCCTAGCTTCAACATATTCAGCTCAGGTTTGCGGGCATGGGTTTTTGCGCCAACGACGGTATGTTGTTTGCTTCAGAGCGACGACCCTAGAACAGGTTCTATTGAACCATTGTTCACCAGTGGTTCGTGGTTCGGTGCTATGTGGTATGTAAGTTTCCATTCCCAGCATGATGATTTCCGAAATCTCTTCAGGACATTGCGTAGGATCTCACGATTCAAAACACATCCTCCTCCAAGGAAACTCAGAAAAAAACATGCGAAGGCCATCCCAGTCAGCTGAATTGTAATGCCAAACAGCCAAACAGATTTCTCAGTATCAATCAATTTCACGTGAAACATATTGTTTTCCATGTGAAAACGTCGATTGGTTGGGGCATTTTTTGAAAATCAGCATGACATGAGGAAGAATTTTTCCAACTTCAATTTCATTGGTATTTGGTTGATATACAGACATCTTCCTGTAGAAGTTAGTCCGATGAAACTTCGTATCTGAGTATTCGATGTATTCCTTCATCTGAAGATCACTTCATTGATTATTGGAACTCTTCGGATTCCAAAACAGGGTGAATTGAATAAGCAAAAGTTTGGAAGCTTCATATCGAATAGCTCAAACCCTACACTTGTGGGATTTTGCGTTTGAATTATGAGGGTATTTCAGCTATACCCTCATGATAATAATAGTAGTAGGCCTCCAGAATAAGAATATGTCATATTTGTCCACATTTTCAATGAAAGCTCGTTGCGCATTTTCACACAATTTTTGTTCTTGGAAATCAGTCTACGGATTTCAAATTGAGAGGGTCTGAAATTACACATAATGTATGTTCAATTCAATTCAATTTATAAATACAATCAATTGAGTACAGTTTGTTATCATTTCTCATAAGCATATCATGGATAGAGATCCATAATCAGCCCAATACCTAGACAAAAATGTCTATTTTGTACATATTCGACCTGTCCTGTAGTAGTGTTCACATGTTTGGAGCTCAGCCCCCAAACATACGCTAAAGCTCTCAGATTCAATTCAGAAGAAGCTATTCGCCTAGTCGATGATACAATACTCACGGAATCATTGACCTCTCTAGATCATCGTAGGAACGTCGGCGATCTCTGCCTTTTTTATAGGTAGGTAGGTGCTCAACGGAAATATCATCTTTCATACCACCACGTGCGATTCCTGGTAGACAAACCAGACGAGCTCAGGCTGGTCACCTCTGCACTGTCAGGCTCGAGACCTGTCGAACATCGCTAAACCAAGCGATAATTCATGTTTTGCTCACAATATTTGTGTCAAATTCATTGATTTCCAGTGCCTACCATAATTCATTGCAGTAACATATAGTACCAGAAATTCTGGCAAATACTAACATATCTCTGGTGATAGCTACAATACATTCATCTTGGTGTTATTTTCAGATGTTATAGCCAATCCTCTAGAGAATCTGAGCATGAGTGACGCCATGGTACAGACGTCATCAGAACGGGAACCGACCAAGCTGAAGTTCGGCATAGATAGGCTTCTCTCATCCTCTGACGATTCCACCTCCAAGAATCTATCTGCGCCAACAAAAAATTTCACGATACCTTGCTCGAGCTGCGTTTCGTCCATATACAGATGCTGTAAAGCCAACTCGACGGGATGTCCTCAGCAAGCTGAGATATCTGGATATCTAGGTCGGCATATGTTCGGATGCAATCCCACAACGTTCACTATACAGCCAATAAGGCCGTTTCCAACGAGACCAAGTGAGATCATTTTCAATGGCAGAGAATCATTATTCTTTCAGGATCGCTATATGAATTTCCTACAATCCACAGTGTGTTCACGTTGAGGACTTACTGATTCAATATGATCCTGAATGATAAACTCTCATTAGTTTCCCAGTAAAGTATCACAGTTGTACACTTTTTTGATCACTCAGTCGGAAAGAACACATTTCCTCGGACACCCTGTCGTTTCTGATGAGGAAAATCCATACTGGTATGTTTCAATTGATGCTGATTCACAATACGTCATAATTTATGTTGAAAAAAACATCGATCCCTAACAGAACATTTCAAAATTTTGGTCCATGAAAGTGGTCGTACGATTACACCTCGTAAAAAATCACACTTCGATTATGAGCATATGAGCCTATCATGTACCATAATGAAGGAGAGTTTTTTGGAATCGATTCGGAAAATAACGATGTTACAGTGGTAGTGAGTCCTTAGAGTGGACACACTGTATATATAAATGTGTGTTCAATACTGACTTGAATCGATTTTGACTTGAATCGATTCTGACACCTGATACTCATGAATATAAACATTTTCAAACGGTCAGAAACTTGCCTCCCATAATCATGAAGACGTAAATGGTATATTTTCCGACAGGCGAAAACACATTTCGAGAATAATGTGAATCATCATGATGAAGGTAATGTAGAAGTTTTCTCTAAATTACTAAAACGACTATTAGTTTTCCTTTTCAAAATAAACGGTGGCTCAGCTAAAATACCCCCATTCTGAATTCGAACGCAATATATCTCACATAGGGTGTCAGCTATTCAGTGACAAATATAAAAATTTCCGATTTCCAATTCATCCTTTTCAAGCTCTTCTTATATTCCACAGGAGATTTCGAAGAACGCATAGATTCATACTGTTATGTCTGCCAAATAAAGAATTTCTAATTCTGTTTGACTTTATATACAGAGTGGAACAGCCAAATGGAATGAATTCAACAACAAATAAATGAGGGTGTGTTGGGAAAAACGCTTGGACACATCGATTTGTATTTTTGAATACGCATTTTTTTCAAAAAAATTGAATTATATAGAGTGTGTCATGTGTCACACGATATAATATCTACTGACATTTCTTTGGGACAGATACAGGATGATCAATTTTGTGAATTCTGCACCACCCTATATTTGTTTCAATCATATGACAGTGTGTAGTGAATCAAAAGTTGAGAAAGGGATATGTAAGCCGTTTTGGCAAATAATGAATAGTTTCGACACAAAAAAATCCCAAAGTTGAAAAATCTCGATTTTACACACCCTATATCTCAGTAATCATTTCCGCTAGACCCCAAGTGTGGTGAATCGATGAAATCAGCTCTTCAGTGAGAGTTTAAAAATGGAATGGAATTCAGGGTGTTCCATTTGAAATAAGAAAATTGGTACTGGCCACTGTCACATAGCACACTCTATATAATTTTTTTTTTGAAAAAAAATCGTATTCAAAAATACAAATCAAAGTGTCCAAGCGTTTTTCCCAACACACATTGTCGAATTTATTCCATTTGGCTGTTCCACACTTTACAAGGCGTTCCACTGATCTCGCACGAAACTTCAAGCTCAGATTTGTTGGGCCAATTCAGTTCAAAACACTTCATATGAACATTCTTCAAAAACTATTGGTTTCCGAGATACAAGGGTATCCAAATTTCAAGAAAATATCGATCCATCCTTTGAAAATTTCTGGAAAACGCCTTCAAACCGATTTCAATGCAATTCACTCACAATTTTAGTTGAAGAATTATTACCAGGGGCTCGCCTTCGATGAAGGTCTGTTAGATTCTGAATAAGAACAATAGAAACAAGAAAATCCAAATTTCATGCTGCTCAGATTCTTTCGTTATTATTTCATCATTTCCGAGGAACAAATAAAAAACAAAACCTTCACTTGTCGAGAGAAGAACTGTAAAGTTCTGGAAATCTATAACCTCAAGCCGATCATCTAACCAATCAAATGAGACGTTTCCAATATTGCAACCATCGATAACCATAGGTCAGAAATTGTCTTTTGTTAACGAACAATCAGGCTCATTATTCTTGGGCTCAATGCCAAGAGAGTTATATGGCCAGACAGAATAACGCCTACTGACCTTGAAAAATGTGCCTCAGAACTAATATCAGTTCTCTGCAGGTTCTCCACACTTTCCTATAACTATGATGTATTTCCTGCCAACTGAAAGATAGCCAGAGTCCAACCGATTTCAAAAATGATCAAGAAAAACCTCTCTTACAACTAATGATTGATTGCACTACTGTTATCTGTGATCACTAGAGTAATGGAAAGCAATCAACATCGAGCTCATCCGATATCTAGAGAGCTTAAGAATCGTGAATAGGCGATATGATTTCAGGCACCAGAGATTAACAGGAGACCTGCTCGCCTACGTGACACACAAGTGGCAGGTGTCAATCGAGAAACATGGAGTATCTCTGGCTGTAGCATTGAATGTCTCCAGAGCATTTGACTGATTTTGTCACCAAGGCCTCCTAGTGAAACTCACGCCATATTTCATATTGCCGCTTCACTATCGAGTTCGCTTGTTTATGAGGTGGTAGATGGGGTCTGATCTGATCCCACTACTGGTGTTCCACAAAGATCTGTCTTGTCACCAACTTTGTTTCCTCTCCACATTTCATAGCGCCTTTTCCTCCTATATCATCCAATAAGGCAAGAAATGCAAGACGGAGACAGTATTGTGAAATGAGGATCTGCAGATCTGATCTGATCACTGCAACAATAACTCAAGCTTGTCATCATCAGTCGTCATTATCAATGCTCGGTATTACCATCATCAGCGCTCTTTCATGGCACGATCATATGAGGTCTATTGTGAGAACAGACGAGAATTTGTGGATATAATTTTTGTTGTTCCTGTATCAATTCCACAGTTTTTGACATATCGCTACGAAATGATGGTGTTTCGAGATGGCAAAACACGTGGTGATATCATTTTTTGCTGATTTGTAGGGGGCGCCACTTGCACTACTCTTTATGAAGAACTTGGTGTACATAAACAGAACATCAAAAAAAAACAGCATATGGTGCTTGTATTCCTGTAATATTGTGAAAGTTGTTGAGTTGAACGACCAAAGCTGGTAACCTTTTTTTACTTGGAATAAGGTACTGATCAGAATGTCATAATTTTCACAGATAGTAGTGGAAGTGCAAATCAGAAAAAAAATCTTGTTCGTATATTCGAAAGAATTCGAAATTATTGTCTATGAAACAGTACTTATCGAATTTCAATTACTAAAAGATATTATTTTCAATATCTTCGTGAATATTACAATTGACTGGTAGTTATTTTGCCATAGTGTATTTCTGAAACTGTCTTCAACGTTTTGTGAAGAAATGCGTGGCTCTTTCACATGTTACATGTCTTTCAGCCATAGCTGTCATTCACACGTGTTACACTTGCCCCGAGACGCGCTGCCAACCAAATGATGTGAATAACTGAATTGTCTATATAGTAGCTATGACATGAACATTCCACTAGTAACTACGTTTATAGAATAATATTTTGCCTTACAGGAAATCGGGGTACTAGGCGAAGTATAAGCGAATTACTTATCACTTGTAGACTTGTTATAATTGTATACACCCAAAACAACAGAACTATTCAATAAGAACATTGGAACATTCAGATAGTCCAAATAATTATATTGTTTTCTTCATTAATTTTTGTGAACAGTTCTCAAGAGACTGAATTCTCATTACGGCGGAATACTGTGAATATATTATCGCCGCTGTAATAATCCGTGAGATAAAATGCCCAGTTTGATGCTAATTACATGAAGTCGATAATATTCTCAATGGTTACTACTGCAACCAATGTTTCAAAGGTCCATCACGATAGACTCACGTACCCTCGTGAGGAATTCTGTTCAAATGTATGTATTCAATCAGAAGTTAATGCCCAGTCACCTCACTCTCGTAGAAAAAGATTTAGTCGATTCGAAATCACAGCAATATTTTGCACTGGAAAATAAACCACCTTCGATGATTTATTTTTACCAGAGCCTGCTTGTTGCCGATGTTTATATACTTGTTCTCAATTAGCTCCTCCTAAAGAATGTTCTGTCCTATAATTTTCAGGTGTTGATACAATTCGATTTGATTCAATATACTTTTCTTACTGTGAACCATCATAGAATGTTTGTTATTACTAACATTATTAGCTGTAAAAATCATAAATTCATTTCGTGATGTTTATTTATAATAGCGAAATATATGCGATGAAATGTTGATGTGCATACAATATGATTTCCTTCTACTATGTTATCCTTATTTCGAGGTAATTAATTAGCAATATTATCAGAATAGTACATGTAAACATGTACATGTGAAGTCTGCATATATGGTTGCATATAAATATATACACTATGTGTATATATGATCACATAGTGTATATGCTCCCCTCCCTAGTTTACTATTGGACAGCTCATTTTTTTTTTCTCGGATTTGGTCTGGTGTGTCATTGGTGTACCTACTCCGGTGAGTACCCATTGTTTCCACGATTTCCTATTTTCTGTTCATCTCTCTCAATGACTCCTCTCTCTTTCTTCCTGCCTCTGTTATTTGTTGCATCCATCTCTTTCGTGGTCTCCTCTTCTTCTTTTTTATGTTTCTTGCTTCATGTTTCTTCTTTTATTCTGCTTGAATCAATTCTCATCATGTCTCCATACCAATTCAATTGTCTGTTCGTTATTTTGTTAGTTATTGATTCGTGCTTCAACGTTTCTCTCATCGTTCCGTTCCTAATTTTGTCTAGCTTCGTTTTTCCATTATATATCGCTCATATATCATATACAATCTCGTGTTTCTATTGTACTGTTCAGTTCTCATTAGTGTATGGCAGGGTTGGTATAACAATTGTATTAAATATTGTCAATTTTGTTTGTTGTGTCTATTCTCTATCTCCTAATATCTTATTTGATGGATTGTATATCTTGTCTGATTTCCTAGCTCTATTTGCCAATTCTAGTTCTATTTCCATCATCCGTGATGGTACTCCCGAGGTATTCATATGTTGTTACTACTTCCAATTCTCTTTCTCTACATTTTAATTCATCACCATCATCTGTGTTCTATGTTGATTTCTATTTTTAATTGCTCCATTTGATCTCGCTATACAATTATCATGCATTTTTCTCCAGTATCAGCTATCAATACGATACCATCTGGGTACATCAGAGCTTATATTTCAACAAGCTGTAGTCTGTGGTATCCTATTATTGTCTGTAGCTGATTCGTTCTTCTCCTAGTTCTCTTCATCAATCCATTCATAACCATAATAGTGAGCTGAGACTATCTCTTCGTTTGATGCCTTTCTTCCATTAAAATTATTTCAAAAACTCATTTCAAATTTCAACAATCAAAACGTTTTGCCTATGTAACTGTAGAGCTATTGAATTTCGTAATTTTTGCGAATTTCTCCATGTTCTACATATCTTGGGGTAGGTAGTGTTTTCAGTACCATTCTGAATATCTCATCAAATCTGAACTTTTTGATGTGGTTCGAAAATGGTAAGACCAATCGGGAAGAAAATGAGGGGAGCTTGAAACGATTTTTTTGACACGAAAGCGTTCGGTGGTGTAACTTTCGATTCAATATCGAGCTAGTTGGATGACGATGAAACAACGCTTCTTATGACGTGAGTTTTTGATGTTTTTTGATTCTGAATAACTAAGTTGAATCTTGATCAACGCATGGATATGTTGAGTTGAACTGAAGGGACAAGAGAACCAATATTATTATCAGATTATATCTTCAGACAACGATAGAAATGGATAGCACATCAGCGGGCATTAGGAAGGGGCTTTATTCGCTCATAACACCCTATATAGTGCATCATACGTATGTTTACAGTAACCGTATCCAATATATCACAATCAGATTATATGCAAGTGAAAAAAGAATATTCCGAGTTCGACTTTGGAGAGGAATCGCAGAAAGTAAAAAGCTTGTAACATTGAATTCTCAACCGAATAATCTGACCAAAGACAATAATAGTGAGTTCAATGTTTACAAGAATGACGACATCTCTCATCTTTTTATTGGAATGGATGAAAAATATATTTTCTCTTCTTTTATTGTTCGAGGTTATTTTCTTCGTTCTGTATGAGTTGAACTGATTTTTGTGTTTCATGATATAATTGAAAATGAATTTTCGAAGAGAATATTTTTCATACATATTCAATTCATGGGTAATCTGATGTCGCAGTGACAATCATGCTCTCAGGTAGTTGAACATATATTTTCCAAACTTTTTGAGGATACCCACTTTTTCCAAATCTCAACATATCACAATAGCTGCCACTGATGGTAACAAAAATCAATGAACAGTGAGATAGTCATAGAAAGTAGATAGTCAACCTGTCTGTCTTATCAACCCCTTTGAAAAATTCAAATGGCAACCCTTGTGTCGTACATCATTTCTTGAGATCTTTGGAGTGAGTGTTGATGTAGAAGAAGAGGTTAGAGAGCATCGAGGTTTTTCTAGTGATATAAATTTTATTTCTGAAATATAACAACCATGTTTTATGAATCGAATGGTATTCGCTCATCGAATTCACACTCCCACTTGTATATATTCCTTCAAGTTGCATTTGAAATTTGTCAAAGAAGTGGATGCTTTGATGGCATCCGGTAATTTATTGAAGTCCAGAAAACCTCTGAAAAATAACGAGTTCATAGTACTGTGGTAAGAATATATAAATGTCGTTTCCATCACGAGTATTTTAATGATTATGGATAGTCCTATTAAAACTCATGAAATTCTGGAAATATTGAGTTGCCATGTGGTTGATTATTTTGTGAATTAAAATTATTGTGAGGTATAAAAATCTTCTTTCTACTGAAAACCAACTGAGAGTCATTAGCATTGGTCTAATAAGAGTGAGTCGATTTGTTTTCGAAATAACCCTCATTTATTTATTCATTTATATTTATTTCATTGAGACCGAACAGGTATTAAACTGATGGGCAATAATCAAAATGTGGCTGGATGATAGAATTATTTACTGTGATTTTGGTCACAGTTGACAGATGTTGAGGATAGTTTTTTCGATTTTTTTTTTTATGAATGTAATCGAGGGAATCGTTGAAATTTGAAAAATTATGGAGAATAAAACCCAGGTATTTACCTTTTGAGACAACTTGAATCAGTTGTGAAGATCATCGCCTGTGTTTTGGCTATATTCAATTTCAATTTATTTATACTCGAATATTTGCATATTGATAATAGAATTGTGTTCATTTTTCGAATAGCACTTTCAATGTTGACATCACTACATGCAATTGAAGTAACTTCGGCGAATAGGTTGATGTTAGATATTTCCATGGTCGGTGCTCGGCTGAAATTCATCTTTGGGCTATTCCAGGTAGACAAACTAGATGAGCTCAGGCTGGTCACCCCTACATCATCAGGCTTTATTATTCAACAATATTAAGGCGAAGTTGTCGAATTCTTTGCCTAGTGAAGTCTTTCCTGATGCTTACGACCTCCATGCTCTCGAAGAAAAATCCAAAACCGTTCTTCTCTCCCTAGTTTCTACCGCTGGCTGACACGATAGTTCTCAGACATCATGAATTTTCCTTCATCTTGTCGAAAGATAGAAAAAACTGCTTTTCCCAATACCTCTGTATCGGATCTACTTCCCCTGACTTTCTGGTTCATCTCTCTTGACTCGATTTTCATCATAAAGTCACAACCTTAATAATCTTGGTGAAAGTCTCATCAACATCCGTATTTCAATTGTTTATAATCAAGGGTATTATATGACATGAGGGACATGCATCTAATGAATTAAATAGATTTCTAAGTGTTGACTGTAGAGGGTACACATTTTAAACATACTACATAACGGTGTGTGTAAATATACATGTTGGAATCGTTGATGAGTACCAAATTTTCTGAAGAAGCATAAACATCCAATCTTGATATATAGTTTCATAAACAGATTCACATGGTGTTGTTTATAATCTGGAGATTTAAGTATCGAACTTGAATAAACAAGGTTTGCTAAGTGTTTACCCGATGCCAATAGATAATGAGCGGAAAGAGAAAAAGGAACAGTGCTGTACGTACCCATTTTTTTTATCGAGGTTGCGTAGTGAAATATTCGTATTCATCGAAAATACTCATTGTGGATTTCCACTCATTCGATTGCAAATGAAAATTAATGATCATATATAGTACAGGGCAGTACAATAGTGCGTCAGTGTCTGATTGCTCGAGACCTATCATAGATAGTGACATGATTGTAAAACAAATGTAAACTAGCCAATAGGGTCTATCATTAGAAATAATTCCAATATATACAGTGTCCATCGGAAAAAAAATCCAGCGAGTTGGGAGCAATTTATGTCAATTGAATGCATTACATATTGACACCCTAGAGACCTCTATCCAGTCTCTCAATATTATCGTTACGATTGAAGAACGTTGCGATTTTCTCATCAATTTAATGAATTTGCAAATGCATACTTGAAAAATCTTTGACGTTCCTCGAAGTAGGAGATGATTGTGAACTAGATCTTCTATTTGATGGTCCAGGGTGGATGCTTCAAAAAATTTTTTATTGTAAGAGAAACTAGGTATCGTGTTGCTCTCAGATGGACATTCTACCATTGTGAAACTCTCAATGTGAACAGAGAAAGTGAGAAATGTTTCTATAACACTCCCAGCTCTAGCCGAGCTGTCGGATCTGAAATCCAACATTTTGAAAATCTCAATAAATTAACGAATCATCAAATTGTATAAATGTGACTATATCAAGAATTCATTCTTCATCAAACTGTGGTACTCCTCATACTAGGACTAGTCCTTTCATCAAGAGACAAATTACACCAAAGAGATCAAAATAGATTTCAAATCACGAGAGGAGATGTGTCATGTAAAGTTGAATGAATCATTTTGTATCTCAAGTGTTTGAGTTGATATCATGTTGATAGTTGACAGCATGATCACCAGATGACGTGCATAAGTGGTTATCACGGGAAATCCATCACGTATTCTCTTGTGATAAATGAATCAATATATTTCATTCACACTGGCGTCCTCATTATTAGAATATAACTTCTCGATGGGGAGTTCAGAGTTCGATACCATGGTTTCTGCTTTGTCGAGATCATTTCTACCTCTATCGATGACAATCGAATGACATGCTCTGGGGGTGACGAATTGATAATACACCATGTATATCCATGATGAGATGTGAAACCTTTCGAATTATTCCCAATATATTCCATGATTCCTCCTGGAAATTAATATTTTAGAAGTTATTCAAGGTGGATCGTTTTCGAATGGACACAGTGTTTTTGCTGTCAATTTCTTACCAGTTACTGAGTCTATAGAGGCTGATTCACTTCGAAAATTTGGCAGAGAGCATATTCCGTCATTCTCTACCCAATTAGTAGTAGCAAATTGGATATTTGAAATGGAATACCCTGTTTGTGATATTATTTTCAGAATATCAATCAATTCTTCACAACTCCTATCAATATTTTCCAAACCGTGAGTATCCGTTTTTGAAATGAAAATTCATTTCAGTTATTCTTTCGGAAATGTTAATTGGAATGTTAATTGGAATACTGATATCTCAAAAATCTCAAATAATACTGATAATACCAATAATACTGATATTTTCGAATCCAGGAATTCTATGGTATGGAAATTCGATTTCGAGTTGGGTAATACTTGGGGGTTCTGTACCAGTCTAAAATAGTTCAATATAGGGGGTTGTTCAAAAATACGGTTATTTCGTTTGGTTAAAAAAGTGGCTGATAGATTAGAAGGATTATGGTTCACATACTCATGTATGTGAACCGTACACTTACCTGATTAGTGAAGTTTCTGACTTGGGAGCAATAATTCCTAAAAATATCCTATCAAAATGGTATCCTCATGGTTTTCGTAATAAGGTCATCAGTATTATTCGACAGTAATAGTCCGTTATTCTCGCGATGATATCGACGCATCTTTGTTTCTTGAAAAAATATGGAGAAAGATTCCTGAATAAGAGTTCTCATGAATTTGTTCATTACTTTGGACAGTGTGATGAGATTTCAAACGTATTCGGACCTACCGCCAATACGAACCAAAAGAAAGTTATACGAATTCAGAACAATTTCAATGCGTTTGGATCCACTTCAAAAGCACCGAGAAAATGGGAATTTGTAATAAGGATTCATGAAAGTACTATAGCTGTATTGTACTATATATGAACTGTAACTGTGAAAATTTCGTGGAATATTTCAATACATGTTGGAAAGGATTCAGTGACAAGCTTGAAGAACTTATGTTGACGAGAACGACACGAAGTGACTGTTGAAAGTAATCAAAGGCATCATCAAGAGATAAATGCTCATGATTCTAAAACATGATCTGTTAGGTATAGTTATGATATGCATATACCGTAAAACCGTAATTTTGAACCACTCTGTACTAAAGAATCTGAGATTCGGATGGAGTGTAGGAAACCCTTGAGTATAACCAACTCCAAACCAACTTCAGATAATATAGTATTTCTTGATGTCAAAGATATCTAAATTTCTAATTGGTGGCCATGATTTCCGAAGGAACACATTTAAATTAATATTTTTTCTGATAATGAATGTAGGTGGGTGTAGGAAAATTCAAGAGAAATTATCGATGAAAATTCTCGAAATGATAATATGTACAGGGTGTATATCATCAAAAATAATCAACTCTCAGTCACTTTTTCAAGCAAATCAAATAACCGTATTTTGGAATCACCCTGCAGGAGTATGGAGAATCCCAAGTATCATCTTACTCCAGCCAAATTTCAATACAATAGTATTTGAAAATATCAGTATTTTTATTGATTCGAAGAATTTGGAATGAGGTTTCATTTGAAAAATGGTTACAGATATGTATAAGACCATATCGATGAGTTATTGAGAATTCCATGAAGATTCTGAAAATATTTATATACGAGATGTTCCAAATGAAATATCAATGTTGCTACTGCTTTCTAATTGAAGCTCAACACCGTATTATTGAGAGTATTTCAGTTGGGTGGAGAATACTTGGATATGCTCTCTATCAAATTTTCAAAGAGATTCGTTGTCTGGTTTCAGAAACGTCTGATGTACCATCCACCGTAAATCAGCCTGTATATTCCATACATATTTGTGACTTACTCATTTTATCTTTGCGTACTGTACTTCGATGAGTTTGAGCTAGTATATTCAAAGTTTCATTTCTGGTGAACAAAGCGAGTTATATTTTGTTCAAGGTCTTCGACTACCTGACCTCCACTCGCCTCATACAACCTCCCCACCCATTCCGGTCAGCAGCTCGAACCAATCGAAACGGAAAAGATCTTGGTCGAGAGCAGTGTTCAGCAACCTTCAGCGCAAGGGCCTCGAGAGGAGGTTTCAGTTGCAGAAGTACATCACCAAGCCTGATAGAAGGCAATTAGCTGCCACTCTGGGTCTC
This sequence comes from Gastrophysa polygoni, assembly GCA_963576655.1. Lineage (NCBI taxonomy): Eukaryota > Metazoa > Arthropoda > Insecta > Coleoptera > Chrysomelidae > Gastrophysa > Gastrophysa polygoni. Next base: position 30,437,239 of record OY755084.1, on the reverse strand, counting down.
ACCGATGCTCAAGTGAAAGTGTGGTTTCAGAACCGGAGGATGAAATGGAGACATTCTAGTGAGGGCGTCCAGAATGGGGAAAATCCAGCGGCTGATTCAACTCAAGATCAAGAAATCGATGTAGATACTATTACCGATGACAACGACTGATTGTGGAAATTAAATAAATTTCAATTTTGATTATCGTTCATGGGAATACTTGATTCTGAATAATCTTAATGCAGAATGAAGCTTACTGGATACAATTTTTTCAATCAACAAGATTATCCACTCATTGAGGACGTCCTGAGCTCCATGGACCTACATTTCAGGAAAACATGAACGTATTGACAAGAGTCCGGTCACAGCTGTAGTTCTATGACGTTGACATTTTCATCGAATTCAATACCAGGACATGAATAAAAAAAATCACTGGTTTTCCGCTGGTATAGTTTCCTTCAAACTTATAACGATTAAATAATGAAAAAGGTGCTAAAAATGGATTCTCGGCCCGATATTCCGGGGTCCAGGGTCGGAACAGTAAATATGCGAGTAGATTTACTCATGTCTAGAATATTTTCCATGAATTCATTCAAGTTGAATGATTATGAACATGAAGTGATTCGTACTTCCATGTATTATCTGACTCACCAATTCAAAGTATTGTAAATCAGTTGAGATGTCTTTATAGTCCATAAAAAGTACCTATATACGGTGCCCGATTTTAGAGTTCCACCATGAGGACGTTTCTCACTATGAGAGATTGGAGGTCGGTTGGATCAGGGCGAAGTTACCCATTTACAAGCTGAACAATTATTTGAAAGAAAATTCCATGTCATTTTTAGTTTTCGAATTATTGGAAAAAACGGAAATTTGTGATTTTCGATTCTTTTCATGCGAAAATCGAAAGAATCGAAGAATGTTTTCATCGACAAAAATTTTTTTCACTGAGCAAACCCACTTTCTAATAGCATTTTCTACGTATCCTAGGAACAGGCCCACCTTTCTTGAAACACTCTGCATATATTTATACCGTTTTGTTGAGAGATAATTGACCTGTTGAAAAATCCAATCTTTGAAATTGCCTAACTATTTTAGCTGAAATAGATGAGTATGAAAATATTTCTAGCGGCTCAATTATTAGGTCTCAATGAGAAGGAGAAAGTCTTTTACAATTGGTTCAATTTTTCAGCCTATAAATTGTTGTTGGTAGGTGATCAAATTACATCGAACGGTCAGCTACATTCTCCTATTATAATAATAAACCTACATAATATACTTACTATACCTATACTCGCATTCGAACTATGTGCCTCTGCTTTATTGGATCAATAATTACACTCGGGTAATTCAGAAATCAGAGATACCCTTTTCGGTTGACAGGCGATGATGGATTCGAACAATCACTATGAGTTTGTACCAACCATCAACATATACATTTGTTCTGCTTGTGTGTAAATTTCAGAACCAATCGAATCGTATTCATGAGGCATCAACAGAAAAACCACGAAAAAGTACGAGATTGATTGAAATTGAAGTGCGCATGTTCACTAAGAGCGCAGTATGAATGATTTTATATTTATACTGACCCAGAAGTATATCCATAAATGATTTGGTTGAAATTATAATATGGAAATATAATTGAACTGATACAATATAGAAAAACGACATATTCGATTAATTTCTCTCATATAAATTCGAAGTTGTCACCCAGATCGTCCTATACGCAAATATTTCCATCTATCACGACCTTTATGTGAATTAACTGTCATGAATAACTTCATTAGTCGAATCCTCCCTAGTTGAACGCTTACAGTTAGCTAACATCTGTAATGAATATATCTATAATGAATATAAAATTTCGAAAACTCCTTTCTTGATGAAGAAAGCAATCCCTAGGAAGAGAGTGAATCATGACTCCCTGGTGTGAAAATACAACGTTGTCACTCAGTTTCGAAACATGCTATGGATTGTCCTGAACACAACCATCTTATGATAATCCATAGCATGAATTACATCTCCAGCCGTTATAGTTCCCATAGGAAATTGCTGAATCGCTAATGCTGTTCTTGCAGTTCCTGGAAGGCCTTCTCGTGAGATACCCAACTCGCGGCGATATCATCGTCAGTCAGACGCAAATCTTCGAACTATCAACATCTATTTGCTTGTATTATATTCACCGTATTCACTGATAGTTCACAAATAGTTGATTCATGTTTCGAACCTGAGTCGAATTTTCATACTATGTATTTGTGATTTACTCTCTTCGTAGAGATTGCTTCCATCATCGGGCAAGGACTTATCGAAATTTCACAGACGTTAGTTCAATGAGAATACATCATTCGATATACCTGTAAGTGTTCTACTAGGAGAATTCGACAGATGAAGTTATTCATATTAGGGATGCTCCCACCCTGTTTGACTGTTGATTTGTACAGAGCTCGACATGGATTTAAATATATGCGTATAGGACAACTCATATCAAATTTCGAATCTGAGTGACAACGTCAAATTCATCACCCAGATCGGTAGATTGTTTTCTGTAGGTGCAGAAGACTTATTCTGCATTATAATATCATATCATGCCATATTGGATAATATCCAGAAATGAGAGAAATCTATCGAATGTGATGATTTCCCAGATTGTATCAGTTCAATTATAATTTCAGATTCCGTTTGTATATACAGGGTGTCCCTAAAAGGTGCGGAAAAAAAGCTACTACAAGTTCCTGAGGCGTAATAAGACGATATAACTCAACTTACCTCAGTCCAAAAGTGGATGATTTCAGAGATACATAGTGTCAAAAGTTCAATTTGATTTTCATTTTTTATAAATATTTTTTTCAATAATTGGTGTATCGTCACATTATTCGGCTTGGAGGGGGTTTGCTGGTTGAGAAATTAGAATTTGCTATCATTTTTATTGTGAAGTTAAGAGGGCGCCACCTGCGGAACCTTGCACACATTTAAAACGAATTAACTTTTTTGAGCCACCCCATATTTAATTTCAAAATGAAAATTCGGATTGTCCAACTACTTTCACATAAAAAATGTATACGTGGTAAGAGTTGATTTGAGCAGCTGTTTTTGAGATATCTGGATTTTAAAAATTCACTTCGTAAATGGCCAGGTCCAAATTATTGCAATAATGAAATTGAACACATTTGAAGCGTTGGCGGTGAATTAAAATAACGTCACTAAAAACTTAGAAAAAAAAGAAGTAGGTTCATAAATGTGTTGGTAATTTTATTCTCTAGTAAAAATAGTCATTAGGAATAGGAATAAGAGATTTATCAATAACAAAAGTTCAATTTAATTTATTAAAAAAAAAATGAATTCAACAAATGTTCAAAATGACCTCCAATTTCGTGTGTACAAAGAATAATACGTTATGAAAATTTAATTTGAACACTTTGGAGCATTCGTCATCACCTTTTAGGGAGACCCTGTGGAATGGCGGATACGCAGATTTAAATCTATAGCTAAATTTAGCCACATCATGAATGAACGTTCTGAAAGAGTCGGATATCATTCTTGACGTTCGGACTATAAATGAACAGATATGTCAAGTGCTATCTGGGTCACTTTATATGCTTCCAACATCCCGGTATATGAACTTTCTATTCACCGTGTATTATCACATGAAATGAAGCTGACAATATATGAAATCTGAAAGTTGGAGAAGCTCGCAGAGGAAAGCACATAATAAATGGGTACTTTACCAATATTTCGTTTATTTACCTCACCATGGATGTTCTTTGGTATACCGCATCAAATGAATAATTTATGTCATAATCAGGGTAAACACATGTAGTTTTGTTTGAGAAGGAACAACGAAATGGTACAAAATTCCATTATTTGAAGATAAACAAATTTTCTGAATGATATTTGGATAATCAATTCATAATGCACTAAGAAATAATATCAGAATGAGTTTCAATTCATTCAGTGTCCATAATTTTACTAGTATGTAGTTACATAACTGCTATCCAACGATATCATTTTTTTATTGATCAACAATGATAATGATTCAATGATAATCATCTGCATTTAGGCGAATATATGTATAGGTTCGCCTATACCAAAAAATATTGAAAAATAAATAGCGGTGTTTCTTAGCATGATTGCAATTCTCAACTAATATCAACTAAGAATTCACAAATCTATTTTCATTTATTCATACCCATCTCGTGTCGATCAGAATATACACAACCACTATTAGTTATTATGCAATGAATAAGATATTCGCTTTGTACATTCTCTTTGTAACATGATAAAGAAAACAGGACTGCTGGAATGATTTTTTTTTATCTTTCGACAACACGGGAGGAAATCCTATGATGTTCGAAAAACTTCATGTTAGTAAGTGGTGGAATAATGGAGAGAGGGGAGGCATTGTGTTTTTCCTTGAAAGTTAGGAGGTTGTAAGCATCAGGAAATACTTCAGTAGGCGACGAACTTCATAACTATACTTAAAGATGTAGAGGTGACCAGCCTGAGCTCGTATAGTTTGTCTACCAGGAATCGCTCGTGGTGGCATGATAGACGATATTTCCGATTAGCACTGACCGTGAAAATATCTATAAAGGAGACAGAGATCACCCACCTTTCTGCGATGTTCTAAACAGGTCGATGACAGAAAAAGTTGTGTCTTGTAATTGCTCGATCTCAAAGAATATTTCACTCTCAAAAAGCAGTGGCGCCCATATTTTCAAATTATTATGAGCTAAGTCACCCGCTACGCAACCGCTATGATGATCAAATGATGATGAAAAAACTAACTGTTCATTTCTTGGGAAATTTAATAAGCTATATCTCGAGACTCACATAGATCATCATTGTTGATATTTGCATTAGAAAGATAGCTTTTTGTATAACGAAGGAGGGAAGTGCTACTTTCCTCCCGAAGATGAAGTTTACTGTCCGAAGCGTAGCGGAAGGAAGTTATCATTCTAGGGTTGAGAAGGCACTTCACCCTCATGTTATACTTATGATTCTTCTGCCTCTCTCAAATAATGAGTCATTTTTTAATGATTAATTTTTTTTTCTGATAATTCATTTTTTAATAATTCAGTCATGAAACACAACACAAACCACAAACACAGTTCTTCCATGGAATGGAAGAACTGAAACTAAGATCGTATCGATGGTTTGTTTAGACGTGTTTCATATCGTGTGCTGCTAAATTTTGCTAAAAGTAGAGGAAAAAGTGTTTTTGCAAATATAAATTTTGGAGTAGTTACTAGTTTTGTGTAGGCTATCAGACTTTGACTGATTTGAAAAATTACATTATGTTGTAAGTACGATATTTGAAATAACTACTCAATATGTCGTCAACGAGGCAACAGAAAAGAAGCGAGGACGGAGATCAATTGCACCAAGCAATTAAGTCTGCAGTTAATAAATTATGTACGTCAGAGTCATTCATAACCGAGCTAACTATCTCCATTTTTGGAAAAAACAGTGGAAATATTGAAAAAGAATTGGAGTCATTGAGGAAGAACACTAGTGAATTAGAAAAAACAAGATGATGCCATCAAATTGATAGCTAAAAATAATGAAAGATATGAGAAGTGGATTCGTAGAAATAATATTATAGTCTATGGATTGGAAGAGGTACATGAAGAGAACATTCTAGATCAAACACTACAAATGTTCAATTCGAATATGAATTCAAACATTAGGAAATCTGATATCAGAAGCTGTTACAGACTAGGAAAACCTAATGGAAAGAAATCTCGGCCCCTGCTGGTACATCTCTTTGATGGATTTATTAGGCAAACTATTTTCTCCAACAAAAAGTGTCTCAAAAGTACTAAATATGTGATCAAAGAAGACTTAACGAAAGAACAGTCAACTTTGTTTAAGTTGGTCATGCAGAAAGCTGGAAAAGAAGGTAAAGTTTGGACAAATTCAGGTACCGTCTTCTTGAAACTGGCAGATAACAAGATTTCCAAGATTACGTCCATCGATGACCTGGCTGAAGTTTGATTGTGTATCTATGTTATTTCAAAATATGAATTAATTTTTTTTTGCAGTTCAGTAGCTTCCGTTATTTCATTTATTTTCATGAAATCTATCAAATTCATTTTTTTCAAATTTATTAACATTTGAATAGATTAATAAGTGGCACATGAGTGCAGTTGGGATACGTCTGGGTTCGAGACTTTGTTTGAGTTCTGATCATTTACTTATCTCATGTTTTTTTTTATTGGTTTAGTTTCTTATTTTTATCGTACGCATTAAATCATCGCGGGTCTCAAAGCCCATAGCTCCTTGGTTAACTGGAGTTAAGAAATGATGGTAATACGCTATAGAGCGCTGAACAGGTAAAAGAGATCTAAATCTGAGCATCACTTTCAGTTCTATAAGGACATGAGGAACTACAGTAACTCTGCTATTAGGAGAGAGAAAAAAGCATTTTTCACATACGAGCTGAGTAATAAAAATTCTAAATCTCTTCGGAAAACTTTAAAATCTTATAGCGTTGTACCTAGCAAATCAAGCACTATACCGGACAATTTGAAAAATCCTGCTGAAATAAATGAATTCTTTATCAATTCATTACGAAAAAACCGCCTGAAGAATTACTCTCGTGGTACAAACTTACGAAAATAGTAGAATCAGATTTTCAATTTCAAGAGGTGAATGATTAATTTGTTTATCAAACAATGAATGCTATAAACACAAATGCCGCCGGTGGAGACAAATTGAACTTGAGACTATTGAAATTATGCTGTCCACATATAATTCCTTACATTACGCACATCATCAATTTTTGCTTGAGTCATAATATTTTTCCTGAACTTTGGAAAAGAGCCGTTGTTAAAGTATTGCCTAAAAAGTCGAATCCACTTGAGTTTAAAGATTTGCGTCCAATTAGTATATTGTCAACTTTATCTAAGGTACTCGAAAGGGCTATAGGAGTACAACTGAAAAAAACATATTGATCAGTATTCACTTTTACCTATAACTCAATCTGGATTCCGAAAAAGTTATAGTTGTACAACAGCTCTTCTCCATATTATTGATGATGTTGTTCGAGCTTCAGACAAAGGTGAGAGTACTGTTCTGGTCTTGCTAGATTTTAGCAGAGCTTTCGATACCATCAACCATAATTTAATGCTAGAAATTCTCCATTACATAGGACTTTCGAATAATGCTATAAATCTCTAGGCATCAAAAAATAATTTTCAATGAAGCACCCTCATATTTGCACAGGAAAATAACCTATCGATCCGATATACATAACCTAAATATCCGATATAAAGGAACCCTCTCACCGCCAACTTTCAGACTAGAAATTTTTAGGCGCAGTTATACTTATCAAATATATAATCAGGTCCATACCATGTTCAAAACTTATAGTTTACAAAGATTCAAGAAGGCCTACAAAAAGCATCTGTTTTCAATGCAACCCTAATTTCCGTGCGATAAATATTAGATCTTAATGTATATATCTTTTTTGCGTTTTTTGATCAATACATTGTTTGTTTGAGTTGAAGTCTAACAATAATACCTAGTGATATATCAGAGGTTAAGTGGAAGAACAGTTCGTAACATGATTTTATATCATCTCATAAAGTGAACTTCGCCTTTTGCTTTCATGTTAACCTTATATTATTTGTATTTTTGTTTGTATTTACATATGGAAGCAATAAAGTCGTTTATTATTGTTATTATTATCAAGAAGTAGGTAGGGTGCATCGTCCATATATCCATAGGGAGAAAAAGTACGATTTTGATCCTACAATTAGGCTGTGGCTGTAGGTTTTCTACACTGAACCTATTTTTTTGTTCAAAAAAACTAAGGCGACACTAAAGAGAGACAAACATATTGTTCTATGAGATTCAGCCTACGATATAATAATATACATTTATACAGAATACATTTGTACGGTGTGGCCTATCATTTTTGTCTCCTTTTTGGGCGGTGCTTCGTATGTTTCAGTTTCATCACAACCGTAAACTGTGGTTTCATGGAGGTTTCACTATCTGGTGATTATCATACCGCGCATGATCTTTTTCGATAAATCATGACATGCATTTTCGTTTTTGCAATTGCAATTTCAGAATTTTCGCAGACTTTGCGAATCAGTTGGCTATAGCTATTTTCTCTCTCTCAATATATATGTATACAGGTTGTCCCATATTGAGGTCAGCGAGGTACGATATTTTCGAAGTCATGAACCTTACACTTCTCAAACAAAATTTTCCTCCACTCTATCAGCCAAGAGCATCGATGCAAAATATTTGCAAGTTCCCAAAATGACCACTAGACTACTGTGACTACTGTGACAACTGTGATGCGAAAAGAAATTCGGATGTTCTCGAAAAATCAAATCTGAATAATCAAAACGTCGGTACATAAAATTTTCAATGGACCACGACCCTCATCCATATCATGTGGAATAACATCAGGCCCTTTAGAGAACCGATTTTGAGTTTATGCTTAATTACTATCCAATATCAATACCAAGGTCGCCTATCAACCATGGTAAGTTTGACGAACAAATATTTCCACAGACATCATTATAAAAGCTGAGGATTAGCTGCAAACATACCAAATATTTTCCGATCAATATCTGTTTTTTTTAATGACTCAAATACGGATGGAGACATCGAATCGCGGTATAGGAAAGAACATGAGAACTTGTCAGCTCATTCTTTCAGGTTCTTTCTGAATCTGAGAGATTTCACACATATTTCGGTCACAAATATTTATAATTTTGACCAGAATAGCATATTGAAAGTATCTGGGAAGATCGGAAACTGATCAAGCAGTCTGCAAGGAGTATGGAAATGGATATGATAGATTATGGTAGGTATCAGCTTTCGATATATAATTAGTTCTCTTGAACATATAAAATGGCAGATGGTGGAGATTAAGGTGAATATGGTATAACTCAGCAACACCTCGTTAGATTTTCGAATTCCAAAAATACTTCAGAAGTCAAACACACATTGAAATCAGATATGCTGAAACACAAAGGGTATTCCAGTAGAAAAAGTACAACTCAGATGAGCCACGCATCTTTGATTCACCATGTATAACGCGGAATAATATAGATATAGAATTCAATATTCACGATCTGTCGAAATATTGTGCATCTTTCTATCTCACAAAGCCGTTATTTCACTGAGCCAAACAAATCAATAACTCTCTGTACATGAACGAAGACTCGAGGATCAGAATGATTGTGTTATGAGAAAAAAGTGGACATTTTCTGTCGACTTCAGTTACCTTCACCAATCAGCTCCGTCGGCAAAAATTCCTGAACTCAATAGGTAAGGAAAAATTCAAGAAAATGATGTCGAGAGACAAACATCGCTTCGCCTTTCAGCTTTCCGATACTTTACTTCATCCCTGCTGGTATATAAATCGAGATTTTGTTAGTAACTTTTCCCCATGTTTTAGTGCTATTTATTGTTGATAACAATATATACAAATGTTTACATACATTGTCTAAAAGCGAAACGAAATTGATTTATCATTCACGTTACTGTAACACGTCAAATATGGATAATAAATTTATATTATTCATCGTCAAAATGCGATCCCTATCTTCAACCCTCTTCGAATGACAGGTACTTACAATCCCCAATTTTCCAAATGGAAAGTATAGACCTGTGATATTCCTTTTGAAAGATCTCTTCATTTTCTATTCAGAAATGTCGTAGTTTTCAAGTTCATTAGAATCAGGTGGTTACCGAAATTCGCTACAATATACTCAATACTTTTCACAATATAACTGAAACCCATTTCCTGTTCAGGTCTTGATAAGAAAGTGAGCAGAAATCATAACAATGCGCTTTTTGGATGGATGATGGTAATTGGAGGTTGTACCTATCATTCGAAACGGGTTGAAGGTGAGAATTGCATCGATTAGATCGATTTAATGTTGAAGAATGCCAATTCCTAATTAGAATTTGTTTCGGGATTCCCCATGGATATGTACAGAAATGTACAGAAACTGAAATCATTATTCATTCCGTTCGGCATTTACACACTGTACATACATTTATATGAGTCAATTGTTGACTGAATATTTTATATATGATTAGCTCCTAGTGAATATTTCATGGTGATATTTCAATATTAAGAAATTCAAAACTATAAATATCTTTCTGTATTTCGTATCAAATTCTTCGTACTCATAAACCTTTGGTGTTCGTTTCATCTTTTTCTGACATCCAAAATTAATATCATTCATCATCTGACTAAACATTTTTTCTATGTTCAATATCAGCATCATTATTATCATCATTATTATTATCATATCTCGAGCTCGAACGTGACGGTGTGTGTGTGTGAATGAATGTTTATTGAATAGGAAGGAAATCCTTATATACGAACAATACATCAATTCGAGTAATACATAGATATCATACACTAATTTATATACTTATATATTACTTTTATATTTATACACTTATTTAACTAAACTATTTAACTAAATAAATCTATAAATACAGAGTTATCATTGTGATATATTATCCAATTTTATGTAATCAATAATTTCATTACATATACAGGGTGTTCCGGTGATCATGTTACAAACTTCGGGTAGATAAAACACACGAAGATGACCTCCAAAAACTACTTTTCGTTTTATAGCTATGAAAATGAGGTTCAGTACATATTTCAACGTAATAATTGGTTCAAGACCAATAATTTATTAATGATTGGATTTAGCCATTTTCGGAGGAAACGGTGACACATAGCGATTTTTACAAGAGTACCTTTTTTATGTAATAGGCATTGGAGAATCATAATCAGATATAAAAATGGTAAGAAATTGAAGCCTAAGAGGAGTAGGGTCAAATTTGCCCAAATACCCCCCTGGTTTGTACGCCCCTGGTTAGAGGTGACAAAATCCGGAAGGCTCAAATTGATGAACCTACGAACTAGATTTCATGTCTCAAAATTGGTTGCGATAGCTGCAGTAGTACCGAAGCTATGAAACGAAAAGTAGTTTTTGGAGGTCATCTTCGAAGTGCCCTAGCTCCCTGAAGAAGCGTTTCCGGACCCATGTTCACATGAACTTTTTTTCTTATTTTCGTCTGTTTTATCTACCCTAGAAGTTTGTAACATGATCATCGGAACACCCTGTATATACATAAATAAAAGAAAATATATATTCATATATTTATATATGAAAAGAGAGAAAGAGAGAGAGAGAGAGAGAGAAAGAGAGGGAGAGAATTTTATTGACTACGTTCATGTTATAATACATTTGTAGCAGGTCATTCAGATACAAGTAAGCGTGTGTATGACTTCGGTCTTACAACAAATTAACATCACGGAATAAAATGAGATTCAGTCGGAACACAGTCATAGCAGAACGTATAGAAATAGTTATAAAATTGACCGAACGAAACGAACCCATACAAAGGGTTTATCACTTCCTTCGATCGCTATATGAAAATATCCATAACGCTTGTCGTCTAGTAGAGTTATAAAGTTTGTTTTCAAATTTGAAGACCAACTTCCAAGTCTCCAATGATATCTCTAATGATGTCTCTACTATGTCTCTAATGTCTGAAATGATGAATGATCTCCGAGCGTCAATAACATGAGTCGACATGAATGGATGGGTGACATATAATTTCCATCTGTTTTAATATTCCATGACCCTAAAAGCTTTGGGAACTCTAAATGAGCTTCTAACAATCCACAATATGAGCGGTTCTGATAATGATAGTTGTCGTCCTTCTATCCCTTCCCAGGTTATCTACTGTCATACAGAGAGGTCATCCAAAATTCTGAATGATTTCACAATTTCAACTGCAGATTTCATGAAATAGTATATGAGTGAGCAAACCGTTATACACTAAAAACTGTTTCTCCGGCTATACTTTTCAATAGTCAAACTAATCCATGGTAACAGGAACTTCTAAGCTGTCAGTTGCTGCTATGGTGAACTTGATAATGTGCTACTACGGCTCTACTGACCCAGTGATAGGGAATCCCTCACAAATAAATGAATGCGCCCATTCGAGAAGGTATATCTGATTGATCTGTTACCTTTTTTCGTTTCCTCTGCATTGTTGATATTCCAGAAAAGTGACAAACATTTTCAGTCGACTGCCTAACTCTAGATTTCATTCCATTCTTCACCAATTGCACTCATCATCTGTCATGGAAACTTCATGAGAGATGAGAATTCGTGTGGGAAGTGTTGTATTTACTGTTTGAGGCGTTGTTTGCGAAAGAGAACAGAGATATTTCACAAAAACCGTAGAAGAATCTCATTATATTGTTAACTTTTTTGATTGATTATTCTGGATTAGTGGTATTTTCTTGCCTTCCGTGACCCGCAATTTCCGTTTAGAAATCAAATCGATCTGAAACCCTAGTGGATCATCACATCATCAATATCAAAATGATAAACTGATCCAACCAACATGGTACATGGTACAACAAGAAATGAAGCATTTCATTCTCAAACTACCCCACTTGCTGGAGAATCTTGATGTTTTGGGACCAGTATGGCATACGATGCACGAAGTTATTCGAGAATTTTGCCAAAATCGCTTATTGAACTTATGAAGGTAACCCGATGAAATATATATAGCTGAGTTGAGCACGCCACCAAGACTTGACTGCCACAGCATAACGGGAAATCCGATCGTCATATCAATCATGGGGGAGGCAAGAATGAGAATCCTTAGGCTTTGAAATACGAGCAGCAGATCCATCGACTCCTATGTCAACATGAACACCGAGTCAATTATAAGTACAACATCCAGGACAAACCTGGCTAGAGGATCTGGTAGACAGACGGATCCAACACCAAGTAAGAAACTGGTCCAGAAATGAACAGTGAGAGGAGAAACTCCCAACTGAGTCACTCAGTGAAAACCAATACTTTCGTACTTCAAGTGGAGATGTATGCAATGCGCCAGAGAAAATAACATGAAGAAAGTGCTCAACGCTCGGATCAAAATGTTCACAGACAGTCAGGCGTCACTATGAAGGCTCTCATGAACCGAAAAGTAATATCAAGACTGGTATGCTAATGCTGAGAAGACCTCAGTGGTCGTTCAGAACACAACAAAATGACTCTGATGTGAGTTCCAGGATACTGTGGTAATGAAGGCAACAAAAGAGCTGATGACCTAGCTAGGAAAGGCTCATCAACTTTATACATCGGCCCAGGACCCGCATCCGGGGTTACAAGAACGGGTCTGAATACGGGAAGAACCGTCGAAACACAAAACTGAAGAGCTACTCAGATTGAGCACCAAGTGAGAATATTTCCCTGCTCTACTCACTGGTCACAGATGGGGCTGTAGAACGGTGAACTTACTTGCGAATACTGGGTGGCCCAATGAAAACGTAACAAGGCCGATTTGACATTTTTTTCTATCTGTGGACAACACGAAAGGGAAACCTATGATGTTCGATTAACATCGTGTTAGCCAGCGGTGGAATTTTGGGAGAGAAGGAAGGTGTTCTTGAAATCTTCTTGAAATTTTGGAGGTTGTGAGCATCAGGAAACATTTCACTAGGCAAAGAATTCCACAAATTTGTTATTTGTTATATCGTTCTCAGCAAAAAAAATGTTCCTCATCTCGTAGTTAGAACGATGTTGATATAAAAATTAATTGCCTCATGTGTTTTTTTCGAATCCTGTCCTATCAAACATTACATGTAGAATCATTCATATCAATGTCAGTTCCTTGATCTCTCAGTAAAAAAAAAATGTTAGAATGCGAGGCATTGGACCGCAAAAGACATCATATCTTAGAACAGCTCTGAAAACTACAACCAGATGTGAAGCCAACTATTCAATGAGAAAATATCGCTCATCTATAATGCTGCTGAAATATATAGCTTCCGATAAGATCGAGAGAAAGTTAGCCCAATGGAATTATTGTTTCATACAAGGGATAGCGTGAAACCACAAATCTCATTTCCATATGTCTTGAACAAAATGTGTTTTGTGATATTCGATGAACAATTGAAGCGTCTCTTCACAAATGATGAAATTATATAAATACTGCTTCTTGTGATATTGTCGCTTCGCACAATAGGCAACCAAGGCGGCCGGTGGTCGAGATGGTCGAGCGACATCATAGTCGTCATGGGTTCGATTCCTGGCTGGCCGTTTGATTTGGGTTTATTCATGCGCTGTATAACGTATAACATAATGTTCTACATAGAAGGATCCCAAATGCCACAGTGGCTTGGATTCCACTTGTATAAACTGTAGATCCCCGTCTCCTTCACTCGCACAAGCCCTTCGGGGCTTCTGAGGGTTGCTTGGGCAACTAAGGAGATGAGTTAGAAAAAAATTGGGCGACATCATGATAGGAAGATGAATTGATAACAAAGTTCAGTTCGAAAACGGGAGATAAAAATGCTAGAAGAACAAATAATTTGATCATAGTTCGCCTACATTTGCCTTTCTTATTGGCATCTTGCATTCATCACGATGTATTCGTCTGACGACTCCCATCAAGTGCATTCTGAATATGTCCTTCATCTACATTCGATGCAACGATACTGAAGTTCGTTTTTATTGATAGAGTAGAGAAGTTCACATTCAGCAGACTAGCTCACATTTCAAATCACAATAATATCACGATATCACAAATAAGTATATCATACTCCTCAACATACATACAAGACAAGTTGAGTTGAAATGTGGAAATGAGAGCAAGGAGAAAGAAATAGACAACTTTTCAATATTTTTTTTTTGACAGGAAGTTTATATATTTGGAGAAACTCAAATGTGTTAGCCACTGGTAAAATGTTTGGAGAGGAGGAAGGTATTGGATTTTTTCTCGAAAGTTTAGAGATCGTTAGCATCAGGAAATACTTCACTAGGTAAATAATTCCTTAACCTTGCCGTTATATTGATGAATAATGCTTGGAAGAGCGAAGTTCGAGAGGTCTCAAGCCTGAAGATGTATAGATGAGCAGCCTGAGCGCGTCTGATTTGTCCAGAAATCGCTCGTGGTCGCATAATAGACGAGATTTCCGTTGAGCACCGAACATGGAGATATCTATTGAAAAAAGAGAGATCGCCCACCTTTCAACGATGTCCTAGATATATGTCAATGAATTCGTGAGTGTTGTATCACCGACTGAGCGAATAGCTTCTGAATAGAAACTCCAGGATAGGTCCGATTCGCGCTTTATTAATCGTGAGCAGTTGGGATGTGAAGTACCTCTTCGCACGGAATAGAAAGCCAAGTTTTCGTGAAGCAGTTCTCTTAATAGGCCTCATATGATCGTCCCATGAGATAGCGCTCTTGGTAGTGATACCAAGCATGGATATTGGCGATGTAATAGGGAAAGTGTATTATTTGATCTGTCCCAAGTGAAGATACAAGCTTGGCTTTTCGTTACATTGAATTGTACTTGCTTTTCAGATTTCCATTTCAGAATTCTTGCCAGATCATCAGCTTACTGAATCATCGACCTGTATCCATCTTGAATTTCTGGCCTCATTGGACGATATAAGGGCACTAGAGAAGCATGCGATATGAAGTGTGAATAAAGAGGATAATGGTGTGGGTCATGATTTCTCGATTTTCGAGATTTTCCATGATAATGTTCAGGTAACTAATAACAAATTTATTGCTGTCGATATGTCGATGATTTCTTGATCCAGTACTCCTCCTTCTGCTCATATCTGTTCACGTTCCATGTATTTCCAGACAATGTTAGTAATGAGTAAGTTCTCAAATCAGGATTTTCTATTTCGTTCAAACGAAATTGTCCACTAACGAGATAAATCTGACTGATATGTAATGATATTTCATAGGTATTTAATGGTTTGGATCATTGTGGTTCTGATTAGACCATCTTTCCCCACCTGAATTTATCTGCACACTTAGAGAGGAATGTTCAATATCAGAATATAGTGATATTGCATAATAATTCACTCCTCTGGAATTTTATACCGTATAAATTCGAATGATAGTAATTGTCTCAACTGATCACGCACCCTTTATTCCAATTCTCCGAACGCGATAGTCCGACCACTCGGTTTGTTGTCATGCATAAAAAATCCATTATGAGTCCCACTATTCATATTTCCGAAGTTAATGTGATGTGTGTGGCATGCGCTGAAAACGCGTGAAAGGCCCAAAGCGACGATTACAATATACTTCAAAGACATTGAAACATGCAAAGTCGGGTGAGAAAAGAGAGCCATGGGATTGATCGAGATAGTGCTCGCAACATTATGTCTCAATGCAACATGTGATAATGACCCAGGTAAGAGACTTTATTTCACATGACGTGACTTGTTTGAATTATCTCTTCTCTCAGTATTGTTTACAGTCTGAGGCATATTTGAGTTCATCTACCTACGTTCCTCTTGAGAAGCGAATCTCTCTCAAGAACAACATTACTCATTCACAGTCTCCTTGTTTAACTTCATAACCAATTATATAGATGGCAGCTGACAACTTTATACAGTTTTCTTGTTAATCCTTGTACCGTACAGAATAATCTCGAAAGAGGGCCTTGTCTCCTATTTCAGTTTTGAATTTATTTTGCACAGTTGGTACTCATACTCGTACCTGTACAAAAATGGCGATTGACATCACTTCGTATCACTCGATTCTTCAAACCTTCCAACTGAAGAGTGCTTTCAATTTCCAACCCCCCTAATGGGGCTCTCGTATAGATGGGTTTGAATCCCATTTCATTATATAATTTCAAAATTTTAACTTTAATGTATTGACTTTCATCTCTAACCATGTGAGTTAAACATAACCTATAGGTTTATTACCATACCTTACTTAATTTCTTGTAGATTTACGCCGATTGTTAAGACTGAAGATGGACATATATATGTCCGAAACATGTCTCACCATTTTCACCATTTACAATTAATCCAACCACAGCATTAAATATTGTGGAGATGACTTTGAGTTTTCCTACTCCAATTACTCATTCGGTCTTCAGCCTATTTTTACTAAAATTCACTACGATGAGTTATTTTTTCTTCTTATATTCAATGAATATAAAATTGTGTTGAATACTGTCTGTAAGTTCTTCGAGGAGGTGGTACATTCATTTTTCAGCTTTTGATGAGATTTTCTCTCCTCGTTTCCAGAAAATGGAGTAGAAGTTATTAAAAATTATTGCAATATATTTGTAGTGAGGACAGATTTAGGATCTGTCCCAAAATGTCACTGCGCTTGAAATTAAACCTTTAGATACCTGAAAGAGAAATTCTCTATTGGTCAGTGACACCTTGTTTTTTGAAAAAATTTGGAAATACGAATATATTTAATAATAATAAAACCTCTACTTATCTTGGTGGACGTTTCGGGAACAAATCTGCTCCCGTTCTCAACACAATTGAAATATTTTTCTTCGTAAAATTTTTTCGATGTTTCCGATTTTGACACTGAAAAGTGACAATTTGGCAGACGGAGGAATTCTGGTTACAAGGTGTTTTCATCAATTGATATCGAATTTTCCATTTTCATATTCAAGTTTCAGAAGTGGATGCCAAGTTCTATCTATATCAACTGAACAAGAAGAAATATTATTGTCTCCGTTCAGGAGAATGCAAGCAGACTCTTTGATTTTCCGTTTTTGGTTGTTGTCTTCTTTTCCTATGATCTTATTATTACTCCAATCGGCCATATGTTGTCCATTCTCAGTAAGGATATGCTCAGCTAATTTTGACTTGTCAGTATATCTTCTCTTTATATTGTTCTTATGCTCTTTCATCCTTAGTGATAGAGGCCTGCTGGTTTCACCGGTATAATATTTTCCACAAACACATGGTATACTGTATATACAATTTTTTGATGACTGTTTTTCATTTCTCGGTTTTGTATGAGTCAAAATTGATCTCATTGTATTTTCTCTCTTGAACACTGTTTTCATTCGAAACTTGTCACCAACAAGTTTAATTTTTTCAGATATTCCGTCAATGTATGGGATTACATTTGTTATCAGTGTTGGTTGTCTTTGTGTTTGTTGTATATTCTGTCTGTTCTCAATTTGGTGTATTGTTTTGTCAATGAAATGTTTCGGATAAGTGTTTAGTTGTAGAACATCTTTTATATGGTTCATTTCGGCATTGAAAATTTGGTGGTTCGATGATATGTAATATGTAATAGTAATCCAATTGAAATCGATTGAGTTTCCAGTTGTTCAATTTCCCAAAAAATATAGGTATCCCACTTGAATTGTGCGGTATAAATCTTGTTATAACGATAAGGTATAACATGTAAACATTTGGATGGATAACAAACAACACTGACTGTATCTTTCCTGATCCAAAATCTGAATGATGATATCGAACAAATAGTGATAGATCAGCTTATCGGAAATACCATATTTTTTTTTGCTTTACAGAGATTGAACAGGTTTTGGCTGATGCAAGGATTCGAAGAATGACTCAGTTAGCTGAAGAGCTGAAAGAGGAAACTCTTCTAATCACAACGCTGCAGGTAATCAAATTCAACTCAAGTGTATCAGTATATTTTCCTCTCTCAGTGAATACACAAAAAATCGGACTGCATAACATGTTTTTTTTTGTTAATATACCACGAACTGATTCCCCATTATTTCATTGAATCATTTCTTTCATTCATTTTCCAGCTTTTCGTGGGATTTTCTCTCATCGTTTCTAAAAAATAGAGTAGAAGTTATTAACGAATTATTCCAATATATTTGTAGTAAGTACAGATTTTGTGATCTGCCCCAAAATGTCACTGCGCTCGAAATTAAACCTTTAGATACCTAAAAGAGAAACTCTCTATTTGTCAGTGACACATTGTTTTCGAAAAATTTAGAAATACAAATATTTTTAATGAGAATAAACCTCTATTTATCTTGGTGGACGTTTCGGGAACGAATCTGCTCCCGTTCTCAACACGATCAAAATATTTTTCTCTTCGCAAAATTTTCCAATATGTTTTCGGTTTTGACACTTGAATATATTATCCTCTCAGTCTCCAAAAACATAACCAGATATCTCTGGAACATCACTCTGATTCAAGGGGAACGTAAACGCGAATATAAATATGTGAATTGTTTTGTGTATAATTCACTGCATAATCTTCTGTAGATACGCATTAATGCCAACCCATTCGACCCATCTTGATCTCATTCGATTCTTCTATCATCTGATTATAGAAAAACATTCTTACCACGTTTCTGAGTGAAGACATGAGACGGAATATTCAGTTGTGCACTGTTGGATCCATAATAACCTACGGAAGATATCAGATGTATTATTATCATACTCACAATGTCAAATATTGCGAATTCATTCGATATCTCACAGCTAGAGAAACGTTCATGAACATCTTGGTGAGGATTCCATCTATGACTACAAATCTTCCCAATTCGATGCAGACGAAGTAGACAATATCAACATCTTGATACAGAGATTCGAAAATCATTTCGTTCCTTGAAGAAGTTGAGAGGTTCAATTTCTTCACGCATCGGAAGAATGCATCAGATTCTCTGCAACAATTTATCACGGATCTGAAGAAAATGTCGGAGCGGCACTCTTCAAGACAATTTGATAAGAACTATAATAACGATTGGGAATCATCATGTATATCTACGAAGAAGATCAGTACAGGCTGATGAAAAGAATCTGAAAGAAGCAATAGAATGTGTCCAAAGGCTGAGACGAATCTCAATAAAGAATTGTAGTGGGTGTGGTAGGAATCATGTCTGAATGAGGGCCGGTTTATCAATCACAAATTATCTGTGAGATAATGCCTAACTGTCAGTTATAATGAGAAGGTGAGTTTATCAATGACAGGATAACTCTCATCTGGCAGTTAAACTACCCGATAACTATCTAGAAGTTTCAACTAGATAACTAGAGGAAAGCTCACGAAAATATCACAGAACGTGACACAAAAACGTCAGACGACAGACGATACACTTGTGAAAATGTTGTTCATAGATAAACTCAAATGAAGTGTTGTGTTTTGAATGTTTCGATGTAGTTTTTCAATATTACTAATATTGCATGAAAATCATGGTCATCCCATTTCTCGAAATTATCAACTCTTTCCCTTACGATATAAGGCCTCCGTTCGTGTTGGTGAACTTCCACAATATCCAAGTCTTCATCACTGTCGAATATGTAATCCTCCACAAAATCCATCTTCTATTCAGAAGTATATTGATCTGGAACTCGATAAACCGGCCCAGAACCAAACAAAACAACAGCAATGCATATTTTCAAAGGTTATAAACGTTATAAAACATTGTCATTTTAAACAGACTTTCTATTGGTGGGTGGAAACAATCAACCAATCAAGTCCATTATATTTATTTATCACTATTGCCAACATACCTCACCTGTGAGTTAATAAACTATTGGATAAAAATTATTGGAAAAACCAAACTCAAACTATATCTGCAGGTTACTCATATCTGACGGGTACACAACTAGCAGATAAATCTGGAACTTGATAAACCGGCCCTCAGTGTACTACATTTGGTAAGACATGTGGAAAACAAGTTCACAGAAAAAAATATTGAAATTACAAATCAGATGGACTGAAAATTCGAGTCAAGGAACAAGGACGAGGATTCAAGATGAAACTGATACAGGTAGCTAAAATGAAATATTTCAATGAATGGATCCTGATCTTCGTATTCTATTATACAGTGAGGATGATTCGCTGTCATAAACCTGAAATTGTTCATGTATTTTCGGGAAATGTGAAATACCAGTAGTATACAAAAATGATCCATTCAATCCAAATTTTCACATTGATGATAGTGATGCTGGGTCGATCTTGGGTTTGCCATTAACTAATCAATTCAATAGAACGTGTTGAATCGATCGATGATAAAAAAAATATCCAACTATGATGATTCTGTCAATGAATATGAAAATCAATTTGAAAGTATTGGTGAAATTTTGAAGCCTTACCTTATAGAAATTATCATTTACGCACTTTGAACAATTCAACCTTCGAAACGTATTCCTTCTGGAATATTCGATAAATTTGAAATCCCACTCCAAGAACTGAGGAAAAATCATGAGATCTCTCGTGTGAAAGGTTGGGCTGGCTGTGTTTATCCTGTATCAGTTTCCAGATTGAAAAAAGGAATTGAAGAAGAGAAAGATGGTTGCCCCAGAACATGTTTGGATCCTTGAAATTTGAAAGATCCATACAAATCTTCTACTGTCAAGGAAATTATAGGAAATTTGAACAGAATTTGATCATATTTTTTCTCTACATTCGATGCAACTAGTGATTTTCGGAATATTCCTCTTGATCTTAGCGGCAGTACATGTTGTGTACCTCTGGACCATCCTTCGGAAGATATCGATTGTCGTCCTAAGCCTTTCGGAATCACAACAGCTACTGAAATATTCCAGGCCAATGTCGAAGATGTAGAAATATATATGTTCTCATGATGAAACAAGGAAATTGATACACGAGTTTTTGAAATTACCAGAGAACATAAGAACTCCCAAACTCCCAAACTCCCAACTCCCAATTGAAATTACCAGAGAACATAGAAACTCCCAAACTCCCAAGTTGCATTCACATTAGACATTTTGGCATCATTCTATCTATCCAAGGAGCAAATTGTTATGAAGTGTCAAATCTGCCAAAAAATTGAATCAATCAGAACTAATGATTCCTCATGATATTCCAAGACTGTCTTGATGAATATAAACAACATATAGTTGGAATGAATATATTTTATTTATATAACGAACAATATTCAGATACCATAGACTATTTCTCCAAGTACACATAATTGATTAGTCTAAAGTTTGCAAGACATGGTATTCCACACATTCATATGTCAGATTGTGGTCCAAGACTAACAAAAAGTAAATTCGAAGAATTTGCAAATGTGAGGAATTTAGATCACCTCACTTCTACAACTTATTATATCAAACATCGAATATTCAGGTCGAAAGATGTATTCAAGCAGTTGAAAACATGTAGAAAATAAAAAACAAGAAAGTTACACCTATGGCTCTGCTGAGTTATTGAAATACCCCTGAATGAAATTCTTTCACTCCTCATCTCAGTAGAAACATCCATTCAACTATGAGATATACAAGTGATTTCATACGAGAAACAGGTCAATATCTATTTCGGAAGGGAACTTGCAATATTTCATCACAGAATGAACCATCTTCATATTAATTATTAAAGTTACTATTCGGAGATGGGTGGTTGGACACTCAGTTACGAAATGAATTTATACCCAAGAAAGAAAGTGATATTCAGAGAAGCCTGAAAACGTATTTCGGAAACTAATTTGCCATCTTCAGTAGACCCCATCCGCCACCATATAGAGTGATCTATCTGCGAAGGAACTCGATGGTGACAGACAAAGTTAGGGCGGCAAAACATTTGACAATAGTTATGCTAGGCCTTGGTGCCAAACTCGATCAAATGCTACAATTCTCTGATGCTGCAGCCAGATACTCCTCTTGTTCCTCAATTGACATGCGATGATGTGACAAACACCATATTCGTGGTCGTTCACAATTATAGAGGTCTCTAGATATCGGATTTGCTCGAAGTTGATTGATTCTTCCATTGCTCCAGAGATATGGTTATCGATTGAAGCGATATTGGGGAGCGCGTGTATCCAAAGTACAATTTTCTGCAAACCCTTCGAGAGAGGTATCGAGCCAATATACTATTATCCTTCGTGAGCGGAAAAAATGAGCTGTCTAGGTGAAGGTTCGAAGCGAACGGTTTCCATTTGGGCACTCGATGAGATTTGATTTCTTCTTGGTGTTTATGTATTTATTATGTTAATGTTCATCAGGCAACAAATGTTTGTTAGTTCTCATTTCGATGACTTTTAGATCTCATTATTGGATTCTCATTTGAATTCGTTGAATTATTTCTTTCTTCAGGTCATTTCCGTATCACACAGGGTGTTACAGAGTTGAGTATCCATGAAATAATTATAGGTAGAAAGTGCACTTTGGTTAATTGTCTATCAACCCTCATCAATGATATTTCTATCATTATTCGTGACTGAGGCACAAGATTTTTCCTTCCTTGGCCGACTACTTGGAAGTCGAAGTCTTGAAAAAAATATAGTCTCCCACTCGTATATGAGAGCTATCAAACTCTTGGATGATTCCATTCACATACGGTTCCTAATTTTCATTCTCGAGAATGATACCAGTTAATATACGCTCATTGTAGAATATACTGTTATGCTGCTCATCCATCATTTTCATAACGAAATATATGATTTTTCCATTCCACCAGGAATTTCACTTATTTTTCTTCTAGAATGGCGATTTGAGCGGTTATAAAAAAGAAAACGGAACTCTCGTTGGAACTGGATTGGCGTTTGAAATCATGCGAATGTTCCAGGATAAATTTGGATTCAGTTACCAGATAGTATTACCAGAAGATAATATTTTTTCACAAGGAAAAGTGAAGAAGGGTGCGAAAAATTTGTTGGCGAAAAAGGTTTGATTTCACTTTCATTCTTTCACTAGATTGCACCAACTTCCCTAAGTACACAAAATATTATCTCACACCTGCATCAATGTGATAATTCAGCAACCCCAATTTGTAGTTGTTGAATGAGGCTATCGAATTCTTTCCCAACTGTTTCATTGCGTACAACGAGGTATCTTATTTTCCAAAAAATAGAACGCACTTCAGGAGTAATCTCTGGAAGATTTCCATGTCAGCTCGAATTAGAATGGAATATTGAAAGATACGAGAGAAGCTGGAAATCTCTCCAAAGTCTGATCCAGGCCTCATTGGGATGATACTGAGAGAAATATGGTTCTGCTTCATGAAAACCCGTCTTCAGGCAATATGAATTTAATGACATGAAAAAAATTCAGTCTGGTGGAAATCCCAATATTCAAGTACGAAGAAGCATAACTATTATGAAGAAAAAAAAAACTTCTCATCGCATTCAACTTTTCACTTGTTCGAGCAGGCTTTATCAATAGTTCGAGGGCGTCCTCTCTGCGACACACTTCTCTTTGCACACTTCATGTCACCCAAAAACGAGCCTCCAAAGGTACACTTCCATTACAAAATCCAAGGTTATCCCTTCAAGGCCACTTCTCGAAGTCACCGTCTTTCAAGGTCGTCAAACCAATGTCACTCTACCCCCAATCTCACATCCCACGGTCATCCGCGTTAGCACAACATTAATGCCTCTCACTCTAGTTATACAAACTGACTGATAAAAAACGCTCTGGATAGTATAGTATTGCTATCCATTATCAGATTTTGGAGAATGAATCTGATGAAATGACTAATAAGAAATGAATCATTCGATTAAATGTTTGGCAGTGGATGAATTCGAATCAACAATGTGGTCGTAAACTAGCAGTTACATTTGTGCCATATCTTCGAACACCTTATGATATTTACTCTTCTGGAAGAAACTGAAAACAAGAAATGAGCTCACGCTTCGGACAAAGGAGTTCAAGATCGTCTCGAATTCGGAAGGCTCGAAGTACATTATTTGGGATACTACTCAAGGAACCTGAATGTAAGAAGAGTCGATTCGATAGAGATGTTGATTTTGGAGCCTAATGAAGAAGAAAACTCAAGGACCACGCAAGAAAGTGCTGATGAAATTAGCGTTTCTCAACAGTCCGTGCAAGCGATACTTTCATTCTGAAGAGGATAAATATCAAATGGGCTGCTTGAAGATACGGCCTGTCATACTGACAGTTCCTGACCACATAGTTGATTCTGAGATATCCACTGACACGTTCGATGACCAAATTCAAGATTCAATTGAAAGATAAATCTTCTGTTTGCGGAGCAATGATTTCGCGCTAGTCATCATTGGATTCTGAAATACATCTCCATCAGAAAAAAAAAATTAAAAAATTCGAGCTTCCATTCGAGAAAAATATCACAGCCACTGTCGTTAGAATGGAACTGAAGGAAATGTATATTAAATTTTCTAGGTGGTAGATGTGGCCGTGGCGTTCCTTCCAATAGTTAACTCGTTCAGACGTGATATTACGTATTCAACAAGTTTTGACGTGGCAGAGTGGTCAGTCCTCATGAACCGTCCCAGGGATTCAGCTACTGGTTCTGGGCTATTGGCGCCCTTCACAACGGAAGTGTGGATCATAATAATATTTTCCGTGCTCATAGTGGGACCAATCATGTATTTGATCATCTTGTTGAGAGCGAAACTGTGCAACTCGGAAGATGAGAATATCATCTACCCGCTGCCAGACTGCATGTGGTTTCTGTACGGAGCGCTTCTGAAGCAGGGTTCTGTTTTGAATCCAGTCACTGGTGAGTGATTTGATAGCGCGCATTAAACGAAAATGCCATGCAGAGGTGACTTTCAGAACAAATCACTAATGAACAAATAGTGTTCGTGCCAAATAAGATTGTAAATATCGATGACGAATTTGAGAATTGAAATTTGGTCTGTGAAGAGAAATACATGTCTTTAAATTATGATAACATTGCGAACCTTCATTCGACAGTTTCACAAATAAATCTCCAATGGCCTAGGTCAGCTTCCTGAAATAGTCTCTTTTGTGAAATCCGTGTCCTGGAACTTTATTTCAACGTTTTCACGTTACTTCTCAATATCACTATACTGGCGGCAAGGCAAGAATAGTTACAGAGGGCCATAGGAACGGTTGAAACTTTTTCGACCGCTCCGCGATCACAATAATAATAGTAACCAATAACGCACATTTAACACAGTTATATTTCAGTTCATTTCTCTTTCCTTACGATTCCAAGCGAATATCACATTATTTGATTGTCAGTCAAGCAGTAGCGTAGCAAATAGAGTTGTAGTAATCCAGACTGTTGAAATTTATAAAAATCCGTTCGACGTAAAGTATGATTTCATGTATACAAAATGAAGAAATAATAGTGTATGATCTAGTGATGAAGATGGTACTATTTTCTTATACACTCTTTCACATAGATGCATGGAAGTTAAAGTTTGGTATGGCGAAAGAAATATAAGAGCCGAATAAATACACTCATGCACATGGTTTACTCGTTACAGGGTTGCAACGTTATTTTAGTCCGAAATCAAGTTCTGCTTCTTTCGGAATGATAATTTTGCCTCATTTTTATAATTTTCATTCGAATGTAGCGGAATGAACAAATGTTAGGATATTTTTCACGCATATAGGGTATTTAGAAGTTAGTCATTGATGATGATAATTTGTCCTAAATATGGACCTCTTGAGTCTTGATAATGTTGAGATTCAAAAATCACGAGAATGAGGGATTGTCGATAATTTCATGGTTTGAAGCTGGAAAAGTACCATGTTTGCAAGAGAAATATTTTCATTAATTATGAACCAACTCATTTTTTTCTGCTCGTTCCAACTACGTGAATAGAATTTCAAAATATTGATGTATAAAGTGTTGTTGCGTCTCGAAACCTACTTATTAATTTCTTCAAGGCAGGACCTGGAATAAGATTTCATGTCAATTGCCACCACCGTCGACAGAGAATATACCACCCAAAAATTACAAATATGTATAGTGTGGTTCATAAGTTATGATCGATTGAAAAAATTGGGTAAATTAATGAATCATCCTGTATCTTGTTTATGAAGAACGATAGACCCATGAAATATAGGTTATTCAGTAGTACCTTGGTGTCCTCCATCTACCCTCACTGTATGCACTTTCCCAATGAAACACCATGTGTGAATGAATGGAAAAAATATCAAAACAAGCTTTCCTTAGCTGTTGATGAAAGAGTAACAGAGATAGTCATTATCAAGATTATGAAAAAAACTCGATAGACAAGCTCTCATTCAAATGCACTTGAAAGGGAAGAACTTTAGATTTATATTGTTCCGTCTAGATTCTCTTGTGAGGGGCAGATTCGCAAGCTTGCCGCGGATACGAAATAAATTGCTCACAGAATGACTTAGATCGAACAATGGATATGGATTTTTCATATATTGCACCGTTTTTGCAGCGTCTAAGAGTTGATCAATGCAATTGTGATCCGCAGGGGTAGAATATTTCTAATATGTGTGAAGTTGTCGAGATCCTCAATTTAATCTTCGAGCTCCCAAAATCACACGTTTCTCTGCTCTGTATACTCCTCTCCCTTCTCGCCTTCAGATAAGACCACCCCCTATCTTCTTGTTCACAGACTCATCGCGAATTTTATTTTCAACATGGTGGTTGTTCATCCTGATAATCACCGCTTTCTACACTGCAAACTTGACAGCGTTTCTCACCTTATCCAAATTCACGCTGCCAATCAAGAGTGCCTCGGATATTGGGGCTAAAGGTTACAAGTGGGTATCAAACAAAGGCAACGGTATCAAAGACTACATGTACGCGGAAAATCATGACAGCGCTTTCATTGGAAATAAGTTGGTGAACCAAATTGGGAACGGCAGGTTGTATACCGACCTGATGGACACGGAGATACTAGAAGAGTATGTGGCTAGCGGCAAAATGATGTTCATAAGAGAGAGGTCAGTCCTTAGGAATGTATTGTATGGAGATTATAAAACGAAGACCAAGAGAGGGATCAAAGAGAGCGACAGGTGCACATTCGTGGTTGCGAAGTTTCCTATCGTGGAAATATCAAGAGCTTTCGCTTACAAGCGCAACTTCAAGTACAAGGAGCTCTTTGACAACTCGTGAGTATCTGTTGGTTTTGCCTCTCGAATAACTTCTTTGAAATGTCAAGGAGTTTTTGTTGAAGTATAATATAATAATACTGCTGCCTTATTGATGCTCTAAGCGCGATAAGCAAATTACAAGTCTATAAAGAAATCTCATCGAGATGTTTCAAGATACTATATTGAATACATTGTTGAACATTCGAATCGATTTCGTTCAAGGATTGCTCTATCGAAGTCATTAATTCCTATAGTAGCTATAAGGACTCAATAGCTACCCTCTTGAGATATTTGAGTTTTATTACTGCCTTCAACTTGACAAATAGGTTTCAATGAACTCCATGAAGCAAACTTGAAATCAAATTTCCTCTGAGCCGATTGTTTCGCAACTACAACAAAAATTGAAACCATTAGTTCAATTTGAGTCTCTACAGATGAAACAATTTAGATCTATTGGTCACGATAGTTTCATCCGGAACAATTATGAAACCAACTGGTTAACTCCTGAACCGAATGTATTAACCTACCAACTATCTTCATACCAAACTACCAATTCTATTATTTTCATGATCAAAAATAGTAGAAGTGAACAAGAAACCAAGAGAAAAACTGAAAACTCATGAAACGATCTTTCAAGAAGTCGGGAAACTTAGTGTTATTTTCTACATATCTTCTTTCTTATTTCACCACACAAAGTAATAAGTATTGAGCCAAGACATCCAAAAATTTTCAGACTCATGGGCATATCCGATGAGTACTCAATGCTAAAGGAAAATGACAATGTAATGGAAACTTCTTCAGAACCGAATTTTTTCCAGTTCAGTTGTAGTTCCGATTGTTCCACCCAGTTCAGTTGACTTTTTCGAAGATTTGTTGCGGATTACATTCATTTCGTTTCATTGATAACAATGGCACTATACTGTTTGTTATTTCGAGTCCCCTACATGAAATTTGATCAGAGAAGTGGTCATCGTTTTTTTTTGTTTTCATACAAAATACGACCTAATATTCGACACAATGATGTCATATATCATACCACCATATTCTCTTCCATTATGGTTTCCATGTTGATTGAATATTTCATGTTTGTTCAATCATCTATTCTGTCCTCAGGAGAGAAGAATAATTTTTTGCCAAAGTGTTTGATGGTTGGTATACTGACTGGCTCGATGGTGTGAACCCGTACTTAGAGGCTTCAAGAAATAATTATTTCATCAAATGCTTTGAAGTTGTATGACAAGCCTCATGACAAGCTATGCCAACTCTCATAAAAGTGGACTCTTTTGGTGTCAAGACTTATATCATCCTTTCAATAATGTTATCACAGCACGATAGACTCGAGGATGCTTTTTATTTCAAGCTGCAGGACCTCTTGTAGCAAATGATGAGACTTGAAATGATACTCGGACTCTCGTCAATTGTGGAGCTAATTCATGAATATTTTCGGGTTATATTTTATGTTATTATATTGAGGAGTTCTTTGAACATGATATTTTGCTTTCAGTAAGTAAGTCTATCTATCTAGATCATGATGTGTTCTTATGGAGATACAAATCGAGCGAAGTTCATCATTGCTGATATTATGATGAAACAGGAGATTAGGAATTCCCTAAATCAACATTGGAGAAACGAATATCCTGAGGATTTTGTATTGATTCATATTGTTTATGGATTTATTCATGTATTTATGTGCTATTTCATTATATTTTCTGAGTTCGATCGTGAAGTGACTTGTAACTTCATATCACACATAGCGTCCAAGATCAGGCAGCCAATATGGAGATATCATTTCAGTTCAGTATTCTTCTGGCGATTATGGTGGAGATGATAATGAAATTGCAACTTCGCAGCTTACAATTTTCGATTCATTTCAATACGGCTTCAACAATTTCCATATCTAACGTTTCATCATCTAGCGACCACCATCAACTTCCTGATTTCAAATTCGGTCCCTACCTCACCTCACTACGAGTAGATTCTCACAATGAGAAATTGGGATGTGAAAATTCATACATTTTCACGTAATGTGGGGGTGAAATTTTTGACCATCTGATGAGTATGCACTAATGATGACTATTAAGTCGAAGGCGCTGTGCTATGATATGAAAATGTGAACTATACTTTTTCGAGATCATCTTGAGAGATCAGACTGCGTGATGGTTAGTTTTCTCACTTGTCTCAGAGTCTCACGGGATGGATAGATAATTCACTATGTAGCTTTAATGTATTCAAATTTGTTTTCCGTACCGAATTGAGGTCACCGGATATTGATGTCACATTTGATTTTCAGCATTCAACATTTAGTTGAATCTGGCATCATCCCCTACAAGCTGGAAGAGAATCTACCAGACGCAGAAATTTGTCCTTTGGATCTCGGAAGCACAGAAAGGAAACTTCGTAACACCGATTTGGCTCTAACATATTACATAGTTGCTGGAGGTCTTGCCTTCTCTATTTGTGTCTTTCTGACTGAGATATTGTGGAGGTTGGGGTCCCATCATTACAAGAAATCTAAAAGAGCTAAGAAGCAGAATGATAATGTACAAAATTGGATGAAGAAAAATGACCTTATCTTAAAGAAAACGCAGAGTTCGTCTTATCTCACTGCCACTCCACCTCCTTCTTATCAGACATTATTCAGACCACCGTTTTTCTTCAATGATTCAGAAAGCCAGAAGAAAAATATAAATGGACGGGATTATTGGGTTATTTATAAGAATAATGGTTTCAAGGAACTCATACCGTTACGCACACCATCTGCTTTGCTTTTTCAGTATTCACACTAGGGCTCCTGAAGACAATTCAGAAAAACCCAGTGCCTCACATTGAGAGAATATTCCAAAACGAATTGAATATTTTCGAACATAGCTCTTAATCATCTCATTTTTCACTTACGGTAAGTGAGGATCTGGGATTTCCGTTTGGTATTTTTTAACTTCTCAGTCTACTTGGAACGATGACTGCAATTGATGTGGAAGGTATATCATATAACGAAGGAAAGACTTCCTTATGGAAGACATGATCAGTCAGTTCGATATTCATAGCCTGGAAGAATGCTTTATTCTAATAGAACAATTATAGATACAATCATATTATATTATATCTTTATATATCAAAATATGAAGCAAAAACTAGAACTCTAACTGCATTTCGGATAATAACTCCGGTCATGTGAATGAATGCCACAACTTCTGTCGAAAGAACATGTAAGACGTGTATAGAGGTCAATGTGAGACGACTGTCCTTTCGACAATGCTGAAATGAGCTCATGTGTCGTTTTGTTATTGTATAGTGTCAATCAAGATTTTGCTTCCGTTTAATGAATAGAATATTGCAACGTGAGTTACAAGAAGTTATTCTAGCATGAGTCTGGAATTCGGAAATGAGCAGCGAATTTCCGAACGGAAATGCGAAGTGCTTGAAGGGCATTTTGTCATGAACGTATTTCATTATTTTCACTGTTTTGGCTTCTGTTCATACGAAAAACATTTCCTACGACCGCCTATAAAAACATCGCTTTGAACATTGTTTTGTTATTAGAAAGTAGCCCATTCCACTTTGGCAACGGAAACATGGAAAGTAAAACTAATGTGGAAATATTCAAGAAAAGCACGCTGATTTCTGCTGATATCATCACATAATGATACGTTCCATATATACGGATTGATTTCGGTAACTCGGTACATGAGTTTTCTCAACTGGAAATATGATAAGTGGCTCGGAATATACAGCTGCTAGCTAACCTTGGTCGGACATGAGGTATATAGAGAACCGTCAAGAGAACTAGCTGCATTTCGGAAATGATTCCAGTCATGATTTTATTTATTTATCTATTTATTCATTTATTTAATACATAGGTTACCCAACAGAGTATTGAAACTCCAATTATGGGGTTACACATTTTACATAATATAGAGTGTACACCTGATATGAGTGATCGAGATAACCAAACAAAAAATTGTAAAAGAAAATAATCCTAGGTTTGATACTCTCAATGAAACAGTAATGAGAGTAACTATGATAGTGAATATAGTGATAATGCTAATATGAAAAAGAGAACTTCAAGCTGAGGAGAAGAGAAAATATACATATTTTAATTTAACCACGAATTCGATCGACAGAAGATGTCAGGAGTGCAAAAATTTACCCAATCATTCAAATTCATTTTTTTCGAGTTCTTCCATTCATGTACTGGTTGAATTTTTTTTTTCTGAAATCAACCACATCTCACAGAATATAACTAGTGATACAGTAGACAAACCAGACGAGCTCAAGCTGGTTACCCCTACACTGTCAGGCTCGAGACCTGTCGAACATCGCTATACCAAGCATCATTCATCAATAGAACGGCGAAGTTGTGAAATTCTTTGCCTAGTGAAGTCTGATGCTTACA
Source organism: Gastrophysa polygoni (assembly GCA_963576655.1). Classification (NCBI taxonomy): domain Eukaryota; kingdom Metazoa; phylum Arthropoda; class Insecta; order Coleoptera; family Chrysomelidae; genus Gastrophysa; species Gastrophysa polygoni. The sequence goes on along the minus strand of OY755084.1, from coordinate 30,405,295 downwards.
ACCTCCAAACTTTCAAGAAAAATTCCAACACCTTCCTTCTCTCCCAAAATTCTACCGCTGGCTAACACGATGTTCCTCGAACATTCTAGGTTTTCCTTTCGTGTTGTCCAAAGATATAAAAAAAAATAAACAGTTGAAAAGGTAATCAAAGTTGTGTTCGAATGGTGAAATATGTCATTCAAAACATTCATATCCGGAAACGCTCTGTGGTGTGGCAGCCAAAAAAGATGAACAATCACGGTTTGCGTCATTTCGACGTTTTTTCTGTCGGCTTTTGTCTTGCACCGATAGTTTCAGAGGAAACCCTGAATCATATTGGATTTGGGACTCTTTACATCAGCATTCAATCAATCATAGCAGAAATTCACCCACATTATGTTAGTAGTTGGATGCCGACGAAGAAATCACAACACGATCAGTATCAGGGATTATTGCAGAATATATTGTAATGGAACGTTGATTCAGAATAAGTAGTGATATTATTTCTCTATTTATGGAAAAACTAGGTACATGATCACAAGTTTCGACGAAGCAAATCACCATCAGTGATTTCACAATTCTTCTCTACATTGTGGTCGAAATGTATAACTTACGCTCCTGGATTGAAGGTCACTCAGTGCTCGCACATGATATGTACGGTGGCGAGCAGGAGTTTCATTATTTGTATTTATTCCTTCGCTATCTGGATTCCGGTCATTCCTATATATCTATAGCCGTTGAGTCGCGTGATTGACTCTCAATCTTTTCAGTAAGCTTCTAAAACTTACAAGCTGGATTCGATTAATCAAATCAAAACGCACATAGCGACTCGTGTGTGAATCCTCATTTCATCACATCATATCATTTTATCTCATCCTATTATCATATTATAATCATATACACCTATTGTGATAATTATTGCTTGTTAGTAGTATCAGTGAAATACTCGATAATCAATGTGAAGGAATTCTCAAGTACTACCTAAATTGCTCTCCGATTTCTCGCCGACTTCGATATTGCAGCCCCATTTCCATTTTGGGCACCAAATACCATATTTCTTCGTATTCATTCATGTTCGCACTCGATTTTGATATCAATATTTCAAGTAGATGTTTGTGAGTGAACGTATTCAATAAATGTGATATATATTCGAAAACTGTCTTTTTTTATCGTAGAAAAGATGAGGTGGAGTGAAAATTGAAGCGCACGAGCTATTCTCATCTCTCGTCCTAGCTCCTCTTGAAGAGAGAAAAACGAACCAAAACGCAAGAAGTCGAGAGAAAATATTGATGAGTTGATATGAACGACGAGTTCTCTATCTCTCAGGATAGAATATTAATGAGGATTTGACGTCACTTGTTTATCTGGAGTTCAAACCACTTCTTCATGATGATGGTGATGATGGTGACTTGATGCATGCTGTAGCTGTACCACTCCCAAGGTATTAGGATACAAACGATCTCGCTAGAAGCAAATTGCTTAGTATGGAGTACCATTGATTTATATACCAATGACGTTTCCAATTTCAATGGTTTCATCAATATAATAGTGAAAATGTTTATAATATAACTATAACAACTTTTCATTCTCATAAACATTGGTATCCATTGAGACCTAAGTATGAGTAGTTGGGGAGAACATCACACTATTTGACACTATTTACAATGTATGTTCATGAATGAATAGATGGGTACAGCAATTCGAATATAATGAGACGACGCGGAAAATTCATGACAATTAGTTGAAATAACTCATTGAAAAACCTTCTTTATCACAGTGTTGATATTTGAATTGGGGATACAGGATTTGAATAGCTTCTTCACTAGTGAGAAGGAGTTTTCACCCTAGATGTGAGATTTCAGAAATTGAATATAGGTAGAGAGTTTCTGTCCAGTTCATGCATTAGTTCATTTATTACCATTTGTATATTCTCTCTCTTGAAATAGAGGGATTCGATTTCATCAGAGCAGAAGGGGGACCACCTAATACTGATTGAAATTTCGAGTGTGCGATGAGATTCAATTGTTATGAACCGAAGCATTTAACATTCCTATGATCAAATATATTGTGGATGCCAAGCTATGTGTGAACCAGCTACAAAATCTTCATAATGCGCAATTCAATTCATTGAGAATCTCCAGAAGAGTTTTCATAAGAAATAACTGGATTTTTTGAATCTCTGATCTTTTTTGAATCAATTTATGAAATGAAATGCGAAGGAGTTCCCACTTCGCGTGGAGCAAGTTATACCACGATGATACCTTTACTGTTATGAATATCCTATATTCCAGATTTCAGATGAAGATTGGGACAATTACTGGGAAGAAATAACAGAAAAATCAAATAGCTCATAAGTTCACCGTTGTGTAACTTACATTTCGAAATAGCCGATCTGAATTATATGATTTTCAGCTGCGGGAAATTTCATAGAAATAATATGTTAGGTATTGTAAGGGTCGAGGTTCAGTTTCGAACAAACACATTTGAAATAATATAGAAATTTGACGAAATATTGGATGTGTCTGTGGCTGAAGGACTAACGTCCATGGCCAAAAAAAAAGATCGTATCGTATTAGGGGTGCTGACGGAAATGGCGATGTAGATAGCACTCGTTATTCTACATGAGTTGGAATCAACTGACCAGGAACGTAATGTTACATGTTACATGTCCATACGCACGCCAATATCTCAAAAACGAATGGAAATATCGAATTTCAGTGAGAAGTAGTCAACGGATCTAGTAGACTTTTTCTGGAGTTCATAACATTCTGAGCATGATAAGAGTTGAGCGTCACGATGGGTAGAGACTATATGAATCGATTGCATTGTCTTTGAAATTACATATTATTTATGAACTTCTTTGTTATTCACTCGAACTCATTCATTCTACTCATTTCTGAATAATACCACGTTATGGTGAACATTTCTTGACTGACGAAGGATGCGATCATGGATAGTTTTCACAAGAATGCCATGAATATCAGTTACTATGAAAACCATTGTTATCGCAATTGTTTTGATTGCAGTTACAAGCGATCGATGTTGTCATCACTGTGTCAGATTTAACATTCATTTATTCATCGATATCTCAAGAACATTGTAGGAATGCGGGCGATCTCAACACTGTCAGACTTGAGACCAGCAATGAACCTCCTAACAATAGAAAGGTAAAGTAAATTAAAATAAAGTTAAGTAAAATTCTCTGCCTAGTGAAGTATTTATTGATGCTCACGGCCTCCGATGTTTGAAAACATTCCAATACCTTCCAATGTTGAACAAACATCAAAAGTTCAACTTTCGTGTTGTCAAAAACATGAAAAAAGTTCAGTGGTCCATGGTGGATGTCCAATCAGGCAATTTTGGATATTCAATTGACGCACGAATGTTATCGAGAGGATATCACATGGACGTCCAATAGATGTTATTGTGCAATCAGCACGGACGACTTAGGGACGTCCATAATATATATTTCAGGGAAATCTCATCTTGTTCTCATCGATATTATCCTCTATGGAAAGATTTTGGAAATCCTATGAAGATTCAAGAATAGCTTAAGGATATTCCTAAATGAATTAGACATGATTAGAACGTTCATATTCTGAAAGAACATATCAACAAAGAGGACAAGAAATGTCAGAAACGAGAACATACTGCTAGAACCGAAATCTATGAGGGAGCAACAAGACACCAATTTTTCATTATTATTCATCGATAATTATGATAATCCTCTCGATGTTCGATACATACTTTTTGCAGTTTTCTTCATCACTGATATTTCGCAATCTCTCTTCTGGATCTACTTATGATTATGATTATGTTTTGAAATGTCTCAAAGTATTGTCACTCTTGACAAGTACTGGTGGGTTGTTATAGAATTCTTTTCTCAAATACAAATAACTTCTCAGTCGATATGTTATTCTTTAGCAGGTGAGAACATATTTTTTTTTTCATTTCTCATTTCGTAATCATGAATGTAGCGTAGTGAGTAACTGGTTATGTTAGTAGTATAGGAACCATCGCCTCATGTTGACATGTGATGATCCGAACAATTTCTGGACATTTGTTAATGATAAAAATAGTACTTCGAGAATTCCTGGTGGAATGGTCTATGGAGGTGAATAGTATACTGATCCTCAATCGATTGTGAATGCATTTGGGAACTTTTTCGAAAGTGTCCATTCACCACCCGTAAAAGTTAACTTAGAGAAAAACTCATTATTCAATTCTGATCATTTTACCCTAGTAGATATTAGCTGCGAGACAATCACAGAAACTGAAATCTAGGAAGCTGGAAAAAATTTAAGGATGAGCTCACCTCAGGATCAGACAATATACTATCATTTCTATTGAAAGAGTATCAGTTATCCCTCTACAAATCCTTTTCAATTCATTTCTGAAAACATCAGTTCTTCCAGAAACCTGGTAAATTGCCCAAGTCTTCCCAATTCATGAAAGTCAATCTCGTTATGACATTAATATTCATAAAGCGATAGCAATCCTGAATAACTTTGCGAAGATCTTGGAGACAATCTTGTACAGTCGCATCTATCTGTCCACCAATCATATCATATCTGGATACCAACATGGTTCAATGAATTCTAGATCCACTGTTAGTAACCTGGCTGTTTTTGATCAATATTTGTGTGAAACTCTTGATCGTAGGGACAGGTCGATGCGGTGTACACAGATTTCTCTAAGGTTTTCGATAAGGTCGGTCATTGCTTGCTTATTCACGGACTTTCAATAATGAGTCTCAATGTAACTTACTCACAACTTCTGGAATCGTACCTGCATCAACGCAACAGTATGTACATTATGATGGTTATTACTCAAATATCTATTTCGCAACTAGCGGTGTACCTCAAGGGTCTAATCTTGGACCATTATTATTTTTGGTATTTATTAATGACTCGTGCAACCTATTGGAGTGCAATAGGTTGATGTTTGCTGACGATTTGAAATTATACGCTACTATAACCAGTCTAGATGACTGCATGTTGTTGCAAAATCAAATCACTATCTTATACACATGGTGAAAATCACTTGAACTTGAACATATCTAAATGAAAAATCTGAACATTCAACCGCGAACTCAATACATTGCAATGTCCATACAGCATAGATAATGTCTCGCTAGAATGAAGTGATACCATTGAGGATTCAGGTGTTTATCTTGATCAGCAACTCACATTCAATCAACACATTGATGTTATTGTAAGCTCAGCATATCGATCATACGGCTTCATTATATAAAACTGTAAAAATTCCAATATTTCAGTTCTGTCAGAACTAAACTGAAATACGGGTCCATAATATGTAATCCTATATACACTCAATACTCTTCTAATATTGATTTGGTCCAAAAGAAATTCCTGAAATTCATGAACTTCAGAATCACCGGAATCTATCCTCCAATAGGCTGTGATTAACAGGATTTGCTGCATAGATTTGACTCTGTATCATTGGAAACAGGAAGAAATCAGGCTTCTGTTTCATTCTTGTATAAATTACTCAATGGTAAAATTGACTGCCCCGCGTTACTGTCGCAAGTTGATATTTTTTTTCCAAGAATAACAACTAGACACAACACTCTTTCTTATGCAAAAGAGCCCAAACAAACTTAATGTTCAAGGCGCCAATAAATTTTATTTGCAGTAATGCAAACAAACTTTCCAGTGTCTGTGACTTCTTTTCGTGCAGTCTTTATGGACTCAAAAATAAATCTCGTGCGCATCTCTGAATCTTCATTTAATTTCGTTCACTTTTTTTCCACCTCTATCCTTCCTTATATTCTTTATCTCAGTATTCTCCATCTTAGTATTCACATAGGGTTTGTGAGTGACATTCATAATTAGAAATTAATGCTACTGAATCTTGTATTGTGATTTGTAAAATTGCTCTGTGAATGGAGAACTGTTGGGCGATAAATGCTATTATTATTTTCATTCTCATTATGTGCATGAAAAAACTGTCGAATGTTGAGTACCTCAGTCTCAGAAAACGATAGGTCCGTGGAAAACACATTCGATGTTTTTTCTCGAAGAAACTCAGAATTCAGAATTCTTTCAGAATTCAGAATTCTCTCAGAATTCAGAATTCTTTCAGAATTCAGAATTCTTTCAGAATTCAGAATTCTCTCAGAATTCTCAAATTTGATATTCATTCAGACTACGATTCCATAACCATATTAAATGACCATGATCGTTCTCTCTCGAATTCAAATTTTCAACTAGATTTTTGTATGTATACTATATTACGCATCTCAGTTTGTCTATCATTTAGTCTACGTGGACACTATATTTGAAACAGCAATTCAACATACTTCTTGAATATTTTCTTTCATCAGTAGGCCGTGTATAGCGGAAAAATGTTTGATTGAATCATAGTTTGGAAGATATGTCCCAGAGCTCTTTTTGTTGATGGATAAAAGTATAACTATCTTTAACCAGCCAAATGATGTCATTGATCCGAAATTATTCCAATGATTGAATGCCGTGAGATTTCCTTTATTCAGAATTATCACGACGGTGTTCAGGTTAAAGTGATAAAATTTTTTTTATAAATGTAAACATCTCGAATAATAGAGTCTATTGATTTTCGGTAGCATTCGACAACAATCACTGTTATCTTCCGATATACTAGATTTTCGATTGCCAGTGTGCGATAACCGATTCGATGACGATGATTCAACAAGTTCAAAGATTCACCTATCGATATAAACATGACCAATTCTTGAATTCAGTCATTCAGTTGCACCTCGAATGTTCAAAATGAAATGTGGTCTCGTCTTGTGTTTTTTATTGCTTGAATATGTACAAGCTAATATTGTGAGTTCTTTTGAAGATCATGTAGCGGTGTCAGCTAGCAGTGAATGTTCCAATTCGCTCAATTTATATCTGAAGAATTTGGAGCTCAATCCTCAGAATGATAGTTGGGCCATAAGAAGTGAGATATATTTGATGAATCCTCCATTCAATTGACAATTATGTGACAAGATAATAGACTGATAATGGTTCGAAAATTTGTGTGGAATTCAGACATCTTCAGATGTTTCACTTCCTATATATTGATTCATACTCTATCAGTGGTTGATTTTTAGGAACTCAATAATTACAGGTTCCATGAAGTTGAATCGAACTATAAAATGGTTCCATCTGATCGATTGAACCATCATCATCCATCTGTCATTTGAACGCGACGGAGAAATACATCTGACAAAGTCAAACAGGTTGCTGAGTGAGCACGTGGATCAGAAAATAATTTCCATCTTCGCCTTTGCTGTTGTTGATTCCTTATAATATGTAGCCTGGTTCCTAATTTGGAATGCATGCCTTAAGAATTAGAATTAGCATTATTTTCAGTGCATAATGATCGGAATATTCCTCACAAATATGCCACTTCAGCATTGAAATCAATGGAAATATCAACAGATGTGAGAAGATTCTATATTTTTCAGTGTTAGATGCAAGCTCAAAACTGCCATCTGGCTTATTACATTCTCTGAGTTTTGGTGAAATGGGTGACTTCGAGGAATGCCTGGCGACAGAATCATTAGACCAATCAATCCAAGCGAGGTACTGTTTGGCCAGCATATCTGCATCAACTCTTCAGGAATTATCTCGTGAGAGTAATTCTGATTATGTGTCAATAATACATCAAGTAAGTGAATCAACTTCTCGACACCCGTAATGGGATGGAAAGTCTAGTATGGTCGTGTACGATGTATGTGTTTTTTGTATCTGGTGTGAATATGTATGACTGGTACTGAGATAACTTAAGATGTAAGACAACTTGCTGCTCGCAATGATTGAGCTGAGCGAAAAAAGCTCCCAATACGCGCCCGTTTTTTCTGCCCTGCCTGCAATGACATCGTTTTTTGATGATAACTCCTCCATGGTATCAGATTTGGAGTTTTGTATTTTTCAAACCACCCTTCAACTCAGCCGCAGCAGTATGTCAAATTTGATTGAAATAATGCAAAAGTCATAACCATTCGTGATACAACTCTTTAGTAGCCCTCGATAACTGCTCGACATCAAAAGCCATACCGAAGTCTCAAAGATCGAATATTTTTACTTGTTACTCATAGTAACCCAATACCGCTGCCGGCAGAATAAATGGAAGCCCTTGATATCTTCTGCAAGTGATCATTGTTTAGATTGGTTGAACTCAAAAAATTACGATTTGATATCATCGTAATTCGAAGTAACTGATAACAATCGTTCGGAGCGATGAACCCGCTGCATTGATTAATAATAATCTGAAGTGGTTCATGATGTGATTCTAGTTCCTCTCATCATCCAATGATTGAAGTGATATTTTCGACGCAACTTTTGTAGTTAGTTCATGGAAGGGCATACCAATAATGCCTTATGGTATGGGTACACATCAGCATATCGGGAAACATTCAGCAATGTATACCTATTATCGGCTTTGTTTTTGAGTCAGCGAGAAGAATGACATAACGATGAATATAATTATCAGCTTCTACAGTGCATCTCAAAAGTTCCTTTTCCCCTCTCATCTTTGGAACGATCGTACATGAACAAGTGGAATTTGGCAACTGAATATTGAAGGTTGTACTTTCTTTGAGTAGATGCTGATTCTTATATCTGTAAATGATATCATACTGAATGGAATTTAAATCTCAATGTTCACCAATAACTGCCATGAACACAAACAAAATTAGTATCATTGAATATGTTTTTTCGATACCTTCTAAAAGAGGTGTCGCTTGCCGTAGGGTTCTATTTGAAATTATTGGTCACAATGGCCTTGTGAAGTCATTTTTGACGATTTCGTCATATATCATCACTAGTAGGAAAGTTCATATTCTCCTATGTTTAGTTTCCAAATTTCACTTGTTTATGTATAATCGTTCCAAAGATAAGAGGGGGGTGAGGGACTTTTGAGAATCATTGTATGTAACACAGAAATCATTCAATCAAGTGTTGGATGATTGAAACGATTTTTTCTTCGTTTCAATAATTTTGTCTCTTCTATCATCTTGAATATTGTACGTTGAATAATTCAGGCCTCATTAAATGATCACAGGTCGAAGAAAACCATCTAAGGTAAATGAAAGGCACAACTTCGCTCGTAATTTGAAAAATCCTTAGTCCGCTTGACAACCGGACAACAATATCAGCAAACAATAGGAAGCTTGGACAATATATACAGGTGTATATATGTGAAAGAAATGGTCATTTGCAGTGAAGGAAGTTCTATACAGAGTGGTCGTTTTCGAGTAAAGGGGCTTTTCTTGCAGAAAGCGACCAAAAAGCGTCCCAACAACATCCAATGCCTACTACGTATATTTCTGCGAGTGAAATTTCAGTATTTCATAGTACCAATTTCGAAAAAATTATCATGCACGCTATTGGACCACCTCTAAAAATGGGCCTGTACCAACTTGCATCGAAAACTTTCGAGTTATGATGATTTTGTAGCCAAATCAAAGGAGCACTGCCTATTCTGCCAATGCCAATCAGCCACAATAACAGTTATTGTTGATAAACTTATGTCACTGGTTCAACGAGCACGACTCATGAATATTCCATAATATTTCGTGTTTCTTTTTCATCATTACTGGGATTTGGGGCAGTACTGGCCCATCCGACATGGTTCGGAGACCACTAGGGAAACCTATCCTGCTCTCCTTGACCCGCAAAATTCATCATGTGATTGAAATTCTTGAAATGTAAGGACATCATCCTCTTTGAATTCATAATTTCCAAGGAATAGTTGCCGAAATTACACGATTCGCGGTTCAACTCGCATTCAGAAAGTGACCTAGACTTTCTTTCAAGAATTGACATCTAACGAGTCGGAATAAATCTCATCACATACTTGCTTATAACTGCTGCTAGCTTATACTTGCTTATATTTTCAGATAAACCTCAAAACATCAGTACGTCGACTTTTGACGTCTGGCTACAATGGAGATCATAATAAAAAGAAGGCTTCTGCTATGATATCAGGTCCGAGTTGGGCAGTTTGTCTCCCCAAAAATTGTTCTGAGGAAGATGTCAACTCTATATTTTCCTCATTACCCTTGCATTTCACTTGTCAAACCAAGGAAGAATCAGATCCACCTCTTACTACTGGAGCAATTTCGACGATGTAAGTGATGATGTACAATCAATAAATGAATTGGAATAGTGTTACATTTAGTGTTGTGCACGACATCAGAACATTTTTTCCGATCACTGATACAAGTTTCAGGGATTCGATAGCTTTCTTGAGGGGTTACGGTTCTCACCTCTAATCCTCACTCACTACTCTTCAACTCATGGTTGCTTTTACTAATGATCGCATTGACTTCTTGGCTGCATTTTAATCGAAATTACACTTACTCCAATGATGCATGATGAATTGAAACGGAGTTTCGAATTTCGTTATTTATTTCTATCGTCATATTCCATAAGTGGCTCGTCGGAAAATAAACAAATAAACAATGATGAGTCACAGGAAATTCCAGACTACCCATCACAAAATGAAAATATGGATACTGATGATTTCGAAAAAAATCAGACAAGAAAGCAGAAACGAAACCAAAGACTACCACCAAACAAAACAATCGGACAAGGAGAAGAAAGTAACACCCATGGTTTCAAAGGAGCTTTACCTAAAGCATGGATGTACTTATACAGGGTGTTGCCCGAAGTCGAAACAACTCACATAAAGAACTACCTGAAAGAGAAGTTAGGAGAAGATGAAGAATATGTAGTGAAGGAGTTACCATCTCAAATCCCGCAAAAAAATGCTTTATGGTTGGTGTAAAGTGGTCCAACAAGGATCAGATATATGTCCCCAGCTTCTGGCCCAGAGGGGTCGGATTCAGACGTTTTGATTTCGCCAAGTTCAACTCTTACAATCAACAAGACTCCCCATCAAATTTTATGTAAACAAATATGACATATCAAATAAACAACCCATGAAAATAAGTGTTATACATCGAAATATACAATCTCTCGGAAATAGTGTAGATAAAATAGACATATTTTTAAAAAACAATGAGACATGCCACTTTTTCTGTGCAACTGAACATTGGAAAACTGAGCAACAATTGAAATATCTAGGTTTAGATGATTTCAAATTAACATCATATGTCTGTCGAGAACTGAATGAACATGGTGGATCGGCGATTTATTGTAGAAAGGACACCCAATTTAAACCAGTGAGTATGTTAGTAAATCTTTCGGTAATACGAGAATTCGAATGTTCCGCAATAGAAGTAAATATTGATAGAAGTCATATCATAATTGTGTCATTATATAGACCAAGTGGAGCTTCTATGGATATTTTTTGGGATAGATTTGAACAACTGTTGATTTTTTTACATAGTCAAAATAAAATTGCATTCATAGCAGGAGATTTCAACATAGAGCTTACAGATGAAAATAAAATAGGAAGGGATCTGATAAATATAACCAAATCTTTCGACTTTACACCAACGATTAATGAATATACCAGGATCACGCCCATAACAAAGAGCTGTGTCGATAATATTCTCACTAACTATCATGGAAAATATGAAACTAAAGTAATCGAAAACCATGTATCTGACCATACTGCCCAAATAATCAGTTTCTATATTGACCATCAGAATAAAAGCCAATATCAATCACGCAGACTCTTTAACGAAACTAATACAAAGGAATTCATTAATCGCGTGAAAGTCTTTGATTGGACATGTATTTATAGTATTCGTAAAGAAAGAATGAATGAACAATGGGATCTGTTCCTCAACATCTTTAGTTCAATATTCAATGAAAGTTTCCCTCTAAGGCAGATAAAGAGAAATAGCAGAAAAGAAAACTATTCAAACAGTAAAATTATAACAGACTGTAAGAGCCGGTTAGACACCCTTTTGGTGTTGACACAACACAATGTCCAATACAAACCTATGTACAACAAGGTGAGAAATGAATACAATAATTTATTAATTAACGTGAAGAAGGATTCATACTCAAAGAGAATCACCCATTCTGATATAAAATCGAAATGCATATGGAGCATTTGCTCCGAAATTACGGGAAGAGTTCGAAATGAAGAGTGTTGCATAAAGGGTAACCCAAATGGAATAGTTAATGATTACAATAAATATTTGGTTGACATTGTACCTCAATTACTAGCAAATTCCTCAAATATTCCATTTCAATGTGATATCCCGGTAAATATGCAGTCGATGTTCGTGAGACCTATAACCCCAAACGAAATCGTAGAACTATCTAGAAAATTGAAAAATAAACATTCCTGTGGAGAAGATGAAATTCCGACCAGTATTATGAAAAAAAGTTTGATTGCCATTAACGAAATCATAGCTTATATAATCAATAATTCACTGAAGTATGGCATATTTTCAACAGGATCAAAAACCTCTCTTGTGAAGCCAATCTTTAAAAAAAGGGATCCAGAGAGTTTAGAAAATTACCGACCAATATGCATCCCTCCCAGTTTTTCAAAAATATTCGAACTAGCAATGTCAGTGAGAATCATAGAGTTCATGAATCAATGTAAATTATTTAGTAGGCTTCAACATGGATACTTACAGGGTAGGTCAACACAAACTGCCATATATCAATTCACACAAAATATAACGAACATGATGGAAGAAAAATTGATAGCTCTCGGGATGTTTTTAGATCTATCCAAAGCATATGACTGCTTGAATCATCAACTAATGTTAATAAAATTAGAAAGATATGGCATAAGAGGGTCAGCTCTGAAGTGGGTTGAATCCTACCTATCAGATCGCCTCCAATCAGTAGAAATAAAACGAAACGGAAGAGTCTATAAATCCGAAACCCTTCCCACAGACGTGGGAATTCCGCAGGGAAGCATTGCCGACCCTCTTTTGTTCGTCATTTACTTAAACGACTTATGTAATCTAAACCTAAACCAACATCAGTTCAAAACTATTTTTGCTGATGACACAAGTCTGTTAGCAGGTGGCGAAACCTTCCCAGAGATGATGGTGAATAGTAAAGATCTGTTCAACAAGACTAAGGACTGGTTCAATAGAAATAAACTTGTACTAAATGAATCAAAGACAAATATTATTTTGTTTAGAACAAACCAAGACAATATAGATTATCCAGTTGGGGTGGAACTTCAAAACTCTTCCTTTGAACTGTCCCATAACACCAAATTTTTAGGAATCCACATTGATGAGAATATGAATTGGTCTTCTCATATTGATAACCTCGCAAATGAACTGAGTGGAATATCGTATGGAATCAGAGTTACATCAAAATACCTGCACAACGACGCTACAAAAACAATATACACTGCTAACTTCGAATCGGTTGCTCGATACGGAATAATTTTTTGGGGTAGCAATCGAAATATCGAAAAAATCCTTATAGTTCAAAAAAGAATAATAAGAGGAATCAACAAATTAAATTATAACCAAACTTGCAGAACAGTATTCAAATCCACCAATATAATGACAATCTACGCGATTTATATCTATGAATGCCTAATGTTCATTTATAAAAATTCACTTCTCTTCTCTGAGAACATACCTGCTCATAAGTATCCCTCTAGAACAAATGAATATATGTTTCCCCTTCATAGACTAACAGCAACTGAAAAAAGCGACCACTATATGTCAATCAAGCTTTTCAACCATCTTCCTAACAGAATAAAACTGATGAAGACAATTGGAGTTTTCAAAAGAGAACTAAAAAAACTTCTCATAGACTTAGAGCCCTATGATTTGAACGCATACCTCACTGGAACATTCATTTAAAAATATTTATAACAAAAATCTGAACCTCCTTGTTTGACGCCATTTCATTCTATGTTACCGACATTTTGCATAAAAGTTTGTAATGTACTCTGAAATAAAGCTGTTTATTATTATTATTATTATTATTATTATTATCATTATATTCTATCTGAATCAGTAGCCTGAAAGATTACGTGTATATCTTGGCCACATTGAGCCGAGCTTTTTGAGCCCAACCAGAATTTGAGTCTTAGCAACGCTTCGGTCGCAACTTTCTCATTCGGCCGGAAATCATCAACGGCCTTATGAGAATGATAACTGATGTTCTGTTCCTCTCCATCTATGCGTCTCAAATATTCAATCACCTCAGCCAATTTGTTATTTTCCGTAGCCACTTATGACAATACAATTGTTATTATTTTGCAGTGTGGTGTTCGCCTTCATAATATGTTTGATGATCACATCAACAATATACGATCTTCACTGCATCTCCAGAAGGGGTAAGTAACAGGTCGCAATCTATCTGAGCTTTTATCACCAATATAATCTCTCCAGTATGAGAACTCAAGTTATCATTATGGAAAGGGTGAATCGAAACTCAGATGAGTCACCAATAAAGAGAGCACCGAACATGCAAAAAATGTCTACTATATTATATGCGACTCCTTCAGCTGTTTTTGTTTTGGGTGGTTTCAAAATTGTAAATTTTGTCACATGGTCTTGATAGTTCAATATGAAACGATAGTCTCGATCGAGTTCGGTCTGCACATCAATCAAACCAACTTGACATCCTGAATTCATGTGGTTTGATCGGATTGGTGCAACAACTAACCCCTTATTCTTGGTATTCTTATTTCCCTGACATTGCTCGCAGAGAGATAAATAGATCTGATTCCAGCCTCTATAATTGAAAACCAACAAAAAACTATTCAAGTGAGTAGTAGATTGCGCGCAGCGGAAGTCAACATAAGTTACGTGACTTTATTACGTATTGCGAAAGAAGACGCAAGGCTCGACATGAAGTCACGTTACTTGCGATGACGCCGTGGCCTAATCTTTCGCTGCGTGCACTCTAATATTGGTAATCGTCGTAAACATCAACAATATCTTAGTCACAATATAATGTAGGCAAGATATCACTGAATTTGGCATGCCCGATTCACTGAAATGAAAATAAAAAGACACTCCAATCAAAATAACAAAATTACTATGTGTGAAACAGCTAACATATATACCTATTGTTCGTTTGTGTCCAGTTGCCATATGAGAAGCTTCAATAATGCCAAATCATGTGTTCCTTTGGACTTCTAAATTGACTTTTCATACTCCCCAATTGTTATGATGTCATACCGCTTTAGTCTTCTATATTGTTTGGACGACAAGGGCAGTTTGCTATCTTTATGCTATCGCTTCTTTCACTTCTCGGATGATCTCTTCATACCGTTCCTTCGTTAAATAATCACTACACCTTTCTTGTATTATCGTTTCTAGCTACAATAGTAGCGACTTCGCTCAATAACATAGACATAACTTCACTCAAAGGCAGTCGGAAACATACTGACAAGTCTAGACCAGTGTTGCCACAGACTTACGTTTTTTAGAGCGAGCAATCCTTCCAAAAACGAGCGAGAAATCAACTCAAAGAGCGAGATTTTGTTGTTGTTGAAATAAATGAAAATATAACCCTACATCAACTCATAATTCATTATTTTGCTGCCTAGAGTGCCAGTGTTCCTGAATTGATATCAAAATAATTGTCTTCATGATGCTTCAGTTTGTTTCTATTCGAGATAAAAAATGAGCGTACGCCACCTAGCGGAGTTTTTGAATGCTGTCAAAGCGATCTATTTACATTGGTGTTATTTTATGACACGAATACTTTTGAAAGTGGTACCACCTATACGGGAATAGCACAACTCTTCACTGAATTGTTGAAAATGATGTGTTTTATAGTTGAAGTATTTTAATAATTATAACCAATTGACGACTTCCTTAACCACACTTCACTTAATCAACCATACTTCTTCTTTTTGTTTCTTTAACGTAGTACAGAAGAGGTAATTCCTTCTTTTTCATTTCTCTCATAATTTGACACTAGCAGGTTCAACCTACTGACCTTTGGAGCGACCTCAGTTTCCAGAACTATCCGGTCAAACCTCATGGCTCAGTTGGTAGAACTGACAAATACTTTTAATACTGAACTGACATACTTCTAATGTCCAACCTCGATTAAATTTGTTACTGTCAGGTGGTCAGGCCATCTATGCCAATTTGCCAATACAGCTGGAATGCAAGAAAACGAGCGAGATTTGACAAAGAGGAGCGAGAGTGTGAACTAGTGATGAAACGAGCAGGATATCGCTCGATCGAGCGAGCTGTGGAAACGCTGGTCTAGACAAGAAAGACCGGTTTATGAGCTCTCTGAATCATCCAGAACGCATCGTGGGCGTTTGAGCATTGTCCACAACGCGTCGTGGTCAACAAGAACGGGCACCAAGCGAAAAATTTAGTCATTTCGGTATTTGGTCTTTCGGGACCGTCCACAACGCGTTGCGTTCGTTTTTTTCGCTCAATGAGCGTATTCGATGTTTGGGTGTAACATATAAATTTAGAGATCATGTATGAAATAACAGATCTGCTAAATTGCCGTCACGGCTCCACTGGAAAATGAGAACTCCTCTGGCGAAATTGCAATAACGTTTATGCATACGTGTGGCGGTATATCGCATCATTATTGATTATCTCTGATGGGAATCAACAAAAACAAATTTTAACTTTGCCAGTTTGGTCATTGTTCTAAATTTCATATATTGAGGAATCCTATTTCAATGGATGGATTTCTTTCATTCACAAAGTTTGTAAGTGAAGTAGAAGTAGAATAGAATAGAATTGATACCGGTGTGATGATATCTAAATAGATCTATTTGTTCCTGCCAGCTGAAATTACTGCTGATCACCTCTCATTCACCTCTCAATGCATAGCCTGATGACTGATAAAACTGTTGGATTTCTGTACGAAGCAACCTCATTTAGTCCACTAATATTATTTCGATGATTTCAGTACCTCCACATCCTCTTCTAGTTACATTCTCATTGTATACCAACGGCAGCAAGCTATTCAGAATGGGTGAATCATCAGGATCAGAGTTCTCTTGTATAAGTGGACTAAGAGTTATCAGTATGATATGGGTTATCTTTGGACACACCTTCATGGGTGCTGTATCTGGACCAACTAAAAATCTGCTGGCTTTTGCTGAGGTAAATATATCATCAATTTCCATACTTCAATCTATTATACCGGTTGATCCAGGTATCATTCCTATCTCATGGGTCATCTGATACGAGTTTAGTGAAGGGCATCATGGAACTGCTAAGTAGGTTTTTCTGAAATAATGATTCTTCGAAAAAAATAGGCATCCCACTCTTGTTCATTCTGAAATGGACATGAGAACAGTCCCAAAACACCCTGTATATTTTCACCTTCTCCAATTTCTTCCGATTAATGGGTATGATAAAACTTCCTATAGATCAAGATAGGACATGATGGAAATCAATTTTCATTAGTACCATCACCTAAATGTACAGGTATATTTCTGTATATCTTATATTTGAGATAGACCAACATCAAGAATTCAAAGGACTGCGATCGCAGCCATTCAATGGCTCATCTTCGTCTGATCTATCAACCAGAAAAAAACTCGAACCAAATGCAGTAGCTCAGTTCTGCGATAACGCTGACACCATGAAAAAAACAATGATTCGAGAATATATCACCACACAATATATAGCAAGAGAGGCTGAAGTGGCTGTTCACGAATATCAACAAATTCGAGAAAATATCCCGGAATTATTCTCTTCACGAAACTCACGAAATAATTCTGGTGATGAGTACTTCCAATCATTGACATTATGGTAATGATATGATGGAGTTATCCTTGTGGAAATATTTCATTAGTCGTCATAAACTTTCACAAATGCAAAGCAACTTACAGTTGTTTTTCAAGTATGATTGAAATTTGGAATAGTCATACAACAGTTTCTTTCACCGGTAACTATATAATAATAATAATAATAATAATAAAATGTCTTTATTTTAATTATCCTCGGCGAAGTCCAGTCAAAAACTGCTCTACTTAACCGAGTACCAGTTACATATAATATAGTTCGTGAAAAGAAATATAGTTATTTAGATACATAAATGATAACAACCATAATATGGAATATATATATATATAAATGAATCAGAAGCTTACATAACTAAATTATTCAAGAGTACGCAATGAGTGAGCATTCAAGTAGCCAAAAGATATTCCCTATAACTTTTTTTGAAAGTATTGAGCGATTTATTTTTGATAGCTATTGGAATAGCGTTGAATACATTCACTGCGAAGTGAGAAAATGATCTCCTGAACGCAGCCGTTGAATGCCTGGGTATCACAAGAAGATGCCTGTTTCTGGTTTCCACGTCATGAACAACAGACCGATATGTTAACTTTTTTCTAATGTATGGAGGAATTTCTTCCGCCAAAACTTCATGAACGAGACATGCAAGGTGTAATTTTCTTGTGTTTTCCATATTAAGCCATCCTATTTCAGCTAATAACGGAGTTACGTGGTCTCTGATTCTCAATGCATAAACAAAGCGACTACAAGCATTTTGAATTCTTTGAATTCTAGCTGATGAACATCGAGACATGGTCCATAAATTATATCTCCGTAGTTTGAATGACTTAAAACTAATGATTCACACAACTGTTTTCTCAGATTTTTATTCAGAATTGTCCTATTACGGTACAAATTTCTCAAAGACATATAGCTTTTCTGGACTACTTGTTTAATATGTGTTTTGAAACGTAGATCATCATCAATAAGTAGCCCCAGATTTTTTATTGTTCGACTAGGCTCAATACCCACACCATTAATCGCCACTTCATCCATTATATGAACTTTATTACCGAAACAGATCATCTGTGATTTAGTAGGATCCAATTTCAGACCGTGTTTATTCGAGTAGTCGAATATTTCATTGAGGGTATCATTGATTTTTGAAATTACTATATTAGCATTGTCCTCCTTGAAGCTTGCATACACTTGGGTGTCATCTGCGAATTGATGTATAGAACAATTTGCAGAGATATCTTTCAAGTCCATTGTATATAATAAAAAAAGGAGCGGACCTAATATTGAGCCCTGAGGAACTCCTCGAGGTAACGGCATTAAGCTAGAGCTGGTTTCTCCTATGGTAACATATTGACATCGGTTGGATAGGTAGCTTTCAAATAATCTTATTGTTTCAGTGGAAAAACTGAAATAATGGAGTTTAGCTAATAATAGATTATGTCCCAGGGTATCAAAGGCTTTACTATAATCTAGCGTAACCAGTAACGTTGTGTTGCCTTCATCAGTTGCCCGAAATATATCATCTGATACCTTCGTCAACGCTGTTGTTGTACTGTGTCCAGACCGGAATCCAGGTTGGCAATCGGAGAATAGTTCGTTCTTGGTAAGAAAATTCATCATTTGTTTAAATATCAATTTCTCGAATATCTTGGACAGCACTGGAAGCCTACTGATAGGTCGTAAATCAGACAGATGTTTAGGATTTGAAACTTTTGGAAACGGTAAAACAACAGCATTTCTCCAATTTATAGGAAAATATCGCTCAAGAAGGCAACAATTGAATATGTGAGCAATAAACGGCAGTAGATGAGGACAACACAACTTCATCATGAGGAGAGTTATTCCATCAGATCCTTCAGTGTTTGACATGATATCACCAACAGCCTCCACCACGTCAATCTCGTCAAAGGGCTCAATTTTACATGGGTCTAGATTATCATTAGATTTGTTGGTATTATAAAATTGTACCAGATCATCATCTACTCTACACCCCAATGCATTAACAGAATCAATGAAATGGGAATTGATAGTTTCAGCATCATTTAAATTAGCTGGTAGTTGTATATCTGACTTCCTGGAATGGATAGACAGTCGTTCAAGAGCTTTCCAGGTCTCTTTTCGGTTTTTATTATTTTTGTGTACCTCATTCAAATAATTCCGTTTTTCTGATCTAACTGCAGCGGTGAAATCATTTCTGGCTCGCTTATAAACTTCCCAGTCCTCCAAATTTTTTGTTGATTTATATTTGGCGAGTAGTTTATTACGTTGTTTTTTCATTATCTTCAAATGATTTGTCAACCAAGGGGCCCTTGGTTTAGTTGTTCTCACCTTTCTAAGCGGAGCATGTCTATCAAAAATATGATTGATATTGTTACTTAGGATGTCAACTTTCGTGTCAATATCATCTGTATAGAAAATTTCTTGCCAATTCAACATCCGTAATTCCGTGTCGAACTCTAATTGATTAAAATTAGTGAAGTCTCTATAGGTTATATATTTGATATTATTTTGGGGAATTTTTATTTTGAGTTGGCAAAGTATTAGTTGGTGGTCCGTCACATGGTGCATATCAACATGCTGTGGTTCACCATCAACTAACTCAGCATCACTCACTGCTATTATATCTATAAATGTATTACAATTTTTAGAAATTCGTGTTGGGGCTTTTATTATTTGGGTGAAATTGAATAATTCCAACAAATCTGTGAGCAACTCTGTTGCTGAAGTCACGTTCAACAAGTTCAAATTAATATCCCCCACTAATATAATTTTATCAGTGTCAGGTAACATAGATGCAATCGAGTTTTCAAGAGAATTCATGGCATCCAATACATGACTGCTCGGAGGCCTGTAGATGGTACCAATCAAACACTTGATGTTCGCTATAGTAATCATTACCCAAAGTTGTTCAATATTCACCTCATTCCGGGAAAATTCCCCTACTATACTTGCCTGAATGGTTGATCTGATGTAAACACCAGTACCACCACCACGACGATTATCACCTCGATCAAGTCTGATAAAGTTATAGTTATCAATTTTCACCGCTTCATCAGGTATAATTGCATTCAACCACGTTTCAGTAATACCCAGAACATCCAGACTATGATTCAATAAGACCATTCTCACACTCGCAATGCTAGGATATAATGATCGAATATTCACATGACCTATTTTTATATTCCCACGATCCATTTATTTTTGTTTGATTTCTTCAATTTGCCCAATATTATTTATTTCAATTAATTCTTCTCCCTCACCCCTTCTCGCATATACCCTCCCATTCCTAACCCAAACATATCTAAAGTTATGATTTCTTAATTCTCTTGCTTTATGAAATAAAATCCTGGTATCTTTGGGTAAGTCTTCATTGAAGTAGATATTCCTTCTTTCACCCGGAATGGAGCATACTTCAGTATCCAAATTCTTTTTCGATTTATGCAGATCAAGTGCTTTGCGACTCAACTCGACCCTTTTGAATTTTACAAGTACAGGTTTGTTGGGAAGTTTACTGGGCAGGACTTGCAGCCGATAATCTTCTTCCTGAATTTCTAACTTTAGCTTTTGAAAGGTTTTCTTTATATCCTCCTGTACATTGTCACCTTTCAACCCGACGACGACAATATTGCAGCTTTTCTGTTTCATCTCATCATGATTGACTTTTTGTTGCATATCTTGAAGTTTTTGTTCGAGATCGCTAATTCTTTTATTCAACACTAGTTGTTCTTTTTTAAGTCGCGAATTTTCACTAGCAATGTTTTTCAGAGTTTTTTGCAAATCATCCATAATATCACTGTTGAAAATCACAGACTTCTCTAGTTCAGGAAATTTCTTTGTCATAATTTGCAGTATTTCTCTATTAGAGGGGTCTGATTTTTTCAATATGAGCTTCTCCATTTCTCCTTCCTTGGTCTTCCTTCTCGATCTACCGGATGAAGGCGCTTCTTTTTCGGTTTCTGCTTCATCTGATTCTGAATCACTTCCTGATGTAGATTCCATGCATCCCTGGCAGACCCATTTACTCCGCGAATTTTTATCACTGTATTTTTCGTAATCTTTATCAGTTAACTTTGTACATTCCTTATGGAACCATAGCTTGCACTCACCATTGCATTGCAAGCTATTCTGGGTCTTCGTTACATTACATCTGCACGATTTACATGTTATCTTCTTTTTTGACATTTTGAGTATTTTTGCAGAGGAATATGCATATGCATATGCATATGCATATGCATATGCATATGCATATGCATAGGAATCATATGTTGTGAACTAGTTGATTCTTCAGAAGATCGAACAGCTTCGAGATAAGAACCTTTATGTATTTGTCCCTTCTTGATATTGTATGCCAAAATCTACGTCTCCGCTCGTTTTCCTTTCATTATAGGAGGACAAAATATGGCCGATCGGAGTCATATTGACATGATCGAAGAAGAAGACAATAACCGAAAGAAAATCAAAGAAACTGATCATCCACTTGTCAAAACTGGATATGTGGATGGCAAATACAATATCAATCAATAAAAAAACACTCTGCAAACAAAATTCTTACATCTGACGAATTGTCACTTTTCAGTGTCGAAACAACTTGACATTGAATAAATCTTGCGAAAAGAAAATATACGAATTGTTGAATACTGTCTGAGGAGGTGGTACATTCATTTTTCCAGCTTTTGTGTGGGATTTTCTCTCCTCGTTTCTATGAAATGAGTAAGAAGTTATTTCAATTATTCCAATATATCTGTTATGACACTGAAAATACCTTGTATTCAAAAATTCCAGAAGGATAAAGTATTTGAATTGTGTTGAAGACGGAAGGATTCGTTCCTGAAACGTCCACTGAGAAAAGTAGAGGTTTTGTTCCAATTGAAAATATATTTGTTTTTCCAAATTTTTCGGAACACAAGGTGTCACTGACAAATAGAGAATTTTTCTTTCAGGTATCTGAAGGTTTGATTTCAAGCTCAGTGAAATTTTGGGGCAGATCACAAATCTGTCCTCACTACAAATATATTGATATAATTATGGTAACTTCTATTTGATACTTCTTTTCCCCCAATAATTTGCACTAGCACATGAATGTGTTCTCTCATTGTGAATCGTGACATATTATTGTCAAAAAACAGGCGAAAACACAGTCAACAAATATCTCATTCCACGGTTATATGAGGAGAAATGGCGATGTTCTTCAACAGCATTCGGCGTCGATTAGGGGCCTGAAGTAAATGGATCAGTTATAATATTTCGTTCTGGAAAAAGTTCACCATAGTATATCTTGGGTTTCCTTTCGTTTGATACTATTTGTACATTAGCTGCAATTCGAGCTATCATCTGACGAAGTATCACAGTGACAATAATCTGCAATACAATTATTGATTCTGCTGCAACATTATTCCAGCAAGTAAATGTGGAAGTACTCACCTATAATTATTTCATTGAATAAAAACGTATTTCCTGATTCTGTTGGAATGAGAATATGAAATGAGAGAAATATTCGTGAAAATCGTATCGTAATCAGAAAATGATCTATCGAATACCACACTGAAATTGGATGATCTGAAGAATAATTCGTCATAGCTTTTATCGTACTTGTTGCCATTCGACAAAAGCCATGCTCTCGAGCCTGTTGAGCTCTTGTGTCTAGTGTCTGACAACTAGTCCTCAATATGGAGATACACGTTTTTCAAGAATGTGTGAATATACTAGGTGTCAGATTACCATTAAAGAGATACTAGAAATATGGTAAAGGTTCCATGATTTCCACTAACCTTCTATACATAATATATTGTATACATGCAGGCTGCTTCAAATTCGATCCTCATCACTGCTATTCCCAAAATTATACAAGAAATGAAAATCATTATACAGAAATCTGGAATACTTCGAAAGTAGTTGAAGAAATATATAGAGAAAAATCCGTAAAGCTAATTTCTTCCACTTCATCTTTACACTAAATGAGAGCCAAATCTGTTACGAACATAATTTTTGATAGCCTGTCAATTATTCATACGTATATATTATGATGATGATAATAATAATAAAGAGTCTTTATTCATCATGATATGACGAGTACATGATAATAGTAGATACATAATATTCGAAAACTGAATATTGGTGAATAGACATAGTGTCAAACTCTACCTTGGTGTGAGGAGAACAAAAACAAAAAAAAACAGCGATACACCATTCTCAAAAATACTAACCTATGTGAACTTGATCGATAATAACAATGATATCAGTGCGCTATCCCTACTATATATATCTTTCATTCAGAAGTTCTATTGAAAATTTGTACTTTCGCTACGCTTTCAGATCAGAAAATGAATTTGTTGAAGACTATTTTATAAAATATTCATCATACAACGATTTCCCG
Source organism: Gastrophysa polygoni (assembly GCA_963576655.1). Classification (NCBI taxonomy): domain Eukaryota; kingdom Metazoa; phylum Arthropoda; class Insecta; order Coleoptera; family Chrysomelidae; genus Gastrophysa; species Gastrophysa polygoni. The sequence continues at coordinate 30,381,308 of OY755084.1, read as the reverse complement.
AGTCATAATGGTACCATAAATTCACTAGTGGAATAATTCGACGTCGCCTAGCATTTTTCGAACCGCTCGAATGTGTGTCGGAAAATGACACACGGGTCAGAGATGAGTCAGAAAGTCAGTGGCGTACTTTGTAATTTTTGCTCTCAAAATAGTATTGTGAATATAGGTTATCGCGAAAGTTATGAAATTGGTATAAACATTTCATATTTCCCTCTGAATCACTAGAATTTCAAATATTCATCATTTTTTTCCAATGGAACTATATGTATAACTTGTATCGCATTATCTCATATCTATGGTCTATGTGTTCTCGAAATATAAGCTTTCAATCATTCTCAGAGATGTGCACTGAAACATAGTGAGCCATGCTTAATGGGCAATCGGGAATGACAGGACCTGGCGCAATTTTTGTGAACTACATATTGAAGATCACTTCTCACATAACTCCAGCGTACTCTACCAGCAGAGGTTACTCAAAAGTTCTTAGAAAAATCATTAATCCGTCATAACTAATTTTTAATAACCCAGGAGAACAAAAATGGCGCCAGATCCTGCCGTTCCCCTTCACCTTTTAACCACTAATATTCAACGATTATATTCCGAAAACGGATGGATGATATGAAACCACGACATGAAAAAATATACAGGGTGTTCCATCGAAAAATACTGATATACTTGTCGAATTATGAAATATGCCGAAATGATGTTGAATTCTTGTTAAGAAATATGGATGATTCAGCAAAAATATCAGGCTTCTGTAGTTATTATCTGGAATAACTTTTGTAGATCGGGTGCAAGAATATAAGGAAAACCATGTACATATATATGGATATCTTGCTGTTACTGATACCTATGGCATTTTATTTCCAGTGGTGTAAGCAGTTGTACAGTATGTTAGTCGTCAGTGGTACTCTAGCAGTGGACACATTTTTTTGTATTGGAGGTGTCGTACTAGCTTATAATTTCATGAAAATGAAGCATAATGGAGCGAAATTCAATATTTGTCAGTTTTACGTACATCGATATATCAGGTAAATCATTCTCACTACGACTGTCAATTGATGGCCTTTCTATAAGTGCGAATACAATTCATTAATGTAGTAGGTTCCATTGTGAGAAAATGCAAGGATGAGCTATGTTGCTTGTGCTTGAGCTTGTGCTTTCTTTCTTGCCCTTTCAAAATATAACAGGACAAAGAACGATTCCTTCAGACAGAAAATAGAAATATTTGACTGATGTCCACAATATATGTGGAAGAACCTTGCTGTATATATATATATATATATATATATCTTCACTCCATTCACGCTACTCGATTCAACCAAACAATAATGACAAAATAGAGATAGCCTTGCAATCGCAAAAGATTTAGTTATCATGAATCATCGAATCAAAAATCAATGATATGACCTATTTATTGTATAGAGTACTGAACTATACAACTCAATATTCACTGCAATCAGAGACAACTAGCTCATGACTATGTTTGTCGTCTTTTTCATGAAAAGATTTTGATTAGTCCAATATCCTCGTCATTAGCGAAGGGAGACTAAGTAGCATGAATGCTAGTAGTAGGTTTCGTTTTTTTCTTCTTATATGGTATGTGACTGAGTTGAAGTATCTATGTTTCAGACCTCGACAGCTCCCCAGATCAATTCTGAATATTCTCTCGGTTTTTTCCATTTTGATCATGAAGGAGTACATTTCAAAAAAGATAATCCCATATATTTTTGAACTACATTGAATTTGCTACGTTATGAGATAGAGACGGACTCAGTACACACATAAAAAAAAAGATACAATGAATGAATATGTGGAATGAATATGAATTGAAGGTGTTTTTTCCTCGCCAGAAGACCTGGCCAAGCAAATCCGCCAATCTGTCTACTCCAGTGCAATATTCATCGTCCTGGACTTCCTAAAACGGAACGGAAATATTCCTTTGTTGAATAGCATGATGGTATGATGATGGTGTAATCAATAGAAATGATGGAAACAGTACTAGTGTGAGCATACCTGATATCCACGACTTGTTCGAAAGCTTCTCCATCTAGGACTGTCTGGACTACAGGTAATCATGTTCATCAGCTTTGAGGGGAAGCTGAAGACATTGAAGTCATTCAGACTGAAGAAGATGTAGTATATTTGAAGCAACTTGAGTTCTCCATGGTCGAAGATGCAGGAGATGGAATCACGGCCACTGACGGCATGAGTGGAAGTGATGAGTTGACTGTCTGTAGATGTTGAGGTGGTGTAGTACCTAGACTGGAGTTTTGCCTCTTCCACATATCTGAGGTTATATTTTGCCTCTTCCACATCCCTAAGGGTATATGGTACCTTGTGTGGGACCTCTGAGACCGGTGCCTGGAATACCCCAATGTGATGAGCTTAACCTCAAACTTAATGGACATGATTTCCTGCAGTTACAAGAAAGGATGGAGGAATGCTTTCAGCTGCAGGAAAGTAATTCTGTTATGTGCAGTCTGCTGAACCTGCTATGACCAGTCCGATGAGACCGTGTCAACATTGGATGTTGATGTCAATATCCAAGATTCGGACGAGATCGATAGGCTCCTCGACTATCTTGGCAGAGAACTCGCTGAAGAAGCACTCACGCTTGTATTGTTTTCCGAAGTTAACATTATTTCCATCGTCAATCACCTGACCACATGTCATAGATACCATTATTTCTATCAATCAATACTTTCCAACATTTGTCCTGCATTTATGTAACGACTGACTGCTTGACAAGGTGTCACCTTCAGATATTCAACAAATGTATATTCCCATTCCATTTTAGGCATCAAAATTTGCCAAATTTTGAAATGCTATACATCGAGGACTATTATGACTATCATATTCGAGTCTCAAACTGTAGCAAATTCTTTTGAAACGTTTTCAAAAACGTATACAGTAGTGTTTGCCAAAAGCATGGTCAAAATAGAAAACAATTGAAGAAGTGCGAAAGTTTTTCGATTTGGATAGTTTTTTTAAAAACTTGGATTTTGCATCCCATCAGTGACAGCCCATATATATATATAAAAAAAATTCTATAAAAACTTTCTACCACCGATCGATGCAGCTTAAGGTCTACTAGGTTACTGGACTAGCTATGGTAAAAAACTGTTGGCAGTGTTGTCAAAACATCATTCCGATGTGCCATGCCATTTCATTGAGAATAACAATATTGTCAGTTATTTTTATTCGAATGGAGTTGATATTGTGATATCAGTTACTCAAATCTATTAGTTATCGAAGGTTATTGATGCATAAGTGTTCGTATTGTTTGTTTGTTGTTTTTCTTTGAATATTAGAAATTGGTGCCAGCAGTGTTCAGCTGACTGTTAGCAAAATTGCACCTCTCTTCATTGCACATCCAGACGAATCTATAGTTCTTTCTTCATCTTATATTCGTTTCAATGCTCTTCATGAGTCGATGAGGTGAGGGTGCGACCAGTAGACAATACTTATATATCATATCGTACTTGTGCAAAGTACTTATAGAAAATGTTTCAGTTTTTCCATTCGAATTTAGAAATTTGATGTCGTTCTCGGTTGAACCGGAAGTAGGAAAATATTCGTGGCCGCTATAGAATACCTTATGAATGAGAAGTTCAAAAGTACCTTGCAGTTCAAACTGAAAGCTCAGAAAGATGCAGGACTATTTTGGTTCTGAATATAAAATTGAATGATAATTATAATAACAAAGTCGCTGATTCAGATATTGTATTCATTCGAATAAGAACTGAAGGATACATACTCATACTGATTAGATGGGGATTGCAGAGATATGATCATACAGGGTCGCTGATATGTATGGAAACGGTCGATTATTTCCTAAAGTAAGATAGCTAGCAAAAATGTTAGGATACAAAAATTGTAGGGTTTTTCAAAATCCATTAAGCTAATGAAAAATTAAGTATACAGGATGAGTCAAAAAGTCACGACGAAACAAAGTTGCTTTTTCTCTAATGGGACACCCTGTATATTATTCCACATTTCAATTCTGCTCGAAATTCTGAACAAAATTGATGAAGCGCATCATTTCCTTAATTCAACCGATTTCGAGATATCGAATTTTGAAAATAACTCTTTACTACTCTCAAATTTATTAAAGAAAAAGCACGAAATGATGCATATTTATTATGAAAGTCACAAAACGTGGAGTATGTGGATATTATGATTACAATTTAATTATAATTTTCTTACAGAAAATAAAAAAAAGCATAATTGTTCAGGGTTGATTAAAATGCAATTAAAACAATAAAATGTTTTTTTTAATGAATGTCCAGGATATTTAGGAATTTATGAAAACAATAGTTAAGACAGGAGGAAAAGAGAGGAAAACAAGTTTAATAAACAACAAATTTCTCTTTGAAATTCTATTTAATAAGGTGCTCAAAGTGTTTACCATTTACCGCCTGACAGTAATGAACTCGCTGAACAAAATTTTGTAGTGAATCTGAAATCATGTGAGACCTAGCTGGCCATTTGATTGCTCCCCTGCGTCCAATCCATTTATTAGGAAAAGTTTCATCTAGATATGCGCGTACCATACGTCCAAAATGTGGAGGAGCCCCATCTTGTTGAAACCATATTTGTTCTGCCGGCAAATTGGGATTGTTATTATTCGGGAATAATCGTCTAAGCTCTGGAATGATATGCTGTTGTGAAATTGATAAATATCGTTCGAAAATAGGGTCCTATGACGTGTCCACCAATAATGCCATGCCAGACATTTACTTTTTGTGGCCGTTGAGTGTGAACTTCCTCCATCCAATGTGGATTTTGGTCTGACCAATACCTACAGTTGTGTCGATTTACGTGCCCGTTTAAACAAAATGTAGATTCGTCAGAAAACAATATGTGGTTGACAAAGTTGACATTTTCGCTTAATTTATCCATAATAACTTCACAGAACTCGATTCTACGATCAAAATCGTCTTCACTCAATTCTTGTACCAAATGAATTTTATATGGATGGAATTTTTGCAGTTTGCAAATTTTTTGAATGGAATATCGACTCATGTTATGATTCAAAGCCCTCTGTTGTGCCGAATTTATTGGATTTTCCACCACATCTAACATGACATTCAAAGCATTTTCTCCATTTGTAACGCTTACTGGTCTTCCACTTTTTGGTCGATCTTTGACATCTCCAGTTTCATGAAAACGCTGCAATGTTTTTGAAACGGTTGATTTAGAAATTGGTTCCCGATTTGGATGCAATTCATTAAAAATATTCACTACTTGGTCACAACTTCGTCTTCTATCACCGAATCCTATGATCATTAAAATTTCAATACGCCCAGTATTAGTTAAACGTGCCATTTTTGCGCGAAACTTATTTACACTAAATGTATTTTTGACGTGTTGTCAAGATCATCACTGTTAGACAAAAGAACGACGCGGCGTTGTTATGGAGCTGGAAACTTTCAAAGGTAACTTGATGGACTATGAACTTGATGGACTAACATTTTTGGATAATTTATTATAAGTTATTTTCAAAATTCGATATCTCGAAATCGGTTGAATTTAGGAAATGATGCGCTTCCTCAATTTTGTTCAGAATTTCGGGCAGAATTGAAATGTGGAATAATATACAGGGTGTCCCATTAGAGAAAAAGCAACTTTGTTTCGTCCTGACTTTTTGACTCATCCTGTATACTTAATTTTTCATTAGCTTAATGGATTTCGAAAAACCCTACAACTTTTGTATCCTAACATTTTTCGCTAGCTATCTTACTTTAGGAAATAATCGACCGTTTCCATACATATCAGCGACCCTGTATATCTTATAATATATTCTCACTTGACTGACTATACATGAGTGAGCTTCGTCTACTTCATTCTGCTATTGCCTTCTTTGAGATCATCAATGAGAAACGTCTGTACTACCTCTACAGAAAAGTAAAATTTCGTCATCAATTATTGCACATCCCACGCCACTCCACAACCAAATTTGAAGCATTGTTTTCCTACCAATTAACAATGATTTATAATGCTTCAGATGATAATGTTGAAATTTTGAGTTTGAATTTATTCAAAACTAAACTTAAAACTGAAATGCTTGTTGAACAAAGAGCGTGAAACTTCGATATATTCATCACTTTTCAAATCAGTATTCACGCAATTATTGATTAATTGAAGGAACAAATTGAAAACGAAGAAATGTAATATGATATGAAATGTAATGATATGAATTAGATTCATTTCGTTTACAAGTTATGAATAACCCACTATACTTGTATCTGTAATGAGGTTGAAGTGCAAGAATAGTTTGAAAGCTGAACTTTCGCCTTATGAGGTCGATTTATCATTATTATCATTATTATTTAGATCAGCAGAATCCATTCCCCATTCCTTACTTTCATCATGTTTTTTCACGTTAGCTATCACATCGCTTTCGCTATCGCATCACTTTCCTCATGTTCATTTTGATTTTTTGTTGTATTTTCGTGTTTGTATTTCTGTAGGGATATCATTCTGTAGTGGATCATATTTTGGGCCCGAGCATGTTTCAAATCCCTCATGCTATGAATAAATGAATCAATAAATGAATGAATTCTGGTTCATCCACATATCTGACTCACTTCAAATGAGATGAAATCATTTCCGGAAGTTGTGAGAAATATTTTGTGGATACCTTGCTCATGAATAGCTTTTAAAGTTTTTCCTTCCAGGTTGACTCCTCCTCTAGCAGCAATGGTACTAGTGACCGCTACGCTTTCATCCTATTTCGGTTCTGGACCACATTGGTCAGCTGTTAAAATAGTTTTAGAAGATGCCTGTAAGAAAGATTGGTGGACAGCTCTATTGTACACTCAGAACTATTACCATGTCAGTGATAATAGCATGGTGAGTTAGTTCAAAATGATCATTATCAGGAGTTGATATTATTATTTTGAACGAATGATTCCACCAGAGTTCAGTTATGGTCTGCAGAAGAAGTCAATTCAGAGAAAAAATACTTATATCTCACAAAACATCAGCAATCCTAATTTCAGGAAGGTGTGAATTTCAAGACATTGATTATATTTGAGCATATAAAATTGGATTTTAGGAAGCTCTAGATGAATTTCCTAATAATCATTTTGATTTCAGGAAGCTTCATTTACACTTCATAGCTATCGATTTGTCTGTAGGAACCATCATTCAGATATCACGATGGTCAATTGCATTACGAAAAATATCACATCAGAAACATTTCTTCAAGATCCAAAAACAAATTTCAAGAAGTATCTACAGATGATGAATTGGTAGTTATCATACTCAAAATGTTCTCCCTTATATTTGTGCTCATGCAAAATATTACCCATTGAAGCTATTCCAATATAATGAATTGGTCAAGTGGAGATTCCAATAGTTCCCACAATTGATATTGAGTTCACCATACGAATGAAGTTTTCGATCTGCATATTATGTTTTCATGGAATACCGTTGAAGACTTCTGAAGTACAATTGACTTGTCTGATATTTCAATGATGGTTTCCGGAGACGAATCGTTCATTGCGGAACACCTACATTTCTGAATGCATTCTGAAATCAAAATGTATCTTCTGAATTTGAATTGCTATTGAAATTGTATGAAGATACAACTAAGTGCGGGTGAAATTAATCGTATATCACGAGTTTTACAACTAATTTCGAGTACTTCGAAGAGGTTCTCATCGATTGTCACGAACTTTCAGAAATTCAAATTGAGTTGATTTCACCGCGAATCCAGACCAAGTTTTCATTGAGCAGGGTGAGAGTGTCTGGAACAAGTGGTGTAGTATAAGACGGTCGGCAAATCTCGACAACCCCAGTTGATAGGCAATAGGACATTGTCAAAAACAGCCGGTTCTGCTGGAGTTTTGAGGAAACTTCAGACTTCTTCGTGAATATATTGAACATTTGACTTCAACCATATTCACATTCATTGGTGGATGGTATCGAAAATTGACCCCGTTCAGGATGATCGAAGAATTATTGATGGATAACATTCAAATGGAAACGGTTTATACGGTAGGCATCCATCAGTGAGAAGCAGTTCAATTTGATCATGAAAGCAATAGCAATACGCTGAATGAGTAACTAATGAATTGCCTCCTCAGGTTTGTTGCGTTGTTGTTCTGTTTCAAATTGCCACAAAACATTGACGTTTTTTTTTGATTACATTGTTTAACACCCTGTTTCCTTCAGATCATTGGAAACAGGATGGAAATGGCATTCCAAACAGACTATATGCTACGTATCGATATACAGAGTGAATTTCAACATGGATATTCAAATGATAAAAAAAAACCAATCAACTCATAATTTGATATTGAAAATGACAAATCCGAGCCTCAAGTGAGGCAGGACTCGCACATTTTCGAGAGACTCAATATATGTTCAAAATAGTTTATGATTCTCCGGCAATTCACGATGGCTGAAATCACTCGGATGGGATGCATTTTAGGACATATGTTCACATGAAATGCTCTCTCCAAATAGGTGTCATCGGAATATTGATACACCCTATGAATGATTGTCTCAAGAATCGACCATCTGATATATTCGATAATTCATTATATGAGTAATAGGAAGGACTCAATTCTTCAAAAATTCAAGATTCACGAATTCAATATGTGTATCAAGTATTTAGTATGTTCGGAAAGCCTTCTACGCCCTTTTTTCAGTGGAATGAAAAATACAGGGTGTTTCTATTTGAGAAAAAGAAACATTCATATATTGTGGCAAGTCACCCTGAACATTGACAAGAACGCTTGTTTTTCAGACCGCAGTGAACCATTCGAAGCCGATATGAAATTCTTCATTAGAATCGGAAGAATGAGGTCGAAAATTAGTAAGGATTGTTGTGTTGACTCAAATTGTACATACTCAACTCTGATGGAAAATCATTTCGTGAAAGTTGGTCAGTTTGGAAGTGAACATTTGAATTATAGAGGAATTGAATTCATTCATGATGATACGGTTTGAAGTTCAAAGACGACTTCTGCTGAACTTTCTTTCTCTGATCACTCAAGTTGTCAGGAGAAGTAATGGAATATTTCCAGTTCCGAACAACATCATAACTCCGGAAGCAAAGGAATAACAATGTATTTCTTTCCACAGTGTATCGGACAATCATGGTACCTTGACGTTGACATGCAGTTATTCGTCCTGTCACCTTTGATCCTCTTACCTCTCTTTTATTATCCATTGATAGGACAATGTCTACTTTACGGATACGTCGGAGCGGTCATCATCACTGATTTCTCCATAGCTTATATCAACGATCTATATGCTTTGACAACTGCACAAATTGTAGCGCCAAAGTAAGTTGAACCTCTAGTTAATTCATCATGTGGTACAATTTCCTTTTGGAGTACTTATGTACTGTAATCATTACTAATTTGAAATCAATTGGGAAGATGTACGATATAATACGCATTCAGACGATTTCATCGAGAGTTCTTTCAGTCATATTTCCACTGTAGAAAAATACTCTATATCGATTACAAATTTCGATGATGTATAAGATTTCCTACGTATTATGGGCCATGCCCTTTCATCCAGAACTGATAGAGGTCCAAAAAAAAGTCCATAGAGAAAGTTCCTCACACCCATATGAACTCTTTCATTATGATATCGTCGACTATACAGGGTGTTCCATTTTTCCGTGACACACCGGACACACGTTTTTTTTTTTCTCAAATAGAACACCACATATTCACATTTCTTGAATTCCTAACGGATGAATGAATGAATTCATAAATAATTCCTACTATCTTTATCTTCAGTTGGAAGTTACGGATTTAGAATTCGCAGATAGCGATGTCATGTTTCAAAGATTGTGAATTTTCTCGAAATTCTCGAATGGAACACCTTGTACTTTATCACATTTTCTGATAGAACTCAAAAAGACGATTTCATTGATCATCGTTTTGGACTCATAAACGATCTCCTTCTGAAACTGAACTTCGAAGCTCTCTGAAAACATTCCTCAACTATTCGTCAGTCGAAAGTGATGAACGTCGCATTTGCTTCATATAACGGGAGCAGATTCGGACGTTTCGGAAGCAGATTCGTTCCCTAAACGTCCACAAAGATAAGTAGAGGTTTCATTCTTATTGAATATATTTGTATTTCCAGATTTTTCGAAAACAAGGTGTCACTGACAAATAGAGAATCCCTCTTTTAGGGATCTAAAGGTTCAATTTCGAGCGCAGTGACATTTTGGGGCAGATCACAAAATCTGTCCTTACTACAAATATATTGAAATAATTTCCAATATATTCGTATTGAAATAATTTTTAATACTAAATTTTTTAGAAACGAGGAGAGGAAATCTCACAAGAAGCTGGAAAATGAAAAGGAATAAAAATGTACAATATTTGAAATCTAAGAGATGTGAATATCTCCTTCATGTGACTTTTCTCTATATCTTTATCTGTTATATACACAAAGGGTATAGCCCATGTTATGTGGGGAATCCTGTACCTAATTTACTGTGAATGAAGTTAGGTACCATGTTAAACGTTAAACGACGACGAAGAGACAATTTTTCATCCAGATATATTTGATAAATGAGGATCAGCCATGCATATTATTTCCATGACTAGTGTTAACAGTATGTATTTGTCGCACGGAGCAAGAAAGTTCACAGTTCGAGACAAAGTCAAAAGGTGCTACCTTGCTGAGTGCAATATATTTTTTTCAGGATCAAATTGATTCTATTCTTCGGAATACCATGATAATGGGAATATCGGTACAACAAAATCCTCTTGGGTTTCATTGTTGAGAGAATTCATTTTCGAGGGTTGATTCTTTCCAACTTGCGGAACGTTGGTAGGTTCAATAAGATATCCGTGGTCTTCTACTTACAGTGTTTCTCATGGTGGACATTCGTTAGAGGGTTTCATGGTTTAAAAAAACTCAGGATTCTGAACTTTTGGACCTCATAGTCATTCGGCATAGTCTATGGTATAACCGCTTCCGGTTATACCAGATGTCGCCATCAGCTTTCTTATTTCAAATGGAACACTCGGAACAAATAGAAAATATGTATCAGCATGAAAATCATTGGAAATATTGCGGAGGTAGGAAAAGTTATAGTAGATGCAGAATTGAATTTTTCATCCAAACATCCAATGAAAACATGGAGTCACATTGAAAACAAAAATGAACTCTTTCAACCAGGAAAATGATGTAATTGGTCATCAGATTTTTGATACCCTGCATGCGATGAATCGAATGGTAATGTGGATTCCGAAAGTATCATCCAGTGCTTTCTTTCACCCCAGAAGCGTTTACCATTAGTCGAGAATAGACTGAAAACGCAGTGTTTGAAATGAAGCTACACTTACGAAATTTTCAAAAGAATCAAGATAAAAACAGTTGGAAATAGGTGTAGGCGAATTTGATGGCACTCATCATGAAACTTCTTCAGGAAAACAAAAATGGAACAATATACCTGCTGTTCTATTCAAATCAAGAAAGTTGATGATGACATCCGGTGTAACCGAAAGTGGTATGACCTTGACATGAAATATCCCAAAATGGAAGAGAATGTTGAATATCCCTGAAGTCCAAAAATTCAGAATTCTGAAAATGATTCTAACCTCATGAACTAACGAACGCCTACCGTGAGAAACCCTTTGTATATGGAAACAGAATCATAGATGAAGTAGGTATCATGAGTCGGTATTAACTGGCAATTTTCTTGCATGGTTTGAGGGGTTCATGGATAACAATTCATGAATTATTGCAGCAGGAAAGAAAATATTTCATGATCAAAGCAATCTACCATATTTCATCATATCATTATAATTCAATGCATGATCTACTCGAATATTCTTGTGCTAATAACCTTCACTGCACATTGCATTCACCTCATGGAATTTGATTGATGTTTCAGGATGGGTGGTCAAGATCCAACAACTATATTTTATATGAAAACTCACACTAGAGCGACACCTTGGCTATTGGGCATATTAGTAGGATATTATTTATCATTATTATCTTTCAAGAAGAAAGCGATACCCCAAATGAGGAGAGTAAGTGATTTTTTTCATATTGGATGGTTATATTCCAAAAGTATTGCGAAATGATACATAACCTCCACAAAATCCAACCCATATACAAGAAATATTCAAAATACAGTGGTAAAAGACAGTAAGTATTGAATATTCGAATTGTTCATGAAACAGCATTATTCGAGCAATTGATTCGACTATATGAATAGGGAGTTGGAATCGAAAATGAAATTACGAAAAACTGTTCTGATAGGAATATTGTGATGAATGAATTGAGGACTTGGATAAAATGAATATTGCATGTATCCGAGCACAATGAGAGTTCTTTCTCGTTTCTAAAGATGAAAATACGAAAAATTGATCATTGAAATATATTTTCCTCAATTCCTTCATGATGTTGACATACGGATGCGTAAGAGGTCCATTATCTATATATTCTCATTATTCACTATTATTCCGAGTCAGCTACAGCTCGGAATTCAATGAAGTCTCGACACGGAATATTATTCAATTCCAAGATGCACATCGAAATATTTTATCTAGAATTCTGAGTGGGACTCGTTATATTACTGAAGTCTACGGAAATGTAGAATGACCATTATTTATTCATTTTCTTCTATAATTTGTGGTGACAACTCGGAATTAATTATTATTCCGAGTTGAAATTCAGGATTCTATGAATTCCCAGTTGTACCTCAGAATTCAATCAACTCAATCATGTTGCGTGTACATTTTGCCTACCTTCAAATGGAAATATGTTTGAAAAAATTATGGAATGTTTTTCACAGGAATTAGTCTTGTTTGTTTGGGCGACGTGCTTAGTAGTTCTGCTAGCTTGTATTTTTGGTGGTCACTCGACTTTGATGGGTCCAGAATACAACAGATGGGGGAATTCTCTTCATTTGGCCCTCGTTAGACCTGCATGGACGTTGTGCATCGCGTGGGTGATTGTAGCCTGCTATTTGGACTATGGAGGTAAGCTCTACAGTTCCTACTCAATACACTAATTGCACCCGATAGTGTTTCAATGTTTTTTGAAATTCTTCAACCATATTCGAAAGATCTGAACTGATTCATCTGCGACTCCATCCGTCATCTCTGATGTCTTGTCGATCTTGAGAATTGCTTCAATTGATATTCAATTACTTAATAATCAACAAAAATAGCTTTGATGTCGATTTGGGATAGTTCCACCCCCTGAAAAACTCACCGAGTGTAAATTGGAATGAATACACGTCATCCATATTTGCGATGCGATTTTTTTCTGATGAACAGTAGATCAGTGTCATCAGATATATTGAGATTCCACCTCGGGACATTTCTATAATTCTTTCCTTATCCACCACTGGGGGTGTCATCAACCTTAGGTAAGGCTCGTGGTTTATGCTCCCAGATCGCACTCCAAAAAAACAAGGTCATGATAATGACTTCGAAATACAAATAGTCAAATCAACGTAAATAAGAAATAATTTTCCTTCGCTTGTCTTCCGACATAATTACACACACTGTAGTTTCCGAATCTCATACCTGACGGTACGTTTTTATAGTAGAGCACAAAAACAGAGATATATAAAAATCTGTAGCTACGTTGCCCCTGAATACTGCTGATGCGGATGATTCATTCCGTTTTCGTACCTGACGGTGACAAGATTATAGATTGTAAATAGTGAATGAAATGCCAAAACGAAAGAGAAAAGAATAGAAAAGAGGCGTTTCAAGAAATTGAGACGGGAATTAGACAAACTTAGGGAAAAGATATTAGAAGCAGAATCAGCTTCTGATAGCTCTGAGCAATCGGAAAATTCGGGTGAGTTTGAAAATAATAGAAAAATTAATTTTCAGCACGTTACTAGAATTAAACTCTGATGGTATCGTGCGATCACCTGAAGAGAATAGGATAACGAGCGTTATCACGAGGAACTCAGTCAGTTTGTACAAAACTCATCAAGAAACTCATTACGTTATATGACTCTGATGGTATCGAGCGATCACCAGATGAGTAGGGGTAACATGCGTTACCATAAGTTCAGAAGGAAACCGAATTAGTTCGAATTTATAGATTCTTCTAACGGTTCAGATAAGGAAGTAGAGTTCATCGACTGCCAAGCCACGGAGAATGAAGCCCAAGTCGACCCTCTCGAAATGAAAAAATTGGCCCCTGCCGAACAAGATCCCGATTCCGAGGTTGTTCAAGACAGTGGGGCCGTAAGTCATGATAATACACCACAAAATTCAACTTTCGATGCACTGGGAGTTAGACCGGCTGCAGAAAACACCGAAGGCGAAGAGTTACATAACGAAATAACTGTCAGGTGGACAGCGTATCTACAACAAGGCCTTCCCAAAGATACAAGGAAGGAAATCATGTCTAGATACCCTATTCCCAAAAACTGTAAGGCCCTGAACCCGCCAGAGGTGAATGGCGAGATCAGAGCTTGCCTTCCTGATGCTGCAGTCACTCATGATAGGGTTATGGCAAGCATACAACAACAAATAGGACATGCTTTATCTGCCATTGGGGCTATGATGAATCAGATGTTACCCAAGTCCCCCGATGACTCATCTGAAACATTAGCCAAGTTAGCCGACGCCTCTCAAATCCTAGCAAACGCCCATAACACATTGTCAATGCACAGACGCTATCACATATTGCCTTTCGTTAATTCTGAGTGCAAAAAGGTTATTGAATCCTCCAGGGTCGATGAATATTTATTTGGGAAAGATTTTAATGAATCTTTCAAGAATAAACAAGCGATGAAGAAAGCCAGTGTTGAGATTAAAAGAAGAAATGTTACACTCCTCCCTAGCTCAAAGCCAAGTACATCAACAGCGACAACTTCTCATCCAAGAAACCAACCAGCGACTTCTTTGATTTACAAGCGCGCCAACTACAAAACGAAGAAAAAAGTGATGAGGAAGGGAGAAGTAGACTCCGGAGGAAGATATCATCAGACGAAATCGCACTACCAGTATCACAATCGTCGATAAACGAGGTAACTTCCAAATACGCAGGTACTCTCTATGAGTTTCATCATGTCATGTTGATAGCCCTTACAACTGCACATAGGGTGCAAACTATTTCGAGAATGAGATTGAGTAGCATGATTAGACATGAAGGAAAGATCGAATTCAGAATATCCGAAAGGATCAAAACATCGGGTCCAAAAAGACCACAGCCTTCATTAGTATTCCCTTACTTCAATTCGAAACCGGAACTATGTGTTGCCACCACTATAGACCACTATTTGAATACAACACTTACAAGTCGTAATGGTTGCGACAACTTCGTGTTGACCCATAAGAAACCAATTCACCCCGCAAGCTCCCAGACTATTAGCAGGTGGATAAAGACGGTATTGAGGGAAAGTGGAATGAATATCGAAGTATTCAAAAGCCATAGTGTCCGCCACGCTGCTACGTCAGCTGCCTTGAGGGCCGGGGTTAACATTAACAGTATAAAAAATATTGCTGGATGGTCAGAATCATCGAATGTTTTTTTCGAGTTCTACAATAGGCCAGTTGGAAGATACGATGAAATATTTGCAAATACAATATTGAGTCTCAACTTGGAAGACTAATTTGAATTACTTATTATTCTAGTTTTAAGACTATTGTTTTGTGATATAATATAATATATAGACATACAATTTATATACATCAATTTAACGTTTAAGACGTTCACACAAATCAAGAAGTTGTTTACCATTTATTTACCCGCATCTTTGAGGTATTATACCAAGTAAATCAATTTCAGCTTCACTCAGAAAATAATCAAAATCACACTGCTTTGAACATCTACAGTGTGTGTAATTATGTCGGAAGACAAGCGAAGGAAAATTGTAAGATTAATCGACTTACCTGAAGGAAGATTAATCGGAATTTTCCGAGCTTGTCTTCCGACATAATTACAACCCTTCCCTCCCAGATATGAACCCCATGTAAAATTGTGATTTTGCAGACTCAAACGGAATGAATGAATCATCCGCATCAGCAGTATTCAGGGGCAACGTAGCCACAGGTTTTTATATATCTCTGTTTTTGTGCTCTACTATAAAAACGTACCGTCAGGTATGAGATTCGGAAACTACAGTGTGTGTAATTATGTCGGAAGACAAGCACGGAAAATTCCGATTAATCTTCCTTCAGGTAAGTCGATTAATCTTACAACAATAACTCAGTTAACTACGTTTCTACCACATAGATGAATCATACATCACGAAATACTATATAGATCCCTCTCTGTGGTGGTAGATGAGGTCTCATCTGATACAATAAATATCAATGCTAGTGTTCCACAAGGATCTGTCGTGGCATCAACCTCGTTTTCGCAATGCAATTTGCATGTTATCAACGATCTGTGGAATATGACCTGCCCAGTCCATACATTTTTGGTTGATAGTACACTTCACACCGCCTGCTCCTATACAGACACGGATACAAGTCGAAATATTTCAATGATGATCTGGTGAGAACTTTGAAATGAGTCTGTGACTCTAGTAGAGTTCAATGCAACCAAGAGTCAAGCTTGTATCTATACAATGCCCAATAAGATCATGTCTGGTACCATTTCTATGAAGTAGTCAATATTCATGCTTGGTATCACTACCAACAGCTCTGTCCCATGGGACGATCGTGTGAGTCCAATTGCAAGAACTGCTTCACGAAAACTTTCCATTCTGTTCCGTGCAAAGATGTATCTTACATCTCAGCTGCTCACGATCTACAAAGCCCAAATTCGACAAGTCCTCTGAATTACTGTTCATACGTTTTGCGCCCAAAATTATTCGGAACCTCTCAGATCTTTTCGACCAGTCGGTGATACTGCACTCACGAAATTATATTTTTATAGATATGTCTTGAGGCGGATCCACAACGAACGATGCCGAACCTATCTTTACCAAGCATCATTCATTAATAGACCTGTAAAGTTGTGGAATTCTTTGTCTTTCCTAATGGTAACCATACCAAAACTTCCAAAAATGAATCCTAAGCCGTCCTTCCCACCATTCCAGAAAAAAATGAAAGGGAACTCTCAAATCACTATTATTATCAAAATGATGAAGGTTTTGTGTTTTCGGGTCAACATTTCTATGAACCTCATCAATTTCCCAAGCATGAAAGGAAAATGAGGCTTCAAGATGTGTGTATTCATTCCAATAGACTCTTGTGATTTTCCCTCTTTTCCAATAATGAGAATATAAATTATAATATATATCCCAATAGACCATCACTTGGAATTCAAGCTTCTCATAACTGAAAGACAAATTCTCTATTTGTCAGTAACGCCTTGTTTCCGAAAAAAAAACTGTAAGACCACTATATTCAATGAATATCAGAATGTTTACTTACTTCAACGTAGTAGATGTTTGGGGAAATGAATCTGCTCCTGTTTCCCATATAATGTTACGAATAATGTGACTTTTTATTATTGATAGTTGGGATTCCTGAACACAATTTGAAGACTCATTAAAAACGAACAAGAGTACTCACATTAGGAAAAACAGTGTTGGGGATGTCCAAAATGGGACATACCTGTTACTACCAACAACCGTCCACTTATGGGACCGAAACTGGAGAGTCTCTCTTCGTACGTGGATTAGGTTCTTTGGTGTTACTGTATACGATCCTATATACCTACACCTATCAAATATTCCTGAGAGGTATCCTGTGGTTGTGGCAAAGCCGAACACTGTAGACTTGTTCTAGATCTTTGGTATATTACGATATACATAAATATATACCAAGATGTCTCTAGCGTATAGTGAAACTGAGGCAAGTTACAGCGACTCACTGATGCGAACTGACTGCTCTCGTTGACACGAAGATACTCTCTGACCAAAACTGTTTTTGGGAGAGGTATTGAATATGCCGTGAGAAGGCTCCTCCAACGGTCAAACAATTTGGGTTTCTTGGGGAAGTGAACTGTGTTGGGTGATAAAAGTTATCTTTCGTCAGATGTTAAATGTATCTCTATGAAAGAAAATAGTTCCACTCCATGGGATCCAATTGTTGGGTTTTACGGCTAGAGACAATTTCGTATACGACGCGAGAAACATCTGTATAGTTATATAGGTTCAATATACATTTCAAATCCAAATTGCAATGACTGGGGAAAACCCCCACAGTTCCATGGATATAGGTAATAGAAATGATAAGTTCGGAATTCAGTTTGGAGAATGCCCTCTGGTGGCAATAATTTGAATAATATCATCTTTCAAATTCATATTTGTCTCCCGAAATTCCTTCAGAAACAAGTTGTCACTGACAAATAGAGAAATTCTTTCTGAGGTATGTTGAATTCCATACGCAGTGACCTATTGAGGCAGATTATCAATATTTTCTCACTACAAATAAATGTATTGAAGAACAACTGGACTGTTACAGTTGAAGTATCTTATATTTTTCCAGGTCCAATCAACACATTCTTGTCATTGCCGATCTTCCAAGTACTCAGTAGATTCACATTCAGTGTATATTTGATCCACCTGAATTTAATTTACTACAGGAGTTTTTCTCACAAAACGGGGACACATTTCAGCTTCTACGATACGGTAAGTTTTGGAATATAAGTGAATTATAAACTTCAAGGAACAAACGCATCTTCAAGAAATTTAGCATATATTTGGTAATACTTTGTTCCTGAATTACTTGCTCGATTTGTATAATTTTTGTTATGATGAATTACAGGTGTTACAATTAGGTATATCATGTTCTTCCATCACTTTTCTTGTCGTACCTTGTGGAGTTTGATATTTTCAATAACAAGTCAGAGTCTGGGCATTTCTTCATATCTTTTTTTTTACTTTATTATCCCTCAGCAGAGAAAAGATTCCATGGCATATCTTGATTTCAGATTCTCAGTATGAACAATGAATCATTAGGGTGCTAAGGAATGGAGATAGAGTACACATAGGTCAAAAAGGTAGGAAGGTCAGGAGGATTTGAAGAAGTCTCACTGTGTTTTCATTCCATTTCTTTCGATATGGAACGTAAAACTCTGCACTATACTCAGTGTTGTTGGAAGTTTGGAGTTACCGAATATTCACACATAGTCACATTCAGTCTGCTATTCATTTTTATGAATGATAGAAATATACAGTAGAACTGGAAGTCATGTAAGAAGATCGAAAACATAAAGAAATCGAATGAAATCTGCGTTCAGACTCGATTTTTGAGACTCTTAGGCTCAATGAGGTCTCATAACAGCTCGTAGTCTACAAATTCAGCTTCGTGAAGCTGGCTCCCAAGTGTCTCACAAGAAAGCGGCCTTGATAAAACACTAGATATCGATAATGTTATTTGAGACCTAGAATTGCTACTCCAGGTCTAGCGTCAACTAGAATCATCGAAGAAAGAGGCTGTTTTTTTCTGAAAGCATGTGATCTGGCTAAAAGCTGAATGAGAACGTGTATTATTAAGAGATTAATCCTGATTTTGTCTATACAGATGTTTGCAGATGTTCACACGTGATCACTAGTCTCAAGACACGCTCAATACAATGCTCAATGCAATTTTTCACAAAGTACATATTTTTGGAGACGATCTATGATGGTCTGGCTTGACATTGACTGGTCGCACAGATTTTGTGATCTTGAATGAAGGAAGCCCCACAGCTGGAAGATTCATATTAGAGAATACTAAATCCCTAAGTGATAACTACAATTTGTGCTGTATGTAGGGCAAGAATACTCGCTAATGCATAACAATGTCAGTGCTCATGTTACCTGAAATGTGAGAAATTATTTGAATGGAGTTGAAATCAGCATGGCATGCCACGGCAATGGTATGACTAGCTCGAAGTTCGCCTAGACCTGAATTCCATAGAGGATATTTGGGATACTCTTTGTCGAGGATCGCAAGAGGAACATAAGCAGCTGAACACTTCTGATGGTGTTGGTAGGGCAGAGGCTAATTCTGAGAATGACCAGACCCAGAATGAGTTTCGTACCCTTACTTCAAGTATGAGCCGTCCTTGACGAAAAGTTATTCGTGCTAAGGGTGAATCGAAATACTCGCTACTGATACTGTTCCCCAACTTCCTCTCTTCTGTTGATCATTATATATTCAGAATTCAGACGGCAATCCCCAATGAAATCAAGATATGCTCAAGTATGAAATCATTCTCCTCTGCTAGTTGAACTGACGAAGGAAATTTTGTTCGAGACTAAAGTTTGAATTATAAATTGCTGTCATGAATGTTCAACTCCACAGGGTGACATGAAGAAAAACACGGTGAAATTATCACATTCAGTGAAAGATGCTTTCTGGGAGGTACGATCTCTCCTATTCAATCGGATTTTCCTGGAATCGGTAGGTTCTAAGTCGATGGGTTCATATGTATTAAACCTCATTATCTCTATCCGTGCTCAACTGTTTTGTCTTCCACACAGCAGAACAGACAGTTTGTTTTCTGGTTCAGATCTATCCTTCCTAGTTGGTGCCTCAGGCGATAATGTCCTGTAAGTAGTCAGAATGCGTAGGTCATTTCTACGCCATTCCAGTATCTGGTTGGTTGTTTTTCCTGAGGATTTGGATGAAAACGCCTTGATCAGACAAGTGCTTTAGTCTTTTTCTCTCCGCCTTATCCGAAATTATGGTTCTGACATCTCTTGTGGTGACGCCTAAGACTGGTTCTGGCCCTATGAACTCAGATTCAGCCTCCTTCCTGGTAAGTTTGTCGGCTTCCTCGTTTCCCTTCACCTCCTGGTGCTCAGGCTCCCACAACAGAGTCACCGTATTGTTTGCGCCAAGATACTCTCCAAGTTCAGAGTTCATCTTGGTTGAGCTCAGTGCTTCAAGAGGAGAATATTTATCTGAGATGATATTTATGTTTCTGTTCACTAGACGTCTATTGCTCAGCTGTCTTGTACACAGATTGTGGCATAGCTACCAAGACTAATTGATATCTCAGTCTACAGTTTTCTGTTGGAAACACTGGCTCCAACTCTATCTGGAAGAATATAAAGAAGTATAGAAACACACTAATTTTCTGGATGGTACAATCTTCCCTCTCCATTCGGATCAGATCAAGAAATAACAAGTTCTTCCTTCTCATCGTGATTCTTTGGAGTCATATTGATGATTGATCGGAATGATTCCTCCAATTCTCACGTTTTCATCATTTCCAGCATGGATATTTCCACTTATCATTCAATTGACAATCTGAATGATCTCAGTTGAATACCACAATGTCTCCGTTCGACATCCGCAATTGTTTTCGGTCTCGCTTATTTGAAGTTCGTAGCATAGTGTTCATAGGTAGGACTAATATTCTGAACCAAAGTGATCAATGAAGGGTGAATGGAACCACCAATTCTTCATATATATATCTTTGCAATCTGCTTCTGAAAGAAGATGAAATCAAATTAAAAATACGAGTCAACAACTACATAGAGTAAGACAACAGTGGTCTATGAACAACATTGCATATTCGGTGCCCATGACGAGGCTAGACTCGTTGATAAGTGAGATCGGTGCTAAGAGGCCTAAGGAGAATGACGTTCCTGTGTTCAACTGAGAGCGTTCAAGCCCTACCTGCAGTAGTTGAGACTGGTCTGCCTTCATCTGTGATGTTTCATCAACTCCAAAGTTGGTTATATGTTGGCGTGATGAAATCAGCTCAATGAAAGTGCCGTCTGAGAGAGTCAAGTTCACAATGGTCTTTTTCGCAATGCTGCCTCTGATCTCTTATTTTTTTCAGATGGAGTGAAATATATTTGGATCTCTGTAGGTTTCAGTAATTTATGAATTAATCAACCATAGGAAGGTGGAATGAGAATTTGAAAATATCAGTAAACTGATGGTTGCCTTCCAATCTGAGAAATAAAATGACTCACTACCGTATTATATCAACGAGGCCTTAACCAAAATGATAGCTGGTTCATGGAAACTGGCCATGAGATCATAGAATCAGATGGCCTATTCTTTGAATCAACATGTGAAGCAATTCGCGAATCAGGAAAAAGAACTAACATTATCCATCCAGTGACAGAACGATGGAAAATTACAAATAGTCTGGAGATGAAGTATCATGACCTATATGGCTGAGACTTGATTTACATCAGATTTCATTCACAATGTTGTGATACTATAGATATTCTTGAGTTCACGAAAGATTGATCATTCGATGTTATCATGATACCCACAAGTTGTCTCATTCATATTTCTGTTTCAGACATGCGAATTCTGGTATTATCTAATGAGTTCTTTTGGAATATCGATATTTTGGGCATTGGCTTTCGAATCACCTTTCATTGCCTTAGAAAAAATTTTGCTGGGATGATGGAAAAACGTACGGACCTGCCTCATTCGATAGCTACACACTCAGAGATTGGTAAAACTTTGTATTCAATGAGAATGTGGAATATAAAAAGCCCTGACTCTGGAAAAAGTTCTCATCCTTCAAAAGACGAGTGTGACATGAAACCAGACCTCAAAAAACTCAGTAACGTCACACATGTTAAACCAAAACTGGCTTCTCGTCGAGACACCGGGAATATAACTGTTCACCAACCACCAGAAAGGGAAAAGTGCTAACGTTTTCATTTAACATCAAGTTTTCGTATTGTATTGTATTGTTATGTAATATTTTCGGTCTCATAAAAACTAGTACCTCACTTTCATTAGGTTTTTGTTCAGACTGGAAGCAGAGTGTTAATTTCATTTTCATTATTTAACATGTTGGTGACGAGTTTCGAGTGAAAACAGTGTTCAAGACAGAAAATACAATGAGATCGATTTTGATTCTTACAAAACCGAAAATTGAAGAACAATCATCAAAAAATTGTATTTACAGCACACCATGTGTTTGTGGAAAATATTATACCGGTGAAACCAGCAGGCCTCTTTCAGTAAGGATGAAAGAGCATAAGAACAATATGAAGAAAAGATATACTGACAAATCAAAATTAGTTGAACATATCCTTACTGAAAATGGACAACATATGGCCGTTTGGGTTAATATTAAGATCATAGGAAAAGAAAACAACAGCCAAAAACGGAAAATCAAAGAGTCTGCTTGCATTCTCCTGAACGGAGACAATAATATTGCTTCTTATTCAGTTGATACAGATAGAACTTGGCATCCACTTCTGAAAATTGAATATGAAAATGGAAAATACGATATCAATTGATGAAAACACCTTGTAAGCAGAATTCCTTCGTCTACCAAATTGTCACTTTTCAATGTCAAAACCGAAAACATATTGAAAAATTTTGCGAAAAGAAGAATATTTTAATTATATATATATATATTATATATATTAATTATATATATATATATTATAATTATACTATATCCTCCAAGTACAAACTTTAACAGGTTATGGGCCCAGTGCCGCTAGACTGGTGAAAATAGGAATTTTGAGTTGGGTTGTCAACTGAACTGATCATTATTCGAATTCGCGTATTTTAAGAATGAAGGGACAGTTATGGAAACAATAAGGATCAAAATTCGTCTACTTGAAGGAAAGTCTAACTGGACGACTTGGAAATATAAGTTGTGCATTCTACTTCGAGGAATTCCTGGCGCAATTGATGTTTTAGAAGGTAGACTTGGGTCTCCGATACCTACAGCAGCAAACGCGAGTGCAGAAGATAAACGAATCCGATTTAGCATTTTTCACGAAAGCGGATAGTAATGCACTTCTTATCATGACTACCAATATGACCGAGGAAACGCTTCAGAAAATTATGCGATTCACAATAGCACGAAAATACGATATCAATTGATGAAAACACCTTGTAAGCAGAATTCCTTCGTCTACCAAATTGTCACTTTTCAATGTCAAAACCGAAAACATATTGAAAAATTTTGCGAAAAGAAGAATATTTTAATTGTGTTGAGAACGGGAGCAGATTTGTTGCCCAAACGTCCACTAAGATAAGTAAATGTTTTATTCTGATCAAATATATTTGTATTTCCAAATTTTTCAAGAACAAGGTGTCACTGACCAATAGAGAATTTCTCTTTTAGGTATCTAAAGGTTTAATTTCAAGCGCAGTGACATTTTGGGGCAGATCACAAAATCTGTCTTTACTACAAATATATTGAAATAATTTTTAACAAATTCTACTCTATTTTTCAAAAAAGAGGAGAGAAAATCCCACGAAAAGCTGGAAAATGAATGTACCACCTCCTCGAAGAACTTACAGACACTATTTCATCTGACTCAAAAATTGGCAGATCGATGGGCCAGAAGGGCTGATTTGATGAAATAATCACAAAAGTAAGTAGTCTTCCACTTGTTCAGTTGGGATTCTGTTATCGACGAAAATTAGGGATCAAAATTTCAGGGTCAGATAGTACTCGATGAGATCTTCAAAATGAAGTAACGCAACACCTCATCCGGTTCAATATCAGTTCGAAAAAAAAAATAGGATATAGTACTCAACGAGCTCTCTTCGATAATGCAGACAGTTCTGAAATATTGATATTTTCAAGGCCTACTATTCTTTGCTGGAGGAGTCTCTTCGACTCAGGCACAGGTGAAAGAATTCTCGCTTTCTTGATTCACACTGCATTGAAATCCAACCCAGGCAACACGGAAAGATCTTGAATAGCTCCAACGATATGTTCGAATGAAATTGTGACACCTTTTTCGAGTTCACTGAAAAGTCGCCAAGAGCACTATATGTCCTCCGAATGTCTGCTGCCAGGATATTCCTGGCGAGATGTCAAAGATATCACATGTGGAAATTTGCATACATATCGCTGAAGCGATGATGGTGACGAGCAATTCGGAAGATTCGCATCGATTGCCAATGATGAGATCTACAGTGTGGAACAGCCGAATGGAATAAATTCGATAACGAATAAATAACAGCGTGTTTGGAAAAACGCTTGGACCCGTCAATTTGTATCTTGAGATGCGCATTTCCTTCAAAAAAATAATCATATAAGGTGTGTCATGTGGCAGCCAATACCAACTTCCTTATTCTGAATACAACCCCCTGTATGGAAACACTCAATATTTCCGAAACAGTTGAAGATAGGTATTGGACATTGTACATGAATTATGTCTAGAATTTCCTGAAGAATCCAGAAAACTAATGATATACAGGAGGTTGTATCTGAAATGAAAAAGTTGATATCGGCCACTGTCACATGACACACCCCTTATATTTTTTTATTTTGGAGAAAATGCGCATCTGAAAATACAAATCGACGTGTCCAAGCGTTATTCCCAACACGCTCTCATTTATTCGTTACCGAATTTATTCCATTTGGCTGTTCCACACTATATATGAACTCGCATATACAACTATGTTGAGATATTCGCGGTCTGTGCCACAGTATATTGCTTCAGCAATATACTAAAGCAATATACTGTGTCTGTGCTTCTGGCAAGGTCTACAAGAACTCGCATGAAAAACCAGATTGAGATTAGCTAACAGTGTTTTGGTGACAAATAATTTATCATTATGATGAATAAATTTCTCATGTTTCCACCATGATTCACTTTATAAACAAATGAATAACTTCCAATTGATTTTGTAGTGTGTGAGTCATTTAATGCATCACCATTGATCGTTCGACAGGTTTCGGATAGAGTGGGTGTTGCGGTTTGAAATCGCACACACTATATATAACAACGTTATATATTGAGAGGTTTTGGCAATGCAACACATCCTGAAGATATAGAGGTGAAGTACCTGACAGTAAAACACATATTATGCCTGCCTTTCATGTATTTATTATCTATATCATTTCATATAGGTACTCAAATGAAGTTCCTGACCTGTAATGCATACCTTATGATCATCATTTAGTCCAGAACTGAATTGAAATATCGATAGGCGATCCATCATCCAAATATATATCGCCCAATGAAAGAACATGTTAGAACAAGAAAAGAAAAAGAAAAAGATTCTCCATTATTAGTCTTCTGGGTAGTTGTACTCATGTATGTCGTTGATTGATTTTCGATGAACTCGTCGAAGTATTCGATGAGATCATCATTCAGCAAGGTGTTGATATCATTAGCGAATAGATAGTCCAGATGATTGAAGAATGTGTAGTTTATATGTACATTCCTGACTACATTGGGTAGCTCCTTTGCAAGTCGTTCCACGTCCTATGGAAATAAAAAAAATTCATCAGAAAGGAAAGCATGAATCCTATATACAGTATGGAATGAATCAATGGTGTCTTCTCCGAGAAATCTTCCAACAGGTCAATTTTTATTATGAAATAACCTTGTTTCGACATAAATGTCGCATTTCTGAAGTCATACTCCTTGTAATAATGATCATCATTATAGACATATATGAAATATCATTTTCCTATTTGAGAGGTAATCATTTCGGGGTCAATGTGTAATTCATACTCGAAACCAGACAAGAAGTCATTAAAAGTTGTTCCTTTGATGACCGTGTTTTGATACGATATTTTTCGTAAAGCTGAAGATATTCCTGTCTCACAGTTGAGAACTATATCCTCCAAGTACAAACTTTAACAGGTTATGGGCCCAGTGCCGCTAGACTGGTGAAAATAGGAATTTTGAGTTGGGTTGTCAACTGAACTGATCATTATTCGAATTCGCGTATTTTAAGAATGAAGGGACAGTTATGGAAACAATAAGGATCAAAATTCGTCTACTTGAAGGAAAGTCTAACTGGACGACTTGGAAATATAAGTTGTGCATTCTACTTCGAGGAATTCCTGGCGCAATTGATGTTTTAGAAGGTAGACTTGGGTCTCCGATACCTACAGCAGCAAACGCGAGTGCAGAAGATAAACTGAAGTACGAATCCGATTTAGCATTTTTCACGAAAGCGGATAGTAATGCACTTCTTATCATGACTACCAATATGACCGAGGAAACGCTTCAGAAAATTATGCGATTCACAATAGCACGTGAGGTATGGCTAGAACTGCATAGATTATATGATGGAAATGCGGAAGATAAGACATATGACTTATGTACACAGTTCTTCAGTTATAAGCTACAGTCCGGAGATGACATTGCCACTCATACGTCAAAACTGAAGAATCTGTGGAATGAACTACAAGTTGAGATTGCTAAGGATAAAGGAGCAGCCAATAGTTTATGTAAATGTAACTTGCCAGAAATTTCACTCATATGCAAGATTTTGGGTACTCTACCAGATGAGTATTTTTCGTTCAGGTCGAGCTGGATGTTGATGGCTGAAGTTGAAAGGAAAATCGGCAATCTCACTAATCAGTTGTGCGCTTACGAGAAAGCATTGTCAAGTAAAAGTGAACACAATCAAGAAGCTCTGATCGTTGAAAAAGCTTGTTCCACCAAACCAAAAATGAAGCAAAAGAAGGGTCTTATTTGCAATTATTGCAGAGCACCAGGACACATAGTTCGCCATTGTATGAAGTGGAAAGCTGATGGCAGACCTCCAAAACCAAGAAAAAATACATGTGGTGATACAGTAGGGCAAGGCAGTGTTAATATGTCTCTACTCGTGGTTATCAGTAGCGTATTTTCTGTTGATTGTGATCAAGATAATTGGTTTGTTGATAATGGTGCAACTAATCATATCACTAACCGAAATGATATCTTTGAAGAATTCGAATCATTCGATGAAACTCACACGGTCACCACAGCGAATGGAGATTCAATTGAAGCTATCGGAAAAGGCACGATTACCGCAAAACAATTAAGGCAAAACAGAGAAATTAACACCAACAGATGTTTGGTACGTTCCCAGTATAAAGAAAAATCTATTTTCTGTTCTGTTTGCACAAGATAAACATCCTAAGAGTGAATTTATTTCAAAAGCTGAAACATGCTGCCTTATAATCGATGGACAAGTGAAACTTGTCGGTGCGCGTAGTCGACACGGTGGGTTGTTCAAATTGTCTCTGAAAAATGTCAATCCGGTTACAGACATGAAAGTGAATCTCGTTTCAAATGACAATGTGTTGCAGTTATATCACGAAAGACTTGGCCATCAAAATAAAAGACACATAAAATCTGTTATATCACGCGAATTGAGCATAAACGTGAAACTGGACAGTGAATTATGTGAAGGCTGTATATACGGCAAAGCTCATAGACTAAAATTCGGGACTAGAGAACGTGCTTCGATACCTGGTGAACTTATACATTCGGATGTATGTGGACCTTTTGTGAACTCTCAATCAGGATATCGTTATTTCGTCTTGTTCAAAGATGATTACAGTCGTTTTCGTTATGTTTATTTCATCAAGGAAAAATCTGAAGTACCTGATGTGCTGAAAATCATGTTAGCTGAATCCAAAGCTGCAGGACATGTAGTCAAGGAGCTCCTCAGTGACAACGGCGGTGAATTTGATAGCAAGAGAGTGAAAGAACAACAGAATGGTATTCGACAGAGATTGACAATGCCTTACACGCCGCAACAAAATGGATGTTCTGAGAGGGATAACCGAACTGTTGTCGAAACTGCAAGGTCAATAATGCACGCACAGGATGATGTACCACAGTATTTATGGGCTGAAATGATCAACACTGCTAGGTATATTTCGAACAGATCAGGAGTCTCTAGTATCAATGACAAATCTCCTTATGAAGTATGGTTCGGCAAGAAATGCAGCTTGAAACACATGAGAATAATAGGAAGTACTTGTTTTGCACACATTCCGAAACCTTCTCGCAAGAAGATGTATAAAAAGGCTGTCAAAGGTATATTGATTGGTTACGACAATAACGATGGGTATCGAATATGGTGCAAAGAAAGCAAGAAACTAATAAGATCTCGAGATGTTGTTTTCAATGAAATACTGCTTGACTCTTCTAAATCGAATGTAGTTCCTATCATTTCATTTCCACAAGAAGGAGAAACTACAGATGACTTAATGGGAGAGAAAGATAGGAGTAATAGCGGGTCAATTCAATGTGAGGAGACTGAAGAAAATTTTCTAAAAGAAGATGTTCAAGAAAACAGACAGATTGATGTAGATAATGAGACAGAAAGAAGACAATCAAGAGACAGATCGGAGATCAGAAAGCCGACAAGATTCGATGAGTTTGTCATGAGCGTTCAAGAGATGTTCAAGAAAACAGACAGATTGATGTAGATAATGAGACAGAAAGAAGACAATTAAGAGACAGATCGGAGATCAGAAAGCCGACAAGATTCGATGAGTTTGTCATGAGCGTGTCTGCAGATATTTTGGAAATCAAAGAACCATTGAGTTATGAAGAAGCGATAAGAAGTAACCAGCGCGTCCAATGGTTAGAAGCTATGGAAAATGAGATGACATCGCTCAGAGAGAACGAGACATGGGTTCTGAAAAAACTACCAAATGGCAAGAAAGCGATCCCCTGTAAGTGGATTTTCAGAGTTAAAACGAATCCAGGTGGTTCAGTGGATAAATACAAGGCTAGACATGTGATAAGGGGTTTTTCTCAGAAAAAGTTTGAAGGCTATGACCAGACATTCAGTCCCGTTGCAAAATCTGGTACAATAAGGGCATCATTGAGTATCGCAGCAAGCGAAAATATGTCTCTGACTCAATTCGATGTTTCAACCGCCTTTCTTTATGGAAAATTAGAAGAAGACATATTCATGAAACAGCCAGAGGGGTATAAAGATGGTTTGGATCGTGTATGCCATCCCGAGCGCAGCCTCTACGGTCTCAAGCAAGCGCCCAGATGCTGGAACAAAAGATTTGGAGAATTTTTGACTTTTCAGATGAGTGATGCGTCTTTTCATAAAGAGGCAAGGAAATGATATAATACTTCTGGCACTCTACGTAGATGATGGTCTTTTAGCCTCGAATAATGAATCGCTGAGAGAAGATTTCGTGAGAAATTTGAAGACCGAGTTTAAAATCACCATGAAACCAGCTTCTTATTTCCTTGGATTGGAAATAGAGATGCATGAAGATGGATAAATCCGAGAAAGCCAAGCGACCTATACAAGAAAGGTGTTGGAACGATTTGGAATGGGAGACTGTAGGCCAGTTTCTACTCCAATAAAAAATGAACATACTCAACCAGGGAAGGAAGAGAAAACTACTTCAGAAGTGGATTTCCCATATAGGCAAGCGGTAGGGGCTTTGATGTATCTAATGACTGGCACTAGACCCGAGATCGCCTATGCAGTTGGTTTTGTTTCAAGAAATCTCGAAAATCCAACTTCTGCTGATTGGATCCGAGTTAAACAAATATTCCGTTACCTGCAAGGAACCACCAATTACGGAATCACCTATGAACCTCACTATAATCATGGTTTTATAGAGAGTTTTAGCGATACAGACCATGGTGGTGATGACACTACAGGTCGTTCTACTACAGGTGTAGTATGTTTGTATGATCGTGGAGCAGTGTCTTGGCTAAGTCAGAGGCAGTCATCAGTTGCCATATCAACGACTGAAGCCGAGATTGTTGCTGCGAGCGAAGCGGCTAGAGAATTAATATGGCTAAGCCGTCTTTACTCTGATATTATTGAGCTGAAAGGAGTACCACAATTGATGATTGATAATGAAGCTGCAATTAGGTTGGAACAGAATCCTGAGTACCACCGCCGCACAAAACACATCAGAATAAGACATTTCTTCGTTAGAGAACTTGTCACAGAAGGTTCTATCGAAGTCAAGAAGGTTGCAACTGAATTTCAGAAAGCTGATATCTTGACAAAACCGTTATTCAAGCCGAGACATCGAACTCTTCGCAAAAGCATGGGTGTAGACCAGAGAATCTAACAAATTAGTCAATGAGGGAAGGTGTTGAAATCGATGATTTTTCTTTTACATTTTCCCTAATTTGTTTCATATATAAATTATACTCAGTATATGTAAGACGTCAACCAGACAAGAAGTCATTGAAAGTTGTTCGTTTGATGAACGTGTTTTGATACGATATTTTTCGTAAAGCTGAAGATATTCCTGTCTCACATTTGAGAACTATATCCTCCAAGTACAAACTTCAACATCCTGAGCTATTGTGTTTCTCAGTTTCACTGAGAAATTTGTTTGGTTTCAAATGACGATTTGATCCATGTGGAAAGTTGTTGGTACCTCAATAACCACTGAAATCATAATTTGGATGACTGATTGCTGATGAGAATATTGCCGTGTTAGTGAGGTTTAGTGAACGTAGGTGAACGTTTCTATGTTCAACTCGATGTTCAACAATCAATATTTCCAATAGAAATATGCCAATTCGTTGTTTTTAAAGTCAAATGGAATCGCATTCGCGTCAGTTAATTGAAACTCCCAATATACTATCCATTGAAAAAGAATACAGATTGTCTACAAATCATTGTGATTTCTTGCTTTGAAATATTCCAATCCAGGACCCCAATCACCAACCGGTACGGAGTACGGACACAATTCAAAATCATGCCATTCTGTAAAATACAAATGATGTCAGATCTACTCACACTCTACAAAATTGATATTCACCAAATTGACTATACTCAGTTACTTGCGAAAATAAATCCAAATGTTTACTGTAGGGGTAACCTAAGATACTCTGGCCCCTTCAACTGTCCTTACTGCAAATATAATGGAATGATGATGTATAGAAAAATCAACATCAATTCTTCGAATAATAAGCCCCAGACATAACATGTCCCAATTATTATAATGAAACTAAAATTGTGAAAAGGTGGATAGCTACATTACGTTGACAAAATTGACCTCAATCTCGAAGTTCTGTAGTTTTCTATAGTTCACAAGTTTTTTGACATCGTTTATAATGGAAATACCACACATGTCGGAAATTGCATTTTCTACGATTCATTTCTTCCGAAACCTGTGAAATCATCAGTAGAAATCCTGATGAAAATCGTCATAATTGAAGAAAATTCATTCAAATCTGACTTCATTCATGATTATATCCAGTTGATATAAACATTTCAAGAGGCATACTGGTAGGTATCTAGAACAAAGGATGACTGGACATAGCATTGTAAAAATATACACAACCCACTAGCCTCTCAGAACATGAAGTCTTCACTTCATACTCTCGATTCCAATTCAGTCAGTATTATGTGACAACAGACGATATCGGCAGAAAGACTTTTGAATGAAATGATTGAAATGACAAAGCATGGAACAACGTGTGATAACAAAAAGTCGGATATCGAAAATATACACACCTCATGTTTCAATCCAAAGAAAAAATAGAACATTTTTTGTGAATCATTAGCATACGACTTCTTTCAATTCCCATTTCTCCCATGAGCCTTTTTTTCTTCTCCTTCTGTTTTGAATTATAACGGAAGTTAGTTCATTTCGTGTCTGTGTCAACGTCCTCCATAAACCTGTATGTGTATTGATATTTGAATTTGTCTAATACACCCTCTCTGAACTCTGGAAGCCACCCTAAATGTATGTACTAATCAACGTTGTGAAGTGCTCGTAACCTATTTTCAACGATTGTTATTCAGAACAATTCATTCTATTTTTATCAAAACTAAATCTGAGAATTCCATTTTTACATGTATATTCTTGTTCTTATACTTCAGAGTCCCGAGGATGAAACAATAATGTTTCAAAACAACTGGTTTTCTTCAACATTATGACCGAATTCCTGCCAACAATCGAAAACATATTCAACGGTCGCCATCGTATTTGATTACAAATCAATGTTGGAAAATCTATAAAACTTAAAATCGTACGTTTTCCCATCAGATACGTTTGCAGTCAGATACTCCATGCAACAAGAATCGTAAGCAGTCGGATATCCCATGCAACAATAATGGATCGAAATGGATTATGAATGATGATATTATATAACGTGAAGTGTCAAGAAAGACTTCACAGGCAAGAATTTCACCACTTTGCTGTTTTATCAACGAATGATGTTGGTGAAGCGAATTTCCTCAGGTCTCGAGCCTGACAAAGTAGTGGTGACCAGCCTGGCTCGTTAAAGAAGGAGAGATCACTTACTTTTTTACGATTCAGAAAATAATGAATATACGAGTGCGGTAGCATCGACTACGCGAAAGCTCTCTTCAGAATAGAATCTAGAAGCTTCAGCGTATGTTTGGAAGCTTGGATTAGCAGAGTTCTCATAAATTATCACATAGATGTCGTTCTTGTTGCAATTCACTTACACAATATCTATGTTACTTTCAGTTCTGAGTGCATCAAGAAGGATTTCTTGACCTACTCAATTTCACTTACCGTGACTGAAGATAGTAAGTCATTCTGGGCATAATATAAAACAACAGGTGAAGTTATCGCTGAAACATTGAATGCTGGTGCTACCGTGCTATTGTATCTTTCTGAATTGCTTCTTCCATAATTGTATCGGTTGAATTCACCTTGAAAACAGATTTTAATGAGAATATGACACCTGCATCTTTGAGATTCCATTTTATAAATTACATGGTACTATATGAATATCATATCATTCATTTTCACTCTCGTGAGAGTTCCACATTTCATTTCTTCATCCAATCAGGAAAGTTCGAATTCATAGGGCCGGTTGCATAAAGGTTCATTAGGTATTTGACATCACATTGAATATTAGACGTAATGTTATTTATGGAATTCGGTTGCAAAAACATTCATCATATACTTGATGGCATGTTAGCTTCATTCCCTAATTAACTAATGAAAATGCCCGATCAAGTAAAAAAGCAGTTGCACAAAAGCCAATCAACTTCAAACGTCACATCAAAACGCCTTAATCCTGACATTAACTCAATGACTGATTATGTATCCCGTTTTTTTCAAAGATATGGTATCGGACTGTTCCATTCTCATTCTCTTATATTTTTATATCTGTGAAGGAATGAATTGGATATATGAGTTCCAATGGAAAGATAGGTACCAAATTTCAGATATCATGGTAAACTATACGTACTTTTTAAAAATCTCCAGCAGTGTTGTTTTTTCTGATTCCGTATAGTTTGCCCCCCGTTTTTTCTTCAAGCTATCCATATCAATATCCATACTGCCACAGATCTGTGAAGCTGCTTCGTCAAATCAAATAATCAAACCTAACATATAAATGCGCAAAACATCATCATTTACAAGCACGGAACGTGTGGATCCAGCAAAATAGCCCTGTTGCCACGTATTTATCGTAGTTAATTAATAGAACGATAATCATAACATACGATTGTTTTATGCAACGCAAATTGGATTTAACGTAACATCACCGCTAATGTGACGTCAGATGATCACATGATTATTTTTTTTTATGCAACCGCCCCATAGTCATTGAAATTTCCAACCTGTAGGGTACCCCGGGCGAAAAACTTCCTGCCAAACTGTTGACTTATGAGAGATGGCATTGTTGTTTCAATAAAAATAGAATTCGAAATTTCCAACCAAACTGAACTAACATAAAAAACAATTAAACTTGTGCAACAACATTCCTCTTTACATTCACCATAAGTACATGATATCATCATTCAAGAACTTCGGAGGCCACTTCAGCAATTGAATTATTCAACTTGTGAACTCTCAATGAGATAATGATATGGGTGATTGAATATTGGGTTCTGTTTGTACATTGTATACTATGTCATCGATTGATTATCACTGTATTCTCGAAAGAGCACATATGGACATGTTTTCACACTGACAAAAAAACAAAAAAAAATATGATTGAATATATATGGATTTGAATTCCAATTTGATTTGGTCAATGTTCCTTCAACTTGAAATATATGGAAATATGCGATAACATGAACAAATGCGGTATGATAGGGGTCGATTGATTCCTCAAATATTCAAAGAAGAGTTCTCTAGAGATCTAATGATAGTTCTCTCTTCTCCTATGTGCAGAATATTCCTATCTTTTTCAACGTACTATAGTTGCGAATACTCACTCGTTGAGTATTCCAAATGACATCTAACGATCGACGTAGAGGATTCGGAAAAGTAAAATTGAATAGTTATCAACAGAATGGAGATAAATTCAATATATCAATAAAAAAAACACTGGATTATATGACTATGTATGAGGTATTATTTCAGGAAGTCTTTCAAAATGCTCAGTGAAAATCGTCTTTTATCGTCCAGACTCTGCACTCAATCTTTCAGGTCCAAGAATGATACAAACTGAGAGAGGAGGCAGGACTCAATTGCGAAATATTAGTCAGTTCTGTGGTTCAAGAGATACAGATCTGAGACTGTAACCATTGAAGTGAGGACATTGGGAAATACTGAGAATGCAGGTCTCTCATTTGATAATTTCAATCCTATAGATTACAGTCCACGATTCAGAGAAACGTTAGCTGAAACTAGGTGTCTTCTGAAGACAGATGCCAGGTGGTAGGTAAATTTCCAAAACCGAGGGAAAAGACTGTGCTCAAGTCCACTTACCAGTAGGCATTAAAAAGGCGAATTTTCTGATGAATCGTTCTTCGCATCTTTCATCAGAAGTGCATCATTGATACTGGGACTCGAGCAATAGAGGTGAAAACGAAATTAGGAATACCTATATCATTTGCATTACTGGACGACAATTTTCTTGGAAAATGCACTCAAATATTTGAAGTCGCCTCAACTCAACTCACCCTCTCTCGTCGCCAATGATTATGAGAATAGGCGATAATGGTGATAAGATTGTGAGATGAATTGAAATGTTGATGAGTAGATTCTAGTGGTACCATAATATCGCAGCCTGATAACGTGAATTTCTCGAATTTCTCATAATGCACTGTTGACTTGAGTAAACAGGAGGAAGCAGATGAATCAATCAACCGAATCAAATCATATCGAACAATAATGTACTCACCTGATTTGATATTATCGGCGTAATGCATCAGCATTTTGAGAGAGAATCCCGCAGGTGTATTAGATACGATGACAGGGATGAAATTCTGTGATAAAAATAAGCAGTCAATTTTCAATAATGAAATGACTATTCCAGCCAGTCATAATATTTTACACGACAGGAGTTGTAAATAATATACACGGTTCATCAGACGTTTCTGGCGAATCAGCCAAGAGATCATTTTGAAACTTATACGAACCCGCTCTATCTTCCTAAGATAATGCGGTGATGCCGCTCCTACCATAAAGTAATAGCAACTTTGATACTTCAAATGGAACACCCTGTATTTGATATCATTTTCAGAATCTTCAACAATTTTTTGATTACTTTCCTTGATATTTTCCTATACCTATCTGTCAGCCTTTCTGAAGTAAATAATTATTTTGTATTTCCTTAGAAAACAGGAATCTCCAAAAAAGTCTATATATTTCATTTGTGACTTACTGAGACGATGAAATTTGGTATGGAGTCTAGGAATACCAGAAGGCTCATTGTCCTGTGGTGAGATGGAATTCAATTTCATACAGAGTAATATAGAAATTCATTCGATTTATTCACTTGAGATAGTGATCTGAATTCAATATTTTCAAATGGAACACCCTGTATTTTGTTATCACATCGAGAAGTAGTTTGAATTATTAATTCATTCATGTTTTCTAATGGAATATACTACTCGTTTTTGGTAGAAGCGGCAACACCGCATTATCGAAATTATTTTAGAAAGATAGAGCGGGTTCGTTCACCCCAACTTCCGAGACGATCATTCGGCTGGTTCGCCAGAAACGTCTAATGAACCGTTTCAATCAATCATCTTTATTGAAAATGTAGCATGAAATCATTGCATTAAGGCTCAAGTTATGTGATGTACTATATTCTTTTTCCATGACCAGGACCATCAGTTCAATTTATTATGATGAACAAAATTGAACAGCGACATACTCTTCATGAGTAACATTTATAAATCAGAAACGATGATCAGTGTGTCAATTTTACAAACTCCATTGAGAATACGAGATTGCACAAATATACGATACCAAATAGATCCATGTGACTATTGCCTCAAGATTGAGTGAATGAATGACCTTATGTTATCAGTAACATTGCACTGAAGTTAAAGAAATTTCTGAGCATGGACATCGAATCGGTAGTGAATAACTCATAAGATTGAATTTGAATATCTCTGGTGTATTTCATACTCACTGTATTCAGCTGTGGTCCATCAAATCCGACTAGGATGAATAATAATGTGGCACATAAATTCTGAAAGTGGGATCCATCTGAAC
Organism: Gastrophysa polygoni; assembly: GCA_963576655.1. NCBI lineage: Eukaryota > Metazoa > Arthropoda > Insecta > Coleoptera > Chrysomelidae > Gastrophysa > Gastrophysa polygoni. Next base: position 30,344,324 of record OY755084.1, on the reverse strand, counting down.
AAAGCAGTTTACCAATCTCTTGTATGAGCCATGAATGGGGCATAATTTCGTGTAAATGCAGCAGATTCACGGCGAGGAACTAGAGGAATTTCAAGAAATGAATTCGAATAATTGAAACTCTTGTCAAGCCGAAATGCAGTACCGAAAATATTCAGTTTGTATGAATAATCTGGAAATTTAGTTGGCGAAATTAAATGATATGTATATCAAGATTTATTACGAATATAACCTTTCGATTCATTGTATTTGAATACAACATTCTGTACCTGAAAATACGGCGATTTATTCAGAAGGTTGTCCCTATCAAGTAGAGTGTAAGCTGAGTGAAATGGAAAATTATGATAATTATACTAATATCATGAATAATGCATTGAAACGTGATGTTTACGCATGTGTGGGAACAACAAATTCATATCAAATCCAATACTAGTTATTGTCAATTGCTTGTGACGAATCAATTATCATTGGAATAGTCTGAACAATTATCATTTTCATGAGAAGAAATTCATACCAGTTGAAATTGTTCTGGTATTTGGACGGCGATTCATTCCATTCTTGAACACATAGGTAAATTTTGATTATAATTATATTTGCGGCGTCAGAGCTGGCAAATTGAATTGAACAAGAGTCACTGTGCCAACGAACATTGATCTCAGCCCTTCTCAACTGGGTAGTTGAAGAAATCACTCCAATTTCCATCAATTCATAATGTATAAGCCATAATTACATGGTGTCCAAATAATACCATGAACTTTGACTACTCCTCATTGAGATATGATATTTAAATGCGATTACTACTATTCGATAGAAAACCCTCGTAAGTATATTTTCTTCAACTGGTTCCGCTCTACCAGTCTTCAAATGGACATACCTCTATTGTTCTCCAGGATGATTGTATCCTACTTTCATGAAATTTTCGATGTCTGGTTCTTCTTGAATGGCACACCCTATTCATTCGAACGGTGATCGATGTCTTTCCAGCATCTATTTGAACCTATCCTACCTATGGTACCTTGAAATCACATAAAGAGCTATAGCGTTTCGAGCTACAACTCGATGAAAACGCTCTAATTTGTTGTTACCAATGTATTGATGAGTAGACGAAATCGAATGCAAATTATCTAGTTGAAGACATTTATCATATTCCTCGAGAATATTCTTGGTCATGTCATGTTTATGGAATATTACATACATGTAATATACATGCATACATATAAATACATGTTTATGAAGTGACTGAGCATGATATAGCAATTTGTTCGGTAGAAGAGATGTTCAAGTTCCAAGTTACCTCAAATCATTGTTGAGGTAATAAACATCGTTCTGATCTCCAACTAAATGGAGATATCAGATTTCACCGCGAAAATAATATTCATACAATAAGTAATCTAGTTGACTAGTTCTAGAATTTTTCCTGATTTCCGGAATTATATCTAGCGATCTATATCTCTCTCATAATTTGTCACTTCTCTATCGTAACTATTATTAGTGTATCGTGTCTGTGATGATATGTCATTCGAAACGAACAAAATTAGCCTACTAACGAATAAATCTCATATCGTGCCGAAGGCGGGTGCTGTGATATCTGAATGGGTAGAAGCCATTATGTGTGAATTTGATACTATACTTAATCTATAACCATTGACTACGTAATACTTTATATAGTCGATGCTTCAACTATTTGAGCAGGACGGAATTATCAATTATGACTGTGGCATCGATGAATTCGACATAACGAATGAGTAATGTTGATATAACTTCGTAATCGATTACTCTCGTTCTGTAATTATTTCATCATTACTTCTGAAGTTATATATCTCTTCAACTGTTCGAAATCTCATACGTTATAGTTGTGTCACTCAATGATAGTTGTTGGTGACAATTCTAGCGTTTCTATTGAGTTCAGGTGTTCCAGTTTTTCTATTCAAGAGATACGCGATACTGAAAATTGCAGGAAACATACCGTTCAATGAAAAGTTATTCGACTTTGATTCATGGAGATAATCATTCTATAGGTCGATAGGGATGTTTCGCAGGAAACCGCGCTTCAATATCCCTAACCGTTTGAAAGCTATGCGACTTCGAAGAGGCAAATATTTCTACTAGAACGATAGAGCGAGAAGATATACCCTGATCTTAATATATCATTGTGATCGAAATCGAAGATATCATCGAATATAGGGTGTTCCATCGAAGGTATATATGTTAGGTATAGCACTCTGTGTGAACCAAAATAATCCCAGAATATAACTACGAGGTGATTCTATCGAATAACGAGAAGTGCATTTCATCTCAATAAGTCTATAAGTCATCGAACAACGCGGCATTATTTGGACCTCCTGTATAGTAAACAGAACAATGCTTCTGACTAAATTAGATTTCCGAGGTGAATCTGTCGTTGTCACCGATTGCATGGATCAGGTGTCCCTTTACGTTTGTGCTTTAGTAGATCTAGTGGATATGAGTACTCTCGTTTAGAGGTGGGAAATCCCTTCCAGCCCGCATCTTTCATTTTTTCGTCCCTGACGCCCTTTGGCAACCCAATGTGCTTTTTCGCTTCTTTTCTTAGAATGGATACGGTGTTCAGCCGTTCGATGGCGTTTGTTTGGACGTTTCACTTTGGATGAATGAATTTTGCAGACTCACTCTCTCTTCGTGGACTATTGCACCCTCCGAACAACAAACTCTGATCGAAGATTGCACCATTATTTCCGATTTTCAATCCCTTGTATATAGTCGTTATGAATTGAACATTGGAGTAGTTGTTTCCTCCACAATCGTTGGGAAATGAGACGAAAGGGATTGAACTGGTACACGATCATAGAGTGAAATTACTGCTATCGAATGAACTAGAGTTGGAAGGCAAGTTGACGACCATGCGGTGATTGAGAAACAATATATTTTGTATATTTGTGTGCACCCGATTTCAGTCATAACTAGTTCAGCCTTGGCCAAACAAGCAATGAGAAGAGTGATAAAATGAACTAGTTGGTCCTATCGCAAACTGGTGACCGAAGAAAGATAAAGATGGAATAGCTCGTTCTAGATCGAACCAGATTATCTCGAAATCAATATAAGACGATCAGCAATTACTGATCTTCCTTGAGATGAACTAGTTCGGGCTGTGATTGCATCTCACTACGTGATTCAAACTGGTTAGATCTAGTTCAACCTGACTTCATCCAGTCCAAGCGCATGCGCAATAGCTGTTGCAGAACTGCGGGCCGACGTAGTTCATCCTAGGAAAAACTGACCGGCTAACATCCATTCAGGATACTCTGGTTTGGCCTAGGGAAATCTAGTTCGTGCGAGAAATCGACCAAATGAATTGCTTTGCTGAAACGATATGCATCATATACGATATCATAACAAATAGAATCATGTTCATAAGAAACTGAAATCTGAATCAGAAACTTCCTCATTCACTCTCAGATGAGAAAGGACCTATTTGGTACATCAGGTAAGTGAAACTTTGATTTTTGCTGTTCCAAAAATATGCAGCTACTTACATCTTATCGATAGCCTATATAATTTGTGGAGGTGCGCAATATCGGTTGAAGAATCACCACTCCATTTCTATAAAGGTTAGTAGTCGAGATCAGACAAGACACATAGTCACACTTGATTCTGTTTTAACAAACATACGTTTATTGTCTTGTGGTGTATTGCTGTAGCACAAGGTAACCACGGTAGTTCATCTTCAACAACATCTTGACACTTAAATTTCCACTCCTAAAAAACTCAGAATGTGAATCCACATAATTCTTTCGTTAGAATAGAAGTATCAACAGAAAATGACATGTGCATCTTCAGAAGATATTTTTTTTTTATCTGTGTACAACACGAAAGGGGAACCTATAATTTTCGAGGAACATCGTGTTAGCCAGCGGTGGAATTTCGAGAGAGAAGGAAGGTGTTGGAATTTTTCTTGAAGGTTTGGAGGTTGTAAGTATCTGGGAAGACTTCACTAGGCAAAGAATTCCACAACTTTGCCGTTCTATTGATAAATGATGCTTGGTATAGTGATGTTCGACAGGTCTCGAGCCTGACAGTGTAGGGGTGACCAGTCTGAGCTCGTCTGGTTTGTCAACTAGTATTCGCACGAAGTGGAATAATAGATGATATTTTCGTTGAGTACTGACCGTGAATGTATCTATAAAAAAGGCAGAGATAGCCGACCTTTCTACGATGATCTCGAGAGGTCAATGATTTGGTGAGTGTTGTATCATGGACTAGGCGAATAGCTCCCTTCTGAATTAAGTCTGAGAGCTTTAGCGTATGTTTGGGGGCTGAGCTCCAAACGTGTGAACAGTACTCCAGAACAGGTCGAATTTGTGCTTTGTAGATCATGAGCAGTTGGTGGGATGTGAAGTATCTCTTCGCACGGAAAAAATACAAGTTTTTGTGAAGCAGTTTTCGCAATGGACCTCACATGATCGTACCATGAGAGAGCACTGTTGGTGGTGACACCCAGCATGGATATTGACGACCTCATAGGAACAGTGGTACCCGACATCATCAAATTGGGCATTGTGTGGTCAGCCTTCTTGAAGAACATACAAGCTTGAGTTTCAGTTGCATTGAACTGTACTAGATTTCCAGATCCTCATTTCAGAATTCTTGTCAGATCCTCATTTAAAGCATCGACCTGTCTTCGTCTTGCACCTCTGGCCTCGTTGGATGATATAGGGGCTCTAGAGGAAAAGGATGAATGAAGTGTACTATCATCCGCAAAGCTATGAACTGGGCTGGAGGTCACATTCAACAGATTATTGATGTGGAGCAAGAACAAAGTTGTGCCAAGACAGAGCCTTGTGGAACACCAGCATTGATCGTCATTGTATCAGACGAGACCCCGTCTACCACCACGTAGAGTTATCTATCTGCAAGAAAACTCGATAGTTAAAGACACAGTTGGGGCGGCAAACCATCCGAAAGTTTCGCTAGGAGGCCTTGTTGCCAAACTCGGTCGAATGCTTTGGAGATATATAAGTCTACAGCCCATGTCTATCGATTGACACCTGCCACTTATGTGTCACATAGGCAAGCAGGTCTCAGGTCGTTCACGATTCTTGAGCTCTGTAGATATCGGATGAGCTCGATGTTGATTGCTTTATCCATTAATTCAGAGATCACAGATAGTAGTGCAATCGGTCTATAGTTGTTAAGGAGGGTTTTCTTGTCCTTCTTTGGAATCGGTTGGAACCTGGCTGTCTTCCAGTTAGAAGGAAATACGCCGAGTTTGTACGAAAGTTTGAACAACCTGCGAAGAACTAGTGTTCGTTCTGGGGCAAATTTCTGAAGTGAAGAATGAATTCGATATATTTCTTGTCAAGATTTTTCGCAAAAAAAAACTTGGACACGTCGTTTTTCTATACATTTGGATAAGGATTCATCACAAGCTCAACATGTTTGGATGTCTACTGTTAAATCTTGGAATGAGGAAATGTATCATGTCTGAATGTATGGAGCAATCATTTTGGTTATGAATCTCAATTCGTGAAAAAATGTCACATTCAAAATTATTCGACCGCTTTCCAGAGAAAATCATTCCAAAACTATCCAGGAGAAGTTGGTTATCGATTTCTCTGAAAGGATGAGTTCCATTCTCCTTCATCCATAAATATTTCGAATACTTTCTTGAGTACCTTCAATTCGACTCGCATGATACGATGTTGTAGGATACCATATTAGTGAACCATATTCAAGTCCAGATGTTACATTCGAGTGAAAGAGAATTTGAAAATTTGAAATTTGAAATTTCTACAATTTTTGTGAATGGAACATCTTCGATTGTGCAGATATCATAGTATTTTCATTACTGTATAAGAATAACAATATAAAGTAGGTATACAGTTTGATTGTTGAATGTGAGTTTCGAGTCATATACAATACCCAAGTTCAAAGCTTCCTCATTTCGTTCCAATAAATTATTATCCATGAAGTGATCATATGAAGTGACGAATCGCATATTGAACCATTCAGATACATACAGATTGACATGACTTGTTCAGCACCAATGAATACTTTCATTTTTGGACTGTTGTGAGTTGTCACAGTCATCCAAATCCTTTGGAGTACCTACTGAATTGTTCCAAATCGTCCGCGAAAAACAATCTGGGCCATTCTATGGATGTTGCCGAATTCCTAATGAATATGAGGAAGAGAAGAGGGCCCAAATTCGATCCTTGTGGAATACCAGACGGGACTGTTCATGAATTCGACTTGGAATCCATATATTCGACAAACTGTTGCCTACCAAGAAGGAGCTCTCAATATGATGCAATAATCCATCAGAAAATCCTACCTTTCCTAACTTTTTCAGTTATACGTAATGATAATATAGTCGATCGAGAATGCATTCTGAAAATCACGCGTTCTGCAAAATGCATGCATGCAATGCATTCTGAAGAGATGAATGATTTCGACCTGATTGTCCAGCTGTCAACAAATAAATTGATTGAGGCCTGAGAACTTGCTCAAGACTTATACAGGTCTTCAATTTTGAATGATACCTTTATCCCCTCTTCAGGGAATTGAACATACGACAGAATCATAATGAAGATGAAAACCAGCGGTCTACCTATTACTTTGATACAGTCCTTGACAACAAAACTAGAAATCAAATCGATACCGGTTGTTATTCAGGAGTACCAGAAGTCTCATTCCAATTTCGATGTTTTCTTATCGGATTTCTGTCGAACCAAAGTGGAATACTCCTTTTTCCATTAACTTTGAGAAGAAGAGATTCATCAAACATCCTATACAATGGGCTATTGAATTGTTCACAGGTAGATTTTGAGTCAGTGCATGAATAAACATTATTCCAATCAGTGGAGCTGATAGAATTATACAGTGTCGGAAAGTTGGCTTTTCTGAAGTCATAACATTCATTTCTCTCGCTTTCAGATTTGAAATGATTCATGTGAAGCACATCACAACTGAACTCAACTAGCAACGGAGGATGGTGAGGATCCATTTCAACGAATGTTAATTTATTTCCCCAAAAAAAAAACAAGTTCGTCGCATTACAAGCCTCATCAAACTGTTTGCATTCAAGAGTGTCATCATATTTGTAATCAATTTGTATTGCCCATCCTCCAAATCAGTGTTAAAAACAGGAACATCAAAATCGTCAGTGACCAGGATTTTTTAGTCTCAGTCAAGAAACACTCGACCAATAAATCTCTGCATTGGTTTGATGCGGTTATATACAGCGAAAAGATATGTAATTTCATGGCCAGAAGTTATTTTGGTACCCGCAATTTCAATGTTAGGCAGACTCTGATGCAGAGAGTACAAGTCTCACTGTACCAAACTCAATCAACTTTTGGTTGCCAAAAAAAAAACACTGCCTTCTGCCACGTGTCGTTAGCTTTCAGATCTGATGGCAAACATCGTGAAATTCGGGAAAGAGTTTGGTTGGGACGAATTGACTTCCATCTCGTTCATTGATACTGCGTTGAAAAATAAGGTGACTCTCGAGTTCAGTCCCCTAACATTTTGGTGATAGCATATCAAATTTGTGTCTCTGGGATTGGGTGTATCGATTGATTCGAAGTTTCAACCAAAACTCGCAATTAATAATTGGTGTGCTTGATATACAGATCTGCTCTTCCTTATTTGTTCTATCTTCTATTTCCTACTACTTGTTACTACTAATTGAAAATTCTCTCGATGATTATATCAATCTCCAGATACACCAGTGCGGCAAAGGACCTACTGGTTCTTCTATAAATCTTTGTTTGTACTAGTATGGCCTATGCTAGTTTACAGTGAAATCGAGTTTACCAGTGAAATATTCAAGGAGTAAGTAATAGCTCTCCAAGTGAATGTGGTAACGTAGAGAGTCTATCTGAGAAAATATATCTACTATAGATGAAAGGTTCGTTTTTGATACTTTTCCACAAGTACATCTCCAGGTCACTCGAGTTTAATTTTTTTCCTCTGTCGAACCATTTTATTCATTTGTTTTATTTTCAATAATGGATAAGTTTATTCATAGTTCAGTGAATTTACATACATGAAGAGTGTCATGAGGACATAATGTGTCATGATTTCATTGAGACATAAACAAATAACGAATCCATTAGGGAACGCGTTGGTGTTCTTTACCTTTTGAAGTGATGTGAATTGTCATATGTACTGAAATAAAAGTAGGTTGGAATGTACATATGAGATGAAAGGAAAAAAGTGTAACTCATGTGAATGTGAGATATATGAATAGATATTTTGATTTAATTTATGGTTCTAATAGAATATCATATATAATAACTAAGAAATAGCGGAAGGTGATAGGATGTTCCTAATATGCAACATGGATAATTGTGTATACTTTATAATGTTTTATGTATGATTACTTGAGCTTTGAGGTCAAATTTCTATGAACGAGAGATCAATCAATCAATTCATGTCGAGCCGAACCGTTCTTGTGATGAGAAGGTATTTCACTTGATTTTTGAAAGACAAAATTGTGGTTATCATTATTGTTAGTTATTATTGGTTCTTATCAGTAGTTGGTAGATAGTTAAGGTAGTTATATGTTCTTCAGACTATTGTTTTTGTGGAGAGAATCATTTGGATAGATGAATTGTGTTATACGTTTGATTCATGGTATTCAGTTCTCTTCGGTTTCTGTATTGCTCTTTTACCACTTTGAAGTAATATAATTATCTGAGATATAACATTTCAGATTCTTTGAATATCTTTTCGAATAGAATAGAATAGATCTCTAAATAGTGCGTGTGAAGAGTACTCAACTTGTCAATGTCATACATTTCGTGGAAAATTTATTGGTTCAATGAATCGAACGATCATGTCTCTACATCTTTGCCTATATGGAGCATACTCAATCAGCGACTTCATTTATTCCGAATGATGTATGATTATCCATTCTGTAGGTATCCGTTACGCAATTTCCTTGAAGATACTATCCTCAAGTTATTTGAGGACGTGGTACCTATATTAATTTTTCTCCCCTCGTTCCAATAGATTTGTTCCCCATACGTCCACAACAATAAGCTGAGTAGAGATTATGATGTCTATCAGATATATGAGTCTTCAAAATTTCTTGAATGAAACATCACGAAAATATCTATACACTTCGCATGATTTCATGAGTAGCAAAGTAGCAAATCCAGATATGATCTTCACAGGAGTTTCAGGAAGACGTCGTACATCTACACATCCTATAGAGATGCCCTGGACTTATTGCGGCGACTTTCTGTGTCAACTAATTCACAGACGTTAGTATTAAGAAAATTACGGTAGTTCCACTTCGTCAGTATTCTGAGAAGTGATTTCATTTTTAGTGTTCTTATCTGAATCTTATCTATCTAGGTATCTGAAGAGTGGATAATCTTTCGAACTGTTGCTCTGATTACCTGATATATACATTCGTGTGAAAATTGAATTCAATAACGTATTATTTCATAGGGATTTCAATATTAATTACTTGGATGAATCCAACAATAAGCTCATGTTGATGGATCTTATGCAATGTTTCAATCTGTCAACTCAAAAATGGTTATGGAAGAATTTCGAAATCAACACTTCGAAGAAATGTATTGTTAAACTGTCCATGAGATGTCCACGAAGCGCCAAATGAGTTTCCGAAATTTCAATGAAAGAGCTAGTGCCAACCTTCAGAACTATATGCAGCATCAACATTCTTATGAATTACACGATAAAGTGGATGCTAATGAAATGCTCACGGAATATTATAACATTTATAATGTTGCGATAGAAACATTTCGTCCAACATTCAAAAAAAGTTCTGATAGGTATTAAAATAGGAAATATAACTGGATCAGTAGAGAATCAGTTGAATTAGGTAATGAGCTGGAAAATCTCCATTGGTTCAAGGGAGAATTTCCAGATAGAAATTTAGGCGGAGAAAAAAAAACACGATTCAAACATAATGAGTTGAAAAACGATAAAGAAGATTATTTGCGAAAGTCGATTGAAAATAAGAAAAATCCAATAGAAAAACAGGAATATATATGGAAATTAGTAAATGGAAAAACTAGTAAAACAAAAATCAATCAACAAATTGAACTGAAAACTTCCGTAGGTACTATAATAAATAACTGCACAAAATGCGTTCAGAATGAGAGAGTCACTCATTCTTTTTTGCTACTGTTGACAAAAAAAAATTCTTGAAAAATACTGATTCCATGGGGGCTGATTGCACACATACTACAGTTGTCCAAAATATTCCTTGTTTTGTAGCAGCACCTTCAGCAAATATAATGAATATATTTGTGCAAGATGTTGAATATCTTGAGAGTCTGAAAATCGGTATGGTAACTCCTTGATTGAAAGAAGGACGTTCGGTATGGATGATTAAATGCAAATAACGGTATCAAGTGTGATGGGTAGAAAATGAGAGAGCCATGTATGATGCATTGATTTGATATTTCGAGAAACATAAGATTGAAACTGAATCTCAAAATGGTTTTCATCCTAGAAGATCAACAGAAACTGCTGTTCATGAATTTGTTGAATTCATCCATGAACATCTTGATGTTAAGAAAATTGTTGGAGCACTTTTTTTCGACCTAGCCAAATCATTTGATTGCCTAAATTTGGATTTTGTTGAAACGAAACTTCATTCGTTAGGCTTCCGAGGCAATACATTGAACTGGCTGATGTCATATTCGAGGCACATAAAAATCATTGTCAAAGTGAATCAACGTCATGCACATGAAACAGATGCAGATTAAGGAGTTCCTCAGGGTTCTGTTTTAGGGTCACTGATATTTTTATTCTTCATAAACGATTCACCAGAATACATGGAATCAGACTGTACCTACTGTACTATATGCAGATGATGTATCACTAGCTACTTATGCCAACTCTACTGACGAACTAACCCCAATAATCTTCCTATGGAGTTCAATGAATGTTGTACAAAGAAACGATCAATAATGAACGTTAGGAAAACTGTGCTCATGACATTCGATTTAATGAATTATGATGATAACTCAATAACAGTAATGACTCAAGATTTGAAAATGACACCACCAGATACAAAGAAAAATCATGAAACATTTTTGGATACTCCACTATCTTCTCAAAATGCTATCAATCACATCAGCGAAAAGGTTAATAGTGGTTATTACGCAATGTTTCAACTCAGAGGCTTCCTTAATCAGCAACAACTTTTGAATATGTATTACGCTCTGATTAATTCACATTTCATAGTTTGGGGAACGTCATCATCTTATAATAGGTTATTTATCTTAGTGAAAAACACTCTCAGACCTACATTTAGTTCACACACACAACACAAAATTTCATGTAAACCTCATTTCAATGAACATCGTATATCAACACTTCTATCTTTATATATTTGAAAATGTATTGTTTGTCTCAAGCAACAGTTTTTCTGTGAATTTTTAAAACCATGACTATCCAACTATGCATGGTAATCTGTTATGTACCCCAAATTATAGAACATTATTTTATGAACAATGCCCATCATATGCAGGTATTCAGCTTTGTAACATATTACCACGACCCATTAGATATAAAGACGATTTCAATCTATTCAAGAAACGCCCCAAAGACTCCTTGTTGATAAAATGTTTCTATAGTGTCCATGAGTTATGTAATTTTTGAGTTTGATAATTTCAGTTTTATTATATCTGTATGTCTATTTTTAGGTGAAACTATTCGTCTCCCATCATTATTTATATTATATTCAGAATTATTTTGTTTCTGACGTCTTTTCCAATACCGTTTAACACTGGTCTTACTGGAATGAAAGTTTATCTATATATCTATCTATCTATGTATCTATCAATATTGTGGAGATTATGAAGTAGTTCAGAATCAGCCAAATCCATACTCACTTTCAATATATCGAAATATTGAACGGCAACTTTGACTAAGGGCGAACTAGTATATTTCATGTAGGCAACAGGCGCCAGAGCAGTCATGAGTGCTATTTTGTTGTTGTATTCAGGTTTCGTCGCTGCCATAGCGAAAAATTGGCTGGTACCTTGTGAATGTCCCACGTACATAATTTGTTCCTGTCCAGTCGCTGCTAGCATATAGTCGATCATTGCTGGCAAATCATATAGGCCACACTCTTCAAAACTGGAATTGTATGACAATTATCATTAATATTCTTTCATCTGTTGACAACACGGGAGGGAAACGTTGAATGTTCTAAGAACATCTTGTTTGCCAGCAGTGGAATTTTGGGAGAGAATGAAGGTATTCGAAATTTTCTTGGAAATTTGGAGGTCGTTAGCATTAGGAAATACTTCGCTAGGCGAAGAATTCCACAACTTTGCTAACCTATTGATGAACTATTCTTGTTAGAGCAAATTTCGACAGGTCTCGAGCCTGACAATGTATGGATAACCAGCTTGAACTCGTCTATAGCTCGTGTACCTGGAATCGACCATGTGAATATCTATAGAAAATAGAGAAGATGTTCTGCATAGGTCAATCAATTTGTCGGTGTTTTATCACTGTCTAGATGTGTTTAGTTTTCAGCTCAAAAATTGATTTTGAAAAGTGGACAGCATTAATTTGGCAATAGAATTATTTTAATTTTCAATAGTCGCTGAACGACTCACTCTGAAGAAGTAGTCGTGCTCAGGAGTGCAGGGACTGGCTGTTCTCAGGACCCTTGGATACCAGCCGATGTTCGATCGATATATATGAGGAGTCCCAAGGACACACTTCACCACATTCACATGGTGGAATGGTCGGGAATTCAGATCCAATCGAGGAATTTATAAAGCGTCATTGCGCGGAGTGGTACAAAAATGGTTATGTGATACTCGGCGTGGTATCAACTCTTCTTGCCTACCTGAAGGCTCACATCTGCGCACTGTCGCCTAGTGACTTTTTATATGAAAGAAATCAACACGAACAAGATATTTTGGAGATTTTTGATTCGGGGTGAACGAATACTGAACAAGATGAATGGCTGAATCTGAGAGCTTCAGCGTATGTTTGGAGGCTGAACAAGACAAGTCGAATTTGCGCTTTGTAGATCGTGAGCAGTTGCTGGAGTGTGGAAATCTCTTCGCACAGAATAGGAAGATGAGTTTTTGTACAGATAAACGATCGAATCAGCACATCTCCATCCATAGCGAATTAGCGATTTCAGGCCTCGGATATGCCGGTTTGGGCTACATTGATGATGGAAAATCCTCAACATACATAGTCAATTATTGCTCGCGAATCATTTAGCCCAGATTTTTCAAAACTGGAATCATATGGATGGAATATTGTGTCACAAGGGCAGGGAATGGGCCCTCACTTTGCTCGTGCAGTTGTTAGCTGAAGGCTGCTGAAGCGTTTTCTGCATGAGTGATACACAACTGTTTCTCGTCTACCGTGAAAACGAAAAAAAACAGAGAATATAACAAATTGTTCCACAGATTTGGTTTCATGATTCCAAACTCTGATTCACACTGACATTCAATGAAAATCCACGTGGAAAGCCAAGATACTGATCACGCAAGTGACAGTCGGAGGTGTCTAGCTAGTGAAAAACTACAGAATCGTGTTGTTATGACTTCACCAGCCAAAGGGGCCATATGGATTACTTTCGGTCATATTTCAAAGGTTGATATAGATCATTGTCAGATATGGGGGCGAAAAAATATTCCATGAACGAACGAAGCACTGTCTGCTGCTGGATTCATACTACCAGCATTTCCATCTCTAGCGAACTTGCGATTCAAGGCATTCTCGGGAAGACATAACAGGGAAGTGATACTTCGAATGATGAGGAGTGGATCAGAATAGTGGTGCCATATCAACAGATGTCACAACCGAAGTAGGTTGTAGCAGATGGAGATGCCCGTAGCCCGATGTTTAACGGTTCAACAATATAGTCGGACATTCGAACGGTCGTGTGTTTGAACCAAGCCAGTGGCTGTTTCAATTGAATTGATCTCACGGTCTGAATCCTGATATAGCTTGACAATCTCCAAAGTGATCCGGAGTGCGCTATAAAAAATATCTCGCTCTTCTCCACCTACATAAGTTTCGAATGACAGTTTCAACAGTTCCGCCAACGCCATGCCATATTCATCAAGGTTGGCCAATATCAATAGATTCAGAAACACAATAATTATGGGCAGAGGTCCATCAGCTAGTTCATTCCAGAAGGTTTCGATCGTTTCGTTCATCTACATAGTTGAATTCATTGGTTCATTATTCGAACATGAGTTATATAATCTTGATTATGCAATGAGCTTGAATACACTTTCCTTGGTGACTGCAAGGAATTCACACTTTGATTTTGATAAGTTTTGAATAAGTTCGTCAATTCGTATCCGAATCGTTATATCAGTAGCTGATCTGAATTTATCATCAGTATGATATAGATTAACGATTGTTTCACCATATCAGACGGGTATGAAGGTTGAAAGTTGCGTCAGTTCTCATTACCGAATGAAGGTCTTGAGTACTTCACGTTATCAGATGTTGCATTGTGGAGTACGTAAACAGCGCGTTTTTATTTAGGGTATTGAAACTGTTTTTCCACTAGGTGCAAATACCTGAAATCCCAAAACTTCTCCAAGTCAACATCAGGATCCAACGTCTGATGATATCTGGACCATGTGTTGCCTCTGTTGTTCCCTAGCCAGACGTCGTAACCAGCGTCAGCCAGTCTCAGTCCTAGCGCAGACTTGGGGCCAGTGTTGACCCAATCCATTGAACAGCTCGACAAACCGTGCATGAGCAGAACCGGAGGCCTCACTTTTCCATCAGTGGCTAGGGATTTCTTTCCATAAGGGATACGGTGAAGTCTCAAGATGTACCCGTCCTCTGTAGTCACCCAATGAGTCTCCAATGGATATTCATATCTTCTCAGGAATTGGATCTGGAAAGTTGATTCGTTTACGGATCTATTCGAAATCTTGATGTTCATGACCAGAAACCTGCATATCTACTGTATCTCGGATCAGTACTGCACGTATGCTCTATTCGTTCAACGAGTTCAGTGGTGCCATTTCGACAATCATTACCTAAAGTATTTGTAATAATAGTGGAAAACCATAATAGTGCGTTCATGAGAAGCCGTTCATCTCGTATATTCAAGCTAGGTTGAACAACATCGAAAAAAAATACTGCAGTTATTCACATGACAATCACATAATGATATTCAGGTATAAGCCATAACAGTTTGAGATTATCGATAATTGATATTGGATGATGATATCGATAATGCAAGAACATTGATATCATCGGTATTATCGTTGATTTCGATTATATAATACATAAAATATATTTTATATAGATGATATCGAAAATGGGGATGATATCGATACTATCGATATAATTGATTTGACATCCTGATCTTGAAACATGAAAATCGATATTACACATGCAGGGGTGGGCGGTAACAGTTCAAAAACGTCTATTTTCATCGAAAATATTGATTATATCGATATCTTGGCATTATTGATGATATCAAAATATCGATATCGGTGATATCGATGAGTTCTATGATATTCATACAATATTGACCGACATATCGATACAAGCAATGATATCGATACTATTGATAATGTCGATGATATCAGTTATATCAATAATATCGACTGTTCTGATAGTATCGATAATATCAATGGATATTGATATTGATGATGATCATTCATGAATCGATACTGAAGATGATATGGATTATAACTTCGGTAGTATCGATAACACCAATAACAATCGATAATTTTGCGTGAGTTTCCATGGATATCATCGATTTATCGATAGATTTGCCTAACCCCATATATAACACAGTTGAGTCAGTTTAATGAAGTTGGTATCCAAAGGTGACAGCTGAAATTTTCTAAGATTGCCGAAATGAGCGATACTGACTAGAGTCATGATGATAGTATATCTACTCAGGTCCCATAAATCATAATGCTCATTATTCATATAGTTGTGGCCGTAGGAAAAATAGTGGACATAACTCGTTGGAAAGTTCATTTCATGCACTCGTGACATTTACGCACTCACCATCATGCGGCTCTTTCTGAATGCCTACCTACTCGTGCCAAATGATTCACTTTCAAGGAGAGAATAACAATAAGCTGTTATTTTCTCCCGAATAAGTACTTCCAGTAGATGAGTGAATTCCTGTAACCAGTTGAGAAATGCGTTCCACTGTGTAACGATGAAGTTGGACAAAATTGCGTTTCCTTGTGATGCCCATAACTTGAGTTCTTCAATATAATGATCAATTCATCAGTCTTCAGAAATGAATAACAAGATTACGTTCTTTCCGAATGGATACTGAAATTATGCAAGCAGTTCAGGAACCTACCTCATTGTATAACAATATATTTCAACGAAATGGCGTCTCCAAACGTTTTCTTAACACTAGTTCACTTCGCTGAAAGGGTTCATTTGGACTTTTGTCTACTTGATGATGATGAAATTCTGCAGGAATGAAAGATTTGCCCCATTAGCTATCCATTACTGTCAGATATCTGTCAATATCAGTAAAAGCTGATTTGCCTTTACAGGATCGACGATCGTCCATCTATACTCAAGCGGTGCGACCTTAGTAGGGTTGTTTGACAGGTCTGCATGTTTTGGAAATGAACAATTGAAGAGTTAGTTCACCATCCTATATCTACCTCGATTGTGACTTCAGTCTTGTCAGGATACTGTTATGACTGGATAATAAAAAAATGTTATAAGAATCGCTAGAAATTGTGGGGAGAGAATATATCCTCAAAACAATTTCATTCGAATCGGATACGGCTGCTGTTGTTACTATTTTATTACTTGTTTCTGAAAAACCAGAACTAATATTGGGGACATGTAAGAACAATATTGTTAGTGTCAGAAGGCATGAAAGACTGAAAATAGTTGTCACTGTTGAACTGAAAATCAGGCATAAAAGAGCTGAGATATCAGACGATGTTGATATTGCAACGAGAAGAGAAGAAGTGATACTCATCCACGTTATGAATAAAAACATCAACTAGTTCGAAGAATGCTCATCACTACATTCCGTTGTTGACAATTGTGTTATTGAGCCTGTCGAACACGCAACAGAATGGTGAGCTCTTATGGTTGTAGTCAACAAGAAAAACAACGGATCAACTCATAAAAAAAAAGTTCATAAGACGAATAAATACATCAAAAGATTGCACCGTCGGGTCATTGACTCGCGAATCCTTCGGAATAGTCCGGGAATAGCTTCCATCGAATGGTCGTTGAGAGTAACAGTCGAATGTCGGAAGTAGCAGATCGAGAACTTTTCGATAATATCAAGAAAAGAATAATAAAAAAATTAAAAAAAATCTCGGACCCATACGCCTCATTCTTCAAAGTAAAATTGAGGAGAAGGAGAGGAATGAGCAGAAGACAACAATCATGGCTCAGAAATATTTGTCAATTGACGGTAACGAAGGATTTCCAAACATTACAGAATGCCGCAATTAATAGAAGCATCTGCTAGGAATAGAAAAAGATGAACGCCTACGTAGGAATCTGCACGGCATTAGGAGAAGAAAAAGAATTAAGACGAGATTCAGTGATTTGAGGTAATCTGAGCGTGGGGAACGAGGTAGTTGGAAAGTCGTCAGAATTTCAGTCTTGAATTCATTGGATGAGCATGAGAGATTCATTGAGATAATTTTTACAGAAAAGCAGCGTTCTCTCTCCGAATCAGGTATGACGTATAGACTGTATAAACTTGTTATGTGAAACAATTTCTGAATATCTCTGATGATGTATCTAATTGGGGAGATATCTTCCAAAGGACTATTCCGTGGATTGGGGTAACAATACTCATGTTTAATCATCCGAAAGTCTTCAATGTACAATGAATTATATCTCTATTTCGAATACTGAATATGAATCGTAGGCTGAATGAGTGCTGATATTTTTGGATGTCCTGTTCCGATTGAATGGTTGAACATGGACCATACAGCACAAAAGCGTAATTGTGAACAGGCAAGAACAAGGCTCCTCATGAAGCCTTCAACCTTTTCATTGATTTTTAACATGACTACTCCAATTGATATGACGTAAATCCATATCCATTGACCGTCTGAACTGTCGATGGATATATAATGCACTATAATGTTATGCTTATACATCTCATGTGATACCTACACAATTTTCATACTTGTGTGGAACTTCATTGTGTTTTTTGAGCATTCACATGCAATAAAATTTGCACTAACACCAATTATGCAATAGTTGCAGAGCTTCTTCTACCCTTTGAACAGATGAATTTGGATATTTGTGAGATATATAATCAACGATGTGTTGAATGTGAATTATTGGAATGAAGTGAAAATAAGATTAGTCCCAGCCCAGAGCCTTGTGGAATACCTGCATTTATAGTTCCACTTCTGTGAATCGATGATTCCGACACTTTCCGAATGAACATTTCGAACAGATACAAATAATGAGCGAAATATGAAGATGAGAACCCTTATTTATGTTTGTCAAAAAAGTTCATGAAACCAGAATACAATTCTTGAAGTGAATGTGCAACATTTTCTGGTTTCATGGATGAACACAAAACGATGAATTTCTGGATGAATTCCGAGCAATTCCCTATTTCTTTATCTAGTTTTGAGACGTGCCAATGTATGGTTTTGTAGTTACCAACTCGTAAACGGAGAGATACTCCAAAAAAGTCAGAAGACAAAAATGTGAATTCAGTTGTTTCATCCGCAGATAAGAGTTATACAAGAGGTGATATTTTTTCTGTAAGAACAACACAATAATTGCCTGCTGGCAAGAGACCTGTGAATGCAGCGAATAACTCTTCCATCCCAAGAGCACCTAGGCTGGCCAATACTCATTCTCTCATCTTCGACTTTTCTGCAGGCCACACTCAGTTCAAGTCATTCATGAAAAATCGTGATATCTGATAATTCTTGTGAAGTCGTGATATTGATATATCAATAATTCGAGACTTCATTAATTTTTTTTCAGCAATATTTATTTTCAGATGTTTACTCAAATTAGGTTCAGTTTTTGCTTGTGATTTCATATCTCTTGTATAATTTCAATGAGCATATGCTCGTTAATGAATGTATAAATAACCAAATAAATAAATGAATGAATGAATGGAAAATGAATAAATGAATGAATGAATAAATAAATGAATGAATGAATGGAAAATGAATAAATGAATGAATGAATAAATAAATGAATGAATACATACATGAATAATGACTCAACAGTATGTTCTCCACGAGGTTCCTAACGAGTATTTCAAATAGGTCTCCTATTGTTCGCATGATAATCACAGCATGAATCGAATAGCAACTAAGAGGCCCAGTTATCGTCTCTTTCATTGGTATCATCTTTTGATAACCTATTCAAAATGTAATGAGCTTCAGCTCAATGAGAATTCTTCAAGAATGTGTCATCTAGCGTCATCTAGAAAATCTATCTTGACTGAGAACAAGAATAACGACCTATTCATCCCAGGTAATTCTATTGAAGGAACTACCACCAAGAGTTCAATATTCATTGAAGCTTTCATTCAGTGATCTTTCTGCTGTATCGAGCTACTGCAGTTTATCAATCACTATAGGCGTCTCTGTTTCTGTTATCAGATCTATTCAAAGTTTTCATGAGTAATGGCATTCATAAGCACTTGAATAGGTATGTGTGGAGGATTAACAGATATATCTCTTATTCATTTCAGAGTGAATAGATTTTTCTTCAAATCTCTCGAGTGCATGATTATTGATTCTAATCGTAGATAAGTGAGAGCCATGATGTAGAAACTTCGAGGAATGGTCAAATAGGAGAGGACATGAAGTATCAAAAGCCGTCGAAGTGAATTCCACAGAAGACTACGAAAAATTCGAGGAATTTCATCGGATCCGTGGATATTCATGTCTATGTCTCTGAAAATATTTATTTTGGTATCAAGTTTTTGTGCTGGAACAAATAGTTTCATATCTCAGGGTTCTGGTTCAGAGACTGAATATTATATTCAGATATACAGGGTGTCCTTAAAAGGTCTTTACAAAAAGCTACCACATATTCTTCAGACCAAAACAATTCGATACAAGCAAACTTACCTCAGTAAAAAGTTGCTTAGTTTGGGCGCTAGACGGCTCTGAAGTTGAAATTTTCAAATCGATTTTGCTTCATAACTTTTGAACGGCTCATGAGATTTTTTTCAAATTTGGTACGTTGGCATAGACTCATCGGGCAATGAAACTCATATCATAATCATAATGAATATCATTCCATGGGCGTAGAACTTGATTTTTTCAGTAAATAAACATCTAAAACTCCTACGCCAATGGAAAAAAATTAGTTTCAATATGAAATCTAAATTATTCAACTCATTCACTACAAAAAAGGTACTCTTGACAAAAGTCGATTCCTCTCATGGTTTCGACAAAATTTTAATTTTAGTGATTTAGAGCATAATTAATAATAAAACGATTAACAGATATTTCATAAAAATTGTTCAAAATGTTCACCATTTTCACGTATACAAAGATTTATACGACGCAAAAAGTTGAGATGTACTTTTTGCATAGGTTATTTCTATTGAAAATAAGTAGCACTGGTTTTTTTTTCTGAAGACTATTATTATCTGCTCGAAAACAGTGATATTCACATTCTTGGTTTCCATAGTTTCATCTGTGTTGATTTGTCGAGTTTTATTGACGTTGATTGTTGATATCGGACTTTTCTGATTTATCATGGCCGTACAATACACCAATGAAGAATACACCGATATGTTATTGGTATTCGGATATTGTCAAGGAAATGGTCGAGAGAGTGTGAGGGTGTATTCGGCAAGGTTTCCAAATCGTCGCGTACCAAGCCACCCAACCTTTGCTGCAGTTGAGAGACGTCTTCGGGAGACCGGTCATTTTGCTCCTAGAACTGGTGATTATGGAAGACAGCGTTATGTAAGGATTCCCGAAGTCGAAGTAGAAATTTTAGACCGTATTGAAGAAAATCCAGAATTGAGTACTAGACGGATAAGTAATGAACTAGAAGTTTCTAGGAATGCCGTTCATGAAGTACTAAGAGAACAATTATTATACCCATACCACAAGACGCCAGTTCAAGATTTATTAATCCATGATTCACAAAGTCGTCTGATGTTTTGTAGGTTCATTAATTTGCAAAGAGAAATGAATCTGAACTTTGGAAAGAATATTTTGTTCACTGATGAAGCCTGTTTCACGAGAAGAGGAATAACTAATTTTCATAATGAACACGTTTATGCAAATGAAAATCCTCATTCCATTAAAATAAACCATTTTCAACACGAATTCAAAATCAACGTTTGGGCTGGAATAATAGGAAATTTTATAATTGGTCCTGTCATACTTCCACAAAGATTAACAGGAGACATGTATTTACAACATCTACGAAATACGTTGCCAAATTTGTTGGAAGATTTACCACTCCAACATCGGGTAGATATGTGGTTTATGCACGATGGAGCTCCACCACATTTTTCGGTGGATGTTAGGAATTTTTTAAACCAACAGTACCCAGACAGATGGATAGGTAGAGGTAATGATGCACCCGTGAATTGGCCACCACGTTCTCCAGACTTATATAACACCGATGGATTATTTTGTATGGGGTTATCTCAAGTCTACGGTTTACAAGACCCCTGTGAATACTGTAGAACAATTATGGCAACGTATCCAACAGGCGACGAATAATCTTACAGGCGATGAAGAAGTTATGTAAAGAGTACATTTCAACTTTTTGCGTCGTATAAATCTTTGTATACGTGAAAATGGTGAACATTTTGAACAATTTTTATGAAATATCTGTTAATCGTTTTATTATTAATTATGCTCTAAATCACTAAAATTAAAATTTTGTCGAAACCATGAGAGGAATCGACTTTTGTCAAGGGTACCTTTTTTGTAGTGAATGAGTTGAATAATTTAGATTTTATATTGAAACTAATTTTTTTCCATTGGCGTAGGAGTTTTAGATGTTTATTTACTGAAAAAATCAAGTTCTACGCCCATGGAATGATATTCATTATGATTATGATATGAGTTTCATTGCCCGATGAGTCTATGCCAACGTACCAAATTTGAAAAAAATCTCATGAGCCGTTCAAAAGTTATGAAGCAAAATCGATTTGAAAATTTCAACTTCAGAGCCGTCTAGCGCCCAAACTAAGCAACTTTTTACTGAGGTAAGTTTGCTTGTATCGAATTGTTTTGGTCTGAAGAATATGTGGTAGCTTTTTGTAAAGACCTTTTGAGGACACCCTGTATAAACAAAAACAAACATTTTTCCGTTAGATTCAGCTCCATACAACACGATATTCATACAACAGTATGAATCGAATACAAAATTCACGATTCTGTCTCAAATCACCATGTAATGTTGAAGTAGAAAACACGCGACACATCATGAACACTATCGGATCTAAGAAAAGTGAAATTTCGTGTCAGTAGCCTGAAAATATCGTTTTTCATGTATCATCGATACTATGAGCTTCATAGTGTTGAAATCAGTGAGTAGTTGAATTTTCCATAAAATTTCTGTTGAATCGTTGCTGCAATCGATTATCATCATTGAGGAAATGAGTACAAAGTTCTATGTGTTCATGGTTCATGTTCAGAAATTATAACTTCTGACAAGTTTTTGAAAAACAATTTTCATCTTATGGAAATACTACCCGTTCTGATTGGACGTTCAATCTTTCAATATCAGCAGATCTAGGAGGAATATATTTGAGCAAGTTATGCAGTGAACTTTCACTTTCAAACATTTGCTGCTGATGCATTAGACGTATGAGAACGTTGTCTAACATATTATTATGCCAGTCATTTCTTACAATAGTATTAATCATAGTTGACATATTAATATGAAATGCATAGGAACCGCCAGAATAGAGTGATCGTTCAATTATTAGTGAAGTACGAAATGATGAACAAACCCAGAATAAACAAACAATATCATGATGAACAATTTACATATTGAAATATTCGTCCAACTTGTAGAAACAATCATTGAAACAAATATTGAGTTTGTGTGAATCTTCTATATCTTTCATGTTCTGAGGTGAATGATCGAAGACTTGTAGACCCAAAATACTAGGTGAATTACAAGAAACCCCATATTTACAAGAAGGAATGTGATATTTGTTTTTTAACGCTCACTCACGAAATGGAAATCTCCTTTCAAAACAAATTTCTCTCTTTCTAAAAGTGAGGATGGATGATTGACATACATAAATACACTAATAAAGGGGTTATTAAAAATAGATACGATAAATCTCTACAAGAATATGCACAGAAGAATCGAGTTACTATCCTCACTATTCTCTTATGTATTTATTATCCCTATAAGAATATGCACAGAAATTTCCAGCTACTATTCTTACTATTCCTCAATTCATAATCAATACGTATTTCGCCATGGTGAGATGATCTTTTGAACATATTCCACACCTTATTCGGGACCCGATCTGAGCATGGTATAAGGATGATAGGTGTGAAATTTCGAGTAGCTTTTTGAGAATCCTGAACAAGAAACTTGGATCGAGAAAATTGGTTTCACCTGAACAACTGATAGATAAATAATTCACTATGATTTTATACTCGAACATTTAGTATGATACAATATTTATATATGTGTGATACCATTCTGATTTTTCAGCAATCGAACGCGAAAAAATGGGACTACATCAATCCTTGCAGAGCTTCTTATACTATTTGATCGGCTGAACTGTGAGATACCATCAACGATTCATTTGTTCACACTGTTGCATGAATACCTCTCTGGAATTTGAATCATTGGAATAGAGTGAAATTGGTCCCAGTACAGAGCCTTGTGGGACACTGTATTTTGTGAATCGATGATTCCGACACTTCCCGAATGAACATTCGGAACAGACACATGCACAGACATATGAAGATTGATTGAGTATGATGATATGAATTCTACTAATCCTCTCCGATGCATGCTGATTGTTAGGGAAAAATCACAGATGAAATACTCACGATATCGAGTCCGAAATCATCGTGCACAGTGAGATTGGATTCTGAGGTAGCATTGATCAGTTTATTCAGTATGATCTGTTGTAGCTGCTGAGTTAAGCTTGTTGAGCTATAGCCATGGATCAATGACAGAATCGCAAGAAGTCGAATGGCGAACATTTCAACAACTGAATTACAACTATTGCAGATCTCAATGTTTGGAACTGATTAGTAGGTATCTGGTTACTAGCACATGTGATACTGAGATTCAAATAATGAGCAAAATATTGGAGATAAGAACCCTTGAACAGATTTTGATTCCCTGATTAAAATCCATCGAGATATAACATAGTGTGCGTGAGATTGAATGAATGAACATCATTCTCATCTAGTCAACCCTACATTGTGAAGCATCATTCATCAATAAAACGGAAAGTTAACGAGTCTATGGAATTATCATAAGTGTGGTTAAAAGATGGAAAATATCCACGAGCTTCCCAACATTGTGTAGGAATCGTCATTGGTAGAACATCAGTTGAAGTTAGTTTTGGCTACCAACGAAATTCCTTTGAGTCATTAGT
Source organism: Gastrophysa polygoni (assembly GCA_963576655.1). Classification (NCBI taxonomy): domain Eukaryota; kingdom Metazoa; phylum Arthropoda; class Insecta; order Coleoptera; family Chrysomelidae; genus Gastrophysa; species Gastrophysa polygoni. The sequence continues at coordinate 30,319,801 of OY755084.1, read as the reverse complement.
TGCAAAATTCGATGCACTATCATTTGGCGGGAAAAAAATTGGGACATTCATTTTTTTCATCTGTGGACAACACGAAAGGGCAACCTATGATGTTCGAAGAACATCGTGTTAGGCTGCGGTGGAATTTTTTGAGGAAGGTGTTGGAATTTTTCTTGAAAGTTTGGAGGTTGTAAGCATCAGGAAAGACTTCATTGATATATTTACATGGTCTCTCTGGGAAATGCATTACTCATCACATATACGGAAAGCTATGAGTGGGGCAAACTTCAAAATTCATCGATAAACCATTGCTGCCAAAATATTCAAGGAATTTCAAGAATGTGGCTTTTTCGAATGCATCAGAAATTGACCGCAACTATGTTATTCTCGAGGAAGTTCCCTGTATAGGGTCATATTCTCCGAGTCTAAGTTTTTTTTCTTCAACTCGGCTCAGGATCATCAATTTTTTGTTATGTATCTGCTACTCTCAAATCAGCAAGTCAACTCAATAAGAGGTCACGTGCATCAGGCAGACAATGATATGGATGCGGTTGAAAACTATCGAAATATTCTCTTTCAAATAGAAAACACCAAATTCCACATTCTCATTTGATTCCATTCAGCACTTGAAATGAGGCTCACCGAATATGGTTAGAATGTTGGAATATTGGCTTTCATTCCTCTGCCTCTGTGAAACAATGAAATGCCAAGAAACTGCAGTCATTCATTCCTTCATTTCATTCATTGTTTCTTACAAATATAATGTATAATAAAAACGAATGGGTAGTGTAAGTATTCCTTAGGAATGAAAAATAGTAAAAAAAAGAGAGATATCTTCTGAGAAGAAGACAAGAAGGGAAAGAAATATTTTAACCATTATGAAGAATATATCTCAAACCCAAACAGTGCGGTTGGTTGATCAGGCTGAGCATTATCCAGCAGCGGTTGAATTGTTAATTTTGGCTTCAGTCAGAGTGATGTTGCTAAGAGTATCTCTCAGTGTGGTAATATTTTCTAGGAAGCTGCAGCCAGGTTTCAGAGATTCTAGGATACGGCAGGTGAAAAATGAATGTTTCAATGACTGGGGTGATTGTAAGTTACAAAGCGCACATAGTTCAGTCCTATCGACATGATAGTGAATATTTTTATGGGTGATTCTCAGTTCTCTCAAGTACGAAAGACGTAGTTGGAAGAATTGAACGACAAATATTTTGTTGTACATCATCTGGTAACTGATTCTGATTGCGTGTTTCTGATCAGTGGCCGTGGATATATCTGTGCAGTCTACTGAGCCGAAGAATAAACGTGATCGACTCGCCCAGTTGTATCTATCGCAAGGGATCGAAAATAGGCGATAAAAACATTTTTTTGGAAATCTCTCTTCAACCATTCGTAGGATCTTCATAGGCTAGGATGAAGGATGTTTGAAGACCGTGAATTATTAGTGAATTGAGTGAAAAGCCTGAGCAGCCGCTTAAACGACACAATCTGCACCCTCTCGAGTAGATTGGTATAGCGTAATGCCTAGACTGGCATACAAGGAGGTAGAGTACCCACAACAATCAAGTCAAACAAGCGGCTTCGAGCATCCCATAAGTTTACATTACCCTTGGAAAGAATTGAAAGAACCGTTCCGGTTGTCTCCTGTTCAGTTTTTGCTACCGACGTTTGTGCTATCAATCTGAATAAGGTGGGAAAAACAAATTCAACTCCAAGAAACAAGTAGGTACTCATCAACAATTTTAATTTCAGTGTCATTCGAGAGAAAACGATCATCATAGACTATCTTGAAACCACCTTTTGAAAACCGCATTATTTTGGATTTATTAGTATTGATAGCTCATTTAGGTAAGAGTATTCTTCTAATATTTCGAGTTTCCTAGAGAGATCAATCGGTGAGTCGACTAATATAATTGGATCTCCAGCATATAGTAGAAGAACTATATCAATCTGACTATCTACAGATATTCCTCTTGCGTCATGATCCCGGAAAAAAATCAAAATCGGTGATTAAAAGCGAAAATAAACAGTCATGGATCATACCGACCAGGTTGAATGATTCAAAAGTGAATTACTCAAATCAGTTCATTATTGATGGCGAATGTAATGGGATTTCCTCAAAAACATCTCATTAATTTGCTGATTGGTATATGCAGAAACAGAAATCATCGTGAATAACTGTTAGTTGAATCATAGAAAACTTCGAAAAAAGAGCGATATTTTATGATATATCTCAAATGAAAAATGAATCTCGTTCGAATTCGGAACAAATATTGATCAACAATGACAAATTTGTTCTGGTTCATGGTGATATAACATGTGAAACATGTTGATGGCTGATGAATTGACCTTGTATTAGAAAATATCACACCAGTTTCACAACATCTATCATAACACTCCATTTGTTAAATTTTATTGGAACAACACAAAGATTTCAAAAAATCACTATTCAGGTATCTCTCATTGATTTTCTGCATGTCCTTGATATCATTTTGTTACATTGACTTTGAATTTCTTCATGAATTCACCATTCTCAACACCCATACTTCATTTTCCAATCCTTCGACAGATTTGAGTAATGTCCTGCTGAAATTGAATTTTGACATATTCAATTTTCTGAAATATGGATAATCCCATAACCATTCAAAGAAATCGACTTTTCTGAGTTTATTTCTACCGAGGTTCGTCGCACCTATTCTCTCACCCTGTATGATATTGATTTATGATGCGTCATAATTCATCAGAAACCTTCGTTTTAGGAAGCCGCTTCGAAAATCACACCCTGTTGTCAGTACTGAATAATAACGTTGTTTTTGCCATCCATAATCAGAATTAATTCATATGTATATCTGTTCTTGCTACAAATATTTTGAAATAATTTTCAATAACTTCTACACTTTTTCAGAAACGAGGAGAGAAAATCCCACGAAAAGCTTACAGACAGTATAGCAAATATGCTAGGAATCTTCGGTGGAATCCGAAAATCTCATAATGACGTGTTCCATTTGGAATTTCAAAGTTGCTCATAGTGACACTAGATCGAACGACAGTGCAAAAATGAAAATATTTTCGGAAACCATAACCGTACCCAAAATTCCAAAAATATGTTACTCTTTGTTCTCTAGATACTTCCAATACGCCATCGAGTTAGCGTAGCCTGTATAATTTTCTAAATGACTGGCTAGTCAAACTTCGGACTTGAGTAACAACCTCATAATTATTCAGAAATGTAAAATTATTGAAGACTAGTTTTTGAATAGTATTTGTACACTCATGGTTACAAAAAGAAATTATGAAAACTATTTTCAAATTTTCAACCAAGAATTTTTCACGATATTGTGATAAACATATATCAATACTTATTTTTATAGAGACAGATACAAAATGATTTGATACTATGAGAAATTCAATAATTCTATTTTGCGTACTCCATATTGCTTTGATTAACTCATTCATATGAACATAATACCTATCCGAACTTGTCCACTCCAGATAAACTTTGGATGAATTGTCTGGAAGAATGAAATATCATTCTGGGGTAGGTAGATGAGTAATTGAAGTTGCGTTTTGTATTATTCTCTTCTTCTTCAGGATTATAACCCTATAATAAACGTTCGGTACACTACTGCATTGTATAATAGGCATATAATGCAAGTTGAATCACCGAACGTTTAGAGCTCTAGCCGGCAGGCTAAATCACCGAACTGTCGGTGCTCTAGTTACTTGGAATTGTTGACATCATGGACAGTGACTATTCAATGGTCAAATTGGATACATCAAGTTCTCACGATCACTCTCATAGAGATTTTCTTTTTCATCCAAGAGATTGTTGACGGCCAGCCAGGAATCGAACCCACGACTTCATGATTACTATGATGTCGCTCGACCATCTCGACCACCTGGAGTATTTCCAAAAATATACTTTATTGAAGAAAAAATCCGATACCAATAATAACTGGAATAGAGAGCAGGGTTTCTTGTATGGAATAAATAACAATAAATAAATATCTCCTTTATTATGCGAAATAAATATACGTTGTTCGAACAGGAGAAAATAATATTTCCAGGCACCAAACTTGAAAATCCCCATTTCTACTCTATTTTCGAATTCGAAAGTAGGTATGTGTCTTACAGGACTATTTCGAAAATATTACAATCACAGTGTTATAGTTCTGAATATGGAGATATGATAATGAGAATATGATGACAGAATACTGAGGTGCCTAGAGAATGTTGCACGTATCTAACACATCAAGAAATATCCTTTGCTGGTCTTGTAGACTTTCAGACCTCAAATTCAGGGCCTACGTATCTCGTTAAGTTCCTGTTCGGACTCATCACGTGAACTACAATAATCATAGTCTACTGATGTTGAATATTCGGCCTAGTTTTATTATTTCTCTGTAATACAATATTCGTGACATACAAAACACTTTCATTGCCATTCGATCTTTTCTGATAAAAGCTTCTCATTCACCATATGATTCGACCCCAATGGAAAATCTGAAAAACAAATGAATATCAGGTATTCTAGTGAAACACACTCTCGAGGGTGATGAGAGTGATTATAATCAAAGTATACATCCATATTTATGGCCGAATTAATAGCCTGCTTCCTCATCAGGAGATCCATAAAATGAGTTCAATGAATTGACGTTATTACCTCTTCATTATGTATCACCGTTTTTGCAATTGGTTAGAATATTTCGATGTACCTTTTCGGATACAATCTGGTATCACATCGCATGAGTCAACATAACGATCGATGTAAAATATCTCCAGTAGCGTAGCACATCCGGTTAAACCGGAAGTGGACACAACGTCATTATTTCACTATTGTATCTCATTATGTTTTCAAAATCATATGATACGTCCCAACAGTAATTTCCGACCATTCCCGAGTTATTTCTATTCTTGTGGGAAATTTTGAGTTTGCACTACTTCCTTTAAAAATGCTCATCTTTGGAATTTTCGAAGTTGAATCTTTCAAATCTCTACCAGATACCAGAGGTTTTCAAGAGCTCCAAAGGCATTTTCTCATTCAAATCAGGCGCCCTGTATATTATATCAAATAACTGAACACACGATCGAAATCTGTTTCAACTTATATAGGGTTTCCTATATTTAATTCAAAGGTTTCCGTGCTATGACGGTTCCTTCAAAAAAACGAGAATAGGCCAGGCCAAATATTCGCAAACGATATAAACAAGAATTGTATACGACAAAAATTCATGAAATGTTAACATGCAAAACGAAATGAATAATTTATTAAAAATTTATTTGACATTGAGATGATTGAAAGAGCTTGTCGTCTTCTCAACGAATGATCCAGTTTGCCAATTTTAAATAAATCGAAATTCAGAAGAATAGAAGAAGAATAGTTCGTATTTGGGATAACGATAGGAAAATACTCAAAACAATCTTCACTTGCTGAGATGATAACTAGAACTAGACAGCATGAAAAAGAAAAACATAAGAATTCGAATGTTCAATGTGTTATGTCTATTACTATCTGAAATGCACGTTCCTTTTCCATTCCATTTCTTGGGTTGACGTTTAATGAATATGTAGTTCCTTGAAACTGTTCCTAGCTGATCGGGCAATTCAAATTCTCATAGAATTTCGAGAAACCTTTGGAGTTAGATATAGAAGATCCTTATATAATTTGAAGCAGAAACCAATCGTGTGTTCAGTTATTTGATAATGTCAACAGGGCTTTCAATTTGAAAAAAAAAATACTTCCAGAGATTCATAAGATTTCGTGAAATTCTCAATATCATCTAATCATCATGAATACCAGCTCCGGTAGAGATTTGAAAAATTCAAGTTAAAAAATTTAGAAGATGAGCATTTCTGAAGATACTAGTGTATACGGAAGTGTATAAGGCCGATATTATTTTATTTTTATTTTTCGCTTGAATTCCTAGTTGACTCTCTGAATATTATGTTTGAAATTCCGAGTTGCAACTCGGAATTTGATAATTTTCTGAGTTGCAACTCAATGTCATTGATTCGTTTGTGTTTCAGCAGATGATGTTCATTTCATTTCGATAAATAAATGTCAGGGTCAAAGATATCTCATGAATTTTTCCCACGACTATAATGAGGAGATCATTAGGTCCTCAATAACAAAAGCTGGATTGGAACAATTCAAATCGATCCTTTCCCAAATAAATTGGAGTATTTTGGACTTCAGTGATAATGACCTCAACTTTAAATGCGACTGTTTCATCAATACTCTAGAAAATTCCGCTAAAATCTGTTTTCCGAAGAAGAAATCAAAATCATATAGGTCTTTCAAATTGAACTGGTATAATGATACTCTAAAAATTATGAGGAATAACCTAAAAGCTATCAAAATTATATCTGAGGTCTCTGGCGGATCTGAGGAAGTTGAAGCATATAAATTGATGAAGAAACGATATAACACCGAGTTGTTGTGGCAAAAAAACAGACATATGATGAGTACATTATAAGATCTCCAAATTTATCACGAGCGTGTTGGAACATAATAAATTCCGAGAGAAATAAAGTACATCAAGAGAAAAACATAAATGAATTTTCCGAAAATGACCTCAATATATTTTTCTGTACAATTGCTGAAGAAACTATCAAGTCTCTTCCAATGCTGGACTCTGATAGCACATATAATTTCAGAAGCTTTCCTTCTCCTGTCGAATCTTTTTTTTTGGAACCTGTGTGTTCCCAAGATGTATTTGCAGCCATTGGAAGACTGAGCTCGTCTAGCTCTCGTGACATCCATGATTTTAACAGCAAATTAATAAAGGCAGTTGCTGAACAGATAGTTCCACCTCTCACCAACATGATAAATTCTATCTTTAGCAAAGGTGTTTTCCCAGATGCACTCAAAATCTCTAAAGTAATACCATTATTCAAGAAGGGAGACAAATCCTCTATGGATAACTATCGGCCAATCAGCATTATATCCATCATTGGCAAAATCATTGAATACATTTTGAAAGATAGGTTGTACTCCTACTTCGAAAAGAGATTTTACTTCAGCGAATCACAATACGTAAAAATAAATCCACCACACAGGCTGCTTTCAAAATTGTGACTGATATAGTAGAGGGTCTTGATGAAAACAAACATTCTTCACTGACACTATGCGACCTAACGAAAGCTTTCGACTGCATATCGCATGACCTACTGATTGAAAAACTGAGCTACTATGGAATAAGAGGCACTACCTTAGATCTGCTTCGTTCTTACCTCTCAAATAGATACCAATGTGTAGAATTGAACAACGTAAAGTCTGAATATAGAAAGATTGATCATGGGGTACCTCAGGGTTCAGTCCTCGGACCTTTTTTATTTATTGTATACATCAATGACTTGTGCAAATACATTGCACCTACTAAATGTATTTTATTCGCTGACGATACAACCCTGATATGCTCTGGTAAATCTCATAATAACCTTACTGAAGATAAATCTGAGATTGTTAGTATAGCCAAAAAATGGTTTGTTCAAAATAAACTAAAATTGAATGAAAATAAAACTCAAAATATAATAGTTTCTTCAAACACAAATTACCAAGAAGGGAAAAACGTAACGTTTCTTGGTCTCATCATCGACGACAGATTGAACTGGTCCAATCACGTAGATCACGTCGTTCGAAAATTATCAAGTATTCTGTTTTTACTGAGACGACTAAAACCCATTACAAATAGCAGTATCTTAAAAATGACATACTATTCCTTATTCCATTCAGTGCTTTCTTATGGTATCCTACTTTGGGGGAATTCAACGAATGCAATAGCAGTTTTTAGATGTCAAAAAAAAGCTATCAGAATATTGGCAAACGTGGGCTTTAGAGACCATTGTCTTCAACATTTCATCCGACTTGGTATCATGCCACTGCCTACTCTGTACATATTCACAGTTTTATTAGAAATACACAAAAATGTGAACAAATTCTCCAGACATTCTGATTCACACGATTATAACACAAGATCGGCTGATTTACTGACTATTCCACGACATAGATTAGCTGTCTGCTGCAAAAACTCCTTGAACCTCAATCTCTATAACACTCTTGATAACTCTGTCAAAATATTGGAATTCAATAGATTCAAAACGGTGATTAAAAAATTTCTGCTCAGCCATTGTTTTTATGACATTGATAGCTATATCGTCTCTGCCAGTTCATTGTGCATTTGATTTTAATCCACTTTTACCTTCAAAAATTTTTCATCCCGATTCTCTGTATTTTCCTCTGCAAATATCTAGATGTGCACTAATTGTCTTTATTTGTTGTGTTTTTTTTTTTTTTTAACTTGTATTGTTCGAATTTTTAATATTTTCGCTGATCAATTGTAAGTCAGTATATTGATTTTCAGCTGAAATTTATATAATACTTGTAGTGATAAAATATTTTATCATTATTATCATTTTATATTCTTGACTTTGAAGTCATATTGCCTATGCGACTTGCCATAAATGTTTTATGTACATAACATGGTCAAATAAAATATACTACTACTATACTACTATACTACTATACTACTATACTGAACGTCCAGTGAAAGATATCCACTGAAAATCCATGAAAACGCCCATGTGGGCTGTTTCAGCGTTTTTTGTAGAATATGCCGACTCATAAGAGATGGTTCGAATATGTTTTCATTCGTACATTCATCAAAATAATTATATCATGACCCACCCCATTCATGATATCGAAGAGATGTTAATAGTTTTATCAATCTCTTGAAGAACCTAAGATGTTCGTGACACATCGGGGGACCAAGTGACCCATATTGTAAATTCTCTTCAGAGTTTGGAAGTCGAAAGCAGCAGGAAATAGGTCACCAGGCAGAGAATACCAGAACTTCCTTTCTACTGATGAATAAATGCTCAATAGAGCGGAGTTCGACTGGAGCTTGATAATGCAGGAGTGACCAGTCTGAGCCCATCTAGATTTTCTACCTTAAATCGCTCATGGTGAAATAATAGACGATATTTCCGATGAGCACTGACCATGGATATATCTAAATAGAGAGGTCAATGATTTCGTGAGTGTAGTATCACCAACCGATAAATACCTCTTTCTCTCTCACAATCTGACGACTTGAGGATATGTTTGGGGCTCAAACTCGAAACAGGTGAAAGGTTTACTTCATGACAGGTCGAATGTGCGCTTTGAGAGATACGAAACTCAAATAGAACGGTACCAAAAACGTTATTTTGAACAAGGACAATCTTCTTCATGAGATATTTTTGCCCTTCAATACTGATGAGGTTGTCGAATATATTTGCCATAATTATAAGACAATAAAAAAATATCGATTTCCTTTTTTTTTCGTGGACACATTGTTCTTAATCATGCTAGCCCGCATGGGGGCAGTTGGATTTCAGTCGTCTTAGCCAAGTGTGTTCAAAGTGATACAGAATAGAACTGTTTGCTGTTTACTCTTGGAGATATATGCGTCAATATCTTTCGGAAAAGACATTCCTGAGAAAAGAATTATCAAAGATATCGGTACACCAACTAACCTACAACCAATTCACGTTGCAGTAATTGCATCTTCATGAATATCATGAAAGAAATGGCAGGTAGTAAGCGATTCCATCGAATCTCTTTCCATTTGAAACAACTATTTCCTTACTCATTATGGAGCAGGTCATTTCGAATGAAATCTTTCAAAGATAATGATACTACCACGCGATGTATTACCGTTGAACACAATCCATAAGGGTCTATCGAATACGTCAGATTCGTGAATAGTGCGTCCCAATCTTGGTCCAAACCAAACTCCGTTGTTATCACTTCTCTTTCCTGGATTATCATCATCGTTCCAAGATCGTCGTATCCTTGCATACGTTCTTCCAGTTCCTGATGATTCTAACAAATCTTCTGGAAAAAATACTGAAAAGAATTCATTAAATTTGTTTGATAACTGTGCAATGAGGAACTTCATCAATCTTGATCTAAAATCACGTTTTTTCTTGATTGAAACGGCTATTGGACAAATCAATTCTTATATGGAATGAGGAATTTCACTCTCTCACCAACTTGACCTACACACCCACGCACCGTTTCGCACTACTGATATGGTTTCCCATTTTATTTCCTGAGTTTTCTTGGGGAATAATGTGTTTTCAATGAACGCAATAAGCTGAACAGATGTCGAGAATCATTGTGCTGGGACTAGAATCTCACACACCCCATACTTATGAATCACTAACCACTAGAAGAATCATGGTTGATTCAAACCTGTCCTGAAGTCTTCGCTTCGAATCAGGCAACATACTGTTGTTGGCACAAAACAAGAGCAGGATATGTTAAAGTTTTTCCTGACCATTGCAAAGGCAATTCAAAAGCCACTTCTAGCTTGATACTCTCCCCACTAAGGATTATAGAACAGTGGTTACAATATCACAAAGAAAGATGATACTTCTGTCAAAATATCCGCAGCAAGGTTCATTTTGGATCAATAATGCCAATACTTTCCCTATAGTACTACCATCGATAACAAAACGTTTGAAACCGAATTCAGTCAATGCATAATCAGGCACATTATGTTTGCCATCAATGGCAAGAAGGCTATGGGAATTCCGCCTATTGCCCTAGAACAAACATTGATTATCTCTAGGTTTCATGCAAAGTGGTGTGTTTCCTTCTTCTCAGAGATACCAACCGATTTCGACACAGGGAAAAAGCACCTACCTCACAAATATCGACCAATTGCACTATTATGTGTGTATATTAATATGTATGTGTATATATGTGTTAGAGCAATTGGAATTCTGCTGATTCAATATCTAGAGAGACCAAAAGTCATGAACGACCATCAATATGTGTGTCAGGCATCAATCGAGAAAAATAGGAATCACTGGCTCTAGAATTGAATATCCCCAAAGCATTCGACGGAGTTTGGCACCAAGGCCCTCTAGAAAAACTTTCATCATATGGTTTGCCACCTCAACTAAGTCATTTCCTATCGAAAGTAAGGAACTCATTCGGTGGTATTCAACAGGGCCGTCATAAGGTATTTTCAGCCCTAACTTTATTGCACTCTATTTTTTTCCGCAATTTGGCAGCAGAATATAAAGAATCAGAATCTCCGAGTGGAAAACGTTTGGTTGAATTTGATAAGAGCGATCAATTTTCCAAAATAATCAAAAGTCGTGTCATGCACTGAAATCACAAAATTAATTGATTATCAAGAAAAATATTATTGTTCTACGAAAACATAGTGTGCAATATTTCACTAGCGGCTTCTTTGACCAAAAATAGATAAATTTCATTTTCACATAATTCAATTTCAATATAATTGTTCAAACAAAAATCACTCCAAATATCCAATATTTTCCAAAAATCACTCATAATTTCCAGAATTTTCGAATTGATTTTTCTCAAAAGTTATGCATTTCATCGTTGTTGAACTAGAGTACCTACCGTTTTTATGTATGAAACTTTGAATTTTCATATTCTGCGGCCAAATTGCGAATGATAGCAAAGAAGAAAGTTAGGTCTGAAAATACCATAGACTGGCCCTGTTTGAATACTTCTGAATAATTCTTTCTCATTACTTCCACATTCTCGAATTCAGCATTGAACACATGCTGGAATGTCGATATCTCATCTCAAATCGTTACCTGAAGAATTATCGAAAACCCTTCTTCAAGAGCAACCCCTCTCCCTCTCTCTCCCTTGGGGGTCATTTACAAACCTATGTTTGGATATGAAGTTCTTTTTCTACTTCTGATCCTAAGAACTGTTGTTACAGTACTGCACTCCATTTTAGGGTCACTCATCACAGTCGGATATGCCCTAGTCAACTGACAAACATTTTCACTCTATGTCGTAACAGAGACAGATTCATACATACAGACACAGAAGAAAATTATTTGTCATGATTTCCTTTCACCAAAGTGAATTCAGCCTGTTAACAATAATGGAATAATCAAATACATTTTTATTTCCTCTACCACTGTGGAATTGTCGACTCCCTAATAAATCAGCATCAACATCAAGGTATTGGATTTTTTTGTTGAAAGCCTGAGGATCGTAAGTATAACTATGCCGTTCTATTGTTGGATGATGTACGGTGGTGCAAAATTCTTCTGAATGGAATTAAAATTGAATTCATAGAAAATATCGATCGACATATCTCTGGCATCAAATTATAATTCTCTACGACCACTAGTGTAAGTTGTTGATTACGAAAAGAAAAAAGGAATGCAGAAATCTTTTCCTTGACACACAGTTTGTCCTAAGTGTTATGTAATGAAAGCACCAGATATTCCAGAGATATGTCTCTCAATTGTGTCTCTTGGGTGATCTTTGGTGCCAGGTTGCTGTCAAAAACATTGAAAAAATGTAGGTATTTATCAGAGATATAATATTAAATATTGTCTACTATATGCTCCTTGCCCATTCGACTCATGAGGAGTACTGAAACGATTATGAGAATGAGAGAGAGCTATCGATTCGTCTGGATGTGCAACGAAAAAAAGTGCAATTTTGCCAGCAGTCAGCTGATCACTGCTGGTTGCCTCTCTTTCGTTTGCTGTTTTCATTGGATTTCTCCACCTTTCTCTAGGCGTGAATAAGGGTCTATTTGGAATTTGTTCACCATTATTCAATAACTCACCTATGAAAAGATATTCTCATCTCTCTCTAATCTATTACTACATCCATAGGGTGAACAGGACAACACACCACTTCCAACAAAGTATCAAAATCCTTCGTTGACTTGATGGGCTGAACCGGCTGAACCAACTACGATTATTTACCAGTTCCTGATATTCAAACAAAAAGTGAAACTGGGCCTTCGTTTCATCACACTGATGGATCAATAAACTTCGCTAAATTTGAATGGAAAAAATAGAATGGAAATAAATGGAAATGTCATGGCATGGCACATCAAAAATCGAAATGTCTTGCCAAAAGTCAGCCGATCTCTCATCGCGTCTCTTTCATATGGTCGTTTCAATTCCTTCCTCTCTCTGAGCTCGATCTAGTAGAGAATATAATATAATATATCTTTGATGTTCATACATGGAGAACTCTAATATTAACTTCGAATATTCTCTTCTCGTGACAATAGTCATGCGATAGTCGTGAGAAATGAAATGAGAAAAATGGCGAAGAATTGAGAGTCTCATCAACCCAATAACATATATCAAGAGTTTGTGAATGAGGTTATTGTATCGAATTGTCAAAATAAATCGGTTATCACCTGATGAAACACTGCGTCCTGTAGAACTATTCTCTTCATATCTTCGGCCTACTCTGAATTGTTTTCTGTTTGGTACAAATGACGTGCCTGGAACAGTAATATGTAACATCACTGAATGGAATGTTCTAGAAGTGATATGGATCCAACCGATGAGTTGAATATTAAGATATAGTCGTAGTGATACAAAAAAAAAATACTATTGATTTTTTCTTCCCATTCGCATAACGTGTATTCTTCAATATTTCAGATTTCGACAGTCATGTTGAACATGGTGTTATTTTTCTAAATACATCCACCAATTTCTCGTGATGAAGCCTTGAACCCTGTCAAACGGTGAGATTTTGCATAGATTTTGTAGTCTTTAGCGTAATTGAAAATTATTCCTGCATCGACAGACAGCGTTTGAGTTTGTTACACCGGGAATTTTTGATTCTTTACTTTCCTCTGATATGTTGTAGGTACTTACATTACTTCCATGTACTCGACAATAATCATCCTTTCCTCCAGAATGAAACGAAATTCTCAAGATGAATTATCATGAATTATCATGAATTATCAGCACACGTGCTAGTGCACTAGTGAAAAATTCCAACAAATTCATTTATACTCAATCTCAAATGCAGATACTGAATGAAATGACATTTTCGATTATGAGTACCTGATAGATCTCAGTATGAAAAATTTCGTACTATTTCCATATTTCTTGTACTACACATTGCTTGAAGGTTCTTTCATGCACATTAACATAATAGGTGTTCGGAACTTGCCCTATTCAGATGAACTTCTGGTTCAGAAAATACATCATCCATGAATTGTAGATAGATGAGTAATAGAAATTGAGTTTGCTTTTGTATAATCCTCTTCTTCTTCACGGATGTAATGCAAGGTATAGATGATAGCAGCCCGTGTGTTGTAACACCGAACGTTCAGTGTTCTAGTCGGCAGGCTAAATCACCGAACTCTCGACTCACTAGTCACTTCGAATATTTCACATAATTCGCAGTGACAATTCGATAAGTGAAGTGGATGAATCAAGTTCTCACGTTGTCATCCAGCGTACGATAAAAGGAAAAACATACATTACGACTATAGATTGTCGAATGTACTTCAAAGCGGGAGTTCTTAAGGAGTTCTTGTTGATCAACTTCAAGACAGATCAGTTCATACTCCTAGTTCTATTTGCGATATTGGTTTTATGACCAGAACGAGTTCACCGCGAGAAGTGTATATTTGTGCAAGAATATAAATGAAAAAGTTTCATAAGAGAAAAATGATGAATCAAGAGGCATTTGCCGATAGTAGAAGAAAATCACGATAGTGAAATGAACATCATTTAGTCATTCACCCATTATAAATGAATGTGACCTGCAAATTTGTCAGTTATACTCAGAAATTTTCTTATAGGAATAAAAAATGTTGGATTTTTCTGATGCGTTTTGATGAGTGCTTCCAAACTCTGAAGGATTAGGATATTTTGTTCCATTGCATGAAGTTTCGTTTCCTTTTTTTGTAGCGAGCAAAACATATTTCATCTGGATCGATCAAATATGCAACATTTCCAATTGATGTGAGCTCAATTGCTTTGGCGGAAGAAAAACTCACCACAAAATCCCCAACATAAAATGATGATCACAGATAGGAATGTGAAACTTCTCATTATCTTACACTCGCTGCATCTGAAATACCCACTATACTGACAGAAATCGCAGGATTACCCACATTTTATAATCTTTCCTGAATGAGAACCTATCTGTATAGTGAGAGAGCTCGATCAAACTGACTGATTGAATTGAATCCATTTCAATTATCGAAACAGTCACAATGAATTGTTTAAAATCACCCTCGAGAGTATTGTGTTCCTCAGAAGAATGCCAATGAAACAAGTCATACGATTTGTAATGAAACATAATTCTCTCGACCGATCCGTGAATGAGTACGAGGGGAACAGACAAGGTGTTTCATGAACGGGATCTTCATTGATATTGGATATCGAGATATTGGATATCATACATCATATATACAGATGATGTCCCACTTGAAGATACTATTAGAGTTCTTATCCAGACAACTCAAGAAAGTTGGAGTTCTGGAGAATACAGGAAAAACTGCATTGTGCATGATATACATGTACGTATGCATACATACACATACATTCTACAAGGTGGCACTAACAATTTTTTTTTTAAATTTCAACTTTAACGATGGCGATTGTCAACTTTTTTTCTTCAAATGGAAACATATATTCTTAAATTTTTTTTCCGATAGAGATTTTTTTTCTGAATACAATCATGTATAACAAGTTGATTTCGGCACGAAATTAGTTGACAAAAATCAATTCTCCGCCGACAAGAAATGGGTCTTTTCATTACATTATCTTTTTGTTTTTTTTTTTTTTTTATCTGTGGACAACACGAAAGGGAAACCTATGATGTTCGAGGAACATCGTGTTAGCCAGCGGTGGAATTTTGGGAAAGAAGGAAGGTGTTGGAATTTTTCTTGAATGTTTGGAGGTTGTAAGCATCAGGAAAGACTTCACTAGGCAAAGAATTCCACAACTTTGCCGTTCTATTGATGAATGATGCTTGGTATAGCGATGTTCGACAGGTCTCGAGCCTGACAGTGTAGGGGTGACCAGCTTGAGCTCGTCTGGTTTGTCTACTAGGAATCGCGCGTGGTGGCATAATAGATGATATTTCCGTTGAGCACCGACCGTGAAAGTACCTATAAAAAAGGCAGAGAACGCCGACCTTTCTACGATGATCTAGAGAGGTCAATGATTTGGTGAGTGTTGTGTCATCGACTAGGCGAATAGCTCTCTTCTGAATTGCATCTAAGAGCTTAAGCGTATGTTTGGGGGCTGAGCTCCAAACATGTGAGCAGTACTCCAGGACAGGTCGAATTTGTGCTTTGTAGATCATAAGCAGTTGCTGGGATGTGAAGTATCTCTTCGCACGGAAAAGAAAACCGAGTTTTTGTGAAGCAGTCTTCGCAATGGACCTCACATGATCGTCCCATGAGAGAGCACTGTTGGTGGTGACACCCAGCAAGGATATTGACGACCTCATAGGAACAGTGGTACCCGACATCATCAAATTGGGCATTGTGTGATCAGCCTTCTTGGTGAACATACAAGCTTGAGTTTTAGTTGCATTGAACTGTACTAGATTCTCAGATCCCCATTTCAGAATTCTTGTCAGATCCTCATTTAAAGCATCAACCTGTCTTCGCCTTGCACCTCTGGCCTCATTGGATGATATAGGGGCTCTAGAGGAAAAGGCGGAATGAAGGGTACTATCATCCGCAAAGCTATGAACTGGGCTGGAGGTCACATTCAACAAATCATTGATGTGGAGCAAAAACAAAGTTGGTGCCAAGACAGAGCCTTGTGGAACACCAGCATTGATCGTCATTGTATCAGACGAGACCCCGTCTACCACCACGTAGAGTGATCTATCTGCAAGAAAACTCGATAGTAAAAGACACAGTTGGGGCGGCAAACCATATGACGGAAGTTTCGCTAGGAGGCCTTGGTGCCAAACTCGGTCAAATGCTTTGGAGATATCCAAGGCTACAGCCAGAGACTCCCCATGTTTCTCTATTGACACCTGCCACTTATGTGTCACATAGGCAAGCAGATCTCCAGTTGACCTCTGGTGACGAAAGCCATATTGCCGGTCGTTCACGATTCTTGAGCTCTCTAGGTATCGGATGAGCTCGATGTTGATTGCTTTTTCCATTACTTTAGAGATCACAGATAGTAGTGCAATCGGTCTATAGTTGTTAGGGAGTGTTTTCTTGCCCTTCTTTGGAATCGGTTGGACCCTAGCTTTCTTCTAGTTAGAAGGAAATACGCCGAGTTTGTACGAAAGGGTGAACAACCTGCAAAGAACTGGTGTTAGTTCCGGGGCACATTTCTTGAGAACAATAGGCGGTATTCCGTCAGGCCCCATAGCCTTCTTGACGTTGAGGCTAAGCAGAATGTGTCTGATGGTGCGTTGCCGGAAGACAATTTCTGGCATACGGTTATCGATGGTAGCGACTTTCGGAAGTTCCTGGCCTCGTGGATCCAAGGTAGAATTGTCTGCAAACATTTTGGCGAAGGTGTTGGCTTTTTCATGAGGTGTTATAGCCAATGTATTATCATCCTTTGTGAGGGGAGGAAATGAGCTAGAAGTGAAATTTCTCCCGATTGCCTTGGCAAACGTCCAAAATGAACGGGAACCATTTGGACACTCTATGAGCTTCGATCTTATTTTCGTGTTGTATGCCTCTTTAGATTCATCTATCGTTCGATTGCATGTATTCCTAGCTTCAACATATTCAGCTCTAGTTTGAGGGCTTGGGTTTCTGCGCCAACGACGGTATGCTGCTTGCTTCAGTGCGACAACCCTAGAACAGGTTCTATTGAACCATGGTTCACCAGTGGTTCGTGATTTGGTGCTATGTGGTATGTAAGTTTCCATTCCCAGCATGATGATTTCCGAGATCTCTTCAGCACATTGCGTAGGATCTCCCGATTCAAAACACATTCTCCTCCAAGGAAACTCAGAGAAAAACATGCGAAGGCCATCCCAGTCGGCTGAATTGTAATGCCAAACAGTGCGTGGGGGTGTTGGACTGGTTCGCGGAGTGATGTAAGGACATATCGTGGAGATGAGTGTGTGGTCTGAGTTTCCTAGTGGTGCACGGACTTTCACTTCATACGGTTCCGGATTGTTAGTGAGGAACAGGTCGAGCGTATTGGCATAATGATTGCTGATGTCAGGGATCCGAGTGGGTTCGTTTATCAGTTGCTCAAGACCATAGGTGATAGCAAAAGCCTCAGCCAGACGTCCTGCGTCGTCTGTTTTGTTCGAGAATTTGAGCCAGGTGGAGTTGTGGACATTGAAATCCCCCATGATGATGATTTCAGCTGCTGCGTGATTCTGTTGGATGAAATCAAGTTTCAGAGAAAGGAATTCGAAGAGGTCACCAGGAGTTGGTTCGTTTGGTGATAGATAGAGGCAGCAGATGAACTTTGTCTGTTTGTGGTTATCGATCTATCGATCTATCGATCTATCGAGTCATTGAACGTAGAGTCCGTTACTTATACAAAAAAAGACATTACAATGTTAGAAAAATAATGATTATTTGAAAACAAAATATCTTAGGAAACTACAAGTATTGCTCAAACTGGCCCCCGCCCTGTTGAACACATAGTTCACAACTTCTAATCACACCATGAGTTGCGTTCCAGATAAAATTAGGACGTATTTCACGACAAACTTCAATGATTCTCTGCTGCAAGGTTTCTAAATTTTCTGGACGTGATAGATCAACTCGATCTTCAAGATACCCCCACAACCAAAAATCAAGTGGCGTGGGATCGGGTGATCTTGGAGGCCATCGAACTGGTCCATATATCCCTATCCATCTCTCAGCAAATGTAGCATTCAACCAATCAACATTTATTTGGGCATTATGAGCAGGGGCTCCGTCTTGTTGAAAGTAAATTCTGTTCAGATCGGCAACTGGCAACTCCTCCAAAAAGTGTTCGATATTTTGATGCAATAATTGGTGATATCTCTGTTGATTCAGTGCGCCATCTATGAAAAATGGACCAATCCATCTATCGCACCAAATACCGCATCACCACACATTCACACTGAATCTATTTTGAAAATTCGTTGGAACGATAATTCTTGGATTTTCTTGGCTCCAATAGCGGTGGTTGTTTCTATTGAAAATGCTATTATCAGTGAATGTATACTCGACGGTCCAAATAATTTTTCTATTCTACCAGTGCTTATACTTTTTGGGGCACGTATGGTATGAATTTGTGCTTCTTGAGTATTGCTTGCACGGATTGTTGCGAAACACCAATGTTGTTAGCAATTTCTCGAGTAGAAGTCCTTGGGTTTTCTTCTACACTGAGAAGAACTTCAAATTCGACATCCTCATCAAACTGACGTTCCTTTCGTTTAGGTTTCTAAAGTGCTCCGTGGTTTCTCAAATTTTGTTCTAGCCTAGCAAATTTACGATCTGGAACTTCTCTGTCAGGAAATCGGTCAACGTATAATCGCAATGCTTGACCACTATTTCTACCGCATTCAAAGTACGTTTGTATCATGTCGGTCAGTTGATTATTATTCATATTTCGTTTTATTTTGAAGATTGAATATCTTGAGCTGTTTGAAAATATGGAACAAATGTCACACTGACAGCTCATGGCCATAGTTGATTCTGAAATATCTACTGCCACTTCTTTGACTCGATAGACAATGTAATGAAAAGACCCATTTCTTGTCGGCGGAGAATTAATTTTTGTCAACTAATTTCGTGCGAAAATCAACTTGTTATACATAATTGTATTCAGAAAAAAGATCTCTATCAGAAAAAAAATTGAAAAATATGTTTCCATTCGAAAAAAAAAGTTGACAATCGCCGTCGCTAGAGTTGAAATTGAAAAAAAAATTGTTAGTGCCACCTTGTAGTATCTGATATATCATTTCATTTGCTTTTTTGTTTTTCAAAATCGGATATTAAATAGCGGCGCTATATCTTGTGGCGTTTCTTGTCAGTCAGCCTGTATATATAAATATATACTTATATACAGGGTGTCACATAGGTAGGTTGAAATATTCATGTGACGTATTCCTGAGACAATTTGAGAAGAGAAGTCTCCATACACTTATTTCCGGGAATGCTTTGTTTCGGAGATACAGGGTGTTGAAATTCATTTTTTTGTTCGCTTTTTAGACATGACTTTTGCAAAAAATAAGTTATTCGCACGAAATTTGGTACCTGGGGTCATTCTGACGTGGAAAATCATAATTTCGTATCAATTTTCATGTAGCATCTACAGGGCGCTGCGTACGCTGTCATTATTCATTTCAAATTGCCCTAACATTTTTGACAGTGAACTTTTGGTACTTTTCATGAATTAACCTCATTCTCACACCTTCCCCAAGTAAAAAGGTACACTTCCTCAAAAACGCTGGAGGTGATCGTTTTCGAGATATTTACAATTCTCTATATCAAAAACTGAGTATGTGGTAGGTCTCGTCAGAATAAACTACCTTCCTATGAAATGATCATCGAGAAATTATTTGTTTTCGAGATACAGATGGTTGAGATTTTCCAAAACATAGTTGGTTTTCGTCATAAGTTATTTGCAACTGCTTTCATTTTCATCAAACTTTATACTCAGTATACCCGGATAGACTTCTTCTGAACTGAGCATTATCAAACTTTATCAATTCAAATGAAAGAAAATTGTCAGGTTCAATTATTCAATTAGAAAGTGCTGAATTTTGGAGATTGTAAAGAAGTAAAACAATTCAGAAAAATACTATGTTATCTATTAGGTAATTGAAAATAAAAGAATTGAACGAGACAACTATTACAACAAAAGTTCGAAGTGACGACCCCCAACAGTGATACAATCTCCTGCTCTCCTTATCAGGAGGAGAATGTGTTTTGAATCGGGAGATCCTTAGCACCAAACACGAACCACTGGTGAACCATGGTTCAATAGAACCTGTTCTAGGGTCGTCGCTCTGAAGCAAGCAGCATACCGTCGTTGACGCAGAAACCCATGCCCGCAAACTAGAGTTGAATATGTTGAAGCTAGGAATACATGCAATCGAACGATAGATGAGTCTAAACAGGCATACAACACGAAGATAATATCAAATCTCATAGAGTGTCCAAATGGTTCCCGTTCATTTTGGACCTTTGCCAAGACAATCGGGAGAAATTTCACTTCTAGCTCACTTCCTTCGCTCACAAAGGATGATACATACATTGGCTATAACAACCCATGCTTAGCCTCAACGTCAAGAAGGCTATGGGGCCTGACGGAATACCGCCTATTGTTCTCAAGAAATGTGGCCCAGAACTAACACCACTTCTTTGCAGGTTATTCACCCTTTCGTACAAACTCGGCGTATTTCCTTCTAAATGGAAGAAAGCTAGGGTCCAACCGATTCCAAAGAAGGGCAAGAAAACCCTCCCTAACAACTATAGACTGATTGCACTACTATCTGTGATCTCTAACTACACTGTCACTGTCTACACTATCAAGCTCGAGAACTGTCGAACATCGCTTTACCAAGCATCATTCATCAATAGAACGGCAAAGTTGTGAATTCTTTGCCTAGTGAAGACTTTCCCGATGCTAACGACCTCCAAACCTTCAAGAAAAATTCCAACACCTTCCTTCTCTCCTGGAATTCCACCGCTGGCTAACACGATGTTCCTCAAACATTATAGGTTCTCCTCTCGTGTTGTCCACAGATGAAGGAAAAAAAAGATTTCCGCACCTGTTGAAAATTCCTTGCTTTCAGACTAAAATGAGCAAGGGCTCCATCGTGCATAAACCAAGACTGGTATCGGAGACCAATGGGAACATCTTCCATGAGCTGGGGAAGCTCGTGTTCCAAAAAATCTTGATAAGCATCTCCGTTCGAACGCAAGAGGAGAAAATATGTCCCAATTAAATAGTCCCCAATTATGCCTACCCATACATTAATAGAGAATCTGTCTTGGAAATGAGTTTGCGTTATCGCAAATGGATTATCTTCCGCCCAGATGTGGAAGTTCATGATACCATTTCTTGAAACATGAGCCTCATCTATGAAAAGGATTTTCGATGAAATTTGGAGATGTTCTTCGACTTTTCTTTGAAGCCATCTCCGAACAACAAACCCACTAGAAGGACCACAAAACAAATATTCTGAAGCTAACATGAATTCCCAGAATTATCATAATATTAGTTCCCAATCTTCGCCAGTGTTGTCATATCCAATCATCAAAAAGTGATTAATAGTCCATAATATTTAAAGTCCTTTATGAATTCATGTAGTTCAATGCACAAATATAATAATAACGACGATTATAGATCAGTTCTGATTGATAGAAGATTGCTACATTATTCTGAGACTTAGCAATTTTACTTTCTTGGGGGCTTGAGGACCAGCATGGGTATCATGAATACTTTTTGCTCAACATTGCAACACCGCAATTTGATATTGACAGTCAACGGCGATTATTGCTTTGTTTGGTATCTGTCATTGTTTACGTTTTGATTTATCGATATTATTCAACTTGTGTTCAGTTTTGTGTACTCAGAATTCCTCAGAAACTCAGTTTATTTCCTGTTTTGGTGATTTGTTATAATGGTGAGGCGTTGTGAGGTGTGTTAAAGACAATTTGAACCGGCGATCAAAACACGTCATTTCATAGGTGAGTTACCATTGTCGTATCATTCGAGATTTTGAAGCATTTTCCCAAATGGAATGGATAAAAATGAATTTAAATTGAATTGATTAGATTATATTGATTATACCCATACCCAGCTGCGACAGTGTCTTGTGGTAAAATATGTAGCACTGATAAATGCTTCCTTATTTGTAGTCAAAATATGCGAAGCTGCTGAAAAATCACTGAGAATAATGATGAATTCAATTAATATTTTCGATAAAAAATATAAGGATATTTCTATACTTCTTCTACACACAACAATGAGAAATTTACCGTTGACTGTTTTTGGAACTAGTCAAACTAATTTGGAGAACAATTTCACTTTGTAAGACTCGAACTAGTCAAACTAATTTGGAGAACAATTTCACTGTAAGACTCCATCACGAGGTAAATAAATTGAAAGATTCAACGGAAGTTAGAGTAAGAAGTATGTTAACAAAAACAATCCTATTCAAAAATCAATAAATCATTTGTGTGATTATCCATGGTTGTTTTTCATTTCAGTCCTGTTTTAAATAAGAAACACTGCTATTTGCTACATCTTCACATGATTCATGATTTTATTGTTGATATAACATTTCGTCATAATACTTGTCAAGACATATTCATTATCGATTTTCATCTATCTACATGAGATCAATTTTTTGCGTCAAAATATATTATTCTGCTCAAGATGAAACCTCCTTCATTTTTGATGATATCGTGAAATGATATAAAAAAGTTTCATCTTCAGATTTGAAAATTACATTCAAATATGCAATCATATCTATTTGCCTTGAAAACGAGTTTTTCACTTTTTTGAAAATTATTTCCACTAGTAGGTACTGAACTTTGAAATCGTAAATATACTTACATGCACTGTCACTGATCGCCAAAGATATAAATGTTCATTATTGAAATTGAACGTTATTTATTGTAAAGTATAAGCAGACAACTGTATACTGAATAGTTAGTATATTGTTTCATATGGCGTTGAGAATTGAACTTTTCCTGTGACGTGGTCATAATAAGTTTATTGATTACAAGCAAGTTACAGAAATCACCATAGGATTGTATGTATTCGAATTTTTCGTAACAATGTGAAGGAAGTATAAAGATGTTCATTTTCCCACCAAGAAATGCTGAAAAGTACCACTGAAATTGTTACGGATTTTCAATTCGGTTTCATCATGAATTAATGATAAATTCGACCCCCTCTGACAACACGGCACTGGTGCTGGGAGAATCAGCTCCTGCTATCCTTGTTTAGACAAAGATAGATACTATAGATGTTGCTTCCAAACAAACTGTATTGCCAGGGCTGTGGATTACTTATCTAGTCTGTTCAATGATCGAAGGAAGCCATTGAGCAAATTCGATACCTGGTTGAAAATCACGTAGCGTGCCTGGAATCGCTGAATATGATAAGGATATAATTGCTGTTCCTCCAAAATTCTGTAAGTTGTGCTCAGTCTATGACTGACTGCCTTCTGCCTCGTGTAGAATTGGATCACATAGAAACAAAAAGATGAATTCTGCAAATGAACGGCACAGAACAATTGAATATTATTGTGAGTATTGAAAATTTCCCAAGACTTTTTCTCATTCAACTGATTTTGCATCTCGCACCGTTTCCATGGTAACCATGCTGCGCATCCTCATCTTGGACCTTCGCCATATGTGGTGAAATAGCACTGAAAGCCCAACGGAAAACGTGAGCACTCTCGAAAGAAAACCTTACGAAAACCTTAAAACCGCATGATTGGTACGGGTACTCTCAAGCCTATATGAAGTCTGGAGTGCCAATGGTTTGCCAAGAACTTCAAAATCATCTTGACGATTGCTACTTTCGGTTGACGAAAATTCTGGTTTCAATTAGTGTAACCTATCCTTGATGATTTCGCAATCTTGATTGGGAAATGTTATCGACTAATCAAATATAGTCAGTCAGTCGGAAATGGTTAGGTACCTTGTAGACGGCAGCTTTTCGCCAGAGAACAGATGAGTGAATTCGTGGTGTGTAAATTTCAAGTTCGTGAACCCCACTCGATTCATCAATTATTATTATCATCCTTGAATTGAGGAAAGTGTTCTTGAATACGCCGTAGACAGATAGAAGGAACAAAACCAATCCTCAACCAACCACAGTACTCTCTGCGGTAAACTAATAAAACAAAATGGCTTCTCTACTGATACGCTGGGCTTGATTCTGCTGTCTCTTCTCAGTAGATTCTATTACCTCGTGTTCAGAGACACTTTGGAATAGGAGCACGCGAATGAACATCTGGAACATCTCGAACCACTAACATCGCTATCAGATGTACCTTCTGCTAAGGGCATTACGAAAAAAAGAATGCTGGTTGGCCGTGCTACAGAGCTCTCCAGGTAGCAACATCAAAACTCCAAATGATATTAGCAAAATAAGTACGCTACCTGCAGAGAATATTGAGATAAATAGATATATAGATAAAGAGATCTCATGTACCATTCGACAAAATCATGAGAAAGTCTCACTGCATTGAAACATGCATCTGTTTAAATCAATGGCAGCCGGAAAGATCCATTTGGCAGGAATCAGACGATGCCCCCTTCCTTTTCTCAAATTCTCGTGAGATTATCATTAATTAGCGCCGAATATGAAATCTCATCATTCCATTTGTTGAGAGGATGTTCATGTGCAACTTGACAGATTATTGATTATTACCAATTGCTGAATTAACTTCCTGAATACCAATGATTAGATGAACCATGACCACTAACTATGCACAATTTGAGATGATGAATACCAGAAAAAGAAGTTACGTCGGGACTAGGGTACCTTGATGCAAATTCGACGAATTTGTCATCTCATAAGGGTATGTTATAGCTCTTCTCTTTCCTAATGATCTTGTGACTTTAGTTTTGTGTACTGGCGTACCTGAAATTACTGTCACATAACATCCATAGGCGCCACAAAATTTTAATCAGCACCCAATACGATATTTTCAATTGTGTTTTGACAAAATTGAACATCACTTCGATGCCCTTATAGCTGTTCCTCAACCATTCAGAAGATGTAGAGGTTGAACCTAAAATTGTGTAGTCGTATCATAAACTGATTGAATATTTCATGTTTTTAGTCGAATTCATTTAAATTTCCTTCTTGTGATTCGTTGTCCAATCAATGACTTCAACATCACAATAATGAATAGATATTTTTGAAGATACTTCATACCGGTACCAGTATTCATAAAATGGTTCACAGTGTCGAGTTTTACCAAGAGTGCCTTTTTGGTGAGAAATTGAATTTGAATCAGAAAATCTAACCTCCAAAAAGTTATGTTCAAAATTACTCGGAACGATCCGTGTAACTAGCGCCCTCTAAATCCATGCGATATGTCAGCTTTCAAAACATTATCATTACATATTCTATCACAATGTTGCTAGAGGTGTTATCATAAAAATGATTTTTTTTCAATGGCCTCTGCATCTCGAAAACGGATACCGTTAAGGAATTTTCTTACTGAGCAAACATCCTGTATATCGAAGGGAACCAGGAAAGAACAGAAAAAGTGCAAACGCGAGCTTCGTTATGGTTACAGAATCTTATTAGAGATCGTAGTTTATGGTAGCTGTGAAAACTACCGAATAAATCCTGACGAGAATTACTTCACTGAAGAATTTTCCTTATTCTTATTATCAGTTGGAGAAATTCATAGGCAATAGTAAATCGGATTCAGAATTATAGTGATACTTCCATCCATACAATATATATTGTTATCGCATGAGAACCATAGGAAATCCACTTTAACTATACAATTTCAATTCAATACAGGGTGTCCAACGAAAATTCATCGCCTCGATTTCCTGGCTTTGAAATGAGAATGTGCAAAATCACTGGGACCCGTCGATTTTTGATTCGAGAAGGAACAGATTTCCTGCTTCCTTCATCTCCGTAACTTCAACCCCCTAACGGGGCGTGAACACAACTCCTTGATTTTGATTTGGGATGTGGAGTGTTGCATTACATCATTTTGAAGATCTTATCGAATACTATCTAACCTTGGAATTTCGCGTCTTAATTTTTATCGAAAACAAAATGGCAACTGAAATAGTGGAAGACTATTACCTTTTGTCATTAGTTCATTGAATGATGGAAATGGGCACCATTCACTACCATGCACCAAAATGAGTTTTGCTCGAAACATTCACGTTCATTACTCAACATTTTTGGTGTGATTTGACGATATTCATTGATGATCCGAATTCGCAAATCATCCAGGGACTCAGGCTGGGTAACGTGAATCTTAGATTTTAGGTGACCCCATAGAAAAAAACTCTAGTGGAGCCAGATCAGAAGATCTGGATGGCTACTCAATATTTCCACTCTTTTCAATCCAGGCCTGAGGAAAATTTTGATCTAAGTAATGACGCACGGGTTGAACGGAATGAGGTGGTGTGCCATCTTCTCGGAAAATGATCGTTTCATAGTCTCTATTCTTCAATACTAGCACCAAGGGCTGGATAAATAGCGTTTTCTCATAGTTCTAGCGAGTATGAATGTGATTACCATAAGTACCCGCCCAAACATTCAAGTTTTGGGAACGCTTCACGAAATAATGTTGGCTTTTCATCTGACCAATACCTACACTTATGTTTGTTCACAATGCCGTTAGGTAGAATGAACAGTCATCCAAAAAACAGATGTTGAACATGTAGTTTGGAATATTGGTGATAATTTCACTGTAATGAACCTTTACAATTTCTAGGCTTTATTTCACAAAACTTTGACAGGATCATGAATATAAAACTGACTGACAAGAACTGTCGAATAGCGACAAACAATAACAAAACGAAGTATTTCACAGGATGATAATTATCACATTCTCCCCCATTCAGTTTTCTGGAGATGCATCAAAATACTGAGGAGGTTGACGAAAACGTGTGGATCGACGAGGCTCAGGTTGTGTCGACGAATTGATATCTTCTTCTGACGTTGAATAAGGGTTTAGACGTTCTTCAGATATCAAGTCAAGATTACCTCTCGGAGCTAAATGTTTCAACGATATGGTGGATTCTCTTCCATTTTCATGACGAATCAAAGCATATTTAGGATTAACCTCAATAACTTCCACTTCTTCGACCAATGGATCATACTTGCTCAGGCGGACATGTTTCTTCAAGAAAACTCTCTCAGAAGGTGACAACCATGATGGTATAGAAGTTCCATTTGTGGATCGACGAGGATGATAGAACATTCGTTCATGTGGACTACAATTTATAGATGTGCAAAGTAGAGAGCGTATTGAATGCAACGCGTCTGGCAGAACTGTTTCCCATTGAGACGTTTTCAAATGTCTGCTTCTGAGTGCTAAGTTCACAGACTTCCAGATTATACCATTGTACCTCTCCACCAGTCCATTACCTTGAGGGTTATAAGGAGTTGTTCTACTTGAAGCTATGCCTCTTGAATTTAGAAAAGTGACTAATTCTCGAGAAATGAATGATGATCCTCTATCTGCATGCAAATATGATGGCATTCCAAAAATGGAAAATAATTGATTCAGACAGCTTATCACCGTAGAAGTATCGGTGTAAGGACAGGGAAACGCAAATGGAAAACAAGAATATTCATCCACAATGGTCAAAATATATCGATTATGTGATACGGAAGGTATTGGACCTTTGAAATCGATATTTAAGCGTTCAAAGGGAGATGTAGCTTTTATCAGATGATTTGCAGAATTTTTGAGAAATTAGGGTTTGATTTCGGCACAAATAGGACGGGCAGAACTCATGTGTTTCACATCTTCAAGGGAATATGGAAGATTTCGTGTCCGAACAAAATGATACATTCTTGTGACTCCTGGATGACACAGGGATTCATGTAATTCGAACAATGTCCTGTCACTGGTAGCACTACAAATTCTTGAGAATGTATCTGCAACAACATTGTCGATCCCAGGACGATGAATGATATCATAGCTATAGCAGGATAATTCAAGTCTCCATCTCATGATTTTATCGTTCTTGATCTGCTTTGCATGTTTTACATCGAACATAAATGATACAGATTGTTGGTCTGTTATAAGTTTGAAATGCCGCCCGATTAAATAATGTCGCCACTTTCTAAGAGCTCCAACAATCGCTTGTGCTTCTTTTTCAATTGCGGAATATCTGCGTTCTGAATCTGATAACGTTTTTGAATAAAATGCAACAGGTCTATCAGCTCGGCTAAGAGTTGCAGCAATAGCGAAATCAGAAGCATCTGTCTCAACTGTTAATGGTTCGTTATCGGTTATTGTATGCAGAAGAGAGTTGGCTATATCAGTTTTTGAATTTTCGAAATCAGCAACAACATTAGGTTGCAAGGGGAAAGATTTCGAGCTGACCAAACCTCGAATTTTCTCAGAGAACCTGGGAATCCACTTCGAATAATGAGCAAACATTCCCAGTACTCGCCGTAGTGATGCAGTATTGTTGGGCGGTGGCAATTCAAGCAACGGTTTTAATCTCTCAGGATCAGGCTTCAACTTTTGATTTTGAATAGTGTATCCAAGCAGATTTATTGATTTTTTAGAGAATTGACATTTGTTTTCATTGAGCGTGAACCTATATTTGTTTACTATTGATAAAAATTTTTGAAGATTTTCATCGTGTATTTCTTGGTTCTCACCACATACGGTAATGTCATCCAGATAAGTATACACACCTTTCAATTCTTCTTTCTCAATTATACCATCCAGTGTTCTTTGAAAACAAGAGACTCCATTGGTGACACCAAAAGGAATGCGTCGGAATTGATACAAATGACCTCCTGCTTCAAATGCTGTATACAGTTTTTCGTTATCTCGTATCGGTATTTGATGATAAGCACATTTCAAGTCAATTGTACTGAAGATTCCATATTTGGCAACTTTGGAGACCAAATTTTCCATATCAGGCAAGGGATAAGCGTCCAACAATGTGAATTTATTTATGGTTTGGGAATAATCTATAACCATTCGTCGTTTATGATGTTCAGTTTTCGTTACTAATACTTGAGCGCGCCAAGGAGAATCACTTTCTTCTATGATATTTGCTTCTAATAGTTTTTTTACTTCCAGTCGAATGAATTGTTCATCTTGTTCTGAATTACGACGTGACTTTGTTACTATTGGTTTACAGTCAGAAGATAAGTTACCAAATAGTTGTGGAGGATTGACGTTTGCTTCCGTAAGACAACATAT
This sequence comes from Gastrophysa polygoni, assembly GCA_963576655.1. Taxonomy (NCBI): domain Eukaryota; kingdom Metazoa; phylum Arthropoda; class Insecta; order Coleoptera; family Chrysomelidae; genus Gastrophysa; species Gastrophysa polygoni. The sequence continues at coordinate 30,290,184 of OY755084.1, read as the reverse complement.
AGACAGAGGAGGCTTGGAACCACCAAAATGCACTTCCACTCGGCTATGTTGTTTCATAATATAATGACCGATGATTGTATCAGTGCACAAATTTGGAAGGACCGCAATTTTCAAGTTCTCGTATCTATGTCCAAGAAATTCGAAGTTTATGACACAGTAGCCTTTGAGATTGGACGAAAGAGTAATAGAGGCCATTGAAACTCGACCACTGCTAGGAAAAATCTTGAAATTATTATCTCTTGCAAAATCATAGTTCAGGAAACTATCAGAACTTCCAGTATCGACAAGACAATTCGCATTTTTATTGTTTATCTTAGCTTCTATCAGAATTTTATGCAAACAATATGGAAACGTTGGATTTGTCGATGCAATAAGAGATATTGATGACAACGTTGCTTTTGATCTGGCGTTCTTACATCTCATGCATACTTTAGCAAAATGCCCAAGTTTCTTACAGTAGCTACATACTTCGTCTCGAGCAGGACATACAGCACGTGAATGTTTAGTACCTCCACAAAAATAACATTTTTGAACAGCGGATGAGACAGTCATAAGTTCAGATTGAATTTGGGTGGTATTGTCTTTGGCAGATGTAGCATTCAAAACGCTATGGCTAGAAGTAAATGCTTCAGAGTGCTTTCGTGCATCTTCTAGCGAACGCGATCGAGAAATAGCATTATCTAGATTCAAAGTATTGCTTTCAAGCAACCTTTGGCGAATCTCGCTTGATAATTCTCGAATACAGTCATTTTTATTTTGTTCCATGCTGACCCTTTTAAAGTTGCAGTCTTTGCTTAGAAGTTTCAATTGTTGTACATACTGATCAATAGTTTCGTTGACTTGTTGTCTTCTAGTTGCTAATAGATGTCTTGCAAACACTTCATTTGATTGCTTGATGAAGACGCCATCCATTGTTTCGATAGCTTTTCTGTATTTAGTGAGCAGTTTCAATTTATCATCCTCTTTGAGTTTCTTTCCATCTTGAGCTTCGATGGTGTTCAGAAAATTGTCAAATGTTTTGAGCCAGTAAATCCACAGTTTAGTAGCGTTAGTAGAATTCGGATCAGCGTCAAATTTCTCAGGCCGTAGATATTTATCCATTCTCCAAATATTTGTGAAATAAATTGTAATGAACCTTTACAATTTCTAGGCTTTATTTCACAAAACTTTGACAGGATCATGAATATAAAACTGACTGACAAGAACTGTCGAATAGCGACAAACAATAACAAAACGAAGTATTTTACAGGATGATAATTATCACATTCACTGACCAATTCAAAGTATTGAAGTCGCGATCGAAATCATCCTCAGTTCAGTTCAGTTCCTAAACCAACCGTATTTTGAAGGATGGAACTAATGTCGTTTGAGGATTCTCATGATTGTTGTGCGTGAAACACCAGATACATCGAACAATTTCCTAGTTCTGATGGTCAGATCGTCACTTTCACACACCCTCTTTTTGTTTCCCACTGAACCGTAAGAAGCGGCTACATTTTCTTCAGAATGTCGTTATTTCCGAAAAATAATTCTATCATTTCCACCCTTCCTTCTACGGAATGAATCATTTCGATTCTACTACAAATTTGCAATTGGTTTGACAAAGCTTGAACGTTCGCAAGAATTCACGCTAGACTGAGGTAGAAAAACATGGCCCCTCTACTTTTTTGGACAGAAATCAATAAATATATGAATACTCTGTAAGTGCGTCTGATAAGATTGATATCCTCGAGGTAAATTTCACCTTTGCTACCTATACATCAGCGTTCTTTACTGCGTACAAGTGAATGGTGCCCATTTCCAGCATCACGAAAGTAAGTAGTCTTCCACTATTTCAGTTGTCAGACTGTCACTATTTCAGTTGTACTACTTGATGAGATATTCAAAATAAAAACGCAACACTCCTCATCTCGAACCAAAATCAAGGGGTTGTGATCACTACCGTTAGGGGTTGAAGTTACGGAGATGAATAAAGCGGAACATTTGTTATCCCTCGAATCAGAGATCTACGGGTCCGAGCGAATTCCAACATTTTCATCTCAAAGCCGGAATATCAAAGTGTTGAGTTTTCGTTGGACCACCCTGTATAGGTTTTCTCATATCGAGATTTTTTTCCGGAGAAACCAAATTATACTATCGAAAGATTAGGAATATGTTTTCAGAATTGAAAAATATCTACTCATTCCAGGTGATTCGAAGCAAGTATTTCCTCTTGGTTCAGGAATACTTCTTTCGTGTGTAAGTTCCATTAGAATTAAAACCGCACTTATCTTCATGGGATACGACGAGCAATCATCTGGAGAGGAGGAGAGCAATCTCTTGAAGTACTTTGTTCGTCGTATGAACGATGTAGGGAATAATGGTGCATCTACTGTGTCTATTTGCCTACCTAGTTCCATCATCCAAAACGCTAACGTATAGCCAACTTGATGGCACCATTTCGTTCGTTATACCGAAAAATCACTCGTATGTTGTTGTTTTGTAGTTGTCAGAAGGATATACAAAAATGACAACAAATCCAGTATCATTGATAATTTCACAATTAGTGTTATAAAAACGTTCAGAAGTAGTAATTCAGGTTACTTCTCAATTGATAATCGATCTACATTTGTGCAGGAATCTGCAAAAATATCGCCATCTTCTGGGTAGTTTCATAACTATTATGCCATCATAGCGGAAAATGCCGTAGCGTTTTTGACGAAACAAAACACCATCAGTGAGTGAACCAGACTTCTATACATCGTTTCCGTATGCCATGAAAGAAGAAAATAATGCAAAGTAGTGTCTTATAGACGTTTTCTACTCATGAATGTTATTCTCGTGCTGTGACTTCGGGATGTCAAATCATCAGCAATAGGATTTCAAATCATGAAAATACTTCAGGAAATTTTCACGGATTTGAGGATCTCAGCTCCGATATCATCATTAGTAAGAGGCTTTGAAAAGCTATTCTGAATAATGGGAGAGGAAACGAATGAATTTGAAGATAGACTCATGTAGATTTTGATTTCGTTCATTATCCATTTCATTTGCTACTTATCACAACAAATTGCCATTGTTTCGCCATCTCTTCTCCATCTGTTATTATTCGCAGTGTCAGTTTTGGTCGTGAATGGTATATTTCGAGCTCCTATCCACTATTTCTCATGACTGTATCGTGTTGGAAGCTACTAGTTGGAATTTGAAGTATGGAGTGATTGAGTCACGATTTCTCATGAATGGTGCCCCATATTCTTTCACAAGTTCCTCTCAGATGTATTTGTTATGTAAGTATCAATTTTGGTATGTAGAATTCGTTATCGCAGGTACGATTTGATATCTTCTGCTTCTCTTTATTCTGTCAATCTCATTGATCGCTCTGTTCAACATATCAAAAAATACATGCGTTGGAAAATCTAGATTGAATGCAGCTAATGTCTCCAGCTGGTTTCTCTGAGAAATATTTGTGGCTCATCTTGATCGATATATTCATTGTGCATTGATATTTTCTAAACATATTCATCTTATAGTTCAGATTCAGATCGCTATCACGCATTCAAGGTGGATTCCCAAATCATTCATAATCATTACATCATGAAAATTTAGGATGAAAGCATACAAACTTGTGAGTGTGATGAAATTGTATTGATTTATTTTCATTCCATTATCTTCTATAAGTATAATGTATTCTCTGAAGTGTTAATAATAAATGTTCAAGAAATTCCAGAGCAGATGGAAATAAAATACCCGAGTAGGATAACTTCTTACGAATAACCCAAAGTAAATCAAAATCTCTCACTAATTGAGAGTAGATAACAAACAGTATCTCATTCAATGAAGTATGGTATTTCCAGTCGTCCTTTGCTACAAGACGATCAATTTGTTTCCTTATCCCAAGTAATGTGATCTCTCATCCTAATTATGTGTATCTCTCCTATGATTGTGATATTGTTAGTGTTCCATGATATTCAGCAGTGTTGGAGAATCGATGCCTAATTATTCTAATGATTTTGACAATGCTTGCCCCTTATCTACATAATTTGATAATTATCATAATGTGATCACCGTGAAAAGTTATTAACGATGGTAATTTCAATTACTGACATTTTTTTCTGGAATGGGATGTCGCAAATAGAAATAGATATTGAGATCCGAAGGTTGATCCTACATCGAGATGAAAGTTTAGAAATCTCTAGAATCTGAGAATTGGGGAAGACTGTTGTTACCCTCGATAGAATATTTAGTTGTTCAGTCCCTATGTATAAGATGAGGTAATGACATTTCTGTCGATGAGATCAATATAATCATGTTTTTCGATATTCATCATATTCTGAGTATGAACATATAGTTTTCCAGTGCTCAGGATTACTTTCATATTCAGTTTCGAGAATCGGATACTAAGTTCTGTGGTGGCCTGTTATTTCTGGATTCTATCATTGAGAATGAGAGAGAATAAGCTCAATATATAGAAAAGATATATCGATAAATCAAAGTCAGCTGAACATATCCTTACAGAAGATGAACAACATTTGACCGATGGGAAAGATATTGAGAACAAAGGGAAAAGAGACGACAACCAAAAACAAAAAATCAAAGAATCTACTTGCATTCTTCTGTACGGAGCTAATAATATTGCTTATTGGCATTACTTGGCATCCACTCCTTGTGTTGTAAACGGAAGCAGATTCATTTCCGAAACGTTCACTGAGTAGAAGTTTTTCCAAAGTTTTCAAAAACAAGGTGTCAGAGTCAAATAGAGAATTCCTCTTTTGGATATCTGAAGGTCGAATTTAAAGCGTAGTGACATTTCGGGCAGATCACGAATCTGTCCTTGCTACAAATATATTGAAATGATGATAAATAACTTATTTTTCAGAAACGAGGGAAGGAAATCCCGAACAGAAACTGTAATGATGAAGGACAATCTTTCCCTAATTTGGATTTCAACTATTTTTGAACGGAGCACGGGAACTTTTCTGTTCTTGAAATGTAGATGAAGAAATTTCATACAATTCCATTTTCATGAGCTTTCGATCAGATGATGATCTTGCCAATATACGGGTCTGAAGTTTCAAAAGAGAGGAATAATTGCTCATATTTGTAGACTTGTATCTATGTATTCATAAACCATTGCGGATTTCGACCCTCAATGCTAATCATATTTCAGCAAGATTCATCTCAATCCGATGAAAGTGCGAATGATTTTGTCAAGGAGCATCCTCACTCATTCTTTGGCAGAAATATCGAAGTGCAAAACTGTCACAAGACCAGACGATTGAGAAGATAAACAATTCCCGCTGAAATTGCTGGAATTTAGAATGGGAGCAGATTCGTTCCAGAAACGTTCACCACTAAGATGAGTAGGAATTTTGGTAGATCATAAATCTGTTCATACAACAAATATCTTGAAATGATTATTAGGATTCCTATTCTTATTTTGAGAGGACGGAAAATCCCTGGAATCTGTGAAGATGCTTATACCACCTCCTCAACTAACCAACATATAGGTACTTCACATACAAGCATCTCTAAATATAAGCTTGAACTCTCAGTTCCTCTTCAGCAGAGAGCTGAACTATTATTATTCAGAAGAGAGATTAGCTATTCACCGAATGGTTGGTGGTTTGTGCTACTACCCTCACCTTCATCAATAGAATAGCGAACATTTCACCGATTGCTATCACGATGTTTCTCGAATATCATAGGTATCCCTCACGTGTTGTCAAGAGATGCAAAAAAATTACAGAATAATTATTCCATTCAACATTTCCATCTGGATATGCCGATTCAAAATTATACATTTTTGCTCAAAAGAGTTGCGAACTATTTCCCTGAAAATGTTGAAGGATCATGATTCCGTTCACGAGTCTGATCGTTCTGTTCGTCTGGATGAACAACTATGAGCAATTTGTTTTTTTCAAATCCAAACATCCCAACCACTTCACCGCAAAACGAGTTGAATTATTTGAATTTCAAATATGACTTCACCTTGAGACCTCGGGATGTCCACTAGACTATCAACATCAAACACTCAAGTTTATGGTAATACACACCACTTAAATTCAGCACGAGAAAATAATCATGTCTATCTTCAGTTGAACATAACTGATATGATAAACAATATGGAATAATGACACCAATCATGAGTCGAAAACAATACTGAACATGAATACTAATGTAAAAAAAAAAAATCAATGATCATTCATAATGTTGGAACAAGTATAGTTCAACTCCGAGAGAAATGATGAGCGAGAAGCGATGAGCTTTACTCTGAGTCAAATGTATTGGATCCCATACAATCATACCTTCATAGTTTAGTGATACGATAATTTTAACACCAAAATGAACTCGTAATATATGACCATACCACTGATATGGAACAAGACAACTGAACAAATGTACAGGGTGACATTTCTTAAACTTCCCACCCTCAATATCTCCCTCTCAGTGAATAATATGAAAAATCAAAATGACAGGTCGATTTCATCCTTGGGAAAGACACTCGAAACGAATATTCTCAGCCCTTATGGTTGAGCCCCATAGGAGGGGTAGATGTCACCCTTAAAATCTTAAATGGAAAAAGGAGTCGATGGGCACATAATTCCAAAGGGCTTTCAATTTTCTTTCCAACGATTTCGAGAGAGAAAGCTTTAGGAATGTCACCCTGTATTATACCACCCAATTTTAATAGATGAATCGAGCAAAACTGTTATCAATATCTGGCTCCAAAGATTTTCAATACAAGGTTGAGATAAGGTATGGAGCCAAGTAGATATCTTTCAAACGGCAAAAACTACATCTATGAAAATTTGCAGTTGAATGCAATGGAACGAAATGCATCTAATGTACATTTTTTTGTAAATGACATACTTCTGGTTCAACCAGAGATACCATCAACTTCTTCAATTGAAATGGGACATCCTATATATTTTTACAGATTTTGAAAAGGCTTGTCATTTTGAATTCATACATACTGAGTTCAGTGTGAAGAAAATTTTAAGAACGAGGAATAATCAATCAACCTCCTTTGAGTTCTTTCCGCACAAGAGCAAAAAACTATTTAGATAGAATAATTGACGTTGTTTGTATGCATATTAATAGATGAACCAGTACCCTAATCGACGAAAATGAATTTTACAGTCACCATAACCGATCATTATTGAAATTTCAATACGATCTTTTTCGATTAATTGAACCATTGCAGATGATACCGCTATATTTTATTCAAGTCATTCCTGGGATATCCAGAAATCAATTGTGCAAGATGACTTCACGAAAATATGCTACTACCTGAATAGAAAACTATTATCAATGAATTTTCAAAAAACCCAATTTCTCGCTTTCACTTCCTACAGTAATAATTCATCGACTTTTGGGAATATTCCTATGACCATTGGCCAACACAAATTACAAATAAACTCGACAGACAAAAACAATTATCTGGGCATATACATCGACTCCCACCTAAGATGGGATGAACTTATCGAGTATGTGGTGAACAAAATATGAGGGGTCCTTCATAAATTTGTTATATGCCCTAGTCGAAACGCATTTGGTATACGGACTAATTGCATGGGGAATTGCAGCATATCTGCATCCCTCCAACATAAAAAATATACAGAGATATATGATCAAGATAATCTACAACAAACCAAAGATTCACCCAAGTGATTACCTCTATGGAGAATCACAATTTCTAGACAATTATCAGCTATTTTCGAAAATAATTCTGTTGAAACAATACAGAGACAACCAATATATGACACCTCTGCCATATAACTACTCAACCAGATCGCAAAACGATCTCAATGTCATTGTACGGTAAATGGCAAAAGTCATAGGATAGAGATTTTCCACATACTTAGGACCGAAACTCTACGATTGTTCAACCCCGAACATAAAAAACATTAATTTCCACAATCTTTTCAAATCCGAAATAACCAGTTCGATCAAAAGTGATGTGAGTAGAATAAACATGTTTCAATTTATCCATACAGAAAACCCTTACTTCTTCCTTACCTGTGTTCAACCATCAGCACCTTCAACCAAAAATATTTTTATCTATACTATTTGATTATTTTATCCATACATATTACTCATATTGTTATATTCTATCACATGTACATGTTTTTTTTTCCTTTCTCGTATAGAATATCTCGAGACATTTTGAATCTTACCCATTTTATCGTTTTATCGTTGGGTATACATATTATCGATATTATATATATGTCACATTCTATTTCATAACTATTTCACTCAAATGTTATTTGTCATTGTTCTGAAACTATTATATTTCTTCAATTTGAGACATTTTGAACTTCCATCCCTTTCAATCTTTCAATTCAAACCATCACTATTTCAACGAATGAAAGCAACAAGTATCATACTTATAACATCGTTGGAAAAGCCTAGTTAGTATTGCTAAGTTATATGGATGAAACCTACCCACAAACAAGTTTTCTTCAGTGGGGGAAGTTCTATTTATTTACCGCAATAACCTATATGTTGTACTGAAAATATTATCATTGTAATATGTGGTGAACGTAGATTATTATTATTATTATTATTATTATTATTATTATTATTATTATTATTATTATTATTATTATTATTACTATTATTATTATTATTATGAATTGTACAATTTGTAAGATGTACGTATCCCAGGTAGGTGCTCGATGGCCTAAATCGATGTCTGGTCTATTGTCTGGTTATGATCGGCTACTTCTAGAAGTACAGTCTCAAGCAGGAAACGATAGAGCAGAAATAAATAGGGTGAAGCAAGCAGATTGGAAGCAAACAAAGCAAGCAGGTCAGAGGCAGCTGAGTTCATGTAAAGCCTAGAGATATCCCAAAATTCGGCCCTTGATGTTGGGTGGCCAGAAGCAGCAACAATAGGTGAAATTGAGTAGTCAATGAACCATCCTTCGACTACAATAACTTTTCATGAAACTTCAATTATTCAAGAAAAAATTCGCAGAAATGCGACAGCACGCTTTATGTCTACCTACACAGGTTATCACAAAATGCCCGTCTTTTCCAGGCTCGCGCCAAAATATCATAGTGGATCCATTAGTTTTTGTGTTTTTGGGTTAGCAATTATATCTATATACTGAGAAAGAAGAGAAACTGTCAACTCAATTTGATTTTTATGAAAATTCAAATTTCAGGCCTATTATTATTGTGTTCATTTCTGCTAATCTATATATTTCAATTGAATTGATAGTACTGTCTGTGAGTTTTACGAGGAGGGGGCGCATTCGTTTCTCAGCTTTTTGTGACCAGAATTCCTCCGTCTGCCAAATTGTCACTTTTCAGTGTCAAAACTAATTGTACATTTTGCGAAGAAAACTGTTCTAATTGTGTTGAGAGCAGGAGCAGATTCGTTCCCGAAACGTCCACTAAGATCAGTAGAAGTTTTTATTATTATCAAATTTATTTGTATTTCCAAATTTCTCAAAAACGAGGTGTCACTGATCGATAGAGAATTTCTCTTTCAGGTATCTGAAGGTTTAATTTCGAGCGCAGTTAGATTTTGTGGCAAATCACATGATCTGTCCTTACTACAAATACATTGAAATAATTTTTAATCACTTCAGCTGAATTGTTCAGAAACGAGAAGAGAAAATCCCACAAAAAGCTGAAGGATAAATTGATAGTGTTTCAGTTCATAGTTTGCTTTCTGCTTCTATGGCATGGATTCGTAACAACAGTGGCATACAGAGATGCAATATACGCCGACTAAAGCAAATCGTTCAATAGAGTAGATCACCCTACCCTGATGAACAAACAAGCTCAAGTTGGGGTGGGCGAAAATTCATCTAAGTGGATTCAGTCGTACATAATAAATCTCAAACAAAAAGTCACAATGAACGGATTCGAATCTAGATCGTTTCCATGCCCCTCTGGAGTACCTCAAAGTAGCCACTTGGGTCCCTTACTGTTCATCATATATTACAACGATGACATCAAATGTTTTGAAAATTCAAAATTTCTGGTGTATGCAGATGACCTCGAGATATTCCACAGGATAAGGGATCAAAATGACTCCAGAGCCCACTGTTCATCCTGTGAAATCGACCAAGGCATCATTGAGAAAGAGAATCCAGGTCTGGCTTCACTTGGAATTTACAAATTATCTCATATCTGAGTAGAGCATCAAAAGTTCAAATCGATAATGTACTTTTCATTTCTGTAGAGACTCTCTCATTTATCTTATAACCACTGGAAAATATGGTTGCAGGTCCACATCTGAATGTGGTGTTGAAAAAGTAAGGTAACTTCATTTTTTAGCTTTTTTGTGGAATTTTTCCTCCTCGTTTTCGCAAAATGAAGTACAAGTTATTGAAAATTATTTTAATATATTTGTAATAAGGACAGATTTGTGATCTGCCCCAAAACGTCACTGCACTTGAAATTAAACCCCTATTTGTCAGTGACACCTTGTACTTTAGAGAATTCTGGAATACAAATATATTCAATAAGAATAAAACCTCTAAGCATCTTGGTGGACGTTTCGTGAACGAATCTGCTCCCGTTCTCAACACAATTAAAATATTTTTCCTTTTTGAGAGAAATGAGTGTGGATGGGCTTAGTTTTTCAAAGTCTCTCAAGCTGATCACCATGACATCGGCGCCAGTATCAGGAAGCCAGTTTATATAATGTATGATTCCACTAATAACTGTTGGAATCTCAAGGAGTCAAACCAATGTTTGCGTTGCTATCTGAACAAGGTGGTGTAGCTGGTGGCGGCTTTGTATCCCTTTTGTTGGCTTCACTCGACCGTTTCAAGCAAACTTTCTTTTCTTGTAGTGTCCAACATGATTACAGTACTCACATTTGTGTACATTTGCGAGGAACTGTTCTTTGGGATGTTTTTTTCTCCACAATATAAATACAATGCTAAGTTGATTCATTCCTAGCTGCGGCTATATCTTGAGTAAACATCACGAGATTTACTAAAGAAGCACCCACTTCCTTCGAATTCTCTGCTGTGCAAATATGGTCTAGAGCTATCTCGATGATGTATTGTTCAATCGAAACCTTCCGTTGCATGTTCTTGTCAATGAGCCCACAGATGAGTCGATCCCTAATCCTGATCTCCTGGAGATGGCTCATTCGAGGAAACGCAATATCATACTTTTTGCACTCTATATGGCGAGGGTCACTGCGAGTGTTGCACTTGAACTCTGCATCGTGGTCGCAAGCGTCGTCAAGCTGTTTTAGATATGCGAAATAGCGGTCAACGGATTCACCAAGTTGCTGATCCCGTCGGTGGTATGCTTGACGATCCAGTAGTGGACCGCGTAAATATGCTTCCATCAATCTGATTATGTTAGGAATAGCGGTAGATGATGTAATTTGTATTCTACAAGAGTTCCAGAGCATGGTCTATTCATTGTCCAGGGCTGACCTCAGAATCCCTTGTTGGGAGTCAATGAGGTGGCTCTGTAGCTGCAGAGATTTGCTATAGTCTTCCCGACGTTGTTTCAAATCCCTGAAGTGTGGAATAGTTAGGGTTTCCGGAGAATTGGGTTCGGACATTAGGAGTGTCGTCATGTTTGCGATTTGTGTAGTTAACGTGTTAAGTACAGCTTGTTGCTGCATCAACAGTTTCATTAGTTCCTGGGGATCCGTAGGAATTATCACAGGCGAACTGGATTGATCCTTCTTAGAAGACATGTTCCAGAAATTTGTAACTGACGATGGCAAAGAATCACTCCACTAATCAAGAATCAAAACTCCAACTGCGCCGTGAGGTGCTACCACTAGCATGAATTAAGTTGTAGGTTCGATTCCAGCGTTATGAATAAATGTATAATTCAACTGAATACAAACAACATAACAAGATTCGCACAATTTGGTGATAGATTTGCAAAAACTGATGGAGGGTCAGATGACATAATATATCATCTCAGAAATTGCTTATACCTTGCAAATAATTACGAGAATATTTTTTTTTCATCCATGTAAGAGCAATGGAATATGAGATTTTCTCAGTTTGCATTCATTTAGAAACGAGGAGAGAAAATCCCACAAGAAGCTGGAAAATGAATGTACCACCTCCTCGAAGTACTTGATTTTGAAAATCGATTTATAATTTCCAACTTTTTGATAGCCTCGTTCTGCTGCGATCAAAGGTGCTGCTGAGCCAAAAAAAACGATAGCTATATCATAGTTTGATTATTCTGTATACTTTGAATACATAAACTCAGTTTTTTCGTGAATATGAAGGCTGGCTCATGCAACGTTCATTATAATAAAATTTCGATTATATTATGATTGACAAAAGTAAATTACTAATACGGTATAGGGTATACATTTCATTAGTGCATTTCCATTACATAAGTCCACTAAAAAGTTGGCGTACTTTCAACTATCAATCATAATCACATTATATTCCTAGTGAAAATAGGTAATCCGCATGCGCGAATAGATCTTTCGATAGATAAACACGAAGGAAGTTGAATTCAAAAGTGCAAATTGTTTCAGAATGCTTTGCGGTTCACTTTTCTCAAGTTAGGTCATTTCATTTCGGAAATAAATACAAGTGATTATTCAATGACGAGAATACAAGGAAGAGGTACCTATCACAGATGAGTTTCAAATCGATATCAATGTGTTGCATGAAGAGACAGTTTTCTATGGTGCTATATATATATATATATATATATATATATATATATATATATACAATAAATATGCTTCATGAAGTTCCCTAACATAAACACTGCTCTCAAAATAGGTAGGTATGACGAAAAATTGAAAACCAAATTCATCTCTTCTTCAATCAAGGGACACCATACTAAGATTATACCAGAGAAGAATCAAATTGAAAATCAGTGAATTCAATTCAATGAATATGACTCAAAAACGAGTCGTGAGTCATTTCGGTGGCCTCCCAATCGCGCAACTTGTCAACCAAATTTATTCAACCAAATCTGTAACTCTTGTAGTTTCCAAGATATCCATGGTCTTTCTTATCAAAAACCGAAAAACCACAATCAAATAAGGACAAGCCTAAATACGGATTTCGGCATCTAATGCACCATCTTCAGTAGACCTGAGAAGTAAAGGAGATCAGCGACTCCTTAGTAGTCATCGTAATGAGAACCAAATACTAAACCAAGACCTTGGACCTATTCCTCATTTTCGATAATTCAATTTGCTGCCTTGACAATCATTGAATTGTTACGATCCGCTGAATTGGAATATATTTGAAGATACTACTCGCTGATCTCTTTCACTTTTCAGATCTACTGAAGGTAGCAACTCAGTTGCCTGACTATGTATGAATTACCATCCTACTTGTCTATTTCGTCTTCTCGGACCCGCTCGTGGTCACATGATGAACGAGATTTCCGTTGAGCGCCGACCGAAGAAATATCTATGAAAAAGAGAGGGATTGTCCACCTTTCTGCTTTCTGTTTTAAAGAGATCAATGATTTTGTTAGTGCAGTATCACCACCGACTAGGCGAATAGCTCTCATTCGAAAAGATGTAAGTTCACTATGTTCGCAGATGACACTAGAATATTGTGGCATACCGAAAATAATGATGAATTATCATTGAATACTTCTGAAACATGTATTTTGACGTTCAAGAGCACTCTTCATGATATATTTTTGGAAAACTCAAGAATGAGTACTCAAGCATCGGCTGAGTTTTCAGGACTCTCATTCAATACCCACATCACAAATCATGCAAGTAGGAGTCATCTTATTTGAATTGAATACAGCTGCAGCAAGATCAGTCTATTTTGCTCTGATTGACTCAATTTTGAGATATGGAGTCTGGTTTTGGGGGAACAGTTCTCAATTTCTATCGTCTCTGTGAGAGATGAAGAGACCTTAGCAAAGCTGAATCCAGAGAACTGGGTCAGCCCTTATTTGTAGAGCAGTAAATACTGACATCGACTCGCATCTTCATTCTAGGAAATGTTTGTATGATCCACGAAAAAATGAGTATGAACATGTATTCGATGTTGGTATACAACACAATGAATGATGACTGTATGGTTTCCCTACTAATTCCCAGATGTTCATTGATAACAAGAATCATTCATAATGCGAAAGAAATATTCGATCATTACTATTACATATTAGGTTCAGGAAGGCAGTTGAAGAGCCACTATTGAATAAGGCCTCACAACTTGCAAGGATTCCATCTCCTCTTCTTATAGTTCAACTTTTACGAGAATATGTTCGACTTGCATATTGTATTGATCATTTGTCCATATTTCACATGATGCTCTAGTCCCATTATTAGTTATAGCACATCACATTTTTTGTCAACAGAAACTTTTTGTTTTTTTCATGATCGTCGTATGAGAGAGCGCTGGTGATGGTGATACCGAGCAAGGATATTGACGGCTTCATAAGAACATTAGTACCTGACATCATCATATTGGGCATTGTGTGATCTGCCTTCCTCTGTCGAACAAACTAATTTGTTTCGTCCATTATCAATCTACTTCAAATAGCACACATTGTAGACATTCAAATTATAATCAGATGCGAGCGATTGATGTTTATTCCGTTGAGTATTGAATTGTGACAACCTAATAATTTGTAAATAATGAGCTTATCTTTATAACAATATGAAGATAAAAACTCATTAGGACTGAGTAAACTGTCTCATGTTATGAAACGAAAAGTGAATTTTAATCATTGTTTGATCCGATAATCGTCGGGCATTAAACAATGCAGTTCTCACTTCATTTGCATGGCTTATCAATATTCGATAATAGAATTCTGGATGTATTGATCATTTTTCAATCAACTCTGTGAACTGCCTTTTCTTCTGGACTCACACACCACATCTGCCTGCTAATAATGATGATAATTTCATTCATACAGTATGATAGTACAGGGGTGAATAAAGAATATGCTACGAAGCAGTTCACTGCTTGTCTGTGGACGTATTCTACAATGTCTCTCATGAGACTAAGATGTATAAATTTCAAATATAAAGTATAAGATATGAAATATATGAAATATGTGATGCACTGATATAGGGTATGACGATACAATTTT
This sequence comes from Gastrophysa polygoni, assembly GCA_963576655.1. Taxonomy (NCBI): domain Eukaryota; kingdom Metazoa; phylum Arthropoda; class Insecta; order Coleoptera; family Chrysomelidae; genus Gastrophysa; species Gastrophysa polygoni. The sequence goes on along the minus strand of OY755084.1, from coordinate 30,275,169 downwards.
ATAAAAATTTCCCGTTATGAGGGTTCTAGTTAGTTCTGAAAATGTATATGTGTGAAAAGTGTGTGCATTGTATTCATCATATTCGTATTTTTTTCCAATACATATCTTTCACTTCATGAATTATCCGCCGAGGATTCTTGAGGACATACTTTATACTGTCAAGAGACAAATTTGAACAGGGAAGAGCTGAGATTGGTGGTGGGGCTCCTGACAGGGCTCTGTCTCCTGAATAAGCAGATGGTGTTGTTACTGAAACTAGCCAACAATTTCAATACTCTTATTGATTTAGACTGGACCTCACCCCCAGCTCTTTATCGTAAATGCATTTCGGATCATATAGTGAATATAGCTCTCTAATATAAAAGTCAAAATTCAAGAAAACATATCTGAGATTTTAGTAAATCTCCTGCAATTCTGGTTTATAATTCTGGTTCATGATGCATAATCTTCATTTCTGTTATATGTTCATATGTATTCAATCGATGTATCAACTGATAAAAAAATTTTTCTTGTAATTTTGTAATGGTGTTAGATTTATCCAAGTAATTAGGCTACAAAAGCCTGTTTGGGTTGTAATGAATAGATAAATAAATAAATAAATAAATGAATAAATGGTGCCTTGAGGACGGAGAGACTTCCACTCACATCCTAACTGAATGTCCGGTGGTGGTAGCAGCAAGGAATATGCATTTTGGGGCAGTATACTGAACCCAGAGGATGTGAAATAGATTTGGTCAAGGAAAATGGCATCTTTTGTCCGCGAAATTGGCATTCTCCATAGCTGACTTACGATCCCAGACCGTCCACGTTTTTTTCACATTCACATTCATTCATGCAGAAGGCATCCTGTCATTGTATCTTCCCCAAAGCTGTTATGCATTCTGTCCATTAAGCAACGACCATGAAATATACTGGGTCAGGGACGGTACTAACGAATTATCCCGAGCAAAAAGATAATTACATGTACTTCTGCTGAACTGATTCCTTTCTCCAATATCATTCATTTCAATTCTTCGTTGAATGAATCATGTTGAGGAAGTGGAAGTTTCAAACTTCTCGAAAGGAATGAATTCATGGATATCTTCAAATAAAATGACATGGAAATTGTTGAAGGACGAATCTATGTTTTCATTCAATATGCATTGCCATATATTCACGACACATTTCACACTATGGTTCAATCAAATCTTTCCCCAACTGAAGAAGGTATAGGAATACCCATAATTCGTTCTTCCTCAAACGGAAGTCTCGTTGATATTCTATCCAAATTTCTTGTCATAGTGTTGACATAACTTGTGGTGAATCGACTGATTCCATTATCTCTGAGTTGGTGATCGAATTATTCAAATAGTAATGCATGGAGACTTCAAGACATTATGTAAATGTTGGAGGTTCGAATAGCAGAACTATTATATTGTATGACGTATATCGAATGGATTACCGAATGTTTTGAATATGAAAATGAGGAATCAATCAATTTCTCGATGTATGCTGACTATAGGAAATGAAAGTATAGGGAAGTACCATCAACCGTGATTTACACTGTATAGTGAAGCGCAATTGAAGTACGACACCTACATTTTCAAATTCTACCGGACAAATTGAATAGAGGATGTGGAATTGCATTGATTTCATAGACTACCCATTCTATTCACACATTCTTCTCACAAACGCACAAGTATGGTAATATTTGAAAAACGCACGATGGCAGTGATTGATGTATGTAATATTTCATCTGAAAATGTCACTGCTGCTATCATCGTTGGTACTCATGAGATACTTATAATGCATCTGGATTCATTTCGTATGCAAATCTCTCAACTATCTCAAATAATACCTCGAATAGATGAATTGATCAATATTACCAATTTTCGATAATATCGATAACACCGGTAATATCCATAATACCTGCTATATCGATGATATCGATAGAAACAAGGATATCCTACACATAGGGTATCCATCCGTGTGTCCCAATTCATATCTCAAAAACAGTAGGGAATGTATGTATACAAACGGTCGATAGAGTAGGATATAGGGAAACTCGAGGTCATATGGTCATGGAGGCTATGAATTCACGGTCAAGGTATGAGGACGGATCAAGAATTTACTTATATGTGGAAGATGATGGTTCCTATCATCAAGCGTAGCGACACCTCCACATCGACAGAGTTGCTGTGCAATGGGTTACTCCAATGTTTCAGTATTTGGACGATGCTTCCGGTCATATCCCCATATCTTATCTCCTTCTTCCCAACTCAATCCGTCCATGTCAGTTCAAGGAAAAACTATTTGATGAATTATTGTAACGTCTCCCCCTTCTAGGAGGGGTGTTACTAGAGTGGTGCTCAACGGGGATGTCTATATCTAGGATAGACCGGGGTTGCCTCGAGCGAATACTTGCTTTAAATGCTCCAGGTGTTCTTCGAACGTTTTGCTTAGTACAATTATATCGTCCAGGTATGCAAGAGCAAAAGGTTCCAGGTCGGGTCCGATGATGTTGTCCATCAGTCGCTGGAAAGTTGCGGGGGCGGAATGCAACCCAAACGGCATCACTCGGAATTGAAACAGGCCCCTTCCAGGCACTGTGAAGGCTGTGATGGGTTTGCTATCTTCGGTGAGCGGGATCTGCCAATAGCCTTGGCGTAAGTCCAGGCTCGAAATGTACTTAGCTTCCCTAAGTTTATCCAGGATTGCATTGATAAACGGCAGGGGGTAGGCATCTTTCTCGGCGACGTTGTTGACCTTCTGGAAGTCAATGCAGAAACGTGGTTTCCCATCCTTCTTCTTTACAATCACCACCGGCGAACTCCACGGGCTTCTGGAGAGCTCGATGATTCCTTCGGCCAACATCTTGTCGACCTCATTGTTGATGACTTCCTGCATCTTCGGATTCTGGGGTCGGTATCGTTGTTCGATCGGTTCGGAGGTATTCAGGCGGATCCTATGTTGGACCAAAGGTGTAGGTCCCTTGATCTGTTCGAAGGCAGGCAGTTCTACCTCCAGGAATCTTTCCAGAGTTAACTTATGCTCTGCTCCCAGGGCTTGGTGGTTCCAGCTGTGGTTCTGCGGGCGAACCGCAGGTTTCTCTGACAGGCTGGCCACATCAGCCTTGCTCGGGGTGTGGTGGAGCGGCCTGACTGACCGTCTTTTCCGGCGGGTTTTCGTTTTTACGGAGCCTTCTCGGGTTGTTCCTGGGATTTTACAACTGAAACAGTAAGATCTATGCCAAATTCGTGTTGGCGAAGCATATCCATACCCAACACTAGCTCTGTGGACAGGTTTGGAATGATCAACAATTCATTTGTCAAACACTTGTCACCTACTGTCATCCAAACCTTGTATCTTCCGGTGATCCTAGTGACTGATCCATCTGCCTGGGAAGTCTGGATGGCATCATGGGGGTATTTCTGGAAGCTAAACTGCTCACATTTATCCGCAACAGCGCTGCTGGCGAAGGACCTTGTGGCACCGGTGTCTACCAGGCCCAGGAACTGTTGGTCTCCAATGATAACGGGCACATACAGGCGGTTATCATCTGGTCGAGGCGGTTTTCGTTTCTCCGGGATGTTTAATTGCTGGAGCCTGACTGTCCTCGGTTCAGTCGGGCTCCGGGGTAGTTTTCCGACCTGGCACAGGTACAATCTCTGGAAAGGATGCCATCACGTCCACAACGTGAGCAGAAAATTCTGGATGCATTCCTGCAATCACTCCTTCGGTGTCCAGGTTGTCCACATTTCCAGCAGTTGTCGGTCCGGTTATATGCCCTTTGTGGCGGGGATGCAGGCGTTCGGGGTGTCTGCTGTTCCACAAGGCGATGTGTCTCACAGGTGAGGGGCTGTCGGCTGGCGGAGTAATTCTATTCCGGTTACTCTGAACCAGAGGAGTCTGATGGGAATTATCATTCTGGGCTGGTTCTGGTGATGAATTCCTGGGCACGGTTGGTGAAATCATCCTCGGGGCAGTGTCAATTCTAGCTGCTGGGTGACGGGAGTGCATCTGCCTCAGTTCCTTCCGCAGGTTCTGGTACTCTAGAATCAGGGAAATCAGGGATTGAATATCATGGTAATCAGTCCTCTTGATATACTGCCTGTAATCAGGTAGCAAGTTCCGGTACAGCCAACCTAACTCCTGTTCAGGTCTGAGGCTTCCATGCCTTCGGATGAGTGTCTGGAGATCGACTATATAGTCCATGGCTGGCTAATTTTCCCGTTGCAGGCGTCGACTGATGGCCATCTCCATGTCTTCCTGGAACCTCAGTGGGAAATAGGATCTCTTGAAAACATCCTTGAACGATGCCCATGAGTGCCAGAAGCGTGCATTGCAACGGTACCACAACAGTACTCGACCTTGCAAAAGTTCGGGTAGAGCATCCAGGAGTTGTTCGGGGTGGGCCTTCTCTGCCCTGCCAATTTCTTCCAGGCGTTCCAAGGACGTCACTGGATCGGTGCTGCCATCAAAATGCAAATTCCAGTGGTACGGTTTCAGGGGCGGTCGATATGCCGGAACATGTTCTGGAACATATGAGTTATTCACGGGGTTTGGAAACGGCATATTTTCCTGCAGCAGGGGTGCATATGTTGCGGGTTGACCTGCTAGCATAACAGGTGCGGCTGGAGTGTCCACAGGACATTCCAGGAATGGTTGTACAGGGGGTACAACATGTCCCGTCTCCGTGTGTCGGGCTCCCACTAGCTTGGGCAGTTCTTTCCTCAAGAACCACACAAGTCGACGGCGTAGTTCCATCACTGTACCATCAGCATTCAGTCCACATCGCTTCAACTCCTCCGTCAGGTCTGGTTTCTTCAAACGGTATATCCATCCAACTCTCGGATCCAAGTTGGCCAGATAATCATCTCCAAATTCTTCCCTTTCTGGATCAGGAGAATTTGTTCGGCTAGTCCTGGTAATTTCAGGGGGAGCGAGCTGAAGCTCACTGGATTCTCTGGTTGTCTGCATTTCAGTCATTTTCCTAATGTGAACTGGATTGTCTACCACACAAAGATTAACAAACAAACAGTGTATTGTTTGCAGGATGAACAAGAATAGATTCCAGGAGGAAAAGAAGTATGCAAAAGCAAAACTCACCGGATTGATTAACCTAGAAATCATCAGATTAGGTATCAAAAAAGAATCAGCTCATTCAACAGAAAATTGCGTGTACGCAACAAACGGGACTGCAATTATATTCACTCAGGGGAAATGAAAACAGTGGAATATAATTGCCTGGAATGTAAATAGATATCCACCAGAGTTTGAAACGTAATAGACCTCGTAACACACAAACAATATCTAAAAATCACAATTTTACGGGCTTCAGCAATAGCTGGAAAACAATAACGATTTCTGGTGAAATAACAGACCAATCTATTGTTACAATTAACTTAAGAAATACCTGGGAACTATCCACCACTGCAAAGTTCAAAATTGTCAGGAAAACACAAGTTCTGATTTTCTGTATACCTTCAGGACTTTCTCTGGATTTCTTCTTCAAAACGGTCCCTGCTCGGGCGCCACTTGTAACGTCTCCCCCTTCTAGGAGGGGTGTTACTAGAGTGGTGCTCAACGGGGATGTCTATATCTAGGATAGACCAGGGTTGCCTCGAGCGCCAGTTGGATTATAGTGGTGAACTCCACTTTCTCCCAACCAGGATTTGTTGGGAGGCCTAGGTAGCAACACAGTCGAAGCGACGGTATGCCAGGGGTCGAAGGCCTTCTGGACTATGAAAAGATCACAAGGGGGTGAGGGCTTTAAGTTCACCCACTTGGTTTCACCCTGGTATACGGGTTGCTGCGGGTGTTTGGTATATCACTCAGAACAAATAATCAGAACTAAAATTCACACTTAAACAGGTTTATTCACTGGAAACAATAAACAGATCGAATTTATCTCTCACAATGATTATTATGATAACCAAGAAAATACGACCACGAGGAAATTCGGATGACAGAATATGTCGACAGGTGTCAGTCACAAGATAGCAAAATTCCACAGATCAAATAATCTCAGGGTAGCTTATCCTAACCACATATATCTACGGGTGCAGTTCCCTATCAACTGGCCGCTGTCAAACGTCACGACAAATGTCACAACAACTGGATTTATACTGGAAAATTATTTGATCTATAAAGCTGATCTGCAGTTTGATGAGAAAATGCAGTGAAATCAAAATACAGTTAACTCACACTTGACTGGTAATATACTTCACGAGTGAATCGTCGGCAGAAAAAGCTCTGGCTCACTTTTTCAACTTTGTGTAACACAAAAACGGGATGTAAATACAGGAAAAACTTCGAGCACCTTGATCACTTTTTATAACGGTTATACGAACTGAATCAAACGGTAAGAATCGGACTGAATCAGAATAATCACTGCCAAAAAGTATATCTAACTATCTATCCATATATCTGAATCTATCTATCTCTCTATCTATCTGTATCGGTCTAGCTAACTATCTGTGGATCCTCGGGCCTCTGGATTTTGCTACTTATACTCTTTTCAGGTTTGGCAAAAAACAGAGCGAGGTCGGGATTCTGATTGGTCGGGCTGGTCTGGCCTCGAGCTGACCATGATTTGTTTTCTCAAGGAAAAAGTGAACACTACTTGACCTTGGGTCTGGAAACTTGCGGTGGAAATCATTTTTCCTCAAAACCGGTAGTATCAAAGTGCTTGGCATTCCATGTTTGTGCTACTGAGCGACTTTGATTGCAAAATTACGAAGGATAACAAAGTTATGACCTAAACAATATCACATGACCCTGAAATGTCTTTCCAGGTATGAAAACCATTCTAACTCTTTCCAAAATCATGAATACACTCTCCATAGGCAATAAGAAGTCTTAGTCTCTGGGTTGATCAGGATTTCCGGATGCAAAAATCATCATGAATAAAGCAAGTAAACGGATAGCATACTGGACTTCTTATTTCCCAGGGCTCTGGACGGTCATTATGCAATCAAATCCTACGAATACTAATATCAAGAGTCTGAAACTGATATGTATGAAATCATTAGCCTGGTAGTGCTTTCAAAACGGAGGCAGGGGTGTCATGAAGTTGATTACCCTCAGCAGGGTGCAACGGGGCTAAACAAGGTTAGTCTGGGGTAGGGCTCTCTGGGGGGCTCTAAATACTAGCCAAAGGTGATCCTTGATTCATGAATTCATCAATCAGGTATACAGGGTGACTCTAAAATGGCCTTAACCTCATTTCTCGTATGAGGCTCGTACACCGAAGCCTAGTAATGAAGCTGGTGAGAAGACACTTCATTACATTATCCTAGAATGAAACACTCCGGAAGTAGAATTCCTCTCCATTCGGATTTCCGGGCGAGAGGTGCTCGAGGGGGTTCACCATCCAAACATATGAATTCGAAAATAGACCTCTGTAACATCCGAGGTCTGAACAAAAACATAAACGATGTTCATTACCATCTTCAGGCTGAGAAACCAGATATACTGGCATCAACTGAGACGCAGGTCAACTCATCAACTAACAAGATCTATATGCTCTGCCATGGATATGAGCTCCATACCCGTTTCAGATTCAGAGGAGGTATATGTCTCTCTTCCAGAAATGATCTCTCATGCAATCGTGAGGAAGAACTGGAATCAAGAGAATTCGATGTAATGTGGCTCAAGATTGATAACCACAAACAAAGTTCCTCTGCTGCCTTTATCTATCACCAAACGAATCAATTCCTGGTGACCTCTTCAAATTCCTTTCTCTGAAACTCGATTGCATCCAACAGAATCATCCAGCAGCTGGAATCATCATCATGGGGGATTTCAATGTCCACAACTTCACCTGGCTCAAATTCTCGAACAAAACGGATGACTCAGGACGTCTGGCTGAGTCTTTCGCTATCACCTATGATCTTGAACAACTGATAAATGAACCCACGCGAATCCCTGATACCAGCAATCATTATGCCAATGAGTTCGACCTATTCCTCACTCATAATCCGAAACCGTATGAAGTGGAAGTCCGTGCACCACTAGGAAACTCAGACCACACACTAATTTCCACGATATGTCCTTGCATCACACTGCGAACCAGTCCAACACCCCCACGCACTGTTTGGCTTTACAATTCAGCCGACTGGGATGGCCTTCGCATGTTTTTTTCTGAGTTGAAGGAGAATGTGTTTTGAATCGGGAGATCCTACGCGATGTGCTGAAGAGATTTCGGAAATCATCATGGTGGGAATGGAAACTTAGCACCAAATCACGAACCACTGGTGGACCATGGTTCAATAGAACCAGTACCAGGGTCGTTACTCTGAAGCAAGCAGCATGCCGTCGTTGACGCAGAAACCCATGCCCGCAAACTAGAGCAAAATATGTCGAAGCTAGGAATACATGCACATGGACCTTTGTCAAGGCAATCGGGAGAAACTCCACTTCTAGCTCATTCCCTTCCCTCACGAAGGATGATAATACATTGGCTACAACACCTCAAGAAAAAGCCAACACCTTCGATATCTAGAGATCTCAAGGATCGTGAACGACCGGCAATATGGCTTTCGTATGACTCACGTTTCCATCGATTTTTCTGGTATACCTCCACATCAAGGATACAAATATAAGAATACATAAATAGAAGAAACTTCAGGCCGGTATCCAGGAAATTAAGTTGATAGTGGCTCACCAAAGACACATCGGATTTTCAATTCAATGGTTCTATTATTCATAAAAAGAAATTGACAATGACGAAGTGAAGTTCATTGATAGACATTTCTACATCGAAAATATGTAAATGTAATTTGTAAAAAAAATGTACTAACTCGTGATAGGTACCGGCATATTTATATGTAATGCAGTCTGAATTTGTATTTTTTATCATCCCTCCATTCGTGACGCATGCAAGAACATTGCTGAGTATTTTTCGTGCAACCCTACGAAGGTATTTTTCTCAAGGAATGAAGAAGAAATTATTGAATATTGATTTATTCAATTCGAATGCAAAACTTATAATCGAAAAGTGTCGGCGGTGAGCACGCCACTGGCTATGAGAAGGCTATCAAAGACACACTGTCGCCAAATAGCCGCCGCCGTGCATTTGTATCTCTCGCACTCGCACTTTCAGAGCGTTTTATCAATGAAACATTTGGTCTCGTGTGTTTCAATGTCTTTTGAAACCAAATTACAAACTGTTCTGATGACAATTATCTCGTTAACGAAACCTCATATCAAAATTTTACAATACAAGAGTGCCTCATTTTTTCTGAATTGAAGTGTATGCCAAAATTGGGCGGGGAGAGTGAAATGACCCTCCGTCGTATCTACGCCATTGTACAAAAGTTACTCACGTCAAGTAACGAGTATCAATTCCTCAAGTATTTGTACCAAATCCTGAGAGTTATGGAAAGAAGAAAGTTTTTCAAACTGATCTTTGAAGGCTGTATCTTCCTTAGGAAGCGTTTTGTGAAGAATCTTCAATTCAATAATATCCTTATTCAGGTCTTGAAAAGTAATGGCAATTTTAAATTATATTTTTCTTTCTGTCTCCGAATGAAGTCAGTCGAGAATTAAAAAAAAAAACGCAATTTTCCGTATTTTCCTGTAATTATATTTTCATAAGTATTTGTACCAAATCTGGTCAAAAACGCTCCAATGTCCTGTGAGTTATGGAAATAAAAGAAGTTTTTCTAAACTGAATATTGAAGGGCTGTATCTCCATTACTTAAGGAACGTTTCGTAAATGATCTCCAATTCTGTAGGTCTTGAAAATTAATGACAATAATTTTTTTTTTCTGTCTTCAGATAAAGTCAGTGAGAAAATGAAACAAAATCGCAATTTTCATCTACATGATAATGGCTAGATGCTCCGTCGTGCACGAAATACATCCTTTGTCGACTTGCTAATGGCAGATCTTCTGAAAGTTCATCTAAATCGTTTTGCAAAAACGCTAAATATGATAGTCCATTCAATCTTGATGGCAGCTCGTGAAGACCTATTAAAACCCTGTTCACCACTCGGAAAACGATGCTACTCTGCGTAATTCCATATGGATTTTCGACAGTTCAATAATGATAATTATGGTGATTGAAAATACCATTCCTGATGAATGTTGTCTCATCGGTGAAAAATATTTCATTTGGGAAATTTTGATTAACTTCGTGTTGAGGAGTTATCCGTTCACAAAATTGTAATTACAATGAAAGAAATGCTGCATATATTCATTCGATGTCCTCCATAAAACTTTATGGGAAACCTCTAACTGACGACCAACGCTGCGGGTACTTGAAGTTCGATCATTTGCAAAAATGTCCAAAATTTGTTCTTCTGCGTTGATAATCCTTAGAGGTCTATTTCTACCAGCATCTCGGCCTCTATGAGTACACAGTTCACCGGTATCTCGAGCTGTTCCTGCAAGGGCAACAAACCTGCGACCTGCTGGATGAACATTCAGAAAAATGGCCATGACATCATCACACGAAGGTGGTTCACCCTGTATATCAGATTATGCTTCGAAAAAATGATAAATTGGAATCAGAATTCGACATGTTTCGGGAATTTATGGACGCACTGTATAGTTACACTTTCATTACTTCATTACCTACATAGCTCAATATTGCCGTATTCTTCCTTGATCTATTTCGTGAAAGAATATTTCAGAATTACAATCTCTCGTATCATTCTGAACATGTCTATTGATTGAAACCAATTGAATATTGTTGATGAGCTGACTCATTTTTCTCAGAAACAATTGGAACCGATGATATTTGTAATTGAGAATTTTGACAAAAATTGTTTATTTATAAACTGGGACGAAACTCATTCAATACAATAATACAGGGTGTCTCGAAATCACAGCGATGAACTTCAAGGTGTGATAAGAGGCATCAAAACAAGCATTTTTCTTCATTTAAACATATGTGGGCGAATGAGCGGTTTGGTTTGTAGAGCAAAATATCTTTTCAGTAATTATTTCACTGCATGATAAATAAATCAATGTTCACTTATGAATTTGCTTCATCAACAAATAAAATACCTTGAATTACTATCTCCGAATGAGAAATCATTCGCCATTTCAAATGCAAATTTTCAAATTCATAGAAAGTGAATATTATAACGGAAATGAATCACGAATAATGAATTTCACGACGATCTGAGGGTAGGAATTTTCGAAATGTTCATGTTAAGGAAATGTTTTGCCAGCCAGAGTTCAACTAAATGGAAATCCGAGTGAAAAACTTCTCCAATCATTTGTGTATAATTCGAATTGTTTTTTTTGCTCAGCAGCCCAAGCAGACATATGTTTATGGAGTCAAAAATGCCTGTTTTGATGTCCCCTATCACCTCTTGAAGTTTCCGGTATTTTTTCGGGACACCCTGTACAAGTGTTCATCCAGAATGAGCTTTCAGAATCGGTGAAAAAACAATTTCTGATCGTATTTGTAAAAAATCAAGTTGATGATGCCTACACGACTTCGAAACGTCGTAGAAATAAAAGAATATTATCAAAAGTTGCTCTGACCACAGCATAAAGGTTTTTTCAGTTTATTGAAGACTGTTTGATTGACCTTCTGATAGCGCAACTTTTTTTTATCTCCTACTATTTCCAAAATCCATATGCTGCGCATCTTCATTTTAGATATAGTGTATTTTCTTCCGATTTCGTCCGCGTAAGCTTATAGAGCCTATTCCTTCTTCAGCGCTTCCTTATATATATATTTCAAATCGTTGAGAAAATGCGCGAGTCCCGATACGGATGCAATAGCGCCCCACCATAGATCAACTTTCCCATTGAACAAGCTCAGCGAAAGTAGCAACAATCGGTGCAAGTCATTCCATCAAGAGCACTCGCTTGAATTGTCAATAAAACAATGTTTTGAACCGGCCAGAAGCGCGCGGTCGCCTGTTGAGTGAATTCGCAAATTCATCCTTTCTGTTGCGTTTCATAAATCTTCATAAAAAGTTCAACCAGCTATGGCTTGCCCGCCGGTCTTCAGTGAAAGTGCGAGTGATCGTATCGCATACGAACAAAAACACTTGATAAATTTGGACAGAATAGCCAGAAAGCCACCTGTCGATATTGAATTTCAGGATTTAATTTACTCCATTCCCGATGCGAAATCAAAAGGAGGTTAGTGGTTACAAAATAGTCGAGACAAATATCATCTCTGTTGATTATTCACAAACCGATAGTTTTACTTTGTGATAGGTATACCTGTGAACCTGTATACCTGTTTCGTCTATTGCAAAATTACAAATAATACAACGCGATAAACAAAAACAGAAATTGAAATATCGTTATGGTGTGATGTACTGGAATGATGATTGTAGAGAGGGTGGAAAAGAAGTGTACACAACTACTCAAATTCCCAACTGAAACCACCTTCATAATGCTATAACGAAATCATTAGTTCTGAAAGTCAACTCACTTCTTTTTTTTTTCTCGAACTACAATTACAGCACCATCCAAAAGACCTAATCTGCCAAACTTTTGAGCACAAATTAATTTTCTGAGGAACCAATAACGATGACATTCATCAATGGTACCAAATAATATCTCTAGACTGGTATTTCATATTACAGGCGCATGGAAAATTGAAGAGTCGTTTTCATTTTGCTATGACGGATAAATACGAATGATCAACAGAGAACTCTTGCTGATTCAGAACCAATATTCAAGGAATTATTAAGAATATTATAAATTTCACGATGATACATACTTTTTTGTGAACGCACCAACTGTAGCGGGCGATTTAGCGGCGGGTGATTCAATAAGGGTGACGACGTACTATATCTTAGGAACTCACAATCGTAGAAGTTTGGGAAAAAATACTGGAGAGGATTTCTTTTTCATCTGTGGACAACACGAAAGGGAAACCTATGATGTTCGAGGAACATCGTGTTAGTCAGCGGTGGAATTTTGGGAGAGTAGGAAGGTGTTGGAATTTTTCTTGGAAGTTCGGAGGTTGTAAGCTTCAGGAAAGACTTCACTAGGCAAATAATTCCATAACTTTGCCGTTCTATTGAGGAATGATGCTTGGTATAGCGATGTTCGACAGGTCTCGAGCCTGACAGTGTAGGAGTGACCAGCTTGAGCTCGTCTGGTAGATAATAGATAATAATAGATGAATAATAGAATTCCGAACAAGAAAAATTGCTAGAAATATTTTTCAACTCATACGTCCACCACTAGGGAGCGTAATAGCTTCGATCGTTTGAAAATATTTTTTTTTCGAAAATATCCCAACTCAAAATCATCTGCGGACCATAATGGTTGATCATTTCGATGGATATTTGTTCATTGTAGGACGTGAAATGAAGGCGTGATGAGATCCTAAACTTTTTGGACTGTGAATGTCTATAACCTCGTCTATAACTTAAGTTTGAATTAGCGGGATTTCGCTAACATAGGTTCGAGGAAGAAAATTCTGGTGAAGAAAATGAGGAACCGCCCTCGCTAGGGGGCGTGTTTTATGAAGTTGATCGTTTTTCAAATTTCTCGAATGAGGAATTTTCACATGAATTGTTTTTTGTTACTCCAGCAGTTCATTTTTTTTTTGGTGGTGGCCGAATGGCTCGTAGGTTGACGTCACTGAATCGATGAGTTTTCTGCCAAAGCTCGAATTGTGAATTCAAAAAATCATTCGATAACCGTTGAAGTTACTCAGAGATAAAAGGTTTCAGCCAGGAAGCTAGTTTGGGAGACTAATATCGAATGAAAAAAGTTTGTTTTCGCTGAACATTCCATTATTTTCCATTATTAAATGTACCAGGTTCACTTTTTTTCTTGAACATGATGTTGAAATGAATGTTTTCAGAAATATTCGAAAATTCAGGATATTCAGGGTAAAATATTGATAGGTTCCCCTGAGAGAGCAGACAACCAAATTCCTTGAGCAAATGAGAAACTCTCGTGAGACAGATTATTATAAATCTTCTGATCGTCGACACTTTGATACTGATTTCTCCACACGATTCACAACATGAAGTTTTTGTTTGTTCCCATGTCATTAAACTCCAGAAATTTGAAAATGATTTCTAGCTGAAATCTTTTGAAACAATGCTCTCCTGAGCACCTCACACTCATAGATCTTGCTTCCACAGACCTCCTCTCTGTCTCTTGTGAATCATCCGTTCGATACGATTGAAATTTCAATCCTTTCATGGATCTTTTTTTCTTTCTTTTTCTTTCATTGCCTTCTCGAAGATTCTCTTCCATTCCTTCTTCATTATTTCCTGCTTTTGTCACATCTTCAACGCCTGCTGCAGCTATTTGGTAATGTTCATCTATCATCATCATATACTATCATTGTTATCCCCTCCATTCGCTCCTAAGTATTCATTCACTCGATGTATGTCATGATTCCGAGTAAGTGTTATGATTTCTAGACTAAGAAATTCGTTAGTTTCTATAGACTCAGCATTGTTCGACACAGAATCGCATTCATTGAGGGCAGTCATGTTTTCCAAGTTCTCCAATATCAAACTATCATCGAATAGAATTGGTAAGCTGGCCATATTGATATTTGGGGCTTCTGGATTATCAATAGATGTATTGGCTAGCTCATTTTGGAGGATTTGTTGACGTACCATTGACACCATTCTGCTAGAGCGATTCCTCTCTCTGTATTCCTAGAAAGAATGGAATATTTAGCAATTGATCAAATTTGATGATTATTCAAATAACAAGTCAGTAAATTGATGATTTCGTACAAAATGATTCTTATCCATACTTTTGAAAAAAGACACAAAAGTCAAATGTTGCCAACAATATTTTTTCTGCTACTCTAAAGAAGAGAAGAGAATTCTCATACCCACAGCTTTACCTGAAGAATAATTGAATTGTTGGAAAGGGAAGCCATGATGAAAAAAAAATCAAATTTTCAACTATTTAGTGCAAGAGGAAGTAAGGAGTTCAGGTACTCATTAGGCACTTTTTCCACAGACGAAGACAGAAATATTCTGTTTGTATAACCAATTCCCGTGAAAAGTGTGGAAACGATATGTTCAAGAACAGATTATGCAATACCTCTCAAGTACTACAAGTTGACCGGAACCTGAGTGCAATACCTCGAATTCACAATTCATTGACAAATCTTCACATTTGAGTCTCCATCACATTTATTTTTAACAGTAAGATATCAATTCTTGAGAGTTGAAAGAAGCTGTCATAACTCGAAACATACAAAATACATACCAGTAATGTCCATAAGTTACACTTCAGCAACACAGTAATGTTTCACATCAAAATACATTAAAACTGTGCGATTACGAGATATTCCATTTGAGAATTCACCTCGTGGTATTGGCACGTGACGAAATCTGGCTTGTGAGAGCTATTGCCAGTAGATTGGAGCGAACAATAACAAACGGATAATGCTAAAACCACATTTCATGAAGAATGTGGACTTACGAGGTAATGATTCTAGGCCATCGCCATAATAATCAATTGATGTGTGGTTGATTGGTAGTATACAATATTAACAAATTATTTTCGTGAAAGGAAGATAATTATTATCATCAAAAGTGTTATTATTCTGAATGAACTTGAAATGGAAAAAATATCGAACTGATTGTTTCACAGAAACTTTGTTATTGAATTTTACTCGGAAATGAATATCAAAATGGTTGGTCATTTTTATTCCTCACCAATCAATATAAATCATATCCGAAATCATAGTGCGACTGATATCTATTTAGATGAGTATCTAGTATCCAATATAGAAGAATACCAATTGTTAATCATCATCCAATGAGGCCAGAGAC